>CM038224.1:1104705-3504705 GCA_021442155.1 Cymbidium sinense
CTTTCTTTATATTCTTTCGTTGAACGATTATGATTTGCCTTAGAAGCATAATTATCATTACTTATAGTAATTTGCTTTCTTATATCTTCATGGAGGCTTTGAAAATCTTTAGCAAATGAGAATGTCGATCAAAATACATGAGATGGTAGGTTACATCTATTGGTCATCGTGGGTTTTGACCATAGACTATCTCAAATGGTGATTTTTTTGTAGTTCTAGATATAGTACTATTATAGAAATTCGAGGTTGGTAAATGTAAATCCCAATTTCCTAAACTTTACCTACCAAACATCTAAGCAAATTTCCAAGAATTAACTACTACTTTGTCCATCTTTGGGTGAAAGGCGTAAGAGAATTTTAATTTGGTACCTAATAATTTCCATAATGTTTTCCAAAAATATGAGACAAACTTAACATCTCATTTAAACAATGGTTAAAGGGAGACCATGGAGTCGACTATTTCAAAAAATAATTTGGCTATATAAGAAGCATCATTTGTTTTTTTTGAACAAGGTAAGAAATGAGCCATTTTGAGAACCTATCCACTACAACAAAAATACTATCATGTCCTCAGGTCCAGGTAATCCTAGAATAAAATCCATTGATAGGTCTTCCCAAGGCCTATAAGGAATGTGTAAGCGTTGTATTGTCCAGACCTTTGTTTGATAGTTTTAGCTGCTTTACAAATTAAGCATCATGCCACTAATTTTGAACATCCCATTTTAATGAAGGCCAATAAAATCTATTTTCTAATAAACATATGGTCTTATCCTTTCCAAAATGACCTACACCCCCATGTAGTGATAAGGAATTCTCTAAGAGAAGATCGAGGAATGCATAATTGTTTTCCTTTATATAAATATCCATTTTATCAAGAATGTCCCTTGTAAAGTTATTGGTTTATCTAGTGTTCAAGATAAATTAGGTGAAAGTCGGCACACAATATAATCATCTTTAATTCTATCAAATCTGGATTCTCAATTCTAAAGAGGAAATCATTAGGTTTACCCCGGATAAAGCATCAAGAAGTTTATTCTCAAGTGCTTATGCTTTAGAACAAAAGAGTAGTCTTGTAAAAATTCAACCCATGTTGCATGCCTATGACTGAATTTTCGTTGAGTATTAATGAATTTTAAGGCATTGTGATCAGAATTAAGTATAAATTCTCTATGTAAGAGATAGTCGCCAATGCCTTAAGGATTGAATTACTGATAAACTCTCTATCATAAGTGGAATATCGTTGTTTAGCTTCATTTAACTTTTCACTAAAGAATGCTATAGGATGATTCTCTTGACTTAAAATTCCACCTAAATTCTAAGCATCACATGTCACTTCAAAGGCTTTAGAAAATCGTGGAAGCCTAAGGATTGGTGCGTATGATAAGAACTTTAATTTGCTCTAAGGCCTTTGTGCATTAAGTCCAACAAAATTTATCTAATTTTAGTATATCATGAGCAACAATGGTACTAAAATTTTAATAAATCTCCGATAAAAGTGGCTAAACCATGGAAGCTTCTAACTTCAGAAACTTTTAGGTGGTGGCCAATCTAAGATTGCTTTCACTTTAGAAGGATCGTCCAAGAAGTGGATATAATAAAGCCTAAAAAGATTACCTCAGCTTACAAAAAGAAACACTTTTTAAATTGATGTATAATTTCTCTTGTTTAAGTAGTTCAAAGACTTTTTGTAAGTGTTGTAGATGTTCATTTTCACTTGGACTAAAAATCAATATCATCAAAATACACCACCAAAATTTACCTATATATGGTTTTAAGAATATTCATTAATCTCATAAATGGGAGCATTTGAAAGTCCAAAGGCATGACAAGCCATTCATAAAGTCCATCGGTCTTAAAAGCCATCTTCCACTCATCTCCATCTAATCAATTTGATGATATCCACTTTTTAGATCAATCTTTGAAAAAAATTTGCTCGAGATTAAATCTAACATATCATCTAATGGAATAGAAACCTATATTTGATAGTAATTTTATTTATTGCTCGACTATCAACACATTCGCCATGTTTCATCTTTCTTAATAGTGGATGCATAAGGGCTAAGACTCTTGAATAAAACCCTTTCTTAATAATTCCTCAACTTGTCTTTTAATCTCAACATGCTTGATAGGGTTCATCCTATAATGTGGAAGATTTGGAAGTTGAGAACCCAAGAACTCAATAGCATGTTGAATGTCTCTTGAGGAGGTAGCTCATCGTGAAGCTCATCGTGCAATATCGTTAAAATCGAAGAGAGAAGAGACCACAGTATGTGAGTCTCATTAGAGTCTGACCACTTTTACATGTAATATGTGAAGAAGAAATGGATCAAAAATTCTTTTCAGAAGTGCCAAAACCTATTATTTCTATCTTTGGGGTCAAAGGAGAAAGAGTAGGTGTTTTAAAATAAGGATAAATGATAGTCTTAGTATAGGATTTTCTATGATAATTAATTGAAGTTTGGCATTTTCTTCAATATGCTTAGGTTGCAAGTCAAGATTTTGTGTGGTGTTATGAGGGTGTTTTTCTACCGCTTTATTGGTAGAGTTTAATAGTCTTATTATTATGTTTAAAACATAAGTATTTTCCTACCATAGTGAATAACATTCATGGTCATCCCTAAGAGAATATGAGCAATGTCCATGGGAGAACATCACACCAAATTTGATCCTCATAGCTTCCTATTTTAATAGGAACTAAACACATTGGTGATGGGAAGAGATGTATGATTTACCCAACCAACATGAAATGGTTCGTGGTGGTCTGATTTTAGGTTGGCTGAGTATGTATGTGTTGAAATGACATTCATAGCACTCCTCCATCTATAACTAACCTACATCTCTTTCATTACACAAAACATACATGCTAAAAATGTTTTTCTCCTCCAATCTCATTTTTTATTACACTAAGACATCTCATCACATTAACATGAGTGTCATCATTTAATTCTAATTCTTCATCGATAATGGGGTGTCATCATAAACTTCTTCTAGATTATCATCATTGATTTTCAACTTCTTCTAAAAAATAAGATTTGAGCTTTACATTGATTTTGCATATGACCCTTTTATGACATTTAAAACATATTACTTCCTAGTGTTCTTAGCTCCCTCAATTGTAGTTTTAGGCAGTGGTTGGGCCATTTGATGGTCTAACAATAGATCTAGAAGAAATGGAAGGTACTTGACTTTTAGTTTTAGAGAGAGACAAATTTCTGTTGTTGTTCAACCAATAATGCATAATGAAATACTTCCTCTAAAGATTGTGGGTCAAATAATTAAACTTCATTTCTAATGTCAGTCCTAAGCCTAATAACAAATTTATTGCTCCAATCATTATCAAGACAATCGTTCTAGAAACTAGATCTTCAAAAGTATTTAAGTATTCGTTACAAGATAATTACCTTGTCTCAAAGTTAATAATTGACTATGTAGCTTCTTATCATGATGCCTTGGACAATACTTCTTCTTAACATTTCTTTCATTTCTATCCAAGTTAGGTTTGTCCTTCCTAATCTTTGTTCTTTAGCTAAAGTATTTGTCCAATAAATTTTAGCATGTCCAATTAATTTCATTTTAGCAAAAGTAACCTTGATAATCATCCATTTTATACCAATCAAAGAAGTCATCCATTTGAACTAACCAATCAAGAAATTTATTTGGGTCATGTACACCATCGTAAGTCTTTCTACTTTAACTCTTGACTTGGATCATTAGAGTCTTCTAGTCTTAAAATAATTTTCTCCTTCCCCACCATTTCTAGCAATTGATTGTCTTCTAAGTGGTTGATTTTCTATGGTTTGGATATGAATCTTCTTCATCTATTCCTATTGCAAGCAGTGTATTGAGGAGGAGTTGGTACTCTATTATTTTGTAGATGCAATAAGATTTTGCATTTGTTCTTTAAGTTCTTGCATTTGATTCTTACTTTCTTCTAATATTTGTTGAGTTTTAATTCATTATCTTGGATCCTAAGATCTAAAGCATCAACTAATCTAGTCAAATTTTCAACTTGATCTTGAGAGATAGATTTTGGTGCCATGAGATTTCTTTTTTTTTTAAAATGAAAAAAAAAAAAGATAAAGCCAATGAAAAAAATGAAAAAGTATAATATAATTGTAATCAAAGAGAAATTTTAGGCTAAGAGAACTGTGTGAGGAGAGTACAAGACCACTTAAACCCAAGCTCTCCGATAGTTAGGTCTGACAAAGTTCTTTAGCTTCCAAAATCACCAAGTTTAACACATTTATATTATTAAAAAAAAAAAAAATTATGCAATGAAAAATGCTCAAATTTATCAAGCCATTTTTTTTTTTTTTTTTGAGAAAGCAAGTTATCATAAGTTAATTAAAAAAACTTCTAAAATTAACCATAAACAATAACAAAGATAATAAAGTAAGTAATTAGATTTTGATTTGCACTAATGGTATTTTTTTTGGTGAAGAATTACACCAAGGTGCTCTTAATTTTTCTTTTTTTTTTTTTTTGAGGGAGGATGTTCACACAATTGGGAAATGGCTAAAATATATATGGAGCTTACTAATTGAAATTTTATGTTATCACCATAAACTAAGCAATATCTATCCTTCCAAGCTACTAATATGTATTTAAACTATCATATAAAAGAAAATCAATTAAACTCACAAGTTCAAGAAAAACTCACAAGTTTGAAGACAAGTCTATTACTTGAGATCCCCTTTGTTGAAGCTAACTTTATCCAAATGCTCCTTCCGTGTTTCTCCGATACCAAATTTGATGGAGGTATTTCTTTCTTTTGATGAGATTGAGAGAACGTGGGTATTAGAAGGAAGAAGATATGTTGGATAACTAGCCCCACCAAGGATTGCCAAGGTTTGGCCACCAAGCTCTCAAACCACAAGAATAACTCAAAATTTTGTAATTGCCAAAAGTTCTTTCATTCTAATAAGAGGGCTATATATAGCAAGCATCTTTCAAAAGAAAAGAATTCAAAACATGGAGGGAAAGGTGGGTGGCCACATTAATGTGAAGCAATAAATTGCCTCATTATTTTATGCCATCCACCCATTTCACATGCTATTATTTTATGTGGATTCAACCACATGTCATGCTTTGAATTTTAAAATGTAAAATTTCAAACATGGAGTTTCTAGAAGAAAATTAAAATTACATAAAAAAAAAAAGATGAAATCATAAAAATTTTAGCAGCTAATGGGCTAAGTCTTCTTCTTTCTTGAATTTTCTTGGGCTTTAGCTTGAGATCTTGTAAATGGGCCTTGGGCTCTAATTTGATCCTCATGATTAGCTTGAGATTTTGTAAATGGGCCTTGGGCTTTAATTTGTTGATCCTCATGATGTTCTACATCAATAGATATGCCAAGATTTATTCATATGCATATACATGATGAAAAGAAATGAATGAATATGTGTATGTGATAGTAATTCATCCTAAATAATCTTAAGATGTCTTCTTATTGAATGAGTTTATTTAAGCTTCCTAAACTTAGGACTTAAAACATATAATAAGCCATTCACCAAAGAAAATTGATTAATTAAATTGTTTTAGAAGTGACTTATAGGGATGAAAGAGATATTGCCTCTCTCTTTCTTCTTTATAACACTAGTTGTTAATTGAAAAAAAGAAAATACTACTAAAATTTTCAAATCAATCAAATCATTTAAAGAGAAATCAACCTTCATAAATTAAATCCTTCACACTTATTACAACTCTAAAGCCTAGTTGACATACCACAATGCTTTTAATTCATACACACTAAGTCACCATTTCTAGCTTTATGTTAGGTGTATAAGAATTGATGTTTTCTGATATTTGCCTAGTCATATTTCAGAGGGTGATGTTTAATATAATAAAAAAAATATAAATACTTTTGCTATGTAGATTATTAGTCAAGCATAACCTGTTAGTGGGTTTTGGTTACCCATGTTGCTGTAAATTATTCATATAAGCACTATGGCATGTTTAGATAGCATTTATATTAAAATGAAGATTTACTTTCCTTCTTTAATATAATTTTAGAATTAAGATGAATGTTATGGGGATTAGGATGAGCATTGGTTATAAGACTAACTCTATTATGTGATGCCTTTGGAGCAAGAACATCCAAATCAAGCCAAATGGAAAGAAGAAATGGAGCAAATCAAACTAAGAAATGAAAGATGAAGAAATGATGAAGGAAGAATGAAGAATGAAAACCCCATAACATTCATCATTTATAATTGTAATTATTGTAATTTTGTATAAGGGTAGACAAGCCACATTTCTTTTGTTGTACCATGACCACATCGATTCTATTATTTTGTGATAGATTTATAAAATTATTTGATGATTTGTTTAGCTTATTTATGATTGATGTTTGTTGTATGGTTTGGATAATTAGTAAGATAAAATTAATTTTTCTATTCCATATTAATAACTCATAACTAAATCTCTAAAAAAACTCATAAAATCATATAAAATATTAAATCAAGATAATAAAATATTTAGCAATGATGTTGATATATAGAGCTCTTCCATCTTTGATAGTAAGAGCTTAACCTTTGAGAGCCTATGATGAAAGAGTCTTTCTCTTTTTAATTTGTATAATCAATTTTAATGCATTTAGGCATATAAAATTCCATATGTCAAAATAAAGAGTCCTAAATCAAATGAAATTTGATAAAAATTTGTATTAGATTTAAGTCATTATTCATACCCCTCATGCTCTAGTCTCTGAGTGGGTTTAGGACTTTGTTTTCTTTTAAAAATAATAATAACCTTACCATCTTGCAAAAGCATATGACTTGCCTAAATGGATTTAAAGCATAGGAGGAGTTATGCCATGTGGTAATAAGTTGTTTGTATGGTTTTGTGGAGGTAAACCATATATTTGCCATAGATTTAGGTCATTTTTGAAAGCTCCCTAGATTTAGATCTGAGGTCATTATTTCTCTTTTGACAAGCATAAATCCTCTCCTCTTGCATTTCCATAACTTTGTATTGTGGAATTATAAGTCCTAGATTTCTAATAAAATTTTAACAAATAAATAAATCTCTCAACTTTAAATATATAAAGTCCAATCATAGATATATTGGAGTGCTACTTTTCTTGTATCATGAGCACTCTACTTATCTCCTTGGCATATAATAATCTCCTTTGATCCATCCCATTGATTTTCTAAGACATGACCAATTTATTGATAGTCCTATCTTTAAATTCATTGGAGAAAAATGCTACTTTAATCAAGAGTATTCTTAAGAAATTCACTTTCCTTAAGATTAACTATGGGACTTTATGAACTTTAAAACTGTTAAATAAACCCTACTTTATTTATCCATGTAAAGTAGGGGAAAAATCTTTGGTATATTCAAGACCCATCATATCTTAGAGTCCTTATTAGTGATTATCTATTGTTAGTGACTTCCATATAGTACACTATTCCTCATATCATACTTATCACCATTAATTAGAACATGGTGTTCACACCCAATGAATCCTAAAAAATATATACTAAACCCACACTTAACAAATTTAGGTATGCTAAGTGGGGTTCATTGAATTTTGGAGATTTTTATATTTGGATGGTATACTTTTCCTTATGATTTTAATTTAGAACCCATACCAATCAATTTAAGTATGTAAGCGGATTAAATTTTGAGAGACTTTGATGATATATATGTTGTATGTCTTGTTTGAAAGTTTGATTTGGAAAACTTTTACTTAGCAAATTTAGGTATGCTAAAAGGTTTTCAATTATATTTAAAAATTTTGTGAAAACATCTTTGTTGATGATTATTTTATGTGTGTATATGTTGATTTGATTTGAAAGTGGCTCTTACTTAACAAATTTGATATGTTAAGTAGAGGCCAAATGTGTTTGATATATGTTGATTTGATTTTGAGGCTCTTACTTAACAAATTCATCTTATACTATAATGAATTTGGTTTTGCTCATTTCCTTTAGATGAATTATTTTCTCCAAAGATTTCATGGTTAAGACTATCAATAAATTGATTATGTTGGAAGATCAATCGGGATAGCTCAAAAAGAGTGACTTATTTTGAAAGCTAAAGGAAATGAGTAGGGAATGCTCATGATACTAGGAAACTTAGTGAGCATTCTAATCTATCCTATGTTTGGGCTTTATATATTTGAAATTGAAGAGAATTATTTTTGTTTGAATTAAATTTTTATTAGATTACTAGGGCTTATAATCCACCAATACAAGGTTAGAAAAATGCCTAAGAGGCGGGGATTTATGCTTGTAGCACAAAGGAAATAATGACCTCATATTCTAAATCTAAGGAGCTTTAGCAAGAGCTAAAGCATGGTCTAAATCTAAACGATGATGGGTATATGATTTACCCCTATAAGAGAGAGTAAACCACAGATGGACTTATAATCACCTAGAGTGCTTAACTCTTCCTACACTTTAAAACCATATAGGTAAGTCATACTATTTTGCAAGATAGTTGGTTGTTATTATTATGTAGAAAAAGTCTTTAAACTCACTCCCTAAGAGACTAGAGCATGAGTGAACGAATAATGACTTAATCTACAAATATATTTTTAAAAAATTTTATTTGATTTTTGACACTTCATTTTGACAAGGGCTTAGGATTTTAATTTGTCTAAATGAATGATAAAAATGTATTATGCTAAGACCCTCAAAGGTCAAGTCTTCATATCGTAAGGATGGAAACCCTCTAGCAAGAGTGAAATAATATGCATACATGATGTTTTATATGAGGCTAAATTATTTAATTATCTTAATGCTGAGTTGTAGTTGAGGCTATTTTAAAAGTTTGAAAAATAAAATTTTCTCTAAAGGATACAACAAACACCAATCATAAAGAAACTATGAAGAGGCATGCCATTTGTAATGCACAAGCTAAACATAACATCAAGCATTTTATAGCTACCATAAAAGAATAATGGGGTAATGTACCACCGCATAAAAGAGAAAATGGGGAGCTCTACCCTTATACAACCTAGAATATGAAAAATAATTATAATTTAAAATTGAATAAATGTTATGGGGTGCCTTCTTTTCTTCATTCTTCATGTCTTCATCTTCTTTCCTCCTTTGATTTGGATGTGCTTGCTTCAAAGGTATCCCAGGGCACCCCAGGACAAAGCCTTCTGGCCACTGCTCATCCAAATCCCCCATAACACTAATCCTAATTTCTAATATAAAATTACATTAAAATAGAAAAAAATGAATCTAACTACACCTACAAAATAAGTTTTAGATAAACACAAATACAATCCCAAGCAGTTATATATATAATTTAGACTTAACACCCCACACATGGGTAACCAAGCCCACCTATCCTAACTTAGATTATGCTTGGGGGCTTACGCAACCTGCAAAGAGATCATTTATATTTATTTTAAGCACCCCTTAAGCATAATCTCAGGTAGAAGACATGATTAGGCTAATATTAGCCTAACATGTAGTCTATGAAACATACACCTTAACATCCAGTCTAAAATATTTCATCATAAAATAAAATATACATCATACCATGCACAGTCCTAACATAAAACTAGAAGTGATGACTTAGTTCCAATATGTGTGTATTAAAGTTTGTGTGGTATGTCCTAACTAGGCATTAAGATTATGATTTTCTAAGTATGAAAGGAATTAATTATAAGAGGTTGATTTCACTTTAAGTGGTTTAATTAATTTGGGAATTTTATTTAGTGTTTTTTTTGTTTCAATTGACTTACACTTAGCAACTAAGTGTTGTAAAGAGAAGAAAAAAAGAGGATTACTCTCTTTCATCCCAACCTTAAGTCACTTCTAAAGAATATTAATTAACTCAGTTCTTTAGTAAATGGCTTATTATATATTTTAAATTAATCTTAAGTTTAGGTTCACTTTAAATAATCCTACTCAATATGAAAGACCTCTTAAGATTAATTTGATTGAATTACTATCACATGACACATGTTCAACCATTCCTTTCCATTATATGTAACATGCACATGATTAAATCCTAAGTATACCTATACACACAATATGGTTTAGCACACTTGAATGATGGATGCGAGTATGTACATTTAAAGTTTATATTTCCCATCTGATTGAATTATCTTATCATTCTAATTTAAAGCTCTATCTAAATTCTTATATAAAATTACATAAGGATGAAATTAAATAAGTAATGCACATTGTTAACTGGAATTGATGTAATTAAATAACCTCCTTGGTGCTAACTAAAGCCTCATATTTCGGATGTCTAGACTAAATACCATTACAATCAACCATATGTAAATTTGCATACATGAATCATAAGAAAGAGAAATCTAAATCACTTGATCAATTAATTCAATCACTTGAATAATTGTAAATGTATGCATTTTGATAAAAGAGAAGGGGTTATAATACCATAATTAAGTACACACACATTTATAAGAGACATAAGTTACATGTCATTATTAACCGTAAAGTAAGGTAATCAAATGACCTCCTTGCAGTTACTTAAAGCCTCGTATTCCTGGGATGTTTAGACTAAATATTTGATTTTCTCAAATACATATGGACGTATACATATATGAAAGAAGTAAAACCATGCAAAGATTATATTTTTCTTGATTGAAATATTTATGCATGTGGATTAAAGTTCTTATTCAAGTTCTAATGTAGAAATACATGTAACTGAAATCAAATAAGCACTTATCTCGTTAACTAGGGATGTGAGGTAATCAAATGACCTCCTTGGGGATAACTAAAGCCTCATATTTCGGATGTCCACTATATACCTATTAACATTCAAATGCATGGAAAGCTACACATGAATCAAAGAAAAGAAATCCTCAATCCCTACACTTAAAGTATAATCACATACATCTCCTATGTATTTATAACTGACACTCATTGCATATGTAATCATTCATTTATAAGCTTTGAAAAAATATATTTAGATTTAATAGTGATAATAGTCACATATATCAAATTAAGTCAACCCATGCAAGCTTGACATAAAGGAAACCATTTAATTTAATTAATTTTGTGAAAGATGAATGCTTGAATCAAATGACATACAATATTTAATATGATTGGAGAGGAATAAATAAAAGCATATGATTTCATTCAACCAAACTAATTCAAGATATCATAAAATTAATACTGAATCTAAATCCCATGTTTGTAGGTTAATTTGATTTAATGAGCAGGTAATTAGGTTAATTTTATAGATTAATTAAGTTAAGGCATGAATTAACCCTTACCTATGCTACCTTAAAGTAATTGTCCAAATAATTATGAGCAAATGTAATATGCAAATGAATTGAAAAGTAAATTAGCAATGGTCCTATGAAATGAAAGGGCCTAATGCAATTGGCTCATAATTGATGATTAATTAAGCTTAAGGAACTTAATTAAGTACTCTTATAATTTTCCCACACATGTGAGTTAACCATAATTTTCTTAAATGTCTTTAGGTTATTGAACACCTAAAGATCTACCCATGAATTAATTAATTAGGTTCTCATGTGTTTTGGATTTTTATTTGGTTAATGAAATCGTTAATCACTTAATTAAATTTAAACTTAATTGCCACATGGGTTAACTATCCTCCAAATGAAGTGAACTTAGGGAAAAGATTAAGAAAGAGGCCCCAATTTAATCCTTAAGTCTCCTCATTATTAAATAGTGTTAAATGAGCCCAATTAATTAATTAATTTTGTGTTCATGTGATTAATTAACCCTTAATCAAGTTAGGAGAGTAATTTAGTCCAAATTAGCTAATTCTCCAAATTAATTAACCAATAAATCCCAAGAAAATTAGGAGAGGCATAGGTCATCCCCTTAAACAATCTCAAAAAATTTAGGGTTAATTAATTAATTAATTACGAAGTAATTAAAGTAATATATTTTTAATTAAATCTTAATTAAGCTCTAATTACAATTTAAAATCAATTAAGGATATTTTTAATAAATTCCTTTCTAAAATACCTTCAAAATGATTATTTATTTGTATTTTTATAATTTTTCTATAATTTCTTATATTTTTTTGAAAATTTCAACTCATTTAAATGATTTTCATTATTTTATAAAATCTATTAATTTATCACTAAAATAGACTCTTTGAACTTAAAAATTCAATATGTCCTTATCCAAAATCTTTTAACTTTAAATTTTATGGTATATTTTAACTTTAATTTCAATACCTAAAAATTTCAGATCAATCTAATTTGTATTTTTGGTTTAATAAGTAAAATTTGATTTTCACTAAAACCTAAATTAAGCTCAGAATACTCAGTAAAAATTAGGGATTTTGAGTTTGAGGGATTCCTCTCAAAAGGATGAATCCAACGAGCTCTTACGTGTAATAGTTTGTTAAGTATCTTACCTTTTACAAAACTTTGAAATTCTAGGTGATTTTAATAATTTTTTGAAGCCGAAAATCCTTAATTTCTTACTTAACCCAGTCAGTGTCGTACGAAGATGACTGGACCATGTGGTTCCATGCATCACTATGAGGTTTTGCATGGCACGTGGTGCTGCATGGCATGATCGATTCTGCAGGCCGACGAGGAAAATGAGCTGAAAAGCTATAGTATAGACCGTCCATCGTAGATTGGATGGTCCAGATCAAATCTAGAGATTTAAGGGCTTAAATTGAGTGCATCTATTATTTAATCATAGCAGTCCATCCCTATTTAAGGAGATCGATATGGTCGCGATTTTTTCTCCCAATGAATGAACCGACTCGAAATAGAAAATCAAGGGTCCATCTAGGCTTGATTTTCTAGCGATTCTCATCGAAATACTTCCCAAATTTGTGTTAGGACCGTGTGAAATGAAAAGTGCAGTGGATATCTATGGAAATTTCCTAAAATCACATAAGCACTATCACTAATGGAAGCTCCTATTGTCGACTACTATTTTTGAAAGTTATCTCATCGGGGATGGTTTTCGGTGGTTATGTTGACCCGAGCATGCTCCTAGGTGCAAGACGAAGCTTTGGGATGAGTCTAGACTCTTGCCTCCACTTGGGATGTTGTATCTACCAATAGTGGAAACTACTTAGTTTTAGTGTTCTTCTCAAGGGAAGTAAAAGGCTATTTGAAAAGGAGGTCTTAGAAGTGTAGAATAATATGCTTTGGGGCTTCTTTTCTCCTTTCATGGAGGTGGTCAAAATCCCATTAAGATGATTGATGTGTACCCCAGCTCACTGAGTGGGCTAAGAGACTGTAGAATCCCATTTGGGGTGTTTGATGGTCGCCAAAAGTGATGGAGAGTGGACTTTGTCATAAATGGGTGGAATCTTATGAGGGAGGATCCATGAGAGATTTGCCTTGGATTTGGTTCTAAATGGGTTTGGGATAATTTTGGGCTGATCCCAAGTGGGTTTGGGTTGGCTTTGATCCTCCCAAGATGTCATGAGTTGGTTTCATGGGTTTTGGCTTCATTTGGGTCATATGGGTTATATGGGTCAAATTGCATATTAGTTGGGTTTAGGTCAAAATGAACTAGTGCACTCGTTGAACTACTCGAACTCGGCTTGATTAATACTCGTTCATGTTTGTTCACATTAATAAACAAACAAGCTTGAATAGTTTTTGAAAACTCGGATGTTAAATGAACTGAACATGAACATGATCTTACTCGCTTGTTTATGTTCATGAACATACTCGTTTATTGTTCGACAAATAATTTATTAATTAATTGATATTAAATTTGATAATAATTCATATATTTAAAATATAAGTAAATAGAAGTTATAATTTTTTAATTATATATTTAATAAAAAATATTACAATTTACTAAATTTACTAGTATAATCTATATAAATATATGATATATTTAATTAAATTTTATAAAATATAATTAATATTATAGTTTATAAATTATAAGATAAATACACAAAAAATAAAAAAGAAACTTATATTAATTATTTAAATATTTAATTAAAGTTAATAAATTATTTTATTTAATTTATAAATGATGAAATGGGTGATTTAAAAGTTAAAACTTAAGCTCTATGCCTCCCCCACCCGTCATCCAAATTAAAATGAAGTGCTTAACCTGCTTAAGCTAGTCACTATCGAGTCGTGATTTTGCATTTCACATTTCACTTTTCGCATTTCGCAAACGCTGCCCTTACTCCTAAGCTCTATCGGTTCGTCCCTTGAAGCGAAGCACTAAAGCCCTAACTTGGCTTCGGCATCGACTTTCGTAGGCATTCACTCATTTTCTCTTCGACTTTTGCTGGCATTCTCTCATCTTCTTATTAATTTCAGATGATTCACAAGGTAAATCGGAGGAAATAGTGGCTTGAACCGATCGTTCTATCTTCTTCTTCGACTTCCCTTTTTTTTCGTCTTTTCCCTCTTCGACTTCTTCCAGTTAGTTGTTGTCTCTCTCTCAGGTTCTGAATCTTTGGTCATCTTAGGTATGGCATTAAATAATTTTGTGCTAACTGCTAAGATTGATAATGAAGTTCTATCGCCTATCTACTTGTGTGCTAATGCTCTATCACCTGTCTACTTGTATGCCAATGCTCTCACTTGTTGATATGCTTGTGCGTTGATAATAGAGTTCTTATGCATTGATTGATTCTAGGCTTAGGAAGGTTCTTCGCCTCGAGAGTCGACAATATTATGATTTGGTGATCTTTAAATATCCATCGGGGAACTCTATCATAATAGTCATTTTCTATAATAATCTAGCCACTTGCTATAGTTGGAGGGGGTTTCATTTTAACTAATATTTCACTTTCTTTTTTTGTCAGCTTTTTATGAGTGTGATTCCCAATTAGCTTCATAGCCCTTCTTTATTTTTATAATGCACCAAGGAATATTAGTAATACCAACTTGATTCTATGCTAGTGTCATAATATTATGACGTAAGCCTTGTTCTGCATTCTCATTTCTTTGATTTTGATTTATTATTTTATTGCCTATTGGTAGTTGTTCTCATGTATTTGTTAACTTAAATATTACTGGATATTTTGTGTTTGACTTATGTCAAAATATTCTATTTGAGGATTTCAATTTCGTTATTTGTATGGAAGTGATATAGAAAAAAGTTATGGATCCCTCCCATTTTATTAAATTTAATGTCTATCTTTCATTGGAAGGCCACTAGCAAGTGGCAACCTGAAAGATAGTTTTTTTTTTAAAGGCAATGATTATATCTTTTTTGCTTCATTTAGTTCAACTTAGTTGATGTGAGCTCTATTTGTCTTTGATATTCTTCTAGATTGGGTTTATTTTAATTTGGATTATAGCTTGTTTGTATATATACATATCAAATTTGGCTACTATTGTAGATCTTAGTTTGTTGGAAGTTGAAGCATTATTTTCAACATTTTACTGACCTCTTCTTTTAGTTTAGGGTTTGGAAGATTCAAGCTTAATATCTCTCATCCTATGATGGCACTAATAAAGCATTTTTATATGAGCCTATAACATTTTTGTCCTTATATATATTTTTTGTATTAAATGTTTTAATTTAATAATGATGTAGTAGACTTTTTTTGGAGTGATCATTATTTTTCCTTTTTTCTAGTGTTGAAATCATGAATGAGACTCAAGCAGATGTAGATGTTAATATTATTAGAAGTGCCACTGAAAGAAGTGAAGATCTTGTTATCGATGATATTCAAGAAAACCCTTTTGAAAAGAGGAAAATAGAACTTCAGATATTTGGAAAGACTTCACTATTGTAAAGTTAAAAAGTAGTGTTGAGAAAGTGTAATGCAATCATTGCAAGTTATACATGAATAAAAATAAGGATGGTGCAACAACACAATATAAAAGGCATCTTCAAACTTGTCCAAAAATTTTAGGAAAGGGACAACTACTTATCACTATGAGAAAATCAACACTTACATCTGATAGTGAGAGTAGCATGCAAACTTGGAAGTATGATCATGCTAAAATTAGAGAGATTACATCTCATATGATCATGGTGCATGAGTTATCTTTCACTTTTACAGAGTATGAAGTGTTTAATATTTTGATGAAGGCTGCTAGTCCATAATATGAGAAAATTTCACGTGCAATAGCAAAGCAAGATTGTATTAGTAGTTATGAAATTGAGAAGAAACGATTGAAAAGTTTGTTAAGTTCAGTAGGGATGATAAGCATAACAACAGATTTATGAAAGTTCGGACAAAAAATTCAATATATGGTTATCACAGGGCATTTTGTTGATAAAGAGTGGTGTATACAAAAGAGGGTTTTAAATTTTGTTGATGTTAATCCACCACAGAGCACATGATATTCATGATGCTATTTATAAATGTTTGAAAGAGTGGAAATTAAAGGAAAAATTTTTAGTGTGACGGATAATGCTTCATATAACCGACAAAGCGGTTGGCCTTTACGTGATAGCATAAACTTTCAAAAGAAGCTTCCATTGAATGGGAAATTATTTCATGTAATGCACACATATTAAATCTCATAGTGCAAGATGGTCTTTCTATGATAAGCCATATTATCTATAATATAAGAGAAAGTGTGAAATATATTTCAAACTTCCAATCGCAAGATTAAATCTTTTAGTGAAATTTCAAAGCAACTTAAACTTTCTAACAAATACACTAGGTAAAATGCAACATATGCCATGCTTTCATGTGCATTGGAGTTTAGAGAAGTATTTCCACTATCAAGATAGAGATCCATCTTACACATATTTCCCATGTGAAGAAGATTGGAATAAAGTTGAAGATGTTTGCTCATTTTTGGGTTTATTTAATCAAGTTACAAATATAATTTCAGGTTACATTAAATATCTTCTTTCATTTATCTATCATTACATTTTTTTTATTTTGTAAGTATGCAAACTTTATTTGTAGGAACGGAGTATCCAACTTCAAATCTATTTCTTTCTGATCTTTGGAGAATCAAGGATGTGTTGGATGAAATTTCTATAAATGGTGTTGATTATATGAGATTGATGGCCTTGAACATGAAAGAGAAGTTTGACAAATATTGGGGAGAATGTAACTTGCTAATTTCTATTGCTGCAGTACTTGATCCGAGAAATAAGATGAAGTTAGTTAACTTTGCATTTTCTAAAATTTATTCTCCAAATGAAGCAGCTAAGCATGTTACAACCATTCATGAGTCACTACAACTATTGCATAATGATTATGCAAATGCTCATGCTTCAAATATCATAGGAAATACAACTTCGAATGAAGAAGTTGTTAGTCACTTTGGGCGTAACACTCGTTTCACTTTAAGAGGCAAGTCTTTTGAGACTGGAAGAGAAATCTTTGAAAATTATCTTAGGAGTGATGCCAATGAGAATGTAAAATCTGAACTTGATATTTACTTAGAAGATGGTGTTCATATTCTTGATAAGTGTAATGATCATTACCAATTTGATGCTTTAGAGTGGTGGAAAGCAAACAGATTAAAATTTCCAATATTATCTAAAATGGCTTGTGATATGATATCAATACCTATTACTACTGTTGCATCAGAATCCACTTTCGCGGTAGAGTTATAGATACATATCGCTCATCCTTGGGTACAAGCAATCGCTCAAGTTCTTATGTGTGGAAGTGATCGGTTTAGAAATTATTATGGGATTAAGAAAAAATCAATGGTATGTTTGTTCATTTTTTATTTTAAGTTGATAATATATTTATAGTAAAAGAGTTATATTAATTCTATTTTATTTAACAGAATAAAGAAGACATTAAAGTCATTAATCTTTCTTAAGGAGTCTTAGAAGGTGATATTATAAAATTTATTATTGCAACCATTCAATGTAAAGAATAGCATCATGTTATTAATCCACTAAATATATGAATGTTTGTATATTTTGGGAATAACTATTATCAAGTTTTGAATAGAACAATAAATGTTTTTGAATCATTATGAATAGGTGTTTTCAATGTTAACCATTTTTTTTGAGAAAAATAGCAATATATTTTCACTCTCTTATGAATTTGAAGCACTTTTCTATTTTGAGAGGTTGATAAAAGCTTGTTCCATATATAATGCTTTATATCTAGGTATGCACTCTTTTATTTTTGAGGATTTTTTCTTCAAATTAAGTTATTTATTAATTTTTTTTATTAAAGGTGTCTTGTTTTAGACAGAAATTGCTGTAATTTGGGAGCAACAATAAGGTATGTTACACAAATTTAATTATCTATTTTTATATTTTTTAAAGGCCGATTGTGTGCCTTATTTTTTTTATAAAAAGGCCGACTGTGTGCCTTCTTAGTTTTTTTTAAAAGTCACATTTATTTTAAACAATAATCGATAGTGTGCTTATATTTTAAAAATGACCGACTGTGTGTCATCTTCTTTTATAAATTTATATGCATCATAAAATTTTAAATAGCTCTTGATTTTTATGTATGTTTTAGTCAAGCTTACCCCTTATAGAATTTTTCATGATTTATTTATTTTTAAGAATCTAGATTTTATATTGTGTGGAGAACTTATATCATGATTCATTATATGAGATTTAAGGAAGTAATCCAAACAAAAAAGTAGAGAAAATTTTAGAACTCATTTAAAGCTTATTCATTAGCTTGATTATATAATTGTTCACTTATTTCAAACAAGCCAAGTACAATTCAAGCTTGAACATAGATAAAATTACAAGCCAAGCTTGAACATCCATGAAAAGCTCCAAACTCGCGAACATGAACAACTTTTAATTTATCCAAGCCAAGTCCAATCCGATAAGTACTCGGCTCAGCTCAGCTCGGCTAGATTACAGCCCTAGTTTGGTTGACCAATTGGTCAAATTTGGTCAAGCCATGGCTTGAGTTAGGTTTAAATGATGATTTGAATAGTTTTGGTTAAAGTGGTTTCAATTAATTTGGCTTAGGTTTGATTTTGGCTCAAGTTGACCAATTTGACCAGATTGATCAAATTGGGTTAGGTTAGGTGTTGGTTCAAGTTCAAATGGTTAATTGAAAATGATTGTAGGCTTTAGTTCAATTCAAATTAGATTTAATTTAGATTTTGTCCAATTTAATCCTTTAGGACAATTTGGGCTAAGTGGGTCAATTGGCTAGGTTGGGTCCAATTGATTAAATTGGAGCTTTGTTCAAGTTCAACAATGAATTTGGAATGAACTTGAGCAATTGGTTATAATCAATTTGGGTTGGATCATAATTTGACCCAATTTAGCCTTTTAGGCCAATTTGAGTCAACTTGGGTCAAAGGGCCAAGTGGGTTTGGTTTGGCTCAATTGATGGTCAAGTCCTATTCAAACATTGATTATGGGTTGATGTGAACCAATGGTTTCAATTGATTTGGTGCATGATGAGTTTTGGCTCCATGTTCTAATCCAACCCAAATTAGATTGAACAAATTGGGTCAAACCAAGTCAACTTGGTCATTTGGCTTGATTTAGGTGAGTTTTGGTTAAGTCTAAGGAATTGGCTTAAAGGAATTAAATTGGGTTTTGATTTGATTTTGAATTTGGTTTTGGATATTTAATTTTAAATTTTATTTTTATTTGTGAATATAAATGAAGAGATAAATGACTTATGAGAAAATCACTTGAGTTTGATTTGATTTGAAAGCAAATTTCACTAAGCTCATGGAGGTAGGTCAAAAAGGGCTTAGAAGGAAATATATTTAGTTTGATTTAGTTTTTATCATTGGAATGTTTCATTTATATTTTTGAATATAAGTGATGGAATAATTGATTTTAAATTAATAGATTTTGGGTTAATTTAGGTTGAGATTTGGTTAAGCTCATGGAGGTGGGTCCATATGGCTTAAGAAGAGTCTTGGTTTGGTTTGATTGGTTTTGATCATGGGGGTTTAAATTTAATTTATATTTGTGAATATAAATAAAGAAATCATTTGATTTTGATTTGGTTTAAAGGAGATTTTGGCTAAGCTGATGAGAGTGGATCATATGGCTTGGGAAGGATTTTGGAGCTTGGATTTGATTTTGGGTTTCAATCATTTGGAATTTAGTTTGGACTAGATTTTAATAAATTATTGAGGGATTGAATTGGACTTGGCTAAGAGTAAAGCCATGGAATTCAATCATAAGGTTTTTAAAGGATTTTGAGCTTGGATTTGATCATGGGATTGGTTGTGAATTTTGGAAATTTATTTGGATTTGGTATTTCAATTTGGGGTTTGATTTGAGAATGAAAGCATGGATTGAGTTTAGGCCACAGGATGGGCAAGTCTCCTTAAATCCCTAAGGCATAACCTACTCCTATGACTAACCCTTCTAAGTCTCTAGGCTTAGGTTAAGTGTTCAACTAATCATTAGAAGTATCTTAAGACTAAGAAACTCTTGTGTCTATAAGAGTCCTAGATCTATGATGAGGAGGTTGAGAATTCACTCCAAAAGTGAGGTCAACATATACCCATTTGCATTCAAACATATAAAGCTACACATGAATCAAAGAAAAAGAGTTTTACTTCACATATCTAAGATATGAGCACATGCAAACCTATATATGTATTTATAACTATTATCACCTTAATCAATGTAATTGATTTACAAACTTTGAAAAAATAATTTGGATTTATTAATGATAATAGCCACACATATTATAAATTAATCCAACACATACAAGCTTACATAAAAGAAAACCATTTGATTTAATTAATTTTGAATAGTTGAATATGTGATTCCCAAATGGCATACAACATTTAACATGATTAGAAAGGAATAAATAAACAGAGGCACATGATTTTATTCAATCAAATTAATTTTTAAGGATAATCATATTAAATAAAACCATTTAAAGTAAACCAAAGCTTCTTTAATGCCATTTTTAACTTCATGTTTGATTTGATTTAAGGAATGTGAGAAGAAGTTTACTAATCCTAACCCATTCCCATGTTTGTGAAATAATTTGGTTTAATGAAATATGATTAAGTTGATTTTTTGGATCAATTAAGTTGTAATATGTATTAAATCCATTAATTAACCCTTACCTGTGTTACCATAAAGTAATTAATGAAATAATTATGAGCCACCATGATATGCATGGAAAATAAATTTGTGATGATCCTAAGAAATGAAAGGGCCTAATGCAATTGACTCTTAATTAATAATTAATTAGCTTAAGGAACTTGATTAAGTACTTTTATGGTTTTCCCACACATGTGGGTTAACTATAATTTCCTTAAATGTCTTTAGGTTATTGAAAACCTAAAGATCTACCCCTCAATTAATTAGGATTGGATACATTTTAGATTTTAGTTAGACTAATTAAGTAATTAATTAGCTAATTAATCTTTAACGATTTTTCTTGAAAAATGGGATGAACTTAGAGAAAGAGAATAAGAAAGAGGTCCCAATCCTAGTCCATAAGTTCCTCATTATTAGAGAATGATTAATGAGCCCAATTAAATAATTAGTCATTTTTCATGTGATTACTTAACCCTTAATTGAAAATAAAAAAGAATTAAGGCTTAATTAACTAATTTTCTTAATTTATTAACTAATAAATCCCAATAAAATTAGGGAGGTCGAGGTCATCCCTTTAAACAATCTTAGAAAGTTTGGGGTTAATTAATTAATTTTCTAATTAAATCTATAAGCCTAATTATAATTCAAAATTAATTAAGGATATTTTTAATAAATTCCTCTCAAATACCTTTCAAAATAAGTATTTATAAAATAAGTATTTATTTTTATTTTTTCAAATTTTTCTATGATTTGTTATAATTATTTGAAGTTTTAGCAATTAAAAATAGATAATTAGGCCTAATTAAAGCTTAATCCCTTAACATATGGCGTTGATGCGTGCTTTCCACATGGCGTTGTGGGATTGGCTATTAAAGCTTATCCAGTCAGCGTGGTGGACACTTTGATCTTACATTCGATCTGGATTGACGCAGATCAATCCACAATTAAGAAATGAAATCGCCGATCTAGATCTAATCATGGCGTCTATTTCGATCACGTGAAACAGATGGCATGTGATCTATCATCTCATGAGCGATGAAGGATGGAAGCCGTCTACTATACCCGTGTGATCCGAGCCCACCCAAGCTCGGATCCACTCCAAATGAACCCCACACCTTCACGACAATGATCTGAGTGGATCCAACGGTCAAGATCATGTGACATTCAACTTTCCATCGAAAAGCTCCAATGAATTTTTGTAAAATCTTAGAGCTAATGACCGGCAGTTCACATGCTTGAGGTAGCTTCGTCTGGTCGAGATGAAGCCATGTTAAGCTGCAATTGAATTGATTCCACACCGTTCACTTGAAAGACCAAGTTTTGTCCCTTGGAGGCACAGCTTTGGTCGAAGTGCTACCTTTGGTGGGCTTGGAGCACAGGAGAAAGTTTGGTTAGTTTTGACGGGGTGTGGTGAAGGTGTGGGAAGGAGGAATTTGGTTTAAGTGGGGAATTGAGGAAGTTATGCTTGAGAGAAGCTTGCCTAATTTTGGGTGCGCTTGAGAAGAAGAATTTCAGTGAGGGGGAGCTTGGGGAAGGCTCGAGAGCTCATTAGGGGACTCAGAAACTCTCTTAAAAGCTCTCAAGGATTGAATGAGTGAGAATGGGCAGAATTGGGGTTTCTCTAATTGAGATGGATGAATGAGATTGATCTTCCATTTTGATGAGCCACCATGAGCACAGTGGTCACCATGACCGATCATGTGGCATGACTTAAGTGGTGGAAAGGTTGTGAGGTGGCTCAAGGCGAGCCTCCCTTGGGTCCAATGAATTTTGGCCATAGAGGGAGGTGAGTTAGCTCACCTCCCCTTGGTCCATAGACCCAGCCCACTTGAGCTGGGTCTAGGGTGAAGACCTAAATTGGGTCTTGGAGGCCAAGTGAAAAGAGAGAGGGACTTTGCCAATTTGGGAAAGTCCCATGGGAAAGCAAATCAAAGGGGAATTGCCTTAGTTTTGACTCCAAACTGAGTTGGGTTGGATTTGGGCTGACCCAAGGTGATTTTGGGTTGATTTGGGTCAGGTCCCAAGGGGTCATGGCTTGGTTCCAAGGGATTTGGCTGATTTGGGTTATATGGGTCATATTGGGTCATGTTAAGTGACCAATTGGTCAAATTAGGTCAAACCAAGGCTTTGGTTAGGTTCAAATGATAATTTAAAGTGTTTTGGTTCAGTTTTTCAATCAATTTGTCTTAGATTTGATTTTGGCTCATTTGGATTCATGTAGGTCAAATGGGTCAAGTTGAGTTAATTGGTTGGTTAAATTGGGTCAAACCAAGGCTTGAGTTAGGTTCTAATGATGATTTGAAGTATTTTTTTTGGTTTAATTGGTTTCAATAAATTTGGCTTAGGTTTGATTTTGGCTCATTTGGATTCATATAGGTCAAATGGGTCAAGTTTACCAATTTAACCAAATTGATCAAATTGGCTTTGGTTAGGTGTGTAGATTCATGTCCAATTGGTTAATTAAAGATGATTGTAGGCTCTAGTTTGAGTTGATTTAGATTTAATTTGGTTTTAGTCCAATTTGACCCTTTAGGTCAAATTCAATTGGTCAAATTGGGCTCACTTATGGCTTTGGTCAAGTTCAATAATCAATTTGGAATGAACTTGAGCCATTAGTTATAATCAATTTGGGTTGGATCATGATTTGACCTATTTTGATCTTTTAGGTCAATTTGGGTGAACTTGAGTCAAAGGGCCAATTGGGTTTAGTTTGGCTCAATTGATGGTCAAGTCATGTTCAATCATTAATCATGGGTTGGTGTGAAGCCATGGTTTGAATTGATTTGGTGTATGATAGGTTTTGACTAGTTTGGTTCATATGGGCTAAGGGGGTTGACTTGGTCAAATGACCAAGTTGAGTTAGTTTGACCCAATTTGTGATAATTGATCATCCTAAGGTGGTCAACAATCATGGTAGGAGGTTTAGGTTGGTTTGGTTCAATCTAATTTGGGTTGAATTAGAACTTGGCTCAAAAGGGTCCTCTAGGTCACTTTGGGTCAAGTGAACCTAAATGGGTCAATTGGCTTAATTTTAGTTTGATTAAGGTTTAGTTGAACTTATATATGAGTTTAGGTTGAAATATAAATTCAATTGCAATCAATTTGGATTCTAATAGGCTTTGGTTCATTTGAAAATTTCAAGTCAAAAGGGTTAAGGTGGTTTTGACTTAGGTTGATCTTGGTTTGGTTTGATTATTGTAGGTTTCATTTATATTTGGGAAATAATTGAAGGTATAATTGATTTATAAGAAAATCAATTGTTTGATGTGATTTGAAGGCAAATTTGGCTAAGCTCATGAAGGTAGGTCCAAAGGGCTTAGAAGAAAATATGATTTAATTTGATTTAATTTTGATCATTGGAGTATAGATTTCATTTATATTTGTGAAGATGATTTAATATATGATTGATTCATGAGGAAATCAATTGAATTTGAAGTAATTTGAAGGTAAATTTGGATTTATATATCAATCCCAAATCCATATATAAATTCAACTAAATCAAACTCAACCCAAAATCAAGCCAACTAAACTTAATTAGTCCACTTGACCCAAAGTGGCCAATTTGACCTATTTGAGCCAAGTTCCAATTCTACCCAAATTGGATTGAACCAAGCCCACCAAGACCTCCAATCATGATTGTTGATCACCTTAGGATGATCCATTATCATAGATTGGGCAAACCAAGTCAACTTGGTCCCTAGACCAAGTCAACCCCTTTAACCATATGAACTTAAACTAGCCAAATTACAATCTAAGCCAAATTGATTAAAACCAATGATTCATACCATACAAAACCAACATTTGAATGTGACTTGACCTTCAACGAGCCAAACCAAAAAGCCAATTGGCCTTCTTGACCCAAATTGATCTAAAAGACCAAATTGGGTCAAATCAAAATATAAATCAAATTGATTGCAACCAACAACTCAAGTTCATTCTAAATTGAATGTTGAACTTGACCAAAGCCTCAATTGAGCCCAATTGACCCACTAGACCCAAATGACCTATTGAACCTAACTTGACCTAAAGGGTCAAACCAACCTAAAACCCAATCAAATCTAAATTAAACTAAACCAAAGCCTTCCACATATTCTAAATGATCAACCTAACCCAAACTAAGCCATGACCCAAGCCAATTTGGCCAATTAGGTCAAATGCGTCAACTTAACCCATTTGATCCAAATGAACTCAAATGAGCCAAAATTAAATCTAAGCCAAACCAAACTAAAAAAATGATACCAATATACTCTAATTGATCATATGAACTTGACCCAACTCTTGGTTTGACCCAATTTGGCCAATCGGTCAACCTAACCTAATTTGACCTAATTTGACCTAAATGGGTCAAATTGAGCCAAATTGAACCAAATCAACTCCAAATGACTTGAAATTTGGCCCAACCCACTTTTGGCTCATTCCAAATTAGCCCAAATCAAAACTAATGCCAAATGTCCATTGTACCCTTAGGTCAAGGGTAACACATTAGACAAATCATTCATGTAAGTGGTCATTTCCCTTTTTTGGCCACTTGGCATCCTCCTCTTGGTCCACATGGGCACCTAGGATACTGCCCAACCTAACCCAAGGGTGGTTGGATTGGCCATGACCCAAAGGGATGTAAAATTACATCACATCCCCCATTGGTGCACTTGAAACACCAAGGACACCCACTAATCCCCCTTGGCACTCACCTCACAAGCATAATCAAACAGAGCCACCTAAGGTGATTCTCTGCTATTCCCAGCCACCATCAATGGTTGGACGATCACAATAATCCAAATCAGGCCGAGCTGTCTGATCAAGAGGAGGAGGGGTATACCCCCCTCCCTCCTCATTCCAATTCCAAATGAACACTTGCACTCCCTTAGAGCTAAAGAACCCTAAGATGAGCTGCGAAAGCCTCTTTCGAGAGTTCCCAAGCCTTCCTGAGCTCCCAAAAGGCCATTCCCGTCTATCCCAAAATAGGGCATCACCTCCTTAGATCCCATTTTCTCCAAACTCCACCAAAGTGTAATTAACTTTGCACACACCATCTCTGGAGCCAATCGAGCAAGGAAGCATCATTCCCCAAGCTTCCCGACGATCGGAGGGTGGACTTCAATCAGAACTGACCACCCAAGTTTCGATTTATGGCCTTTCAAGCAAACTACATCAAATCAAAGCTTGTGCTGATCAGTAAGGCTTCATCTCCACTAGACAAAGCTTCCTCAATCACTTGCGCCACTAGTCTTAAGCTTCGACTAGGTATACCATTGAAATCGACCTTGGATAAAAAATTTATTGGAGATTTTAGAAGAAAATGTTGATCTCATGTGATTTTGACTATTAGATCCCCTTTTGATCGATGTCGTGAAGGTGTGGGATCCGTTTGGAGTTGATCCGAGCTCGGGTGAGCTCGGATCACACAAGCAATGGCGGACGGATTCCCTTCTCCCTCGTTCGCAAGAGGATAGATCACGCATTGTCCATTCCACATGATTGAAATGGATAGTCATGATTAGATCCAATAGATCGATCTGATTTAATCTTATTAAATCACAAGATTAATCGTGGTCACCCGATCTTAGATCGGACAGCGACGAGAAGGCGCATTCCGTCGCCACCACGTAAGTGTTGACCAAAATTATTTTTAAATAACCAATCCTATGATGCCACATGAAAAGCAAGTTGCGTTAGTGTGCCATGTGCCACCGATGGGATTAAGGGTTAATTAGGCTTAATTAATGTGTTTTAATGACTTAAATTTGTGAAAATCATTACTAATTGTAGAAAAATTAGAAATATATAAATAAATACTCATTTTAAATGAATTTTAGAGGAGAATTAATTAAAAATAATCCTAATTAATTTTGAATAGTAATTAATGCTTAATCAATATTTAATTAAAAAGTTAATTAGCTTAATTACTCATTAATTACTTGAGAAATTAATCCCAAACTTTGTGGGTCAATTTAATGGGATGGCCTCTGCCTACTATAATATTCTTGGGATTTATTGCTCACTTAATCAGAAAATTTAACTAATTAAACCTTAATTACCTTTTTAATTTATTTAATGGTTAATTTATTCCATGAATAGTGATAAATTGATTAATTAAGTTCATTAATCACTATCCAATAGTGAGCGGACTAATGGAATGGGGTTGGGACCTCTTTCCAAGCCTCTTTCCCTAAGTTCATTCCATCAATTAAAATTAAATTAATTAAAGCTTAATTAATCAATTAAATTTGCTTAATTAATTAAATTAAAAATTATAATCACATCAAAACTTAATTAATTAAATCTTGGGTAGATCTTTAGATGTTTAATAACCTAAAGGAGTAATGAAATTATGGTTAGTCTACATGTGTGGGAAAACCATAAGAGTAATTAATTAAGTTCTTTAACTTAATTAACCATTAATTATGAGCCAATTGCATTAGGTCCCTTTTATTTCTTAGGATCATTGTTATTTTAATTTTCCATTTGTATATCATGTTGGCTCATAATTATTTGAATTATTATATTAAGGTAACATAGGAAAGGGTTAATTAATGCATTTAATGCTTGCTATAACCTAATTAACTCATAAAATCAACTTAGCTATATTTCCTTAAACCAAAATTAATTACCAAACATGGGAATGGGTTAAGATCAGCAAACCTTTTCACACATCCTTAAATAAAATCAAAATATGAAATTAAAAATGATAGTAAGAAAGCTTTGATTTACTCTAAGCGGCTTTATATAATATGATTGTGCTTAGGAATTAATTTGATTGAATGAAATCATATGTTTATGTTTATTTATTCCTTTCCAATCATTTTAAATGTTGCATGTAATTTGAAACCATACATTCATCTTTTCAAAGTTAATTGAGTCAAATGGTTTTCCTTTATGTAAGTGCATGTGTTGATTTAATTTAATATATGCGTGGCTATTATCACTATTAAATCCAAATATATTTTTAAAAGCTTATAAATGAATAATAATATGTGTTATGATGCTAGTTATAAATACATAATAAATGCATGTGCTTATAGCTTAAGTATGTGAATGTTAAGTTTTTTTTCTTTTATTCATGTGTTGATTTATATAAGATTGAATGGCAATGGGTATGTAGTCTGGACATCCCAGGAATACGAGGCTTTAGCTATCCCCAAGGAGGTCATTTGATTACCTCACTTCTCGGGTTTAACAATAGCACATAACCATTTGATTTCATTCTTATTCATTTTAACATTAGAATTTAGGTAGAGCTTTAATTCACATACATAAATGATTCAATCAAATAAAAATATAATCTTTGCATGGTTTTCTTTCCTTCATTTATGTATACACTCATGTGTATCTAAGAAAAGCAAGTATATGGTCTGGACATCCTAGGAATACGAGGCTTTAGCTAGCCCCAAAGAGGTCATTTGATTATCTCACTTCCCAGGTTTAACAATGGCACGTACTTGTTTATGATTTTATACATGTGTATGTATATGTGATTAATGAATGAAAATCCCCTTTTATATTAAAATTGCATGTTCATAATTGATTAAATGGTTGAATTAATTAGCAATATGATTTGGAGTTTATTTCCTATGATTCATGTATACGACTTTACATATGTTTGAATGCAAATAGTTATATAGTCTGGATATCACGGGAATATGAGGATTTAGCTAGCCCCAAGAAGGTCATTTGATTACCTCACTTTCCTAGTTTAATAATGACACGTACTAATTTAATTTCATTCTTATGACTTTTGGTATAAGAATTTGGATAAAGCTTTAAATTAATATGTTTAAATAATTCAATCAAATAAAATACAAATTCTAAACATACATTCATCATTTAAGTGTGCTAAAATATGGTGCAAGTATAGATACACTTAGGATTTAATCACATGCCATTCACTAAATAGAACTAAATCAAATTAACATGCTTTAGAAATTCGCTTAAGGAAGGGATGAAAGAGGGAAATCATATTTCTTCTCTTTATAACACTTAGATGCTAAGTGTAAATCATATGAAATAAAATAAAATATAAATTAAAATTCTCAAATCAATTTAAACAACTTAAAGTAAAACCAACCCTTTATGTTAAATTAAATCCTTCCGAACTGTTGACCTCACTTTGGAGTGAGTTCTCAATCTCCCCATCTTAGATCAAGGAGTCTTCTAGAAACTAAGACTTCCTTATTCATAAAACACTTATAGCTTTTAGATGAATGCTTAACCTAAGCCTAGAGACTTATAAGGGTTAATCAAAAGATTAGGTTGTGCCTTAGGACTTAGGAAGATCCACCTACCATATAGCTGAAACCCAATCCATGTTCACCTTATTAAGCTATAACCAAACCTCAAATTCAATTTAAATATCAAATCCAAATCCTTATCCAAATTCCAAGCCAAATGATTGAAGCCCATGATCAAATCCAAATTCAAAATCAACTCAAGCTATATGATTTTATCTTATGGGCTTAGCCTTAGCCAATTTCAAATCAATCCAAAATCAACTAGTTTTCTCAAATATCAATTCAACCCTTTAATCAATCTATCAAACTTACAATCAAACTCAATTGTAAATCCAATTTGCCAAAATCTGCTATCATACAAAATTCTATCTAAGCCATGTGACCTTCTTTCATGAACTTAGCCAAAATCTCATTCAAATCAAATCAAACTTAATTGATCCTCTCATGGATCAATTATTCCATCAATTATCTTTCCAAATATAATTCAAATATACATTCAAATGATAAAAAACAAATCGAACTAAATCAAATTAAATGAAAACCCTTCCTAAGCCATATGAATGAACCTTCATGAGCTTAGCCGATATCCAATCAAATCAATCCAAAGTCAATTGATTTTCTCATGAATCAAACATATCTTCAATCATCTTCACAAATATAAATAAAATATACATTTAAATCATCAAAACTAAATCAATCTAAATAAAAATTCTAACCTAAGCACATGACCCAACTCCATAGACTTAGCCAAATTCCTTCATTCCAAAACCCAAATTCAATTGATTTTCTCATAAATCAATTATACCTTCAATCATATTCAAAAAATATAAATGAATCTACAATCATCAAGCCAAACCAAAATCAACCCAAGTCAAACCCAACCTAGCCCATTTGACTAGAGATTTTCAAGCGAACCAAAACTCATTTGAACTCAAACCAATTGCAATTGAATTTATATATCAATCCCAAATTCATATATAAACTCAACTAAATCAAACTCAACCTAAAATCAAGCCAACTAAACCTAATTGATTCTCTTGACCCAAAGTGGTTAATTTGACCTATTTGAACCAAAATTCAATTCAATCCAAATCAAAGTGAATTAAGCCATTCTAATCTTCATGACATGACGTTGATCATCCTAGGTGGATCAATTATCATAAATTGGGTCAAACCAAATCAACCCAGCCCTTTGACCAAGCCCATACTCCTAACCCATATGAACCTAAACTAGCCAAATTACAACATAAGCCAAATCCCTTGAAACCAATGATTTACTAACCCAAAATCAATACTTGAACATGACTTGACCTTCAATTGAGCCAAACCAAACTCAATGACCCTTTTGACCCAAGTTGACCCAAATTGGTTCAAATAAAATTTAAACTAAATTCACTGCAACCAATGGCTCAAGTTCATTCTAAATTGACTATTGAACTTGACTAAAGCCTTAATTGAGCCTAATTGACCCACTAGACCCAAATGACCTATTGAACCCAACTTGACCTAAAATCAAACCACCTAAAACTCAATCAAATCTAAATTAAACTCAACCAAAGCCTACAACATATTACAAATGATCAACCAAACCCAAACCAAGCTATGACCCAAGCCAATTTGGTCAATTGGGTCAAATTGGTCAACTTGACCCATTTGACCCAAATAAACTCAAATGAACCAAAACTAAATCTGAACCAAATTGAACCAAATCAATGACACCAATAAATCCCAAATTATCATATGAACTTGACCCAACCTTAGTTTGACCCAATTTGACCAATTGGTCAACTCAACCTGATTTGACCTAATTTGACTCAAATGAGTTAAATTGAGCTAAATAAAACCATATGAACTCCAAATGACATAAAATTTGGCCCAACACGCTTTTGAATCATTTCAAATCTACCCAAATCAAATTTAATGCCAAATGACCATCCTACCCTTAGGCTAGGGGTGTCACATGAGGCAAATCACCCATGTAAGTGGTCATTTCTATTTCTTAGCCACTTGGTACTCTCCCATTGGTCGCTAGGCTCCAAGGACACGCCCAACTGATCCAAGGGTGGTTGGGTCTGCCGTGACCCAAGGGGAGGTGAAATCCCCACACCTCCCACATTGGTGGACTTGAAACGCCAAGGACACCCACTAATCCCCCTTGGAAGCCACCTCCATGCCTTGACCACTCAAATCGAGCCAACTAAGAAGAATCTCTGCCATTCACAGCCACCACCGATGGCCAAGCATTCACAAAATGCCAAACTAGCCTGAGCTATCTGATCAAGAGGAACAGGGGAGGGGGTGGGGGAGGGTATACAACCCCTCATTTCTACCCAATCCCACACAAATTCACTCCTTAGAGCTATAAAACCCTAAGACGAGCTGCCAAGATCTTCCTAGGGAGTTCCCAAGCCTTCTTATAATCCCCATTCTAAGTTTCATTCAAGTTGAAATAATACACTCTTCCATTCATTTTCATTTGCTCCAAACTCCACCAAAGTGCAATTAACTTTGTACACACACCATCCTTGGAGCTAGTCGAGCAGAAATGAATTGCCTCTTGAGCCCTCTAACCATCGGACATGCGATTTTGATCAACATTGGCCTCCCAAGCTTCAATTCATGGCCTTCCAAGTGAACCAATTCAAATTGGAGCTCTTGCTAATTAGTAGAGCTTCATCTCTAATAGACGAAGCTTCCTCAATCGGATTGGGCACCGATCTTGAGCTCTAGTGAGGTATGCCATTGAAATTGACCTTTAGATGAAAATAAGTTAGAGCTTTTGAATAAAACTTACATCACACATGATCTTAGCGTTTGGATCCCGGATCCTCCTTGAAAAGGTGTGGGATCAATTTGAGATCGATCCAAGCTCGGGTGAGCTCGAATCGATCGAAGAAGGGCATATGGTGTCTGTCTTCCATTGATCGATAGATGAGGGATCACAGACCGTCCATTTCTTGTGATTAGAACAAATGATCATGATTAAATTTGTTAGAATTATACTACTTTTTTCCTTAGTGCTGATGGATTAATCGTGGTCGTTCGATCTTAGATCGAACGGTGCAAGAGAAAGCGCATTCACCGTCGCCATGCAGTCGCTGACTAAGATTATGTTTAAGTAACCAATCCTGCATCCCCATGTGGAAAGCACACCACGTCAGTGCTTCACATGGCACAAATGGGATTAAAAGTTAATTAGGCATAAATAATATATTTTAATTACTGAAACTTCCAAAAATCATAATAAATTGTAGAAAATTCATAAAAATGCAAATAAATACTCATTTTAAAGGTATTTCAGAGGGAAATTTATTAAAAATATTCTTAATTAATTTTAAATAATGAATAGGGCTTAATTAAGGTTTGATTATAAAATTAAGTAATCTAATTAACTTTTAATTACTTAGGCAATCCCAAACTTTATGGACTAATCTAATGAGATGACCTCTACTTCCCATAATTTTTTGGGATTTATTGCATAATTAACTAGGAAAATTAATTAATTAAGCTTTAATTACTCTCTTAAGTTAATTAATCATTAATTAATCACATGAATTGTAAAAAGTTAATTGATTAAGTGGTTAATCATTGTTCAACAGTGAATGAACCCATGGGACAAGGTTAGGGCCTCCTTCCTAAACTATTTTCCTAAGTTCATTTCATTAATCAAACTAATTAAGGCTTAATTAATTAATTAAATAATTTAATTAGTTAAATTGAAATTATAATCAAATTAGAACCTGATTAACTAAATCTAGGGTAGATCTTTGGTGTTGAATAACCTAAAGGAGTTTAATAAAATTATGATTAGTCCACATATGTGGGTAAACCATAAGAGTAATTAACTAAGTTGTTTAGCTTAATTAACCTTTAATTGTGAGCCAACTGCATTAGGCCCTTTTCCTTTCTTAGGATCATTCATAATTTTATTTCCAATGCATGTGCATACCATGTTGGCTCATAATTATTTGGGTAATTATGTTAAGGTAACGTAGAAAAGGGTTATTAATGGATTTAATGCATATTATAACTTAATTAATTCATAAAACTAACTTAATTACATTTGATTAAACCAAATGAATTACCAAATATGGGAATAAGTTAGGACCAACAAACCTCTTCTCACATCCTTAAATCAATTCAAAACATTAAGTTAAAAATGACATTAAAGAAACTTTAGCTTACTTTAAATGGTTTTATTTGATATGATTGTCCTTAGAATTAATTTGATTGAATGAAATCATGTGTTTATGTTCATTTATTCCTTTCCAATCATATTAAATTTTGTATACCATTTGAAATCATACATTCATCTTTTCAAAGTTAATTAAATCAAATAGTTTTCATTTATGTATGCTTGCATGTGTTGGATTAATTTATAATATTTGTATTATCACTAATAAATTCAAATTACTTTCTAAAGTTTATAAATCAATTACATTGGTTAGAGTGATAGTAGTTATGAACATATATAGGTTTGCATGTGCTTATAGTTTAAACATATGAAGTAAATATTTGTTTTCCTTAATTCTTATGTAGTTTTAATGTACTTGAATGTTAATAAGTATATAACATCCAGGAACACGAGGATTTAGTTAGCCCCAAGGAGGTCATTTGATTACCTCCGCCCCACTTAACAAGGAGACATACTTATTTGATTTCATTTACATGTGTTCTTACATTAGAATTTGGATAGAATTTTAATTCACATTAAAATGTTTCAATCAAATAGAAATATAATCTTTACATGATTTTCCTTCCTTTATTCATGTATACATCCATATGTATTTGAGAAAAGTAAGTGTTTAATGGACATCCAGGAATATAAGGCTTTAGCTAGCCCCAAGGAGGTCATTTGATTACCTCACTTCTGTTAATAATGGCATGTACTTGATTATGTCTCTTATACATGTGTGTGTGTATTTAACTATGGAATTATAACCCTTTTATTTTATTAAGGATACATGCATTCCATAATCATCTATATGGTTAGTATGTGTTACATATTAGTTAATGCTCTCTTTCCTATGATTCATGCATATAAATTTACCTATGTTTGAAGAAAAATGGGTATATAGTTTGGACATCTCGGGAACACGAGGCTTTAGCTAGCCCCAAGGAGGTCATTTGATTACCTCAATTCCCTGATCAACAATCACACATACCTATTTAATTTCATTCTTATGTATTTTTGTATATGAATTTAGATTGAGCTTTAAACTAATATGATTAAATAGTTCAATCACATAAAGGAATATAAACCTCAAATACATATCTACATTCATCATATCGGTATGCCAAAATGTGTTGCATATGATGGAAAGGAATGATTGATATATGTCATGTGAAAGTAATTCAATTAGATTAATCTTAAGAAGCCTTTCATATTGAATAGGATTATTCAGAGTGAACATAAACTTAGGATTAATTAAATCATTTAATAAGCCATTCCTAAAGAAAACTAAATCAAATTAAACAACTTCAAGTGAAACCATCATTTCATGTTAAATTGAATCTTTCCAAACTTAGAAAATATAACTCTAATGCTTAGAAAGATAAACTACACAAGCCTTAACACACACATTAGAATTAAATCACCACTTCTAGTCTTAAGTTAGGACGATGTATGTATGGTGTATGTTTTATTTTGTAATGTATTATTTTAGACTGGATGTTAGGGTGAATGCCTCATAGACTAGATGTTAGGTCGATATTAACCTATTCATATTTCCTTCAAGGGATTATTCTTAAAGATGTGCTTAAAATAAATATGAATGCTCTCTTTGCAGGTTGCTTAAACCCCTAAGAATAATCCAAGTTAGGATAGGGCTTGGTTACCTATGTGGGTGTTAAGTTTAAATTATAAATATAATAGCTTGGGAATGTATATATGTTTAGCTAACCTCTATTTTATAGGTGTAGTTAGGTTTACTTTTCCTAATTTTAATGTAATTTTGAATTAGGAATTAGGATTAGTTCCATGGGGTTTAGGATGAGCATTGGCTAGAAGGCTTAATACTGGGGTGCCATGTGATGCCTTGAAACCTACCAAATCAAAGAAGCAAGGAGGAAAGAAATGAAGACATGAGGATTAAAGAAAGAAGACCCCATAGAATTTATAAATAATAATTATTCTTTTATTTCTGGGTTATATAAGGGTAGAGCTACCCATATTTTCTTTTTTTTTTGGGTTGCACACACCTAATCACACTGGCCTCTTATTCTTTCATGATAGTGTGGTGAAAATTTTCATTTCCTAAGATGTATACTTCTATCTTCAATCTATATAGATAAATTGGAGATAGAAATATACTCTTTGCATTTGAACACCATGTAGATTCACACATTTTCCTATTAGGGTGATCGGGTGTGACATTGAGGAGAGATGTACTATCTTGAAAGATAGAAGTCACTACTCTACAATGGACCTAATTACTTGAATAAGGACTCCTAAGGACAATGGGTCTGCATATGTACTAGAGATTCTTCCTATACTTTACATGGAAAAGTAAATTAGGGTTTATTTTAATATGAGTTCATTAAGTTCCCTATAGGGGCAAGCCCCCATAATTAATTACATCCTAAGGAATGGGATTCCTTAGGAATACTCTCGATTAAGGTAAATGATTGTTGTCTCCAATGATTTCAAAAAGGTTGGACTATCAATTGATTGGTTTATTTTTTTAGAAGGTCAAGTGGGATCGATCAAGAGGATGGATTTCTTATCAAGCCAAATGGAAAACAAGTAGGGGATGCTTAAGATAATAGGAAGGCTAGTAAGCACCCCAGACTACCCTATGGTTGGGATTTACATTTTTGAAATTAATTTAATGTGTTTGAGTTGAATTTTCATTAGAATGCTAGGGCTTATAATTCCATAGTACAAGGCTATGGAATTTCTTAAGAGGTGAGAATTTATACTTATAGCTCACAAAGAAGAGAAGCAACCTCAGAACCTAAATCTAGGGATCTTTGGAAACAGCCAAAAATTGTGACCTAAATTTAAGGCAAAAAGGGTATTTGGTTTACCTCCATAAGAGAGGATAAACCACCCAACTGTTGGACTTACAATTGTTTGGGGGTGGCCGTCAACTAATTCATCCTACAGTTTTAAATTCATGTAGGCAAGTCTTATATTTATGCAAGATGAAAAGGTTATGATTTATTTAGAATGGGACTAAGCCCTTAATCACACTCCCTAAAGAGACTAGATCATGTAAGGGCATGAATTAATGACTTAAATCTAATGCAAAATTTTCACATATTTTATTTTTATTTTGGACAATCATTTCACTCAGGCTATAGGATTCATATGCCTAATGCATGAGAAATAAGATTATGGGCCAAAATTAGCGAGATAAAGAGGTGTGTTTCCACCATGGCTCTTACAGGTCAAGCCAAGTTCTCTGGCAAAGGTGGACACCCTCCAATCAAGAATGAATCAATATGCTTTTCATGCATGATGTGAGAAAGAAAAGGCAACATTCAGCTAAGGGGTTGTTAATTCTTTTATCTTGATTTATAGCCTAAGCTTTAGGTGAGGTTATGAGTTGTTGATTTTAAATTCTAAGTTATTTAATTTAGTAGAAGATTTATTTTTCCCTAAGAGCCTAATCGTCATCCAGGCTAGACATCAAAGAAAGGAAGAAACTAGAAAATAATGGCATATTAATACACAAGCTAAACAAGACCATCAAATATTTTATAAAGCTAACACAAAAGAATAATAGACCATTTATGGTCAAGCACCATCGTACAAACTTGAAAACAAATTGGGTAGCCGAGCTCTATCCTTATACAACCCGGAATACAAATGAATTAATTATAATTAAGCAAGGAATTCATGTTGGGGGGGGGTCTTCATCTTGTTTTCTTCTTTCTTCTTTTTTCTTTTGGATGGATGGAATATGGTTTCTTCAAAGGCTTCACATGGTACATAAGATGAGATCTTATGACCAATATTCATCCTAATCCCCCATAACAATCATTCCAAAATCCTAATTATAAAAGTACATGAAAAGGAAAGGTAAATCTAAATAAAACCTGCAAAATAGAGATTAGCTGAATAAATCATACAATTTCCAAGCATGTATATTGGACTTAGCAACCCACACATGGGTAACCAAGTCCACTTAACATATTAGATTATGCTTAGGGGGTTAAGCACCTGCACAGCAAAAGTATTTATATTTTTATTATAGTGCCCTTAAGCACAATCCCTTGCAGAAGATAATGATTAGACTAAATCATCCTACCATTCATTCTATGCACATACTCACTAACATCTAGACTAAAATAATTCATCACAAAACAAAAGCAAACATCAAGCCATGCATCGCCCTAACCTAAATCTAGAAATTGTGACTTAGCCTAATGTGTGTCTCATTTAAGGTTTGTGTGGTATACTTAACTATGTGTTTAAGGTTTAGATTTTCTAGGTATGAAAATGTTCAACTTATGAGATGTTTTCAATTTAAGTTGTTTAGTTATTTTTGGGTTAATTTAATTTTATATTTTGATTATGTTTGAGTGAATCCAACAATTAATTACTAAGTTGTAAAGAGAGGGAAAAGAGAAGAGAACTTCTCTTTCCTTCCCTACCTTAAGTAATTTCTAAAGTAGGTTCATGTTTGATTTTGTTTAGTGAATGTTTTATTATGTGTTTTAATTAATCCTAAGTTTAGATCTTCCTAAACAAACCTATTCAAAATAAAGGCAATTTAAGATTAAGTAAAGTGAACTAATATCACAAAACACACATCACTTCATTTCTTTGCCAACATGTATAACATGTATATGGATGAATCCTAAGCATATCTATGCATACAAATAGAAATATTTAGCACACCTTATGATGAATGCTAAGAAATGTTACTTAAAAAAAATTGGAATGCTTTATGTTACATGATTTTCATTAAGTAGAAAAGGGTTATTCTTTTATCATTTATTCATATGCACATGTGTTTGTATGAAAGGCACAAGTGAGTATATGCCATTGTTAGCACTGAGGGTGTAAGGTACAAGACCTAGGGCTACTTAAAGCCTCGCAACCCGGTTGTCGGACTAATATACCACTTTCCTTAATTACATATGCATGTACAAAAAGAAATAAATAGAAAAAGAAAGATGTAAAGTCTATGTTTAAATAATTTTTGGTTTATTTATGCAATTTATGTGTAAATGTAAAGATCCTTCTTACGTTATAACATGGAAGAAGATAAGAGTAGATTTTAAACAAGTGTTATGTTCTTTTAAATGAACTATACACTTTGCAAATCTTATCAAATCCATGTTAAGAGGAAAGAAAGCGAACATAAGACACATTTTATACTCACATGCAAACTTATAAATAAAGTATAAGTAGTAGCATGCCTTTTAGTTTTGATATTTGATTTATAAGTTTTGAAAAATAATTTTGAATTTAATAGTGATAATAGCTATTCATATTTTTACTTTAGCCAAAACATGTGAAAGAATGTTTGGTCCTAACCCATTTCCCCATATGTGAGTTAAGTTTGTTATTGGGATCATTAGATGATTTTTATATTTTGTTTAGGTTAAGGTGTAATTAAGTGTGTTAATTACCCTTATCTACACCACTTTAGCATACATAACCAAATGATTATGAGCCAATGGATGACATAAAACCACACAAAAAATTTAAATTAGCAATACACCTAAGGAAGAAAGGGGCCTAATGCAATTGGCTTATGATTAATGATTAATTAAGTTAAAGGGTTTAATTTAAGTACATTCATAACCCTCTCATTCATGTGAGTTGGATTTTGATTTCCTCAATGTACTTATGTTATTGAACACCTAAGCACCTACCCAAGATGAATTAATTAAGTTTTGGTAGGTTTTAGAATTTTATCAAATTAAGTAGGTAGTGGATTAATTTAATTGAATTTGGATTAAGGAAGAAAGAGGGGTTTTAAGGGATAGCTTAAGGAAAATATCCCAAAATTATTTGGTAAACCTCCTATTCATTTAAACAAATCTTAATTAACTCAATCAGGGGATTGAATCACTGATTACACACTTAGTTAAGCTTAATTATATTAGGAGAGTAATTAGGAATGAATCCAGCAATTATCCTAATTAAAATATTAATAAATCCCAAGAGAATTAGGGTAGGCAGAAGTCATCCCACTAAATACACATAAGAAGTTTGAGATTAATTAATGGAATAATCATAGAGTACTTAGCCTAATTACATTCCCAATAAAATCCAAATTCAGAAAATAACACTCTTTAAAATCCATCAAAATCAATTTTATAATATTCCACATTCAATTATCTTTCATATGCAATTTATTTCATATTTTTAAAATTTTCTTCATTTAGATATGAATATTTGAAGTTTCCATGATCAATTAGGTAATTAATTCTTTAATTATATAGCTAATGCCATTTATGTCACACGAAGGCTGATGCGGCGCGCGCTTTTCACGTGGTGTGACAGGAGAGGCTATTTAAATTATCACATCATAGCACCGTGTTAGCGGTGGTGCTACGTGCTTTCTCTCAGTTTGTCCGATCAAGGATCAAATGGCTGAGATTAAACCCGTGAAATTAAATGATTAATCCGTGGATCCTACGTGTTTTAATCTTGGACGTCCATCCAAAATGCGCGGATGGGCGACCCATGATTCATCTTTGAGTTCTCCTACGGGAAAGGGGGTCATCAACCTTCCATGGAAAGATTTGAGCTCGATTGAGCTCGGATTGAACTCAAAACTAACCCACACCATCATCATGCAAGGGAGATCACATCCAATGGCTAGCTTCTCATGCGATGAAACTTCACTTCACAAAGGACCAAGAGGAGATGAAACTATGCTCAGTTTAATGGCATACCTCGCTAGAGGCTATCGCCGATGCTCGATTCCCTTGAAGTAGCTTTGTCTAGTGGAGACGAAGCCTTGTTGAAGTTTTAAGGTGTTGAAATTGGATGGATCTTCCAATAGACCAAGTTCACCTTCAAGTGGGCTTGGTCTTGATCAAGAACACTCCTCCCTTGCTTAGAGAACTTGAATGAAGCTTGGAGTGAGTTCGATTTGATCCTCTAAGGGTTCTTGAAGGAGGAATTAGATTAGTTTTGAGTATTGGATGAGATGGAATTCAAGTCGTGCTCCCCTATTTTCAGTCTATGAAAATTGAGAAATGGGAAATTAAAAATCACTGTAGGAAGCTTGGGGAGACTTGGAGATGGTCCCTCTGGCTTTCCTAAGCTCAATCGAATTGGGGACTAATGAATTCAAATTGAATTAGGGGGAGTATATCTTCCCTAGAGCAATCGGACGGTCGAGCCTCCCTTTACCATTTTTGATGAATTGACCAGATTGGATCAGTTTGTTAGGTTGTTAAGAGTTGCACATGGGTTAGTTTTGAGTGTAGAGTGGAGTAGTGGAGCTCCCATGTGCCTTAATTGAGTGGAGGAGGGATTCCATGTGCTTAATTTCAAGTGAGGTGGTCGCTAGCCTTAGGTTGGGTTGGTCCCAAACCCATTGGGTTAGGTGCACCACACTGAGTATCCACTTCGTCCACTAATAGGGTGCCAAGTGATCATGAAGAGGATTTGACCAAATTCCAAGTGAATTTGGCCAAAATTTACCCTATGGCCTAAGGGCAAAATGGTCATTTGGCTTGGGTTTCAATTTGAATATGTTTGATATGATTGAAAAATTGGTTGGGCCAAGTTTCAATGGATTTCGAGTTAATTTGATTTGATTTGGCTCATGTTGACCCATTTAGGTCAAAATGGGTCAACTTGGGTCAAGTTGACTAATTGGTTAAATTGGCTCAAACCAAGGGTTGGGTCAAGCTCATATGACCATTTGAAATGTGTTTGTGGTTTTGGTTTGGTTCAATTTTATTTATATTTGGTTTTGGATCAATTGAGTTCAATTAGGTCAAATGGGTCAAGTTGACCAATTTGGCCCATTTGACCTATTTGGGTTAGGTCATAGGTTGGCATAGGTTTTATTGGTCATATGAAATGAATTGGTATCTTTGTTTTCAATCAATTTTGGTTTAATTTGATTTTGGCTCAATATGACCCTTTAGGTCAAGTTGGGTTCAAGGTCAATTGGGCTAGGTTAGGTCTAGTTGGTGAATTGGAGCTTTGGTCAAGTTCAACAATCATTTTGGAATGAACTTAACCCATTGGTTTCAATCAATTTGACTTAGATCAAATTTTGACACATTTTGACTTTTTAGGTCAAGTTGGGTCAACTTGGGTCAAGTGGCCAATTGGGCTAGGTTAGGCTCAAGTGATGATTTGGTCAAGTTCAAACATTGGTCATGAATGAGTTTTGATCAAGGGTTTCAATCAATTTGGCCTATGGTGGATTTTAGCTAGTTTAGGTTTCATTTTGGCTAAGTGTTGACTTGGTCAACCTTAGGTTTGACTTGGTTTGACCTAATTTGAGTGATTGATTATCTTATGATGATTATTGTTCATAATGTGAGGCTTAGATGGGCTTAGTTCAATCCAATTTGGTTAGGATTATAATTTAGCTCATAAGGGTACTTTAGGTCACTTTGGGTCAAGTGAGCCTAAGTCAAATGGCTTGGTCAAAGCTTGATTTGAGTTTGATTGAACTCACATATAGACTTATGATTAAAATATAAATCCATTTGCAAGTGGTTTGAAGTCAGATGGGTTTTGATTCATTTGACAATTTCAAGTTTAAAAGGGTGAACATGAGCTTGACTTGGGTTTAATTTTTGGATTTCGTTTTGGTTTGGTGATTGAAGTTTATGTCTATATTTGGATTCATGATTGAAGGATTGATTGAATCATGAAGAAAAATCAAGAGTTTGGCTTGATTTGAATTTGATTTGGCTAAGTTCAAGATTTTGACTTGAAAGGCTTAGGTTGGATTTTGATTGGATTTGAGTTTAATATTTGGAGTTGGTTTTGGTGTTTAAATTTATATTTTATTTGTATATGTGAATATAAATGAGAATATAAATGGGTTATGAGAAAATTTCATGAATTTGAAGTGATTTGAACTTGATTTGAGCTAAGTCGATAAGACAGAATCAAAGGACTTAGGAAAAGATTTTTGGAATTTGGAATTGAATTTTTGGGTTTGGTTTGACTGATTTGAATTTATATTTTATTTATATATGTGAATATATATGAGAATATAAATGGGTTATGAGAAGATTTCATGAATTTGAAGTGATTTGAACTTGATTTGAGCTAAGTCCATAAGAGAGAATCAAAGGACTTAGGAAAAGATTTTTGGAATTTGGAATTGAATTTTTGGGTTTGGTTTGATTGATTTGAATTTATATTTCATTTATATATGTGGATATAAATGAGAATATATATGGGTTATGAGAAAATTTCATGAATTTAAAGTGATTTAGATTAGGTTTGGGCTAAGTGCATAAGAGGGGATCAAAGGACTTAGGAAATATTTTGAACTTGGAATTTCAATCATGAGCTTCAATCATTAGTTTCAATCATGGGTTTCAATCATATGAAATTGATTTAGATTTGGAGGAAATCAATTAGAATTGATTTAATTTTGACTTGAAGGAAGGAAGTGAGGAATTTCGTTCAAGCTATATGGTAGGCAAATTTTTCTAACACCCCTAAGGCATGACCTATTCCTAGGGCTAACTCTTTTAAGTCTCTAGGGCTAGGTTGAGTGTCCACCTAATCACTAGATGTGTCTTTAGACTAAGGATCTCTTAAAGTCTAAGAGAACTCCTATGTCTAAGATGGAGGGGTTGAGAGCTCATCCTAAAAATGATGTCAACAGATAATTATAGAAATTGATTAGTGATTTGTTTAGATTGTGTATTAGAAATTGCATCTTTTTCATTATTTCTTAATTGATTGATGCTTTAGTGGCCTGAATAGGATTAGACTCTTAAAATTAATTTTTCTATCCCAACTAGTCACTCATAACTAAATTTTAAAATAACTCATAACCTCACCATAAAGCTTAGGCATTAAATAAGATAATTAAAATATTTAGCAATCCCTTAGCAATGGTTGAATATTTCACAACTTGTATATCATATTATCTTGCTCTTGAAAATAGGTGATTTTCATCCTTGCATAATGGGAATGCTTGACTGTGAGGGCATCCCTTGTGCTGGAAAACACCCATTTTCTTGTTGATTTAGCCAACAACTCTATTTCATCTTACATATAGGCATCAAAATCCTAAAGCCTTTGTCAAAAAGGTGTGTCAAAATGAAAACAAAATTAGAAAGGATTTTGCATTAGATTAAGTCATTATTCATACCACTTATGCTCTAGTCTCTTGGGAGTGGGTTTAAGGACTTTAGTCTCTTTTAAACTAATAATAGCCCAACTATCTTGCAATTTCATATGATTAACCACATGAATTAGACTAGAGGAGGAGTTAGATGGCGTCTGGTTATAAGTCTAGAAGTTAGGTGGTTTATCCTTTACCGTGGATATAAACTTTATGCACATCTTCGCTCAGATTTAGGTCGTGTTTTAGCTTATGCAAAAGTCCCCTAGATTTAGGATTTGAGATAGCTATTTTCTTCAGGCTACAAGCATAAATTTTTTGCCTCTTAGGCATTTTGCCACCTTATATTGTTGATTTATAATCCTTAGTTATCTAATTAAGTTTCAACTCAAAACATATAAATCTCTTCAACTTCAAATTATAAAGCTCAGCCATATGATAGATTGGAATGCTCATTAGGCTTTCTTGTATCATGAGCATTTCCTACTTATTTTCTTTGGCTTCTGAAAATAATTTTTCTCCTTGAACTTTTCCAATTGATTTTCCAAACATAACTAATCCTTTGATAGTCTAACCTTGAAATCTTTGGAGATGATAATTGTCTATTTTAATTGAGAGTATTCTTAGGGAATTTTATTCTCTAAGATGTAATTAACTATGGAGGCTTGCCTCCATAGGGAACTTTAGAATCTGATTTAATATAAACCCTGCTTTATTCATTCATGTAAAGCATGGAAAAAATCTCTAGTATATTCGAAAACCCATCATGCCTTAGGAGTCCTTCGTCTCTATCTTTCGAGATAGCACATCATACCTCAATGTTATACATAATCACTTCAATAAGTATCCCATATGATCTGCATAGTGTCCCCTCCTACATCCAAAAATAAACACCACAAAAACTTAGAAAATCATAACTCTAATACTTAGTAAGACATACCACACAAGCCTTAACACACACATTAGAATTAAGTCACCACTTCTAGTTCTAAGTTAGGATGGTGTATGATGTGATGTATTATTTTAAAGTGGATGGTATGGTGTATGCTTCGTAGACTGGATGGTAGAACAATATTAGCTTAATCATATTTTTTGCAGGAGATTATACTTAAGGGGTGCTTAAAGATAAATATAATTGTTCTCTTTGTAGGTTGCTTAAATCCCTATACATAACCCAAGTTAGGACAGGTAGGCTTGGTTACCCATGAGGAAGGCACTAAGTCCAAATTATAAGTATAATTGCTTGGGATGTATGTATGTTTAGCTAACCTCTATTTTGCAAGTGTAGTTAGAATTACTTTTCCTATTTTCAATGTAATTTTTGCATTAGGAATTAGGATTAATGCTATGGTTAGGATGAGCAGTGCCTAGAAGGCTTTGTCCTGGGGTGCACTGTGATGCCTTTGAAGGAAGCACATCCAAATTAAAGATGGAAGAATCAAATCAAGGAAATGGAAGAATGAAGGCCCCCATAGCATTTAATAAAATTGTAATTATTCTTTCTTATTCTGGGTTGTATAAAGATAGAGCTCGGCTACCTATATTTAGGTGATTAGGTCCATTGTAGGGTAGTGACTCTTATCTTTCGAGATAGTACACTATTCTTCAACATCGTACCCGATCACCTTAATAAGTACACTCTCGACGCATGGTATCCCCTATAAACTAAACCAACAAATGCCAAACCAAAAATAAACACCACAAGCCCTTAATTGGTTAATTAAATCTTTTGATTATATTTTAATTAGGGTAATAAAATTAACTTAGGGAAAGTGATCAAGAAAGAGGTCTCAATCCCAATCCCTAAGTCATTTCAAACAATTAGGCTCTAAAATAATTAGATTCCCTTTTTATTTTAATTGATTAATTAAGTGGCTAATTAATTAATTAAACTTTGATTAATTTGAAACAATTGAAGAGGCTTAATGAAATGGTCATAAGGAGTAAACCTAAATCATTTCAAGACTTTTTATTAATGATGGAAATAAGCTTAATTAATTAATTAATTTACTGTTCATTTGCTTAATTATCATTAATTAAAGTAGGAGAGTAATTAAGGCTTAATCAATCAATTTCCCTAATTAGCTATTCAATAAATTCTAAGAAAAATAGAGGAGGTAGAAGTCATCCCTAAACATCTATGGAAAGTTTGAAATTAATTGGATAATTAATCAAAGAGTAATTAGGCTAATTAAATTTTTTAATTAAGAAAACAATACGCTCAAAATTAATTAATAATAATTTTATTGGATTCTGAAATACCTTTAAAATGAGCCCTCATTTATATATTTTAGATTTTTCTAGGATTAGTTATGAATTTAGAAAGATTCAGCCTTAAAAATTAATTAATTAACCTAATTAAAGCTCAAATCCTATTGGCGCCATGTGGCTGCTAACGCGGAGCGCTTTCCATGTGGTGCTACGGGATAGGCTATTTAAGTTATCAAATCAGGATGCTAACTCGGTTTGCAGCATATGCACTTTCCCGTGGACCATTCGATCTAAGATCGAACGGCCATAATTAAATCCCATCGTTAAGGATGAAACAGAGGGGATCTTAGCATGATTTAATCATGGCAGTCATTTCTAATCATGCATAACAGATAGCCTGTGATCTATCTCCTATGAGCGACAAATGATGGAGCCCATTTTCTATGGATAGCTCGATCCGAGTTCACCTGAGCTTAGATCCACTCCAAACTCAACCCACATCTTTGCGCAAAGAATCCACAAGAATCCAATGGCTAGGATGGGCTCAAATACAAGTTTCCTTCGAAAAGCTCCAAAATATTTTCATACAAGGATCAATTTTAATGGCATACCTCACGAGCTTGTGATGGTGATTCCAATGATTGAGGAAGCTTCATTTGATAGAAATGAAGCCCTGTTGAGCCGCACGAGTTTTGATTTGAGGTGGTTTGCTCTATAGGCCAAGCTCCTCCCTTTGAGAATTCAATCTTGATCGAACTATAGCTTCTGGTGGCTTGGAAGCTTGGGAGATTATTTAGTATTGCTCGATGAGGTGTGGTGATGGTGTGTGCAAGGTTGATTGAGGTTTGGTGGAGGATTGAGCAAAGGGGATTTAGGATTGCCCACATGGAGAAGGAAATGCGAGCTCGAGAGGCTTTGGAATGCTCTAGGAAGCTCTCTAGGATTTTGAAATCACTCAACAAACTCACTTAGTGCAAATTATGATGAATCTCGCTCAGATTGAGGGAGTATACCCCTCAAGATGGACGGGATTCAATATGGAATCTTCATTGATTCGCCATCATCAACCTGCCAGAAGGGACGCCATCGACTCGACATGGCATGCTAGGAGTGGAGGAAACTATGGCAGGCAGCCTAAAGAAAAATATGGGGGCATTGGGTTTTCTTGGGTGTTTCGGGTATGAAGGGAGGTGACTTGGTTCACCTCCCTTTGGTCCATGGCCGATCCTAGTGGGTTTAGAGTGGGCTAGAGAGGCTAGGCATTCCCCATTTGGCAATGGGATAGCTACCCAAGTGATGAGAGAGTGGACTTTGCCAAATGGAGAAGGAATCCTATGTGGGAAGGTTTGTTCAATGGCTAATTCCCTTGGATGGGGTCCACTTTACTTTTGGGATCATGACCTAGGTTACTTTGGGTCGGGTTTGGTGAGCCATTAGGATCCCATGGGTTGGTTTTGGGTGCTTTGGCAATTCATGTTGGGTTGGTTGACCAATTTATCAAATTGGGTCAAACCAAGGTTAAGGTTTAAATGATGATTTGAAGAGTTTTGGTTCAAATGGTTTTGATTAAATTGGCTTAGGTTTGGTTTTGGCTCATTTGGATTCAAATAGATCAAATGGGCTAAGTTGACCAATTTGGGTTAGGTGTTGGTTCATGTTCAATATTAATTGAAATTGATTGTATTTGTTTTAATTTGGTTTAATTTAATTTAATTTAACCTTTAGGTCAATTTGGTTATCAATTTGACCAATTGGTCAAATTGGGCTTTCAGTTCAATAAATGATTTTGAATGAACTTGAAGCCATTGTAATCAATTGATTAAATCAAGATTTGACCCATTTTGGCATTTTAGGCCAATCAAATGGCCAATGGACTTGGCTTGGATCAATTAAGTGTTTGGTCATGTTCAATCATTGATATGAATGGGTTTGAATTAATGGTTTCAATCAATTTGGTATATGGTGGGTTTTAGCTAGTTTAGATTTTATTTGGGCTAAAGGTTGACTTGTTCAAAGGATCAAGTTGACTTGGTTTGGCCCAATTCAAGGTAGTTGATCACCCTATGATGACTACTGATTATGATATGAGGATTGGAAGGGCTTCATTCAATCCAATTTGGGTTGGATTAGAACTTGGATGAAAAGGTCTTTTAGGTCACTTTGGGTTAAGTGGACCTAAATGGATAAAATGGTTTTTTGGGTTGATTCAAGTTTAGTTGAACTCATATATGAGCCTAGGATTGCAATATAAATTAAATTACAATCAATTTGGGCTATGATGGATTTTGGCTCATTTGAAGTTTTCAAGTCAAAAAGGCTAACTTGGGCTTGACTTTGGCTGACTTGAGTTTGGTTTGAAAATTATAGTTTATGTTGATATTTGGGTGAGTGATTGAAGGAATGATTGATTCATGAATAAATTCATGGATTTTGAATTGATTTGGATATCATTTGGCCAAGTTTAAGGAAATGTTAAAAAAAGGCTAAAATTGAAGATTTGATTTGATTTGGGTTTAATTTTGGCTATTTGGATTTATATTGCATTCATATTTGTGAATACAAATGAAGGTATAAATGATTCATGAGAAAATCACTTGAGTTTGGAGTGATTTGGAAGCAAATTTGACCAAATTTAAGGATGTATGTCAAAAGAGCTTAAGAAAGGTCTTGATTTGGTTTGATTTAGTTTGATCTGATTTGGCTCATTTGAATTTGAATTTCATTCATATTTGTGAATATAAATGAAGGAGTGATTATTTTATAAAGAAATCAACCAAGTTTGATTTAGTTTAAAGGGGGTTTTGGCTAAGCATATGAAGGTGGTTCATATGGCTTAGGAAGGGATTTTGGAATTTGAATTTGATTTTGATTTTGGGACCCAATCATTTGGAGTTGGAATTTGGGTTGCGATTTGATTTGAGATTGAATAGATATTTGAGAAAATAAATTGAATTGGGGTTGATTTGAATTTGATTAAGGCTAAGTCCATAAGATAAAATCAAAGAGCTTAGGAAGGGTTTTGGAATTTGAATTTGATCATGGGTTTCAATCATTTGATTTAGAATTGATTTATGATTTAGATTTGAATTTGAGGTTTGGTTTGAGGAAGGAAGCATGGATTGGGTCTAAGTCTATAGGGTAGGCAAGTTTTCCTAAATCTTTAAGGCATAACCTATTCCTATGGCTAACTCTTCTAAGTCTTTAGGCTTAGGTTAAGTGTTCACCTAATCACTAGAAGTGTCTTAAGACTAAGGAGCTCTTAGTATCTACAAGACTCTTAGGTCTATGATGAGGAAGTTGAGCTTACTCCAAAAGTGAGGTCAACAAAGGGCACAATAGGTATTGTGTAATTGTGAGGCACATATTAGTGTTGGACCGAGATGATCAACAATGTCTGAAGGATTGCAAGTACTAACAAAAATGATCTACTCCTAAACTCGAGATGTAGACTGAATCAAGATCTTAGTGCAATGCAACTCAACTTATGCCAAGGCACAAGAGAGGGAAAAAGGATCCACTAAGGATGAAGTATGTGAACATTCCAAAAGGGAAGCAGGTTCAAATTATCCATAGAGGATAAAAGTTTGAGTTGGTTTGATATGATTTGAGGAGAAAATATCTGTTGGGGATTCAGATTTATAACTCGCCTAGGATGAGTGTGTGAACCTTCCACTAGGGAAGCGAGTTTAAATTATCCACTAAAATGGGAATTTGATTTGGCTTGTTTTCATGAGGGGCTCTTGGAGATAATATATGATTTACGCCTGTTGATTTTGATTTGAATTAATTGGTGGGGCATCCATTGGGGATGAGAATTTGATTTGATTTATTTATGATTTGAGGCTCCACTGGGGAGAGGATGTGATTTGGTTTTGGAGTGCACATCGATAGAGATATGAGCTGAGTCACATGATAAGATGGGTTTAATTTAGCTATTTCTAGATTTGTGTATCCAGGGATGGTGGATGGATTTAATTTAGATTTCACTAGGGAAGGATGGTGATTTAATAAAATGAACCCTATCAGTGTGTGATGGATCCACTAAGAAGGGGCTAATATCAGCCTAGGCCTATCTTAGATTTACAAATCCAAAGGGATAGTCCATTGGCTGGTAGAAACCAACCTAAGGGGTGTCTTTCGAGTGCAATGGTCAAGTTAGGAAGAAAGCTTGTAGATTTACAACTTCCTAAATAAGGAACCACTGGGGTGATCGGCTGCTGGCACAACAAATCAAACTTGACCTAAGGTGACTATTGAGCGAATGTCACTGTGGACTCATATTGACTCAAAAATAGTCAAAATCAATTTAAATTTAGATGGACCCTATCAGTGTGTGATGGATCTACTAAGAAGGGGCTAATATCAGCTTAGTCCTATCTTAGATTTACAAATCCAAAGGGATAGTCTACCAACCATTAGGTAGGAATAACCAACCTAAGGGTTGCCTTTCGGTGTGCAATGGTCAAGTTAGGAAGAAAGCTTATAGACTTACAACTCCCTAAATAAGGAACCACTATGATAATTGGATGCTAGCATAACAAATCAAACCAGACCTAAGGCGACTATTGAGTGAATGCCGCTGTGGACTCATATCGACTCAAAAATAGTCAAAATCAATTTAAATTTAGATGGACCCTATCAGTGTGCAATGGATTCACTAAGAAGGGGATAATATTAGCCTAGTCCTATCTTAGGTTTATAAATCCAAAGGGATAATCTATTGGCCGCAGGGTAGAGCTAACCAACCTAAGGGTTGCCTTTTGGTGTGCAATGGTCAAGTTAGAAAGAAAGCTTATAGACTTGTAACTTCCTAAACAAGGAACCACTATGGTGATCGGTTGCTCACACAATAAATTGAACTCGACTTAAGGCTGCCAGTCCGTGTGCAACAGTCGTGCTGGAAAGAATGCAAGATAGACTTATATCTTCCAAAGCAAGAATGACCGCCGGGGTAAACTATTGGTGGCACAACAAGTAGAACCTGACCTAAGGGTGACTACTGAGAGAGTGTAGACTCGGGGACTTATCTCAACTCAAAAGTAGTCAGGCAATTCCTATAGAGAGTTTTGCTGACATTGCCCTAAAGATAAGATGTCTACTTGAAAAAAGGTACCGCTGGGGGTTTTGGTCCTGATCCACAAGCGAAGATATATATTTTTCTTAGTGTATATATTTGTGCGGACACTGTTGGAGTGCGAGGGACCACACTGAGAAGGAGCTTATATTAGCCTAGTCCTATCTCAGACATACTGGGCCAAAGGAGAATCTACATATCCGTAAGACAAATTCTTCAACCACAGGGGTGGCTACTAGAAAAGGGAGACTGTCCAATCCAAGAGTAACCAGGATAGTGTCTAAATTTGGTCGCTAAGGATGTGATCTAAATAAAGTGCCCACAAGGGATGTGCCACTAGGGGCTTTATCCAGGATTCTGTAAAATAAATCCTATAGCATACAGTGGCCAACTCTGGGAGAATGCTTGTAGACTTACATCTGCCATGAGTGGTGTATCTACCGGGTGGGTCATCTTCAGCATGGTGATAACCAACCAACCTATGGTGCCATCAATTTATGATGATCAATCTGATAGGAAGGCTTGTAGACTTACATCCTCATAGATGAAAATGATCATCGGGATGGTCTGTCGTCGGTGAGACAGATGCTATCCAACCTAGGGAGACTACGAAGTGGGGAGTCCTGTGTAAGGACTAGACCTAGACTTGAAGTAGTCAGGAGGAAAGAAGCCACTTGGGGACATATCCTAGCATGATGGCTAATTCAAGAAGAAAGCGTGTAGGCTAACATCCTCTTAAACAAAGTCAACATGAGGTAGCTTATCGGCCGCACAGTAAGGCCTACCAAACTGACAAGGTGCTCGTCGGTGTGAAATAGTCAAGTTAGGAAGAATGCTTATAGACTTGCATCTGCCAGATAAGTAACCACTGGGGTGACACACTAGCAATGTAGCATGTCACGACCTAGTAGCTAATGAGTGAGTGCCATAGGGGCTTTATCCCACATCAAAATAGCCCAAAATAAGAGATATGTGTTTATTTTATGTGGTTGTGTGTAGTTGTGTTGGTGCTGTGTTGCTAAAGGTTATGACCCTGCTTGTGTTTCTTACACCTAAACACATCATGGTGGATTCACAAGAAAAGATATTCCTCAACACGGAAGAGATAGAACTTAAGATGAATGAAATTTTATTGATGATTGATTTGAAATAACAGTTATGGATAATATTTCTTTAGGTACAGCCGGTTGATTAAAAGCATAGGGTGCTCTCCCTTATAATTTATGAGCTGATAAGATCCTCCTTAGTAGGCCTTCTCTATGGCAAAAGGGCCTTCCCAAGTGGGTTCAAACTTGCCTCACATCTTTCATCGGACAACAATTGCTCTCCTTAGAACTAAAACAAGCTTTCCTACTTGAAAAGCTCTAGGACTAACCAACTTGCTATGAGCTTGAATCATTATGGCTTTGTACAACTCGAGGTTCTGGCATGCCTAGAGGCGTCTCTCCTCCAAACCTTCGAGCTCTTTCTCACTTGGCAACGTTGTGATTTTTACTACCTATTTTAATGATGAGAGTTGGACTTCTAATGGTAGAACTGTTTTAGACCCATACACTAAGGAGAATGGGGTGAATTGAGTTGGAGTCCTGTATGTGGTGCAGTAAGCCCATAAGGCTTCAACTAGCTGCTCATGCCACTGCCACTTGTTGTCTTCGAGTGTCTTCTTTAATTTCTGGATGAGAGTTTTGTTGAAGGCTTCTGCTAAGCCATTTCTCTTGGGTAGTATGTGGTAGAATATCTCCAATCTATGCTGTGTCTTTGGGCAAAGATGTTGATTTTAGTTCTCTTGAGTGCAATACCATTATTAGATATAATTCATCGAGGCACCCCGAACCTATATATCATATAGTTCCTGAAAAATTAGAGCACATGCTGAGTTGTGACCTCTCTAAGTGGGATTGCCTCCGCCTACTTCAAAAAGTAGTCGATGGCAGCTAGAATGAACCGATGACCCTTGGAAGAAGAAGGATCGATCAAACCCACTATGTCGATACCCCAACACTCAAATAGCCATGATGCTAATGTAGGATGTAGAATGTTGGGTGGTTGGTGTAATACCACACCTTGCACCTAACATTGGTGGCATCTCCATGCTACGTCCATGTAGTTTGTGATCATCGAGGGCCAGTAGTATCCTAGTCTCTTGATCTTGGCTTTCATCATCTGGACGATGCGCTCCACATAAACCTGAGTGTACCACGGTCATGATCATATGGGCTTCATGTTTGTCCAAACAACGTAACCACATATGATCGAAGGACCTCCAATACAAAGTGTCATCCACGAGAGTGTATGAGAGGGCTCTCTACTTCACCTGAAGGGCTATTGACTTCTCTTGAGATAGTTTTCTTGTATTTAGATAATCCATGAATGTTTGCATCCAATCTGACTCATCGTACTTTTTTGCAATGGCAACCTCCCCTTCAAGAGAGAGTCTCTCGGTGAGTTTAGTGTCAATAAGGGACAAGATTTGTCTATTTTGGACCCTTATTGGTATGGACTCATCTTTCGGACATGTCAACTCTTTGGCAAGCTTGGCCAATGAATTTGCTACTGCATTTTCTCCTCAAGAAATCTTATAGATGGTAATATATGGGATTTGGGCCAACAACTCCATGGTATACTTGTGGTAATGATGGAGGTTAGGCTTTAGGACTTTCTAAGACCCAATAATTTGGTTGATAACTAATTGAGAATCTCCGAAGATGTTGACGCTCTGGATGCATAGTATAATGGCTAACTCCAGACCGACAATCAGAGCCTCATATTCGACTTCATTATTGCTGCATAGATTGGACAGATGATATGAGAATCTCATCACATGGATCAGTTAGAAGAACTATTCTACCCGCCTCTAGAATAGTAGATCGTGATTCTTCTCCCTTTTGAAAGGAAGTTGCACCATCAAAATACATCTCACAACGGTAAATGCTAGTGTCCCCACGTTCATTTTTTATTCATCAGAGGTCATCACTAAGCAGAGAATCAGCAGAAAGCGGATAAGCTACTAAGAAATCCACGAGTGCTTGTCCTTTCACTACATGGAGGGGTACGAAAGTAATGTCAAACTATGACAAAATCATGTACTAACGTGCCAATCGTCTGGATAATATCGATCATGTCATGAGATATTGCAGTGGGTTAATCCTAGAGATCAGGTTCACCTTATAAGAAAGCATGTAGTGTCGTAGCTTTTGGGATGTGAAGATTAAAGCTAGGCAATGCTTTTTAATAGGTGGATAGTTTTCCTCGGCAGCGATTAGATGACAATTGAGATAATAGAGTGCATTCTCTTTCCCTTTATCATTGGTTTGGGCCAACAAAGTGCCAAGGGAGTCATCTAATGTAGTAGTATATAGTATCAGTGGCTTGCCTGGGATAGGGGCTGCTAGAACTGGTGGCATCATCAGGTAGTGCTTGATGTCTTCGAAGGCATGTTAACACTTGTCATCCAACTTGAACTTGGCATCCTTTTTGACAAGTGCCGAGAATGATTGGCATCTTCCTGATAGGTTGGAAATAAAGCGTCTTAGATATGTCAACCACCCTTGAAATGATCTGAGTTGAGTTAGACTTTTAGGGGGTGGCATTTCTAATGTCGTCATGATCTTCTCTGAATCAATTTCTATTCCACAGTGTCGGTCAATAAACCCAAGGAATTTCTCTAAAGATACTCTGAATGCACACTTTAGGGGATTCATTTTAAGGTTGTACTGCCTAAACTGTTTAAAAAGTACTCTCAAGTCAAAGAGATGGTCTTCCTTTTCTTTACTTTTGACTACAAAATCATCAATGTAACACTCAACTTGATGATGAATAAGTTCGTTGAAGATCCAAGTCATGGCCCGCTGGTATATAGCACCAGCATTTTTAAGGCCAAAGGGCATGACCTTATAATAATAGATTTCGATCGAGGTTCAAAAAACAATATTTTTCTCATCCTTGGGGACCATCTCAATTTGGTTGTAGCCAGATGACCCATCCATGAAAGAGAATACCGCATGAGATGAGGCAATGTCCATAATCATAGGTAATGGAAATTCATCCTTTGGACATGCCATATTCAGATCCCTAAAATTGACGCATATGAAAATTTGGTCATTCTTTTTCTTAACTGAGATGCCACTGGCCAACTAGGTAGGATATTTTTATTCCGTGATAAAGCTAGCATAGATCAATTTCTTCACTTCAGAAATGACCTGGTGTTCAATGTCTAACTACATGCATCTAGGAGCTTTTTGATAGGGTTAGCACTAGGCTCTATTGCTAGTTTATGGACTGCTACGTTAGGAGGTAAATCGGGCATTTCTTTATAACTCCTTGTGAAGTAGTCCTTAAATTCAGTCAATAGCCTAATTAAGTCATTAGATTCAATATTATTCAACAAAGAACTAATGTATGTCAGATGTGGATTATCTTCAGTTCCCAAGTTGATTTCTTTGAGCTCGTCGATGGTTGATCTGATCTCCTCTTCGAACTCTGATAGTTCATCTCTGACTTCAAGATCATTTGGATCATCTGAAGTTTCTAAATACACCTCCTCATATGAGTTAGCATGATTTGAAAAGAACTTATCAGATTTTAAATGATTGGTGATGGCTAGGCAATGATTTTCATCGTCGATTGGACCCACTGTACTGAATCCTAGTCTTGGTCTTGATTGAGGAAGTCTACTTTGGTTGTCCCATAACCTTTCAAAGTAGTCTGACCAGTGTGTTGAACTCATTTTGGAGTGAGCTCTCAACTTTCTCATCATATATCTAGGACTTTTATAGACACTAAGGGTTCTTTAGTCTTAAGACACTTCTAGTGATTAGGTGAACACTTAACCTAACCCTAGAGACTTAGAAGAGTTAGCCATATGAACAATTCTGCTTTAGGAGTTTAGGAGGGCTTGCCTACCCTATAGCCTAAACCCAATCCTTGCTCCCTTCTTCCAAACCAAACCTCAAATTCAAATCAATTCCAAAATCAAATCCAACTATCAAATGATTGAAACCCATGATTAAATTCGAACTCCAAATCCCTTCCTAAGCCCTTTGATTTTATCTTATGGACTTAGCCTTAACCAAATTCAAATCAACCTCAATCCAATTGATTTTCTCAACTATCAAATTCAATCTCCAATCAAATTTCCAAATCATAAATTATATCAATTCCAAACTCCAAATGATTGAAACAGAAATCAATTCAAATTCCAAATTTTAGCCCTTTTTAGCCAAATTCTTGAACTTGGCTTAATGATACCCAAATCAATTCAAAACTCATGGATTTCTTCATGATTAAATCATTCCTACAATCTTTGACCTAAATAAAAATATAAACCATCATTCTCAAAACAAATCCAAGTTAACCCAAATCAAACCCAAGTTAGCCCTTTTTGACTTGAAATTGTCATATGAACCAAAACCCATTTGGCTTCATTGCAATTGGATTTATATTTCAATCCTAGGCTCATGTGTGAGTTCAACTAAACTTGAATCAAGCCATGATCAAGCCAATTAACCCATTTAAGCTCACTTGACCCAAAGTGGCCTAAAGGACTTTTTTGAGCTAAGTTCTAATTCAACCCAAATTGGATGAACTAAGCCCATCCAAACCTCACAACATAATCAATAATCATCCTAGGTTAATCAGTTGCCTTGAATTGGGTCAAACCAAGTCAACTTTACAGTCAACACTTAGCCCAAATGAAACCCAAATTAGCAAAATCCACCATATGCCAAATTGATTGAAACCATTGATTCAAATCAACTCATAATCAATGATTGAACATGACCAAACCTTGAGTCAAACCAAGCCATTTAACCTGATTTCAAATTGGCCTAATAAGCCAAAATAATCAAATCATAATTTAATCCAAATTGATTACAACCAATGGTTCAAGTTCATTCTAAATCAATTGTTGAACTTGACCAAAGCCATAATTGAGCTCAAGTTGACCAATTGGTCAACTTGACCTAACCTAGCCCAAATTGACCTAAAGGGTCAAATTAGCCAAAATCTAAATTGAATCCAAATTAAACCAAAACAAAGCCTCATTTTTCAATTTGAACTTGACTCAACTCAAACCTAACCCAATTTAGTCAAATTGGTCAAATTGGCCAACTTGACCCTTTGACCTATATGAACCCAAATGAATCATAATCAAATCTAAAGCAAACCAAACCAATGATACCAATACACTCCAATTAGTTATGTGAACTTGTCCCAACCCTTAGTTTGACTCAACCTAACCTAATTTGACCTAAATAGGCCAAATCAAGTCAAATCAAATCAAATAAATCAAACCCCTTGAAATTTAGGATAACCCACTTTTAATTTCAAATCCAAATCAAACCCATAGCTAAATGACCATTTTCCCTTAGGTTTAGGGCATCCATGAGATAAAACACATGCTAATTATGTCATTTTCTCCTCCCAGCCACTTGGCACCCAATCATAAGTCCACCTAAGCACTTTGGACCATGGTCTGATAGTGGTTGGGTGGCCATGATCCATTGGGAGGTGAAATCACCTCCCCATTCCTAGCCAGAGCTTGCTGGGACAAGCACCTCCTCCCTCCAGCCACTCTCCTCCATCAAGAAGCCAAGTGGAATGATTCTTGATCGAGCTCCCTATCTCTTGATCCACCAAGCACCATCACCACCATTTGATTCAAGGAATGAGGGGGTATACCTCCCTCATTCTCACTCAAACTCATAAACACACACTCAATTGAACCCTAGCATAGAGAAATCCCAGAGCCATTTCCAAGCTTTCCCAAGTTCCCCAAAATCTCCATTTTTTGGTTTTGCATGAAACCAAAATAGGAAAACCAGTGAATCCCATTTCTCCATTTCACCAAAGTGCATTTAACTTTGTACACACCTTCCTTGGAGTAAGTCAAACAAGAATGAATCTTTTCCAAGCTTCTCGATGGTTGGAGGGTAGAGTTGATCAAGCACCTTCATCTAGCACCTTGGTCTTCCAAGCAAACCACTTCAAATCAAAGCTGCTCGGCTTCATTTCTACCAAATGAAGCTTCCTCATTTGTTGGAATAGCCTCACAAGCTCTCGGTGAGTATGCATTAAATTGATCCTTGAATAAAAATAGGTTAGTTTTTTGTGAAAGAAATTTTTTATGTCATGCATTTTCCACCGTTGGATTTGATTGTCGTGCTTCCCCGAAGGTGTGAGATCATTTTCATCTCCATCCAGCTTCGGATAAAGCAATTGATAGATGATATCCATCCTTCATCGCTCGAGAGGAGATAGATCATAGACCTTCCATCCCAATCAAATCATGCTTAGCACCTCAGTCTAATCCTTCCAAATCGTGGTTTGATGTCGTCCGATCTTAGATGACGATCCAAATGAGATACCACATGTCTGCCATCCGGGACATCACTCAGATGAAATAACTTAAATAGCAAATCTAATCACATCACGTGGAAAGCACCTGCATGTGGCCGCCATGGATTAAGGCTCTAAATAGGGTTAACTAATTATTTTTCCTAAAATTCTAAATTCATAACTAATTCTAGAAAATCCAAAAAATATAAACTGGGCTCATTTTAAAGATATTTTAGAGTAGAATCTAGAAAAATTATTATTAATTGATTTTGAATAGTGAATTTAACTTAATTAAAATTTAATTGGAAATGTAATTACTAAGTTAACCATCTAATTAATCTCAAATTTTATGCATGTTTAGGGGATGACTTCTACCTCCCTATTTTTTGGGATTTTATTGGTTGCTTAATTAAATAAATCAATGAATTAAGCCTTAATAACTTTCTTAATGTAATTAGTAATAATTAAGTAAATGAATAGTAAATTTATCAATCAATCAAGCTTGTTAACCTCTGTTAATGATGATGAAGCCTAGGGAGATGGATTGGAACTCCCTCTTTCAATCTTTTCTCTAAGTTTTCTCTAATCCCTCTTAAGTAATTAATTAATTAATTAATTAATTAATCAAATTAAAAAAAATCCAAATCATACATGGACCTTAATTAATTAATTGAAAGGATTTAGGATTGAGACTTCTCTTTCTTTCCTCTTTCTCTAACCCATTTCATTTTAGTTGGTTAAGATTAATTAAAGTTTAATTAACTTGAACTTAATTAATCTAATTGAATCTCTCTAACCTAATCTTGGGTAGCTCTTTGGGTGTTCAATAACCCAAAGGGGGAGATAATGAAATTATGGTTGGCTCACATGTGTGAGAAAACCATAAAAGTAGTTAAGTGAGATCCCTTAAGCTTAATTAAATCATGAGCCAATTGCATTAGGCCCCTTTCATTTCTTTGCATTGCAAATTTACTTTCCATATGTTTGCATATCATGTTGGATCATTATTAATTAACTTAAGGTGATGTAAGTAAGGGGTTAATTAATCCATTTAATTTTATACCTAATCTAATTAAATCATAAAATTAACTTAATTACTTCTTCATTAAGACAAAATTAACTCACACATGGTGAATGGGATTAGGACAAACTTCTTTCACTTCCTTAACTCAAATCAAACTCAAAAATGAAATGACTTTAAATAAATTTTGGTTCATTTTAAATAGCTTTATTTAGTATGATTATCCTTAGGACTTAATTGGATTTGAATGAAATCACTTGCTGTGTTGTTTTATTACTTTTCACTCATGTTAAATGTTGCTTGCCATATGTAATCATGCATTCATTTCTTTTAAAATTAATTAAATGAAATGGTTTCTTTTATGTCAAATTGTATGTTGATTTAAAGTAAATAGGTGTATTATTATCACTCTTAAATTAAATGTTATTTTCAAAAGCCTATAAATCAATTATTATATGAAGTGATGTTAATTACAAATAGCTATAAGCTTGCATGTATTGATAATATAAGATATGCAATGTGAAGTTCTCTTTCCTTACAGATTCATATAGGATTCACAAATGTATAGTTAGAAAAACAACATTTGCCTAAATCCACTCTATGCATTTCCATGTTAAGACTTAGGAAGAATTTCATATCACATATGTAAGTCACATAACCAAATCAAATATGATTTATTGCATGATTTATTATTCTTGTGGTTCTTTTTGTACATTCAAATGTATTTGAGAAAATATTAGTCTGGACATCCCGAGGCTACGAGGCTTTAAGTAGCCCTAAGTAGGTCTTGTACCTTACGCCCCTGGTGTAGAAAATAATGGTGTCGTACTCACTTAAAACACTTATATATGTGCATGTGTGATGTGGCCAATAAGAATCATCATCAATAATCAAATCAAACATAACTTCTTGCATGATTTCTTATTCTTGAGGTTCCTTTTGTACATTCATATGTATTTGAGAAAAGTGGTATATTAGTCAGGCATCCTAGGGCTGCGAGGCTTTTGTAGCCTAAGTAGGTCTTGTACCCACCCTAGTGTAGAAAATGGCACCGTACTCACTTAAAAATTTTATACATATGCATGTATGATGTGGCCAATGAATAAGAATCACAAATCAAGTAAATCAAACACAACTTTTGCATCGATTTTCTTATCCTTAGTTGTTTCATCTACATGTATAAGAAATGTGGTATAAGTGATATCCCAAAGACTTTAAGTAACCCTAAGTAGGTCTTGTACTTTACGCCCCTGGTGTGGAAAATAATGGCACCGTACTCACTTAAAACTTTTATACATATGAATGTGTGTTTACTTAATGGATGAAAAAACCCCTCTTTTCTATTAAAAAGACATGCATAATAATTAAAAATATTTGAATTCTAAATACACTTCTTTGCATCCATCATTAAAGCATGCTAAAATTTACATTGCATGTATAGGCATGCTTAGGATTATTCATATGCATGATATACATGATGGAAAGAAATGAACATGTGTTATGTGATAGTAATTCATTCTAATTAATCTTAAGATGTCTTTTATTGAATAGGGTCATTTAGTGAACCTAAACTTATGATTGATTAAAACACATTATAATTCATTCACTAAAGGAAATTGATTAATTGCTTTAGAAATTATTTAAGGTAAGGATGAAAGAGAGATTCCCTCTCTTTCTTCTCTTTATAACACTTGATGTTAAGTGTAGGCCATATGAAATAAAAGGAAAACATTAAATAAAATATTCAAATAACTTAAGACACTTAAAGAGAAATCAACCCCCTTTATAAATTAAATCCCTCACACTTAGCAAATTATAACTCTAAAGCCTAGTGAGGACATACCACACAAGCTTTAATGCATACACATTAGACTAAGTCACCATTTCTAGCTTTATATTAGGGCGATGCATGATTTGGTGTATGCTTATTTTGTGATGTATTATTTTTAGACTGGATGTTAGGGTGTATGTGTGCATAGTAGGATGTTAGCCAATGTTAGCCTAATGTGGGTTGTGCTTAAGGGGGTCATTAAATAAAAATATAAATTATTTTTTGTGCAAATTGCTTAACCCCTAGAATAAGTTAGGATAGGTGGATATGGTTACCCATGTGTGGGTGCTAAGTCCAAATTATTCATATAACTTGGGTTGTATATGTGTTTAGCTAACATTTAGTAGCTAGATTTACTTTCCTTCTTTTAATGTAATTTTGCATTAGGATTAAGATGAATTTTATGGGATTAGGATGAGCATTGGTTATAAGACCAAGTCTTATGTATATGTGATGTGATATGCAAAATCAAATCAAAAAGGAAGAAAGAAATGAAATTAGAACCAAAGTGAAGAAATGATGAATGAAGAATGAAGAATGAAGACCCCATAACATTCATCATTCATAATTATTCTTTGTAATCAGTTGTGTAAGGGTGGCTACACATTTCTTTTTGGGTTGCGTTGTACCCATCGGCCTTTTATTCTTTTGTGATAGCTTTATAAAATTGTTTGGTATTTTGTTTAGCTTGTGCATTAAAAAAACATGCCTTTTCATAGTTTATTCATGATTGGTGATTGTTGTATGGCCTGGATGTGATTAGGCTCTTAGGATAAAAATAAATTTGCTATCCCACTAACCAACTCATAATTAAAATTTTAAAATAACTCATAACCTCACCTAATGCTTAGGTTGTAAATCAAGATAATAAAATATTTAGCAACCCCTTAGCTAGATGTTATATGTTTAATAGCACGCATATCATTTTGTTTCACTCGTGATTAGAGAGGGCTTCCATTTGTGCTAGATAGAATGGGAACTTTAGAGCCTATGATGAAGAACACCTCTTTCTCTTTTGATTTGGCTCATAATTAACTTCTCATGTATTTATGCATACAAAATCCCATAGCCTGTGTCAAAATGAAATGTTCAAAATTGAATAAAATTTGATAAAAATTTGCATTATATTTAAGTCATTATTCATACCCCTCATGCTATAGTCTCTTAAGGAGTGGGTTTAAGAACTTAGTTTCTTTTCTAAATAATAATAGCCATCTTGTAAAAGCATAAGACTTGCCTACATGGATTTAAAGTGTAGGAGGAGTTAGTTGGCTACACTCCAGGCAATTATAAGTCCAGTAGTTGGGTGGTTTATCCTCTCTTATGGAGGTAAACCATATACCCACTTTTGCCTTAGATTTAGGTCATGCTTTGGACCTCGTCAAAGCTCCCTAGATTTAGGATCCGAGGTTGTTGTTTTCCTTTGGGGCTACAAGCATAAGTCATCATCTCTTAGGCATTTCTATAATCTTGTATTGTGGAATTATAAGTCCTAGATTTTTAAATAAAACTCAAATAAATAAATTCCTCAATTTCAAACATATAAAGCCCAACCATAGGATAGATTGGAGTGCCTTCCTAGTATCATGAGCACTCCCTACTCATCTCCTTTGGTTTCAATAATAACTCCTTTTGATCTCTCACTTGATTTTCCAAAAATACCAATTTATTGATAGTCCTATCTTTGAATTCTTTGGAGATAATAATTTTCTACTTTGTCAGTATTCTTAGAAGATTTATTTCACCAATCTCTTATAAAATAAATATCAAAATCATATAGAGTATACTTATCTTTGAGATATGGTAGTGATTCTTCAATATCATATCATGATCACCTCAATAAGTACACTTTGGGGTGCACTTGTCACATGAAACAAACTCCAAAAATAAACACTACAAATTTTTCTGGCAACTCCGTTGGTGGCGGTTCCTCTCTCCATCTCTAGTAGATAATTGTTGTCTCCAAGCATCGATAGTGAACTTGCATTTTATGTGAGTTCGAGACTATCATTCCTTCCGTTGGCACTTAGCTTATTTCATTCTTAAGCAAAGTTAGCCAACATCCTTCAGGTTTTAGGACCTCACTCCGTGTAGGTCTTGAAACCCTTATTGGGCTCCCAATAAGTAAAAAAAAACAAAATTTATCAATGAAGGAAGAGATAATAAAATCTAGAATCTCTCCTTAACTTGGTGAGGTAAGGTTCATCAAAAATTTAAAGAAAATAAATTCTTTCATAAAATGACATTTTTTTTTAAAAGCATCCTTTTGAACAAACCTCCATTCAACATACTCAAATTTGCTAAATGATAATCCTATTTTTCAAATCATAAACCTAAAATTGAAACTCCACTCAACATATTTTACATATGCTAGGAGGTTTCTCTTTTAAAATTAAGAAATCACAAACATGGCATCAAAATATATCATTGAAATCTATTTAACATACTTAAGATTTGTTAAATGAATTTCACCTCTATTTTGAAATCTTATTTACATGCCACATTTGTCAAACAAAGATCTCCCTCTTTCTCCAAAAAAAGAAAGAGCACATTAAACACATTTGATTCTCACTTAACATGTCAAAGTTGTTAAGTGAGAATCTCATTTTCATGAGCATTTGATTACACTTAACATTTCAAAGTTGTTAAGTGAGAATCTCATTTTCATGTGCATTTGATTCTCACTTAACATGTCAAAGTTGTTAAGTGAGAATCTCATTTTCATATGCATTTGATTACACTTATATCCAATTGTTAAGTAAGAATCTCTTTTAAACAAAACATGAATTTGACCTCCACTTAACATATTCAATTTGTTAAGTGAGGGTCTCATTTTTGACCTCCATTTAACATATTCAATTTGTTAAGTGAGGGTCTCATTTCAAAAAATAAATTTTACCTCCACTTAACATATTCAATTTGTTAAGTGAGGGTCTCATTTCAAAGCATAAATTTGACCTCCACTTAACATACTCAATTTGTTGAGTGAGGGTCTCATTTTCAAGACATAAATTTGACTTTCACTTAACACATTCAATTTGTTAAGTAAGGGGCTTATTTTCAAAGCATGCATTTGAGCTTTCATTTAACATACCAAATTTCTTAAGCGGGATTCCCATTTCCAAAGAAAAATTAAAACATCTATCAATCACATTTGGACTTTCACTTAACAAACCAAATTTGTAAATGAGAGTCCCATTTTCAAAGAAAAATCAAAACTTAAATCAATCACATTTGGACTTTCACTTAACATACCAAATTTGTTAAGTGAGATTCCTTTTCAAAAAAAGAAAAAAAAGAAAAATCAAAGCATGCATCAATCATATTTGGCTTTCATTTAACATACCAAATTTGTTAAGTGAAAGTCCCATGTTCAAACATCAATCAAACATATGTGGCTTCTACTTGACATATCAAATTTGTTAAGTAAGAAGCCCCATTTTCAAAATCAATATTTTACACATCACAAGCAAAGACATTCTACAAAAAATTTTAAACACGCAATCACAACCTCTTCTTAGCATACTCAAATTTGCTAAGTAGAGGTCCTTTCAAATCACCAAATAGTTTCAAACAAGATACAAATAAACATCTCCAAAAAAGAATATCTCTCCTCAAATTTTCAAACCCAACCTAAATTGGTTGAGTATGGGTTCCAAAACTAAAATCAAATGGAAAAATACTCTCCTTCATTTTAAAGTCTCTTCACTGAACCCCACATAATATATTTGAATTGTTGAGTGGTTCAGGATTCCAAATCTATATTATTCTTCTGGGATGAATATTAAAGCAGAAATATGACTTGGATTACATTTCAACACTTGGAGATCATGATTAGTCGATCTGGTCTTACATAATATACATGGCCTCCTTGAATTTTTACTTTCCCTTTTGGGATAGACTTGGCCTTGGATCGGGCCAACCTTCCCGAGACCAACTCCACCCATCTGGTCTTTTTTGGCCGAGGTTTCGAGGGAGCAAGAGTAACTCGTGAGGGGGTAACCCTCACTAAGTCGGGGACAAGGTGGGCAAGTGGGTCATCCATATTGATATGCCCTCCGATTTTGAGTACCTTCCATTGAAGATGAAGGCTGCAGTTGTTCATATGCCATGTTCTAAGATAGTTCCAACACTTATCCATCCAGCTGTCCATACCATTGGTCCAGCAAGGGCTACTGCCTCCTCTTTGGTTACCCTAAAGGGGAAGGCTATCTTAGCTTCTAAGATAGTCTCCTCCACTTATGAGGTAGGTACTCCCGCTTTGCCTTGTTCACTCGTACTCATAATAAAAATGGTAAGATAAAGCGGGAGCATGAGCAAGCAGCTAGAGAGATTAAGGCTGCCTCTCACATAGCCGAGGAGGGTTCTCCCTAAGAGGTCTCTCCACTTCCAACTAGCAATAAGTTCCATCCCCTCTCAGCATCAGCCAGAGAGGAAGATTACAAGAGGATTGCTGCTTCTCCTCCACCAGTAGTATACTATAAGACACCGAATAGGGAGCACAAGAGGCCCTATGCTGAACTTAAGGTTGTCTTATGCGGGTTGGTGAAATGCTTCGGAGTCCGGTACCTTATTTGATCATTGATCCCAGGAGTGTTAGGGATCAAATCCATAGGAGAGAGCCATGAGCTCAAGCATCTACTCATGTAGACAAGAGAGTGGAGATACTCCAAATATTGTGCTCGATAGATCTTTTGATCATCCCCATCATGGCGATAATACATCATTGTTCTTACTACCCATCGTGGTCTCCCATTGAGGGGCAGTCGGTGTTGCCTTCACACCGCTTCGCTCATCATTCACCACTTAGCTCATCCACCACTCCACGCCAAGATCGTAATCCCCATCAGGGAAAGACCTTCTTCTTTGCGATCAGTTGACCACGGATTCCTCCATCCCACCTGTTGATTTGAGATCGAGCTCCCATGCTCGACCCTCTACCTCAGCTATGGTTTGGTAGTGACAACCCCATAGTGTCATAGTCCCGCCACCATCGAGCCATTTGTAGGAGGAGGGTGACAATAAGCTCCCATGGTAGATCTCCTCGGGGACACCACTCCCGAAGCGTAGTCTGAGCACATCTCTTCCTGAGCATGACCCTTCCTAGCACTCGGTGGTTAGGTGTATTTTTGGTGACCACAGTCCTTCCACAGGCCGCCCCGAGTATTGTGTCAATACATTTAGATCATTCTTTGGATGAGATCATAGCCGATTACTTTGCCAAAAAGAGGGAACTCTTGGGTAGCGATTGCACAATTTTTAAGGATGAGCGGGTAGCATTTGATCCCGATGAAGATAATCTTCTTGAGGATTTTCTCGAAGTTCAAATGGTCGACACTAGGAGCTCCCTTTAGAGATCAAATGTCGAAGGTGTTGTGGTTGAGGAAGATGATGCCATCCATTCAACCCAACACCTCCATCGATTAAATAAAAGGATGACAAGATCAACCAAATGAGAAGAGGATGGAAGACTTGTTAGCGACCCTCCATGCACTTAAATCGACCTAAACATATACCAATAGAGGTAGATCATCCTAAGTCAGCACATGTTCTAGATCAACCCAAGAGCACTTCTCTAGTAGATTAGGATAGTGGTAACTTGCATAGGAAGGTGGTGGACATCACCTCCATGCAAGAGAAAGAAATTAAAAGTATGGTGGAATAGCAAGTGAGGGATGCATTGGTGCAAGCCCGAGGTGGCTCATCTATTCCAAAGGGTATACCCTACTTAGAGGAATTTGATGTTTTCCAATATCCTAAGGGTTTTGTGCCTCCTTTCTTCAAGATCTTTTATGACAGTGGGAATCCCCAAACACACTTTTTCAAGTGGATGTTGCAATCGGAGTAAGCGGGATGCTTTTGTTCTACCTCTTCATCAGTAGCTTGATAAGCATTACTTTGGTTAGTACGTTGAACTTCCTAGTAGTTCATTGAAGAGATTGGAACAGCTCTTTATTAAGAGATTTGCTGAAGCTCAACAAAGGATAACTGTGGGTGATCTCATTGTATCTCAACAATAACCCGGTGAGTGCCTTGTTGATTACATTCTTATATGGCATAATTTAAGTATGAAATATGAACCACAGCTGTCTGAACAGCATGCCATTGAAATTTTACTCAAGAATATTCATGGCCCGGCCGCCTTCATGCTTAAAGAGTTTACCATTAAAAAATTTATGAACTTTAATCAATAAGGTAGCTAGTCTACAAGGGAGGTCAAATAGTTATCTTTCTAAGATCAATCAAGCTTAGACTATATAAGGCATTTAAGAAGAATTGAGGTCCGTGGTTGATAAGGGAAACAATCAACTAGGGTTCGTTAGCAGACTTGAGCTTAGCTCTCTACCACCTCTTTTAACCACCTCGGTTGTCATGTACACCACCTCGATTCGATAGCGGCCTCCACCGCAACCTCCTTAGATATTCTCATCAAGCGGTAGCGATAGCTACCCACCACCAGGTAGTTATCATTTACCTACTCTTATAGACAAATTGAATAAACCATATTCATTCAAGAGAGAAGTAGTTAGGAAGATCTTTAATAATCTCTTAAAGAAGCCTGATTTCCAGTTACCATGGCCTAGGAGGCCAGAGGAAGTGGGTAAGAGTCACAATCCAAACTATTACCATACCGCATGCTTGGGACATGTTTTAGAAGATTTCTTTACCTTTAGGAGCTTAAGCATAGCAAGTCAGTGCCATTGTCATCCCTAAGGAATATCTACTAGAACAACCCTCGGTTTTGTTAGGGTAATCCTTGGGGCTACAAGCGATCTTCTTAAGATAGAGGTTGGGATATATCCCTATCCCAAACCACCAAGAAAATCATCTCGAGATCAAAAAAACTACCTTTTGCGGTGCTTGACTCAAACCTCCAACTCTAAGGAAGATTTGCAAGTTGCTAAAGATAACTTGAAAGAGGTGATAGTAGCGGCGACAAGAGTCCACCTCACTTTCCGGGATAGCATAGTACATGACCGTCAGACTCCATCCACCATTGCGGTAGTACTTCTTCTTCTAATCCTCTTACGGCCAGAGTGTTGTATCGATGGACAAGGACATTAAATCCTTTACCGCTTACTTTATTAGATTTTCCATGTACCACCACTTAAAAGAAATCAATGAAGAAAGCTTACATCTTGTCCACTTCTTATACTCAAAATTTTATTCCTCTCAAAAACTCTCCAAGTCTACAAAATAATAATAATAACTCTAGTTTTGATCATTCTTCTTGATTAAGAAATGGATTTTCATTTCTAAATCATTCGTTCACCATTGAGATTGATTTGGAGTCTTATCAGATAATCCCATGGGGAAAGTTGTAGGTGAACCTGATGAGCAGGTAGAACTTTCCACTAAACCATCTCATGAAGTCACTGAAGTCAACCTCCGTAGTGGCAAAGTTCTACCTTCTAGGGTAGCACCTTAAGATAAGGGTAAACAAGTCATTGGTTCTAATGAGCAAGAAGCCCCTCCACAGGATGCTCCACCTATGGATATGCTTGTGGAGGACCGAGTTGACTAATGTTCTCTCACCTAAGAAAGTTGTCCAACTAAGCATATATGATGCCCTTGCCTTATCCAAAGCCCTTGATCAAAGCCCTTCTTGATCTAGAAATATGCTTAGCTCAGCTAATTACTATTGGGGAGAAAGCATGTTATTCAAGAGAATCCCGTGGAGTTACATTCATCGATGAAGACCATCTTTTGGGGACAATAGAGACCCTTGATACTTATGGATTGACATCTAACTCCAAGGAGATCAAATGATGTTAAGAGGATTCAATGAACAAGGCAAGATGACTTTAGGCTCTATAATATTTCCATTGGAGATAGATGATTGAAAGACAGAAGTCAAGTTCTATATAATTGATTCAGATACATCTTTCATTGCTTTGCTCAGTAGGCCTTGGATACATGGAAACATCATGGTTCCATCCTCTTTACATCGGTGCATTAAATTGAGAGGTGGAATCGTATTGTGTCAAAGGAGATTTGAAATCATTTTAGTTAGAGAGGTCGAGATATATGAGATGCGACCTACTATCTTCCTCCAAATTAAAAGTCTATTCTCATGAACTTGGTGAAAGTTCAAAAAAAAAAAAAGAAAGGAAAAAGAAATAAAAGAAAAAGAAGAAAAGAAAAGGAAAAAAGAAAAGAAAAAGAAAAAAGAAAAGAAAATACAAGTGGCGAGTCGAGAGGAAGAAGTAGAACAGATGTTGGATTCGCCCTTCCTTTCTCTATGAACACATGGGTAGAATGACTTGGTAGAGGTAGAGGTGATTGAGAGGCAATTCAGAGGTAGAAGACCTACTCCCTATTTACATAGGAGCTATGTTCTCACAGTACTCGCTATCCACATAGACTTAGAATCCAGTTCAGAGGATGAGTCTCATGTGGTTAGCACGTCGGCCAACCCCTCTCAACAGGTCCCTTTGGAGGTGACATTCGAGCCAGAAAGCAATGAAGACCAGGCCTCCAAGCAAAGCATGAATGTATCTGAATCACTATTATGTAGAACAATAGATTGGGAACCTTAGCTCTAACCACACTTTCTTCCTAGAAAGTTGGAAGGTTTAGTAGTTAAGGAGGCCCCGAATCATCCAGATGTCAAGCTAAAGAGATTTTTCTTTGGGAGCATCATCCTCAAGTCAAGAAGGCGATGTAGAACTTGAGGATGATTCATATAAAGATTTAATACAATTGTACTTTGATTAGTATTTGTCTTATGTTCTTAACTTAGCAAAAGAAGGGATTAATCCCACATACTTGGTCTAAACATAGGTTGGATTACTTTGAAAGCTTATGGGACAACCAAAGTAGATATTCTCAATCAAGATCGGGTAGAATTCCAAATTGATGATGATAACCATTGCTTAGTCATCACCACTCATTTGGGGTCTGATAGGTTCTTCTCAAATCATGCTAACTCTTATGAGGAGGTATGTTTAGAAACTTCAGATGACCCAAATGAGCCTAAAGTATGAAATTCATCACTAGAGTTCAAAGAAGAGATCAGATCAACCATATGAACTCAAAGAAATCAACTTAGGAACCGAAGATAATCCACATCTAATATACATCAATTCTTTGCTAAATGAAGAAGATAACAATGACTTAGGCTATTACGGCTTAAGGACTTCTTCACATGGAGTTATTAAGAAATGCCCGTTATCTCCTAGTAGTCACAAACTAGCAATAGAACCTAATGTTAACCCTATCAAGTAAGCTCCTAGACGCATGCGATTAGACATTGAATAGCAGGTCACTTCTGAAATCAACAAATTGATCAATCCTAGCTTTATCAGAGAAGAAAAATATCCTAGGTTAATGTCATCCCGCTTAAGAAAAGAATGGACAAATTTACAAATGCGTCTATTTTAGGATCTAGATAAGGCATGTCCTAAGGATGAATTTTCACTTTCTATACCATTATCTCAATAGTGTGCTTTTGGACGATTCTAGCATTTCATGCTCGGGTTGCATGGAGAATATAATCAACAAGGGACTCATTTGGGATTTGTGTCACTACAACAAGATCACCTGTCACTATTTGATGAGCTCCAACGAACCTCTTGATGAAGAGGTGCTCCAACTCAGCAAAAGTTCCTACCGAACTATTGGGTTGTTCGTCATACCAATCAAATGCAACCCAGGTCGACAAAAGTCCGAACAATAATGCATCACTACCATACATTGCACCGGCTCAAATGTGTAATATGTCGATGTAGGTTCCGATTGCCATCAAATATTTTGAAGGAAGATGGCACAAAACCCTTAGGGTGTTGAACTATATCAAATTCCTCTAGGTATGGTCTACCCTTTGGAATAGATGAGCTCCTCAAGCTTGCCATCGCTTTCTCCACGCTACTCTACCATATGCTTGATATCTTTTTCATGGAGGTTCCATCTATAACCTTCCTATGCAAACTACGATCATCCTCTATGGGAATGCATCTAAGATGCTCTAGGGTATGTACCAACTCTAGGCGGTCTATCATGGGAGAGGATGTGAGGGGTTGAGTTCACTGTCGCAATTCACGCCATCAACTCCTCAATCTTCTTCCCCATCTTGTCAATATGATCATCTCTATTTGAGTTGGTGGAGGAGGTGCTAAGTCAGTGAAGTGTCACCTTCTCGAGCATGACACCTTCCTAGTTGGTGGATCTCATTTGTAGGATCCCCAGTGTCAACCATGTGGACCTCCTTGTATCATCTAACATGTCATCCTCATGGGATCAAAGCATCCTCATCTAAATCCAAGTGGTCACTCCCAAAAATTTGTCTCTTTCGATAAAGTAATCAGCTAATATGTCATATAATGACCAATCTACTATGCTGCTAGGCGGGATGAATACCCTGCAGGAGTGCTCCTCACCTCAATGCAACGGACATTGCTTGTCAAGATCTCCTCAGAGGATCAACTATTATGGGGTGTTTATGTCCACTCCCCTCTCTATCTCTGTATGTTGTGGTGGAGGTGGTGCGATGATGATGCTCTTGGGTCGCCACTCCTTCCTGACCACAGCTGAGGTAGGAGATCAAGTAGGAGAGCTCAATCTCTTCTCAACAAGTAGAACGGATGGAGTGGGATCCTTGGGCCATAGCCAGATCACTAGAGGGGAAGGTCTCCCCCTGGATGGGGGCTTCTGAACCTTAGCGGGAATGGTAGATAGTGCGAGTTGAACTAGTGATGGTGGACGGTGAGGAGAGTAGTGTGATGGCAACACTGACTGCCCCTCAACTGGGGATCTCTATTTGCGGTGGGTTGCACTGGTAAGAATAATCATATATGAATGATCGCCACGGGTGATTATCGAAAATCCATCAAGGCGAGGCTGCGACTACCCAGCTCCTCTCTCTCTCTGCATGCACGTAGATACTGAGCGTTGGCTCTCTCTCTCTGATCGACCCCACTCTGAGACCATGGATCATAAATTGAACATGGTACGGACTCAACGTCAGATGCTCTGCACCACCAGAGCAGGTCTTAAGTCCGAGAGCCTCCTTAGCTCCCTAGTGTCTCATGGTTTCTTTGTGGGGAGGCAGTGAGCCTCCGATAATCCTCCTCTCCATCTGAAGCCGAGAGGAGGTGGAACCTACTACCACTCATAGTGGAGAGGTCTCATGGGGAGAACCCTCCTGCCGAAGCAATGTCAAGCTCTGCTCACCACTCTCTCTTAATCTTTCAATTTTTGTTGTGGTGTGAAGTGGGAATGGCGAGCAAGCTACCTCAAAAGTGTAGAGACTATCTCAAATGCTAAGACAAACTTCCCTTTGGGGTGACCAACAAGGAGGTAGCGACTCTCCGGAGGCGTGGCACAGCGCAAGTCTGGCCGACCAATGGGGCATGGGAACCACTTGGCTTTCCTCTTCAGTGAGGAAAACTCAGTCAGATGGGATATCCAAGCGAATGAGTGGCATCTGTCCCGCCACCTCCTCACTACTAACGGTTGTGAGGGTTGCCCCCTCACAAGTAATACAGACCCCCTCAAAGCAACGACCAAAATAGATCAAGTTGGCGGCATCAGTTGTGGTGAGATTGGCCTCATCCAAGGCTAAGTCTACACCATAAGGGAGAGAGAAGATGACCTACTATGAGCAATGATCACTACACTGACTAGAAGTTGGACTGACTTATTGTACTAAAATCACAACATTTGTTGAAATATAATTTAGTCAGACCCTTGCCTTGATGCTTGCCTTCAATCATTGACTTTTATGCTTAATTTGGAATTTGAACCCACACTTAATAAATTTAGTATGCTAAGTGGGGTTCATTGAATTTTTGGAGAGATTTTGATATTTGGAGGAGATACTTTGCCATATGATTTTGATTTAGAACCCATACTCAAGCAATTTAAGTAGATTGGGCGGGGTTCAAATATTTGGAGAGACATTTGTAGATATTTGTATTTTGATTTGGAAAACCTTTACTTAGCAAATTTAGGTATGCTAAGAAGAGGTTTTGATTTATGTTTGAAGATTTTGTGAATGTATCTTTGCTTGTGATGATTGGTTATGTGTGTGATATATGTTGATTTGAAATGAGGCTTCTTACTTAACAAATTTGGTATGTTAAGTAGAAGGACAAATGAGCTTGATATGTGTTTTGAAAATGAGGCTCTCACTTAACAAATTTTGGTATGTTAGGTGGGAGCCAAGTGTATTTGATTTGTGTTTATTTGTTTTTTTTTAAATGAGACTTCCATTTAACAAGTTTGGTATGCTAAGTGGAAGCCGAATATGATTTTATTTATATTTTGAAAATGAGGTTCTCACTTAACAAATTTGTAATGTTAAGTGGGAATCAAATGTGATATGATTTGAAAATGAGATTCCTACTTAACAAATTTGGTATGTTAAGTAGGAATCAAATATGATATGATTTTTGAAAATGAGACTCTTACTCAACAAATTTGGTATGCTAAGTAGGAATCAAATGTGATATGATTTGAAAATGGGATTCTTACTTAACAAAATTGGTATGTTAAGTAGGAATCAAATGTGATATGATTTGTGTTTTGAAAATGAGACTCACTTAACAAATTTGGTATATTAAGCGAAAGCCAAATGTGATATGATTTTCTTTTTGAAAATGGGACTCTCACTTAACAAATTTGGTATGTTAAGTGGGAATCAAATGTGATATGATTTGAAAATGGGACTCTTACTTAACAAATTTGGTATGTTAAGTAGGATTCAAATGTGATTATGATTTGAAAATGGGATTCTTACTTAACAAATTTTGTATGTTAAGTAGGAATCAAGTGTGATTATGATTTGTGTTTTGAAAATGAGACTCTCACTTAACGAACTTGGAATGTTAAGTGGGAGCCAAATGTGTTTATGATATGTGTTTTTTTTGCTTTTGAAAATGAGACTTCCATTTAACAAATTTGGTATATTAAGTGGAAGCCAAATGTGATATGATTTATCATTTTGAAAGTGAAACTCTTACTTAACAAATTTGGTATGTTAAGTAGGAATCAAATGTGATATGATTTTTAAAATGGGATTTTTACTTAACAAATTTGGTATGTTGAGTAGGAATTAAATGTGATATGATTTTAAAATGAGATTCTTATTTAATAAATTTGGTATGTTAAGTAAGAATCAAATGTGATTATGATTTGTTTGAAAGAGGGAAATCTATTTAACAAATTTAGGTATGTTAAATAGAGTTCAATTTATTTTTGTGAATTTTGGAAATGGGATATTCATTTGACAAATTTGGGTATGTCAAATGGAGTCCAAAATATATCATGATTTTATGTGTGTGATCTCTTTCTTTTGAAATGATTTAAACTTCAACTCTAGCATATGTGAAATATGTTAAGTGGAGTTTCAAATTTATGCTATGATTTTATTTTAAGATAGGATCTTCATTCAACAAATTTGAGCATGTTGAATGAAGATAGTCATTTTCAAAAGTGTGCTTTTGATAAAGAGGGAAACTCGAACTTTAGCATATGTGAAATATGTTAAGTGGAGTTTCAGTTTTATTCTATGATTTTATTTGAAGATAGAATCTTCATTCAACAAATTTGAGCATGTTGAATGAAGGTGATAATTTTCAAAAGTGTGCTTTTGAAAAAAGAGAGAGACTCCAACTCTAGCATATGTGAAATATGTTAAATGGAGTTTTAAATTTATGCTATGATTTAATTTGAAAATAGAATTTTCATTCAATAAATTTGGGTATGTTGAATGAAGGTGGTATTTTCAAAAGATGCTTTTGAAAAATGATTTTGATTTTGAAAATAACCTCCAGTAACAATCATGGGGATTGTTAGAAGAGGTTTGGTTATATGAGTTTTGTGCTTTTTGAAAATTTCTTATGAATTTTGTGCAAAATCTTTTGTTATGTGAATCTTGAAAAAGTGCTTTTTGAAAGTGACATTTTACAAAAGAGTTTATTTTCTTAAAAATTGGAATGAAACTTGCCTCACCAAGCTAGTGGTAAGGAGATTCTAAATTTTCATCATCTCCTTTTATTAGTTAATTTTATCTTTCACCTATTGGGAAACCCAATAGGGGTTCTAAGACCTATAAGGAGTGAGGTCCTAAAACCTAGAGGATGTTGACTAGCTTTTCTTAAGAATGAAATAAGCTAAGTGCTAATAGAAGGAAAGATAGTATTGGACTTATTTGGAGTACAAGTCCACTATCAATGCTTGGAGAAAATAATTGTCTACTAGAGATGGAGAGAGGAACCATCCCCAGCGGAGTCGCCAGAAAAATATGTGGTGTTTATTTTTGATTTATGTATGTATATTGGGGGACACCACGCATATCTGAGAGTGTACTTTTTGAGGTGATCGGGTATGACATCAAGGAATAGTGCATTATCTTGAAAGATAGAAATCACTACCCTATCATGGACCTAATCACCTAATAAGGACTCCTAAGGCATGATGGGTCTTTGAATGTACCAGAGATTTTCCCCCTACTTCACATGGATGAATAAAGTTGGGTTTATTTAAATCGAGTTCTAAAGTTTCCTATGGGGGCAAGCCCCCATAGTTAATTACATCCTAAAAAAGATGAGTTCCTTAAAAATACTGATTAAAGTAGGCAATTATTTTTTCCAAAGATTTCAAAGATAGGACTATCAATAAATTAGTTATACTTAAAAAAATCAAGTGGGATAGATCAAAAAGAGAGACTTATATATCGAAACCAAAGGAGATGAGTAAGGAACACATATGATACTAGGACAACCTAGTGAGCATTCCAATCTATCCTATGGTTGGGCTTTATATATTTGAAATTGAGGAGAATTATGTATTTGAGTTCAAATTTATTAGAAAGCTAAGACTTATGATTCCATAATACAAGATTGTGAAAATGCCTAAGAGGTGAGGATTTATGCTTATAGCCTGAGGGGAAACAACAACCTTAGATCCTAAATCTAAGGAGCTTTAGCAAGGGCCAAAGCACATCCTAAATCTAGGGTGAAAATGGGTATATTGTTTATCTCCACAAGAGAGGGTAAACCACCTGACTGCTGGACTTATAACTGCCTGGAGTGGCAGCCAACTAACTCCTTCTACATTTTAAAACCATCTGGTCAAGTCATATATTTTGTAAGATGGTTAGGATATTATTATTTAGAAAGAAACTAAAGTCATTAAATCCACTCCCTAAGAGACAAGAGCATGAGTGGTACGAATAATGACTTAGTATAATGTAATTTTTATCAAATTTTATATAATTTTGGACTCTTTATTTTGACACAGGCCATACGATTTTCTATGCCTAAATGCATGATGAAATAGGGTTATTGGCCAAATCAAGAAGAATAGGGCGAAGCCCTGTTAGTAGGAGTTGCTCTCATAGGTCAAGTGGTTCCCATGTGTGCAAGAATGGGGGCCCTCATTTTACAAGAGTGGTAGAAGATACATGTATGATATTATACATACAACATTCAGCTAAGGGGTTGCTAAATCTTTTAATTATCTTGATTTAATACCTAAGCTTTAAATGAGATTATGAGTTATTTTAGAAAATTTAGTTATGAGTTGTGATTGGGGAAAAAAAAGTTTATTTTTCCTAAGAACCTAATCGGATCCAGGCCACACATTAAATCATCATACATGAAGAAACTAGAAAATATATATGTCATTTCTATTACACAATTGTAAACAAAGCATCAATAAATTTATAAACTCAACGTGAAAGGATAATAGGTCGGTGCGGTCGGGTACCGCTGTACAACCCAAAAAAAATGAGTAGTTGAGCTCTACCCTTATACATCCTGGTATATGAAAGAATAATTACAATTACATAAATGAATAAATGTTATGGGGGTATTCATATCTTTATACTTTCTTCATTTCTCATTTGATTTGATAGGCTTCTAAGCATCACATGCACCCCAGGATTAAACCTTCTAGCCAATGTTCAACCTTAACTCCCATAACACTTAACCAAATTCCTAATGCATAATTACATTTAAAATATGAAAAATAAATCTAACTACACCTGTAAAATAAGTGTTAGCTAAACACATCATACAACTCAAGCAGTTATATGAATAATTTGGACTTAGCACCCTCCACATGGGTAACCAAGTCCATCTGTCCTAATTTAGATTATGCTTAGGGGTTATGCAACCTGCAAAAGAGAGCATTTTATATTTATTTTAAGCACCCCTTAAGCACAATCTCCTACAGAAAGTATGATTAGGCTAAAAATGGCCTAACATTCAGTCTACGAAGCATACACCCTAACATTCAGTTTACAACAATACATCAAAAACTAAATGTACATCAAACCATGCACTGTCCTAACATAAAGCTAGAAATGGTGACTTAATCTAATGTGTGTGCATTAAGGCTTGTGTGGTATGTTCTAACTAGGCTTTAGAGTTGTCATTTTCTAAATATGAAGGACATTTAATTATAAAGGGTGGTTTAACTTTAAATTAGTTTAATTGATTTGTAAATTTTTGCTTAGTGTTTTCTTTTGTTTCATTTGGCTTACACTGAACAACTAAGAGTTTTAAAGAGAAGGAAAAAAGAGGATTACTTTCTTTTATCCCTACCTTAAGTCACATCTAAAGCAAATTAATTAATCACTTTTTAATTAATGGCTTATTACATATTTTAATTAGCCCTGAGTTTAGGTTCACTTTAAATAATCCAATTCAAAAACAAAGGCATCTTAAGATTAATTGAAATTAATTACTATCACATAACACATATTTGTTCATTTCTTTCCATCATATATAGCATGCATATTATTAAGTGCTAAACATACCTATACATGCAATTTATATCTTAACATACTTAAATGATGAATGTAAGCAAGTGTACTTGGAATTGATGTCTCATTTGGTTGAATTATTTTGTCACATTAATTTGAAGCTCTATCTAAATTCTTATACAAAAGCATAAGAAAAGAACTCTAAATCATATGACTAATCAACCCAACCACTTGAACAGAGTATGAATGCATGTCTTTTTAATAGAAAGAGGAGGATTTTCATTCATTAGCTAAATACACATTCAGATGTATGGAAATTTTAAGCAAGTACATCGCCAGGGGAGTGAGGTAGGAACCTCCTTGGGACTACTTGAAGTCGTACATCCCTGGAATGTCCATACTAATATACTCACAATTCTTAAATACATATGGATGTATAAATAACTATGAGAATAGAAAACACCATGCCAAAGTAGAGTTTGATTTATTTAGTTTATTTGTGTAAATGAATTAAAGCTCTATCTAAATTCTAATGACAAAGGGTATAAGAATGAAATCAAATAGGTATGTCGCTATTATTCTACACTAGGGGAGTGAGGTAGGAACCTCCTTGGGGTACTTAAAGTCATGCTTCCCCAGAATGTCTAGACTAATATACCCATTAATATTCAAACTTATGCAAGCCAACATATGAATGTAAGAAAGATACTTCACTTCATACACTAAGCTTATACTCACATGCATCTCATAGGTATATGTAACCAAAGTCACAATATATATTATTATTTATTAATAAGCTTTTGAAAATACATTTGAGATTTAATAATGATAATAGCCACACATATTTCTAAGCCAACACATGCAAATTGACATAAAGGAAATCATTTTATTTAATTAATTTTTGAAAGAAATGAATGCATGACTATAAGTGCCATATAATATTTTTTAACATGATTGGAAAGAAATAAACCAACACAAGCATGTAATTTCATTCAATCCAACTAGTTCCTAAGGACAATCACATTAAATAAGCTTATTTAAAATAAACTGAACCTTCTTAAAGCCATTTTTTATCTTTATGTTTGATTTGATTTAGGAAATGTGAGAAAAAGTTTACTAATCCTAATCCCTTTTCCCATGTGTGAGTTAATTTGATTTAATGAAAAGCAATTAAATTGATTTTTATGGCTTAATTAGGTTGAGATATGAATTAAATCAATTAATTAAACCCTTACTTAAATCACCTTTAGTTAATTAACTAATTAATAATGAACCAACATGATATGCAATCACATGAAAAGTAAATTAGTAATGCTCATAAGGAATGAAAGGGGCCTAATGCAATTGGCTCGTGATTAATAGTTAATTAAGCTTAAGGGATTTGTTTAATTACTTTTATAATTTTCTCACACATGTAAGGTAATCATAATTTCATTAAATTTCCTTAGACTATTAAACATCTAAAGAACTACCCAAGGTTGATTAATCAAAGTTAAGAATGAATTAGATTTTAAATTAATTTAATTAAGCCCTTAATTAGTTAATTAAATCCTTTGAATATATTTTAATTAGGATAATAAAATTAACTTAGGGAAAGAGATCAAGAAAGAGGCCTCAATCCCAATCCCTAAGTCATTTCAAGCAATAAGGCGATGAAATAATTAGATTCCCTTTTTCTTTTAATTGATTAATTAAGTGGCTAATTAATTAATTAAACTTTTATTAATTTAAAACAAATGAAGAGGCTTAATGAAATGGTCATAAGGAGTAAACCTAAACCATTTCCCTAAGACTTTTCATTGTTAATGGATGGTAATAAGCTTAATTAATTAATTAATTCACTATTCATTTGCTTAATTATCATTAATTAAAGTAGGAGAGTAACTAAGGCTTAATCAATCAATTTCCATAATTATCTATCTAATAAATTCCAAGAAACTTAGGGGAGGCAGAGGACATCCCCCTAAACATCTCTAAAAAGTTTGAAATTAATTAGATAATTAATTAGAGAGTAATTAACTAATTAAATTTTTATTTAAATCTTAATTAAGTAGAAATTACTGTTCAAAATTAATTAATAATATTTTTTTAGAATCTCCTTTAAATACCTTTAAAATGACCCCTCATTTATATTTTTTTATATTTTTCTAGGATTAGTTATGAATTTAGAAAGATTTGACCTTAAAAATTAATTAATTAACCTAATTAAAGCCCTAATCCCGTCAGTGCCATGTGGCATGACAGGATTGGCTATTTAAGTTATCAAATCGGGATGTTGACTCGGATTGTGGCAAATGTGCTTTCCCGTGGACCGTCCGATCTATGATCAGATGGCCATGATTAAATCTTGTGATTAAGGAGGAAATAGAGGGGATCTAAGTGTGATTTAATCACGACCATCCATTCCAATCATGCAAAATGGATGGCTCGTGATCTATCTCTTACAAGCGATGAACTACAAAGCCTGTCCACCATGGATCGCTCGATTTGAGCTTAACCAAGCTTGGATCCACTCCAAACTCAACCCACACCTTTGCGCGAAGGATCCACAAGGATCCAATGGCTGGGATGGGCTCAAATGCAAGTTTCTTTCGAAAAGCTCCAAACTAATTTCATACAAGTATTGGTTTTAATGGCATACCTCACCGGAGCTTGTGACTGGCGGTTCCAACGATTGAGGAAGCTTCGTTTGGTAGAAATGAAGCCCTGTTGAGCAGCATGAGTTTTGATTTGAGGTGGTTTGCTCTAGAGGCCAAGCTTCTCCCTTTGAGCATTCAATCTTGATTGAACTATGGCTTCTAACAGCTTGGAAGCTTGGAAAATAATTTGGTATTTCTCGATGAGGTGTGGTGATGGTGTGTGCAAGGTTGATTGAGGTTTTGTGGAGGATTGAGCAAAGAGGATTTCAAATTAGCCTCCCCTATTTTGGCTATGAATGGGAGAAGGAAATGCGAGCTTGGGAGGCTTTGGAATGCTCTAGGAAGCTCTCTGGGATTTCAAAATCACTCAAGGAACTCACTTAGTATGAATTGTGATGAATCTTGCTCGAATTGAGGTAGTATACCCTCAATTGTGCTTGATGGACAACCAAATCCAAAATTTTTTCATCGCCATCGAGCCTCGAAGGGTTGCCATCAACTCTCATGGCAGAGTGGAGGAGGAAGCTATGGCAGGTAGCCCAATGCAAGATATGGGGGGATTGGGTTTGCTTGGTCCTTTGGGTGCTCAAGTATGATAGGAGGTGACTTGGTTCACCTCTTTTTGGTCCATGGCCAATCCTAATGGGTTTAGAGTGGGCTAGATAGGCTAGGCATACCCCCATTTGGCAATGGGATAGCTGCCCAAGTGATGGGAGAGTGAACTTTGCCGAATGGGGAAGGAATCCTATGTGGGAAGGTTTGTCCAACGGCTAATTCCCTTGGGTGGGGCCCACTTTGCTTTTGGGATGATTTTGGATTGACCTAGGGTACTTTGGGTAGAGTTTGGTCAGCCATCAGGGTCTTATGGGTTAGTTTTAGATGCTTTCCCTTCATTTGGTCAAATGGGTTCATATGGGTTCATGTTGTGTTGGGTTGACCAATTTGTCAAATTAGGTCAAACTAAGGCTTGGGTTAGGTTTAAATGATGATTTGAATAGTTTTGGTTCAAATGGTTTTGATTAATTTGGCTTAGCTTTGATTTTGGCTCATTTGGATTTAAATAGGTCAAATGGGCTAAGTTAAATAATTTGACCAATTTCACCAATTTGACCAATTTTGGTTGGGTTAGGTATCGGTTCATATTCAATTGGCTAAATTGATTTTAGGCTTTGGTTGGTTTAATTTGGGTTTAACTTGGATTTTGGCCAATTTGACCTTTTAGGTCAATTTGGGCTAAGTTGGGTCAAGTTGACCAATTGGTCAAATTGGGCTCAATTATGTCTTTGGTCAAGTTCAATAAATGATTTGAAATGAACTTGAGCCATTGGTTGCAATCAATTTGGATCAAATATGATTTGACCTATTTTAGCTTTTTAAGCTAATTTGAGTCAACTTAGGTCAAATGGCCAATTGGACTTCGATTTGGCTCAATTAAGGGTTTGGTCATGTTCAATCATTGATTATGAATGAGTTTGAATCAATGGTTTCAGTCAATTTGGTATATGGTGGGTTTTGGCTAGTTGAGGTTTCATTTGGGCTAAAGGTTGACTTGGTCGAAAGACCAAGTTGACTTGGTTTGCCCAATTCGAGGTAATTGATCACCTAGATGATTGTTGATTATGATATGAGATTTGGAAGGGCTTGGTTCAATCTAATTTGGGTTGGATTAGAACTTGGCTCAAAATATCTTTTAGGTCCCTTTGGATCAAGTGGACCTAAATGGATCGATTAGTTTGGTTTTGGCTTGATTCAAGTTTAGTTAAACTCATATATGAGCCTATGATTGAATTATAAATTCAACTACAATCAATTTTGGCTATGATAGGCTTTGGCTCATTTGAAGTTTTCAAGTCAAAAAGGCTAACTTGGGCTTGACTTGGGTTGACTTGAGTTTGGTTTGATAGTTGTAGTTTATGTTTATATTTGGGTGAGTGATTGAAGAAATGATTGATTCATGAATAAATCCATAGGTTTTGAATTGATTTGGATATCATTTGCCAAGTTCAAGAAAATGGCTAAAAAAAGGATAAAATTGGATATTTGATTTGATTTGGGTTTAATTTTGGCTATTTAGGTTTATATTTCATTCATATTTGTGAATATAAATGAAGGTACAAATGATTCATGAGAAAATCACTTGAGTTTGGAGTGATTTGGAAGCAAATTGACCAAATTTAAGGATGTAGCTCAAAAGGGCTTAAAACAGATCTTGATTTGGTTTGATTTAGTTTGATTTGATTTGGCTCATTTGAATTTAAATTTCATTTAAATTTGTGAATATAAATGAAGGAATGATTGATTTATAAAGAAATCAACCAAGTTTGATTTGGTTTAAAGGGGGTTTTGGCTAAACATATGAAGGTGATTCATATGACTTAGGAAGGAATTTTGGAATTTGAATTTGATTTTCGGTCCCAATCATTTGGAGTTGGAATTTGGGTTGGGATTTGATTTGAGATTGAATGGACATTTGATAAAATCAATTTAATTAGGGTCAATTTGAATTTGATTAAGGCTAAGTCCATAAGATAAAATCAAAGGGCTTAGGAAGGGTTTTGGAATTTGATTTTGATCATGTGTTTTAATCATTTGATTTGGATTTGAATTTGAGGTTTGGTTTGAAGAAGGAAGCATGGATTGGGTCTAAGGCTATAGGGTAGGCAAGTTTTCCTAATTCCCTATTGAGGGTCCTTTTGTTGACCTCATTTTTAGAGTGAGGATTCAATCTTCTCATCTTAGACCTAGGAGTCTTCTAGACATTAAGACTTTCCTAGTCATAAGACACTTTTAGCAATTAGGTGAACACTTAACCTAAGCCTAGAGACTTAGAAGGATTAATCATAGGATTAAGTTATGCCTTACGGATTAGGGAGATTCGCCTACCCTATAACCCAAATCCAATACATGTTCACCTTCTCAAACCAAACCTCAAGTTCAATTCAAACATCAAATTCAAATTCAAATCCAAATCCAAATTCCAAAACCAAATGATTGAAGCACATGATTAAATCCAAACTTGAAATCCTTCCTAAGTCCTTTGAATTAATTTCAAGAGCTTAGCCAAATTTCCTTCAAATAAAACTCAAACTCAATTGATTTTCTTATAAAGCAATCATATCTTCAATCATCTTCACAAATAAAAATCAAATATACATTCAAATCATCAAAACTAAATCAAACTAAATCAAATCCAAATAAGCCCTATGACCTACCTTCATGAGCTTAGCCAAATTCCCCTTCAAATCACTTCAAACTCAATTGATTTTCTCATAAATCAATCATATCTTCAATCATATTTATAAATATAAATGAAATATACATTTAAATCATCAAAACTAAATCAAAATAAATCAAAATCCAAACCAAAGCCACATGACCACACTCCGTGACCTTAGCCAAATTCCTTCATTCCAAAACCTAAATTCAATGGATTTTCTCATGAATCAATCATATCTTCAATCATGTTCACAAATATAAGTGAAATCTATAATCATCATGATCAAGACTAAATCAATTCAAGTCAAACCCAACTCAACCCTTTTGACTTGAAATATTCAAATGAACTGAAACCCACTTGAACCCAAACCAATTGCAATTGAATTTATATATCAATCCCAAATCCATATATAACCTCAACTAAGTTCAACTCAACCCAAAACCAAGGCAACTAAACCCAATTGGTCCACTTGATCTAAAGTGGCCAATTTGACCTATTTGAACTAAGTTCCAATCCTACCCAAATTAGATTGAACCAATCCCATCTAAACCTCCTATCATGATTATTGATAACCCTAGGTTGACCAAGTGTCATAAATTGAGTCAAACCAAGTCAACTTGGTCCTTTGACCAAGTCAACTCCTTAACCTATATGGACCCAAACTAGCTAAATTGTAACCTAAGCCAAATCCCTTGAAACCAATGATTCATACCAACCCAAAATCAATATTTGAACATGACTTGACCTTCAATTGAGCCAAACCAAACCCAATTGGTCCTCTTGACCCAAGTTGACCCAAATTAACCTAAAGACCAAATTAGGTCAAATCAAAATATAAACTAAATTGATTGCAACCAATGGCTCAAGTTCATTCCAAATTGATTATTGAATTTGACCAAAGCCATGTTTGGACCCAATTGACCCGCTTAACCCAAATTGACCTAAAGGTCAAATTGTACTAAATCAAAACCAAACCCAAATTGATTGAAACTAAAGCCTACAATCATTCTCAATTGGTCAACCAAACCTAAATCAACACTTAACCGAAGCCATTTTGGTCAATTGGTCAACTTAACCCATTTGACCCATTTAAACCTAAATGAGTCAAAATTAAATCTAAGCCAAATCAAACCAAACCAATGACACCAAAATATCCAAATGATCATATAAACTTAACCCAACCCTTAGTTTGACCCAATTTGACCAATTGGTCAACTTGACCCAACATAACCTAATTTGACCTAAATGAGTCAAAATGAGTCAAATCAACTCCAAATCACTTGAAATTTGGGCTAACCCACTTTTGACTCATTACAAATTTTTCCAAATTAAATCTATAGCCAAATGACCATTACACCCTTGGTTCAAGGGTATCACATGAGATAAATCACTTATGTAAGTGGTCATTTCCATTCCTTGGCCACTTGGCACTCTCCCAATGGTCCACCTAGGCACTTAGGACACTGCCCAACCTGAGCCAAGGGATGGTTGGTTCGGCCATGACTCATGGGAGGTGAAATCACCTCACCCTCCCCTTTGGAGCATTTGAAACCATGGGTGACCACTAATCCCTCTTACCACCTCAAGCTTTGCCAAACTGAGCCACCTAGATGATTCCACATCCTCAACCACCTTTTGGACATCCATAAAAAATCCAAACCAAGATAAGTCATACGATCAAGAGGATGGGGGTATACTCCCCCTCATTTCCACTTAAACACACACGAAATCATTCCTCAGAGCCCTAGCTTCCTAAGATGAGCCGCCAGAGCCATTTCCCAAGCTCCCAAGCTCGTTCCTCAATCGAAAAAATGTCATTCACGTCTGTCCCGAAATAGGGCACCCCTCCTTCGATCCCAACTTGTCAAACCTCCACCAAATTCAAATTAACCTCGCACACACCTTCCCTAATGCTTGTCGAGCAAGAACGAATCACCTCCCAAGCCCTCCGACCACCGGACGTGCCACTTCGATCAAAATCGATCTCCTAAGCTTTAGTTTGTGGCCTTTCGAGCAAACTACACCAAATCAAAGCTCATGTCAATCAATAGTGCTTCATCTCCACTAGACGAAGCTTTCTTAATTGTTTGTGCCACCGGCCTTGAGCTCTAGCGAGGTATGCCATTGAAATCGAGCTCTTTGTAAAAATTTATTTGAGCTTTTCTAAGGAAATGTGCATCTCATGTGATCTTGACTGTTGGATCCCCTCCGATCAATTTCATGAAGGTGTGGGATCCATTTGAAGTCGATACATTTAGGTGAGCTCAAATCAAGCGAGCAATGGCAGACAGACTCCTTTCTCCCTCGCTCGCATGACAATAGATCACAATTCATCCGTTTCGAGTGATCAGAATGAACGATCGTGATTAAATCTGATAGAATAATTTGATTTAATCCTATTAAGCCGCTTGATTAATCATAGCCGTTCAATCGTAGATCGAACGGCGGACGAGAAAGTGCATCCACCACCGCCATGTAGTTGTTGAGTCAAAAAAGTTTTAAGTGGACAATCCCGAGGCGCCACATGGAAAGTGTGTCGAGTTAGCACGCCATGTGGCGCCAAATAGATTAGGCTTTAATTAGGCTTAATTATTTTTTTTAATGGCTGAAACTTCTAAAAATCATAACAAATTATAGAAAAATCATAAAAATTCAAATAAATATTCATTTTAAAGGTAATTCAGAGGTAAATTAATTAAAAATAATTTTAATTAATTTTGAATAGTAATTAAGGCTTAATTATAGTTTAATTATAAAATTAATTAGCTTAATTATTCCTTAATTACTTGAGCAATTAATTCCAAATCTTATGGGTTAATTTAATGGGATGATTTTTGTCTCTCATAATTTTCTTGAGATTTATTGCTTACTTAATTAGAGGATTTGACTAATTAAGTCTTAATTACTCTCTTAATCTAATTAATGGTTAATTAATTTCATGAATAGTAATAAATTGATTAATTAAGTTCATAAATCACTATCCAATAGTGAATACACCAAAGAAAAGGTTTGGGACCTCTTCCTTAACCTATTCGCCTAAGTTCACTTTATTTTTCAAAAGTAAATTAATTAAAGCTTAATTAATCAATTAAATTGCTTAGTTAATTAAATTGAAATTATAATCACATCATAACTTAATTAATTAAATCTTGTGTAGATCTTTAGGTGTTTAACAACCTAAAGGCATTTAAGGAAATTATGGTTAATCCATGTGTGTGGGGAAACCATAAGAATACTTAATTAAGTTTCTTAAGCTAATTAATTATTAATTAAGAGCCAATTGCATTAGGCCTCCTTATTTCTTAGGATCATTACAAATTTATTTTCCTTGCATATCATGTTGGCTCATAATTATTTAGTTAATTACTTTAAGGTAACATAGGAAAAGGTTAATTAATGTATTTAACACATGCTACAACTTAATTAATTCATAAAATTAACTTAATTATATTTTATTAAACCAAATTAATTAATAAATATAGGAATGGATTAGGATCATCAAACCTTCTTCTCATATCCTTAAATCAAATAAAAACATGAAATTAGAAATGATGTTAAGAAAGCTTTAGTTTACTTTAAATGGTTTCATTTAATCTGATTATCCTTAGGAATTAATTTGATTGAATGAAATCATGTGTTTATGTTTATTAATTTCTTTCCAATCATATTAAATATTTTTTGTTATTTGAAGTCATACATTCATCTTTTCAAAATTAATTAAATCAAATGATTTTCTTTTATGTAAGCTTGCATGTCTTGGATTAATTTATAATATAAGTGGCTATTATCAATAATAAATTCAAATTATTTTTCCAAAGTTTATAAATCAATTACATTGATTAGAGTGATAATAGTTATGAATACATATAAGTTTTGCATTTGATTATAGCTTAGGTATGTGAAGTAAAGCTTTCTTTTCCTTAATTCATATGTGCTTTTACATGTATTTGAATGTTAATAAGTATATAGTTTGGATATCCCGGGAATACGAGGCTTTAGCTAGCCCCAAGGAAGTCATTTGATTACCTCACTTACCTGGTTAACAACGACACATACTTATTTGACCTCATTCATATGTATTTTTACATTAGAATTTGGATGAAACTTTGTTTCACATACATAAATATTTTAGTCAAATAGAAATGTAATTTTTGCAGATTTTCTTCCTCTTATTTACATATACATTCATGTGTAGTGAGATAGCAAAGTATATAGTCTAGACATCCCAGGAATATGAGGCTTTAGCTAACCCCAAGGAGGTCATTTGATTACCTCACTTCCCTAGTTAACAAAGTCACGTACTTGCTCATTTGTTTTTACATGTGTATGTATGTGTAGATAAAAGAAGAAAATCCCTTTTTTCTACTAAAAATACATACATCCATAATCGATTAAGTGTTTGGATTAATTAGCCATGTGATTTGGAGCTTTCTTTCTTACATTCATGTATATAAATTTACATATGTTTGAATGAAATTGGATATATAGTTTGGATATCCTGGGAACACGGGGCTTTAGCTAGCCCCAAGAAAGTCATTTGATTACCTCACTTTCTTGTTAACAATGAGACATACCTATTTAATTTCATCCCTATGTACTTTTTGTATAAGAATCTAGATAGAGCTTTAAATCTATATATACTAAATAATTCAATCAAATAAAAAGATAAATTTGAAATACACATATACATTCATCCTTTAAGTGTGCCAAAACATGTTGCGTGTATAGATACCCTTATGATTAAAATCATATGCATGTTACATGTGATGGAAAGGAATGAGTTAATATATGTCATGTGATAGTAATTCAATTAGATCAATCCTAAGAAGCCTTTCATATTGAATGAAGTTATTTAAAGTAAACCTAAACTTAGGATTAATTTTAAATTTGTAATAAATCATTCACTAAAGAGAACTAAATCAAATTAATACACTTTAGAAAGTAGCTTAAGGTAGGGATGGAGGAGGATGATCCTCTTCCTTCTCTTTATAGCAACCTTCATGATAATTTTAAATGAAATAAAATTAAATTATAAATTAATTAAACAATTTAAAGTGAAACCAACCTTCATGATAATTTTAATGTTTTCCCACACTTAAAAGAATATAACTCTAATGCTTTAGTAAGACACATCACATAAGCCTTAACACACACATTAGAATTAAGTCACCACTTCTAGCTCTATGTTAGGACGGTGCATGTTGTGATGTATGCTCTATTTTGTGATGTATTATTTTAAATTGGATGTTAGGGTGTATACTTCATAGACTGGATGTTAGGCCGTTCTTAGCCCAATCATATTTTTGTAGGGGATTGTGCTTAAGGGGGTGCTTAAAATAAATATAAATGCTCTCTTTACAGGTTGCTTAAACCCTTAAGCATAATCCAACTTAGGGTAGGTAGGCTTGGTTACCCATGTGCAAGGAGCTAAATCCAAGTTATATATATATCTGCTTGGGATTGTATGTGTGATTAGCTAACCTCCATTTTGTAGGACTTGTTAGATTTTACTTTTCTTATTTTCAATGTAATTATGAATTAGGAATTAGGATTATTGCTATAGAGGATTAGGATGAGCAGTGGCCAGAAGGCTTTGCCCTAAGGTGCCTTATGATATCTTTGAAGGAAGCATATCCAAATCAGAAGGGAAGGAAGATACATGAAGACATGGAGAATGGAGAAATAAAGACACCATATAGCATTCATATATTATAAATTATAATTATTCTATTATTTTCTGTGTTGTATAAGGGTAGAGCTCGGCTACCCATCTTTTTTTTCGGGTTATACGGCGGCACCCGACCGCACTGGCCTCTTATTCTTTCACGATAGTTATAAAAATTGATTGATGGTTTATTTAGATTGTTTATTAGAGATCACATCTTTTTCATAGTTTCTTAAATGATTGATGCTTTAATGTGTGTCATGGATGCGATTAGGCTCTTAGGATAAAATAATTTTTTTCCTTAATTAATCACTCAAATTTAAAATTTTAACAATTCATAATTACCATAAAGCCTAAGTCTTAAATAAGATAATTAAAAGATTTAGCAACCCCTTAGCTGAATGGTTGAATGTTTCAAAACATGCATATCATATTATTTCGCTCTTGAAATTGGGGGATCTCCATCCTTGCATGATAGAAGAATGCTTTACATGTGATGGCATCCCTTGTGGTGAAGAGCATCCTCTTCTTGTTGATTTAGCCAATAATCTACTTTTATCATACATATAGGCATCAAAGTCCCAAATCCTTTGTCCAAATGAAGTGTCAAAAATTAAATAAAATCTGAAATGATTTTGTATTAGACTAAGTCATTATTCATACCACTCATGCTCTAGTCTCTTAGGGAGTGGGTTTCAAGACTTTGGTCTCTTTCTAAATTAATAATAGCCCAACTATCTTGTAATTTCATAAGATCGGACTGCATGGCTTTAAAATCATAGGAGGAGTTAGTTGGCAGCCACTCTAGGCGATTATAAGTCCAGAAGTGAGTTGGTTTATCCTCTCTTATGGAGGTAAACCTTATGCCCATCTTTGCTTAGATTTAGGTCGTGCTTTAGCTCTTACTAAAGCTCCCTATATTTAGGATCTGAGGTAAATATTTTCTTCAAGATATAAGCATAAATCCTCACCTCTTATGCATTTCCACAACCTTGTGTTGATGGATTATAAGCCCTAGTAATCTAATAAAATTCAACTCAAATGAATAAATTTCTTCACCTTCAAAATTATAAAGCCCAACCATATGATAGATTGAAATGCTCACTAAGCCTCCCAGTATCATGAGTAGGGGTGTGCATTCGGTCGGATTGGACGGATTGGTTTTTTAATTTGCTAATCCGTTCGATTTGAAACTCATAATCCAAAAATCTTATCCGTATAAGATTTAATATAATCCGAACCAATCCAATCCAAAAAAAAAAAAGTTCGGATTTTCAGTTCAGTTTTAAAAAACCAAAAATAATTAAAATAAAGAAACTGTTATTTAATTAAAATGGCTGATTTTAGAATTCGTTTATGATTTATATTTTTTGAAACAGATATACTCATATTTTTTGAGACAGGTTTATATTTCTGAATTCTGATTTGAAAGACTTTGTCACTTTGTATTTTATAAAAAAATAAATATTAAATTTATTACTTAAAGGGCACTAATTAACTCACACTCCACCTGTAATGTGATGAAATACATTTCTTCAAAGATCTTTTTCTTTCACACCATTTTTAATAGCATAACTCATTTGCCATTAAACAAATAAAATTTATATGCTAACAAAAAGAAAATTTTCAATTGCAATATTACAAACATTCATAAACATTCCACATTTAAAAAGGATTATAATTACATATTGCAATAAACATTCATAAACATAAAATATTCATAAACATTTTCAATTTCTCTAATTCTCTTCCACATTTAAAAAAGGAAGCATGATCAAGATTTCCCGCATTCGGTGAAAGAGTTCCATTTTAACCTTTGCATATTTGTTTTTCAGCTAAAATGATAATCTATAAAACACAGATATAAGTGGTTATTAAACTTCGATAAGCAATAACATTAAAAGATTTAAAGATCTAATCATCTAAAAGAGGTGGAAAGTAACAAATATAACAAATACATAAATATAAGAACTTCTTTTAAGAAAAAAATCTGACCTGAAGTTTACCTGTGAGATTGTGCTCAATGCTCATAGTTTATGATTAATGGCTTGAAATATTAAACACAAATGTTCTTTATGATTCAACTAAAAAATGAAAGTAAAATTCAAAAGAAAATAAAGGCTGCTCAATCAAAAAATTACTAAGAGCAAATGTGAGCATCCAAACTCAGATTGGAGGTTATAATCACAAACAATGCTACCTGATAGTAAATGAAATATAACATCAAAGCCATCATTTGCCAAACATCCCAAACGTCTGCATTCCAAAGTAAATAAACACATCCAAGCAATTAAAATTGAAATATTACCTCACTCAAAACAAAATAAGCAATACCAACAAAACGAACACACGCCTCAATAGTAAACAACTCCAAGTCTCCAAAGTAGAAAACACTAAACAGCATAAAAAGAATCCATCTAAAATGAGACAAAACCTGCCTCCGGAATAGTAAACATTAAACAACTCCACCAGCATAACAAATTACAAAATAATCCATTACTCCATTCACATTCAGATTTCAGCTGATAACAAAATGGAATTGCATGTCAATGGATAAGTCGGAGCAGAGCCAACCATGCTCACATTCAGATTTCAGCCGATAACATCAAAGCCATCATCTTTTATAAATAGGTTCATTTATCAAAAATAGATTGTAGAAAGCTCAATAGAAAGCTCATCCATGCTCCAGCAAAAAAAAAGTTACATCTATGATACAAAAGATATAATTTAAAACTTACCTTAAAATTCCTGTACCACAACCAACATCCATAATAGTAGCTTGATTAAGCAAGAAAGGATTATTTAAAATTGCACTTTTGTATGTCTCTGTTCTCACCTAAACATTGGTATTACATGTTATGTTAATTTACCTTCCCAAAAGCATAACATCGACGGCAGCCCAAGGCCCCAAAGGCAAAACCTCCACCCAAATAGGCTAATATCAAAATAATAGAATATAAGCAGCAACAACCAACAGAGAGAGGAAATAGGAAAGCCATAGGGAGACCAAGAGGGCATCCAGAAATAACCATCAAAGCCACCACCAATGTAGCAGGAAAAACACCACATCCAGCACCACCGACCAAGATGGCAAGAAGCAAATATCAGGAAACACCGAAACAGCCAACAAGACAGCAAAATAAGTAAGACTATAAGTGGGATTCAATACCAATAGCCAGTGTATAAGCATCAAGCATCCAAGGCAAGATAACATCCAATTCCAAGTCACCAAGCCAGAGAAATTGAGAGAGCCACAACCAGCTGAAACCAGGAAAAGGAAAACAACCAAACAGAATTTTGAAACAATCAATCTCTTTGCTATCCTCATTAGCCCTAAACAACATAAAAAAACAAAGTAAAAGGCGAGAACAAATCAACCAAAAGCATAATAAAATAATCCATTACTCCATTGATTTCAGATAAGCAATACCACGTAACCGCCTCCAGAATTAGAATAGTAAAAATTCCAACTCCAACTCTCCAAGTCTCCAAACTTCCAAACCACAAAACACTAAAAATAAAAGAATCCATGAGAATCGAGACAAAACCTGGCATTCTTTGAATGTTATTGATGACAGACCAACTGCCAAATCCGTGAGAACATCGAGACCATGAGACCAAGAGCCAAGAGAAAAATAGAAACTTAGAGAAGAAGGAAGTCGTTATGCTGATTGATGAACGATGAAAGGCGAGAAGGGAGAAGCCGAGAAGAGCAAATAGATGAATAGACACGTCCACCTACAATGAAGAAGAGCAAGCAACGAAGAACTAGAGAAGTAGGGATAAGACCATAAGAGAACCAGCCCGCGGCCGCGGGGAATGCAGATTGCCTTTGCGGCTTTCCCCTTTTGCCTCCTTATGCGCTTTTTTGCACGGGGCACGCAGGCCCTAAGCCTTCCTAATTTAATTTTGGTTTTTTTATATTATAAATTTTTAAATCCAATCCATAATCCAAAAACTGAATTTAGCTAAAATTAAATCCAAAATCCAAAATAAAATTAAAAAATCGATCCAATTTTAAAATTTTGGTTCAGTTTAATCAGATTTTTGGTTTAAATCGAATTATGCACAGCCCTAATCATGAGCATTTTCTACTTATTCCCTTTGGCTTCCAAAAATAAGTCTTCTCCTTGAACTTTTCCATTTGATTTTCCAAATATAACCAATTCTTTGATAGTCTAGTCTTAAAATCCTTAGAGATGATAATTGTCTACTTTAATCGAGAGTATTCTTAGGGAATTTTATTTTCTAATATGTAATTAACTATGGGGGCTTATCTCCCTAGGAAACCATAGAACCTAGTTTAATATAAACCCTGCTTTATCCATCCATGTAAAATAAGGAAAAAATCTCTGGTATATTCAAAGACCCATCATGCCTTAGGAGTCCTTATTAGGCGATTAGGTCTATTGAAGGGTGATGCCTCTATCTTTTGATATAGTACATCATACCTCAATGTCCCCCCCCCCCAACCCTCATACACATACAAAATAAACACCACAGCATACAACTCCCAAAGTTTGCTTATATAGAATAATCTGGCCTTATTGACTCATAATTATCAACTTTGACTCAACGTGAAGTAGTAAGTAAATTTTGATCAACATATTTTAATATCAAAATTTCATATCATCAATTGATCAAGCCCTACCTTCTTATTTGCATTTATTAGTGATCCTGATTTTCTTATAAATTTATAAAAATTCCTTGCTAAGATACCAATTATTAAAAATAAGAGTGCTTAAGAATAATGAGAATGAAAAAAATAATTTATAAGAAGAAAACTACAAAAATAACACAATAAATTTTGTATGGTTTGATAAGATCAACTTATGTCAACTATCCTAAGGATAAAAATAGAGTATAAATGTTTGTTCTTAAATATTTTCTATTATTTATCATATTAATATTCTTCTCCTATCTCTCTTTTATTTCCTATACAAAATTTAGGAAAATCCTTCCATTATTCATACTCATTGTGAAAAGCCTATTGTCACTTATGCAAACAACCTTGATGGTTACTAACTTGTAGGATAGTCATTAATTTCTTTTAAGAAGGGCTCTAACTTTCAATTGTTATTATTGAACCCTTAGTGTTTGTTATCAATAATCCAATAGAGAAATCTTTTTATAACACCAGCCAAGATAATAATAAGCTTCAATGGGCTTCAAAAAAAACCTTATGAAACCCCATGCTATAGGTGAGGTGGAAAGGTGTGGATTGTATCATCTTAGAAAAATAAAATTATCATGAATTTTTTTTTACTCTAACATGAGAATTAATAAAAGGAGGGTTAAGTCATACATACTATTGGCTTTAAAACAACCCATGAGAAATAGATTGTATAACCTTAAGAGGTAAAGGGTGATTCTCTTTATTTACTTGAATGAAAATAATATATGTATCTAAGATTAGAGATTTCTCCTACTCAAATGTTTTGCATCAAATAGAGTCTATTTTAATTTTAGGAGATCTAGTTTTTCATTAGCATAAGACCTTATAGCTAATTTATCTTAAGTGTAATATCAAGGAATAATCTTGATTAAGTATGGTCTTTCATATCTTTGATTTTATCATAAAAGGCCTCAAGAAAATAAATAACAACAAAGTAATTGGATGACATCAACTGGTGACATAAAAATGTGGGGCTTATGGACAATGAAGAGAAAATGCCTAGTGATGAAGAAACTATTCAACTTTGTTTTCAAGTAGAGACCAAATGAAACTTTCTAGAAAAAAAGTATATTAGAGAGTAGTATTAAAATTTTTTTTGTTTTTTGTTTTTTATTTTTTATTTTTTTTATTTTTTTATTTTATTATTTTTTTAATACTTAAGAGGAGAATAGCTAATCTTAGAAGAAGGACTTAATGCTATGTATCACTTTATTATAATGCAAACTATGAAGAAGGGTGATAGGAATTACACTTACCTTCTAGATAGATGATACCTTAAATCACCATAAATAGATTTAAAGCCATGGCATTAGGTCTCAATGAAGAATAAGCTATCTAATTGAAGGGTTGAGATGCAATGAATAATGTAATAATTCTAAATTTATATGCTCATTTAACTTATGGTTACGCATTATGAATAAATCAACTAAGCTCTAATCAAATATATTCTATATTTATAACTTAAATATGTATATCCAATTGTTAGGACATCTTTACTACCAAGTTATAAATTTATCCATTTTTTATTTTAATAAAAAGAATGGCTAAGGGATGCATTTTTTTTTTTTTAATAAAAAAGGGGTTAATTGATTTTCAGCTTTGAAAATCATCTTTATGAGTCTAATGCATATATGTCTAAATGAGAAACAAAATAAAATGTGCACACAAGTAATGATTTAAAATATAAATCTTTAATTAATTTTGAGAAAACAATAATAAACGAGGCGCACAATATAAGAAATAAGTATTTTATTGCATTCAACAAATTTTCACTCACTTTATCTTAGAATATATTTTCTCAAACAATCGTATACATTCAACAAATAATTATATTATTACATAATTATGATAATACATTAATCACATAATATTACATATTATTTATTACAAATGAAAACCCTAGTGCATTATTATAGGGTATAATAACTACAATTTAGATCCTGAGATGAGATTTATAAAGATTATTAGATATAAATGAATATGTGGTAATTAATCTAGTACAAATTATATATAATTTGTGGGTTGAACAAGAAGACTCATAAATTGGAGAGCCAATGGATCAATATAATATTTGGAAGCTATGCTCAATCACTGTGAATATGTAAGGCATGGCTCTCTGGATAAGTTTAAAGGATGGTCAATTTTGAGTCAACGTGTACAAATGAGTCTAAATTCAATTGTTGGTGACTAGGTTCTAGCACTATTAAGTTATGCATGAAAGCAGAAGAACATTGAGCTAAAGTTAACATGTGCTTAGGTACATACTATAACTAACAAGGGTGAAAGTTGGTAGAAAAGACATAATTTTGGATTAAAGACATTACAATGATCCAATAAGAGAATTAATAAAATGGGATAATGTGAGAAGAGAGATGAAGGTGTTTTAGAAATTATCTTTTATGAACTTTTGACCATAAGGTAATTGGACTTCTATGGACCTCATTATAACAAGCAAGATCAAACACACCAAGAGTTAGTTTGGAGATTCATGGAGTTAATAGTATGAAGGAGGATAAGAGCTTCTAGAAAGGAATCCCCATCACTACAATCAATACTAACAATTTAAGAGCAAGTCAACTTAAAAAGAATTCAAGAAAAGGGATTACGCGGTATCAAAAGTAAGTAATCATAGTCATTACACTTGTGAAGTTGTACATAAATAGCTAGACAACAAGTCAAGGATAGGGCTTTAGTTGTTGCATCACCTAAAAGGTAAGGCAACAAGCCTACTTTTTTTTATCCCATATCAACTTTAAGCTTGAATAAGGAAAATTCATTAAGAGAGAAAAGCTTGTGGTCTTGAGCAAGTCACTAATAAAAGATGACTACCTTAAGACCAATGCAAAAATATGCTTGGAGGGATACTAAAAGAGCATTTAACATAATGATGTTATCTTATTTTAGTAGTTAATAAGAAAACAGTTGATGGCATACTGATGTTCCAAGATATCAAGAGAATAATTTTATAGCTAACCTTAAATATGAGACCATGGATGTCTCCAAAGTAATATAAGTAATAAAGTGATGGTAGGAGGTGGAGAGAATTTATCCATATAATGTCTAAGCGTGGGATCCATTTTCATTTAATTATTTAACATAATATAAAGAATATATATATATATATATATATATATATATATATATATATATATATATATATATATATATATATATATATATATATATATATATATATATATATATATATATATATATATACTTTTCATTATTTTACTTGGCAACTTGCATTAGTTATCTCACACATAAAACTATATTTCTTATACTTAATTTGCATTTAAACTTTTATTTGACATATAAATTCAAGAAGCCTTGCAGCTACCAGAAATCGTAGAGTTTAGAAAACCCTCATTTAAATAAGTTTTCATAAGTCTGGGAATAGTACCAAAAATAAAATCTTGAAATTTTCAAGGGATCCATAACCTTCATTTAACTACCAAGTCATGGTGATGTTCAAGATTAGTTCTCTTAATAAATTTACATTATGATAATCAAGCTTTCATGCAAATAATGATAATGACTTTATGAAAATGTTATGATAATTAATGATTCCATTAGAGCTCACATTATGATAATTACAATATCTCTTTTTTTATGATTTTGTCAACTCTTTAAATAATTAAAATTCTTTAATTCTTTTATTTTACATAAAAACACATCAACCTCAATACAATGGAAGAGTTGACTAGGATAATAAAGAATGTAAATGATAAGATAAGAAAGCCATAAGCCATAATGTTAGAAAATCTATTTACTTGTTTAAAATTCTAAATGAGCATACTCTTCATTCCTTAATTATGTTAATTAAAAAATTGTATTGTTCATTCTATATGATGGTAATTGTACTTTGCAAGTTACTTCCTAATTAATTTAAATAAGTAATAAAAATTAAGGGCCTAATTAATACACATCAGAGTAAAATGATCATATATATATATGATACAAATTATATTGTATGATCATCTAGAACAAAATTTTCATAAAATTAATTAGTTTGTATTGATCTATACAATATGTTAATTGTATTATACAGTCAGCATGAATTTTCTTAAATAATAGATTTTAAGACTTAATTTTGGAGCACTTGATAAAAAAATCTTTTTAATAATCTTTTGAACATGAGAGAGTGGTTATTAGCTTAGAGAAAGAAAAGGAGATGGGAGACTTCTATATAATATCACTTAATCTTTGATTATTATTTTTTTCACCTATAAAAGAAATTTATGTGCAAGAAAAGCACTACTTGGTTGCTCCTTCTCTAATCTTTCACATTGATCCTTTATTGGTGCATTTTGTAAAGTTTTTTTGCATGTTGATTGTAAAAGTTTTTGATACCTCAAGGAGCTTTGTGTTATGGTATAGACTAGTTGGTGGGCTACAATAAGAGTATTCTCCCTTAAAGTAGAAAGTGCATAGTTTCTTTATTACCAATTAAGAGGAGATGCTTCTCCAATTTTAAAGGTGTAAAAAAAGTGATAAGTAAAACTATTGAGTAGAAGACTTGATGAGTCGATGCAGATCGGTAACCGAGCTATTATTTTTGTATCATTACTTTGTTGCTCTTCATTTACTTTTCTAAACTCCATGAATGGATTAGTTGATGATGATGATTACATATCTTGTTTAGATCTTTAATATATTTCCAATTCATAATAAATTTTTTATGATCATAAAACAATTAATCCACATTCATAGTTAACAAAGTTTGAAAAACTAAATGTTGTGCATCATTTTAAAAAATAAAATTTATTTCAAATTATTTTTTCTCAGTCTTTCAAACATAAAAAGTTTAAAATTTCAAATTTTTAAATTGGGCATTATATTCTCACACTAATTCACTCCCTTAGATATGACAAGCACTTCAACTAGTATGAAAGTAGTTGCCTATTAGATAGGTTTCAATAGTTAACGTAGATCCTTGAAGACAAACACATGAAATGAAAATATCATAAAAGAGGATTCCATTACCAACCACCATTGTTTGATAGCTACCATTTAATTTTTAGAATGTTCACCTAATGACATTCATTCAATCTATTGTTTTTGGATGTAAAACCTAGTGCAAGTAGGGCACACAACTCCCTATTAAATAGAAATTTTTAATGTGTTATATATATATATATATATATATGTATATATATATATATATATATACATATATATATATATATATATATGTGTATATATATATATATGTATATTAATATATATATATATATATTATATATATATGTATATCTATATATATATATATATAATATATATATATATATATATATGATATATATATATATACATATATATATATATGAATATATATATATATATATATATATATATATGTATATATATATATACATATATATATATATATATATATATATATATATACATATATATATATATATAAAGCAAAAAAATAGTCAAAGAAATGTATATATAAGTGAAAAGAAGAAAAAAGATAAATTGCTTATGTAGGACATGACTCATATGAATATTCAACTAATTAATTACTAACTTGTTGAAAATAATAGTCAAGAGATCTAAGATGAAAATACATATCCATAAGAAACATAAGAGGTATGTCAATTCATAATGGTTCTCAATAAGGAGAAGTGGGAAGCTATCTCCTTAAATTAGACATATGATATTCAAAGAACAAAAAATAGCACACAAATGCTTCTTAACATAATTATGAAAAGATTAAAATAAAAGATCACATGAACATAGAATAACTAGAGCTAGAAATCATATAATAAATGACCATTCATTATGAAAACAAGTTGCAAGAGGCAAATATATCAAGCCAAATAAAAAAAATTAGACAAGAAAGTGATATTTAGTGTTGCATGTACCTGAAATTTTTTATATTTGGTGATAGCATCTCACCTCTTAGGCATCAACATCTCTCCTCCCATAGTGCAATCAAATCATCACAAGATGAAAAAAATTTGTTTTATAACTCACACACAAGAAGTAGTTTTTATATTATGATAATGCCTTTATAAGGTGAGATTGGCTTTGGTTGATTTATTCATTGTTGGTCAAACCAAATAAACCAAACCTTAATTTTAAAAAACCGAACCGACCAAATTAGTAAAAAAAATGAATAATAAACCTAAACCGAAATCTAATTGGTTTATTCGGTTTTTCATAACATACACAAATTTTAAAAAAAAAAGATTTTAAAGATGTATAGAGCATCGAGAATTCCATTTGTTTTTTTACCAACAATTTGATCCCTCACAACATAGAAGCAAGTACAACCAACAACCAGGTAGACGATCAAAAGGAGAGAAGCTTGCTTGAAGCTCGGACGGAAATTTTTAAAGATGAAGTTAGAAACTGGGAGCAACCCATGATCTTTAGCTGGGTCAAGAAAATTACGCCCAAAGCATGTATGCTCTATGTCTGCATAAGAATTCATAAGAAACATCAATAATTTTAAGCAATTAGTGTTCATTGTTTTGAAAAAATTGCTATAAAAGAGGTCACCTTCCAGGAGGATTGCAATGTAACTCCGTATGTAATTAACCGGTTGTCAGTAACTCCGTAACAACAACAACCTGATTTAGGAAACCAACAGTCAACAGAGCAGCTAAACCCAAATTTAGGAAACCCTAAATACTACTAACAACCAGGTTCGTATCAATACAACTATATCAAGCACAATTGACAATTGTTATATTTGAAAGTAAGCATAACATTAACCATGTCCTAAGATCCAAATTTCCTTTCAAAAAACATTGATAAAATTGCATCAGATATACCCAATAAAAAAACTGATCTGACAATCATGACTCATGAACATCAACATGAAGCATCTTAATACTTGATGAAATATTGGCACATTACACACTTGGAATGCATGTGAGTGGTGTGGCATTTGATATGAATGGGGTAAGAAGCCGCTCTAAGTGCTTTCATATACTAGATACAAAGATTTGACCATTGACCATCAAGTCGAGGCAAATAAACAATATCAAATCCAGTAATCCACATAACACAATCGTAACATTCAAAAAGCAACATACTTATAAGAATGCAACACAACACCTTCGTAGAACCTGTTTGTAGGTCAGAAATAATGTCATAACAAAGAACATAACACATTACACAACAAAGATTCGGAATATAAGGAAGGGTCCGCCTACTTTAAGCAATACAATCAAAATACAAAGCTCACAAAGATCAAACCATCAACAACCAACCACAACAAAGAACAACAATGGTGTGTGTGTGAGAGAGAGAGAGAGAGAGAGAGAGAGAGGAGTTGAGATAATGGGGATTTAGTTCTTACCTTTCAAAGAGAATTAAATTCGAAATCAGAGGTGAAGAGTGAAGACAGAACCTGTAGGCTATCCGCTACTAGGGAAAAAAATAAAAAGAAAGGAGTAGCCTCGAATAGAAAGTGACGAAAAGTCAGTGGAATGCGTAAATCAGAGATTCGGAATCTCAAATCGCCGGAACACCTATGCCCTAACTCCTCCAGTCCTCCTAAGGAATGAAGTCGAAGCGAGAGTCGAATCGAGAGTCGAGACTCTCGATTCTCGAAGAAGTGTATGGCATCAGCCATCGAGGACTCAAAGGTCGAACTCGAAGCATCGAGGAGACAAGGAGTCTTACATAGGGTTACACCGTAAAAAACCGACTCTTAATCGAATTAAGTCGTAAAATGAAATAATTTACGGTAAACCAATTTTTTTAAATTAAAACCGAACCTAAAACCAAAAACCGAATAAACACATAATTTCAACCAAAAACCAAATAATAATCATAAAAATCGAACCAGATTAACCAAATAACATCGGTTCGGTTTAAACCGACTAGTGCACACCCCTACTTATAAGAGACGTAACTACCCAAGATATAAGATTTCAATGACTCAAATAAATAAATACATGATCTAGGACTAAAGTTCTGTATAAAGAGTTATAAAACAAACTAAATATTTGTCCTAAGAGAGATTACAAATTTTCACCAAGATATAATTTAATCTACCTTGACATATAAACTAGAGATTTGTAGAGCATATTCTTTAGATATACCATATAAGATGGCACCTCATACAATATTTTTCATCTCATTAGAAATAGCATAGAATTGATAGATTCAACTATTCCATTAAGTTAAAGGTTTTGCATTTTGGATTTGAAAAAATTTGGGTTTTTATTTTATATAATCCATAGATCACATAGAGGAGGATTCACGAATAAAAATTTAAGAATTTCTACAAGGAGTTATGAACAAAACATAACTTGAAGACAGCTATGAATTGGTACAAAAGACTTGTCTATGATTGAACAACTCTATTATAAACTCATGAAATCACTGATATGCAAGGCGTATGTTTGGATCCCAGATTTTCCTATTATTTAATTAAGTGATTTTGGAGTCAAAATTTCACAAAAGAATATCATTCTATTAGGAAAACTAACAATTAAAGAATCTTGTTTATATTTTACTTATGTTTACTAAATGATGATTAATATCTTCCAATAAGAAATGAAAGCTTAGAATAAAGATAATTCAAAATCTATGATTACTAAAGCATAGTTAAATAGACAATCTTCAATGTATGAAGATGGCAGAAATCCAAAGGCATGCAAGGGCTTATAATATGGTGGATATGAATTCATGAGATGAGAAAGGATATAAATGAACTCTTGGGATAAAGGACATACAGTCATTGGATTTGCAGGATGCCCTTTCTATAAGAAGCTATTTGTTTTGATTTTTAAAAACATAATCCTGAAATAAGGGCACTCAAGAGAATGAAAGTCAAGACGACTTTAAATATTATGGGACTAACATTCTGAAACAACAAGCAATATCCATTATCCTGCATTTAGTGAAATTCGATGATGCATTGACCATACAGAGTCTAAGATAATAGTTCTCAAATCCAAACGATGAAGCTAACTTGATATATTAGATTTCCATTAAAAAGGCATAATCCCCAATCCAAAAGATCCTATAAAACTGTGAAATTCATGCAGCATTGAGGCATAGAAGAATTTATCTTCAATTCAACTTTTCTTTTTGGTCTTCTATGCTCCTCTTGTGAATTTTATTATATTTATTCTCAGTTTCATTCTTAACAGAATGTTCAAACCAATTGAGACAAAGGCCTCCATCAGGCTATCATGTTCTAGTGATGTGCTATGTTCCAAGAAAAACAATTTTCAATACAATGGATCTCCAGCCTCCAAATCCCTGTAAAAGTTAAACTACATTACCATATGAGCAAATTTCTTGCTAAACGTTTCTTTCAGCAGAAGAGACAATATTGCAATTCTTAGTTTCAAAAATCCAATTGCAGGTCTGATGGTGTCAGTTAAGTCTAGTAGCAAGGACAAAAGACACTTGACAGATTCACCTAAAATGGAAGCCTTTATCAATATCAACAAATTAGTCTTTTGTCCAAATGCAACCAAAGAATTTATGCGCCATAAAGAACCACACTGCTGAGAGAACACAATCACAATGCTCACAACAACAACAACAACAACAAGCCTTTATCCCACTAAGTGGGGTCGGCTATATGAATCCTTCGTCTCCATTGTGTCAAATTATGTGTCAAATTCTCATTTAATTCAAGTATGCTAAAGTCATTTTTTATACATCTTAACCAAGTCTTTTAGGTTTACCTCTACCTTTCTTAACATAAGAAATCTAATGATCTACTCTTCTAACCGTCGGACGGTGACGCTTTATTAAACCCATCTAAGGCGACTTTCTTAATCTTATCTCACACCGGAGCTACTCCAACTTTTTCCAACATACTCATTTCACATTTTATCTCTAAGAGTAAAGCCACTCATCCACCGAGCATCCTCATCTCGTAACACTTAACTTAGTCTTATGCTTCTTTATTGTAAACATTCGGCATCATAAGTCATCAAGTAGGTCTTACCATCATCCTATAAAATTTTCCTTAAATTTAAGTGGAACTTTTACACAATAAAGGCCAAATGCATTCCTCCACTTCAACCATCCAACTTGAATTCTACTAATAACATCTCCATCTATTTCACCATCATTTTGAACAATAGAGCCTAAATATTCAATCGCCACTCTTATTAATGACTTGTTCACCTAATGTCACAACACGCCACTAGAACTTCTATAACTAAAATTACACTCCATATATTCAATTTTAGATCTACTTAAACGAAACCTTTAGACTCTAATGTTGACCTCCATAAGTCAAGTTTCTCTTGGACTCCCTCTCTAGTCTTATCAACAGGAAGAATGTCATCGAAAAGTATACACCAAGGTACATCTTCCTGTAAATGCCTAGTAAGAACATTCATAACTAAAGCAAAAAAGATAAGAGCTTAAAATTGATCCTTAGATGGTTTGGACACAAGTAACAGCTCTAGTATACATATCCTTAATGACTTGAATATAACTAATATTAACTCCTTTATATTCTAGAACTCTCCAAAGAACATCTCTTGAAACTTTATCATAAACTTTTTATAAATCAATAAATATCATATGTAAATCCTCCTTACTTTCTCTATACTTCTCCATCAAACCTCTTAACAAATATAGCATCCATAGTAGATCTACGATGAAACCAAACTGATTGTGAAAAAACTTTTGTATCACATCATAACCTATGCTCAATTTCTCTCCCATAATTTTAATGTATGACACATTAACTTAATTCCTCTATAATTTACACACTCTTGTGCATCACTTTTATTTTTAAATATAGGAACCAACAAACTCTTTCTCCACTCAAAAAAATAAAAATAAGCAAGCTAAAAGCAGTGAATAGATAACTGAAGGCTTGCATAAATATATAAAATATTACAAAGAAGCTCAGGATGCAGCTGCCTTGACATCTGACTCACAAAAGAAAACTCAGCAGCAGCATTTCAGTAATGAAATCTGCCGCTACTAATAGTTCAATATTTTATAAAAAATGCTGTCTATGCTCAAAGTGGGGACAGACTTTCTATCATCACATCATACACTGGTTGATCAATTTTTTCCCACTATTGAGTGAATTATCATTAGTTTCTAACTCAAACTTGGAAATCTTGAAACCATAACAAATTCAAGAGAAAATAAAAAATTTTATTCTTCATCAGAACCTGAAGATTCACTACTAGCATGGCCTTTCTCTTTCAAGACACCATTTACAGCTTTATTATTTTTCTGCTTCTCATCATCCTCATCATCGCTGTACTCACTCTCATAATCATCATAACCTTCTTCCTCCTCTGCTTCTTCTTCCTCGATACCATCCTCAACCACCGATCCTTCTTCAACTGCATGGCCTCTTGTCCCTGTCCGACTCCGTTTCAGGACCTTGATCTTCAAGTTTGTCTTTATGTCGCATCCAATCCATGCATCACACAAGCAGTAAGAGCATAGATTATAGGTTCCTTCCCCTGGGGCCTGGAATTTACCCATCACTAACCTCGATCCTCTCTTCACCTTCTCAATAGCTCTCATCACAGCAGAACTTACATCTTTCACACTTGCACCCAATGCCTCCTTCGTTTCTTGAATTGCCTTAGAAGCTGCTGTAATGGCCGCAGCCTCATCCATGAAGTTCACCTTCTGCGAAACCCAGACTTCATTTGACACTGGATCGGCAAGCAGAAGCCAAAAATTCTCTTCCTTGTAGAATGGATAATAAGGAGAATGAGGAAGGGCTCCAACAAGGCCATTTCTCCTACTGAGGTTGATCCAAGCATACATTGTTACAAGGTCACCTTCCTGAATGCCCTCTTCTCCCTCTGTTTCACATGACTTCCAGAGTAATGGATGGCATCATTTCAAGCACAATCTCAATATCATGCACCTCGGAATCTGAAAATGCAGCGGCATGAATCAGTAGCTCATGACGTTCCTGAACACCCATGTCACACAGATCTTGAAAGGTGCGCACTTTCTGAAAGGAGAATAAAAATCATGGCATGAGTTCTCTGGAATAGAAACACAAACAACATAAAGTAAATAATTGATGTATAAAAAAACACAACATAGCCAAAAAAAAGGAAAAAAAAAAAGCTTTATGGCAGAGAACAAATCCCAGTAATCCTTGCATTCATGATCTTTGCACTTTAGGAGAGAAAAGAGAGAGAAAACTTCATCACAAATCTGTAAAGTGGATTGAGTATTTGCAGGACTAATCTTTTGTATAGAAATACGCAAGTTGGGATAAAAAACAAGATAGCTGATGTCTTATCTGGAGTGACTTTAAAAGTTATTTCCCTTCGAACTTCAAAACACTGGATTTAATAAGCTTAGAGTATCCAATATGTCGTGTTTTCATGTCACTTGAGCACAAAGACAAACTTTTGTCTCTTCTGTAGCGTTCTATTCTAAGATCATCCCTTGGGAATTCCTCATTTCTGAGTTGCATTCTAGGATAATAGCAAGTCATTTTGAAAACTATAAAACTATAGGCTCAATGGAGAGTAATTTTATTGGGCGTCACTAAGGAGGGATGGTTTCTAGATTAGTGGCGTAGTGCTATACTAGCAAACAAATTAAGAGCACTACTGAAAATCTAAGAAGTATATTGCATAGATAGTACCTATAGGCTTTGGAAAGACTTGTGTAGGAGTTGTGTTAATAGTATGACAGTATGTATATATGTTTGTATGTAGTGAATAGGTTTTCAAAAATGACTCATTTCCTACCTAATTCTAAAATTAATGATGCATCCAATGTAAGAATAATTAAATTGCAAGGCCTACCAACCACAATAGTATCTGAAAAGAATTTCAAGATAATGTCATATTTTAAAATACCTTATAAAAATTACTTGGAACAAGACTGAAATTCTCTCTTGTTTTCTATCCTCAAACTGACGAGCAAACTCAGGCAGTCAATAAGATCTTGGGGTCTCAAGTTTTTGCAAGAAAAAAGCTAAGAAATAAGAATTTACAATACCAACTTATAAATTTGACAATAAAAATACTATTTCCACAACCACCAAGAGAATCCCATTTGCGTTAGTGTATAGTCACAGTCCTAAGAGGCTAATTCATATGACTAACATTCCATCTCATATATTTTTTGATCCAGTATTTTCATTTGTAAAAGATTTTAAAAACCCTTATTCTAATGTGAGGGAACAAATAGAAAAAAAGTAATGTTAAGTAATACTTATAGGGCAAATCATAATTGTTCCATCAAAGTAATTATGTATTAGTTTACATTCAACATAAAAGATATCCAAATACATAATACAAAATGTTAGAAGCTAAAGCTTATGGTCCGCTTAAAATTATCAAGCTCAGAACTAGTGCATACCATATTAATTTGCCTATATATATGTTAATTAATCAAGTTTTCATTATTGAAGGTATTTCTCACACAAAAAGTTAGCCAACCTCAAAATTTAAAAACTAACACCAACATAGCAGATAAATCTTATCAATTGCAGGTACCTTCACAGCCTACTTTTTCTAGACATAGAATCAATCCTTACAGAAGAATTGTCTACAAATCGAAGTATCAAATGGAAGGACAAGCCACTCACTAAAGACACTTGTTTTACAAGAGAGGACCTTCAGGAGCTAGCATCAACTTGTAAGAAACTAGTTAAATTTCAACTCTTTAGAGCAAACTTCATTTTGGCATAAGCAGATTCAAAATTTAAAGAAAGATTTACATGCATACCACACAATTCTATATTTACTATCTAATACTTTCCTATCCATTTCAAAAAAGTGAGTGATTATGATATTTTTAATGTGATATTAAATATTGGGTGTTATATATATATATGTAAAAATTGAAGTTTAGATGTTAGATATGTAAATACATAAGAATTGTGTGGTATGTATGTAAATCCCCCAAATTAAATTTATGTTCTGAAATTCATTTTTTATTTTTTTCACCACATTTTTTAATTCCTAACATTCATATATTTGCTCCTTATTCTAATTGGGCTATAGCGAGACTTTCCAAAAGGTCTTCGTCTTTATAAAATATCATAACATTCTACATCATATATTGTAACAAAATATTTATTCAAACAATATACAAAATTAAAGGTGGAAGCAACACATACTCATACCAAGCGAGCAAAACTGTTTCAAAATGGCCTAAATTCTTAGGCCAACTAGAATTTCAGATGGATAAATGTAATATATCTAGAACCCTAAGTAATCAACACTAAATGCTGAAATGTTAAATACGTGGTAAGCTCCCTTATACAATAGAATATACCTTTAAATTCATGGCCAAATAATAAATAGTCTGCAAACACCCAACACTTCTATTCTTATTGTGGACTAATGAGATATGGAGCTTAAATTTCAAGCCAAAATTTATGAAAATTTGATGTTCAAAATCTGTCAATAATAAATTTGACTAAGCCAAATTTTACCTAAAAATATGACATCCTCATCTCAAAATAATGGTTACAAATCGTTCAAGATTTTATATGAAATCACCCATATTCCATCGATAGAATGAAACCCACGAGAAATATCAAAGACCATAAAGTTCACGCAAAAGGAATATCAAAGATTATAGAGGAGTTTGGTGATTCAATTATGGGTTCTCCTTGCAGTGATGCCGAGCAATAAAGCATGTTCCTTGCTAAGACAAATAGTTCTCCTAGTTGGCAGTTGTTTGGAGAATAGAGTGGAGGCACTGCAATAGTAGCGAGTGGTTGAAACATATGATGATGTGTTTGTTGGTACAAAGAAGAATGATAACATTGACATTCATATCAAATAATCAATAATAATGTTGGTGTGTTGTTGACAATTAAGTATACTTAATAAAAGAAAAGTACATTTTATAAAACAATAAAAATATATCTGTAATTAAATTTTTATGGTTGGCCCATAAGTTTTTTATGTGATACATGACATTATATTTAATTTTGTAATACACTTTATAAAAACATGGACAATAAGTGTTCTGATTGCACATTTTATATCAATAACTTACAGAAAACTATTTTATTCATCGCTGAGTTCTATTTTTACAATTAAGTTGTGTTCTCGTATCCATGTCATGTTTTGTATGTCCAGTGTCAGTGTTCATGCTTTAAAGATTGGCTACTATAAGTAAGAATAAAAGAGACAAAAGAGAAGCAAAAATGAGAAAATAAAAGAGGGGAAATCTGGGGATCTATTAAAGTACTTGTCTATTGTAGTGCATGATCTGTTTTAATATTATTTTGTGACACATTATATTCACCCTAGAAAAGAGCATCCGCATAAATTAGTTAATTTTCCTAACTATTGTTATCATAGCTTTCTAAGGAATACAATGGAAATAAAGTTTGAGAATAACAAGTTTGATGGAAGAGTTTTGAACATCGAAGAATCATAACATGTGATGTTTTAACATAGCAGAGACTAATGAAGGCACTCATAGGGTGATCAAATATGTTTAAGATCTTAAATGAAGCAAGCAAAATAGAAGTTGATGAACTCTCTTGGCAAACCAAATGTATTTGGAGAATGAGATCTTGATGGTGGACTTGAAGAAATAACAACTAAGTGGTTGTGGCTTAAATTGGAGTTTGAGGACATAACTAAAAGCTTCTCTAATAAATTATATATATATATATATATATATATATATATATATATATATATATATATATATATATATATATTCCATGCATGTAAAAGAAACACTTAGCTTAGTAAATCACATATTATCCATGCATGTAAAAGAAACACTTAGCTTAGTAAATCACATATAAGATATTAATAAGTGTAATTCCATTGTCAAAGATTTAAGAAATATTGATGTACTTGTTGATGATGAAGCTCAAGCTTTGTTATTATTGCGTTTTTATAAGACTTCTTAAAACATCATGCTATATGAAATAGATAATGAGAGATTATAAAGTGTTAAGAATTCACATTTTTACTAAAAATGTTATTTATAAGCTTGAGAGAATTGGAGATGAAAAGCCTGCTGGAGGATTATCATTTAGAGGAGGCCCTTTAAGGATAAGTCAACCTCTGATCAGGTCAGAAATGTTATGACAAATACAAGGATGATCAGCATATTTCAAAGAGAAAGAGTAATATGCAAATGAGAAGCATAGGAAGGATCAGTCAGCATGTGCTAGAATTGCTAATAGAATGGTCTGGTGAAGATCTATATGATGCACTTTTGGGTACTGTTGGAGCACTTGCGATGCTTAATGAAATCTAAATTCAATTTGTTAATATAGTATATGTTCTCATAAAAAGTGATTTTGAAGGGATTAAAGTTTACATGAGAATGATATGGCAAGCAAGACGATCAATTGTGCCACTAACATAACATCAAAAAGAATCTTGTATCTTCATCTGCTTTTAGTGAAAAGGGATTAAAGTTTTTGAAAATGCTAAACTTTTGAGATAAACTAAAAGGTGTTGGCCATCATAATGTCAAAAAAAAGTTAGTGGAATTCATACCTTGCAAGGTGCAACTTCAACCTTTCAATTTTATCATTTATGTTGGAGCACCATAATTTAGGTTAAATAGAGAAAGGTTAGTTTCCTAGTTGTAGGTCATGTCCCAGAACAAAATAGGAACATGCTAAGAGAAAAACTATTGCAGATGATCAAATGAATCAATCATGTGTAGCACAGTCTATCCCACACTATTACAATAGAGCAAGGAAATAACTATTAATGATGTGAAAATTCATAGGTGCACAGTCAAGATTAGTGGATCTACTTCGTCCTGCAACAAATGCATTTTAATAGTCACTTGTGCTGTTAAGCCCAATTGTCATTCGAGCATGTTCATATTTTTGTGTTCAACCCTCTAGGCTTTTAGAAGTTTACAATGCTCTTCTAGATACCGCAAGCAGATGATCGATCAAAGACAGCACATTAAAAATTTAATCTCCAAGGATGAGACTGCAGAGATATGGAATTTAAGTTTTCTTATCCCTAAATTTATGGGCTTTCTCTTACAAATTTTAACTTCAACATCTGCTAGGAATAAAGGGTATAAAGTCATATTGTTAACTAAAAAGTATAATCCTAATCTCAAAAGAATTACTACAAATCTATTGAATTTTTTTGCTACAAAATCTTTCATAATACTCCAACTGATAGAGAGAGAAGGAAAGAGCATCAAATGCCTGTATAGAAGTTGTGGTTCAATTCCAAGTTCTTCTTGAGATCACCACTAAGGAATCAATTTTTTTAGAGAACAAAGGTTGTTGGCTACACAACAAAAGTGGCCAGAGACCTGAAGGCATGGTGTATGGGCTTGTTGTTGTAAAGTAGATACCAGCCGGTTCTTGCTTTTTTTTGTAGTTTAACTAACGGGGAGAAGAAAAATCAAAGACGTCTTGTGGGTTGGATGCTATGAATATGAATAAGAGACGGGTGATTGAAGAAAAAAAATAAGAGAGACAATATTGACGCTATTCTTGTCCATTAATCCAATGAAAACTATCATTACTCTGTGCAAATATAGACATAGACTTGTTTAGTCTAATCATATAAATCTTAAAGTTCTCTTGTGGTGTTGACAGCTTTTGTTATTACATTGTCATTCATCATATTTCCTGACAGAAGATGCTTCAACATAAAAATTAAGTGTTTTTCGCTAACATGGACATTATAGCACATCATACATTAGGCAAATGAAACCAACCATATCATTTGACGTAACAATTCATGGAAGAAATTTCATAACAGCCAACCTTACATGATATTATAGTTAGATAAAAAATTTTAAGCAAATACAGTCAATATTAACATTCAGCATAAGAAACCATGCATCTGGAAAATAAATTCATTCCCCAATATTTTAACACAAAAAAAATAAAAAAACCAGACAAAAAATGCCGTCAGTTTTACCTTGCGGGCAATTTTCTTGAAAATTGTCTCACTGAAATGTGGGAGTTGCAAGAAGGCAGCTATTCCTTCAATTCCCCAGCTGCTTTTCTTGCACTGAGTGGAACAGCCTGTGCTAAATAATACAGTGTGAGAAGTATCAATGCATGCTCAATCAAATATTAATTTGACAAATTTCAAGAGGAAGAAATCTCATGCACTGTTGTTATTCATGCATGTTTGAAATTTTGAACGGTGCTTAAAGAATTCAAATATGAAGTTGTCCATGAATCCAATTGGTGCAAAAGCATACTAAAAAAGCAGTGAATTAACAGAGCAAGAATTTGAAGGAAACATCACTTGATAAAACTAAAGCATGCCATAAGTTCTTCTCTCACACCTAAATTAAAAATTAAAAAATAAAGGTTAAGCTTTGAAATTTGAAAAAAATGGCCATCATTCAATATAAAATTTTAAAACATGGAGTAAACTCAGTCTTCTAACATTGCAAAATATTGTATCATTTAGCAAAATGTTAAAAGCATTCTGATTGCAGATATCGTCACAACTCAAGTGACTACCACAAATATATACTACATTAAGGTGAGGATTACAAAACCTGAACAATACTTTGTGAAAGCTCTACCACCCCAATCGCAGGTCTTAACCATCCATGCCCCAGAGGAGTGCGGGGTAGAACAGCTATCTGCATGTAGATAATACGTGTAGAGTACATATTGTAATTAAATGTAAAATAAAATGACAGGAAATTAAAACAATGCATCAAAGATATATAAGATATAAAATGTTTCAAAATAAGTACAAGCACCAGCATCAACTAAAGCAGATGCATTTGGTGAAAGTACACCCTTTTTAGAACCTAGTCATTGCATATTACTCATAAATTTGAGGCGAAATTGCACAACGGCAGACTTCAACTTGATACATTGAAGTGTTAAGGTAAATATACAAGCACCACATGCATGTTTAACATATGCAAAAATCCAAATGTTAATTTAAAAGCCAACTAAAGATGTTCAACAAATAATCTTAATGATTTAACCATAGTTTCAGCAGCACAACCAAATCCCACATACAGATAAAAAAATTAACTATAGAGAAAAAATACAGAATACTCAACTTTAGGTCTACTTTCCAGCCACATGCAAGTCTTCCACTCAACAGAAGACATGTCAATTTGTCGATTATTTACTGCATCATTCTAAACCAAAGATGCAGCTTTGAAGTATGTGATTCTTAGGTGCCATAATGAAGAATTGAAAAACAAATAGTTTCTAAAACAACATTTTTACAGTGAAAAAAATTTTGGAACGTAAGTCATAACTGTAAAACACTCATAACTGTAAAACACTTGTAAAATGAAAAAATGCCTTCCAAGCTATATAGTGTTTTATATGTACCATCAACTAGAAACATTCACCATTCATTGTTTGTGACATTAATGATCACCTTTGCGTCCAAAACATACCCATTGCGCTCATTCAATGAAATAATCCACTGGGGAATATCATTGAAAGAAAGATGAGCTCCAAAAGAAGCATCCAAGAATTTCACAATATATACATACATAACAATAAATATGCTAATTGAAAACTTAAAAGTTTATGCAATTCAATATAGTAAAACTTAGAGATTTCAAATCATGTCCATTCAAAGTACCTTAACAAGTTCTTCGAGAAGACGAGGTGCAAGCTCAAGCATTCGCTTGAAATCGCTCAACAAAGAAGAAGATAAACTAGATGACTCACGAGTCAATTGAGCTTGAACCAACAGTTCCATCTGAAATTAATTATACAAACAGTAAGTACAATGTTGATACAACCATATTAGTTAACAAATTATCAACTAAAATCATCCACCTTAACCAATGCAGGATGTTGTTTCCAGAACTTAGCTTGCTCTGTCTTGATATTCTTCAGATCCAAATTCAACTCACTTCGAACAGCCACAAATAACTTCTGAAGGGGTTCAGTATCACTTCTACGGATAGGCATTTCCACATATTCCGCCGCCTTAATGAAGACATCCATGACCTTGCTGATCATTAAAATAGGCCAGGTTCAATACGGAAAATTCATGGCAAATAGTAACAATTAATTAGGGTAGGCATATTCTAAAAAGCATGTCAAGATCTGATAAAGACAGTGGAGAAAAAAGTGTTTGAAAAGAAAATCTACGGAAGAGCCAATACAAACAAGTTCAAGCCATGGGTATCAAAGAAGAAAGTATAATTATTAAATAAAGCCTCAAATTAAATTTGAATAATCTCCTGCATAGTTACCCCATATGTTGCAGTTTCAAGGTATCAAGACGAACTTGTTCAATTAGATTTCATCGAAGTAAAAGGACCAGGACTACCTGTAAAAGTCTTAGCAATAATTATCTCATCTAAGTGATTCCCATGATGTAGAAATTCCACAAAAGAGTTTTGGGAATGTACCTCACCAACTTTTGTGGCTCTATCGTTTAAGAACTACTCAAGCTTAAATCATAGCTAATGTTCTTAAGAAGTATTAGTTATGACGTGATTGTTTCTTTTTTAGGAACCATGGATGAAACTTTATGATAAGCATAGGGTATCTGATACAGTATTTTCTAACTTAATCTTGACTTAGGCCTAAAAGACTTTAACATGATTTTTATGAAACCTTGGCTTCGCTCAGATGGAGTTGAAGCAAATCCTCCTAAACCAATACTAGGTGACTTGCATAGTGATCTGCTTGAAATTCCTATTTTTTAAATATTTGTTTTGGGCAGGCCGGCCAAACATTGGCAGACAGAGATCTTAAAGATTGCAGCCTTTCATATGTTCATTATGGATGAAGCAAGGCTTTACTCCATTTGAGATTTTAAATTCATGGTGAAAATTAGAGAGATAACTCATTCAAGGTATTTAAGTTTGAATAGATTTAAATAATAGCCCTTAAGCAATACTTTCCACTTTCCCTAAATTTGAAATTTATAGGAAAAAAATTGTCTAAAATAGGTGGTTTAAATGGCCCAGACTGTTTAGAAACTACTATGCTTTCAATAGGTTCCAAAACAATCCCATGGCTCTATAATTTAACGGTGTTGAGCCATTTCAATTATATCAGATTGAACTGATTTGAATCAACCAACAAGATTAAATTTAAGTTTATTATGGACTGATCTTGATAAGCTATAGTAATCCAAACACAAATGATTCAATTTAGGATGATCCAGTTAACAGATGTCATAATGGAACAGCTGAAACTAACCTTATACTTGATTCCTCTAATAATGGATTATTTTCAACTCAATCGAGTTTAGTAGGATCTAGATCCAACATCATCATCATCATTATTATTTATATCCCAAGTAATTAGTGTTGATCTTTTCAATAATCATACCCTATCAGTTCTAGTTCACGAAGTAGGATCTAGATCCAACATCATCATCAACATCATTATTAATTATATCCCAAGTAATTAGTGTTGATCTTTTCAATAATCATACCCAATCAATTCTAGTTCACGAAGTGTTAAACTTATTTTGTGCAAATATGTTTGCATAATTGCTACTTAGATTACTTTGGATCAAAGTTTTAAATGGTGATTTTAGTTATTGGGGCATTTTTTATTCATGAGGCAAGGCATCAACCTTAAGGCATTTTATGGCGTAAGTCTCACAATAAAAAAATTTGGGCAAACTGAAAAACATCAAATGAAGCTAGATAAATGTCAAATACTAACATCCTAATAAGATAATATTAAATCATGAAGAAAATAATGTTAAAAATATATAATTCACGACTTAATAACTTAAAATACATAGTAATACATATTTTCCCAAAATCACTCCTAAAATAAAGAACATAATAAAGCAACAATACAAAATTATATCTATAAATTCAAAAATCTTCATCACTCTCATCACTCAATGGATCTTTATTTAAATCATCATTACAATAAATAGCCTTCTCTCCTATCTCATCCTTAGTAGTATCAGTTTTCTCCCAATCTTCCTCCTCATCTTCAACCTCTACCATCTTTGTCTTCCCTAATGAAAATAATAATAAGAAGAAGAATATTAATTATGCTTTAAAATAAAGATTGCTAAAGGCTACAACTATAACTTTTAAATATCTTTTATATTAATTTTTTATTAAGATCTATTTGATCCACTAGTATTAGCTTTTCTTTTGTCCCCATCGAAATAGTCAATATTGAAATCTTCTAGCAAATCAGCTCAAATAACTTCATGGGCATCATCAACTAACCATTCATTATCTGATGGCACATCATTGCATATTAAAGGGTCATCATCAATCTCTAGATGCCCTTTCTTTAAATACCTATCATTTAATCTCTTGTTATACATAATAGATATCAAAAAGTTTATCCTCAATGTTGTCAGTCTATTTTTTTTTTTTAGTATGCACTTGATTATATGTATTCTAATTTCTTTCATGGCAGATGATGAACAGTAAGCTCAAGTGCTTTGATAACGAATCATAGTAGGTCTAAAGTGGTACCACCAAACTGAATCAAACATTCAACCATTATTGAAAAAATAAAGTTAAAATAGATATTAAGCAATAGCAACAATTTTATCAACTCTTAGAGAAACTATAAAAATTATCTAGGGATCATTTGCAATGGAGAAGAATGATTCATGTAGTCGGCCCCATATAATGGGATAAAGGCTTATTATTGTTCGCGTTGTTGTTATTGATCATTTTGTAATAATATCTTTAGATTATTGCAATTCAAAGAAACAATTCCTTATTCCTAAATACAATAAGCTATAGGTTTTCCCTTGCCCTTTCAGCTACATCTTCAATCAATCTATCTATGTAGTTCCACAATTTGATATTAAGATTGGTTAACTTATTCTCATCATGCTGAAATTGGAGATTCAATCAATATCTAATGAAATGCAAATGGCGATGAAGCTGAAGCTCCTACTTTTCATCAATGACGTCCCAAATTTCTTTATAGGTTGATTCATCTCCTCCCAAATTCTATGCAATCATCTCCTTAGCCTCAGCCATAACATTATAAATGAAGCCCATGACTAGCTTTATTTTTTGCATCTACCATCCTCAAGACTTGAATTGAGGGCTTGGTTTCATCCAAACTCTTTCATTCAATATAATTTTTCTTATTTATCTCTTCCTTGGACTTATTGGGACAAACACAACCTAACTATTGAGTGGAGGTGAATATAAGCTCTAAAGGTTGACTCACATTCAAAAGGCTTTGCAAAATCAAGTAAGCAATGCAAATCTAGTAATCGCTGGTCATATGACTTTATTCTTTACAAACTTTATCATCCATGCAAACACCCAATTACGATAGTAGATAAATTTACTAATCTTCTTTGTCTTGATTAAAGCATTCTCATGCTACGAGAAGTCACCATGTCTCTCAAACATAATATTTATACAATATGCTACATATGGCATCCAGTACATATGCTTCTTCTTCTTCATCAATTTATTATCAACAGCTTTATAAGCAATAGCATTATCAATGATAACTTGCACAACTAAGTTCTCTCCAATCTATTCAATTACTCCATCCAAAATGTCAAAAAAATAATCTACATCTTTCACCTTATCCAATGCATCCACATACTTCAAAAAGATTGTGCTATATGAGTTATTCACCAAGATATTAATCAAGTTTCTATTATTCATATTTGACAGTCTATCAAACATGATGACAACTCCTATCTGAGTCCATATTCTCCTAACCTCCTCCATAGATTTTCCAATATTAGCCAAATCTTCCTTCAATATTAATTCAATATCAAAATCCTCAATTCATACATAGTAGGAGGTCTAAGCCCCTCCTCTAGAATGAATCATATTGATGTAAGCTAGAGATATCTTCACATTGAATAGAATGGCATTTTCAAAGAAAAATCTCCCAATATCCACGCATACACATCTCCTCGCCTCCCTTGCATGCTCACAAGAAATATGATGGGTAACTCTCTCTCCATCATCCTTGTTGTCTGCCACAGTCATCATATATTGATTCATATAGACTGTGGTGGCGACAACAATAAACCTTGGAACTAAGCTCACTACAAAAATATAAGCCTATATCCACCCTATCATCAAATTGTTTCTATATTAAGTGTTTTGTCATTGTTTTCTTCTTCATATAAGCACAAAATGATTGCTTCACCTCATATGAAACCTTTGCACAATGTGCAACATTTTTTTGAGTAAGATAGATGTTCTTTCATTCTAATCACACCCCTTTCTTGACCTTATCAAAATAATTACATTTCAAATATAAATAAGTATTTGTCCCTTCACTATCAACTTGCATGTTATAATTCCAAGTCGGGTCCTTCTATGCCCTATTGTGCTCTTTTTTTCTTTCCTCTTACCATATGGCAAAACCCTAAAAATATTTCAAAATTAAAGAAATCAACAAATAAGCTGCATAAAATCTAACAAAACAAACAAAAATTATAAAAATAGAAAGATTACCTTACTAAACCTTAATGGAGAAAAAAATACAAAGAAATGTTAGCATTTATAAATGTGCAACTAGCGGTGACCGAGGTAGCGCAAGCACGACAAACCTCTTGGGCTAAAAGCTCTGAGCGGTTGGGCTCTGACTATGAGAGATTAGGTCATGACAGAGCAAATTAAGGCTCTCGATTCGCCTTTTGGGTAGAGTTCAATTTTGAAGGGGTGGGGTCGGCTATTTAATAAGGAAATTAAACCTAATTAATGAGGCATGTGCATCACCAAAATTGAGCTGAGGCATGCCTCAAAAGTGATGAGGCACATGCTTGAGGTGTGCTACCTCAAAAGTGGTGAGGCATGGTGACATGAGATAGGCGCCTAGGCTCTAAATTGAGCAGAGGGCGCCTCAAAATGTGCCTTTTATTGCGCAATTTTAAATCATGTATTGGACCTATCATTTTTTTCTTTTAAATCATTGTTACCACCATCATATAAGTACATCTACCTTTTCTTATACATATCAAAACCAACTATGTCAATTTTTCATTGCCTTATCATCAATGGATCCTTCTCTTAATTCTTTCTGATAAAATCATTTTCAATCTACCCTATTTAGTTTTGAATAAATCCAACTTCAAATTCTCTTTTCCTATTAGACTCAATATATCTATTAATCATGTCTTTATTGCCAAACACTTAAATCTATACAATATAATTTTTCTAAATATAATTTTATAAATTAATCATTAAGTCTTCATGACATTTTCTTGTTACATGCCACTTTAGATACATTTCTCCATGACCACAATTCTAGAAGTTATCTTTTCATTTTATATATAGTAGTAGATCAAACACACTAAAACTTAATGACTTTCATATCATATTATCTTAAAGTAATATTGGCAGGTAATTAGCAATATCAAACCAACTACATTGAATATCAAATACCAAGTATTTATTCAACTAATTCAAAGCTCTTTCTCTTCTAAACAGTTTCATCACTACTCTAATTTTTCACTAAATTCAATAAAACTCTAACAAATTAAAATAATATCATCTGCAAGTAGAATAAATAAATATATCCTCATTTTGAATATTATTTGTAATCCTCACCATAACCAACGAAGAAGATATGAATCTAATGTTGATCCTTAATCTAAATCTTCTATGATTAGGTGCTCTTAATCACTCTATAGCCATTTCTAATTATTGTCAATCTCTATCATACATATCTTTAATAACTTCAACATACTTTTTTTCTTAATCTGAAATAAAGCAATTTTCATAATGCTCGATTATATGACTACTCAAGTTCAATGAAAACTATATAAGAATTTATTCTTTGGTGTCCATATTATAATTTCCTCAACACAAAAATCAAATCAATAATGAATGTTTTTTGAATAAAACTAGATTGATTTCTGAATAAAATTAAATCAATAACTGAGGGTTGATGTTAAGTTGACACTACTCATTTCATAAAGCCACATCAAAACCAACCAAATCCTTATTAATGCCAAATAGTTTGGATAAAATTGATGATGGTGATAATCTTAAATGATAAATCCTGGGATTTTTATCATTGACTTCATAAATCAATAGGATTAACACATGCAAGTCACGCAAGTAATCCCAGAGCATTGTACATGGGAATGTCTCTTTTATAACAAAAAAATTATGCCATGTTATCTTACTTCATCTACAAATAAGGAGGTTTTTTCTTAATTATTTAATCAATTCACTTAATAATGCCTTGATTTATATAGGTAAAGCACGTGTTCCATACAATTATGATTAACTTTCAATTGGATTGACAAAAATATCACGTCAACAAAAGTTACTTATGTCCAATTTTGTTCTTATAATTGATGCATGAGCAAGCAATCATAAAGATTACCAGCCTTTTTTTCACTTAACTATTTTCAATGGTGTAGACTATCTTGATACCCATTTTGAGGTCCCTTTGATCAAAATCCAATTAAAACAAAGTATGCAATTTTCTTTATGTCAACTTATCGTGTATGTGTGTAGGTAGGTATGTAAGAACATGAACAAATTAGTTCGCTATGTGGATACATACAAAGTAACGACCTACCTTCCTTTTCTTATCTGCTTATTGTAGCACCAAAGATTAGGGTTAGTTTTAATTTTTATATTTTAGGTTTATTATACTTTTAGATTTTTATTAGTTCAATTATTAATTCTTTAGGTAATGTCAAATTTAAATTTAAATTATTAAGATAGAAGTTTATTTGGCCTAATTTAAATTTAATTTTAACTTTAATTATCTTGTAACTATCTCTATAAACAAAAACTTGTAATTGATCATAAAATCAAGATATTTTCTTATGTACACTTTTGATGGACTTTTATTTTCATCTCTCTCCTCCTTGAAGTCCCTCTTGATACCTATCACCTTCTCACTACCCTTAATAAATAGAAAAGCAATAAAACCCCTTTACAACTACTCCCTTTGATAATGAGAAACCATCAAACTCCATTGATTCTCATGGATTGCTAATAATAGCAATTAGGATTGTTTTTGCTTGTTGGACAACAATCACCAAACAATATCCAATTGCCATTCTCAGGTTTTCCTCATAAAAACTCTACTCTTTTTCACTCATTTATGTGTGTATTGGATATTTGTAAAAAACTAGGACGTAAAGACTCCCTTACTCTACCGAGCGTTCGACAAGCTACTCATGGCTCGACTCGATTAAAGCTCATTCATATTCGTCTGATTAACTAATCAAACGAGCCTAAACACTTTTTTAAATACTCGATTGCTAAATGAACAAGCTTGAACAGCTTGTCATTCGATTCATTTATGTTCATGACCATTATCATTTAAAGCTCGTGAACAAAAGCTCGCTAAAGAGCTCGATTATGGCTCGATTATGGCTCGATTAAAGCTTGTTTGTGAACAGTATTGTTCAAATAATTATTTTTTTAGGCTTAATAAGCTTTATTTGATACCGCTCATATATATTTCTTAACAAGCTCGATTAAGGCTTGATTAAAGCTCATTTATTTTATTAAACCAGCTGCTCGTTAACAAGCTCGATAATCCAATTTGAACCGAGCTCGTGAACAAACTCGAATCGAGCTCGAGCTCGATAATGATAAATAATATTAAACAAGCTCAAGCTTGAACACAGACATGCTTGGCTCAGCTCGATTTGTTTGCAGCCCTAGCATGCAACAACCTTACTTTTAAAAAATAACAAAAATAAATTCTTATTATTTCATAAAAAAACTCCATTAAAAAGGTAAACTATCTATAATAACTAGATAAATTCACACTAAACAATAACACCACATAATTTATCATAATCTAAAATTAAATTCAAATTCTAACTTTTCCAAAGAAATTTAAGAAAAGATAAGTTTGTATGCTATCTTAAACAAATTCTATAAAAGAGGTACCCTATCAACAAATAACTAAATAAGTTCAAACTAAACAATAAAATCACAAAAATTATCCTTAATTAATTTTAAAATCAAATACTAAACTTATTCAAAGAAACTTAAAAATATTTCAAATTCTTCCTTATCTTATTAAAATCTAAAATTTAATTGAACCATCAAGCTTCTAAAGCCTTCATCTCCCTTGTATGACACATGATTGATGATCTAATCATTATCATGGACTCCTAACAACATTCACTTCAATGTCAATAATATGATATAAGAATCATCACCATAAGTAATTTCTTTGAAGAAATAGATTTATTAAAACTTCAATGCACATAATCTTTTTTATCTTTCCACCATATGATGCCCAAAATTGTGATCATAAACAATTTAATAAATCACTTATTAGATATAATCCACATATCACGAGATCCATTTTAGGAGAGTTTTAGAGTCTATTTAGGGCAGTAGTAGCTTTTTGAAAAGCTCATAGGAAAGCGACTTTTGAAAAGTTACAAATATTTTATTTTGAAAAATTCAAATAACAAATTTTCTCATTACCACACCCAATAGCTCTAAATCTCAAGAACTTTTCACCACAAATTTTCTAAAAGCAACAAAAGGTTGTTCAAATGTAGTTGTGTTTACTTTCTAATAGTTTCTAAAAAAAACAAAAAAGCTATCCCAAACGCACCTTACTCTTGGCCAATCATAACTTCAAGTAGAAAATTTGACTTTTTTCTTCAATTATATCAAGTTAAGGTGTTTATCAATTGGTCTTTTAAAAGTTTCTAAGAGACTTATGAAATTTTTTTGTAATAGCTTCTTGGTTTATTAAGCATGAATAACACTGCAACTTAAGGAACCTCTTGTAAATGTCCAAAATCATGCATTGGTATACTGCTTTAATTGACTTGGTTCTATATTATTAATATCTCCCCTTATTGAACTTACCAAAACTAATGAAGCACCAACTTCTTTTCATTTTTCCTGATTGAATTCGCAAGAAGTTGATTATTAAAGCTCTTTTAATAATTGAGGCTTCTCTACTTGTCACAACTTTTGCCACATTGTTATTTTGGAAGACATATTTTCTTCTTTTTGGATGTCATTGAATAGCTAAGAGCATATCATGCATAAATATAAATGATTTTAACCATTATTTAATTGCCTTCACTTTGGTGAAGCCATCTTGATGGTTGATTTTCAATACATTGGTAGATTTAGCAACAATTCGTTGGAGATAAGCTGTGAATTTTGCTACTTGTTCAGGTTTTGCATCTATGATTCGCATTCTTTATCTAAGTAGAGAAAACATGACTTCTTCAAAGAAATGGACCGACATCAATAACAATGTGTAGCTTGGACTGATAAGCCTTGTTACTACTACGTTTGGCACTGGAACATCATAATTTTTTAACAAACAAAATCTTTCCTACCTTTCTATACTAACATTGATAACTGCAATATAGCATACCAATCATGAAGGTATTAGACAGATATCAAGTGGAGCCACCTTGTATACCATCTCATTAAAATAATCCTAGGTGATTGCAAACTTCATGCAACACTAATGACCAAATTTATTATTGGCCCTGTCTAATCCATATGAATAAGGATTGGGATGGGCATAATGTCCAACCTAATTTATAAAAATTAGAATAAATGAGATTAGTTGTTTATATCAATAATGGCATTGATCATCTCCATCTTGACTAGCATTCTCATGGTTAACTCATTGCATTGTCTTTATTCGAGGATGAACTCAACCCCATATCCTTCATCAAAGCTAAAGACTAGCCTATATCATTTACTGGACTCGGATCAATGTTGTCCATCATAATGGCAATTTTTTTTCTTACCCATTTTTTAAGCAAAGTTTAAGGTGATGCTTTCATATCTTTCTTATGTCCAGATATCTAACGATGATCACAAAAGTCATCGAGATATTTATTTTGTAATAAGAAAGGCATAAATCTTCTTTTCTTCTTTCCTTTGAAGACTTTTATGCTCTAAGCCATCGCCATTGTACTTGGCAAACAAATATTATCAATTGGGGACGGATGGAGTTCATTTATAATTTAAAGTAAAGATTGAATCGTACTTCATCAGAGTTTATACACCCCAAGATTTATTCTTAATGTGATCACAAGCGACAACTTTGTAGTGTATTTCTACACAAATTGTCCTTAGTGTCTCCTCAAACTATATCACTTCATCTATTGTTCCTCAAAACCCCATTAAATAGAATATTAGGTATATTAACCATTAGAACATCCCCCTAGGTTTACTTATTGATGTTAATACATTTTTAAATGAGCATTCCATCATACTAAAGTGTGATCACTTTGCTTCAACGGGGCGAATGCAACCATGTCATAGATGTTTTACCCATACAAGGTGAAGTATCCAATTGGTCGATCGATGCTTTCATCTTCACTAACCCATTATATGTAGAAATCTCCATCTATCTTCTACTTTAATATTTGCATATTTATTTCTTAAGTAGTAGTCAAATCATCCTCTCCATTCATATTTATATTTGACATTGAAGGAGAAAGATAGGAAAAATATGACTTGGCTGACTAATTGCAGTGGATGTTGTTTGCATCCTCATCCACTCCATATATTGCATCTACTTCATTAGTATAGTAACTTGATCAACTAGATTCGATGTAGAAGAGTTGTTAATCATTGAATAAAGTTGTTACTCATTGAATAGCTATCACATACATATAAATATATTTTATTGAACTTAAAATTAATCTTGAAATTTACAATCATTAAAAATATTATTTATGTGTTTGTCCTATTTATTTTTTGTTTTATATTTATATTATTTTATCATTTAATTAGATCAATATTCAATAATTTTAATTTTTATTAAGTCATCCAGTTCAACCCTGATTGAACAATTAAATCTTAAATCTCTCCTTCCGGTTCAATATTCTATCCGATTTTCATAACTTAATAAACTAAAGCATGTTGTTAAATTGGGAATATTAAAATCTTAGAACTCACCCACTTGCAACAAGAAGAAACCATGGTTTCAAAATTCAATAAGCAACAAAGTTTAAGAGGCACTTACACCATAAAGCACAACTCAAAACAGTGCAAAACTAATCCACAGTAAAATATATTACAATAAAACTAAGAGATACAAGTTAAACGGAAGCATAAATTCCATAAGTCATGAACCAAAAAGAACAAAGTTTGGCATCCAACAGCAATAGTCATCTGCCAACCACAAAAGGAACAAGTTATCAAAGGACCAGGACAAAGAGATTGAAATTTCCAAGTGTCTGAAAGAAGAAAAAAGAACATAATCCAATTAATAATTTTGATTTGAGTATCACAATATTTACTCATAATAATGTTATACGTTGAGTACTAAAGACCATAGTTAACTAAAACAAGCATGCACATAAATTTAAGCATATAAAAGAAACACCTACTATCCCTGCATGCATTAGAGTGAAGCATACCAATCACTCACTCCACTTCATCAAAATTAATTGATTCAAAGAATCTAATCAAAATACCACAGTGATTATTCTCATGTTAACTAGAGATATACAATAAAAAATCATAAGCAATTATATGGAATTTTAGAAGCTTGCTAAACGTATGGCTGAAAATTAAAGCAGCATTAACAACAAAATGGTTATAAACCCGCACCTTGGAGCTAATGAAGGTTTCATGAAATAGAAGTAGGTTGACAAAGTCTGATGCATAACATAATTCCCTGTATACTTAGCAGATCTTGATAAATATATCACTGCTATTATAAGAGGTAAAAGAATGCAAACTCCAACAATTCCAAGGAGAAGTATCCCGCCAGATGCACCATCAAAATTTAGCAGAAATTGAGGTAATGCAATCCCCATTTGAAGCCCCTGAATGACAAACAGGTAACGCCATACTATTAGCTTTGGCATATACTAAAACTAGCCCTTATATCAAGTGAAATAATAAAAAAAAAGTCCAACATGGATTTGCACATGCATGCATACATACCAACAGAATAAAGAAACTAGTATTACCTGTCTACCATCTGGGTGGCCATACTTTTCATAGTTTTCACGAGACACGGGATCAGTCAAAGCCTGGTATGCCTTGGAGATAAATTCTACAAAATATTTGTGGGCCTCTGAAAATGAAGTGGTAATACAAGTTAGATGAGACGAGCAATTATCATTCAAACCTCAGAGGATCATACGCATGAAAACGTGAATAGAAATCACACCTGGATCAGGGTTTTTATCCGGGTGATATAAAATGGAGAGTTTTCTGTATGCCTTCTTTATTTCTGAATCTGATGCTCCTGGTTCTAACCCAAGAATGCTAAATGGTTCAAATGGTTGGGTCTATTATGCACAAGAAAATTACAGTTCAATAATGTGATACAAAGGATCTAAAAGACTGCATTTGAAGTTAGACTGCATTTTTTGAACGATAGAGCACCCTTAAGATACTCGACAAACTTGAAACCAGCGAAGAATTATATAGTATGAATTGCTTCTGCTTGAAAAAAAAAAGATAACTTGCGACATTAAACTAACTGCATCAAAATACATATAAAGATATTAAAGAATTTTTAATTGCAACAAATCGTCATTTCTCCAAACAAAACATTTAAAAAATACTACTACTGATGCCTAAATAAAAAAAAAATAAGGTGAAGGAAATGACCTATTCAGTTCATCAATTGAAAAAGACTCAATTAGATACGGATGCATTTCTTACTAGTACAATGGTTCAGTAAAATCTTCAGCGACCAAAATTCTGACTATGCTAAGTAATGCTAGGGACAGATTTGTTACCCAAATAGGCAGGGAAAGAAGCAAAAAAAAAATATCATTTCCTTTTTTTTTGTTTTGTTGGAAATGGCAACATGAAAGTCTCCCTTTCAATAAGTTTCAGTGCACAATGGAAAGTGGAATTTCCCTTGTGTTAGTTGCAACCTCATATAGAACCAATAAGTATGTTTTCTTAGAGTTTTTTTTTCTTTTCTTTTTTACAAAGAAAGACAGCACACTCAAAGTGCTTATTAATTAAAAGACTCTCTTCCTGGTCTTGTAGTAAACAAGACATGAAACCTTCTTGTCCTTTCATTTGGATCCTCACTTTATGAAGAAAGTGGATTTTATACCAAGAAGCAAACAAACATGCAGTTAAGGTCAGATACAACACATTTTTATATACTAAAAATGAAATTAGCTATACAAGATCTGTCTGTGTCTCCTATAGGTAAGAAGAGAAACGGACAAAACAAAGAAAGAAAAGAAATAATCAATAGTTAAACCTAGCAAACTAAAGCTAATGTTATATACCTCACGATTTGTATGCTTGATGTAATAAACTAGAATCACCATAATCACCCAGAGGAGCAGAATTGTCAGATTACTGCAAGTAGAGAAGTTTGAGATCTGCACATAAAAGGAGAGGCTTGTAAAAACTTTACTGGTCACAACACAACAGTACTGGCTGAGTTATTATCACATACAGTATTGTCCTCTAAAAAAGGCTAAGAAACACAATTTGCAATAACAAGTTTACCCGTTTTAAAATGGATCTTTTGTATTTCCCAGAACGTGAACATACAGAGCATTGGCAATGGATGGTCCTCGTTTTTCTTGTTACAGAACGGGATAATCTAACAATTGTGTAGGGTACTACAGAGAGAGCCATCATAGTGAGAATGAATATGGGGAAAAGTGAACCATTCTCCTCAGGTGTCGCCATTACTCTCTTCTGCAGATGAGAAAAAGCATAACGAATGACATATGAAGAACTAAAAGATCAACAATCTCATGCAAAAGAATCAGAACATAAAAAAAAAGTAATTTATAATTCAAAATTACGACCACCTTACTACCTCTTTACCAAAAGGTAGAGAATACAGTTATAAAGATTATCAAGCTGAAGTAAAAGAAAACAAACAGATTTGGCAATGATCATGATATAATTAAGTTGCTTCTAATACATTGCTCCTTCAGCAGAACAAAAATACACATAACCTACTCATAGTGATAAGATATTTGGCATAACAAGTAGGGCTGTGCATTATTTGGTTTTAACTAAAAAATCAAACCAAACCAATCCAAAGTTTTTGAAAAATTTGGTTCGGTTTTGAACTTAGTAATTTGGATTTTGGTTTTAATTAATGAAAACTTTGGTTTTTGGTTTTTGGATCGATTTGTTAAATAAAATTTTGGATGGAACCAAACAAACCAAATTTATTCATTACTTGATAAATTTTTTTAGCCATCATAAATATTTAAATATTTTTAATACATGAAAGATGAAAGTAATTAATTGTTATATATATATATATATATATATATATATATATATATATATATATATATATATACTCATTATACAAAAAAATTACATAATGAATATAAATTTCACAAATTGTTTTTAAATATAATAAACTTCGGTTTATCCAAAACCAAACAAAAATAACCGAACCAATTTGCTATTTGATTTGTTTGATTTTGTATTCCATCCAAACAAACCAAATGCACACTCCTAATAACTTTAAGAAACTGACAAATTCAAAATAAACATAAGCATTGCTCAACATGATAAACAGAAAAAAGCTTAAACCTTTTGTCCATACCAATGTAACTCATAACAAAATAAAACTTGCAGGATTAAATTTCCATTAATCTCCATAAATGTAATAGGTTCTTTTTTTTTTCTATCATCACTATCAGTGTTGTGATAACCGGACCGGCCGGTCGGACCGGTTCAACTGTGAACCAGTCAGAAGGCCGGTCCGATCATCCAAAAAAACCAGATTCGCATTGGACCAGTGAGAACCGTCAATTCGACCATTGAACCAGCGAACTGGTCCCAGTTTTAAGAAACCGGCCAGTTCAATAAAATTTTCCTTAATCACTATTTATATTATTTAATTAAATAACTAAAATTTTTAATTAAATTTATATCAAGTTTTAATCGTAACTTTTTATTATTTAAATTTAATCATTTTTATAAATTTTTAAAATTTTATTTTATTAATATGAATATAACTAAATTAATTTATAATATAACTACCATGCAACCATTCAAGTAGTTTACAAGGTTACCTTAGAACTTTTTTTTTATATAAAGAATACAACACTCATTCTTCTTTTGATATGAGATTAAAATTGGGAAAAAGAGTGCAACTATGTTTTAATTTTGAGAATAATAAAGGGCATTAAGATATAAGAATATAAGAATAACATTTGAATGTTTAAATTTATATTCTTATTACAAATTATATTTATAATATAAAAAAGTTATTTAAAAAATAAATTTTTTATAATAATATTTTATATACTATATATTTTATGTTAGCTATATTTTATAAAGTGTTTTAAAATAATTTTTATATTTAAAATTAAATATTTTTATTACAAAATATATTTTATAGTAATATTTACATATTGTTTTTTTTATGTTAGATATATTTTATAACGCTTTTAAAATAATTTTTATATTTTAAATTATATAATTTTAATACAAGCTATAATTTTTAAAAATTATATTTTTATTATATTTTATACTATTTTTCATAAACTTATATAATAAATATTTTGCTATATTTAATACACTTAATTAAATTTATAACACACAATAATTATAACTTAATGAGCTTTATATCAATCTTTAAAATTATAATTACTAGCAATATTATTTATATATTTCTATTTATTTTTTTATATATATTTATCATATATTTAAATTAGTGTCATTTAATTAGATATATATTTAATCATTTTAATATTTATTACGTCATCCTGCTCAATTGGCCAAACCATAACCTTAAACCTCTCTCTCTTCCAATTCTCTGTCTTGTCCAGTTTTCGCAACCCTGATCACTATAACACAAATCAATGTCTCTATGCATCCTAAACTCAATTTCTTAGAAAGGTGCAAAACCATTAATCCAAAAGTAAAATGCATACACCTGAAACAGCAGCCCATAAATTGCAAGTGCAACCTTCACAATGCGAAAAAAAAGACACAAGTAGGGAGCTACCAGAAAAACAAATTCAAATATGAGACTAGGATGAGAAAAAATTCCCAGCAATAGAACTAGTAATCAGAGTAATTAAAGTAGTATAACTTGAGCATCAACTTAGAGGATTTAATCAAAGAAAAATCAAACTAACCATTACGATCAAACTATTCAAATCTTAAAATTCCATTATTTTAGATTTAACGCTTTCTTTCTACTAGTTGATGAGCATGGCAAGCTCCAAATCAAGAAAAATAGTAGTTGTTAAAAGATGGAACAAAGTGGAAAGAAGGATAACAAAATGAAAAAAAAGATGAAAAGATAACCTTATTATGCTTTCCCAATCCTCAGAGCAATTGAAGATCAAACAATTCAATCCAACATCCAATTTTCCTCCTATTTCACGATACAAAGCTTCTCCAACCATAGAAATTGGATTTAATGAACCATATACTACCAATAGAGATTGGATTTAATGAACCATATACTCTATTAGCCTGCCTTGTTGAACTAATCTCCTCAACTCTTTACCTGCACTAGTGCCCTACTCATGCAACTTGATGCCTCAATCTTCAACAACTAAATTCTTGTAAAAACTTATCAAAGAATATAAAATGATCTGTAGTTACACAAGCAACAGTTAAAAAAAATTAGGTCAAGATATTTTGCCCATTTTTTTAATAAGTGGTATTTATATCATAATATAAAAGTATTAAATTATATAATAGATTTATAAAGCAAAATTTTAACTTTATCTGCAATATTAGAAAAATATGACTGCTCTTCAATCGTGGTTAGACCATTGATTGAAGATAATTCAATCAAAATCAACAACCTTGATCAATGATCAAACAAAATGATTCATCTTAATTCCATGATAGAACAATCTTCAACCATGATTTTTTCATCAAAGATGGTTTGAGGATGAATCAATAACAATGATAGAAACATCTTAAATTCATTGTTGGACCATGATCGATCATTATTCAAAAATAATTTGAAGATTATTTAATCAATGTTTGAAAATGCTTCTATGAATGTAGAAGATTACCAAGAAATTTTGTCATGGTCTAAACTATCACCTTTGCAATCATTAAAAACAAATAAGACATAAGTAAGAAGAACGTTCAAAGAACTCCTATAATCGAATAATCGCCTAACTGTTCCACGAGGGTTCCAACTATTTTTTAAATAGCAAGGGTATTTTAGTTCATAATAAACTCTCAGGCATAGTTCCCCAAGAAAATAAATTGTAGTCATATTTCTCCAATTTCACCTTATATAGAACATATAAAATCAAAATTATCTTTATAAATTTATTAAATAATATAATATTACTTCATTATTAATAATATAAATGCCACTTATTAAAAAAATTAAATTAGACAATCTTGACATAATTCTTTTTATAAACGGTTCCTTGTATAACGACAAAATAATTTACACAATTTGATAAGTTTATGAGAATTTAGCCATCGAAACTAAGATTGAAACATCCAAGTATATGAGAGTGGAACGCTCTAATGCTGACAGATTGAGAATGAGGGAACTATAGTGGCAAGATAGAGGCTAAAAAAGTATATTACTTATTACATACAATATTTATGATTCTGGAGAAACCCTAAATCACAAAAAAAATGATGGATTTTGGGGCACAAACGTTCAATCTCCAAACAAAAAAATGATGGATTTTGGGGCACAAACGTTCAATCTCCAAACACTCTAAGAAAGGGAAAAGCACAATAAGGCAAGTTTATCATCTTCTCCTTTCATTCATTGTTCTTCTTTTCGCCTTATTTTATCTTTTAACAACCACTATTTCTTCAATTTAGAGCTTACCAAGCTCAACAACAAATAGAGAGAGAAACAATAAAGTTGAAAATCATAGAGATTTTAGGATTTCTATAGTTTAATAGAGCAATAAATAAATTAATTCTTTTTCAATTAAATCTTGCATGTGTTAATGCTTATATCGTAACCCTTGTCGAACACCTTACATTCCAATTAAAGGAGCTCTTGATCATTCTTACCAAGGCCTTCATTTCCAAAAATAGTAAGCATGAGAGTTCTAGTTGGAAAAAATTTGAAGTGATAACCTCTATCCAATCATTATCTATGAAGGTTAGTGACTTATTCAGGATTGAATATGGTGTTAACACACTAAACACTAAACCTAACATAATTATCATACTTTGAATAATGATCAAATCAAGTCTGAAAATGATCTAACCCAAATCACAAATAGATCAATCATGGCCAAACATTGAATTGAAGATGATTTGATCATTGTTTAATCAATAATCAAATCATTGTTATTGAATCATCTTCAAACCAACTTCGATAAAAGACTGAATAATAATCAAATCATAACCGAAGATAAATCTATCAAGGATGAAGATGAATTGAAGATAATTCAATCACTAATCAAAGAAGGTTCAATCGTCGTTTGATGTTTGGTCAAACCATCTTTGATCAATGATTGAAACATAATCGAATATAAATTGATGAAAATGAATTGAATATTGATCATTGATTGAATATACTTCAAACATTATTAGATCATTATTAGAACATTGATTAAATCTTGTTCGAACAATGATCAACAAGGTTTGATCATTATTCAAATGATGAGATTAGATCATTCCTCGAACAATGATCAGCCATCCTTTTTTATCATAGTTAGATCTCTGTTCAATTATAGTTCAACCATATTTTTCCTCATGATCTCTTTCGAAATTGACATGTTTGAGTAATATGCAAATATCCAATCTAATCATATTAGTTGAGAGGAATTAAAGTGTTTAGCTCATTTATTTATTTGATCTAAATTGGGTCGTGTTCAAAATTGCTTGTTAATATGGTGTTTAAATTTGATTTGTATAAATCGTAACAAGCTTGTTTGGCTCCTTTAAGGTCGAATTAATAAAGAAAAAATTATAATTTTTAATGAATAAAACAAACACAGGAATTTTGAAGTAAAAATGAAACAAATCATAAATATTTATGTTTACTAAAAAATCTATAATTACAATAAAAATCTCCAATTCATATTGTGCCATTGTTTAAAATTGCGCAATCTAAGATGTACCCCAACGTAATTTGAGCCCAAACCATATTGAAGTTTACACCTCATGCTATTGAGACTTATGCCTCACATTTGGTGAGACACGCCTCACTTCAATTCCATTGAGGCATGTGCCTCTTCATTTTAGGGTTTTTGTTTAATTAATATTAAGTTATAACCGAATAGTCAACCCCTTCATGCACGCAACCCCTTTCACTCACATTGCCCCCTCACATGAAACTCTTTTTCATTCATTTGATGACCTTTCTTTGGGCTACTATGGCCACCACTGCCCCTAGGTAATGAAAGTGTAGAGACTTTTGATTACTTATTATATTTTTATTTAAAACTATAGATATTGCTATCGTGGATATTAGGAGTGAGAGAGAAATTTATTGTGTTAAATTTATTTGACATCATATTTTACTTTAATGTATCATGGTACTTCTAGATGCTTTATATTACTTTGATTAATTGATATCTGCATTACACTTCTATTTTATGTTATTTATTACAAGATATCTTGCAGATTACACTATTTATTACCTGATTTATGTGCAATTTATCACTTTTTATTATGTTAGGATGTTAATATGTCTTTTTCTAACATATTTATAGGCTATGATGTTAATATATTAATTGATACACTCATTTTAACTCTACATAATTTTATGATTGTGAGGCGTATGCCTCAAAACATTTTGAGGCTTAAGCCTCGCCTCACGAATGAAACACATCTCAATATATAAATGCACAATTTTAAACTTTGAGTTGTGCAACAAAGAAATGGCTTTATTATAAGTTATTCAACTCAATAGTAAAAAATTTGAAACAACTCAAAAAAGTGAAACAAACAAGTAAATCTAATGTAAAATAAAAGTGACTATAAAAAATGCAAATCATTGATATAACCATTTCAAACAATATATGAGTATAACTAACTAAAACAATTAGTATGTCTCATCTCAAACTTATGAGAAGTAAAAACAGAAGGTAGAAAGAAGTAAAAAAATCTAAGAATTTAAAAAATAATAATAATTATTCATTCTAGCAAAAATTAAACCTAGCAAGGTAAGAGTGATACCCAAAAATAATTAACATCATATTAAAAATTAGATCTGAAAAAAATAGTAATTTCTATCTTGAACCCAAAAAAAAACTACTGCATCTCACAGCTGTCACAAACCCTAGCTAAAAATCAGAAGCTACAAACCATAAAAACCAAAAACTAGTGCATCTATGACAAAGAGCCCGAGTAGAGCCTAAACCCTAAACAAAAAATAAGTACAGCAGATAGCACTAAGCAAACATATAACAAAAGTTTAACAAACGCTGCAACAAATTTAACTAAAGAGCATTACCCAATAGATGTAACCATCAAAGCATCAAAATTGAATATACAGTTTCAGGAGGCAAGAATGTCATACGAATGAGGGGCTGTTTTAGTTGCCGGATCTAAGCAGGACGTACCGCAAATCCTGCCAAACAATCTAAAGTGCCAATATAAATCCTATGGGGCTGTTTAGCAGTAGAATTTGAGCAGGATTTATACAGGATTTAACCTAAATCCCGCCATACAGCAAAAATGGCAACTTTAAGGAGCTGTTTTATTACAAGATTTGAGCAGGATTTAAGCCGGCTTTAACTTAAATCCAGCCAAACGGTATTTTTGGACAAGTTAAATCCACCGTTTTTTTTTAATCCGCTAAAGCTACTTTCGCATGGTTAAATCCGAATTTACTAAATCCAGTTGGTAGGTGGATTTACGGGATTTAGACAAGCTGAAGCGCGCGCAAAGAGGTGAGAGGAAAAACGAGGGTTACCTTAGCGACGACGTTTCCACGACAATTTCGAGTAGAAGCGGAGCGGGAGGAGATGAAAGACGGGAGTTTCGAAGGTCGCCTTCTTCTTCAGAACTGCGAATCCGACAGAATTTTAAATCACGTTTCTCCTCTGTTTTACGGGATTTACACAAACTGAAGCTCGCAAAGGGAGTTGATAGGAAAGACGAGGGTTACTCGCGACGTATCGATTCTTCCTCGATGGTTTCGGTAGGAGCGAAGCGGAGGAAGTCGGAGATAGACGAGGGTTCCAGACGCTCAAATCCAGTTTATTGCCCACAGTTCTACGCCGGCGTTTCTTACGTTTTATTGATTTTAGGAATTTATTTTATTCCAGTAGCCAAACATTTAATTATCTTTCCAGGGATTAATTTTGCGAGTGCGGTGTGTTTATGATTTTTTAGCTTTTTAGATTAATTTAAATTAGGACCATTTATAACACACAATTTTTATATACTTATATATATAATATCTAATTTTTAATATTGCATATAATATCAAAAAACCTTAATACTATATCAAAAATAACATGTTTATAATTTTTTTAAAGTATATCTTTTCAAATATAAAAAAATGATAAATTAATAAATATTAAAATTTAGATATTAGATATATAAATGTATAAAAATGATGTGATATGTATATAAATTTCTCTTTATATTATTAATACTAATCACTTAAAAATATTAAGCATAATAGATTAATATTATTTATGATTTAATTTGATTAAATGTTTTTTTCTATTTAATTAGATTTTAAAAATAATAATTAATGATCTAATAAAATATTATGTTAAGCTAATTATAATTTAATTAGTATAATTAAAATTGAATAACAAATTAATTAGTATTAATGATTATAATAGTAAATTAAATCAAATTAATATTATTTTTATTTAAATTGATCCAATAATAATTATTATGTAATTAACTTTTTAAATTACTAAATAATAATTACTTGTGATATTTTTATGTAATGATTTCATTAAGCTAATTAAAATTGGCATGTGCTAAGTTAATTTAAATATAATATCATAATAAATTTATAAATCCTAAAAATTGGTATCCAAATAATTTAACAAGATTTAACGCCCATCATATTAAACAGTTTTTAGAATTTAAGTCATATAGAATTAATTGAATCCAAATTTATAAGCTTAAATCTCAACTATTGTATCAAATTTTATGATTGAGATTTTTTAGAATCCTTTAATTCTTATTTCTAAATGAATAATTAATTATTAAGAAGATTTTAAATTATTTAATAATTCCACTAAGTAATGAAATAATCTAAAACATTTTAAAATTATTATGTATAATTACTTTTTTTTATTTTTTTATTTTGAAAAAATGAGTCAAACATGATCAAACAAGAGGTTTGTCCATGTTCAAATCTTTTAAATATCAAGCTTAAAATGTTTATTTTTGTCTAATTCTTTTAATGAATAAATCAAACGCATGCTCATTAGCGAATTAAACATGTATTATTCATGAATGATGAGTTTTTATAACAACTTTAGAAGAGATAAAAATTAGTAAAACAAATTGAGATTAATGACATTATTAAAAATGTATAGAATTTTATATTTGATCAATTTTTAAAAGCTTTTAAATATAGTTTTGTTACCTTAATTCATCATTGTTGATGACTTTGAGATTGAAGGATACTTTTACATTCAATATTTGAAAAAAGAATACAAAATTTAGGATTGATGAATTTATTTTGATTAAAGGGATTCAATTTAGGGAATTTCCATTTGATTAATAGTTATAAAAGATAAATAAAACAATTATGTTGCTCTAAAACTACTTGGATTTGGGTAAGAATTAAAAAAAAACTTGCATAAAGCATTTCTAAGTCCAATATTAGAGATGATGTTGTTTAGTAGCAATTATGTTAAAATTTTAGTATGTTTTGTGCTAATTATTTGTCTAAATCCCATAAAAATTTATTTGTAGTTGATTTTGTGTTGAAACAGAAAAAGTTCAATATTCAGAATTAAAAATAAAAAAAGGTATCGCACCTAGCGTTGCAAAATCCGTGCCACGACGATATCTTTGGCTTAATTTTGGACAAAATACAGAGAAGATAATGTCTAAACATCAAAATGTAGCGCCGCGATGCCGGAGGATCAAGCACTAAAGACAAAGAAGCTAAAGCCTAGGCACTCCAGGGCAACACCGTAGCTCTAAGGACTTAAATAAATTCTTGTTTGAGGACACCAAGAAGGATCTTATAGTGCTAGAACAATAGCCGCAACACTATAAAATCACTAAAACAAGCTAAAAAAAAATAGAGAAGCTAGTGTCACGGTGTCACCCATCAACGCCATAGTGCTACACAGCATCGCAGTGCAACGAGCCGACAAGAGCAATTTGGGAAATTTTAATAGGATTTTTGGGTGGTTTTCATACTAGATTCGAGGGAGTAACCACCCAAACCCCACCTAAGCTATAAATAGGGGTCAATTCTCTATAAAAAGGGATTTTGGCTATGTGTGGTTCTTAATCGCAAGTAAGTGAGGGACTACACTTGGAGAGTGACACTCTAACGACATCATTAACGTTAACTCGGCCCGGCCCGTGAAAACAGCAGGAGAAACGCCATTTGAATCCCGTGCAATTTAAAAGCAATATATAAATAGATTTAGGGCATAATATGTCTTTTCTAAGACAAACTGAGCTCAGAGAGATAAACAAAAAATCTCATTTCATTTTTCAAGAAGAACTATGAAGATGGAGAATGAATTTGGAATATTGGACCAATTTAATGGATGATACTAAATAAAAATGCATCGGTAAATTTTCTCAATTGTTTTATATAAATAGTTTTTTTTTGAAACAGTTAGTGATATTCTTTGAAATTCTTTTTTGTAATATATATTTTCTACACTGTTTGGAGTTCCTTTGCTGATTTTAGGAACTATTTTACATGTGTACTCTCTATACTCTCATGAGAGTATACTTTATTTTTTTTCTATTTTTTCAACTGTGAGGCTTGTCATATGTTTAGTATACCCAATTGAAAGATGTTTGGAGATGTTTCATAAAGAATTTTTTGGTTTTAGGAGCTATTTTGCATGTGTACTCACTGTACTTTCATGAGGGCACACCTTATTATTTCAGTTTTTTCAACTATAGGGCTCACATGTTTACCATAAACTATTGTATGATGTTTGGAGATATTTCGTGAAAAAATTGCAGGTTTTTGGACATATTTTGCATGTATACTTTCTGTACTCTCATGAGAGTACACCACATTTTTAAGTTTTATCAACTATGAGGCTTGTCATATGTTTAGTATATTCCATTGGAAGATGTTCGGAGATGTTTTATGAAGAATTTGCTAATTTTTGGGGTTATTTTATATGTGTACTCTCTGTACTCTCATGAGAGTATACCTCATTTTTTTAATTTTTTCAATTATGGAGCTTGTCATATGTTTAGTATGTCTCATTGAAAGATGTTTGGAGATATTTCATGAAGAACTTGCTAGTTTTTAGGGCTATTTTGCATGTGTACTCTCTATACTCTCATGAGAGTACATCCCATTTTTCTAAAATTTTTAATTGTGAGACTTGTCATATATTTACTATATCCCATTATATTATGTTTGGAGATATTTCATGAAAAATTTGCTGATTTTAGGAGCTATTTTACATATGTACTCTCTTGAGGGTACAACCCATTTTTTAAAATTTTTTTAACTATGGAGCTTGTCATATGTTTAGTATATCTCATTGTAAGATGTTTAGAGGTGTTTCATGAAGAATTCTCTAGTTTTTGGGGCTATTTTGCATGTGTACTCTATGTACTCTCATGAGGGTACACTCCATTTTTCTAAAATTTTTAATTGCTTTGTATATGTTTACTATATCCCATTGTAACTGTTTGGAGATGTTTCATGAAAAATTTGTAGATTTTAGAGCTATTTTGCTTGTGTACTCTCATGAGGGAACACCCTATTTTTTAATTTTTTTCAACTATGGGGCTTGTCATATGTTTAGTATATCCTATTGTATGATGTTTGAAGGTGTTTCATGAAAAATTTCATGATTTTCGTGCCTGTTTTGCATGTGTACTCTATGTACTCTCATGAGAGTACACTCCATTTTTTAAAAAAATTTAATTATGAGGCTTATCATATGTTTACTATATCCCATTGTAATATGTTTGGAGATGTTTCATGAAGAATTTTTTAGTTTTAGACACTATTTTGCATGTGTACTCTGTGTACTCTCATGAGTGTATCCCAATTTATTTCAACTATGGGGCTTGTCATATGTTTAGTATATCCCATTGTAAGATGTTTGGAGGTGTTTCATAAAGAATTTTCTAGTTTTTGGGGTTATTTTATATGTATACTCTGTGTACTCTCATGAGAGTACAACCCATTTTTTCTAAATTTTTTAATTGTATGGCTTGTCATATGTTTACTATATCCCATTTTAATTTATTTGAAGATGTTTCATGAAGAATTTACTGGTTTTAGGAGCTGTTTTGCAGATGTACTCACATGAGGGTACATCCCATTTTTTTCAATATTTTTAACTATGGGGCTTGTCATATATTTAATATATCCCATTATAAGATGTTTGGAGGTGTTTCATGAAGAATTTCCTGATTTTTGGGACTATTTTGCATGTGTACTCTGTGTACTCTCATGAGGGAACACCCTATTTTTAAAAAAATTTCAATTGTGAGACTTGTCATATGTTTATTATATCTCATTGTAAGATGTCTTGAGATATTTCATGAAGAATTTTCTAGTTTCTGAAGCTGTTTTGTATATGTACTTTTTGTGCTCTCATGAGGGTACACCCCATTTCTCTAAAATTTTCAATTATGGGCTTATCATATATTTATTATATCTATTGTGCTATTTTGAGATGTTTCATGAAGAATTTGCTAGTTTTTAAAACTGTTTTGCATGTGTACTCTCTATACTCTCATGAGGGTGCACCTCATTTTTTAATTTTTTCAACTATGGGGCTTGTCATATGTTTAGTATATCCTAATGTAAGATGTTTGGGGTATTTCATGAATAATTTCTTCATTTTTGGGGCTAGTGTACTCTATGTACTCTAATGAGGGTACACTCCATTTTTCTAAAATTTTAATTGTGGGGCTTGTCATATGTTAACTATATCCCATTATAAGCTGTTTGGAGATGTTTGATGAAGAATTTGCTAGTTTTTGGGGCTATTTTGCATGAAACATATTTCTGTCTACGCAGGTGAATGAGGTAAATGACCGGTGCGATGATGAAGCCGTTATGTCTAATGACCCAATTGTGGGCAAAATCCTTGGCACCATTGTTCATAATGAAAAGGAGACGTATGCATTGTACTATGATTTTGCACATCAAACTGGATTCAATGTTAGGAAGGATCATACTAGTTATTGGCCGAACTCGAAGAATTTGAAATCAAAGGATTTTTTATGTGCAAAAGCAGGTCTAAAGAAAGTTATCAATCTAAACTGCTCAGTCAAATTTTAGAAAATAGATATGAGGAGTGGTTGTCCGGCCATGATTAGATTTTTTATTGATTTAGATGGGAATTGGAAGGTTAAAAAATGTATAGAAAGTCATAATCATTCATTGGCAAAGTCGGGTGACCTACATCTTTTCAGATCATACAAAGGCATCAGCAATGAGAAGATGGTTGTGTTGAAGTCAATGACTGAGGCTGGAATTAGACAACGATGCATTTATATAAGTGAGGTGATGAGGTCTAAAATTATAAACTTTGAAGCAATGAATCTTCCCGGTTTGGTCTTAGGACCGGGTCTAGGTTAACAAAATCTAAAAATCCAATAATTATATTATAATATTTTTAATCTAATAAAATCTCTAAGAATGTAATTCTATCATATGACAATAGATCTGATCCTCTATTATTAAATTAATAATTCGATAAGATAAAACTAAGTGATCAACACCCTGATAATGGTCGTGTTGACTGAATATTTCAACCGGAGAGATTTTTAAAATAATAATAATAATAATAATCTATTCAAATTCTAATGTCAAATCATTATTAAATGATCAAATATTTAAAGAAAAATAAAAATAAAATATATAAATTAAATAAAATTAATTATTTAAATTTAAAGTAAAATCTATTCACCCATCCACAACCATTTGTCGATGGTGAAAATTAGAAAACTTTTGCTCACAAATGTCAAATCAAATACATAACTATTTTCACACTCAAATAATCTTATGCCCGTAAGGATGTGGCATGTGTCCTTTGTTTGTGTATTTTTGCCACAAAATGACACCACATAAATGACGATTACGACCAGAGCCCTTTGACCGGGTGGCTCATCGTGATATGGCACCACTAAATTACGGTCACGGTCGCCGTATGTTCCCCAATGGCTTTGCTCTTTGAGTTGTGAACTATATAATGTATTTTGATTGGAAAGTCCTATGTTAGCTTTGAATTTGTCCCCTTAGACAAACTCCACTCTACAAAGTTCCTTGGGCAATCCATGGCTGACAATGATTCTTTGGTCAGGTTGAATTCTACCTCTCTAAGTAGACTAGGGGCGTGACATCACGGGATGATGGAACCATGAGATTCGTGCATCATCGTTCCCCAAAAGTTTTAAATTAAAATGATAAATTTCATAATTTTCAAACTCTACTCACTGCTATTATATACTCATAATTTAACGAATCATCGACCATCCTTAATCGTAAGTGCACTCTCAATATTGAGAGGGGTAATTAACTATAGGTGCTTGCGCCTATTGGAAACCTGGAACCAGATCTAAAGTCCTCATAAAATGAGGGCAAAATCTCTCGGGTAATTATCTACTATTCAATTTTCTAAAAATTTAACTAACATTAAATCATACTCTCTTTTAAGAGGTTGGTTGGCAGAGTCATTCAAAGGATATAAGAAGTCACACAGTAGTTTAAAATAAAAAATGGGTGTAGATATGGAAAATTGCTCCAAAATCACCCAAATCATTCTAGAAAGAACTCAAAACAGCTTATAATAATATTTAGAAAAGATATTGGAAGTCTCATAGTGGTTTAAATTTTTTTAAAAAAAGTGTAAACTCCAGAGTGTACACTCCATAGTGTACATAGTGTATCCTCCAGAATGTACACACTATACACTCTAGAAAATAGATAAAAATACTCAAAACATATTGAAAGGAATTTCATACATCATATAATACCATATATATACTCAGATCCATAATTGGAAGTCCCATAATGATTTAAAATTTCAAAAAAGGTGTACACTCTAGAGTGTATAGAGTGTACACATGAAAAATTACTCCAAAATCACTCAAATCTTCTTACAAAGAACTCAAAGCAGCTTATAATAGCATTTAGAAAGGATATAAGAAGTCCCATAGTGGTTTAAAATTTTAAAAAAGGATGTACACTCCAAAGTGTATAGAGTGTACACATGAAAAACTACTATAAAATCACCCAAATCCTCTTTGAAAGAACTCAAAACAATTTATAATAATATTTAGAAAGGATATAGGAAGTCACTGGTTTAAAATAAAAAAAAGGTGTACACTCTAGAGTGTACACATGAAAAAGCTAAAATCACCAAAATTCTCTTGGAAAGAACTCAAAATAACTAATAATAGCATCTAGAAAAGATATAGGAAGTTCCCCAGTGGTTTAAAATTTTAAAAAAGGGTGTATACTCTCTACAAAGTGTATACAAAACCTGCTCAAAATCACCCAAATCCTACCGAAAATAACTCAAAACAACGTATAATAGCATTTAGAAAGGATATAAAAAATCTCATGGTGGTTTAAAAATAAAAAAATAGTGTACACTCCAGAGTCTATATAGTGTACATATGAAAACTGCTCCAAAATCATCCAAATCCTCTTGGAAAGAACTCAAAATAGCTTATGATAGTATTTAGAAAGGATAAGGATGTAAGTCTCATAGTAGTTTAAAATTAAAAAAATAGAGTGTACACTCCATAGTGCATAGAGTGTACACCTCAAGAACATATAAAAAACAGCCAAAATCTCACAAATCTCCCAATACATTGGTGTATAAACATAAAATAACTATAAACAATCTTGACTATACTAAATGTACTGAGCTAAAGGCTTTAAACTTGAAAGCGTATAGAATAATACCTTATGTGATTGTTTTAGGTGAGATGGTAATAATCAGAACAAATATGGCAACCCTAAAATCTCTAAAGTTAAAAAATGCATGAAATAATACCTCAAGGAGTCGTTTTGACAGAGAAAATGAGATAGTACCTCAATTTTAATATCCAGAATTAGAATAAGAAGAAGGTTAGATATTCATATTAATGGATCCGAGAGTGAAATAATACAATCTGCATGAATGAACATAGTACAAAAATGAAAATACCTAGATTTAGCTTATGGAATCTAAAATGGCGCCGCTCACTAAAACAACATCCACCATGTGCAATTCCGTTAATTTAATAATGGGTCGGGAAATAATCCGTCGGTCCGCCATTACAAAGTAGTAAAGTCAAAACCAATATTTTAAGATTGGACGTGTTCAAATCTAATTGACATATGGATGCGAGCTACATCCGACTTCGCACATAATATTTTCTTGTTCTTTGGAGGATCTGAGATCAAATTCACCATTTTTTATATTATTATATAAAGATGTGGAGTTTTTTAAATTTGTTTTGAAATATGCGTGCATCTTGTAGCCGATGGAGTTTTGAGCATATCTTTTATTTAGTGGGTGGATTAGTAGCAACTATCTCCGATGACAATCCCATGAAATATTTCATAAGAAACATAGAGTAAACCGATTTCCAAGACATGGACTATTCATTTGGACAAGGCATGTCTGAATATAACTTGTAGTTGTAAAAAATTTGAAATGATGGATTACTCTATGCCCATTGCATTAGAGTCTTGAGTCTATAAGATGTTGTGAGAATTCCGGAGAAGTATCTTCTCATGCGATGGTCTTCTAGAGTAAAGAAGGATATCTATTTTGACAGTGCTTACAAATACTTCAAAGATTTATAGGGTAATGATGAAAATCTGACTGTCATTATTTTTCAAAATCACATCAGTAGATATTCATATAAAATAAGCAGCAGAGCACAATGTAATAAGTGGGTAGTACACGTTGGATTCCTTAAAGAAATTATCTGATAATGTTGATTCTATATTAAATGAGAATTCACCAATGGACAAAATAAAGAAGAAAAGAAGTCTACTATAAGAGATTCCAAATGTACTCGACTTATTGAAGGACCCAACTAAGATGCGGCCAAAAGGTGTTTCTAATGCAAGGTTGAAAGTATATTAGAAGAAAAATAAGAAAGCCCAGAGTAAATTTCTACCAATTTTACTCTTCAAATATTACTGTCAGAATTTTGCACATTATGTTTTTAATGTTATAGAGAAGAATGAACAAGTTGCAACAGCTGCAGAACATAAAGAGTCACCCATTGCAACACATTTTTATGTAATGTTGAGTGCTTTTCAGATGTATGCAAGTATAATACTTTATTTTTGCTATTAGATTTTAGCAACTGATATGATGTTCTTATATTTCAGGAATTTCACTCCAGCTTAATAGTAAGTTAGTCAATGAAGGATACACCAAGCTGACGATGGATATCATTAGAGGTAGACATTATAATGCATGAAATAGAGAGACAAATATTTTTTAATTATAGCTTTTTTATGTTTAGTTGAAGCCCAATTTTTATATGTTCATATAAATGTCTGATTTATTACACAGTTTGATTGAAAGTATTTTAATCCATTGTTTCTTTGTTATACATTGAAGCTCAACTTTTGTACTTTTATAATAATAAGATATAATTACTTAAAATATTTACAGTGAAGTGAAATAAATTGTCCAGTACAATATTCCAAATGTTTATTTCATGAACTTTTATGCTATGTTGACTGTGAAGTCTTAAGAACATGGTAAGAGCTAGATGAATAAATTAGAATATTATGTAATTTATTTTTACAAGCATAAATAATTTACCTTTTCTTTATCTATTTTCTTTTCATAAAAAAAATCGAAGGTATATTTTGTTGGATTTTTTTTCTTAAAGTTATTGAGTTAATTTATGCTTCTGATGGCTCGTTTTGTTGTTTTCAAACTAATTACATTCAACATCAAAAAGAGATGAAAAAAATTAAATTACCAAATAACTCGATTATTTTTTGGTCCAATTTAATTTGTATTATTTCATAAACCAATTGAAATAGATTTAAGGTTGTGTTTTCAAATAAATTCAAAATGAATTTTAATATATAACAAACCAATTGAAATAGATTTAAGGTTGTGTTTTCAAATAAATTCAAAATGAATTTTAATATATATGATTTATTTATAGACATATAATTTAAATTAAAGCTTGTCTTATATCTTTTACATATAAAATCTCTTTTACACTTTAAATTTACACTAAATCTAATCATACCAACCAAAAATAGGTGTAAACTCCATAGTGTATAAAGTGCATGCTGGAAAACTAAGAAAAAAATTCTCAATTCTTATTGAAATGCACTCCATACAATATATATAAAATCATTGAGATCCATAATTGGAAGACCCCACATTTTAAGTTTAAAAATAAGGTGTACACTATAGAGAGAGGCACTCCATACAACAAATCAATTTATAAAGATCCATAATTGGAAAACTCATATCATTTAAGCTTAAAAAAACAAGAGTGTACACTCGAGAGTGTACAAATTCTCAATTCCTATTGAAAGGCACTCCATACAGCATATAAAATTATTGAGATCTATAATTGGAAGACCCCCATCATTTAAATTTAAACAATTAGAGAGTGTACAAAATGTACACTCTAGAGTGTATAGACTGCACACTCTAAAGTGTACAAAGTGCACTATGGAAAACAACAAAAAAATTCCCAATTCTTGTTGAAAGGCACTCCATACAACATATAAAAATCATTGAGATCCATAATTGAAGACTCCCATTATTTAAATTAAAAAAATAAAGATGTACACTGAGAGTGTAAAGAGTGTACACTAAAAACTAAAAAAATTCTCAATTTTTGTTGAAAGGCACTCCATACAACATATAAAATCATTAAGATCCCTAATTGGAAGACCCCCATCATTCAAATTTTAAAAATAAAGGTCTACACTCCATAGTGTATACTGTACACTCTAGAAAAATGACAAAAAACTTTTCAATTTTTATTGAAAGGCACTCAATACAACATATAAAATCATTGAGATCCATAATTGGAAGACCCCCATCATTTAAATTTAAAAAATAAGGATGTACACTCTGGAGTATACACGTACACTGGAAAAATGATAAAAAAATTCTAAATTCCTAAAGGCACTCTATACAACATATAAAATCATTGAGATCCATAATTAGAAGACCCCATCATTCAAATTTAAAAAATAAGGATGTACACTCCATAGTGTATAGATTGTACACTAAAAGAGAAAAGAATTACTCAATTGTTGTTGAAAGGCACTCCATACAGCATATGAACATCTATGAAGGTATGTACAAGATAGATAATTTCAGAGATTATCTACATACACATTTGTGGTCAAACATCTCATATATACACCAACCTCATTCAATATTATATAATTCAGTTATTTGATATTTAAAGAGAATAGTGTAAACAAACTCTGTTCTAAAGAAATTAGTCTTCTTTGGCCAATCTTTATGCTCAGCCCAGTCCATTGGAGGTTTGCCAACCACTGCCTCCATATATTTGCATACAAACATACCACAATCGATGTTATTCTCCTGTAATGGTATACTTATGATCACCTCGACCCCATTCCTCTGATTGGTCAAAGCCTCGCTTTTGACAAGTAGTTTGATCTACACTTGCACCAAAATAAGGCTAATAAGGTAGTTACAAATTATGCATTTAGAAAGAATTGAGTAAGACAAGTATTCTTACAATATCAGGAACTACAACCTTATGGACTGTTCTATAGCAGTCATAAAAGAATCATGTCTCTTTTAAATATGTCTCACTAGTAGTGTCTAATCGATTATTGATAATTGGAATTAAGATTAAATCAACCCTTGAAACATCAGCTTAACATGATGTATGAACATTTTGCTTTCTTTGACAAGCCATATTTGGCACAACTCTACAAGAATTCAAAGAAAAGTTAATTTAATAATAATAAGCTAACAAAATTTGGAAGGCATTTTATAACCCAATCCTCCTTGCATGAACTCACCTAGTGTAGACATGAGATATACAAATATGTGACATACAGACAAATCTTATTCTTCTCACCAATAAATAAGCTAAGGCATCAACATGTGCATCGGACAAATACTACCGGTAATAATTCATTAATTTATCCTCTCGCAATAATGTTATTTTCGACCGAGAAAATATTATCACCCCTGCATGTGAGCAGCATGGGCATGTGAGTGATCTAAATTAATGGACGATTTCATGGAAACTGAATTAAATATATTAAACAATGACATACTTGTCCTTAAATCGGGCGCAAGATGTGTCAATGAACCCCTACATTGGCTTGGGTAGAACATCTCTTGATTAGAAGTCAATGGTCTTCTATGCCTCAGCTCACTACAAGAAATCACAACTTTTAAGAGTTATATTCAATATGATTTAAAGTAGAAGCTTCTAAAATGAAGAATACCATATCCTTTAGTTCCTCAACCATAATTATCGCATTTGTAGGTTATTTCTCCTGAAACTTCTTCTACCTTCACCTACATAAAAACTATTAAAACCAACTTTATTAGATTAAAGTCATATAATGGATAAGAAATTCCTCCTCCACTCTCTACATGGTGTGGTCTCAACAACAAGCTTTGTTGCTCGTCCTATGCACCATTGTGAATGAGACCATTTTCTTTTTTAACTTATCTCCTTCACACACCATGATGCTACCCATTGAAGGTGAGTATCTTTTTCTAATGTGGGGCCTTCATATCAATCAATTGCTCATCCTTGCTATAATAGTTTCCAAAGGCTCTTGATGTGTGGCTCGCACGCCTGTAGCCTCCTAGGAGCCTCTCATCTCCACAAATTCTTGCCTCAATGACAAGAAGCCGCAAAAATATATATACTCTCTCGCCATTGTAGCTTCAATATATGATAGTGTATTTCCTAGGGCCTTGATTGATGAAAGTAACTTCTCCTTCTCAACACTCGAGGGATAGTAGCAGTGCTGATGCAGATGCACATAAAGGAGGAGAATATTGAGAGAGATGGAGATTCACTTAAGGCTTCACTCCTTGGACTTGAATGAGACTCCACTAGGGATCACTATGTGATGGTCAGAGGGCTTTTGAGCCGTCTTGGTACATCTTCAAATGATTAGAAGGCATATGTTACACCAATAAGAAAGCTTGATAAGTTGGAATAAGAATAAATCAATTTTGATGTAAATGAAAAAATATATAATTAGCATTACCTGGTGTCCTTGCAAACCGCTAACGGATTCTTCTACAAACTTTATTTTGGCCAATAACATATGATTTGCGTATGAATTGTGGGGCTTATGACTTTGTGTGCTTGTCAACCCAAATCAAAGAGTTACATATGTTAGCTTCAATGTATAACACAATATAAATCAAAATGCAACACATACCATCAAAAGAGTGATAAAATCCACTCATGTACCCGTGTGTCTTACATCAAGATTTTGATATAATCACATCAAATTGAAGCTAAGAAGCTCCATATCCGCCAATTTTTGCAAATTTCTATATTGTCAAGAGATAGACTAATGCCACTGTAATTATGATATAAAAAATAGATTTGAAATCAAAATTGTATATATAACCGCATAAAAAGCTCAACAAACGCATCAATCTTCTCTAATTTTATTCTTAATATCTATTGAATTGGACTTGATAATGGGGATTGCCATGTGACCTTCCATTCTTATTTGTCATCCTTATTATTAAAGAAACTTCATCTGGTATGAAAGGAAGGCAGTGGCAACCAACATAGAAAGCTAGTTTTTTTATATTCTAGCAGGACATGAGTGAAGTGATAACTGTCGAATCTTGTTGAATGGCAAGCATTTTAATAAATTGATGAATATGTAGCCTTGTTAAAATTACAACTACTTTCTCAGTGAAGTGTGCTAAAATGGAATCAAGCAATGCTCTGATGGTGGATGGTTTGCATCCGAAAGTTATCTTCACAATTTTAAGCTTCAAATGAAAAGTAAACTAATGAGAACATTACAACTAAATTGAAAGTGTCGTAGTGCCATAAAATTTAAACAAAAGGGTGTACACTCTAGAGTGTATGGATTATACACTATAGAGTGTACATATTGTACACTTTGAAAAACTGCTCTTAAATCACCTAAATTCTCATGGAAAGAACTCAAAGCAGCTTATAAAAGCTTTTAGAAAGAATATTGAAAGTCCCACAGTGATTTAAAATTTTAAAAAGGTGTACACTCTAAAGTGTACAGAGTGTACACATGGAAAACTATTCTAAAATCACTCAAATCCTCCTGGAAAGTATTCAGAACAGCTTATAATAACATTTAAATCCATAATTGGAATTCACACAATGATTTAAAATTTAAAAAAAAGGGTATAGACTCCAGAGTGTACTGTACACTCCAAAATATGTAGAGTGTACACTCCAAAGGGTATAGACTGTACACTCTAGAAAATAGATAAAAAAATACTCAAATTATATTGAAAGGCTGTCCATACAACATAAAATACCATTGAAATCCAGAATTGGAAGTCCCACATGTGTTTAAAATTAAAAAAGGGTATACATTTCAAAGTGTATAGATTGTACAAATGAAAAACTACTCCAAAATCACCCAAATCCTCCTAGAAATAACTCAAAGCAGCTTATAATAGCATTTAGAAAGGATATAGGAAGTCCCCACTAGTTTAAAATTAAAAAAATGGTGGATACTCTAGAGTGTACACATTAAAACTGCCTCCAAAATTACCCAAATCCTAAAGAACTCAAAGTAACTTATAATAGTATTTAAAATGGATATAGGAATTCCAATAATTGCCTAAAATTAAAAAAAAAAGATGTACACTCCAGATTGTATACATGAAAAACTATTCCAAAATCACCCAAATTCTCTTGAAAATAACTCAAAAATACCTTATAATAGCATATATAAAAAATATAGGAAGTCCTACAGTGGTTTAAAATTTTAAAAAAATGTGTACACTCCTTAGTATAAATATACACATAAAAACTGCTCCAAAATCACCCAAAATCACCCAAATTCTCTTGAAAAGAACTCAAAGCATCTTATAATAGTATTTAGAAAGGATATAGGAAGTCCCACAATGGTTTAAAATTAAAAAAGGGTATACACTCCAGAGTTTACACTCTAGACTGTACAGATTGTATACACTAGAAAACTAATAAAAAAAATACTCAAATCATGTTGAAAGACATTTCATACAACATATAATACCATTGAGATCCATAATTGAAAGTCCCACAATAGTTTAAAATTTTAAAAAAAGTGTTCACTTCAGAGTGTACACAAAGAAATCTACACTAAAAAGGTGTGTATAGTTATTCACATGCAAGCAAGCACAACTTTCCTCGCTGCGTTAAAAAAGATGGGTACGAATACTTATATTTCAATCACAGACTTCAGGCGAGCACGGGCATATTTTGGCGATGTCGAGTGTATTTCAGCTTCTATTTACGCACTGTTGCATCCAAAGTCCATCAAATTTGTCTTGTGAGCTCGACTCGGCTAATGTAGTATGCATGGAGGTCAACAAATCATATCGATGGGGACCTACACAACTTGACATAAAGTCATGACAATATAAAATTTTATTTAAACTAACATTGCAAGTATATAAGTACCCGTACATGCATTTCTTGGTGTGGCGAGAAAATCTATTTCAGCAGGTACTTTAGAGTCTCATACATGCCTTTCTTGGCATAGTGAGATGATGCATTCAGGCCGTGGTTTATACTACCCATACATACCTTTCTTGGCGTGGTGGGTAAGCCCAGCATACCCGAAGTAACCCCCTATACCTGGATAATGTCGGGATGCTGTCAAACTTTTACACTAACAGGAGGCATAAACTGCTTAATAAAAATTCAACTATAAAGCTAAAGTTAATATTTTAACATGACATTGCAAGTATATAAGTACCTGTATACACCTTTCTTGGCTTGGTGGGAAAATCGGTGTTACATGTAGGTGTTTCAGAGACCCATACTTGCCTTTCTTGGTATGGTGGGATGACGCATTTGACCGTTGTGTTTGCACCACCGATATATTCCTTTCTTGGCACGGTGGGTTCTCATTGTAGCCCATGTGGGGATGACCGGAGGTCCAAAATGTTATCAAAATTTTATCTAAAAATTATAAACTAGCAATAAAACTCAATCAAAATAAGTAATATTATTTAAATCTCAAAAATTAAAGCGATTTGAAATTAAATGACCAAGATGGCCTCATACACTATGTTGAATGCTTAAACTTAGTTTGAGGATGCCGGATGGGTTTGGTCTTAGACCGTCCGAGTTAACAAAACTTAAAAAATCTAATGATGTTAATATAAGAGTTACAATTTAATAAAATCTGAGAAGCTAGTTCTATCATATAATTACAAAAAAAAAGATCTATTGACATAGCTTCTCAAGTTCAAGTTCTCAAGAGGAAAAGTCCCTAACCCAATCCTCTATGCTCAAGTTAGAGTTGACAAGGTTTGAAAGACTATAATTCTTGAGGCAATGTATTTAGACCCGATCTTCCGTAGAAAATAGATTTGACAAGATATCCAATAAAGTCATATGATCGAGAAAGACATCATTATTAAAGTTCTAATAACGAATCATTACATGCCTAAATCTAAATCAATTATAAAATAATAAAATATTCAAATAAAAAAATAAAAAATAAAAAATAAATGAAATTAATTTTTTAAATTTAAACTTAAAATCATCCACCCTCAGAATCGCTTGTTTGAAAACAAATTAAGGAGACTTTGCTCAAAGAGCTAATGTCAAATTAAATGTATAACTATTTTCACACTCAAATAATCTTAAGCTATAAGATGTGGCCCCTGTCCTCGCTCGTGGTTTGCCGCAAAAAATGACACAACATAAATGACGGTTATGAAGAGTTTCAACCTCGTGGTTCAATAATGGCACTAATTACGATCATCCACAACCCGTGTTCCCCAATGGCTTTGCTCTTTTGAGCATGTATTAGAATGCATTGGTGAGGTTAAATGTAATGTTATATTTGTCCTCTAGAACTAACCCCCTACAAGGAGACCTTGACGAACCATATGCATCGACAAGGATTTCTAGTTGACTACCTCACAGATTAGAACCGTGAAGCCCAATGATAAAAAAACCATGGGATCTAGATCAGCATCATCATTCCCCAACCAAAAGTTTTAAATTAAAATGATAAATTTTCAAAATTTTCAAACTCCACTCACCTATTATACACTCGTTATTTAACGATTCATCAAAATTTTAAGAAAGTGCTCTCTCAAAATTGGGAGGATGATTAACTATATTTGCATAGAAACCCGAACGAGATCTGAAGTCCTCGCAAAATGAGGACAAAATCTTTGGGAAATGACTTATCTACTATTCCATCTGTCTTCTAAAATTTTCGCTGACAGTTAAAACACTCTTTTCATCAAGAGGGGAATTTTGGATCCTGCTGATTTCTACAAAGAGCGTACATGTTAAGCATAATCACATAAATTTTCCTGGCAATGTCGCTATGAGTTTTTTCCCACCGTACAAAGAGTGTGAGTTGTTCGCTAATAATAATTGAGATTTTGATATTCAAGTAAGCATTTTTTGTATCTATGCATATGAATTGGTTTTGGCAATCAATGAGATTTAGACATATTAACCTCCTTTTTATTTCTGTCAGAGATCACAAAGAGAGAGAGAGAGAGAGAGAGAGAGAGAGAGAGAGAGAGAGAGAGAGAGAGAGAGAGATGAGAATGAGAGAGAGAGAGAGAGGCAACTCTCTTTTTTTTCTTTTTTTTGGATTCTAGAGAGAGAGAGAGAGAGAGAGAGAGAGAGGTGGTTGTCATTAGAAAACCAAATCTTAGAGAAAGATTTAGCCTTGTTGTGAAGTCACACATGTAATTAAAGAGTGAACAAGAGACATCATTTAACAAAACCCTCAAAGAAAACCACTGAAAAAAAAGCTTCCACTATGTATGTTTCAGAGCACAAAATCTTTATAACAGATTAAATTGCATATGAGAGAGAGAATACAACCATGTAACAATGATCGTTGTAATCATCGATATGAGACTGCAACTTGGGAATAGGTACAATTAGTGATTACAAATGGCATGGTTGATGGCCGAAAGGAGTGCAATCTTGCTTTGCACTGCTTGAGGATCTTCAAGCTCTGAGCTCTCTTCCTCCTCACTTGCTTTTCCTCTTCTTCTACTCTTCCTTTCTTCCTTGCTTGACTCTTCCTCTTCTTCGGGCTCTTCCTCTTCTTCCTTGTTTGACTCTTCCTTTTCTTCCTTGCTCTGACTCTTCCTCTTTTCCTGCTTGGACTCTTCCTCTTCTTCCGCTTGGACTTTTCTTCCTGTCTGACTTCCTCTTCTTGGACTCTTCCTTTTCTTCCTGCTTGGACTCTTCCTCTTCTTGCTTGATTTCCTTTCTTCCTTGCTTCATTGAGGCGAGAAGGAGAGGTTCCATGGTGGTTGAAGTCGAATGGCTCCTTCACTTGTTTCCTCCTTTCACTTGGCCTTCTTCATGAGGAATGAAGCTCTATTTATATGTGGAGGAGGCATTCTTAAATTCATGTAAGGCCCATACCACTTCGACGGACGGCTGGGATGATTCCTTTGATCATTTGATGTATTTTGAGCATTTGGATGCCCAAATGAAGTCAAGAAGGCTCATTAGATCCTCTTTGGACTTCGATCAATTATAACACATATTTGAGAGTCGCTTTTGGGATTTAATTGATGTCCCAAAGATTCCAATGATATTTTAAGTGCTTGATCTCGATTTTGACTCAAAATCATATCGCTTTACATCAAGATTTGTGCTGATGGTATTTTGAGAGATAAGAAACTTTTTTTATCAATTCAGAGATCAAAGAGAGAGAGAGAGAGAGAGAGAGAGAGGAAATAAAACTCTTTTTTTCTTTTTTTCTTTTTTTGTTTCTAGATCACAAGAGAGAGAGAGAGAGGGACGACAAGTTTTTCCACTAGAAAGAGCAGAAATTCAAATAGGATATAGTAAACTATGCAAATCCAGATTTCAGTAAACTTGAGAGGATTAAAATCCTCTTTTTTTAGGTTTTTTTTGTAGTTTGAAAGAGAGAGAGAGAGAGAGTGAGAGAGACAGCAAGCTTCTCCACGAGAAAGTGCAGCATTTCAAGTAGAATATGATAAATCATACAAATCCAGACTTTAATAAATTTGAGAGGATTAAAATCAGAAAACTGTTAAATCCTATGAATCATAGGATTTAAAATCCCATTAATACATTCCATCTCTCCAAAGTTTAAAAAAAAGGAAAAAAATTGAGGGTCAAGAGATAGATAAGGGAATAAATGTAACATCTCATCTCCAAGCTTTAAAAGTCTTTGAAATATTTACAAACATAGCTCACGATTTCTATGCGTACAAACACACACACACAAAATTTTATAAAACCGATCGACCCGATAAAATCATACTGATGCTTAGAGATGAAAGAAAGAAAAAAAAAGTTTGAGGATCTAAAAGAAAAAGAGATTACTATGTGAATCAAGATTCTTCACGTGGTTTGATGCTCGATTGGAGGCGAGGAGTCAAAAAAGAAAGGCGCTGGTTAGAGTTAGGGATGAAAGAAAAATAAGGAAAAAAAAGCGTGTTGCTGCCTCTCTCTCTATCTCTCTTTGTGACCTACAGGAAATCGAAACAACAAAAAAGGAGGTTAATGTGTCTAAACTTCATTGATTGCCAAACAAATTCATATGCATAGATACAAAAAAAAATGGTCAAACTTGAATGCTCCTAAAATTTCAATGTCAGTATGCTCGACGAAGCGAACCTATAACACTTTTGTAGCATGATCTGGAAAACTGTAGTTTATGCTTACAACGCCGACAGTGAAAATTATGTGATTTTTCTTATGCAATAACCTATACACGCTTTGTAGCGTAGAGAAGAAGATAATCAGTGTTTTATACCCCTCATACGCTTTTGTAGGGTGATGAGCGCCCCGATGTAGTTCTCACGGGACACGGAGGTCACAATTTTGGACTAATAATGGACTCAAATGAACTTAAGTATAATATAAATATAGCTTAAAAAAAGACTTAAGCAAGAGTTCCTAAACTAAAAAATACATAACAATAACTAAAATAAAGAGTTAAAGAATAAAAGAATTTTTTGCAAAATAAAATCAATTGAAAAAAAAGAAAGAACTTACCAGGGGACTTAAAACTTCACTCCAAATGACAAGCAGAACCTCCAGAGCATTCAATGGAATTGAACAGACTTAAATGAAAATGAACTAAATAGTTAGTCTATTTATAGACAGGAAAAAAATGCTATGTGGGATCACTTAAAATAAAATAAGTTATATAAAGACGAATTTCTCCGTACAAGTAAAGCTGAAAATTTTGAAAGAGCATATTGCTAGAAATCTAAAATGGAATCGAGTTAAAAGTAATACATTAATTTCAAATTACTTATGCCACCGAATCCACAATTCATATGTACAAACGGATAGAAGGCGTTAGGCTTCAAATTAAATATTACACATACTACGAGATATATTTTTGTAAACACTGTGCTTCAAAATCTATGTAAATACTTAAGAAAAAATGAACTCATGACATGAACTTTATAGTGACGCTATACTTAATTTAAATTTGTTGAAATACATGCGAGCCTTCAAATGAAATTGAAGTGCTTACATGGATCATAACTATGTAATCAATCTTTTTGCATCTATCTAGGTGAATATTTTAAGAGATTAATGAATTCTCCATGATTCACCTAAGAGTTTAAAATGACCACACATTAGCCTCGATACTACGCTAATGATTAAACATAGTGTCAGATTTCGAATTCCTGTTGATCTTAGAACCGTCCTTAACAAAACCTAAAAAATTAAATGATGATATTATAAGAATTTTTAAATTAATAAAATATGAAAATATAATTCTATCACATAATTGTAAAAGGTAAATCCAGTGACAACTTTTCATGTGCAAATCATCAAGATAAGAATCTTAAACTCGATCATCTATGCTCAAGCTAGAGTTGATGAGGTATGCAGAATTATAAACTTTGAAGCAATGAATCTTCTTTTTTAGACCGCCTGTTAACAAAATCTAAAAATCCAATAATTATATTATAATATTTTTAATCTAATAAAATCTCTGAGAATGTAATTCTATCATATGACAATAGATCTGATCCTTTATTATTAAATTAATAGAGTCGACAGATCTGAAATCATAAACTAAGTGATTAACACTCCAATGATGGCTGTGTTGACTGAATATTTCAACTGGAGGGATTTTCATAATAATAATAATAATAATAATAATAATAATAATAATAATAATAATAATAATAATCTATTCAAATTCTAATGTCAAATTATTATTAAAATGATCAAATATTCAAACAAAAATAAAAAATATAAATTAAATAAATTTAATTATTTAAATTTAAAGTAAAATCCATTCACCCATCCATAATTGTTTGTCGAGGGTGACAAATTAAGTAAACTTTTGCTCACAAAAAATCAATCTCAAATCAAATACATAACTATTTTCATACTCAAATAATCTTATGTAGAGGTCGACTCCTTCCGGCCCATGAGTTTTGCCATAATATGACACCACATAAATGGCGACAAGAGTCCTGACGTGGTTCGCCATGAGCATGACAATTACTAAATTACCATGATCACGTACCTATGTTCTCAATGGCTTTGCTCTTGAGTGAACTATATAATATATTTTGATTGGGCAAAAAGTCCTATGTTAGCTAATGTTGACTTGTATTTGTCCCCTTAGATAAACTCCACCCCAGGTCTACAAAGTTCCCTTGGACGACGCAACCCATGGCTGCTGACAATGATTCTTTGGTCAGGTTGGATTGACTACCTCCTATGACTAAGTAAACTAGACCGTGATAAGATGATTTAAACCATGATCTAGATCAAAAGGCCATCGTTCCCCAACCAAAAGTTTTAAATAAAATGATAAATTTTATAATTTTCAAACTCTACTCACCGCTATTATATCTGCTATTTAACGATTCATCGACCATCCTTAATCGAAAGTGCACCTCAATATTGAGAGGTAATTAATTAAGGTTGTTCTATAGAAACCCGAACCAACATTAAAGTCCTCATAAATGAGGGCTAAATATCTGGGTAGTGTCTTATCTACTATTCCATTTACCTTCTAAAAATTTAACCGACATTAAATCATACTCTCTTTTCATCGAAGAGGTTGATGTAAATTTTGAGCCATTTGGAAAGGATATAAGTCACACGGGTTTAAAATAAAAAAAAAAAAATGGGTGTACACATGGAAAATTGCTCCAAAATCACCTAAATCTTTCTAGAAAGAACTCAAACAAATTATAATAATATTTAGAAAGATATAGAAGTCTCACGTTGGTTTAAAATTAAAAAAGGTGTAAACTCCATAGTATACATAGTATACTCTAGAGTGTACAAACTATACACTATGAAAAATAGATAAAAATACTCAAAACATGTTGAAAGATTCCATACAAAGATATAATACCATTGAGATCCATAATTGGAAGTCCCATAATGGTTTAATTTTTTAAAAGGTGTACACTCAGTGTATAGAGTGTAATGAAAAATTACTCTAAAATCACCCAAATCCTTCTACAAAGAACTCAAAGAAGCTTATAATAGCATTTAGAAAGGATGTAGAAAGTCCCATAGTGGTTTAAAATTTTAAAAAGGATGTACACTCCAAAGTGTATAGGCACAACTACTCCAAAATCACCCAAATCCTCTTGAAAGAACTCAAAACAATTTATAATAATATTTAGAAAGGATATATGAAGTCATATGGTTTAAAATAAAAAAAAGGTATACACTCTAGAGTGTGCAATTAAAAAACTGCTCTAAAATCACCCAAATTCTCTTGGAAAGAACTCAAAATAGCTTATAACATCATTTAGAAAGGATATAGGAAGTTCCATAGTGTTTTAAAATTTTTTTAAAAAAAGGTGTACACTCTAGAGTATACAGAGTATACATATGGAAAACTGCTCCAAATGACTCAAATCCGACTGGAAATAACTCAAACTAACTTATAATGGCATTTATAAAGGATATAGAAAGTCTTATGGTGGTTTAAAATTAAAAAATGGTGACACCGAGAGTGTATAGAGTGTACACAAAAAACTCACCCAAAATCATCCAAATCCTCTTGGAAAGAATTCAAAATAGCTTATAATAGTATTAGAAAGGATATATGAAGTCTCATAGTAGTTTAAAAATAAAAAAATAGATTGTGCACTCTAGAGTGTACAGAGTGTTACACCTCAAGAATATATAAAAAATAGCCAAAATCTCACAAATCTCCCAATACATTGGTGTATAAACATAAAATAATCATAAACAATCTTGACTGTACTAAATGTACTGAGCTAAAGGCTTTAAACTAGAAAGAGTATAAAATAATACCTTATGTGATTTGGTTTAGGTGAGATGGCAACAACAAATGTGGCAACCCTAAAATCCCTAAAGTTAAAAATGCACTAAATAATACCTCTGAGTTGTTTCAAGGAGAAAATGAGATAAGATCAATTTTAATATCCGAATTATAATAACCCTAGAAGAAGGTTAGATGTCAGATAATGCATCGAGAGGCTGAATACAATCTCGCATGAATGAACACAAGACAAATGAAAAAACCTAGATTTAAGGCAAAATGGCGAAGCTCACACTAAAACGGCATCCACCATGTGCAATCCCGTAATTTAATGGGTCGGTCTCTCGAATGTTATATTATCCATCCGCCATTACAAAGTAGTAAAGTCAAAAACCAATATTTTATGATTGGACACGTGTTCAAATCTAATTGACATCTGGATGCGATTACATCCCACTAAATAATATTTTCTCATTCTTTGGAGGATCTGAGGTCAAATTCACCATTTTTTTATATTATTATATAAAGATGTGAAGTTTTTTAAATTTGTTTTGAAATATGCGTGCATCTTGTAGCCGATGGAGTTTTGAGCATATCTTTTATTTAGTTATGGGCTGTTTGGTTGCCTGCATTTAGAGTGTAAAGTAAATCAAATGTAAGGAATTTAGTTTTTTGAGTGTTTGGTATGGTGTAAAGTAAAATTTTAATGCATTTATAGTGTATTTGAAATGCATGAATGGTCCTATGTGGAATCCGGGTAAAGTAAATTGGTTTGAAATTGGTTTGAACATGTAAAATTTTAATCCGGCCATCATTTGCCTCCGTCCGCTCGCCAACCGCCGTTGCCAATCGGCCGCTAACCGTTGATTGCCGACCACGATGCGTTCTCCTCGCTTATCGAGGTCGCCGATCGCCGCCGCCAACCGCCGCCGGCCACCGGCCACCGCCACCGCTGCAGGTCGTCGAACGCCATTGCCGCCGATAATCTCAAAAATATTTTACATTACATTTATTTTGCCAAACAAGAAAAAAGAAATTCATGTATGTATAGAGTTTTCAACCAAACAAATTAAAATAATCCAAATACACTTTATTCCTTTTACACTGCATTCAATTTATTTTATACTCTAAATGCAGGCAACTAAATAGCCCCTTACTAATAGCATATGTGAAATGCTCCACCATGCTAAGGGATATTAGCGATCATTTTTTATATTTTATTTTGTTTTATTTATATTTTCTTTTAAAATAAAATATATTTGATGATAATAATTATTTTTAAAAATATTTAAGACTTAATAAAATATATTTTAAATATTTTAAAACATAATATTATTTATTTAAAAAAACTAAAAAATACTAAACAAATTTTTTTTAAAACAACATAAAAAAACAAACAAACAATAGGTGACTAGCTCCCGGAAAAGAATGAATAACTGAAGAGTAACAACTTAATAACTACAATAAATAATAAGAAGATGCTAATTCAAAATGAAATCTAAGTCATCTTTTTTGAGTCAACGTGCACAACACTACTACTACACACGGCGAAGGAGCAATACACCTGTGCTTTGCTGTACGCTTACGTTTCATAGCCAAGCGACACACAACACCAGTGCAATGCTTTGCTTCACTCTAAAGCATAATTTTAATAGCAATGATTTTATGTTGATAAAATCATATATTTGGCCGAATGTGCTAAGCTGATGGCAGACTTTCTTGCTGTAAGCTTTGGCCTTATAACAACGCTAGTTTTCAATTGCGGTCCTCCGTTGTTTCATTAATTGTTTTCATATGTTTGTCCTAACTCTCAATCCAGTGATCCTTCTGCATATATCCCTTTAATTTACTCACCGGCTAATCATCAATAGAAACTATTGTTTCTGTTCTTTCATTCTTGTCTTTCAATGCATTAGACAGGAGATGACCCAGGAAGAGTGTGAGAAATTGAGGAAGAAGAAAAGAAAGCTCTGCGTACACTGATAGCTGAACAGAGAAAAGTTGAATTTGACAAGGATTTTGAGTCAATGCAAAGATTTCTAAGTTTTTTTCTTGTTTTAGTGATAAATGTGTTCAAGTTTAGTATTAATCTAACATTTCCATCTCTTTCGTGATCCATCTTCTGCAGCATCAGTCATCTTACAGTTACAGGCATCTGAGAAAGACCAATCTAAAAGAAGGGAAATTGCTGAAAAAGATGAACGCGCTTGGAAGGTTCTATGAATTGAAATGCAAAAGAACTTGTCTCATGTCTTATAATTTTGAGAAATAATAGGAATGTTTTGCAACTGTGAGAGAATAGGACAGAGCTCACATAAATTGACTGTGCTCCAAAAAGGTTATCCTTGCTTGATAAAATGAATATGGAATTTATCTGTTTTATTCAAAACTCTTATTTTCAATTAAAATTTAGGATAAAGCATATTTTGATGGTTAAGTTTCATTCACTTTTTTATTTAGTTCTAGCAATTTACAAAGTTTCAACCTCCATCTCATAATTTTAAATAGTAACAATTATATCTTAAAATTTATTTGTTAACTAACCAATTTTGATTCATCTCCTCTCTCTCTCTCTCTCTCACTATTAGCTTCTTCTCTTGTCTTTCCTTTAAACTTCCCCTTCAGCTTGCTTCATTATCTCCATCATGCTTCGTCATTTCCTTATCGGTTTCTTCTATCTCAAGACTTCTCCTTCAACTTTTTCTTTTGTATAGAGTACATTAGTTTCCAATATAGACCACACTTTATCAGTCCTTAAAGTTTTGGAAGGACTAGACCTTATTAACTCCATTGGATCTAATGGAACATTAGGCTATTTTGATCTAGTCTAGATTTCCTTCAAACATTGATTGACTAAGGCAATGAAACTCTTATAATTTATTCTAGATATAACACTCCTACAATCATAAAATTATAAACGGAATCCTTATAAAATTTTAGGCTTTAATATACTTAAAAATTTAAATATCTTGATCTACTTAAATCTTCCGCCGTAATGGACCTTAATATTAATGTCATAGAAAAGTAAATCATCTAGAGCCTTAGGCTTAGCTTAACAATAGTTGGGGTGGTATTGGAATAAAATAGAGATTTATGACTCCAAAACACTTATATTTGATTGTGGCCTAAATTGATATACCACTAGGGGTGTAAACAAGCGAGCTTGAGTGAGTTGAACCTAGTTCAAAAACTCCTGTTCAAAAAAAATAATTGCTCAGAAACCAATGGTTTTGAAAATTGCTATAGATTTGAACCCGAATATGTATGACAAACTCTAATCATAAGCAAGCTATATAAATGGTTAGCCATCAAAGGAGAGCTTAATAAATACTCTTGTTTTCTCATTACTGAAGGAAGGAGCCAAGTGCAAAGAGCTTTTTTTACAATCCCATATACCGCCTAGTCAAATTTGACTTTAACCAAATTCAATTCACATAAGATAAATCAATTGAATATAAACAAGCTTGCACTATGAAACTCATCACTAGACTTAAGTAAGCCCAATTAGTTCTTTGATTCTAGAGCTGGTACTTATGATAGTTTAGTCTAATTTATACTTAATATAATCAATTATTGCCTTGCTTGGCTCTAAACCATAACCATCTTGGTCTTCATTTAGTCTTGACTAGAAAAACTTTAGCATTATTGAGTCATTATATTAGGTGGTATTAAAGCATACTTAATATGGTTAGACTCAATCCAACATGTGTTACCCTAACTTAATTGACATAGACCCAATGACATTGAGTGCATGACATGACTTCTAATACTAATTTTTTTTTGCTTGTTAAATTATTATTCACTCAACAACTTTATGCAATATAACACCTAAAAAATCTCAACATGGTTAATTAAAGAACATGCTAAAATTCAAGGAGTGATTTCTACCTAAATCATCTCAAAGGGCTTGATAAAATTTTATTTTTTTGACTTAACAAAAAATTAGCTAAGATGATTATCCTCAATAAGATTCATATTAGATATCATGATAATTAAAACTAATCATTATAAATTGCAAATGTGTCATGAAGCATTCAAAAATAAATTCTAAGTTCCCCTTGCATATTTAGTAACTCTCTTACATATATTAAGTGAATTGGATACATTCATATGCCTTTCTAATGGTTGGTTGTCATTTATAAATGTAACTACTATGTTACTTTTTTAATAGTTGCCGGACAACCATAGACTCATTTAATATGTATAATATTTTCTAGATATTATTTGTTGCTTTTTGTTAGAAACACATTTTAGAATGAGAAAGATGAGAGGATGAAAAGAACGATTGCACAAGAAGATCCTTCAAGAAAAAAAATCATCTTCATTTCATATAAAAAGGATGTTTGAAGGATGCAATGGTTATTCTAACAACAATATAACCTTTCTATCACTATCACTGCTAGCCAATTCAAGCTCATAGTTGCTTGTTCGAACTCCCCAACTTCAATAAATGACTAGTGTTACACTCCAAGAGATGTAACTCTTTCTCAAGAGTGCCACTTTTGACCAGCCAAATGCCCACACTATTCAAGTGATCTCTTATGTGCTATTACTATCTAGTTGATATTGGTTTCTATTTCAACTTACAATCCTTATTTTAACTAGAGATGGAATTATAGTCACTTTGACATGAAAATAACATCAATTCAATGTTTACCATAATGCCTTATTTTGAGTTCATATAACTCTTTATTGAAATTTCTATAAAAATATTTTAATATCTTGATAACTTTCTATATAATGATGCAAATGAAAATAACTCAAATCTCTTGTTTAGTTATTCTATGGGCTTTGGCTATTCTAATACTATGAAAATGAATAGACAACTACCTTCTAATGGGAGAGATTATCTTTTTAAAGTTTTCTTATTGCATAATCCTAAGGAATATAACAAGCACAACCATAAAATAACTAGAGATTTTATCATTGGTTATGTCAATTTTTGTATGTTTCATATTAAGGGAGAGAATGATAGAGTTCTTAGGGTCTGTTTGGGGTACCTTTTAAAGTTGGTTTAGAGCTGGAAAACATTTTTAAAAAAAAGTTGTTGTGTGTGTTATAAATATTTTTCTTTTTGAAAAATTTTAAAAACAACTTTCTGACACTCACCACACTCTAATAATTTTAGTTCTCAAAATAGTTTTTTTTAACACAAAACTTTCCAAAAATCAGCCAAAAAGCTGATAGCCAAACTAAATTACTTTGCTTTTAGAAAAAGTAAAGCAGCCAAAAATTGTCCCAAATACACCCTTAGTAATGAGAATGATAACAGCCCCGCACTCCTATTTAAAAATAAATATCTAGTGATACTTAAAAAAGAAAAAGAATTACACTGATCAATAGCTATTATATATTTATGGCTTTTTGAATGCTTGGAAAGGCTAGCTGTGTTATTTATTTCTCCTTATATAGACACTTTCTAATTTTTTTAATCATACTTTTAGGGGTACCGAAGGCTCAAGCGTTTTATTTGTGACTCATTCGATTAGAGCTCGTTTATGTTAGTTCGTTTCTTGTCAGCGAGTTTGAACACTTTTGTAAATACTGATTCTAAATGAACGAGCTTGAATAAGTTCTTTGTTGGTTCAGTTATGTTGACGTATCATTTAAAGCTGTGAGCATTGGCTGATTAAGCTTGTAAACGGCCATAACGATCTTTATAAGCTCGATTAAAGTCGATTAAGGCTGATATTTCATTAAACAGTACATCGAGCTGATAAGCTTCGCGAAGCTTGAACAATCTCGAGCGAGCTCGAACATGATTTTTTAAACGTGCTTGAGCTTGAACACCATCCTAAAGCTCGATGGGAGCTCGAAGCTCATTGACTCAATATTGACAAACGAGCTTGAACTCGAATAGGCCTCTGCTCGATTCGGTTCGGTTCGTTTGCAGCCCTACATACTTTGCTTTCTGTGTTATTTATTTCATTTAATTTTATTCAGTGAATGCTCCCACTAAAAAAACTACACAAGATGGACCTACACAGGCATGAAGGACAAGAGCAAGAGCAAAGCGCTCTGAAAAATTCTACAAAATTTGCATAAACCCCATCGATGTCATATATTTGTTCATGCAAGTTGTTCAATATAGAAGATAAAGATATAAATATTTCTATTTTCTCCAATTAAGCTACACATAATTTTTAATTATCAATATGCTTTATAACCTACTAATAAATAAAAACAATAAATTTATTAAATTTATTTTAAAATAAGTGTAATATATGATAAATTTAAAATATATATTATAAATTAAATAGATATAAAATTCATCTTGATTAAAATTTAATTTAACCAGAATTATTTGATCTTATTTTTTTTTAATAAATTGTAAGTAGAGCAATAAAAAATCTTTTAAAATTGAGAGATTATTACGTGCGGTCGTAGCATTTCATCAGCTTCATAATATTGTGTTCTTCGTAGATCTGTATTATGTAATTTTAACATATGTTTGCGTATATTTATATAGTACATATATCTGACAATAATACTAATACCCACGATATATATAACACTCCCCTACCAACACATCTTTTATTGAGCAACCTGATATTATGTCATTAGAGTTAAGAACTATATCGAGTCTGATTACAAAATTATATCTGACTCCACATATAATAATTCTCTTTAAATTTTAGCACTTAGCCCAATTTATAATCTTTAAAGCATGAAAATTAAAATAAATTTCAGTATAATTTTTCTTATAATTCATTAAATATTTTGTCGATGCATTTTATTGAAACTAAATAAAATCATCATTACATTAATAAAGTTAGTTACAAATCATTGAACAAAAAAATATTGCTTATTGTTATAAAATTATGAAGAAGATATGTGTTCAATAAAATATATATATATATTTTTGCTGTCTTCCCTCCCAAATAAAATTTATGTGATATTAAATATATTAAAAAGAAATTGAAACACATTATGCAATGACAAATGTCCATATGAAGTCAACAAAATATACAATTAATATAAAACAACTTTATCTTTATTATTATTATTTTAAATATTGATGACAAAAGCTCAAACTTAACTTAGGTTGGATTTTATTGCAGATAGGAAGAGAAAGCACAGTAGCTCTTTGGTTTCAATAAAATATAATCTTGGGATTATTTTTAAAATATCTTAATGATAATGTTATTTAAAGGCCGCGAAAAAATATAATTAGCTACAGTCGTCCGTCAAACGGACGACTGGCATATATATCTCCCACGTCCTTTCTGGTTTGTAACGGCGGAGAGAGAGAGAGAGAGAGAGAGAGAGAGAGAGAGACAGACCTTTTTTTTTTTATAACGACGGGGAGAGAGAGAGGGAGATTTTATTTTTATTAATTTTTTTTAAATAATATAATTATTTAAAATATATAATTTAAAATATTTTTTATAAAATATTTAATAACTAAATATTTATATATTTAGTTATTAATTTTTATTTATATATATAATTAAATATATAATTTAAAATATTTTAATTATATATATAAATTTATAAATTTATTTAATATTTTTTTATTAATTAATATAATTATGTATAATATATAATTTTTATTAATTTTTTATTAATATATAATATAAAATATTTAAAATATATAATATAAATAAATAAATAATTAAAGAATAAATTATATAAATATTTTATAAACTATATAAATAAAATAATTATATATATATATATATACATATATTTATAAATTTATTTAGTTATTTATATGTTTAAATTATATAAATATTTTTAAGTTATATAAATAATTTAAAATAATTTTTTAGAATATTTTTAATTATATATAAATATATATATATATATATATATATATATATATATATATTAATATAAGTCTTTTAATAATAAATAACAAAAATATAAAAATATAAAAAATAAAAATAAATAAATAAATAATTTTTTAAATAAATAAAGAAATGAATAAATATATATATATATATATAAATATAAAAATACTATATTTTAAATATTTTAAATATATAATTATATATTTTTAAAAATAATTTATTTTATAAAAAATATTATATAATATAAATATATAATATATATATATATATATATATATATAATATATATATATATATATATATATATATATATATATATATATATATATATATTATTTATATATTATATATATTTTTATTATTTATGTAATACTTAAAAATTTTATAATTTTTTAAATAATAAAAATAAATTTTATATATATATATATGTATATATGTTATTTTATTTATATATGGTTTATAAAATATTTATATAATTTATTCTTTTTGTTTATTTATTTATTTATATATTTTAAATATTTTTTATTATATATTAACAAAAATTAATAAAATTATATATTATACATAATTATATTAATTAATAAAAAAATTAAAATAAATTTATAAATTTATATATATAATTAAAAATATTTTTAAATTATATATTTAATATATATATATAAATAAAAAAATTAATAACTAAATATATAAATATTTGGTTATTAAATATTTTATAAAAATATTTTTTAAATTATATATTTTAAATAATTATATTATTTAAAATTAATAAAAATAAAATCTTCCTCTCTCTCTTTCTCTCTCTCTCTCCCCCGTCGTTATAAAAAAAAAAAAAAAAGGTCTGTCTCTCTCTCTCTCTCTCTCTCTCTCCCCGCCGTTCTCCCCATCGTTACAAACCAGAAAAAAAAAAAAAAAAAAAGGTGGCCAAACGGACGACTGGCTAGACGTGGGCTCAGGCGTCAGTCATCCGTTGACGACATTTTTATTTTATTTTTTTTTTGGTCTTTTAAATTATCGTTACATTTAAGTTTTAAAATAATCCCAATAATCTTGGCTTCTTGTGTAGTAGAGAGGGTCCGGCAGCTTGCGGTCACTTTCCAGTGAGCCCAAGATATCGCTCCACTGATCGCCAATATTTCCCACAATTTTGTAACCTTGGTCTACCAATTTTAGCCTCTCCGCAGATTTATATTGCAACGCAGTTATCCTCAGCTCAGTCTCTCTTCTTGAATAAATAATAAAAGAATAATATTAGAAGAACATATTATATGAGACACGAGAGAAAAAATATTACATATATATTTAAAATGTTAATATCACATAAAAATCATTATTTTTTATTATCTTTTGATATAAATATTTAAAATTTAAAAATATGTAAACAAACACAATTATGAGATATGAATGTAAATTTTTTTTAATATAATTACTCACGTGAGTATGAGCTTTTCCCATGAGAGGTAACCAGCCTTCCTAAGATTACGAGCCGTGATCTCTCTCGCCACCTCCGGCCTCCCTGTGAGGAACACCACCTTTATCCCCAGCGAGGAGTTCCTTGTACAGCTCTCAGACTCTCACTGATTGAACAGCGTTTCGTTGGACAACTCTGTCAAAACCACCAGTTTTATAAATTCAAAATTATAACTATAGTTTATAGATGATTTTACCATTATCAGAAATAAATTTATGTTTTTTATTTGTTTAGATAGAATTAATATTTATTTGCTGGCGAATATTTTGATCTTCTGTTAATTATTTCTGATGCGGATATATTGCGGAAGTTCCAATGTTTGGACAATTTGATATTTAAATATTGATTTATATATCAAAATGTTATTTTCATATATAATAAAACATATTTCAGAAACAATAACCTTTTCTTTCATTATCAAATCTTAAAAAAATAAATTGTTTATATATCATCAAATAAAATAATCTAGCAATTTTAAAAAAAAATATCATGAACTCTTTTATTTAAAATGTATTTAAAAAGTTTAGGAGAAGCAAGTGACCTCTTAGGCCCCCTTAAATCTTCCCCATGTGTGTTCATGGATGTATATATATTAACATACAAGTAGCAAGATGGTAAGCCAATACTATTTTGGTTGTATTTTTTTTTTTTTGAAAAATAAATGAGATTTAATCAACAAATTTTAAATTCTTGCCTACAAACATTTTCATTTTTAATATATATTTTTTCTTATAGATCTTCCTTTAACTTATTATAAATTACTATAATAAATTTGTACGTAAATTCATCAATACCCGAAACCATGTTTGGAGAAGTAAGGCAAGTTAGACAACGAAGTCTCATCAAAATCAAAGATCCAAATTTCCTTTCCACCGCTGGAAAGCTGAAGCTGCCGCGCATACTTCGTCGCCTCGTCGGTGACGATGCTCGAGTCGTCTCTATATCGATGCTCAAAGAAATAAGTCAAAAATTTTAAACTAAGCATTTTTTAAATCTTAATTAGTGAAATAGGCTTAAAAAAAAATTTCAAAATAGGCACAATCGCCCGTTAAATAGGCGATTGCCTCTCGCCCAGCAAAATTTTTTTTTTTTTTTAAAAAGGGGAATTTATATACATATCACACAATTATTATCTATTTACATATCTAACATCACAGTTAGGGCTTAAAATATTTTTTGGCCTAAAATATTTTTTTTTAAAGGAGAATTTAAGTACATATCACACAATTCTTATTTATTTATATCTAACATAACAGACAAACAGTCAGTGTAAAATATATATTTTTTATTTAAAAAAAGAGAATTTACATACATATCACACAATCTTATGTATTTAGATATCTAACATCTAAAGTTAGATATTTATTTATCTAATATTTTTCTATACTTAAAAATGTGCATTTCACTTTTAAAAGGTGAATAAAGTGATATTTTTGATGAGATATTGACTATTAGGGTGTTATATATGTAAAAATTGAAGTTTAGGTATTAGATATGTAAATATATAAGAATTGTGTGGTATGTATATAAATCCCCAAAAAATACTAATTTTGTAATTTTACTTTGAGGCCTCAACTTTAATTTATCTTTTTTTTAATAAATATATAAATTTTATATTTAAAATATATTTTATATATATAAAAGATAAATTTTATTAAAATTTAATAATCTTTTTATATAAAATTAAAAAATTTATAATATTTATGTATATATGAAATTTTAAATTTAAATATGTAAAAACATAAGAATGAAGTTTTCTTTTAGGCCAGGGTATATTTAAAAATATATAATAAATTTATAATAAAAAAAGTTAATTTCATATTTATATAAAAATTATATATATATATATATATATATATATATATATATATAATATTTATACATTTTTAAGCTAAATATTTTATATAATATAGAAGCTAAATTTTATTATAAATTTATTATACATTTTAAACATATCCCTTATAACAGAGAACTTCATTCTTGTATTTTTACATATTTAAATTTAAAATTTCATATTTACATAAATATTATAAATTTTTTTAAATTTTATATAAAAAAGATTATTAAATTTTAATAAATTTATCTTTTTTTATGTATATAAAAATAAATATATTTTAAATATAAAATTTAGATATTTATTAAAAAAAAGATAAATTAAAGTTGAGGCCTCAAAAGTAAAATTACAAAATTAGTATTTTTTGGGGAGATTTATATACATACCACATTCATATATTTACATATCTAATACCTAAACTTCAATTTTTACATATATAACACCCTAATATTCAATATCGCATCAAAAATATCACTTTATTCACTTTTTAAAAGTGAAATGCACATTTTTAAGTATAGAAAAGTATTAGATAAGTAAATATCTAACTTTAAATATTAGATATCTAAATACATAAGAATTGTGTGATTTGTATGTAAATTCCCTTTTTTTAAATAAAAAAATATATTTTACGCTGAGTGTTTGTTATGTTAGATATGTAAATAAATAAGAATTGTGTGATATGTACATAAATTCCCCTTTTTTTAAAAAAAAATATTTTAGACCAAAAAAATATTTTACGCGCTAACTGTGATGTTAGATATGTAAATAGATAAGAATTGTGTGATATGTATGTAAATTCCCCTTTTTTAAAAAAATAAATAAATTTTGGATTTATATCAGTCCGTGTCTAAAGCGGGGACTTGTCTATTGAAATTCTTTTTTTATTTACTAATTAAGGTTTAAAAGATGCTTAGTTTAAAAATTTTGCCAAGAAATAATGCTCGAAATAGGACTCGCAAGAAGCGGGAATCGACTTCCACCCCCGCAAGTTGTTGGTCTCCATGGCGAGTTGGATGACTCGAACGACGCAATCTCGGCTTCCGGTGGCGCCCGTGAGCGGCTAGGCAATGGAATTGACTTTGAGGAGGAGGGGTTGTTAGAAGGAGAGGAAGACGAGGAGGGGAAGGAACCACATGGTGGATATGGAGGTTGAGGGGTGGGGGAGTGCTAAGGATTGTAGGGGTCATATATAGAAAAAAATATTACATACGCAGTCGATTTTAACCACAATGTGACATTATGGTTCAATTGTATTTAAATTTTATTAAAAAAATAGAGTCCGGATACATCTAGGGGTGTGTTGGATTTCAGCTCATAGTTGGCTGTCGAAATCATCGTAATTCGAGCTCGAATTAGCTCAGTTTGAGTCCGAGTCGGATCGAATCGAGCTCGAGCTTCGATCCGCTCGATTAAAACGAGCCGCTCGAAATCTGGCCGGTTCAAATCCAAATGAACCCGAAATGCAAGCGGCTCGTTCAGCTCGAAAATGAAATCCAGGCTGAGAGAATGAACTATTAATTTGAACAACAAATCATACTTAAAGACTGGATTATAAATAAAAGATCTCCATATATTTACAACCAAGAAATTTGCATCTATCAACATCTACCAACAGTCAACAGAGGTTACAAAGCAGAGCAACCAGGTTACCAAAGCGGCAAAGCAACATGTGAACATCAATACATCATAAGTCATAACATGTCCCATGAATGCACCACACGAAAGAAGTAATCGACAAATAACCTCCAAGCATCAAGGCATGAGACAACAAGAATCTCAAAAAGCTGCCCAAGTACCGCCTACTAGAACCAGAAGCGAGGCACAACAATCAATAAAGAGCGGTAGTGAAACAATTAAGAAATAAAATAGCCAATGAGGAAGAGGAACTATTTATAATCAATTACAAAGTTTGAACCCGGAAAGCGAGACATAAATGCGATGGTGAGGCCGAGAGGACAAACGAGAGTTCTGAACTAAGTTACATACGTAAATGGGTAATGACTAATGAGATAAAAAAAGAACATCATCAATCAACATTCATCCCTAAACAAGTTACAAACCCATACTGACTCACGAGTCACGAGGCCAGGAATCAACCCCAAACATCAACATTCTAACCTAAAATAGTGGAAAAACAGAGACAAATGCAATTGAAACCCTGCAAATTGCAAGTACCCCCAACCACAAAAAACATGAATGCTTAAAGAACCAAACATCCCCAAATCAATCGCAGACATCCCCAAATTCAATGGGGAACCTCAAATAATGGAATAACATACAATTGAAATAACCAGAATATTTAGTAATGAAACAGAAGGAAGTATTTCTAGAGCAAGGAAGCAAACCAAGCACATGCGTGTCTGAGACCATTGATGAAACAAACCAAGCACTCACTCATCGACGATGATCTCATGCCGCCACAAAACTGGGCATGGCATGGAGAAGTGAGCGGAGAACCACCTCAGAGAAGAGGAAGAAGCGAAGTGAGGGAGTGAAGTCGAGTGAAGTCAGTCGAGGGTATTAGAATAGAGAATTTAGGTTAATCTCGTCATCGGACGATGATGTTTTCGCTCGGCGGTAGGCGGCGCGAGCCCTTCGTTCGATCCGCCGCGTGAAGCGAGCCACGGTTCGCTCGAAGTTAGCTCGAAATAAATTGAGCCACATTTCGGCTCGAAAATCGTTTGCTTGATGGTCGATCTCAAGTTAGTTGACTTTCGAAGCGCCATGATCTTGGCTAATTTCTGACTGATACATCCGGACTTTGCGATATATATATATATATATATATATATATATATATATATATATATATATGTCATTAAATTTTATATTTTAAACTTTGTTTATATTTTTGATTATATTATTATTAATATAAATTCTATTTATATTTATAAATTTATATTATAAATGTTTTATTTTTTAAAGTATTTAATATGTATATATTTATATTATAATTTAATACTTATATACACATTACATATTAATATTAATTAAATTTATAAATTTATATTCTTTTTATAAATTTAATGATAATATCGTATCAATTATTTATATTTTCTCAAAAATACTAATATTATGTTTATTTATTCATTTAATAATATAATTATTTTTTGAGGTAGAATGAGTGCTTGAATCTGGCTCTACTAGATTCTTCACTGGCTCTCACCGTTAAGCTATGTATTCGAGCACATAATAATAATTTTTTAAAATTTAGCTCATCTTGTAAAAATAGAGTAGCTTTGTGTGTGTGTATATATATATATATATATATATATATATATATATATATATATATATATATATATATATATATATATATATATATATATATATATATATAAAATATCTTCTTTAAGAGATCACAATCGAAGAATTAAAAAAATAATTAATATATTTATTTAAAATATATTTATAATAAAAATATACAATATATATAAATAAAAACTCATAATTAATAATATTTATTATTCATATTTAAAAATGTTGAATAATTATATCATTATGTGTCATTCAGTATATATTTTTTAATAAACATGATTAAAATTTTTCAAACAGAATTTCTATCAATATTTCATTATTAATGGAATATCAATCAAAAAAGTTTTCGAATAGAATTTTCTATAGAATATCAGTCAAATTGTCAATAACTTGTCTCCAGAATAATTTCCAATAAAAAGTCCGTCACAAAAATTCTGCTGGAAACCTATTATAAACTAACATAACGGTAGCTCATCTCAGATTTCCCTTTCTTCTTAGACTTGCTCTCAGCCCGATGCAAAAAAGTTAACCCCAATGCTTCTAAGGAGAAAATATTAGGTGCGGATTCACGTCCGGACAATAATTGAAACGTAATACATATTCAATATTAAAATATAATTTTTCTTATTTTAAAGCGTTGTAACTTAGGGGCTGTTTGGTTGCCTATATTTAAAATATAGTATAAAAAAAATACAATGTAAAAAGAATATAGTATAAAAGGATTACTTTGTTTGGTTGAGGAAACTTTTCTGATTGGCTTTCTTTTTTTTTTTTATTGGTTACAAAATATAATGTAAATAACCGATGGTTTTATCAATGAAGCGGCACCGGCGAATGATCGACGGCGGTCTGCAGCGATCTGGCAATGACGACAGAAAGCAATGGCGGTGGCTGATCAGCGATATGGCTGGCCGAGGATCACGGGTATGGCCGGCGCGTGGAGGTGCAACGGCGGCTATGGTCAGCGGCTGGCGGCAGTCGGCGGTCGGCGTCCGGAGAGGTTAGCGGCCGGCCGGCGGCAGCAGTGGCGGCCGATGGCCGCCTATCTATTGGCGTTAATATTTGGCCTTACATCGCGAATTCAATCTATATATTCTGGTGTATTTGAAATACGAAATTTTACCAAACGCGAAATATTCAAAAGAACCAAACTCTAACGACATCGTTAACTTCGACTCGCGTTAAATAGGAGAAACACCATTTGAATCGCGAATTTAAAAGCAATATAAATAGATTTAGGGCATAATATGTCTTTTCTAAGACAAACTGAGCTCAGAGAGAGAAACAAAAAATCTCATTTCATTTTTCAAGAAGAACTATGAAGATGGAGAACGAATTTGGAAGTTGTGGTCTTGATATTGTGACCAATTTAGCAGATGATGTACTAAATAAAAATGCATCGGTAAATTTTCTCAACTGTTTTATATAAATAGTTTTTTTTTGAAACAGTTAGTGATATTCTTTGAAATTCTTTTTTGTAATATATATTTTACACTGGAGTTTTTAATTTGATTTTGTACTATTCCTACTCTCATAGGTATATATCTTATTTTTTTTCTTTTTTTCAACTGTGAGGCTTGTCATATATTTAGTATTACCCAATTGAAAGATGTTTGGAGATGTTTCATGAAGAATTTTGATTTTAGGAGCTGTTTTGCATGTGTACTCTCTATACTTTCATGAGGGTACACCTTATTATTTCAATTTTTTCAACTATAGGGCTCGTCACATGTTTACCATAACCTATTGTATGATATTTGGAGATGTTTCATGAAGAAATTGCAAGTTTTTGGACATATTTTACATGTGTACTCTCTGTACTCTAATGAGGGTACACCACATTTTTTAAGTTTTTTCAACTATGAGGCTTGTCATATGTTTAGTATATTCCATTGGAAGATGTTCGGAGATGTTTCATGAAGAATTTGTTAATTTTTAGAGTTATTTTGTATGTATACTCTCTGTACTTTTATTAGAGTACACCTCATTTTTTAAGTTTTTTCAATTATGAAGCTTGTCATATGTTTAGTATGTCTCATTGAAAGATGTTTGGAGATATTTTATGAAGAATTTGCTAGTTTTTAGGGCTATTTTACATGTGTACTCTCTATACTCTCATGAGAGTACACCCCATTTTTCTAAAATTTTTATTGTGAGACTTGTCATATGTTTACTACCATTGTATTATGTTTGGAGATATTTCATGAAGAATTTGCTGATTTTAGGAGCTATTTTGCATATGTACTCTCATGAGGGTACACCCCATTTTTTTTAATTTTTTTAACTATGGGGCTTGTCATATGTTTAGTATATCTCATTGTAAGATGTTTAGAGGTGTTTCATGTAGATTTCCCTAATTTTTGGGGCTACTTTGCATGTGTACTCTGTGTACTCTCATGAGGGTACACTCCATTTTTCTAAAATTTTTAATTGTGGGCTTGTCATATGTTTACTATGTCCCATTATAACATGTTTGAAGATATTTCATGAAGAATTTGTAGATTTTAGGAGCTATTTTGCTTGTGTACTCTCATGAGGGAACACCCTATTTTTTTAATTTTTTTAATTTTTTTCAACTATGGGGCTTGTCATATATTTAGTATATCCTATTGTATGATGTTTGAAGGTGTTTCATGAAGAATTTCATGATTTTTGTGGTTGTTTTGCATGTGTACTCTATGTACTCTCATGAGGGTACACTCCTTTTTTCTAAAAATTTTAATTATGGGGCTTATCATATGTTTACTATATCCTATTGTAATATGTTTTTAGAATTTGGATTTGGATTTGGATAAATAATTGAAGGATTGAATTGATCTTTGAGAAATTTAATTGAATTGGGATTGGTTTGCATTTGGTTAAGGCTAAGTCCATGAGATGAAATCAAAGGGCTTAGGATGGATTTTGAATTTAATCATGGGATTTTATGGAGAAATCTTGAGCTTGAATTTGATCATGCGATTGATTACAAGTCTTAGAAATTTGGTTTGGTATGAATTTGAGGTTTTGTTTGAGAAGAAAAGCATGGATTGGGTTTAGGCTATAGGGTAGGCAAGTTTTCGTAAGTGGACTAAGGCATAACCCATTCCTATGGTTAACCCTTCAAAGTATCTAAGCTTAGGTTAAGTGTTCACCTAATCCCTAGAAGTTTCTTAAGACTAAGGAACTTTTGGTGTCTATAAAAGTCCTAGATCTATGATGAGAAAGTTGAGAACTCACTCTAAAAGAGAGGTTAATAGGGATCTCCACTCTTGCACGATAAGAGATAAGACATAGCCTTTGAGAGTAGTCCTTGTAGTGGATAACACCCCATGTTCCTAATTTTTTCTATAAACAATTTTCATCATGCATGTAGACATAAATTATCCTAATCTTGAGTCCAAAATTAATGAGTCAAAATAAAATAAAATTTATAAATTTTATTGCATTATTCTAAGTCATAACTTTTATACCAGTCATGACCTAGTCTCTTAGAGAGTGAGTTTAGGACTATTTCATAATTAATAATAGCCTAGCTATCTTGAATTTTTATAAGACTGGCTAACATGATTTTAAATTGTAGGAGATGTTAGCTAGCAGCCACTCTAAGCGATTGTAAGTCCAGAAGAGTCGGGATGGGTTCGTTCTCTCTAGTGAAAATGAATCAACTTATCCCACTTTCCTCGAGTAGATTTAGGTCAAGCTATTAGCTTATGCTAAAGAATTTTAGATGTAGGTTCATCGCTTGTTTCTTCTTTGCTATGAACATAAGTCCTCACCTCTTAGGTATTTTCACAATCTTGTGTTGTTGGACTATAAGTCCTAGCTTTCTAATAAAATTTTAGCTCAAATAAATATAATTTCTCTATTTCAAAAATATAAAGCCTCACTATAAGAAAGATTACATAATTCACTAGATTTTTCTTATATTATGGATGTTTCTTACTCGTTCTCCTTTGGAATCTGTTAAGAACTCTTCCCATTTGAACTCTTCTCACTTGATTTCCAAAATTACCAAACCTTTAATACCAAGCTTTGAAATTCATAAAGATGTTAGCCAATCACTTTAATAGAGAGTATTCTTAGAAGATTCACACTTCCAAAGATGTAATTAACTATAGAGGCTTGCCCCTATAGGGAACCTAATAACATGGCTTAAAATAATCCCTGCTTTATTCCATTCATCTAAAGTTGGGGAAAAGTCTCTCGTATACGTAGATCCATCAACTTTAGGAGTTCTTATTAGGTGATAAGTCCATTGTAGGGGTGATCTCTCTACCTTCAAGGTAGTATATCATTTCTTAATATAGTACTCAATCATTTCAATAAGTACCCTCCTAAAGTTTGTATGGTGTCCCTACGAATCCAAACTAAAATACTACAATTACTAATGGATGTGCTACAATTCTTGTAAACTGCATAGAAATAAATTTGAAATCTAAAATTCATATTTATGGAGAGCCTCTTTCTTCATTTTTTTATTGATGAGATTGTTGTGAGTACCTTAACTTTGTAATGCTCTTTGTAGATTAGACTAGAAGTTCATCAACTTCCTAAGTCATGCTTTACTATTAACTGTTGGTGAACCTAGCAGTAGAGGATTGTATACTCCATCAATGGTTGGTTCAAGTGAAGAGTGGTAAAAAAAATTACTTTTTTTATACACCCAGAGTAGGATTATACAAGAATTTCTTGTTCAAGCGAAGAGTGGTAAAAAAGAATTCCTTGCACTATGTCACTTCCATTCTTAAGCTTAAGTATATCATTTATTAATATAGTACTCAATCATTTCAATAAGTACCCTCCTAAAATTTGTATGGTGTCCCTATGAATCCAAACTAAAATACTACAATTACTAATGGATGTGCTACAATTCTTGTAAACTGCATACCGAAATAAATTTGAAATCTAAAATTCATATTTATGGAGAGCCTCTTTCTTCATTTTTTTATTGATGAGATTGTTGTGAGTACCTTAACTTTGTAATGCTCTTTGTAGATTAGACTAGAAGTTCATCAACTTCTTAAGTCATGCTTTACTATTAACTATTGGTGAACCTAGTAGTAGAGGATTGTATACTCCATCAATGGTAGGTTCAAGTGAAGAGTGGTAAAAAGAATTACTTTTTTTTATACACCCAGAGTAGGATTATACAAGAATTTCTTGTTCAAGTGAAGAGTGGTAAAAAAGAATTTCTTGCTCTATGTCACTTCCATTCTTAAACTTAAGTATAATCATAGAAATTGTAAAATAAAAATAATTTGAGAATGCCTAAGAAGCTATACTAAAATGCTTGCATCTTCCCTTTCAGTACTATATAAATAATATCAAGTGCATAATTTAAAAGTGTGCAAGAAAAAACATCAATAAAACATATCATAATAATATCAAATATAAAGAAGTTTTAAGCCACAGTAAACATATTACAACAGACCTATTTAGAACTCAATATATTTGACAAACACAACAACTAAGAAACATACAAGAAAAGTTTGACACATTCAACATAATGTCCTAATGCATTACACCCCAACATGATAACCAATATCACTAGATCATTTCTTTAACTACTTCTACATCTACATTGCCTTCAAGTTAGACAGTTTTGCAAGGAATGAAGTAATCATTATTGGGTTACTAGCCAAGATGTCATAGATTGCATCAATCTCTTCTATAGAACACTCATGAATCATTGATAGCTCCATTGCAAGTTCAATAAACATCTTTCTTTTCTCAAATAATTTTGTAGAACTTTGAATGGCATTAGCAACCTGAGATACATTGTTAGCCATCATCCCTATATACTCTTGAAGCATTTGATCAGTAGATAAGATCTTATACTTCATTCTTGGGGTAGCTCTCTTTGAAGATGCTACTAATCCTTTCTTTGTTGTTCTAACAGAGTCTTCTTTGCCTTCAACATCAACCTAAACATGAGCTTGAGATACATCAACCTTAGTTTCTATAAAGTGTGAGGACTCATCATCCAAGTGAATGTGTTGACTCCCAAAAGAAGTCTGAGAGCTTTCTAACTTTGCCCCTTCTCTAGTAGCATGTCCCTCTCCACAGACTTCTCTAACTCCATATAATTTGTGATTGTGATATTCAAGCAAGGTGCATCTTTTTCAAATGTTTGTAACATAAGAAAAAGCCATTTTAGCTTTACATGAATAATATCAAAATAACTTTTATGAGAATAAAAGTATACATGAATATGTGATGTGTAATTTGCTTGATCCAGTAAAATCATTTTCTTTTCATTATCTTAGGAAACATGTGACTTTTTTTTTCAAATCCTAGATGTGACTTTATATGGATGTGGTGCTTATTTTTGAGATATGGGATACCACACAGATTTTATGGGGTACTTATTGAAGTTATCAGATACTACATTAAGGTATGATGTACTATCTCGAAAGATAGAAGCATCACCCTATAATGGGCCTAATCACCTAATAAGGATTCCAAAGGCATGATGGGTCTTCGAATATACCAGAGATCTTTTCTCTACTATACATGGAAAAGTAAAGAAGGGTTTATATTAAGCTGGGTTCGTTAAGTTCCCTATGGAGCAAGCCCCCATAGTTAATTACATCCTAAGAAATAGAAATTTATTAAGAATACTCTTGATTAAAGTAGATAATTAAGATCTCTAACGATTTCAAAGCTAAGACTATCAAAGGATTGACTATTTTAAAAAATCAAATGGGATAGATCAAGGAGAAGACTTCTTTTTGGAATCCAAAGGGAGAAAGTAGGATATGCCCATGTTACTAGGGAGCCTAGTGAGAATTCTAATCTATCCTGTAATTGGGCTTTATATATTTGAAATTGAAGAGATTTATTTATTTGAGTTGAGATTTTATTATATTGCTAGGGCTTATAATCCATCAACACAAGATTGTGAAAATGCCTAAGAGATGAGGATTTATGCTCGTGACCTGAAGAAAATAGCTACCTCGGATCATAAATCTAGGAAACTTTAACAAGAGATAAAGCACGACCTAAATCTAAATAAAGATGGGTATAAGGTTTACCTCCATAAGAGAGAGTAAATCACCCGACTGACTGTTGAACTTATAACTGCCTAGATTGGCAGCCAGCTAACTCCTACTCTTTATATCCATGTAGGCAAGTCTTATGAAATTGCAAGGTAGTTTGGTTGTTATTAATTAGAAAGAGACTAAAGTCCTTAACCCACTCCCTAGGAGACTAGAGCATGAGTCGTATGAACAATGATATAGTCTAATAATAAACCTTTTTAAATTTTATTTGATTTTTTGATTGTTCAATTTGACAAAGGCCATGGGATTTCTTATGCCTAAATGCATGTTGAAATGAGATTATGGGTTAAATCAAAAGAAAGAGGTGTTTTCTATCACAGAGGAGACCCTCGGAGATCAAGTCTTTCCCTATCGTGCAAAGATGGAAACCCTCTCTTAATAGGAGTGAGACAATATGAATGCATGATGTTAAATATACAACATTCAGCTAAGGGACTGCTAAATCTTTTAATTATCTTGATTTAACACCTAAGCTTTATGTGAGGTTATGAATTATTTAAAACTTTAATTATGAGTTGTAGTTGGGTAAAAGATTTATTTTTTCCTAAGAGCATAATCGGATCTAGACCGCACATTAAATCATCATTCATAAAGAAACTATGAAAAGACATGTCATTTCTATTACACAACTTAAATAAAAAATCAATCAATTTTATAAAACTAGTGCAAAAGAATAAAAGGTCGGTGAGGTCGGGTGCCCCCGTACAACTTAAAAAAGAAAAGATGGGTAGTCGAGCTTTACCCTTATACAACCCGGTACATAAAAGAATAATTATAATTTACAATGAATGAATGCTATGGGGGTCTTCAAATCTTCATTTCTCCTTCATTTCTTCATGTCTTTTCCTTCTCATTTTGATTTGATTTGCTCCACTTCAAAGGCATCATAGGGCCTCCCAAGATAAAGCTTTCTAGCCACTGCTCATCCTAATCCCCCATAGCACTAATCTTAATTTCTAATGCAAAATTACATTAAAAATAGGAAAAACAAATATAACTACACCAACAAAATAAGTGTTAGCTAAAAATACATGCACCCCAAGTAGTTATACCATAATTTGGACTTAGCACCCTACACATGGGTAAACTAGCCCACCTGTCCTAACTTGAATTATGCTTAGGGGCTTAAGAAACCTATAAAGAGAGCATTTATATTTATTTTTAAGCGACCCCTTTAAGCATAATCCCCTACATAAAATATGATTAGGATAATCACGATCTACCATCCAGTCTATGAAATATACACCATAACATCCAATATAAAATATTACATCACAAAACAAAATATACACTGTCTTAACTTAGGACTAGAAGTGGTGACTTAGATCTAATGTGTGTGTTAATGCTTGTGTGGTATGTCTTACTAGGCATTAATGTTATGTTTTTCTAAGTGTGAAAGGAATTCAATTTAACCATAAAGGATGATTTCACTTCAAGTTTTTAATTGATTTGAGGATTTTAATTTATGTTTTATTTGGTTTCATATGACATACACTTAGCAACTAGGTGTTATAAAGAGAGGAAAGAGAATTGCTCTCTTTTATCCCTACCCTAAGCCACTTTCTAAAGCATGTTAATTTAATTTATTTCCCTTTAGTGAATGGCTTATTAAATACTTTAATTAATCCTAAGTTTGGGTTTACTTTAAATGATTCCATTTAATATGAAAGGCTTCTTAAGATTAACTCTATTGAATTACTATCATATGACATATATCAAGTTATTCCTTTCCATCACATGTAGCATGCATATGACCTAATCCTAAATATACTTACACATACAATATATTCTAGCACACTTAGATGATGAATGTAAATATGTATATTTGTAGAAAAAGGAGATTTTCATTCATTAGCTAAATGCACATACAAGTGTATAAAAGTTTTAAGCAAATACTTTGCCATTGTTAAATTAGGGGAGTGAGGTAAAGACCTCCTTAGGGCTACCTAAATTCTCGCATCCTGTCCAGACTAGATATACCGACTATTCTTGAATACACATGGATGTACAAATGACTACAAGAATGAAAAATCATACAAAAGTTGTAGTTCTTTCAATTGAATTATTTATACATGTGAGCTAAAGTTGAAAAGAAGATTTTCATTCATTAGCTAAATGCACATACAAGTTTATAAAAGTTTTAAGTAGATACTTCATCATTGTTAAACTAGGAGAGTGAGGTAAAGACCTCCTTGGGGATACTTAAAGCCTTGTATCCCCAGAATATCCAGACTAGATATATCAACTATTCATGAATACACATGAATGTACAAATGACTACAAGAATAAAAAATCATATAGAAGTTGTATTTCTTTCAATTGAATTATTTATATATGTGAGTTAAAGTTCTATCTAAATTCTAACATAGAAATACATATGAATGAATACAAACAAATGTTGTGTCCTTTTCACATGGACTATACACTTGTTAACATGCAAACTTTATGTAAATCCATGTAGACTAAAGAAAGAGAACTCCATATCACATGTTCTAAGCTATAGACACATGTAAGCTTATAAATATTTATAACTATTATCACTCCAAATATTATAGTTGATTTATACACTTTTTTTAAAAATAACTTTGATTTAATAGTGATAATAGCCACACATATTATAAATTTAATTCAACACATGCAAGTTTAATATAAAGAAAATTTCATTTGATTTTTTTTTGAAAGACATGAATGAATGATTCAAATGACATATAATATTTAACATGATTGAAAATGAAATACTAAATATAAGCATATAATCTCATTCAATCAAACTAATTCTTAAGGATAATTATATTAAATTAAAGCATTTAAAGAAAACCAAAGCTTGTTAATACCATCTTTCATTTTATGTTTTGACTTGATTTAATGAAATAAGGGAAAGTTTGTTGATCCTAATCCATTCCCATGTTTGTTAATTTAGTTTAATGAAAAAGGTAATTAAGTTGATTTAATGGGTTAATTAGGATGTAATATGTGTTAAGTCCATTGATTACCCCTTTCATATGCCACTTTAGCATAATTATCCAAGTGATTATGAGCCAACATGATATGCACATACTTTTAAAAATAAAATCAGCAATGATCCTATGAAGATAAAAGGGCCTAGTGTAATTGGCTCACAATTATTAGTTAGTTAAGCTAAAGTGTTTAATTAAGTACTCTTATAACCCTCCCACACATGTAGGCTAGTTATAATTTTCTTAGAATTCTCTTAGGTTATTGAACACCTAAGAGTCTACTGATGACTTAAATGATTAAGTTCTTAAATGATTTGGATTTTAATTTCATTAATTGAATAATTCAATTAATTAATTAAGCCATAATTAACTTGATTAATTAAATGAACTTGAAGGAATAGATTAAGAAGGAGGTCTCAATATTATCACATATGCTCATTCACTGTTGCTCAAAGGATTAATTACTTGATTCATTAATGTTCACATGATTAATTAATCATTAATTGGATTAAGAGAGTAATTAAGGTTAATTAATTAATTTTTCTAATTAAGTAAGTAATAAATTCCAAGAAAATCAGAAGAGGCAGATGTCATCCCCTTAGACAATCTTAGAAAGTTTGGGATTAATCCCATGATTAATTAAGGAGTAATTAAGTTAATTATGTTTGTGCTAATTAGCTTTAATTATTATTCAAAATTAATTGAAAATATTTTCATTACATCCTCCTCTAAAATACCATTAAACTGAGTATTTATTTGTATTTTTTATATTTTCTTATAATTTTTATGATTTTTCAAAGTTTCATCCGATCTAAATAATTTTATAAAGTCCATTAATTTATTTTATTAAAATGGACTATTTGGGCCTCAAAATTCAATATCTCCTAATCTAGAAATCATTTAGGTTTTAATTTTTTATGATAGGTATATTTTAAGTTCAACTTTAATCACTGAAAATCTCAACTCAATCTGATTTACATTTTTAGAGTAATCAATAAAATTTGAATTTCACTAACACTCAAATTAAGCTCAAAATAGTTAATGAATTTTGGGAGTCTAGGTTTGTTGGATTCCTCTCGGAAAGACGAATCTAACGAGCTCTTACTTGCAATTTTTCATTGCGTATTTTATTTTCTATGAATTTTTAAAATTTTAGGTGGTTTAAATAATTTTTAAAATCTAAAAATCCCTAATTACTTACTTAACTTGATTGGCATGCGGCACTAACTGACGCCGCACCACCGCAGTGTACCATGATTAGAGCCACGATTTTGCATGGCCAAGATGAGCGAAACTGCTTTCACGGATCGAATGACGGTCCGATCGCGGTCGACGGTCCAGTACATCTAGGCAATCCAAGCAAATGGGTAGATTCAACGTGAAATCACAATCGTCCATCCTTATTGAAATGGGATCGGATGGCTACTAGGTTTTTGTCCTCCTACAAAATAAACCAGATGCATGAATAGTGAAATTCGAGCGATAAACAGCTCGATTTAGACTATTTGGGCCTGATTTTCCAGCAATCTTTATCAAAAAATACTTGAAAATGCATGGGGATCACATAAAATGAAGGATGCAAGGGCTATAAGAAAATCTTAAAATTGCACATACATTGAAGCAAATGAGAGATCCTATAGCTAACTAAAGTATTTGAACATTACCTTGCTGGGGATTATTTTTGGCGGTGGTGTTGACCTGAGCACGCTCCTGGATGTAAGAAGAAGCTTTGAGATGGACCTATGCTCTTTCCTTCACCTGGAATATGGTATCTGCCAATATCTGCCACCTCCTTGCCGAAATCTGCCTGATTTTGGTTTTTTGGTGTTTTTTTAGACCAAAGAAAGTTGGGAAAGGGTGGTGGTTGCTTGGGGGAGCTTTTGGAGAGTAAATAATAGCATAATTCAATCTCTTCAAGGCTTCTCTTTTTTGTGTTTTTGGGATGGCCTAAAATCACCATTAATTGTGATGGGGAGATGGTTGGGAGGTGATGGATGATTGGAGACTTTGGATTTTAGCTCCCAAGTCTTCTTTCGGGGCTATGAAGTCAGTCTCCATTGAATGCAAGTGATGGGGAGGATTGAATGAGGGGTTTGTGTGAGATTGGGTAGAATCCTATATGGGGGAGGATCCATGAAGGATTTGATTGGGTTTGGATTAGGTTTGATTAGCTCCCAAGATGTCATGGGTTGGTTTTAAAGGATTTGGCTCAATTTGGGTCATTTGGCTCACATTAGGTCATGTTGGGTTAGGTTGACTAATTGGTCAAATTGAGTCAAACAAAGGCTTAGGTTAGGTTTAAATAATGATTTGAAGTGTTTTGGTATAATCAATTTGATTTAATTTAAAATTGATTTTGGCTCATTTGAAATCAAATGGGTGAAATGGGTCAAGTTAACCAATTTGATCAAAATAGGCCAAATTAGTTTAGATCATGGGTTGATTCATGTTCAATTGGCTAATTGAAGATGAATGTAGTCTTTGGTTTGAATTAATTTGGAATTAATTTAGATTTAGGCCAAATTAATCCTTTAGGTCAATTTTGGCTAAGTGGGTCAGTTGGGCTAGGTTGGGTCCAATTAATCAAATTGGAGCTTTGGTCAAGTTCAATAATGAATTTGAAATGAACTTGAGTCATTGGTTGCAATCAATTTAGGTTGGATCATGATTTGACCTAATTTGGTCGTTTAGGCCAATTTTGGTCGACTTGGGTCAAAGGACCAATTGGGTTTGGTTTGGCTCAACTGATGGTCAAGTCATGTTCAAACATTGATCATGGGTTGATGTGAATCAATGATTTCAACCAATTTAGTGTAGGGTGAGTTTTGGCTAGTTTTGGTTCATTTGGGCTAAAGGGTTGACTTGGTCAAATGACTAAGTTGACTTGGTTTGACCCAATTGATGGCAATTTATCGTCCTAGTGTGATCAATGATCATGGTATGAGGCTTAGATGACCTTGATTCAATCCAATTCAGGTTGGATTACAACTTGTCTCAAAAGGATTCTTTAGATCACTTTGGGTAAAGTGAGCCTAAGCAAGTCAATTGGCTTGGTTTTGACTTGATTTAAGTTCAGTTGAACTTATATATGAGCCTAAGATTGAAATATAAATTCAACTATAATCAATTTGGAGTCCAATGGATTTTGGTTCATTTAAAATTTTCAAGTCAAAAGGGCTAAGTTGGGCTTGACTTGAATTTGGTTTGATGATTATATGTTTCATTTATATTTGGGAAGGCGATTGGAGGAATAATTGATTCAAGAGAAAATTCATTAGTTTTGACTTGATTTGGGTATGATTTGGCTAATTCCAAAGAATTAGGTTAAAGGGCTTATATTGGGTTTTGATTTGATTTTGGATTTAGTTTTGGGCATTTGAATGTAGATTTCATTTACATTTGGGAAGATAATCAAATGAACAATTGATTTATAAGAAAATCAATTGAGTTTGAAGTGATTTGAAGGTAAATTTGGCTAAGCTCATGAAGGTAGGTTCAAAGGGCTTAGAAGGAGATTTGATTTAGTTTGATTTAGTTTTGATGATTTGAGTGTAAATTTTGTTTATATTTATGAAGATGATTGAAAATATGATTGATTCATGAAGAAATCAATTGAACTAGGATTGGATTAGGTGGAGATTTAGCTAAGTTCATGGAATCAAATCACATGGCTTAGGAAAGATTTCAAGTTTGGATTTGATCATGGGTTTCAATCATTTGGAGTTGATTTTGAATTTGAATTTGGGATTTGATATGAATTTGAGGTTAGGTTTTGGGTTAAGAAGGGGAAGATAGGATTGGATTTAGGCTATAGGGTAAGTGGATTTTTTAATCCCTAAGGCATGGCCTAATCCTATGGTTAACCCTTCTAAATCTCTAGGTTTAGGTTAAGTGTTCACCTAATCACTTAAAGTGTCTTAAGATTAAGGAACTCTTAGTGTCTAGAAGATTCCTATACCTATGATGGGAAGATTGAATTCTCACTCCAAAAGTGAGGTCAATAATGGATCTTTGGTATTTGATTTGATTGTTACATCGATAGTCACCTCAATACCAAATTTTAAGTTTATCTTTTGAGCAACACCTTGGTATACAACATCCTTAAAATGTTGAGTACTTCTCATATTTGTATCGAAATATTCACACATAATTTGTAATAACCCTATTATCCATTCTGGTTTCAAGCTCCACAAAAAATTTCTTTTCGTTTTATTGGTAGTAGCTTTTGCAGTTGATTGGAGTTGTTCCATTACACTTGAATCTAATAATCATCAAGATAAAAAAGTTCATGTGACTTCTTCAGTAAAAATTAAAAATCAATCTTTATAAGAAATAGAGGTATTGTAAACCAATCGGACAACCAAGTACATGACATTGTTTACCTAAATCAACTTGTATCATGGATCATATAAAAGTTGACAAAAGCAACATTGTAACATTATCACAAATTAAAAGAAAAAGTAATGCATGTTAAGAACATTATAAAAACATCATGAAAAAACTTGTGATTGTATTATCAATATTATATAACACTATAAAGTAAAAAAAATTATATAATATATGCAATTAAATTATGTGAAAAATCAAAACACAAGCACAAAATTAGGAGTAGAAAAACATATATATTCAAGATATCAAAACTCAGTATTCTACATACGATCCCACATGGCATTAGTGATTTGGTTTCTTTTGTCTAACCACTCTTGAGAGTCATCTTCAAATAATTGAGATTTCCTTCTCAAGTGACATCTATTATGCCACTCATCTTCCAGAACAATGATTTTGTCACCACTTTCCATAATTATCTAATTATGTAATATACAACAAGTTAGCACAATTTCAACTTGCATTTGTAATGGGAAATAAGGGTCACTTTTTAAGATAATGAAACGATTCTTAAAAGAATCAAAAGCTCTCTCCACAATTGTGCGTAATAATGAATGTCTTAGGTTGAAAAGCTCTCTATAATTTGAAGGTTGAAGTGAAGATAATTCTTTTAAGTGGTATCTTATCGCATGATATGGAGAAATAAAATCTTTTTTAGTGGAGTAGCCACCATCAACTAAGTAGTACTTACTTGCACTATTAAATTTAGTGAGGTCAACGTGACTATTTATGAAGTTTAAAATTAGAATATGACTCCATACCTTTTTGAATTCGTAAACCATCAGGCTTTTGTAAGGCATTTCTAAGGATAGTTGCATAATGTACTAAACCTTTCCAACCAGCTAATACAAACATGTATCTTAAATCAAAGTATATTGTCGTTAAGATATTATGAGTTAGATATGGCTTCCTTCCTTTAAATGCAGACTCGTGCTCCTTAGGTACCCTAGTTTTAATATGTGTTTCATTTATTGAACCAAAGTAATCCTAATTTTGCAAGAAACTATATTAATATAAATATGAAGATAGAAATAACTTTGAAACATAAGATCAAAGTTTATCTGAAAGAAAGAAATAAATCTATAGTTTGATTGTATCTTATAAAAAATTTGTAGTAGCGGAGGCATAATCAGCTCATGACGTAGCTCTCCTATGACATAAAACAGTGTTAAAGTACCTAGCAATTATTTTTTCAGATTGTTCAAAGTTGAACCAAATGACTCGATTACAAATTCTATGTCAAATTATATGAAGCAATATAGCAACTTGCTCATCGTTACATTGAAAGTGTCTAGTAGTAATCTTCTTCTACAAATTAAATCATATAACTTAAAAGAAATGTTGTTTCTTCATTCGAACCATGCCAATATAGTCAGAATAGGAACCATGATACAGCCTGAAAAGATATTTTTGACATTGTATATTCCTGTTAACATTACACCTTTGTCTTTATGTACCTATCTTATACAATAAAATAAGCATAACATTCATAGCTATAACAATCATAGCATGAACAACTAAATGGTTTTGACTTTGAACAACATTTGTTCCATCCCAGAAGTCGTCCAAATTGAGTGTTCTATCTGCATTATGATGCAACTGCTCTGCCAGCTTTGAAGCATAAATAATAATGTAAAGATAAAGAATTGACCTATACTCATTAGAAAGATACTATTCTTTTAATAAAAATGTTGTTTTAGATTTTCACCTCTGTTAATTTATTGTCTACTTATATTTAGCTCACTGATATTCAACTCCATCACACCCTTACGAAAGAGGACTCGGATCGATTCCTTATATATGTTCCATGATAAACAATGTCATGTAGCCAATCTCATACATGTCCCAAGACATAAACTATTCAACCTTTTACATGGCAAACTATGGTTCTATCATGCGAAGAATATATAAATTTATAGTCATATATTGACCTAAACTTTTCATAAATACATGCAACTGTTAAACCCATCAACAACCCAATATTTATTGTCATAATATAATGAGTATAAACAAAGCCATTAAAATAAAAAAAATTATGCAGCTAAAAATGATATGAACAATCTGCTTGCTGTTCAATTGTATTATCACCTGTTGAATAATGATCAAAATAAAGGATTACGAAAAATTAATTTGGGATATAAGTAATATTAAAATTCATTTTCAACCATGAAATTATATAATGATTTTATATTTTTATATTGACATGATTTTTTAATTATTAAATACACATCAAATCTCTACATGCTTAAGTTATGATATCGATAATTTAATACATTCTTTCCAATGTAAACCATTACGAAATTAAGTTTATCTCCAATCAATAAACATAAGCAAAACTCTCTTATACATCAAATTAATAAACAATGGAAATAAAAAAACTACTTTACATGTGCCCTTCACATACTTCACATATTTGTATAATCACTAAATCAAACAATATATATGGTACTAAAAAACATAGCAAACCCTATTCTATATGCATTGCCTTAGAAATCTAATCATAAAGGTAGGGCTAAAGCACTCTCTCCTTCATAACATAAGCTTCCATCAATCTCCTAATATTCTAATTTCTAAAAGTCAAATGTCTAACCCATTAATCTTCCTTATAATTGCTCCAATTTGTAGCCCTATTTAACTCTAGGGGTGTAAATGAGCCGAGTTTGAGCGAACATAACTCTTGTTCATGTTCGGCTCATTTGAAATTTATTTTGTTCATGTTTGGCTCGTTTATATATCAAACTTGAAATGTCTGTTCGTGTTACATAACGAGCCGAACATGAGCTTTTTTGACAACCCTATATGAGAGAGTATTCCAATCTGGGCCCATCTTTTGCATAACAAAAATTTTAACCACTAAGATATGCTTACATTTGTTATATATAAATGTGTTTGTATGTATATATAATAATAATAATAATAATAATAATAATAATAATAATAATAATAATAATAAATAATAAATAAATAAAAATAATAGTAATAAAATAAAAATAATAATAATAATAAATAAATAAATAATAATAATAATAATAATAATTATAATAATAATAATAATAATATATTTTTTATTTCAAATCGGTAACACATCGAATAAATGATTGTCATTTTTATATATCGAAGCTTAAAATATATGTGTTCGACTCATTCTAAACGAAATAACCGTCGTGAACAACGAGCTTTTTTGACAACCCTATTTAACCCATTAGAAGAACATTACACTCATATCACCAAAAACTCGATATAATCTTGTGATTCGCATAAACCTTCAAACATATATGCTAGGAGCTTATGTCACTCAAGTTTAAACCAAAATTAAAAAAACTAAGAATTGCGCTTTAGGTACTTCAATCAGCTAATTTAAATGTAAGACCTAATATCATAAATCAAGGGGGTTTTTAAACATAAAAAATATGAATGATTTGTCTTTTGTACAAAAAAAAAAGACTTATGTCAAATCAACGTTCTTGATTTTCAAATAACGTTCTTGATTTTCTTTACAAAATACTTTTTTTGAGATTTCTGTTTGTTGGATCTTGTGTTGCCGCTTACAGCTAGGTTCTCTCTATTGATATTTTGTTGTCATTTACCTTTCTTCAAGTCTTTAGCCATGTTGGTGTTTTTCATTCTCTTTTTCTATCGGTTGATGTAATATCTGGTACACATCATTACCCCTTCCAGTAAAAGCGACCTTGTCCTCAAGTTAAAGCTCGAAATTAGGTATCCAAGATGCGCCCTTGCTTACTCCGTCCCCGCACTAATATTTCTTTTATGGGTCTGTCTTCGTGTAATATTGTTCGTTCATCTAGAATATTGATTGGTTTAACTAATGGTTGGCCTTCGATAAATTATGTTGGAAGTACTGCTGGGTGTAAGTTGGAGTTTTGCCGAAACTATTTAAGGCGAGAGACATGGAATACATTGTGAATTTTTGCTGTGTCTGGAAGCTCTAGTTTATAAGCAACTGATCCCACCTTTTGTATGATTTTAAAAGGGTTATAGTATTGCCTTTGCAATTTTGTATAAGGATGAGATGTTATCGAAGTCTGTTGGTATGGTTGTAGTTTCACAAGGACTAGATCATTTACTTGAAATTGCAATTCTCTTATTTTTTTTGTTAGCCATTTGTTGCATTCGGTTTTGGGCCTCTTGCAAATTCTCTTTGAGCTGTTGTAGTACTTTATCTCTTTGTTGTAGAATTGTTTCTACTTCTATATTGGTAGATGAGTTACAGCTATATGGTATTATTGGTGGTGGAAGTCTCCCGTAAACTATTTGGAATGGAGTCATCTTTGTAGATATGTTAATGGCTGTGTTGTAAGAGAATTCTGCCCATGGTAGATAATGTAGCCAACTTTTTGGTGACTCTAATACAAAGCTGCGAAGGTATTGCTCAAGTGTTTTGTTAGTTACTTCTGTTTGGTCATCTGTTTGTGGATGATATGAGCTGCTATGATTAAGTGTAGTGCCACTTAACCTAAACAATTCTTGCCAGAAATTGCTCATAAAAATGGGATCTCTGTCTGAAATGATACTCTGTGGTATGCCATGAAGTTTGCATATATTTGAAACAAAATATGGGCAATCGAGGTTGCTGAAAAATTGGTGTTAAGTGCTGAGAAATGTGTATACTTTGATAACTTATCTACCACTACTAAGATAGCTATTTTATTTTGTGACTTGGGTAAGCCTATAATGAAATCCATTGAAAGTTCCTCCCATATAGTTGTTGGTATGGGTAATGGCTGCAGTAAACCTGCAGGTTTCTGACTATCATATTTTACTTGTTGGCATATGAGGCATGTGGTGATGAATTGTTGAATGTCTTGTTTCATTTTTGGCCAATAAAACTGTTGAGTTATCCTTGCTAATGTTCTTCTTATGCCACAGTGACCCCCCAATGGTGATGAGTGCATTTCTCTCAAGATTAGTATACGTAATTCAGAGTTTGCAGCTAGTACAATGTAGTTTTTATAGTATACTAATCCTTTATGTTTTTTGTAATTCTAAAATTGCTCTGAGTTTTCTGTAATCTGATGACACAGTTGTTACAATTCTGGTTGAGCTTATTTTTCCTCTTTAATTTGATCTAGTAAGGAGTTGAATTGTTGTGTATAAGCATAGAAGCTCTGATAGTTGTGGTTTTGTGAGGTTTCAGTTGTAGGTTGGTTTACCTGTATGCTATGAATCTTGCGGGATAATGCATCAGCTACTTTATTTGTTATTCTGGTTTGTATTCTATTGTGTAGTCAAAATCCAGGAGTTTGACTAGAAACCGTTACTGTTCTGGTGTTTGAATCATTTGCTGCATTAATTCTCTTATACTCTTTTGATCTGTTCTAATTATAAATTTGTTGCCTAGCAGGTATTGGCGCCATCTCCCCACTGCTTCTGTGATTGCATATAATTCTCGTGCATAGGTAGATATTTTTTGTAGTACTGGTGATAGTTTCTTGCTATAGTATGCAATTGGGTGGCTCTTTTGGAGTAGCACTGCTCCTATTGCTGTACTTGAAGCATCTGTTTCTAACACAAAAGGTAAGGAAAAATTTTGAAATGCCAACACTGGCAATGATACCATAGTCATTTTTAATTATATGAATGCTTTTTGAGCTTCCTCTGACCATTGAAATTGTTGCTTAGCTAATAGTGATGTTAATGGTGTAGCAATTGCTGCATAATGCCACACAAATTTTCTATAGTATCCTGTTAAACCTAAGAATCCCCTTAGCTATTTTACAAAATTTGGAGCTGGTCATGATTGCACTGCTTCAATTTTTCTTTGGTCTACTGCTATCCGTTGAGCTGACAGGATATGGCCCAAGTACTCTATTCTTTCTTGTGTAAATGTGCATTTTGAAGGTTGATAAATAATATATTTTGTTTCAACTTTTCCAGGACTGATTGTAAGTGGTGTTGATGTTGATTTATGGAAGGGCTGTAGTTTAGTATGTCATTAAAGAAAACTAATACAAATTTGCATAGGAATGGTTTCAGAATTGTGTTCATCATTGCTTGAAATATTGATGGTGCATTTGTCAAGCCGAATGAGATGGCTATAAATTCATAATATCCTTCATGTGTCCTAAATGCTGTTTTGTATATATCTTCTTCTGTCATTCTGATTTGGTGGTAACCTGATCGTAAATCTAATTTTGAAAAAATAGTTGCTCCATGTAGTTCGTCCATTAATTCTTCTGATGTTGGTATGGGGAATCGAGCTAGAATAGTAATCTTATTCAATGCCTTATAATCCACACAAAATCTCCATGTCCCATTTTTTTTTTACTAGAAGGGCTGGTGAAGAAAAAGGGCTAATGCTTTCTCTTATTATTCATATATCTAGCATTTCTTTAATCAGTTTTTCAATTTTTATTTTTTGAAAATAGGGATATCTGTAAGTTTTTACTCGTATCGGCTGGGCTCCTGGTAACAAATTGATATAGTGGTCTATGTCCCTTTTGGGAGGTAATTCTATTGGAGTCTGAAATAATTCTTAATACTACTGTAAAACTTGTTGTATGTTTGCAGGTAGATTTTTGAAGCCTTTTAGTGAAGAGTTTGGCTGCTGTGAAACTTCTCTGACGTGTAGGTATGATATAATTTCAGCCTTGTCTTTCAATTTTGTGAACTGATGTAGGGTAATGTTTTCCCAGTTTGATGTTGTGTCTCCTTGTAATTGTATGAGTGTATCTTTGTATTTGAATTTCATGGTGAGTTTCTTGTAATCTATTGTACACCCTCCAAGTTGTTCTAGCTACTGAACTCCTAATACTACATCTGTTCCTCGCATTGGTAATAGGTAACAATCCATTATAAATGTGTATCCTTGTAATTTGATGGGTATGTAGGAGCATACTTTTGAGCATTAGAGTGTCTCCCCATTTCCTACTAACACTTTGAAGAAAGATGCAGGTGTTACCGTATGTTCTATAAATTTGGCTAGTTTGGATTATATGAAATTGTGTGTCGATCTACTATCAATCAATACTTACACTGTAATATTTCCAATCATTCCTTGCAAAAGTAAGGTTCTTGGGTTTGATTATCCCGTAAATGCATTAAAACTGAATTCTGGGATGTCATATTGGATGAATGTGTTTTCCTGTTAGTTTTCTTGCTGCAGATTGTGTTCTTGTTTGTCGTTAACTACCATGAGGGCAAATAACTTTGATTTATAGCTGTGACCCTTATGGTATTTCTCATCATAATTAAAGCACAATCCTTTTTTTCTTTCTTCCAACTGGGCTGCTGTAAGTTTCTGAACTAGTAATGTGAGTTTATTGGTATCTTGGTTGTTTTGTATTGGAGTAGTTGGAGTGGGTAGTAATGGTTGATGTTATTTTAATGTTGTTGCTTGATTATTGCGGTAAGTCTTCCCTATGTACATCTCCTCTGATAATCTATCTTCCATCAATTTTGTCAACGGGAAGGCTTGTTGTAATGATGTCAGTTATAAAGCTCTGACTTCTCTTTTTATATCATGCCTCAGTCCAGACTCAAAATAACTTCGAAGGAAATCTGGTGGGATTCCTGAAATCTGATTTGCTAACTCTTCAAATTCATTGTAGAAATCTTGTACTGATGTCTTTTGTTGCATTTTTGCTAATTTGTGATGCAAGTCTCTATATAATGATGATCCAAATCTTTGTATGACTTGTTCTTTAAAATTGTGCCAAGAATTTAGTATTTTGTTGAGATGCATCCATTGGAACCAACTTAATGCTGGTCCGTCCATATAAACTGATGCTATTATAAACTTTTGTTCTTCTGAAAGATTGTAATATTGAAAGAATTGATTTTCTTTGAATAACCACCCTCTTGGGTTTTCTCCATTAAAGCGGGGGATGTCCACTTTAACTGGTCTTGAATTTAGATTTGTTAATTTTATTTGTGGAGTGAATTCTATAGGTGTAGAAAGACATATCTGTGATTCTTTGCTCCCTTGTTGATGTTCTTGAATTGATTTCTCTAGCTTGTCTTCAATGGCGGACAATCTGCGAGATATTTCATTGAGAATTATCGTAATTGATGTCATCTGTTCAACATTTTGTTCAGTCGTCCAACGCATCTTCTAGTATTTTTGCTGTGTGTCTTGTGTCTTCTGCCTTTGATTTTTTTGTAACAGAGGTTCAATGAGAGCACCAATGATATGGTCACGTGTCCTTATCGAGATCGGTGAGGCTTCTTTGGGAAGGAACCAAGAAGCTTCCTTGAGAAGAATCCAACTATTCGGAAAAGGAAAAGCCTTTCGAGCGGCCAGACTCCAGAGAAGAAGAAAGAAATGCCAGAAGGAAAAAGAAGAAAATGTCGAAAGGAGAAGAAGAAGAAGAAGAAAAAGAAAAAGATTAGCCAGGGAAAATATCCTCTCTTTTCTGTTGTTCTATCTGTTTATTTATAGTAAAGCTTTTACAGTTCTTGGTTTCGGGTCTAGTCTAACTGATTCTGTTTTCTTGTTTCTTTCTAACAATATACTATATAGTTCTTGATTGTCTTTACAAATGGGTTTTTTTTAGGTTTATGTTTGTTGGATCTTGTGTTGCGACTCATGCATACAGTTTGTAGGTTCTATCTGTTGGATATTTGTTGTCGTTTTGTGCTTACCTTTCGAAGTCTTTAAGCCATGTTGGTATTTTTCGTTCTCTTTTTATGCTACTGGTTGATGTAATATTTGGGTACACATCAAATTGGCACCGTGAACTATATTAGATTTTTATTATATCATTGCTTCATTCATTTGAGAATGAGGACAACCTCCATTTCTATGAATATATCAATTAAGGGCTAGCTTGTAACCCATGGAACTTCTATGAAGATGAATTCAAGTTGGTTTTCAAGCACAATATGTGTGTGTGTCCAAGAAAAAATTATGTTTAAGTTTTGAGACATGACATTACTTGGCTACTCCTAGTCTTAAATAGGTTCACTCACTTAATATGTTTACAAATAGTTTAAAGTGAAAGTTTTATGAGATGGAAAGGCTTGGAGTTTTTGTTATGAAAATATATTGAGATAATTGAAGATGCATAGTTAAAAGAGTTGCATTTGACCAACATCCATTGCAATGGCTTAAAGGAAATTAATGTTTATCATTTGGGAGTGTCCTAGATAGAATTATTAACCAAATTATATATGGGTCATAAAAATGAAGCTAGCAAAGTTATTGAGGCAAGTTGTTGAAGTCTATAATCATTTTTGACCTCTAAATAGTCTTCCAAGTAGGCATGATTTAAATAAAATTGGTTCTAATTCAATTTGTTGTATTGAAAAGTGGTCCATGTCCAAGCCTCCGAGAGAAATAATGGTTATAAAAGTCTTGAAGTTCATCTTGAGTAATTTTCCTACAACTAATAATTAAAGAGAACAATAAAAATACCCATTCAAGTTTTGTTCAACATAATCAACTCATTGAATGCTTAATTTCATAAGAAAAAATAAGTGTGGCATAAGGATAGACAATAATCTAATAGTAAGGAAAATTATGATCTAACAAATCGATTTATGAGTTATAACTAATTAATAGGGATCACAGCAATCCTATTTTAAAAATATGTTTTCTTAATTTATTTTTTAAGTATTTCTATTTTTTATTTTTAAAAATAAATCACATTATTTTTAAAAATAATCAAAATAATTTTTAAATATTTTGAGTATATTTAAAAATAACTATCACCATCACACATATTTTATTTCAAATCAAAATATAAACAAAATAAATAAAAATAAAAAAATAATAAATATAATGATCCCCAATGACTCCTTAATGAATTAAATTTGAATACAATATAACTTGTTTATTTATTATTCAATAAGTAACTTTTGATTTTATATTCGATAATGATTTCTATATTATTTAATTAAAACATACTTAAATATAACTTGTTTAATTATATTTGATAATATTATGTTATATTTATTTATTTGTTCACGTTTCTTTCATAAATTTGATTACTATTATAGGAGCATTTATATCTTCAATAAGATCAATCATCTATTTATACCTCAATCATGTTTTCTGAGAGATATAATGAGATGTTTAAAAGAACTAAACATCATACTAAATTGTAGCTTATGACCATGTTTTAACATTTAATTAATCATGATATATATATTTACATATATATATATATATATATATATATATATATATATATATATATATATATATATATATATATATATATTGAAAGTGATTACATTCAAACATCTGTTAATAGACCATCTACGATGCGATTCTTAGTTAAGGTTGATGTTATCATTAATATTTTGGCATCCAATATGTCCTAAAAACTCAAGCTATGGCTGGATTGCCAAAGCACTCTTTTGTTTTTCGTTTGTTTTTTTGTGTTTAGTAAAGTACGCATATTTCTTTCATCCAACTCTTATGAAAGTCAGTTCCTTTGCAGAGGAAGCCTCATCTTCTTTGATATAGAGTTCCATGTAGCTGAAGGATAACTTATTTTGGAAAAAAATTTGTTGTGGTATATTTTTATATTATTTTTTTAAAAAAAGTATATTTATTTAATTTCTATTTTTAAAAATAAATTTTATTATTTTTAAAAACACTCAAAATAATTTTTAGATATTTTGTATATTTTTATAAGTACTTTTACTATAAAATATATTTTATTTTAAATCAATATAAAATAGAATAAAAAATTAAAATGAAAGTCACCCTGAATGAGCCCTTAATGTCTTTCTTGATATCAGTTACATGATTATATTTTGCTAATTCTAATACCTCTAAAATTTAAATATTTGCCTTACTAAACTTAGAAAATAAATTTGGGTTCATCGTTTTTGCCACTAAGTACTATAATTTAGTGCTTCATTCTAAATATCCATGTTGTTATATTGATTATAGTACATAAATTGAAAGAATCATCTCCCTTGTATGCAAAAATAAAAAAAATAAAAATAAAAAAATTAATGGTCGTTCTGGTGTTCTAGAATCCACAAACATAATTAAAGTCTTAATTCCTGTATATATTATTACGTGCTAGAAAATTAGTTATGGTAGAATAAAAATTTACGCTTTAGCTTTATTGCGGAATCCACCACACACACAGATATTTGAAGAATTAATAAAAAACTAATTTTACGTAAAACCTCAAAAGAGGAAAACCCACTGCCCGCCCAATAAAAAATCTTTCACTATCTATCTATTTCAGAGTACAAAATTTTCCCGATAATGGGATTACATAATTGTATATTAGAAGGACTGACAATGAGAATCCCGAATCGAACATCGCCAGATAGCCATGATTAGCGATCTAGTAGTTGATAATGAGCGACCGAGCATCAGGCGGTGATGATCGCGGAGATGGCCTGATGGTCCGGTGGAATCGATGGTGCGGTCGACCGGTATGTCGCCGGTGGTACGGCGCACCGCAATGATGGTCGGCATAGCGATGCGGTGACGGCGATACCAGACGGTGGCGACAATGATGATCGATGGTGGCAACAGCAATGCACGGGTACGAATGGCAAGCGGTCAGGCCACTACCGGTGAGATCGACGGGCAGAGTCGGCTGGTCGAGCGAGATCCGGCGATGGTCGGCAGCGTGACCGCCACGGGTCGGTGATGGTGACCGGCGATGCGGTGATGGCGCGACCGCGGATGGATAATGAGCGGATGGCGGCGACGGCGGTCGACGGGCGAATAATTACGATTGAGACAATGATGATTGATGGTGGTGGCAGCGCTCGGTAATGGCAACAGCAACGGCAGCGGTTCGGCACGTCACCGACAAATGAGATTGATGATGACGAGGGTGGCGAGGCGGCCGACGGCGGCGGCGGTTAGGCCAACGAGGTAGCGAACCGTCAGTGGTACCATTACGCTTGGAGAATTTTTAAGCTTTAGAGCTCTCTCTTCTCTTTAGTTTGGGCTCCCCTCAAGTGAAGAATGAGGGGCTATTTATAGATTAGAGGAGTGACGTTTCTGTAAATACATGTAAAATCCGAATCACTCCACTCCACCGGACAACTCAAAATGATTCATTTGATTATTTGATGTATTTTAAGTATTGTAATGCTCAAATGAAGTCAGAATTATGAGATCTTGGGCTTTTTAGATTCAGCTCATCAAGACGCTCGATTTTACTATAAACACTTCATGTTTAAGAGCTATTTAAGGATTTAACTGATATCCCAAAGTTTCCAATGATATTTGAAGTGCTTGATATCGGCTAGTTAACCAGGATCAACTACATATCAAGATTTTATATATATTAGTATATATATTTTAAGTATATATATATATATATATATATAGATAGATAGATAGGAATTAAGACTTTAAGATTATGTCAGTGGATTCTAACGGAGAAGCAGCAAATTTTTTAATAGAAGTAAAGTTTTTCACTAATGATGAATCTTTAAGTTTATCACTAATGATGAATCTTTAGAAATTTTAATGTAACAAAAAAACAAAAAATAGATATATTTAAAGTAGCTGTTAGTAATGATTTTAAAATCTATTACTAAAATAATTCTTCAACCAAGATCTCTTCATATTAATGCAAACAAATGCAAAAAAAAAAAGTTAAACATATTTTACAGAAATAAATTTCTATTTAAAAATATAAAAAGACAAATAAATAAAATAATAGATAAAACAACAAATAGAAATTTTCGCCTGTAGCCGCGATAATAGCCCAGTTGGACGAATTATCACCAATTAAACTGATCATGACGCTACTTTGGTTTTTTTTATTTAAAAAAATGTGCAAATTCTGCTTCTTAAAATATTTTTTAAAAATTTTGAGAGGCAGAAATTTTATATTTTTTAAAAAATTAAACTTTTTTTTTTTTTTTTTTTAGCAGAGGGGGGCAGAAGTGCTTTTGTTTGGGATTAGTCTATTTGACGTTCTTTTTTTGGGATTATTAGTCTATTTTCACTTCTCATTGGCACTACACAGGTGATTAATACAGGTAATTAATTCACTAACTCTGTTATAAGACCTCCTTATGCTCAAATATCAGATAGATTGGCCACCTTGTGATGGGCCAAAACAACTTTGAGTGCCTACAAGTAGTTATAGTTACAAATATCTATTATGAACATAGCATTATGAAGAAAATTAGAAGACAAATCATAAAAATATTATAAATAATAAGTTTTATAAGATCCATAAATCAATTCTCTTGTATCCACATGATAAAAATATCATTGGTTCCATATATGTAATATGATATTAAATATTATGAATAAGATATATGATTTACTTGTCATAATATTTTGATATAAATCTTATGGTTCAATGATGCTAAATGTTAAGTTTGTGAAATGTTCTAGGGTTTTAATAGTTCATAACCTCTAGATCTTGAGTTATAACCAACAAATATAAATTATAGTTTGACTCATTTAGTGATCTAATCATGAATGATATTAAAGAGAAAGTTAATGTTGAAATGATTACTAAATGTGTAGCATATAGTAGCAGTACATGGAGTTTTAGAATTGAAAATTACGAAATTCATCATTTCAGCTTAAACAGCATGGTTGGGGGAATGATGACTTGCCCGATCTAGATCCCATGGTTTAATTGTGGTCCTAGTCTACTTAGTCGGAGGAGGTAGTATTGACGTCGAAGGATTCTTATACATGGTTGTTCAAGAAATCTTTGTAGACACGTGATATTTGTCAGGAGACATGCTTAAGTCTACCTTAAGATTTTCTATCAAGTACATCCTATGATTCACAACTCAAGAGCCATTTAGAATCTGAGCTCTGGTCATGATCGTAATATAATGGAGACTTAAGCGGCCAAACCACCCAATCAAAGGACTCTGAGTGGTAGCGCTTCATCTGTGGAGCCTACCCATCACGGTCGGAGAGGTCCGCGTCCTTCTTGCAAGAGATTGATTGAGAGTGAACATAGTAGAACACTTGACTTGACATTGGATCCTTTGTGAGCTAGAGTTTTCTTAATTTGTCAGCCCCGATAAATAATTATATAAGGTGGATAGATTGAGTTTTGCTTTAAGATTTTAATGATTAGATTTCATTTGAGCAGTTTTTTTAGAGATTGATATTTAATTTGAGTTAATTTGGATATGTTCAAGTGATTTAGATCCTATCAACTTTGTTTAATTGCTAACAGAGGATTATATCTACTATCACTTAATAGAATTAGTTTCGATATTTTTGGTGAAATTTTTTATAATAAATTTTTTATGTTTTTTTTGAGGACTTAAGATTAAATCGGGTAGCAACCCGCACAACATCCTCAGACACTTGAATTTAAGCATTCAACATAGTGTCGGGGCCCATGTGGGTGTATCTAAGAATGCCCTAGTTAACATTTTCTCTTCATTTGTATGAAGTGTTACAAATTCAGTGGCATAGAAGACGTTGTAAATTGATCTAGTATCTTATTAGATTTTTTAAATTAGTATTTAATTAATTTTGCTTGCTACTTTTCGAACTTTAAAATTTGCACTTGAAATCTCTATGTCCAAGCACATGCAGGTGTTTATAGCATATGTAATTTTACCTAATTAGTGATTTTGTTGATTTTGAAAATCATAATTTAGAATGAAGTTCCTTAATTTTTGTATTGAAGGAAAGCTCCTTCATTCGTGCAGCGTTTATTTTAGTGTGCCATGCATTGCGGCTTTGAGTTTACTTTGTGAATATATTTATTTAGATGTATTTGGAATTAATTTTCATTGTTTGCATGTATTTGTGAATGTTTGTGGGTGATATGTAAGTTCATACTTCATAAATTCTATTTATCATTTAAAAGACTTTTCATTTTACCATAAGAGTTGTTAGACCTAATTTAGATTCATTTTTAACTTCATATCAAATTTTGAAAATTAAACTTCAAATTTATTGTAAGTTTGTTATGAGTTTAGTATTAACTTCCTTAAGTTTCACTTACGTTTGTTTTGATAATAAATATGGAACAAGGCTATTATGTTATGTTTTAAACATGTGGTTAGTTTAATTATAAGTAGGTCCCACAAAGATAGCTTTCCTTTCCTATAAATAAGGCTAGGGGGAGGGTCTTACCTTTCACATTATTTGCTTGAAGAGAAAACTTCATATCCTTTAAGGATTTTTTTCTTAGGAAAGGAAGGGAGCTTGCTTGCGTTTAAAGTAAGTAGTTTATTTTAGTATTGTATTTCCTCTTTATTTTAATGTTTAGTTTCCTTTAAGTATTCTCCTCTTTATTTTAATATTTATCTTCATGTTTATCGTGCATTTTTTTAATTTGAGTTTAGGCAATTTCCATTTGAATTTGTTTAAATCCCAAATTTTAGTAAAAATTTCGGCTAGGGGGAGCGACATCTAACAGATGTTGGCTTACTTGCTATGCCTTATTGAGCATAGCGAGTGGTGTCTTGCGACACCACAACTGTCTTCACACCCGCTACACTCTATGGGGCATTAGCAGGGTCTTGGAACCGATAAAAAAAATCACAAGCATGCATATACACATATACTTCCACATCGACATTTATACACATCCACAACTTATACTTTAGCACATCCACAATTTCTTGCAATTATATTCCCTATTCAGAATAGAGAATGAGAGGAAGAGGGCTCGGTTTAGTTCAAATCGAAGATAGGGGTGTTCGGCTAGGAGGAGAAAGCGGGGAAATTAGGAAGAAGAATTATCGAGGATTGTTTGGTTGCAGGATTCAAATAGGATTTAGGTTGGATTTAATTTAAATCTCGATCTCTTCCATTGGAGAAAGAATGGAAGAAAAATCGAGAAAGAAGAGAGAGGCTGAGGGAAGAATGAGATTTGGGTTGGATTTAATCTAAATCCTAGATCAACCTACGCCATTTGGAGAAAGAATGGAAGAAGGAAGGAGGATGGATTGGAAAGAATAGAGGAAGGAAAGTAAGCATTATTTTTAGTTCATTTTGGATTGAGAAGAAGAGAAGAATTAGGGGAAAAGAGAGATGGGAGAGCGATTTTGGGCGTGGAGCCAGTCGCAGATGGGCTGAGAGGAGTTTGATTTGATCAGACGAGCCTCCATGTGCATGCTCCTTCGGTCGTGAGGAGGAATGATCCCATGCGTTTGAGGAATAGGGTAGGAGGAATGACTCGCGTGAACTGGGATGGGTCGGTTCGGGTTCATTAGAGCGGAGTTATGGGGATTTAGGTTAGATTTGGGTTTATTTAATTTCTTTAAGCACTTAATCGCACTTAAAATGAATTTCACACCAATAAAATCACATAGTTAATATATATATATATATATATATATATATATATCTTAGCATATTCCCGGGTTTTGGGCCTTGATGGCATTACAATCGATGGTTCAAGTCAGCATCAAATTGAGTCAATTTCAACTCAAAATGCATGTCGTCACTTTTGATCGCTCGACATTCATGCAGACTTGACTAAATTAAATGAGAATGGTCTTACTTGATAGATTTTGATATTTTGAAGCCAACGACTCAATCATTTTCAAGAACGGAGGTTGTTTGGTTTACGTCGGTGCCTCCTGACCTCGATATGCATGTAGGGGCATTGACGACTCTATCGCTTGATTAGTTGATCATCAAGTTGTGTAATATTTAAATTCTAATTAATTTTGATATTTTGAATATGATGGCAAAGTCCGTTCATCGATCGGAGGTCATTTGGATTGATTTTGGTGACATGTGTATTTCTGCCTCGATTTATGCACTATCATTTCTGATTATTCAACATCTACACAGACTCACCGAATTGAGCATGGACAGTCTTATTTGATAGTTTTTGATTTTTTGAAGCTAACGACATGCTCAATTTCATGAACAGAGCTCGTTCGGACATTATCGCAGCTTCTCGACTCTAATATGTGCACTGACACATTAATAGCTCGATCGCTCGATCGACTGCTCTTTAGATTATGCAATATTTATATATTGACCAATTTCTATATTCTGAATGCAATGGTGAAGTCTGTTCATCAATCGAAGGTCATTTTGATCATTTTTGGTAACATCCAGTGCATTTTGAGCTTTGATTTGCGCACTATCATTTTGAAGTCCATTGAATTTGACTTGTGGGCTTGACTTGACTTATGACACATACATGGAAGTCAACAAATTCCCAATAAATGTGATTCATGCATGGAGCAAGTCACGTTTGTTGAAAACTTGTTGACACTTTTTTTACTTTCTTTGCTTTCTCTTTTTTTGTTCCTCTTTTTTTCTTACCGTTTCTTTGTATAACTCTATTTTTATTTGTTGGATTCTTATGTGTCATTTATCTAATTATTTAATGTTATCTTTGGAGACGATGATCATCATTGAGCCTAGTGAGGAGGCTATTTGGTCAGAGATTGACATGCATTATCCTCATTGAGATGTCGATATCAAGAATAGGATTCAGCAGCACAACGATATGTTGCAAGGATTTGATTTTTACCAGGGTTTCTTCGCACACTCATCCCTACTTCCTGACTGTACTTTAGATTTCTTTACTTTTGAGGATCCTACAGATTAGGTGTCTACCATTAAGCTAAAGTTTGGGGACTACCGGATAGCGGTTAACGGGTTTGGTTATGTGACGGCGGGCAGTCTAGACTTCTGAGCCATTGTCTGCTACAGCCAGGCTTATTAGACCTACTTTGAGATTCCTCCATTGGCAGGATTCCTAGTCTTCCACCGGATATGTCACATGAGCTAGATATATCTTGCAGGCTTATAGAGACACTTTACGGACAGCTGGCATTTATGAGGCAGTATGTGTGTCTTTATTTGATTTTGGAGGTATGCTTTCTTCCTGGGCTCAAAGTTGCGATGCGGGGATTACGGGGATGCTAGTAACACTTGTTGATCGGATGGAGGATTACTCCTTAGGACCTACAGTCTCAAGTCTCCGACTCATATAGAGCATTCGCTATCGCTGTGTCATTGATTTTGGTGTATTTTGAATTGACGGCCATCATATTTCCATTGGTGGTGCATGATTTTGGTTTTGATTGAGTGATTCCTCATAGCTTCACATGACATCATCACAACTTCGACTCTTAATATTATACAATAACCTATCTGCAACCAATTATATTACAAATACAATGTGACAAAATATTCATCGTCAAGGTCTTTTAGATCATCATGCTATTCCCAATTTGACATTTGCAGTATCATTTCATTTCCATCATTTGACTTGTGGGCTTGACTTGACTTATGACACATACATGAAAGTCAACAAATGCCCCCAATAAATGTGATTCATGCATGGAGCGAGTCACGTTTATTGAAAACTTGTTGACTCTTTTTTTGACTTTCATTGCTTTCTCTTTTTTTTTGTTCCTCTTTTTTTCTTACCGTTTCTTAGTATAACTCTATTTTTATTTGTTGGATTCTTATGTGTCATTTATCTAATTATTTAATGTTATGCTGGAGGAGACCTGATGATCAGTCATCTATTGAGCCTAGTGAGGAGGCTATTTGGTCGGAGATTGACATGAATTATCCTCATTGAGATGTTGATATCAAGAATAGGATTCAACAGCACAACGATATGTTGTGAGGATTTGATTTTACTGTGGTTTCTTCGCTCATCCCTACGACTATACTTTATACTTTTGAGGATCCTACAGATTAGGTGTCTACCATTAAGCTAAAGTGTGGGGACTACAACCCTTCGGATAGCACAGTGGCCCAAGTTAGTTTTGGATATTGTGATAGCCGCTTGACAGAGATGAGATAGTTTTTATTACTACGGATTAGATCGACTTAGATTCCTCCATTGGCAGGATTCCTAGTCTTCCACTTGGATACGTCACATGAGCTAGATATATCTTGCAGGCTTATAGAGACACTTTACGGACAGTTGGCATTTATGAGGCAGTATGTGTGTCTTTATTTAATTTTGGAGGTATGCTTTCTTCTTGGGCTCGTAGAGTAGCGGAGTTCTGGGATGCTAGTAGTAACACTTGTTGGATCAGCCTGGAGGAGTTGACTATTACTCCTTAGGACCTACAGGCTATGCCAAGTCTCCCGATACTTAGTTACCGCTATAAGGAGTGTGTTCCACCTAATGAGGAGTTATTTCGTAGGTGGACTTCAGATGATTGTGATTGATGAGGTAGGCTAGCTATGCCTTATGTTTATATTGAGCTACACTGCCTGTGAGTACATGGATTCAGAGCTTCTTATTGGATTATGCTCTATCCGAGGAGACTGTATCACTATATGACCCTTTTCGATTGGATGTGTCTGACGGTAGTTACTTATCTAAGGAGATTGCGAAGCCTATTTTATTAGCAGGAGCGACTTCTCCAGCTTTACAGGGATTGAGCGAGGATTTATTCTTAGCCAGCTTTATAGTGACATGGCTATACATTTTTGTGCTTCCCATTACAGAGGGATCAATTCATCCAGGTGCTTTATTAGCATCCAGCAAGATTTCTCGGGGTGAGTGAATTTCTCTAGCTCTTGCAGTGTTCGCTAGGATTTATAGGATATTGGGGGTGATTTCTGAGGCTGGTTCTTTAGAGTTACGAGACGTGACTCTACCATGGCAGTACTTGTATGCTTTGGCTCACCTTTACATACATGGTGCAGTTGCTTGTTTTGAGTATCCTACATTCTTTTTAGGGCAAGGATATTTTACAATCTTGCAGTTATATTGAGCATCGTCTACTTTAGAGATGGAGTGGATTCACATGTTCTTCTTTGCTCCTCATTTGGTCAGAGATCAATTTTTATTGGTTCCCTATATTGGATATTGACACCATTTGATAGGGGTTGATCTTATTGACAGTCTTGATGAGAATGTTAGATATTCCTTGCTTCATGGCTGTCGGGCATTGAGAGTAGCTGAGTACCTTTTTGGTTTACGTCTAAGATGGTTATGCTATCAATTTTGGTAGTTAGTTGTTATAGAGGGCTATCAGCCCAACCAAGCTGCACGATAGTTTGGTTTCTTTCAGTCGACCACTCATGATGGTAGGCCATTCATCCATGGTTTAGTAGACATTAAGAAGATTAGGATGGTTCCCCTTGAACCGTACTTATTTCTTGCTTATTTTGCTACATTTTCAGGAGGCTTTGGTGCTCACTTTCGGATAGTTCCTCCGCAGGGTCACATAGGGGTTAGTTATACCTACCTCACCTGGGTACAGCTGTCTTTCAGTTCTTTTCTGGAGCATGGTGCCAGGAGATATGAATGAAGGGTGAGATCTTTAGGAGTTCCTCGAGGTCAGTGGTCTTAACACTAGTCACCACCAGCAGGACACAACAGTGCCAGAGGTATAATTACTAAAAAAAAATTTTCAATACTTCTACCATTTTCTTTGTTGTATCATTAAAATATATTCGATGCATCTGATCTTGTAACTTGATTCATGATATATACATCAGTTGAGGAGCAGGTCAAGGTCGAGGATACCCTTCCTCATAACAGAGTTAGAGCTAGGGATTACGTTCACGGTGAGATTTCTTCACCGGCTTCCTTGAGCGTAAGTAGCGCTCTACGAGCCGTGCTCCAATTGATTATCCATGGGTCTGTCTCCACAGTAGTTTATGACTTCTGATGAGGTGCCACAGGTGTCAGGTAGCACTAGAGATATTATTGAGGACTCTAGAGTTGAGTTATGTCACGTGTGCTAGACTTAGATAACTACTCTTTATGTGGAGCCACTTTTTTCTACTGAGCCTGACCCTGCCCATTGCCCTGGAGAGACTTCTGAGGTAAGGGATCTCATTCCTAGTGAGGCTTCTGTTGAGCCTACATAGTCCTAGAGCTTATCAGATAGTGAGGGTCCTCGAGGATTACGTCACTTATGATACACCAGTTCAAATCGGTTCATCATGTTTAGGTACTTTCTCCCTCTCTTTATTTTTTAGTTGCACTTATTTACATTTACTGCTCTTCTTTATGTTGATTGTTTCCATTTGTTCCTTGCAATGCCTGATGTTGGTCATGAGTCTGAGATCTACCATCGACACCCCTATAGGCCAAATCCACGTGATAGGGACATGTAGGATTGCGACTTGGTTTTTTTGAGGGACATGGTTTCTCAGCTTACTTTGGACTCACCAGAGTCATTGGATAGCTTCACATCCTATGCGAACACCATTATGGATCTTTTAGCTCGTACTGGCTTGGAGGAGCAGGTTCTTAGGTATCTAGAGACTCTTTATAGAGATGTAGAGTTCTTGACATCCTCGGATGAGATTCTTCAATTTTAATAGCTCTTTAGGCCCAGTCTGGAGATAGTGATCTGATCGCATGAGTGAGGGAGGTTGAATGGCTGTTCGAGGCTTTTTAGGATCCATTGCTCGAAGCTATAGCTTGAGCATGGCGGATCTTGAGAACTTCTTTGATCAAAACTCTTGCTTTACAACTAGTTGAGTGCAGCAGTCTTTGGCGATTTTTACTTTAGGAGCTACAGTCTAAGCTTCCATGATGTACTCTTCTTTTTTTTAATCATTCATGTATTATCTTGTATTGTATTAGTGAAATTAGCATTCCTATATTACACTTGTGCTTTTTATCTTTGGGAAATTTGATGAGGAGATCAGCTTTGATTTATGCTTTGGGCTTGATTTGTATGTTTTGTGCTTTGGTCTTAATTTATGTGTTGGCTACAGAACTTGGATCACTTTAGCTTTGACTGCACTAGCTTATGGAGACCATCTACTCTCTATTTCCATGGCTTTGCTGAAGATCTCTTTTGTTTATGTCATTGTAGATTTGAGGTTCCTCCAACCCTAGCTTCGTGTTGGGTTGGGTTTGTTGGAGGAATTGATTTATTTATTTTGATGAAGGACTCCGCTAGGGAATCAGTTTATCCGTGTTTGGTCGGATTTAAAATTCCTTCTGTCCTAGCCTTAAGCTTGACGAACTTGATGAAGGACTAACCTGATTTGTACATATTGACTTTGTCAGGAAGTGTATGTATGGCATGAATCCTATGCTTGCCGCCTTGATAGACTCTTTGAAGGGTACATACAGATGACCCAGCCTGCTAGCTTATACTAGGTCTATGTTGAGTCATTAGTCTAGCAATGTGTGTTTTAACAGACTGAATAACCATGAAATTTCTTTAGTTCGACCATCAGCTTTGTATGAACTATAAATTTTTTTCCTCGGTCCTGTGCTTTCTGCTTTGACATACTTGATGAGGAGATTGGCTTTGATCTATGCTATGAGCTTGATCAAATCATTTGAGAATAAATTTAAATATCACCCTACATATAATATAAAGATTGATTTGAGGCAGCCTTAAACTGAGAGTTTCCTCAGATTATCTTGATCTATCGATCAAGTAAAAAGATCTCTTAGATCTTGGTTGCTTGTAATCACAAAGCTGGATATAGTTTGAAATTGAATAGCTATCATCATTGGACTGACGAACAAGGGCTCTTTCACTGCGCCTTTTCTTATGTCTTGTTGAGTGAGGAGAGCGTCAAAAACTCGGCCACATTTGGGCTTGTTGAGTTTGACTTTAAGAACCTACTTGAGTCTTCGACTTAAGCTATAGTGGGTTGGTGGTTTTGTCATTAGATTGATGAACGGGGGCTCTTTCACTATAGCCTTTTCTTGCATCTTGTTGAGTGAGAAGAGCATCAGCAACTCGGCCATTTGTGGGCTTGTTGAGTTCGACCTTTAGAACCCATCCATGTCCTAGACTTCAAGATGTAGAAGTTGATGTTTCTCCAACTTAATTGATTGAAGCTTCCGAAATTAGGAGTTCTTCTGACTTGATCTCCAGAATTTTGGCGAATCTGGGAGGTAAATTTCTTGACATTTAAGGATATCTTTTCATGCGTAGTAATAGATTCTTTTTGTTCCTGTAAGAACCTACAACTTAACAATAATTATTAGGGATGCATTTGATTTCAACATAAAGCTTGATGTCAACCTGAATTAGAATATATTCGAGGATCTCTTCTTATAGCATGAGGTCAACTCAAATAAACTTAACATAAACTAAAAATGTCCCCTATGTTACGAGAAAATTCTAAAGCACATTTAGAAGAATTTTCAAGATAAAAATATGCAAATACATCAATATTTGAATTGATATGCTCTTAAGAGGATTTTAACATGCAGCATTGATTTCTTCTATGTATATAAATCCAAAATGCCCCTTATGTAATAGTGTATATTTATTTAAATATTTATAAGTATATTCATACCACATAAATAGAATACTCATGCTCATACCCTATCTTTCAAATTAATGTAGTATGTATAATCTTTCACCCTTTAAGTTAATGAGTTGGTATGCTCCTCCTTGATACACTTTTTTAATGACAAAAGGGCCTTCCCAATTAGGCTCAAATTTGCAACCAAATTTTTGATTGGGTATAATTGGTCTTCTCAGCACCAAGACCAATTCTCCTTTTTGGAATGTTTGCAGTCGCCGTATGGTTAAAGTGACATCTTTGCTCGATAAATCCCTAGATTTTGATGAGCTTGCAGTCTAACTTCATCAAGCATGTCGAGTTCCTCCATTCTCAGATGAGCATTTTGATCTTTAGTGAAGGAAACTCAACTTCGAGCAAAAGAACCGCTTCAGTTCCAAATACCAATGAATAAGGAATGGCTTTAGTCAGTGTTTTGTAGGTGGTTCGATACGCCCATAGTGCCTCTATTAGCTTAATATATCATTCTCTCTTATTGTTAGTAAGGATCTTCTTGAGCAGCTTGACTAATGTCTTGTTGAAGGCCTCTGCCAAACCATTTGCTCTTGGATTATATATTGAAGAGTATTGCTAATCAATTTTGTGTCAATCGATGAATCTATAAATTTTGCACTTTTGAAGGCTGTGCCATTATCAAAAATTATTCGGTGTGACACTCCAAATTTATAGACCACATTATGCGTGAAAAAATTGATCACTCGGTCAGCACTAACTTCTTTAAATGGAGCATCTTCAGCCCACTTGGAGAAATAATCAGTCGCTGCTAGGATGAAGCGGTGACCAGCTGATGACAGTAGATCAATTGATCTAATTACATCTATACCCCAGCATTCGATTGACCAGGATGCTATTGTTAGGTGAAGTGGATTTGGAGGTTGATGGATTATATTCCCATGTACTTGACATTCATGACACCTCTTAGCATGATTGATATAGTCTCTCATCATAGATGGCCAATAATAGCCCATCCTTTTGATCTTTACTGCCATCTTAGGACTTAATTGATGTGCACCACAAAGTCCTTCATGAACTTCAACCATCACTTTACTAGCTTCATCTACATTTAGGCATCATAGCCACATTTGTTCAAAGGATCTACGATATAACATATTGTTGACAAAAATATAGTGCAACATCCTCTTCTCAATTTGAGCTGCCAATGATTTATTATTTGGTAATTTGCCTTATTTAAAGTAGTTGATGAAGGGTTGCCTCAAATCATGTGGCTCTTTTATAATAAAGGCTTCCCATTGCTTTTCTGAAGCAATGACATTCTTAGTTCTTCTTGGTACAACTTCTTGTTGATTTTGGGGAGTATGAGGAGCAACCTAAGTTGCATCCTACTAGGTCAGATTTGATAACCCCTCTACCTGCGGGGATCGATGCTTTGTTGGCTCTAGAACTAATCGAGTAAATATGCCGATCATGACATAATCACCATTCATACTTGCTATTTTCTTAGCTAATTTTGCTAAACAATCAGGTTTGCTATTCTTAGATCGAGAAACTTGAGTTAGTGTGATATTTAGTATTTACTTCATAAGCTCAAGAACTCACTTGACATAGAAAGCTAACTCAAGCTTGTTGATTGTATAGATGCCAAGTACTTGATTTAAAATAAGTTGAGAATCGCCAAAAATATGCAACTTTTGAATGCTTATGAAAATAGCTTCTTCAAGACCTGCCACTAATGCTTCATATTCAGCCTCATTATTAGTTCTTGGCTCGGTTAATCCATATGATCATCTTATTATCCCTCCTTCTGGTGTTATGAAGATGATGTTGATTTCTGCTCTTACCCTTGGGAAATTTAGAGGTTTTACTTGCTTGATCGATGATGCTCCATCAAAGTACATTTCCTAAATTTATAATTTTTCTCTTTCATGAATGAGCATAATTTGCTCATCAGCAAAATCATCATTAAGAGAAGAGTCCATCGGGATGGGGTGTGCAGCTAGAAAATCTGCTAAGACTTATCCTTTCACTGCTTTTTACATAGCCTATGTAATATCAAACTGTAAAAGCAATACTGTCAACACTAGTCTTGTCATTAAGTACTTCAGTGGATCAATCCTTGAGATGAGGGTAATCTTGTGAGATAACATATAGTGACGGAGCTTTTGGATTGCAAAGATCAATGTCAAATAGTGCTTTTATATCAGAGAGCATCTCATTTTTGCTCTAATCAACCTCCGACTGATATAATAAAGAGCATTCTCTTTGCTTTCTTCATTATGTCACCCAATAATGCTCTAAGGGGCTCTTCTAATGCAGCTGTGTATAGAATGAGGGGCTTCCCAAGAGTAAGCGATGCAAGAATTGGTTGATTTAACATGTAGCTTTTAATGCTTTTGAAGGCTTCTTGGCACTCCTTATCCCACTTGAATGGAGCATCCTTCTTCAACAACCTTGCAAATGGTTGATAACATCCTGATAGGTTTGATATAAATCAATAAATGAATGCAAGCTGTCCTTGCAAAGAATGAAGCTGACATGAACTCTTCAGTGGAGGCATCTCCACGATTGTCTTGATTTTAGCAAGATCAATTTCAATACCTCTGTGACGTACAATGTACCACAGGAATTTTCTAGAGGATACCTTGAATGCACATTTTAGAGGATTTATCGTGAGATCATATTTCTTGATTCTCTCTAATACAATTCTCAAGTCTTCAAAATAAATTTTGCGACTTAAGCTCTTCACCACCAAGTCGTCAACATAATATTCCGCCTTCTGATGAATCAACTCATCAAAAATATGTGTCATGACTTTTTGGTATATAGCTCCAGCATTTTTCAAGCCAAAAGGCATGATTGCATAGCAATATATATCAATTAGCATTCTAAATGATGTGTGTTTCTCATCTTCATGTGCCATCTTGATTTGATTATATCTTGATGATCTGTCCATGAATGAGAACATGTCATAGTTGAAAGTATTGTCCACTAGTAGTTCTGATATTGGAAGTGAAAAGTCATCATTTGGGCACGCCTTATTTAGGTCCCAGAAGTCAATGCAGAGATCGGTTTGGTCATTTTTCTTCCTAACTGGGATAATATTAGATATCCAATCTATATACTTCTCCTCCCGGATGAACCTACTTAGTTCGCCTTAGTTTCCAATTCTATGTTCTTCAATCGCATCATCTAGTTTAATAGCTAGTTTATGAACTACTACATCAAGGGATAAGCCTGTCATTTCAGAATATGTCCAGGCAAAGCAATCCTTGAATTCATAAAGTATCACTTTTAACTCTTCAACTTTCTCATTAGGTAGAAGGGCACTGACAAAAGTTGGATGGGGATTATCTTCAGCTCCTAGGTTGATTTCTTTGAGTTCATCCATTAGCCATTGAGCTAATTGTGGATTCTTCATCTGTCAGTGATATTCATTTTCTTCACCACTCTTAGTTTTGATCTCAGCTTCTATTATATTATAACATGCTCTATTTTGATGAGATTTGTGGATGAACCCTAGACTTTTAGTGATAAACTTATCACTTCTTCATAATGCTTGAGGATTTCTTTGGCTCCGCATCTTGTTAAAGATTTGAGTTTTATATTTAGTAGTTCTGGTATGAATTCCAAGCTTATGTATCATTCTTTGCAATTTCTGTGGATAATATAGTGATATTGTTAGCACTTAATAAATAAAATTTGGTAGACTAATCTTTTTGTAGAATAGTATTCTTATTCTGCCACTCTCGCTCGACAGTGGTACATAGAAGGTTATCAATTCTTCAATATTATGAACCTCCAGTGGAGTGATTTCTTTGAAGTACTATTGTGGGATGAGTATAATTTTTAGGGAGTCATCTGACTCTACCAAGTGAGCTATCCTTTTTAATGCAACATTCTGAACTCTATTTCCATAAGTAGATTCAAAATCATAGTATGAACCAGAATCACTTATTTCATACTCTGCCTTCTTTGAAAGCTGATAAGTTCTGTTAGGTTTGACAAGAATATCTTCTCCTTCTTCTATGTCACTTCCCAAATGAGGAACTAATTTTCTTGACTTAGGTGTAGAATCAAGTGCTTTAGGGAGAGTCAGCATTGCCTTCTTTCTTCCTCTTTTCTTCTCTTTCACTTTGAGAAATTACTTTTTAGTTCCTAAAGAGGATGCTACCACTTTAAGAGGCTCTGTTGGCTTAGGCTCTTTGAGGATGAAGTACTTTGCATCTTCATAAATCATTGCATTATTGATGGAGAATGGTTATAGGTTACCCAAAATTCTGAATTCTTTGCCTTCTTTTAGGTACTTCATGCACTGATGCATACTTGATAGGACCATGCCATACTCATGCAGCCATGGCCAGTCTAAGAGAGCTCTAAACGATGTATCAGCATCGATTACATGATGTTTGACTTTGATATAAATCTTGAAATTTGAGCAGGAGAATAAAAGAATCCAAAGTTTTCTACCCTTTTTCATTAAAACCATGAACCATCAATTTATCTTCCCCAAGACGTTGGATATCGAGTGATAATCCTCTTAATACCTTTAGACTCATAAGATTGATAGAAGAACTTGGATCTATCAATATTCAACTGATCAAAATTCCATCACTCTCTTTAATAACATATGGAGGACGGTTGTGAACTGTCATTCCCAACATAAGATCTTTTTTAAAAAATATGATTACTGGGAGATTTTGAATTTGCAATGCTTCAATCATGCATTTTTCAGCAAAGTAAGCTTCATAACTTTTTGAATAATTGAGAGCTTGTATCAAAGTATCTCAAAGATCTTTTGACATCAAGAAAGCCTCGTATATAGTTAATTGTGCAGGGATCTTTCTCAGATGTGATAGAATATTAAAATATATCTTCTTGCTCTATTTAGACTTTATTCTAGGATTTCTAGGAATGATATCTTCGTTGACTTCAATTTATTTTCCTTCATCTTTATTTATATTTCTCCTCTTTGATATGACTTTACCACTTCTCAACTTGAATAACTTTTGTTATGCTCAAATTCTTTTGAAGATGTAGTTTCTTCAAATTCCCTCTTATTCTAGAGGATTGGCCAAAAGGGCTTGACTCATTTTTCAACTTCATATGTCTCATGTGTGATGATATCGATGAGTCTGACTCTTCTCTGTCAGGGAAAATATAAATCTTCATCTGAAATTTTATTATCTTGTTGATTCATTAAACAAAATTGAGACATTAACTTCCTCAAGCACTTTTTGCTTTCCTGATAAGAATTTTGACGGGTTAGTCATGTCGACTACCCTGAACATCCTCGACATCAATGATTTCATGATTTTGGCATGTCATCATCGGACAAGTTTATGCATAAAGTCTCCATTGTCTTGGTTTGCGGGTGATACTCTTCTAAATTATTAATGATCTTAGTTGTAATTTGATCTTCTTTTTCTTAGCCGCTTCTTTGACTTATGAGCTGCTTTAGTAGGCTCATCATTCATCATGTCATGAAGTATCAAAATGTCATTGAGAAGCTCAAATACTTGGTTTAGACATTCTCTTAAGTCCAATGTAGGTTCAAGTGGTGATTTTCACTTAACATTAGGGACGTCTTTTAGCTGCTTCAGCATTTTCATGGTCTTTTTGGAGACTACAGTTTCCCATTCTTTAGTCTAAACTGATTTCTTCTTCTTTTTATCATTAATGGATGATACGGAAGAGGACGTAATCATTCTTGTAGACTCTCTTTTAGGGTTGATTAAATGCCATGGATAGTGTAAATTCACCTCACTGATACTTTCTTTCTAGCTAATCTTTGAAGACATAACAATCTTCAATAGGGTGACTGATCATCTGATGATAAGGATAGTAATTTGGATTACTAACTTGATCAACTTCTTCAGGCCTCTTAATTTCTGGTAATTGTAAACTAGCTATGACTGCTTGCTGAAATAATTTGGCCACAGTGTCTCTTCTAAAGAAATAATCTTTATTTATCTTTTCCTTAAGAGATGACCACATTCGTTCATCATCTCTTGTTGCTTATTTTGGATGCTCCCCACCAACTTGGAAAAGTCTGAGGTTTATCATTACCTCCTAATACCAATTTGATTGTGGATTAGAATAGACAGGTTTCTTTCCCTTATCATTATTGTATATTGGTTGTTTTACTTTATCCACATTATATATTACCTACTTTTCATCATTTGAGCTATAAGAAGTGGCATGGATTTCGTTTCTTCTTGAGTCTAAAGGCTTTCTTCTCTTTGCTTTATCTACATAGACTTAGACTTAGGATGATTTAACTTTTCAAATTTAGCCACTCTATTGAGCAAGTCTTAGAATGTTGCAATTGACACCATGCATAGAAATGGTGCCATTTTATCATCCATATTGCCCATTAATAATTGGATCACATATTCTTCTTCCAATTGTTGCTCGCACTTCATACTAAGGTTACAACGACTTATGAATTTTATCATGGACTCATCTTTCTTTCTTTTCAACAAGGCAAGGTTAGCAATTGTAATTTCCTTGGTTGCAATAGCAAACCTCTTCACAAATATAGTCTCTAATTCAAAAATTTTAATCAATTTTCATACCATTTTGGTAGCTAAGATTATGCTACTACTGGTGGATGGAAGCTTGCATCGTTCCTCTTGTTTTGGGCCGGATGTTACTTTGGATTAGCCCATTGAAAGTATTAAATTTCAATCGAGTAACTTTTTTGGGTACGACACTTGATCATAGGTAAGGGTGACCCTTACTCTAAGCTTTTCATCCTGTTCTGAGGCTATGACTGCCCTTATCTTTTCATTAATTATTTTTTCTAGCTTAGCAACTATTATCGTTACAGGTGCATTAGCCATATTTTGAATTATCAGCTGAAGAGGTAGTTCGTTAACTTCATTCCTCGCCTCAGGTGCAACATGTACCATAGGAGCTTGAGGTATTAGAGCAAATGGTGGCATAGAAGTTGCATTATTAGCTACCTGTTGATTAGCAGACAAGTGTCTTTTTGATGTGATATTTTTCTATATTTCATGATATTCATGCATCATATCATTCATCTTGGTGATCAATCTCCTTATTTTCTCTTTGCTCATGAACTATAGCATCAACAAGTACAAGTTCTTTTTCTTCCTCTATTCTTTATTATTGTTCTACTCCTTGCTCATCCTCAGGGGAAGAACTTAATTATCCTTCTCCTTGTGCATTTGCAGGGGCAGCTATTAATAGGCTGAACGATGATATTGATTATAAAAGTGTGCACCAGGATGATCATTTCCTAGCTCATCCATATAAACAGCTTCAACGCCCATGATTTATTTTCCATTCTGGTCTTCTTCTTCTTCTTCAGTAGAGACTGAAGATCCATCTTCTATTTACTTTTGTGAACTTCTATGAAGACTCTTCTTCGTAAATGTTGAATTCAAGTTCAGGTTCCCAGAGTTCATGTTACTGCTGATGGTGCTGAGCGGAGAGTTCATCTATATCTCTGATAATATAGAGAACTTCCACTTACATAGTGTCCTCTTCATCACCTTCTTTTTCCACATGAATTTTTGATCAACATTTCTAGTGGGTTTCTAGTTCAATATACAAAATGAATACTTCTTCCACTAAAAGACTACGATCGAAGTCAACTTTCTCTTGTGAGGGTAAATCTAATATGTAATGGGATCTCCTAGATGATTCTCCAGGGTGTTGACCATCATGTCTCTCATCAATGATATCACATTTTTTGTGTATCCACTTCTGATGAGTTATTTTAAGGTAGATTTCTGAGTATATGTGTCAAATGTCACACCTCTTCCATTTTTCAAGATTTCATCACGGGGCCTTGGCCTCCATATCTGATTATCCTTTCACCGGGACCTTTCGACAGTGGATTCTTGGACATGCGGTCCAAGTGTCACACTCCGATGCTCATCGCATGAAGCATACTTATCTCGATAATTTGTTACCATAAGAGATGGAAACCTCCTTGGTGGAGCTTCAGTATTCTCAATCACCATAGGCCTTTGAAATATTATTTTTATTAAGCCTCTGTCCTTGGCTACTTTGAGAACTTTGTCTATTTTAGTAGATAGTGTTTCAGGCTACCTCCTCTATTATCGTGGCACTTGACATTATTGGCTCTAGAAGGACTGCTTTACTTCACCTAGAGCTATTCCGTTTCACACACTTTAGGTTGCCAAAGTTAATGTGAGTAGGAATACTCGCATCTAGTAGCGTGTGCTTCACTGGTAAGTTGAAGATCACAACATTTCTTCTTCTTCTCTTCTTGCTTCCACTTCATGATCATGATTTCTAGGTACAAAAGGTTCAATTGGTGGAGCAGTTGTATTACGAGGTATTAAAGACACAGTTTTCCCACTGACAATTCTTTTCATTACAGGGGCTTCAGATTGTCCTAGCTTTTTAAAAACTGAAGTTCTCTGTCGGGAGATCTCTTTGATAGTGGTTGGCTACTGAACTGATTGACAAACGTGGCTAGTAGGAGCTTCTGTAACTTGAGGCCTTCCAGTATGGCTTCCGATGAATGTACCATGGGTGAGTACTTTAGGAGTTGCAGCTACGATAGCTGAGAAACTCAAGCTATCAAATTGAATTTTAGCTCCAATAACTCCTATGTTGATGACTGTGTTGGCTAGCCAGATGTTCGCACCATGCCCTAGCTGAATGGTGAAAGGAGTGCTCTGTAGATCCATTCCGTGAAAGTGAATGATGGGGATTAATAATTAGCAATTATTATTTCACCCTATACTTTCAAAATGTAGAGGTACTACAGAACAAAATAATAATGTATTAAAGATATGTTCTATAGAATAATTCATTCAACATAGAGGCCAATATATTAGTAATTTGAATTTATTACACATCTAAATCACTATTTTCATTTTGAATTTTCAAAAATGTTATTATTTATATATGGCAGATGGAAAGAGAATTTAGCGGTGACCATGTGGACTCAAAATTTGCCACTAACCTCTCAAAATTTTGAATTGAAGAGAGAGATGATCGAAGTGTTTAATTTTTAAGAAAGACATAATAGTATAATACCAGAGTTTTCACCCTCATTTTGTGAGGACTTTAGATTTGGTTCCAAGTTTCCATAGGCCTGCCCCATAATTACCCTCTCAATAAGTGAGAGAGAACTTTCGATTAAAATTTAGTCATTAGATAAGAAGCGTATATGAAATTTGAATATTAAAATTATGAAATTCATCATTTTAGCTTAAACTAGATGGTTGGGGAATGATGGCGTTCCGATCTAGATCCTGGTTATCATCCCGGTTGTGTCTAACTTAGTGGAAGAGGTAGTCGACCTAACTTGACCGAAGGATCCTTATTAGCAACACATGAGTTACATCGTCATAGAAATCGTTGTAGACCTGGGATGTTTGTCTAAGGAGACAGACTTAAGTCTACCTTAGTTGATAGAGGGATTTTTGCCCTATCAAGTATATCCTATGATTAACAACTCAAAGGGCGTATTGGGGAGCATACCACGATCGTGGTGGTAATATAATAGAGTCGACCAAACCATCCGGAGGACTCGGTCATAACGCTTCATCATGAGCCTATGGCCCAGCTTGAGGACATGAGCCACATCCGACAAGAGATTGATTGAGAGTGAACATTGTAGAACACTTGATTTGATATTGGCTCCTTTGTGAGTTAGAGTTTTCTTAAGTTTTCACCCAATAAACAATTGTGGAAGTTGGATAGATTGGATTTTGTTTTAAGCTTTTAATGATTAGATTTCATTTTAACAATTTTTTTTAGAGATTGATATTTAATTTGAGTTAATTTGATTAATTTGGATATGTTTAAGAGCTTTAGATCCTGTCAACTCTGTTTAATTGCTAACAGAGGATTATAACTACTGTCACCTGATAGAATTAGTTTCTCAGATATTTTATTGATTTGAAATTTTTATAATAGATTTTTAGGTTTTGTTAACTCGGACCTAATTTTAAGACTAAACCAGGTAGCTATGACCTCATTTAAGCATTCATCATAAGATATGGGGGGGCGGTTCCCATCAACGCTTCGTTCACTTATGAAGTATTTCAATTCATGGCATAGAAGTTGTAAATTGATCTAGTATCTTATTAGATTTTTATTAGTATTTAATTAATTTAATTTTGCTTGCAACCTTTTCAAACTTTAAAATTTTTGAAATCTCTACATGTCCATCAGATGTTTATCTTAGATAATTTCATATAATTAGTAATTTAGTTGATTTTGAAAATCATAATTTAGTTTCTTAAGAAAGCTCCTTCTGGCGTTGGTTTAATTGAATTTGTTTGCACAAATAATTATATATTCATTTGAAAGGCATGTATTTTGGAATGTTTGATAAGTGATTAAGATGTATGAGGCATACTTCATGGGGTTCTTATTAAAGTTTATATACAAGTTCACCCAAAAGAAAGCTTCAAGCCTCTATAATTTTATCATTTAAGGACTTTTCACATTTTCTACCACGAGAGTTGTTAGACCCAATTTAGATTCATTTTTAACTTCATATCAAATTTCTATTATTTAAAAATTAAACTTCAAATTTATTGCAAGTTTGTTATGAGTTTAGTATTAACTTCCTTAAATTTCACTTGCATTTGTTTTGATAACAAATATGGAACAAGGCTATTATGATATGTTTTACATATGTTGTTAGTTTAATTAAAGTGGGTCCCATAAAGATAGATTTTCTTTCCTATAAATAAGGCTAAGGGGAGGGTCATACCTTTCACATTATTTGCTTGAAGAGAAAACTTCATAGCCTTTAAGAATTTTTTTTTTAAGGAAAGGAAGGGAGCTTGCTTGCATTTAAAGTAAGTAGTTTACTTTAGCATTTCATTTCCTCTTTATTTTAATATTTAGTTTCCTTTAAGTATTCCCCTCTTTGTTTTAATGTTTATCTTCATGTTTATCGTGCATTTTTTTTTTTAATGAGTTTAGATTTTCATTTAAATTTATTTTAAATTTTACAAAATTTTTTTAGAGGAGGACATCTAACAAATGTTGCTTGGTATCTATTAAAGATAATGAGTGGGTGTCTTGACATACAATCGCCCTTCTACTATGAGGCATTAGCGGTTTTAAACTCTAAAGAAAATCACAATCATACATATACATATATATACTTGCGATATTTATCTACACACAACTTATACTTCACACTCCTTTAATTTTACTTAAATAAAAATCTTTATTATTAATCAAAATCTGTTTTTGAAATCTTTTTGGGAAAGTCGAAGAATATTTAAGTTTGGGTTGGTGAAATATGTAAAAAGATTGTGATATGTATAAATTTATATACTTTCATATCGATATTTATACACAATCTTCAGAATCCATAATTTCCAATTTTATTCCCTATTTCGGATTAGAGAAGGAAGAGGCTCAGAAGAAGAAGAAAGGGGAAGGAAGAAGAATTGCTGGGGGCTGTTGGGCTGCAGGATTCAAACAAGATTTAGGTTGGATTTAATTTAAATCCTACCGATCAACCTTTCTGCCGTTTGGAGAAAGAATGGAGGAAGAAAAAAAGAAAGAAAAGAAAGAAAGAAAGAAGGAGAAGAAGAGAGGAGAAGAAAAGGGAAGGTAGAACCTTACTCTTTTCAGTTTTTTTTTTCTTTGAGGAGTTTTTTTCGAATTGGAGAGAGGAAGCCGAATGGGGAAGGAGAGAGTAAACCCTGTTTTTCCGTTCGGTTTTGCGGTTTAGAAGAAGAAGCCTCCAAGAGGTGGAGTGATTAGAGGAGAAGAGGAGGGAGCAGTTTTTTTGCAGCGTGGAGCACGCGTGCGAGATGGAGTTCGATCGGACGAGCCTCCATGTGAGTGCTCCTTCGGCCGTAAGGACGGATGATCCCGTGCATTTGAGAAATAGGGTAAGAAATGGCTTGCGTGAAGCGGGGCGGGCCGGTTCGGATTTATTAGAGCGGAGTTAGGGGGATTAAGGTTAGATTTGAGTTTATTTAATTTCTTTAAACACTTAATCATACTTAAAATAAATTTTATGCTGATAAAATTATATAGTTGATATATATATATATATATATATATATATATATATTCTAAGATTATCCAGCTAATCGTTTCGAAATTCGTGGTTCGGTGATTTCAATTCCTCGTTCGCTTCCGATATTTCATGCGGAGTGTCATGCTGCGATATGATATTTGATAACTTACATGATCAATTTAAAAAATCGGAGATCGTTTGGTTTATGTCGTGCCTCCTGACCTAGATATTCGTGTAGAGCATGTTGACGACTCGATCGTTTGATTGGTTGAACATCAATTTGTGCAATATTTATATTCTGACCAGTTTCGATGTTCTGAACGCGATGGCGAAATCCGTTCGTCGATCGAAGGTCATTTTGATTGATTTTAGTGACGTCTTTATTTCCTTTTGTGCCTATCATTTCTATTCGACATCCCGCATCGCCCCGATCGAAGCGATCTTATTTGATAGTTTTCAATGTTTTGAAAAGAGATCAATTTGCGGTGGTTGGGATATCGTTACCGACTTCCGATATGCGCATCGACACATTAATAGCTCGATCGGTTGCTCTTTAGATGATGCAATATTTATATCTTGACCAATTTCGATATTCTGAACACGATGGTGAAGTCTGTTCGTCGATCGGATGTCATTTCAACCATTTTTTATCTAGATGAGCTCCATTTCACTAGTCATTAAATTCGAATTTGACTTGACTGACTTGACACGTAGAGGTCAACAATCAAATTTGAAATAAAATAATAAAATAGAGTTAATCAAATCAGTTATCAAAGATAATTTTAATTTTATATGTCTCTTAATAATGAAAATTAAAAATATTATGAGAAAATTAATTTCAAAGAGTTACCCTTTTTTATTCATATTTATTTTTTTTTAAAAAATAAATAATATTATTTTTAAAAATACTCAAAAATAGCTTTCAGATATTTTGAGTATTTTTAAAAATAATAATTATCATCAAATATATTTTATTTTAAAATAAAATAAAATAAAAAATAAAAATGATCCTATACCCTAAAAAATTGAAGCAAAATTTGATGAAAAAGACTTGTTTTTATTTATTTATTTTTTAAATTACGAGCATAATTGTTATTTTCAGTCCATCAGTAGAGTTTGCTCTTACAATAATGAGCAAAAACGAACAAGCAAAAATCAACTCATTACCTATGCAACAAAATTTAACAGCAATAGTCTCTTTTCATTCATCATATGTAAAGCTTAGTGATGCTATTAATTGGTTATTTATGATTGAATATAGTATTCACACTAAACTAAAAACCTAAAGTATTTATAAACATTAGATTAACTACTATGAATTTGTTATATTCATATTTAAATTAAGATTAAATCATGATCAAACAATCTTTGAACAAAGACTAAATGCTTTTCAAAGAATGACCGTACCACTGCATACTCTTTGAATAATCTTTAAATATTTGTTGCACCCTTACTCAAATTTGACCTAAAAAAAAGCTTATTAAGATCTTGATATATTTTTATACTCACCTGAATGAATAGAAGATGAGGTAGTGTATGCCTCTTATAGTATTTTTAGTCAAATTCTTACATATTTTGGAACACAATCTATCTTTAAATCTCAATATACCATGTGATCAACAATGAATTCAAGCTTCATATAAGCTGCATGTATTCAATTTAATATTATTATTTTAATAGACAATGTATGATGAAATTATCACTAGTAAATACTCTCTCATGCTAAATTCACTCTATCTTAAGCCCTAACTATCATTATTAAGAAGTGAATTAAGCTACATAAGTTAAATATTTATTTATTCAAAGCATCAATGAGCACATTAGCTTTACTTTGATGGTATTAAATTTGAAAGTTATAGACTTTCATGAACTCAAGCTATCAATTTTGAATCAAATTCTACTCCTTTTGAATAAAAATATTCTTCAAGCTTTTATAATCAATGAAGACTTCACAACTAACACCATAAAGGTAATATCTCAAAATTTTCAAAACAAAAATAATTGTAGCTAAGTCTAAGTTACTAGCATGGTATATCTTCTCATGCCCTATATCACTCTACTAGATTGCATTAAAACATAATTCAATCCATAATGTGAAGCATTACTATAAATCTAAAATATCTTAGTGTTGGAAGAAATCATGAGAATAAGAGAAAGTACTAAATTATTCTCAAGCTTCTAAAAACTTTAATCATAAGCTTTTGACTATTAACCTCACTTTTAATGAGGTTGACTACCTTAGTTCCTGGGATCCTATCGTAGAATAAGACTTCCTTACATAGAACCCTAGGACCCTCTAGTGACTAAAACAACACGAAAACAAACCACACCATTGCTACAAACAAAATTAGATGAAATCAAAACCTAGAGTTAGCCACATTAAGTTGGTGGGCCCTACCTAACTCCTTAAGGCCCAAATAAGCTTAGGCACCCCCAATCCAAATCAAGTGAGCCATAATAGTAAACTTAATCTAATTGAACTAGGACTTAACCTAATGGGCCTCCAATTAAGCTAATTGGACAACTTAACACAATTTAGCTCATTTGGCTCATTTAGGCCACCTTGAACATAACTCGAACCAAATTGAAGTCATCCCAAACTACTCAACCCTAAAGCTCCCAAATCACCAATCAAACTCATTAGAAATCTAATTGAAGTCCAATTTAAGTTAATTGGCTCACTTTTATCAACCTAACTCAAATGGCCCTTAATGGGTGAAATTCAAATTAAACATAAATCAAGTGAAATTGATCATCCAAAAGCCTTAAAAACCTTAATTAAAAAATATTTAAATCCCAATTAGGACTCAATTTAGTTAATTGGCCCACTTAATCCAAGTTAACATAATTAAATTATATTGAACCCAAATCAAATTAAAACTAATCTCAACTAAATTGAGATATTTCAAAGCCATAAAATCATTAAACAAACTTAATTAAACATAATTCATGCTCAATTGAGGTCTAATTTAGCTAATCAAGTCACTTAACCCAAATTGACTTAATTGAATCACATTGAACTAAATTTAAATTAAAATAAAATCAATTATTATAAATCATTTTAAAATGACAAATGAACTTAACCCAACTCTCTGTGGGCCCAATTTGTCCAACTAGCCCAATTGAACTCAAATTAATCTAAATAGGTCACGTTGAGTCAAACTCAAACCCAAATTGACTTAGTTAGACGCTTTATTGGGTTACCAATGGTCTACCCAAGTGTGCTTGACCCAAGGTGAACTCGATTTAGGTTGAACCAAGGTGGGTCAAGAGTCCAAAGAAGGCCAAAAATCTCAAAATAGCAAGGTCCAACACTTACCCTTTTCTTAAGTTGCTCTTTAGGCATCATTTAAGCTTAGTCAAGCTATTTAAGACATACCCAAAGCTAGTTAATCTAGCCATTGATCCAAATAAAACATGCTTACATATGGACAAACCTTGGTTCACTCCCTATAAATGTCAACTTCATATCTCTACTCCATACTTCTCCAGCCTATGGAGGACGTCCATATGAGTAGTGTCAATTTTGGCTCATGAAATTGAGCCACCAAGGACCAAGGCTTAACCAAGACACAACCTTGGTTCTTGGTTCAAGTGTGGGGATCTCCACACTTTATAAGGGGATTTCAAACATGCAAAATCTTCATTACAATCCTGAAAATAGTCATCAAGAGTTCCAAGAGGCTTGACTGCAATTCAAGAACTACTAATTCCATTGAAGCTGACCACTTCATTCTCTAACATGTGCCCTCACATATTAAGAGAAGGAATTCTCTAACCCAAAACACTATGCACTTTCTAGGCATCACAACCAAATGATCCCCCTTTAATTTTGAGATTAGGAAGCTCAAAATAAATGTACTCTAGCAAGAAGCGGCGTAACATTAATGATCCCATCAATATATAGGGACGCAACCAAGGATTTGATCATGGGGAGTTTGTTTCAACTCAAGGAAGCTTGCCAACACCTTGGCTTTACTCAACAGAGCTTTGAGTGAGGTAAATCTTGGAACACTTAGTCGAATCCTAGGTTCTCCGAGCTTTTTAAAGGAAAGTTTTGTTTCATTAAGATTTAATTGTTAGATCGCATGTGTTTCCTGTTATAATCATTTATGGTGCATGCTTTAGAATTTTGTGACCAAAGTTACTTTGATCATTGTCATTTGGGTGAATGACAGTCAGTCCACACAAGTGAGGAAGAGATATCATGGATCATATGTTCTATCTGATGGGAATTGACAAGCATGATTTTGTCATACCATCAAAGAGATAATTTCCGACTTTAGGATCACAGCTTTAATCTTGGCCATCTAATATTGATCAGATGGCTTAATATTAAATCACATGAAATTCACTTTACACGTCAAAAGTGTAGCCTAGTAAGCTTCCACCACATGTAAAGTGCAGCTGACTAGACTGTCTTATGCATAAATAGATAAATAGAGGATTAAAGTTTTTTAAAAATGCATAAAACTTCAAAAAAAAAATTTAAATAAATATAAAGCCAAAAAATTTAAATAACCGATCACTATGCTCGCCTAATAGAGAGGAATCTAATAAAACTAAAAGACCTAATTTATGTTGGCTATTTTGGAAGTAATTTAAGCCTAATTAAAATCTTACTTTTAAAATTATTCAGAAAATATAAGTCCACTTATTTTGAAATTTTTAGGATATGTTTTGTAACCTATGAGATATTTTCTCAAAAAATTTGGACTTATGTTTTACGAGTTATCTCATTATTAGGATTAAGATGAAAAATAACTTAATTAATTTAAAATTTTACAAATTTTAAATTTTATTTATTGATGATTTAAATCAATTAATAAATATAGAGGGTCATAGAAAATTTTAAACACCCATTGATCATCATTAAACCCATTAATTACTTTAATTTGGTTTAACAAAATTAATTAATTAATTGACCTATAACTTAAAAGTTTCATAAATAACTCAAATTAAATCTAAATGATTTGAAATTTCATGGATAGTTTTAGAGGCTAGTTGAAACTCTTAGAAATATTTTTATAAAATTTTGAGTTAATATAATATAGATTTTAAAATTATAATTGAAATAATCATTTAAATAGTATTTAAAATAATAAAATTACAAAAGTTATAAAAATAATATTATAAATTATCCGAGATGTGTTTCTTATTGTCCCAAGTCAAAGAAAGCATTTTGGGTATTATTAAATTATTTTAATATAATTTATATTTTTAAGAAATAATCAGTAAAATACATTAAATAATAAATAATTTTAAAATTTTATGAAAATCTTTTGGAAAATTTCTAAGGTCCCTCTTGGCCTTAAAAATAATTTTATAAGGTTTGAAATTAATTAGTTTAGTCAAAAATTAGTTTTAAATAATTATTTATTTATATAGATATAAAATGTACATTAATTATAATTTTACTTAGAAAATTTGTAATAAATAAAATAAAATAAAATAAAAATCACCAACTTTTTGTTATAAATATATATGAATAGAGAAGACTTAGAAAAATCAACTTATTTCGAATGTCAAATATTTTCTATAATTTAAAAATAAAAATAAATCATAAAGATTGATTCAAAATTCTTATAAGAGCGTTGGGACTTCCAACACACCTACAAAGTTTTATGATTTTATGATTGTTGACCTCACTTATAGAGTGAGTTTTCAACTTCTTGTTAGACATAGGACTCCTCTTAGACATTAAGAGTTCCTTAGACTTAAGACACTTCTAGTGATTAGGTGAACACTTAACCTAAACCTAGAGACTTATAAGAGTTATCCATAAGAATAGATCATGCCTTAGGGGTGTCACAAAAACTTGTCTGCCCTATAGCTTAAACCCAATCCTTACTTTCTTCTTTCAAATCAAACTTCAAATTCAAATCAACCTCAAATCCAAATCAACTTCAAACTCAAATCAATTCCAAATCAATTCTCGAATCAACACTAACTTAATTGATTTTCTCAAACCTTAAATCAATTCCAGTGGATTTCCTCAAATCATGAATCAATTCCAAATGATTGACATCCATGATTGAATTCCAAATCCAAAATCTTTCTTAAGCTTTTGATTTCATCTTATGGACTTAGCTCAAATCAAATCCAAATTAATTTAAACTCAAAAGATTTTCTCATAACCCATTTATATTATCATTTATATTTACAAATATAAATTAAATATAAATTCAAATACAAAAAACCAATACAAAACTCAAACCTAAATCTAACCTAAAACAAACCTATGCTCCTTCAAGTCAAATTCTTGAACTTAGCCAAATTAAACTCAAATCAATCCAAACACTTGGATTTTCTTCATGATTCAATCTATCCTTCAATCATGAATCCAAATATAAACACAAACTTCAATCATCAAACCAAAAAAATCAAACTAACCCAAATCAAACCCATGTTCATCATTTGAACTTAAAGTTGTCAAATGAATCAAAACCCATTTGACTCCAAATCACTTGCAAATGGATTTATATTTCAATCATAAGTCCACATGTGAGTTCAACCAAACTTGAATCAAGCCTTGATCAAGCCAATTGACTGACTTAGGTTCACTTGACCCAAAGTGACCTAAAGCACCTTTTTGAGCCAAATTCTAATCCTACCCAAATTGGATTGAACTAAGCCCATCTAAGCCTCACATTGTGAGCAACAATCATCTTAGGGTGATCAATCATCCAAATTGAGTCAAACCAAGTCAAACCTAGCCTTTGACCAGGTCAACACTTAACCCAATTGAAACTTAAACTAGCCAAAACCCACCATAGGCTGAATTGATTGAAACAATTGATCAAAACCAACTCATGATCAATGATTGGACTTGACCAAGTCATCATTTGAGCCAAACTTAGCCCAATTGGCCACTTAACCCAAGTTGACCTAAAAGTCAAAATGTGTCAAATCTTGATCTGAGCCAAATTGATTGCAGCCAATGGGTCAAATTCATTCTAAATCACTTGTTGAACTTGACTAAAGCCTCAATTAGCCAACTAGACCCAACCTAGCCCAATGGACCATAAACCTAACTTGACCTAAAAGGTCAAATCAAGCCAAGATCAAATCAAACCAAAATTGATTAAAATCAAAGCTTGCAAAATATTTTAAATGACTAACCAAACCTAAACAAATCCATGACCTAACTCAACTAGGTCAAATGGGTCAAATTGGTCAACTTGACCCATTTGACCTAAGTGAACTCAAATGAACCAAACCAAATATAAACCAAAATGAACCAAACCAATGATACCAAACCACTCCAAATGATCATATGAACTTGACCTAACCCATGGTTTGACCCAATTTGACCAATTGGTCAACTTGTCCCAAGTTGACCCATTTTGACCTAAATGAGTCAACATAAGCCAAATTATATCAAATCAATACCAAATTCATTGAAAATTGGCACAGTCCATTTTCTATCATTCCAAATATAAACAAATCAAAATCAAAGCCAAATGATTATTTTACCCCTAGCTCAAAGGGTGACCTATGATCAAATTCACTTGGAATTTGATCATATTCTAACTCAGGACCACTTGGCATCCTCTTAGTGGTCCATTTGGACACCAAGGGATGTGATGCACATGACCCAATGAAGTTGTGTCAGCCAAACCTAACCCAAAGCCAAAACTGACCTACCCAATCAAAATTCTCCACATGAAATCCCTCACATCCTCATTTAACACATGTGCAACTCCACACCACCACTCCTCTATTAAAATTGAATCTCATGACACTCCTAACAATCTAAACAACCCATTCCATGAGATCAATTTGATCAAAATGGCAAGGAGGCTCATGACCATCCGATTCAAGTAGGGGGAGAAATACTCCCCCTCATTCCATTCCAATTGATCTCTATTGCATTCGATTGAGCTCAGAGGACCTAAAGCAAGCTTCTCCACGTTTTCCAAGAACTCTCAAGCTCAATTAAAATTCCCATTCTTGGTTTTGCGTAAGCTAAAAATAAGGGAGGTGAGGGAGATTTAAAACTAACTCAATACCCAACCAAAGTTCAATTCCTCTTGGAAACACCATCAAGGCACTAAGTTGAGCTCATCCAAAGCAAATCCCAAGCATCCAAGCCACAGGAAGGATGAGTTCAGTCAAAGTCACAAGCCATTGAAGGGGAGATTGGCCAATTAGAAGATCAATTTCATCCCAAGCCTTCAAACCTTCAACAGGGCTTCGTCTCCACTAGACGAAGCTACCTCAATAGTTGGAAGCACTAGTGATAGCCTCCGGTGAGGTATGCTTCAAAATCGAGCTCCCATTAAAAATTCTTTGGTCCTTTGTGAAGGGAAGTGTAATCTCATTGCATTTCCACCATTGGATGTGCTTCTCCTCACTTCTTGATGGTGTGGGTTGAATCCCTGCCCAATCTAAGCTCAAGAGAGCTTGGATCAAGCCATGGAGGATGGACAGTCTCTGTCTCTCGCAAGCGAGGGCAGGATGAATCATGGACCATCCATCCCGCATGTTTTGGATGGACGATCCTGATTAAATGCTTTAGATTTGATGATGTAATCCATCAGGTTTAATCGACCATCCAATCCTGACGGCTCAAAAGCGAAGCAAGCGCCGGACGCGAAGATTGATAACTTAAATAACCAATCTTATCGCACCACATGGAAAGTGCGCACCGCATCAGCAGCCCAGTGGCCTGATGAGATTAGTTATATAATTAGTTTATTTATTGACTTATTAATCACAGAAACTTCAAAAATCCATAACTAAATATAGAAAAATCCAAAAAATGCAAACTCAATGATTATGAGCCAACATATGATATGATATGTAAATGTTGTTTACCATATAAAATGCAAAAAATACAAACTCAACAATTTTGAGCCAACATATGTAAATGTGCATTTGATTAATGGATAAAAGAATCCATCTCTTTTCTACGTAACAAAATCATGCATCATGAAGCATCCAAATTTTCTTGAGCAACATCCCTTAGCATTCATCATTAAGGTGTGCTAAATATTTACATTTGCATGTATAGATATACTTAGGATTTATTCATATGCATGATACACATGTTGGAAAGAAATAAAGTGTGGTGTGTTTTGTGACCGTAATTCACTTTAATTGATTTTAAAATTCCATTCTTATTGAATAGGTTTATTTAGAGCAAATCTAAACTTAGGATTAATTAAAACACATAATAAAATATTCACTATAGAAAAATCACTAATGAATCTACCTTATAAATTACTTAAAGGAGGGAAAAGTGTTTCTCTTTTTTCTCTTTTGTAATACTTAGTAATTAAGTGTAGGTTCATTCAAACCAAATCAAATCATCAAATAAAATTAATAAATCAACTAAATCACTTAAATGAAACCAACCTCTATGTTGAACCCTTTCACACTTAAAAAATCTTAACCTTAAAGCCTAGCTAAGATATGCCACACAAGCCTTAAATGGCACACACATTAGGGTAATTCATCATTTCTAGCTCTATGTTAGGGTGGTGCTTGGTTTGATGCTTGATTTTGTTTTATGATGTGATGTTTTAGTCTAGATGTTAGGGTGTATGTAGGCTAGATGATAGGATGATCTTAGTATAGTCATTATCTTCTTAGGGATGCTTAAGGGTGTCGAATAAAAATATAAATACTTTGTGCTGTTACTTATACCCCTAAGCATAATCTAAAAATAGGCCAGGTGGACTTGGTTACCCATGTGTGAAGTGCTAAGTCCAATTTATTCATATACATGCTTGAGATTGTGTGATTTGTTTAGCTAATCTCTATTTTACAGGTTTTAGTTAGATTTACTTTTCCTATTTTCATGTAATTTTACAATTAAGATTTGGAATGAATGTTATTGGGGATTAGGATTGACATTGGTCATAAGACTATGTCTTATACACCATGTGAAGCCTTTGGAGCAACCACATCCCAATCAACCAAAAGAAGAAAGAAAAAAGAAGAAAGAAGTGAAGAAATGAAGAAAAGAAGAAAGAAGAAATAAAGAATGAAGCCCCCCATAACATGAATTATTTATAAATTGTAATTATTCATTTATAATTCAGGTTGTATAAGGGTAGAGCTCTGCTACCCTTATTTTTTTGGTTTATCAGCCCTAATAAGAAAGGCCTTTTATTTTTTTGCACAAGCTTTATAAAATTATTTGATGTTTGTTTAGCTTGTGCATTAAGATGACATATTTTTTCTAGTTTCTTCCTTACTTTGATGAATGGCCTAGATGTGATCAGGCTCCCAGGGAAAAATTAATTTTATATCTAATTAATCAACTCAAAATTAAAATTAATAATTCATAACCTCACCTAAAGCCTATGACATAAATTAAGATAATAAAAGATTTTGCAACCCCTTAGCTGGATGGTATATGTTTCACATCATGCATAAAATCATCTTGCTTCACTCTTACTTATGGAGAGCTTCCACCTTTGCTAGAGAACATAGCTTGACCTTTGAGAGCTATGGTGGAAACTCACTTCCTTCTTGCTAATTTTGGCCTATAGCCAATTTCTCATGCATTAAGCATATGAATCCCATAGTTTGTGTCAAATGAATTGTCCAAAAATCAAAATAAAAAGTAAACAAAATTTTTATTAGATTTAAGTCATAAATTCATGCCCTATGATCTAGTCTCTCAGAGAGTGAGTTTAAGGACTTAGTCTTCTTTCTAAATAAACAATAGCCTAGCTATCTCGCAAAAGCATAAGACTTGCCTACATGTATTTAAAATCGTAGGAGGAGTTAGTTGGCGATCACCCCCTAAGCGGTTGTAAGTCCAACAGTCAGGTGGTTTATCCTCTCTTATGGAGGTAACCCATATGCTCATTTTGCCTTAGATTTAGGGCATGCTTTGGCTCTCGCCAAAGCTCTCTATATTTAGGATCCAAAGTTGCTATTTTCCTTTGAGAGCAATAAGCATAAATCCTCACCTCTTAAGCATTTCCATGATCTTGTATCATGGAATTGCAAGTCCTAGATTTCTAATAAAAATTCAACTCAAACAAATAATTCTCTTCAAATTCAAAAATATAAAGCCCAACCATAGGATAGTTTGGAATGCTCTCTAGGCTTCCTAACATCGTGAGCATCTCCTACTTATCTCGCTTTAGTTTTGATAATAACTCACTCCTTTTGATCAATCCCATTTGATCTTCCAAAAATAACCAATTGATTGATAGTCCTATCTTTGAAATCTTTGGAGACAATGATCATTTATCTTAATCGAGAGTATTCTTAAGGAATCTTATTCCTTAAGATATAATTAACTATGGGGGCTTGCCTCTATAGGGAACTTAACGAACCTAGTTTAAAATAATCCCTGCTCTACTTTTCCATATGAAGTAGGGGAAGAATCTCTAGTATATTCGAAGACCCATCGTCCTTAGGAGTCCTTATTAAGGTGATTAGGTTCATTATAGGATGGTGACTTCAGTCTCTCGAGATAGTACATCATTCCTTAATGTCGTACCCGATCACCCTAATAAGAACATCTACGAATCAACATGGTGTCCAACAAAAGAAGATTTTATTTTTATTTTCATTTAATTCATTTTAGATGAAGATAAAGATAAAAAATTCATCACAGATTTTTCTAGTGACTCTGCTGGGGATGGTTCCTCTCTCTATCTTTAGTAAATGATCATTGTCTCCAAGTATCGATAGAGGATTTGTACTTTGTATAAGTACGAGACTATTTTTCTTTTCCTTTGGCACTTAGTTTATTTCATCCTTAAGCTAAGCTAGCCAACATCCTTTAGGTTTTAGGACCTCACTCCATGTAGGCCTTAAAACCCCTATTGGTTTCCCCAATAGGTGCAAATAAAAAATTTAATAAAAAGAAATAACTAAAGACTTCCTTACCATTTCTATGGTAAGGTAAGGTTCATTCCAAAATAATAATAATAATAATAAATCTTTTATAAAAACATCAATTTCCAAAAAGCACTTTTCAAAATCCACATAACATAATGTTTGCACAAAATTTTTTTCATAAAACAACCTCATCTAACAATCTTCATGATTGTTATATGTAGGATCTTTTTAAAAATCAAAATCAACAATCATTCTTTCCAAAAGCACAAATGAATATCCTCATTCAATTTATTGAAGGAAGATTTCATTTTCAAAACAAAATTAATAATCATCTCTTCAAAAATAAAATCAACAATCATCTTTTCAAAAATAAAATCAACAATCATCTTTTCAAAAAAAAAAAAAAATCCAAAATCATTCTTTCCAAAAGCACAAATGAATATCCTCATTCAACTTATTGAATGAAGATTTTATTTTCAAAACAAAATCAACAATCATCTTTTCAAAAATAAAATCAACAATCATCTTTTCAAAAATAAAATCAACAATCATCTTTTCAAAAATATAATCCAAAATCATATTTTCAAAAAGCACAAATGAACATCCTCATTCCATTTATTGAATGAAGATTCATTTTTAAAACAAAATCAACAATCATCTTTTAAAAAAAAAATCAATAATAATCTTTTCAAAAATAAAACACTTTTGGATCTTTTATTTAGCATACCCAAATTTGCTAAGTGAAGATCCTCTTTTTTTTTTTTAAAAAAAAATAAAATAAAATCAAACAACATTTGGATCTTTCATTTAGCATACTCAAATTTGCTAAGTGAAGATCCTCTTAAAATCAAAATCACAAAATCAAACACACTTGGATTCTTCATTTAGCATACCCAAATTTGCTAAGTGATGATCCTCTTTTCCAAAAAAATCAAAACATCAAAACATGAAATACATTTGGATCCTTCATTTAGCATACCTAAATTTGCTAAGTGAAGATCCCATTTTCAAAAATCAAAACATCAAAAAAAAAAAAAAAAAAAAAAAAAACACACACGCACACACACACACACACACACACACATTTGAACCTTATTTAGCATACACAAATTTGCTAAGTAAAGTTCTCATTTTCGAAAATCAAAATATCAAAATCAAAAATACATTTGAATCTTATTTAGCATACACAAATTTGCTAAGTAAAGGTCTCATTTTCAAAAGATCAAAATCAAAAATAAAAATAAACATGGATCCTTTATTTAGCATACCTAAATTTCCTAAATAAAGAATCCTCTTTTCAAAATCAAAAAAATTAAAACACACATGGATCCTTTATTTAGAATACCTAAATTTGCTAAGTAAAGAATCCTCTTTTCAAAAGTAAAAACAAAACACATTTGGATTTCTTTAGCATACCTAAATTTGCTAAGAATCCTCTTTTCAAAAATCATCAAAAACAAAACACATTTGGATCCTTTATTTAGCATACCTAAATTTGCTAAGTAAAGAATCCTCTTTTCAAAAATGAAAACAAAACACATTTGGATTTCTTTTATTTAGTATACCTAAATTTGCTAAGTAAAGAATCTTCTTTTCAAAAATCAAAACAAAACACATTTGCATTTCTTTAGCATATCTAAATTTGCTAAGAATACTCTTTTCAAAAATCATCAAAAATAAAACACATTTGGATCTTCTATTTAGCATACCTTAATTTTCTAAGTAAAGAATCCTCTTTTCAAAAATCAAAACAAAACACATTTGGATTTCTTTAGCATACCTAAATTTGCTAAGAATCCTCTTTTCAAAAATCAAAATAAAACACCTTTAGATTTATTTAGGATACCTAAAATTTCTAAGAATCCTCCTTTCAAAATCATCTAAACAAAACACATTTGGATTTCTTTTCTTTAGCATACCTAAATTTACTAAGTAAAGAATCCTCTTTTCAAAAATCAAAACAAAACACATTTGAATCCTTTATTTATCATACCCAAATTTGCTAAGTAAAGATCCTCTTTCAAAAACAATAAAACACTTGGATTCTTCATTTAGCATACCCAAATTTGTTAAGTAAAGATTTCATTTTCAAATTCACACATAATTCATAAACAATCAAACCAAAGAAGAAAATTGTTTTCAAACACCTCACTTAGCATACACAAATTTGCTAAGTAAATTCCAAAATCATAAATTCAAACAAAATCAATTGATCTCAACATACTTAAATTTGCTAAATGAAGGATCCTCAAACAATAAAAAATTAAATTCAAATATGAACCTATGGAAGCATCAATCTCTCCAAAAATATTTGAACCCATTTCCAACATACACAAATTTGTTGAAAATGGATTCTAAATTCAAAAAAAAAAAAAATCCCCTCTTTAGTTTTAAATTTAAAAATCTCTCCTCAAGTCCAAAGAGCCCCACTTAACATATTCAAATTATTGAGTATTGGTTCAAATTCTAAAAAAATAATTACAGCAGAAATCTGATTCAAGTTTATTTTTAAACATTGTAGACTTTTAGTTAGTTTTAATCAGTTTAGTTCAGTTCAATTCAGTTTTAAATGGAAGCCCAGAAGTACGTGTTTACTTTTCTTTTTGGGATGGATTTGGCCTTGGATCAGGCCAGCCTCCCACAGACTTACTTTAACCCACCTCATTCATTTTGGCCGAGGTTTCGAGGGGGATAGGATCACTTCTGAGGGGACCACCCTCACAACCATCATGAGGAGTGTCATGACCAGGCAGAAGCTGGTCATCCAGGTTGAGATCCCATCAGACTCAGAGTTTCCCTCACTGAAGAGGAAGGTTGTGGCAGTTCCAGTAGTAGTTATAGTTCCAGTGCTAGTGCGCTCAGTGGTTCCCCTTTCTACCAGTATAGGCTAGCACCCACTCATTGGGTTCCTCCAAGGGGAAGGATATCCTATCTTCAGGGATAGTCTCCCCCACTTACGAGGTAGGGGTCTAGTTCTCGTGTTACTCCTCCCAACAGGACCCAACGCCGTAATTGGTTCCGCAAGATCAAGCGGCATCATGACTGTATAACTAAGGAGTTAGAGGCAATTTCTCAGGATGGAGTAGACGAGTTACCTAGGATGGTTTCCCCGCTAATCATAGAAAATAAGTTCCATCCTCTCTCTAGATCTGACGAAGAGGAAGATATTAAGAGGATCTCAATTTCACCTCCACCTGTAGTATAGTTTGAGGCTCTGTCAGATGGGAGGAATTTGATTTATTCATCATCCCACAAGGCGTGGGGAGCATCAAGCGGGGAGAGGCTAGGGGCGAGTATCAGTACATGTGACTAGTAGGGAGAGCGTGGTATGCTGACGGTCCTCCTCATGGAATTTCTTGATGGCTACTACGCGCAATCATCGATATCATTTTACTAATGTGTACTACCCACCATAGGAGAGAGAGTCGGTGGTGCCTCCACCACACCGCTCTACTCTACACCCACCATCTCCAATATAAGTTCCATCATCCACAGTTCCAGTAAAAACCATGAAGGCTGCATCTGGAGAGAAGAGATCCCCATTGGTGATTTGGTTATGGCCAAGAGATCCCATTCCATCTACACTGCGAGGCAAGGACCTCTCCTACTAGACCTTCTACCCCAATTGTGGTGAAGATGGAATGGCAACCACAGAGCATTGTAGTTGTACCATTACCATCACCACCACAACAGAGCATGGAGTTAGCAGTAGTAGAGGGGGAAGGAAACAATACCGCTATCCCCATGGCCATAGATCCTCCCAGGAGTACCACTCCTCCCAGATCTAGTGACAGTCAGGAGCATCTATCCTCTAGTGAGCATAGTCTTAACAAGATTAGTTCTCTAGCAGCAGGGGAGGTTAGATGTCTCTATGTTCATTACAGTGATCCTACCACCGGTCAACCTCGATCTTTTGTACCTGTTCAGTTGGACCGATCCCTAGATGACATTGTAGCTCAGTATCTGGTTGAGAAGAAGGAAATTCTAGGGTATGCCTAGTCTGACTTAGAGGATGAGAAGATCATTTTTGATCCTAATGAAGATGATATGTTGGAGGATTCAATAGGAGTGCACATGGTTGACACCAGGGGTTCCTTTCTTCGGGATTAGTAGAGTTTGGAAGGTGTTTTGGCCGAGTAGGATGACACAACTCATTCGACCCAACACCTCCTTCAATAATTAAAATAGAAGGATGAGTAAATCAATATGATGGGGGAAGAGGCTTGAAGATTTGCTAGCAGTAGTTTTGGCACTTTAGAACCAAGCCCCGATAGTGCATCCTACTATTATAGAAATAAGTCAGCCGGAGATGTTGCATGTCTTGGATCAAGCCAAGACTTCACCTCCAGTAGAGTAGGGCAACACCAGCTTGTATAGGAAGGTAGTGGATAGTACCTCCATACAAGAAAAGGGCATTAAACTCATGGTTGAGCAGCAGGTGAGAGAAGCGCTAGCAGAAGCTCGAGAAGGATCATCGGTTTCAAAGGGTGGACCCTACCTAGAGGAATTCGATGCCATCCAGTATCCTAAGGGTTTCTTGCCACCTTCTTTTAAGAGCTTTGATGGCAGCAGCAACCCATGTCAGCACGTAGCGCACTTCTGAGCTAGCTGTTGCAACACTGGTGGTAGTGATGCGTTCTTCTATATTTTGTCGGCTTAGCGGCATAGCCTTTGATTGGTCTTTGAACTCCCAAGTTCGTGAGGTCTTTTATGAGTTGGAGCAACTCTTCATTAAGAGGTTTCTTTGGAGCTCGAAAAGTGTGTGTAGGATCGTTGTGGCTCAACAACACCCTGGTGAGTCCCTCATTGATTATATTCTCATATGGCACAATTTGAGTATGAAATGTGAACCAACTATTTAAACATCACACTATTAAAATTCTACTAAGGAATATTCATGGCCCAGTCGCCTTCATGCTCAAAGATTTCACCATCAAAATATTTGAGAAGCTAATCAACAAGGCTAGCTTACAAGGATTTTTTAGATCAATCATCAAAGCCAAAGCCACATAAAGCTTCTGAGAAGAAACCATGGGCAGTAGCACTAGTGGATAAGGGGAAGCAACTGCCCAGAGAGCAGTTTGAGAGACCTCAAGCTCCACAGCTATTACTTCCACCTCCTCTACCACCACCGAGGCCATCTTATCGGCCACCACAACGACCTCCACCACGCCCATCACTTACCCAGCGGTGGTACATACTTTCCTCCAGTTACTATCCACCTACTCTTTTGGATAAACTAAATAAACCTCATTCACATAAGAGGGAGATAATCAAGAAAATCATTAAGAACCTCTTAAAAAAAACCTGATTTTTAGCTACCCGAGCCTAGAAGGCCTGAGCAAGTGGGAAAGAGCAATGATCCTAACTTTTTCCCCTACCACCGCATGTTAGGCCATGTTTTGGAAGATTGCTTTAAATCTAAGGACTGGCTTGAGCATAGCTACAAGACAGGCGCCATAGTTATCCCAACGGAATACCTAATGGAACAACCATCCAGTTCTATTAGGGTAATCCTTGGGGATACCTGCGATCTTCTCAAAACCAAATAAGGTTGGGATATCTCCTTATCCCGAACCTCTAAAAAGATTATGTCAAAAATCAAGAAACTTTCCTTGCAGGTTCCTGAGGCAGCTTGAACCTCCAACATCAAGAAAGGTTTGCAAGTTGCCAAAGATAATTTGCAAAAAATGGGAGCTCAGCAGCAGCCCACACCAACTCGGGATAGCTAAGTAGCGCAACCATCAATCGAGCCCAACCTACAGTCCACCATTGCAGCTACTACTTCAATGAGCACTTCTACTTCAATTAGCTCTTCTCATCCCTCTTTTTTTACTTGATTTCTACTATGTACCTCCTTCAAAATCCAAGAAATTGAGAAATAAAGCTAGTTTGAATTACATCTGTGTCACTTCTGATGGTAATTATACTCTTACAGAAAACTCTCCAAGTCTAAATAATAATTATAACAACTCTGATCTTTCTCTTTCTAATTTAGAGTTAGACTTTCCTTCTCTGAATAATACGGGTTCACCTCTTGAGATAGACTTGGAATCATCTAATTTTGAGGGTCCTATAGAAGAAGCTGTAGGTGAGCCTAACTAGCGGGTAGAATCTTCCACTAACCTGCCACAAGAGATCACCGAAGTCAACCTCCATAGTGACAAGGTTCTACCTCTAGGGCTGTACCTCAAGATAAGGGGAAACAAGTCGTTAGTTTAGATGATCGAGAAGCCCCTCCACAAGATGCTCCACCCTTGGATATGCTTGTGGAGGATCAACCCAAAGTGGATTACAATGTCCTCGCTCACATAAGAAAGTTTTCAACTAAGTTAAGCAAATATGATGCCCTTATCTTATCCAAAGAAATTAAGGAATCATTAATCAAGGCTCTTCTTGATCTAGATATTCTTAGCTCAGCTGACCGCTGTTGGAAAGGAGGCACATTATTTCAGAGAAGCCTAAGGAGTCACTTTCATAGATGAAGACCTTATTTTAGGGGACATGGAGCACAACTATCCTCTATACATTATAGTAGATATGGGTTGATTCAGAATTTTTAGGGTTCTTATTGATTCAGGTGCATTGGTGAATATTATGAGTCTAAAGACCCTTGCCTATTTAGATCAACATCTTCACACTCCGAGGAGATTGGATGATGTTAAGTGGGTTCAATGAACAGGGCGAGAGGGCTTTAGGCTTCATAGTGTTATCTTTAGAAATAGATGACTGGAAGACTGATGCCAAGTTCTACATAATTGATTTGAATACTTCATTCACTACTTTGCTCAATAGGGTTTGGATCCACCAGAATAAGATGATTCCATCCTCCCTCCATCAATGTATCAAGTTCCAGAAGGATGGGATTGAATACTGCGTCAAATGAGATGAAAAGTCATTTTCAGTTAGAGAGATTGAGATATATGAAGTGACCTACTATCTTCCTCAAAACACCTTTTCTCATGAACATGGTAAAAATTCAAATGCAAAAGAGAAAGAAGAAGAAAAGAAGAAAGAAAATGCAAGTGCACAAGAAAAGGACATCAAGGAAGAAGTAGAGCCGCATATCACATTCCATCCACAGTTCATTCCATCATATGGACATATGGGTAGAATGACTCGACCTCCACCAGGCAGAGGTAGAGGAAAACATGGAGGTAGTTCTAGAGGTGGAAGACCCCCTGGTTGGCCACCAGCCAACAGAAGTTATGTTCCAGTTCATAGGAGTACCCCTACTGTTCACATAGACTTGGAATCCAACTTGGAGGATGAGTCTAATGTGATTAGCATACTAGCCAACCCCTTTCAGCAGGTTCATTGGAGGTGACACTCGGGCCAGACAATGACGAAGGGAAGGAGAGTGCTCTCTACTACCTCAGCCATCATCTAATTCCTGCTGAAGTGAACTACCCACCTATTGAGAAATATTGCCTAATTTTTAATCTTTGCATCCCGAAAGCTACAACACTATATGCTTTCTCATAAAGTTAACTTGATTTCCAGAATCAATCCACTACAGTATCTCATGACATGGCCAATGCTATCCGGATGTTTGGCATGTTGGTCCATGATTCTCTCATAATTTGATATCAAATTCATACCCCTCCGTGTGGTGAAAGGACAAGCACTAGCAGATTTCTTAACAACACACCTATTACCTACATATTCCCCGATTAGTGACGATCGCCCTGATGAACAAATTAAGAACTTAGGGGATGTTTACAATCACCATTGGGAGATGTATTTTGATGGCATGGCTTCCTTTCATAAAGGAAAAGATCCACAATATACTCTTCCAGGAAAAGGCACGGGTAGGAATTGTTCTCTTTACTCTAGACTACAATGTGATGAGATTCTCATACTATCTTTTCAATCCATGCACCAACAATGAAGTCGAGTATGAGGCTTTGATTATTGGTCTAAAATTAACCATTATAGTGTGTGTCAAAAGCATCAACATCTATGGGGATTCTTAACTGGTCTTCAACCAGATTACTCGGTCCTACAAGGTTCTCAAACCTAAGCTTCGTCGCTACCATGAGTATACCATGAAGCTGTTGGCCCATATCCCTGAGGTCACCATCTACAAGGTCCCTCGAGGAGAGAACGCAGTAGCAGATGCTTTGGCCAAACTTGCCAAGGAATTGGCATGTACGAAAGATGAGTCCATTCCAATAAGGGTCCAAAATAGATAAGTCCTATCCCTTATTGACGCTGAACTTGTCGAGAGATTTTCTCTTGAAGGGGAGGTTGTCATTGCCAATAAAAATGAGGAGTTGGAATGGAGGAAACCGTTCATAGATTACTTGAACATAAGTAAACTACCTCAAGAGAAGTCACAAGCTTATTAGATGAAGCAGAGATCTCTCTCCTATGCTCTCGTAGATGGAAACCTTATATCGACGGTTAGTCGATTAAATGTAGTTATGTTATTTGGACAAACAAAAGCCTGTAGGATCATGACCGAGGTACATTTAGGTCTATGCAGAGTGCATCAATCTGGTCCAAAGATGAAAGCAAAGATAAAGAGACTAGGATACTACTAGCCTTTGATGATTACGGACTACTTGAATGTGGCTAGGAGATGCCATCAGTGTAAGGTACATGGTGTGGTCCTAGACCAACCACCCAACATTCTACATCCTACATTGATCTCATGGCCATTTGAGTGTTGGGTACTGATATAGTGGGTCCTATCGATCCTCCTTCTAAGAGTCATCAATTCATCTGAGCTGCCACCGACTACTTTTCCAAGTGGGCTGAGACAAGCCCACTCAGAGAGGTCACAGCTCAGCATGTGCTCTAGTTTTTCAGGAACCATATCATATATTGGTTTGGGGTGCCTCGACGAATTATATCCGATAGTGGTATTACATTCAAGAACACCAAGATCAACGCCAGGAGACATAGAATAGATTAGAGATACTCCACCATCTACTATCCCAGGGAAAATGGCCTAACAGAAGCATTCAACAAAACTCTCATTCAGATACTAAAGAAGACACTTGATGACAATAGTGAGAGTGGCATGAGCAATTTGTTAAAAGCCTTATGGGCATACCACACCACATACATAACTCCAACTCAATCTACTCCATTCTCCTTAGTTTATGGGTCTAAAGTTATTCTATCATTAGAAGTTCAACTCCCATCACTAAGGATAACATTGGATATCAAAATCACTACAGAGCAAAATGCCAAGTTACGGTTAGAAGATCTTGAAGGTTTGGAGGAGAGGCACCTATGGGCGTGCCAAAATCTCGAGTTATACAAAGCCAAAATGATTCACGCTCACAACAAACTGGTCCGCCCTAGAGCTTTTCAAGTAGGAGAGCTTGTCTTAGTTGTAAGAAGACCAATTGTTGCCTATCGAAAGATGGGAGGCAAGTTTCAACCCACTTAAGAAGGCTCTTTTATCATAGAGAAGGCCTACTAAGGAGGATCTTATCAGCTTATTCATTGTAAAGGGGAACACAAGATGCTTCCAATTAATGGGCTCTATTTGAAGAAATATTACCCATAAAAACATGTTTGAAAATAATTATCACCAAAAGAATAAAATTTCATTCCAATCCATCAAAATCTTCTCTTCATTTGAAGTGTTGTTTGCTTGCCTTGTGAATCTACCACGATGTGCTTAGTATAGGTGTAAGAGAACCCAAGAGGCATCTTATTCCTCTTTCACAACATAAACACAATAAAAAAAAATTTGCCGGTGCTACTAGAATAGGTGTGAGAGAACCCAAGAGGCATCCTATTTCGACTAGCACAACTAAGTTAGGTATGAGAGAACCCAAGTGACATCCTTTCTTAGTGGGATCACAACTGCCATTCATGGCACCATTTCATTAATTCCCTAGTGTATTTTAGGATAGGTGTGAGGGAACCCGAGAGGCTTCCTATTCCTTCTAACACAAATACATATCTTTTGTCTCGGGCTATTTTAATGTAGGAGCAAGCCCTCAGTGGCACTCACTCATTAGATGCTCTAGGTTGTTAACATGCTACCTTGCCAGTATGTCACCCCAGTGGTTACTTGTTTGATGGATGTGAGTCCCCATGCTTTCTTCCTGACTTGACCATTGAAAACCAACGAGCGCCTTATTAGTTTGATAGACTTCACTGCCCAGCCAGTAAGCTACCTCATGTTGATTTTGTTTAAGAAGATGTGAGTCCCTTCACTTTCTTCTTGAACTAATCATCATGTATTGACTAGGTCGATTATATTTGAGGTTTAAGATAAGTCCCCCAAAGGCTCCTTTCCTCTTGACTACTCTTGAGTTGATATAAGTCCCCCAGTGGCATTCACTCAGTAGTCGCCCTAGGTCGAATAACACTTATTGAGCCAAGATAAACTATGCCAACCATCAGTTTTGCTATAGGAATATGTGAGTCCCCGATGCTTTCTTCTTAGGCTGATTGTTGCAAACCGACAGGCACCTTAGGTTGGTTGACATTCATTATGCTAACAGCGACTCACCTGGTGGATACACCACTCTTGGCAGATGTGAGTCCCCACACTTTCTCCTTGAGTTGGCTATCGAATACCTATGCAAATTATGTTCTCTAAGGTTTTGGATAAAGCCCTTAGCGGTCCCTTTCCCTGTGGGCACTCTACTTGGATCACATCCATTGCGACCCCATTTAGACACTACCCAGGTTACTTTTAGATTGGACAGACCCCCTTTGCCTGGTAGCCATCCCTGTGGTTGGAGAATTTATTCAGCGGATGCGTAAATTCTCCCTTGGTTCAGTAAATCTGAGATAGGTCTAGGCCAATGTAAGATCCTTCTCAGTATGATCCCTCGTAAACTAACAGGATCCATGATAAATAATACAAAATAAAATAAACATATTATTTTACTTGTGGATTAGGATTTCAAGCCCCAAGTGGCCCCTTTCCCAATCTGGCATCCTATCTTTAGGGCAGTGTCAGCAGAACTCCTTATAGGAATTGCATGACTATGCTTGAGTTGAGATAAGACTCTCCAGTCCTTAGTCCCATTCTGTCTTATCGCAAACAGGTTGCCTCGATGGTCATTTCTCTTTAGAAGATATAAGTCTACTACACATGCTTTCTATCATGAATGTTGCAAATCAATGGGCAGACCTAGGTCGGGTTGACATGTTACCTCACTAATGTGTCATTCTTGTGGTCTTTTATTCAGGAAAGATGTGAGTCCCTGTACTTTCTTCCTTGAATTATCCATTGCAAACTGAAAGGCACCTCTTTGGTTGGATAGTTATCCCGTCGACTGAGAAGCTACTCCCGTTGGATTGTTAAATCTAAGTTAGGCCAAGACCTACATGGCTCCTACTCAGTGCAGTCCATTGCAAACCGATGGGATCCATTAAAAATAACTAAAAAATAAAATTAATCTTGACTATCTTTGAGCTGATTTAAGTCCCCCAATGTCATTCACTCAATAGTGAGCCTAAGGTTGGGTACAATCCATTGCCTCACCAATGGATCACCCCAGCAACTGATCCCTACTTTAGAAGATGTAAGTCTACTGCATTTTATTCTTAGTGTAGTTACTGCACATCAAAAGGCAACCCCTTTGGTTAGATAGTCCTATAGGCTACCCTTTTGGATTGGTAAATATGAGCTAGACCAAGGCCCTTGGCCCCTACTTAGTGCAGTCCATCACAAACTGATGGGTTCCATCAAAAATAATTTAAAAAAAAAGAAATTAACTTTGACTACCTTTGTGCTGATTTAAGTCCCCCAGTGACATTCACTCAATGAGTCTAGTTGATGGACAAGCAACCATCACCCAAAGGGTTTGTTATTTTTTGGAAGATGTGAGTCCTACTTTTTTTTAACTTCCAAACCAAAAAGGCAACCCCTTTGGTTGGATAGTTCTACTATGTGGTTGGTAGACTACCCCTTTTGATTGGTAAATCTGTGTTAGAGCAAGGCCAATGACCCCTTCTCAGTGTAGTCCATCGCAAACTGACGGGATCCATAAAAAATAACTAAAAAAATGAAATTAATCTTTGACTATCTTTGAGCTGATTTAAGTCCCCAGATTAACTCAGTAATCCCTTGGAAGGTTAATGTTGCCAATGGATCACCCATAACCGATCCCTACTTTGGAGGATGTAATCATACTACGCTTTCTTCCTAGTACAACTGTTGCACATTGAAAGGCAACCCCTTTGGTTGGATAGTCCTACCATGTGGTTGGCAGACTACCCCTTTGGATTAGTAATTAGGCTCATGGCTACTCGCATCCATCGCAAACCAATAGGGTCCATCTCAAAATCCAAAATTTAAAATCTGAAACAAATTAAGCACTCCTCCCTCAGTGGAGTCAAAACTAAACAAACAAAATAAATCCAATCAACCTACCTCATTGGAGTCAAATTAAACAATCGGTCAACTAAACCGAAACAAAACCAATCCAATCCACCTCATTTGGAATTAAATTAAACAATCAAAATAATCAAATCAATCAAACAAATCAAATCAATCTACTTGTCGTCATTGAGATACAAATCTATCTAGTTCCCGCAGCAGATCTCAAATTCTAATCCCCAAATAGATTTTGCAACCTCTCATCCCCAGTGGATGACTTGAACTTGCTCCCCTAGTGGAGAGTTCACATTTTCATCCATAGTGGAATACCAAATCCTAAATCAACAAATCAAATAAATTTCTCCCCAGCGAGACTCAAATCAAATCAAACCTTTCATCCCCTAGTGGATGACTTGAACTATTCCCCTAGTGGAAGGTTCGCATACTCAGTCCCTTATGGATTCCTCCTTCACTCTCTTATATTATTGACATGACTAGAGTCACATTGCACTAAGCTCTTGATTCCTTCTACACCTTGGGTTGGGAGTAGATCATTTCTGTTAATGCTTGTGATCGTTCGGTGTTGTTGATCATCTCAGTCAACACCAATATGTGTGGTATGCCTTGTCAATCACACCACACCTACTGGGCGCCCTTTGTTGACCTCACTTTTGGAGTGAGCTTTCAACTTCTTTATCTTAGACATAGGACTCCTCTTAGACATTAAGAGTTCCTTAATCTTAAGAAGCTTCTAGTGATTAGGTGAACACTTAACCTAACCCTAGAGACTAAGAAGAGTTAGCCATAAGAATAGGTCATGCCTCAAGGGTGTTAGGAAAACTTGCCTATCCTATAGCTTAAACCTAATCCTTACTTTCTTCTTTCAAATCAAACTTCAAATTCAAATCAACCTCAAATCCAAATTAATTTCAAATCCAAATTAACTTCAAACTCAAACCAATTCCAAATCAAATCTCAAATCAAATCCAATTTAATTGATTTTCTCAAACCTTAAATCAATTCTAATGGATTTCCTCAAATCATGAATCAATTCCAAATGATTGACATCTTTGATTGAATTCCAAATCCAAAATCTTTCCTAAGCCTTTGATTTCATCTTATGGACTTAGCTCAAATCAAATCCAAATCAATTCAAATTCAAAAGATTTTCTCATAACCCATTTATATTCCCATTTATATTCATAAATATAAATGAAATATAAATTCAAATACCCAAAACCAATTCAAAACTCAAACAAAAATCTAAGTTAAAACCAACCTATGCTTCTTCAAGTCAAATTCTTGAACTTAGCCAAATATAACTCAAATCAATCCAAACTCGTTGATTTTCTTCATGATTCAATCAATACTTCAATCATGAATCCAAATATAAACACTGACTTCAATCATCAAACTAAAATCAAACTAACCCAAATCAAACCCATGTTCATCCTTTGAACTTGAAAGTATCAAATGAATCAAAATCCATTTGACTCCAAATCACTTACAAATGGATTTATATTTCTATCATAAGTCCATATGTGAGTTCAACCAAACTTGAATCAAGCCTTGATCAAGCCAATTGACTCACTTAGGCTCACTTGACCCAAAGTGACCTAAAATATATTTTTGAGCCAAATTCTAATCCTACCCAAACTGGATTGAACTAAGCCCATCTAAGCCTCGGATTGTGAGCAACAATCATCTTAGGATGATCAATCATTCAAATTAGGTCAAACCAAGTAAAACCTAGCCTTTGACCAAGTCAACACTTAATCCAAATGAAACCTAAACTAGCCAAAATCTGCCATATGCCAAATTGATTGAAACCATTGATCAAAACCAATTCATGATAAATGATTGGACTTGACCAAGTCATCATTTGAGCCAATCTTAGTCCAATTAGCCACTTAACCCAAGTTGACCCAAGTTGACCTAAAAGTCAAAATGTGTCAAATCTTTATCTAAGCCAAATTGATTGCAACCAATGGGTCAAATTCATTCTAAATCACTTGTTGAACTTGACCAAAGCATCAATTGGCCAACTGGACCCAACCTAGCCCAATTGACCATAAACCCAACTTAATCTAAAAGGTTAAATTAAGCTAAGATCAAATCAAGCTAAAATTTATTAAAACCAAAGCTTGCAAAACATTTCAAATGACCAACCAAATCTAAACCAACCCATGACCTAATCCAACTAGGTCAAATGGGTCAAATTGGTCAACTTGACCCATTTGACCTAAGTGAACTCAAATGAACCAAAATCAAATATAAACCAAATTGAACCAAACCAATTCTACCAAACCACTCCAAATGGTCATATGAACTTGACCTAACTCATGGTTTGACCCAATTTGGCCAATTGGTCAACTTGACCCAAGTTGACCCATGTTGACCTAAATGAGTCAACATGAGCCAAATGATATCAAATCAACACCAAATTCATTGAAAATTGGTACAACCCATTTTTCAATCATTCCAAATATGCCCAAATCAAAATAAAAGCTAAATGACCATTTTATCCCTAGGTCAAAGGGCAACCAATGATCAAATTCACTTGGAATTTGATCATAATCCAACTCAAGACCACTTGGCATCCTCTTAGTGGTCCATTTGGACACCAAGGGATGTTGTGCACATGACCCAATGGGTTTGGGTTAGCCAAACCGAACCCAAAGCCAAAACTGACCTACCTAATCAAAATTCTACACATGGAATCCCTCACATCCTCATTTAACACATGCGCAACTCCACTCCACCACTCCTTTGCCAATACCGAATCACATGGCACTCCTAACAAACTAAACAACCAATTCCATGAGATAGTTTTGATCAAAATGGAAAGGAGGCTCACAACCATTTGATTAAAGTAGGGGGAGATATACTCCCCCTCATTCCATTCCAATTGATCTCTATTGCATTTGATTGAGATCAGAGGACCTAAGGCTAGCTTCTCCAAGTTTTCCAAGCACTCTCAAGCTTAATTAAAATTTATATTCTCGGTTTTGCCTAAGCCAAAAATAGGGGAGGTGAGGGAGATTTTAAACTCACTCAATACCCAACCAAAGTTCAATTCCTATTGCAAGCAACATCAAGGCACTAAGTCGAGCTCATCCAATGCAAATCTCAAGCATCCAAGCCATGGGAAGGAGGAGTTCGATCAAAGTCGCAAGCCATTGAAGGGGAGCTTGCCCAATTAGAAGATCCACTTCATCTCAAGTATTCATACCTTCAACAGGGCTTTGTATGCTAGATGAAGCTACCTCAATGGTTGGAAGCACCGATGATAGCCTCCGATGAGGTACGCTTCAAAACCGAGCTCCCATTGAAAATTCTTTGATTCTTTGTGAAGAGAAGTGTAATCCCACTGCATTTCCACCATTGGATGTGCTTATCCTTACTTCTTGATGGTGTGGGTTGAATCCCTGCCCAATTCAAGCTCAAGTGAGCTCGGATAAAGCCATTGAGGACAGACGGTCTCCATCTCCCGTAGGCGAGGGCAAGGATGAATCATGGATTGTCCATCCCACATGTTTTGGATGGATGATCATGATTAAAAGCTTTAGATCTGATGATTTAATCCTTTAAAATCATGAGTTTAATCCTGACCGTCTGATCCTTGATCGAACAATCTAAGAAAAAGAGCGTAGCATCATCGGCTGATGCGACATCTGATTTGACAACTTAAATAACTAATCTCACCATGCCACGTGGAAAGTGTGTGCCACATTAGCATCCCACGTGGCATCGACGGGATTAGTTATATAATTAGTTTATTTTATGACCTATTAATCATAGAAACTTCAAAAATTTATAACTAAATGTAGAAAAATCCAAAAAATGCAAACTCAACTTCATTTTAAAGATAATTCAAAGGGGAATAATATAAAATTAAATTTAATTAATTTTGAATAGTGACATTTACTTAATTTGGGTTTTATTAGGGATGTAATTATGTTAATCACTCCTTAATTATTTCAATAATTAATTCCAAACTCCCTAGGGTTAATTATTGGTATGACCTCTGCCTCCCAAGATTTTCTTGAAATTTATTATTAGATTAATTTAGGTAATTGCTTGTTTCATCTCTGATCACTCCCTTAATCAATTGAATGATTAATTAACCTATTAAATGGTGATGAATTCATTAATTAAACATGTTAATCATCTTGGAATAGTGGATAGACTTAGGGAATGAGATTAGGAAGCCTTTTCCAAATCTTTTCCCCTAAGTCTATTTCATTTGAATAAAAAAATTAATTAATTTACAAATTGATTAATGATTTAATCATTTCATTAAATAGCTTAATTAACCAAACCCAAAATAAAAAATTAATCCAGAAATTTAATCACTTAATCAATCCCATTCTTGGGTAGATCCTTAAGTGTTCAAAAGCCTAAGGTAAGCTTAAGGAAATCAAATCCAACCCACATGTGTGGGAGGGGTTATGAAAGTACTTAATTAAACCCTTTAGCTTAATTAATCAATAATCGTGAGCCAATTGCATTAGTCCCCCTTTCTTTCTTAGGTGCATTTCTAATTTAAACTCCATGTGATTGGATATCATATGTTGGCTCATAATTGTTGGGTTAATTATGTTAAGGTGGTGTAGGTAAGGGATAATTAATGAACTTAATTCACACCTTAACCTAAAAAAAACATAAAATAAATCTAATGGTTCTAAAATTAAACTAAATTGATTCACATATGTGAGAGATGGGTTAGGACTAGAAAACCATTTCACATTTCCTAAAATCTAATCAAATTCAAAATTAAAATAAAATTTCTTTAAACAATTTTGATTCACTTTAAATGATCGTATTCCATAAGATTGTCTTTAGGAATTGATTAGGATGAATAAAGTCATATGTGTACATCACTTTATTTCTTTCCAAGTATGTTAAATGTGGTTTATCATATGAAATCATGCATTCGTACCTTTTTCAAAATCAAATTGAAATGAAATGTTTCCTTTATGTCAAATTGCATGCTTTGGCTAAAGTAAGAATATGAGTGGCTATTATCACTACTAAATAAAAAAACTATTTTTAAAATCTATAAATCAAAGGTTATAAATGAAGGTGTGCTACTTATAAATACTTATAAGCTTGCATGTGATTATAACATTAAAATGTGCTTTATATGACTTTCCTTCTCTTTTTTTTAACATAGTTTTGAGTAGGATTTGCAAAGTGTATAGTTCATTTGAAAAGAACACAACACTTGCTTAAATCTATTCCTATCCATTCCTATGTTATCAATTAAGAAGGAATTTTGAATTTACATTTGTAAATTGCATAACCAAATCAAATACAAAAAACTTTTCCATAATTCGTCATCCATTTGCTTTCTTTTTGTACATGCACATGTATTTAAGAAAAGTGGTATATTAGTCTGGACATCCTAGGGTTGCAAAGCTTTAAGTAGTCCTAAGAAGGTCTTGTACCTTATACCTTTGGTATAGAAAACAATGATGTCGTACTCACTTATGTCTTTCATACATGTAAATGTGCATTTGATTAATGGATAAAAGAATCATGCATCATGAAGCATCCAAATTTTCTTGAGAAACATCCCTTAGTATTCATCATTAAGGTGTGCTAAATATTTACATTTGCATATATAGATTTGCTTAGGACTTATTCATATGCATGATGCACATGTTGGAAAGAAATAAAGTGTGGTGTGTTTTGTGATAGTAATTCACTTTAATTGATCTTAAAATGCCATTCTTATTGAATAGGTTTATTTAGAGCAAATCTAAACTTAGAATTAATTAAAACACATAATAAAATATTCACTAAAGAAAAATCACTAATGAATCTACCTTAGAAATTACTTAAGGTAGGGAGGAAAGAGAAGTTCTCTTCACTTTTCCTCTCTTTACAACTCAAAGTAATTAAGTGTAGGTTCACTCAAACCAAATCAAATCATTAAATAAAATTAATAAATCAACTAAATCACTTAAATGAAACCACCCTCTATATTGAACCCTTTCAGACTTAGAAAATTTTAACCTTAAAGCCTAGCTAAGACATGTCACACAAGCCTTAAATGACACACACACATTAAGCTAAGTCACCATTTCTAGCTCTATGTTAGGGTGGTGCATGGTTTGATGCTTGATTTTATTTTATGATGTGATATTTTAGTCTAGATGGTAGGGTGTATATGTGTAGACTGGATGATAGGATTCTTAGTCTAATCATTATCTTCTATAGGGAATTGTGCTTAAGGGGTGCTGTAATAAAAATATAAATACTTTTATTATGCAGGTTGCCTATACCCCTAAGCATAATCCAAAATAGGCCAGGTGGACTTAATTACCCATGTGTGGGGTGCTAAGTCTAATACATGCTTGGGATTGTGTGGTTTATTTAGCTAATCTCTATTTTACAGGTTTTAGTTAGATTTACTTTTCCAATTTTTATATAATTTTGCAATTAAGTTTGGAATGAATGTTATGGGGGATTAGGATGAACATTGGTCATAAGACTATGTCTTATGCACCATGTGAAGCTTTTGGAGCAAACACATCTGAATCAACCAAAAGAAGAAAGAAGAAAGAAGAAAGAAGTGAAGAAATAAAGAAAAGAAGAAAAAAAATAAAGAATGAAGACCCCCATAACATGAATTCTTTCTAAATTGTACTTATTCATTTGTAATCCGAGTTGTATAAGGGTAGACCTTGGCTACCCATATTTCTTTTACGATTTGTACAGTTAAGCCCAACCATAAAAGCCATTTATTCTTTTAAGCTAGCTTTATAAAATTATTTGATGTTTGTTTAGCTTGTCCATTAAGATGAGATGTTTTTCCTAGTTTCTTCCTTGCTTTGATGAATATCCTGGATGTGATTAGGCTCCCAAAGAAAAAAAAATTTTCTATCCAATTAATCAACTCAAAATTAAAATTAACAACTCATAACATCACTTAAAGCCTAGGACATAAATCAAGATAATAAAAGATTTAGCAACCCCTTAGTTGGATATTGTATGTTTCACATCATGCATAAAATCATCTTGCTTCACTCTTGCTTATGGAGGGCTTCCACCTTTATCAGAGAACATGACTTGACCTTTAAGAGCTATGGTAGAAACTCACCTCCTTCTTGCTAATTTTGGCCCATAGCCAATTTCTCATGCATTAGGCATATGAATCCCATAGCCCGTGTCAAATGAATTGTTCAAAAATTAAAATTAAAAGTAAACAAAATTTGCATTAGATTTAAGTCATAAATTCATGTCCTACATGATATAGTCTCTTAGGGAGTGAGTTTACAGACTTAGACTTCTTTCTAAATAAACAATAGCCTAGCTATCTTGCAAAATCATAAGACTTGCCTATATGTATTTAAAATCGTAGAAGGAGTTAGTTGGAGGCCACCCCCAAACAGTTGTAAGTCCAACAGTTGGGTGATTTATCCTCTCTTATGGAGGTAAACCATATGCCCATTTTTCCATAGATTTAGGGCATGCTTTGGCCCTCGCCAAAGCTCCCTAGATTTAGGAACTGAGGTTGTTATTTTCCTTTGCAGGCTATAAGCATAAATTCTCACCTCTTAGGCATTTCCATGATCTTATGTCATGGAATTGTAAGCCCTATATTTCTAATAAAAATTCAACTCAAACAAATAATTCTCTTCAAATTCAAAAATATAAAGCCTAACCATAAAATAGTTTGGGATGCTCACTAGGCTTCTTAGCATCGTGAGCATCTCCTACTTATCTCCCTTTAATTTTGATAATAGCTCTCTCCTTTTGATCAGTCCCATTTGATCTTCCAAAAATAACCAATTGATTGGTAATCCTATCTTTGAAATCTTTGGAGACAATAATCATTTACCTTAATCGAGAGTATTCTTTAGGAATCTCATTCTTTGAGATATAATTAACTATGGAGGCTTGTCTCCATAGGGAACTTAACGAACCTGATTTAAAATAACCCCTGCTCTACTTTTCCATGTGAAATAGGGGAGGAATCTCTGATACATTCAAAGACCTATCATCCTTAGGAGTCCTTATTAAGGTGATTAGGTCCATTATAGGATGGTGACTTTGATAGTACATCATTCCTCAATGTCGTACCTGATCACCCTAATAAAAATATCTACAGATTTACGTGGTGTCCAACAAAAGAAGATTTTATTTTTGTTTACATTTAATTTATTTTAGATGAAGATAAAGATAAAAAGGTCACCACAATGATATACATTTCAATTTAAATATTTTCTATGGAATGAAATTTTATTAAAATCATAATAAATTTAAATTAACTTTAATTAATTTCAAATTTTTATGCAATTCTTCTCTAGAGTTCCCTAACTTCAATGAATATATTCATAAATTTTAATGTATTTTTTACTGATTTTAAATTTTTTAATTAATTAATAAAATATTAAATTCTTAATAAACTAATTATTTAATTAAAATGATTTGAAGTCTTCCCTGAATTATCTCCTTGACTTAATGCCACATATCACAAAATTATGGAGTCATTTGAACACAAATTGAAATTAAAACTCACAACTTTATTGTTCATTAAAATTGAGCATCATCAATCTATCAAATAAAATCCACAAAAATCACTTTAGAGTATTATGGTGGTTCTTCAAAATTTGGAGAAATGTCCAATCTATTAGAATTAAGGTTTAAGAAAGAGTAGGACTTACCCTATGAAAGGTCCATTATCCTCACACTCTTTGAAATATTAAACTAAACTTAAACTTGAATTAAGCCACAATCTAAAATTCAGTTACAAATCACTAATCATTTTAATCAAAATCATTTAATGATAATTGTTATTACACTAAAAATTCCACTAGTTGAAGCACGAATCTTGATGTCGAAAGCAATCTAATTTTGAGTCTGCACTAACCCAGATCAAGCGCTTAAAATATAATTGAAAACCTTGGGATATTAGTCAGCTCCAAAATATGGAGTGTTTCTAGTCAAATCGAGCATCTTGATGAGTCGGATCTAACAAGCCCAAGATCTCCTAATTCTGACTTCATTTGAGCATTCAAATACTTAAAATACATCACATGATCAAGGGAATCATTTTGAGTCATCCGATGGAGTGGTTTGGATTTTGCATGTATTTATAGAAACACCACTCCTCTAATCTATAGATATCCCCTCATTTTTCATATGAGGGGCCCCAAAGCTAAAGATAAGAGAGAGCTTAGAGACTTGAAGATCCTCCAAGCATAATGGTGCCACCAGTCGATGGTCGCCAACCATCGTCATCGGTCACCGCCACCGACCACCGCCGCCAACCACCGTCGGCTGCCACCGTCGGCCACCATCGTTGATCCTCACCGCCGATCTTCACCACCATCAACCACCACCACTGGTTGCCGCAGCCGACCACCGCTGACCACCACTGCTGCTGCCGTCGACCACCACCATCGATCATCGTTGTCATCGACCACCACCGTTGGTCGCTCTTGCCTACCACCATCGCTGTTCGCCGCTGACCATTTAGGTCACCTCACCACCGACCATCAACCGGTCATCACCACATTAACCACGTATTTATCGTTGGTTATTTCAGAATCATCACGCTACCACCACCCACCACTGGATCATCACTAATTCTTGTTCCGTTGACCATTTGTCACCAATAACTATTACAACTACGCATAGTTGTTGTTACACGATTAAATTCATTATCGCCTTCTCATACAACTTTGTAATCCTGTTACTTGGAAAACTTAAAATTTGTACTCCAAAGCAGATATATAGTGGAACATTTTTACTGGGCTAGACCCCGTGATTTTTTTCCACTTTTTGGGATTTTTTTCATGTAAAAATCCTGGAGTTTCTCGTTCTCTCTTCAAATATCTGTGTGTGTGCTAGATTTCTCAACAAGACTAAGGTGTAAAGTTTTATTCTATCGCAACTAATTTTCTAGCATGCAACAGTTTGGCGCCATCTATGGGAAGCAAACCCCACAATCATAATCTCTATGAACACCAGCATTATGGCCAACAAGCGCAATACTCACAACAACGGAGCCTCTCGCACCAACTCCCGTCACTCCCGAAACTAATCTTTGAACCAAGGATGCTAAGCTTCTGCCTTACTTCCCCCTGATAGGCATGACCTTATCGATGAAGGTGCAATATGAACCTCTCTAGAAGATTGAGTTCACCGAATGGGAGAGTCTTAAAATAAGATAATTCAACTTTTATGAGAAACACTACAACCACTACTATGACAAACGGATCTCCCCCAAGATCGATCGTTAGCTAGGGGAGGTCAAAACACTAATACGGCCTTCGCCATCGTTGAAGTTTCTCACGCTTCTAAGATCGTCACCTCCACCACTAGTTCTACTCATCCATGTAGCTCAATTCACCATTATTATCGGTAGCAGCACGCGTTCTCATCCTATTGATTCCCATTATCTTATACATCAAAAATTATAATGTTTAGTGCGAGAAGAATTCCACTTTAAAAATGAAAATCATCTTATCTCTCATCACGACTATTAGGAGTCTTCAACTTTAGCTGAAGCTATTCTTCAACATCTTATTCCCGTAGGTTTTAAGCTTCCAAGCATCGACTCCTATGATGGGGCAACTGACGCATATGAACACATCGACCATTATAGAATCATAATGTATATCCAATGAGCTCATTCTACTTGTTGGTCTTTCTAGTCACCCTCAAGTCGACTCACACAGTTCTACATCCATACCTTTCACAACCACCAAGATTTTGTGGCAGTTCATTGCAAATCAAAGGATCATTAAAGATTCCTCTCATCTCGGCATTCATCAAAATAAAGGAATCACTTAAGGAGTACTTCCAGGTTCTCCATAGGCTGCCAAATACTTGGAGTAGACCACAATTATTAAGAGGAGTTTTCTTTGGAGGGCTCCTCACCCCTACTCGTCACTAATGTGAGATATGGTCCGCTCATATGCCAACTTGGTTCATCATGTGGAAGCATAAATTTTTGCTGATGAGGCTATTAATGCCCATCGTAAACAATTTGAATAATCCACAGGAAAATGTAAGAGTGCCTCGAACACAGATTAATAATCCCATCAAAAGAAGCAACAAGGCAATCGTGATCTCCATCCATGGCTCCCACATCAACGATGTGAACCACAACCAGAAAAGGAATACACACTAATGAACACATCTCATGTTACCATCTTGATGGCCATTCGTGATGAAGAGACCATTAAGTAGCCACATCCACTGAAACCAAATTCAAGAAATGAGAGCAATATTGTCACTTCCATCAAAGTCTAGACATACTACTGAGGCATGTAAATTACTTAAAGAAGAGATCGAGAGGCTCATTCAACAAGAATATCTATATCAATTTGTGCGGAATCAATCAACTCAAGTAAACATAACTCCAATTTGGGGGCAACTAGTACAATCATCACATAAATAACAAAATAGTCGCCAGATAGTTGGAGAAATTGAAACAATCATAGAAAGACCACTACTATCTAATCAAGTCCTCATTGCCACCCCTAAAGAGCTAGAGTTAAAGAAATCTCATATTGATCATTCCATCACTTTTAATGACTTAAACTTAGGAGTCTAAGTTTTACATCAAGATCCACGTGCCATCAGTGCGGGGATCGATGACCCATGTTATCATGTTAAGATAATTTTGATTGATAATGGGAGTTTCATCGATGTTTTATTTTACTCCATATTTCTTAGCATGGGCATGGTTAGGGAAAAGCTTCAACCTATATAAACCATTATATGGGTTTGATAATCGCCCTGTGCGAGTGGAGGGCGCAATCACCCATTTTATTATCCTTGGAGAATTTCCTCAATAAGTGACTCATTCAATTCAATTCATGGTGGTTAAGTCAAATTCAGCATACAACACTATCTTCGAAAGGCTCCTCCAATCAATCTTTGGTGATGTTACTTCGATATCTTATCTTAAGATGAAATTTCCAACCCCTATTGGGGTTGGAGTGGTATGTGGAAATAAACAAATAGAATAATCATGTTACCTCAGATAAGCTCATTCAAACCTTTTGGTAACCTTCAAGATCGAGAATTTTAATTTTTGAGATGAAGAAGTACCCCAGAGGGCTTCGCTTATAGAAGACTTGCTCCCTATTTCATTATCAGATGATCAATCTTTACGAACAGTGCAAGTCAGATCTCTGCTCTTAGAAAAATATAAGGTAAAATATATAGATTTCTTTTGCAAGAATCAAGACATCTTTTCTTGGATTCCGACAGATATTCTTGAGGTCGAGCCTAATGTGATCATGCACTTTTATTCAATATTGATCCAATATTCAAATCACTCATCCAAAAGAAGCAGAGTTTTGCACCTGATCACCTCCAAGATATTGAACAAGAAGTTAATAAGCTCTTAGAAGCAGGATTCATACAAGATGTATATTACCCTACATGGATAGAAAATGTTGTCATGGTTAAGAAAGAAAATGGAACTTGTAGAATGTGTATTGATTACACTGATCTCAATAAAGCTTACCTGAAAGATAGTTTTCCCCTCCCTCGAATTGATCAATTGGTTGATGCTACAACTGGGCATCGAATGCTCAGTTTTCTAGATGCTTACTCAGGTTACAATCAAACAAAAATAGACCCAACGCCTAAAGAATCCATATCTTTTCAAACATATAAAGGTTTATATTGTTACCAAGTTATACCGTTTGGGTTAAAAAATGCTGATGCTACCTTCAATGCCTCATGAATAAGGTTTTTAAAGACCTCTTAGGCCACACATTGGAGGTTTATGTGGATGACATGTTAGTAAAAAGTTTGGAAGAATCATAACATATTTCTAACTTAGAAATATGTTTTAACATTCTTCGATGTTATAATAAGCGACTCAACTCAACCAAGTGTACTTTTGGGGTTACTGTAGAAAATTTTCTTAGGTTCATGGTCACCCATCGCGGGATTGAAGCTAATCCCAAGAAAATTAGAGCACTCAGAGATATGGCTCCTCCAAAGAATATCAAGGAAGTTCAACACTTGAATGGATGAATTGTTGCCTTATCCCTCTTCTTAGCTTATTCTGAAGATAAATACTTGCCATTTTTTAAAATATTTAAGGGAGCTAAAAATAATAATTTTCAGTGGACTGATAAATGTCAAGCTGCTTTTGAGCAACTAAGGGATTATTTAACATCTCCACCCTTACTATCCAAGCCTATCCAAGGAGAGATGTTATACTTATATCTCGCAGTCTCTTCCCACACAATAAGTTTAGTTTTAGTGCAAGAGAAAAATGTGATTCAATGACCAATTTACTATGTTAGTAAAATTCTCTCTGATGTAGAAAGTCATTATTCACTAGTAGATAAGATGACTTTGGCTTTAGTTTTTTTAGCGCAAAAATTACATCCATACTTCCAAGCTCACACCATTGGTGTTTATAACTAGTTACCATTGAGGGCCATTCTATAAAAACCAGAGGCATCTGGAAGGTTAATCAAATGGTCTATAGAATTGAGAGAGTCTGATGTAGAAAGCTATTATCCATTAGTAGTTAAGATGGCTTTTACTTTAGTTTTATCAGCATAAAGATTACATCTATACTTCCAAGCTCACACCATCAGTGTTTATACTCATTTACCATTGAGGGGTATTCTATAGAAACAAGGCATCTGAAAGGTTATTCAAATGGTTTGTAGAATTGGGAGACTTTGATATTCATTTTCTACCTAGGACAGAGATAAAGTCTCAAGTACTCACAGACTTTATAGTTGAGTGCACTATCCCTACTCCAAATGATCTATCTATTACACCCCTTTCATCTCCTCAATGGACCCTCTATTTGATGGAGCTTTAGAAAATGGTAGTGCTAGAGCAGGAATCTTACTTATTTCCTCCAAACAAAATATCTTAGAGTAAAGACTTCACTTGAAATTTCATGCAACTAATAATGTGGTTGAATATGAGACTCTTATTACAGGGTTAAGACTTATCATCGATTGTGAAGCTCAAAACTTAATGATCGACACTGACCGTCAGCTTGTCACCTCTGAGGTTGAGGGAGAATTTAATGTTCATAATCCCCAGCTAGCACAATACCTCAGCTTGGTGAGGTCACTTCTTGCCCATATCAAGACACATCAAATCATTCACATACTTCGAGAGAAGAACACTCGAGCTGATGCTCTCGCTAAGTTCACTTTCTCTCCTACTGGAGATCTATTTAAGAGAAGGTGAGTTGAGGAAATATATTTTCTTAGTATCCAAAGGTCATGGGTAATACAAGCAATTAAAGAGATGAAAGGAACCTTCATGGATGGACTCTATCCTATCCTTTCTATAAGAAGGGACCCTTCCTGAAGACCCAACTGCTGTAACTCATCTCTAAAGATAAGCTATAAATTTTATTATTATTAGAGGTGAACTATACAAATGAGCTTTTTTTGGGCCATACTTTAAATGCCTCTCACCATCAAAGGCCGATTATGCATTAACAGAGGTTCACTCTAGATATGTGGAGAACACCTAGGAGGAAGGGTGCTAGCCCTTAAAATTATGAGGCAAGGATTCTATTAGCCTATGATGAGGCAAGACACATTGGATTTTATAAAAAAATATGTGAGTTGTCAGTTGCACTCTAACCTCTCTCATACACCACATACAAAGCTCTCATTCCTTCAATGTCCATGGCCTTTTGCTCAATGGGGAATTGATATCATGGGACCTTTTCTAGTAGCATTTGGTCAACAAAAGTTTATCATTTTAGCTGTCAACTATTTTACTAAATGGGTGGAGGTTGAACCACTCGCTAAAAACATAGAGGCAAATGCTAAATGATTTGTTTGGAAAAATATAATATGTCGATTCGGTCTTCCTGCAAAGATCATCACTGACAATGAAACCCAAATTACTGGAAAAGTTTTTACATCTTTTTGTAAAGATCTTCACATTCAGCTGCTACATACGGCTGTAGCCCATCCTCAAACTAATGGACAGACTGAAGTTACCAATAGGACTATACTCAAAGGGTTTAAAATGTGCCTCGAGAAGGCTTGGGGAAATGAGTTGAGGAGCTCTCTAATATTCTTTGGGCTTACCACACTACACCGTGAACTCTGACTGGTGATACACCATATAAATTATGTTTCAACATAGAAGCTATTATACTAGTAGATATCGAGATTTCAAGTCCAAGAATTCAATAATTTAATCATAATAGTAATGAAGAAAAACTCTAACTGAACTTGGACCTACTCCTCAAAACTCGTGACATGGTCATTCTTCAGACTGCTTCCTACCACCAAAGAGTAGCTCGTCACATCAACAGAAGAGTAAAACCCCATCCCATCTCTATCGATGACTTGGTCTTGCGAAGTCTTGAAGCTACTGGTAGAGGCCCTCAATGCAATAAGCTCTCACCTCTTTGGGATGGCCCTTATGCACTTTTATTTTGTCTTGTTTGTCATTTTCTCTTTAACTCATATCTTTGTTAAGTTACCTTATGATAATATTGTATCGAAATTATTAAAGTAAAGAGTTTATGACTTTTTCTTTCAAGCTTGTTGCATATAAACAATCTCCTTCATTTAATCCTCCCACTTGAGGAATGCACAACTCACATTATTTCTTTGTCAGGGCATGATCAATCCTAAGGGGGTTTGATAGGACCTCTTCCATACAGGTAAGAAGATAAGTAACACTTTGACTAATACCTAGGATAGGTCAAAAAGTCATTAGTAGACATTCCATGACCTCTTTCATATAGGTAAGACATCAAATAATATTTTGACTAATACCTAGGATAGGTCAAAAAGTCATTGGTGGACTTCCCACGACATCTTCCGTACATGTTAGTGTCATCGAATAATATTTTGACCAATCACCTCGGATAGGTCAAAAAAAATTAGCAAATCACCCAAAATTTTTAGTTTACTAATGTCATTGATAGCTCTAACATGATGATATAAGAAAGAATCAAAATTCTGGATACAAGAAAAAAATACAACGGCAAAAGGGAAAGAAATGAATCCTCAAGTGATACTAGATGATATCAACATCCTCCTCACTGTTGGAAGATGCTCCCATAAACTCACTTTCAACCCCTTCATCTTCTGAATCTGGTGAAGGGTCTTCAGATACTTGGTTGGGAGACAGATTCTCAATACTAGTCCTAATTTTTCTATGAACTAAGCAAATTCCTTTTAGGAATCCTCAGATGAAGCCTTCCTCCAAACATTGGTTCTCCAAGTCCTTCACTTTAACATCAAGAATATGATTATGAGCTTCTTAGAATTAATCCTCGATAGCATCATGATAAGCTATGAAGTTCTTAAAGTCTTCCATTTCCTTCAAGTATATGTCATTTGCTTCCACTTCTGACATAATAAGCTCCTTCTCAGAAAGACAGTTCTGTAATACTTTCTTCTCTAATTCACGAGCCTTCTTCTTCGCTGTAAATGCCTTGAGTCTTTTTTCTTTCTGGTGAGTCTCTGTCCTCACCTCAATTAGCTCATCACAAGTACACTCCACCTCTTGATGCTGGAGAGAAGGAGAAGTTGACATGTTTGCTAGCTCAGTTCTACACCCCCAGTTAGTTGATCCCCCAGATCTGCCACATCTTTGACCTTTTCGCTCATCTTTCGCTCGTACTCACCTTGCAAGTATTTTACCTTCATAAATTCACTATTCCACTCATCTTGAGCGACACCCAAATGAGTCATAAGCCCTAATATTTGGGTTATCTACAATCAAAAAATCAAAAATATTACACGAAGAAAAAAGAAAAGAAGAAAAGAAAGTGAAAGAGAAGTTAACGTACTAATTCGTCTGCTCATTGGCGTCCAATGCATACGTGCTGTAACACCTCTTCAAGAATATGCGGCTTCGAGAGATGAATCCACCCATTATGAGTTGAGATAGCTAAACTCTCAGAGGCCAACTGGGGGAGAACATCTTCTCTGCAAATATTTGACATAGTTCCTTCGGCACATGCCTTCTTTTTCTTTAAAGAAGAAGCGTTGTTGTCACCATAATTTTGTAACGGGCTTCTTGAAAGAATCTTGTGAATATGAGGAGATATTTTATTACCTTTACTTGATCTTTTCAGTGAAAGAGCATGAGATCTCCCTGCCTGAATGGAAAGGCCAACCTTGAAAATTCTATCTTCAATTATATGCTTACCAATGTGATGTAACTCATGATGCAAGCTTCCTACATCAGGAATATTGAGAGTTGTTAGGATTTCATTCTCTTTAATTAGAAATGGATCTGAAAGGTCATTCAATCTTCCCCATCTCTCGGGGAGGCCCCAATCATTTTTACAAAAAAAGAACCCATTAGACTAACTTCTAGATGGATTCCGCATTAAAAATTCTATCTAATTCTTTATACCTTGTGGAGAAAAATTTTTATATGAGTCACCTTTCAAATCTGTGGTGAGAAAAGAAAGACAAGACTATAAAAATTCATCTTTTTAGGATGCCATGCAGATCCATAGATGTACTTATTTAGGTGATAGAGTACGTCATCAAGAAATAGTGTATTATCTTGAAAGACAGAAGTCACTACCCTTTAATAGACCTAATCACCTCAATAAGGACTCCTAAGGATGATGGGTCTGCATATGTACTAAAGATTCTTCCCCTACTTTACATGGAAAAGTAAAGCAGAGTTTATTTTAAACCAAGTTCATTAAATTCCCTACAGGGGCAAGCCTCTATAGTTAATTACATCCTAAGGGATGTGATCCCTTAGGAAAATTCTCGATTAAGGTAAATGATCGTTGTCTTTAAGGATTTCAATAGAAAATGACTATCAATTGATTGGTTCATTTTTTAAAGATCAAATAGGATTGATCAAAGGGAGGGAGTTATTATCAAAGCCAAAAATGGAAGATAAGTAAGAGATGCCCACGATGTTAGGAAGCCTAACAAGCATTTCAAACTATCCTATAGTTGGGCTTTACATTTTTGAAATTGATTTAGTTTGTTTGAGTTGCATTTTTCATTAGAAATTTAGGACTTATGATTCCTTAACACAGATTAAGAAAATGCTTAAGAGGTGAGGAATTATACTTATGGCCCACAAAGGGGAGAAGCAACCTCAGAACCTAAATCTAGGGAGCTTTGGTGAGGGTAGAGAGCACAACCTAACTCTAAGGTGAAAATGGGTAATTGGTTAGCCTCCACAAGAGAGGACAAATCACTCGACAGCTTGGACTTACAACTGCCTGGGAGTGGCTGCCAACTAACTCCTCCTATAATTTTAAATACATGTAGGCAAGTCATTATTCTTATGCAAGATAGCTAGGCTATTATTTATTTAAAAAGTGAACTCGCTTCCTAAAGAGACTAGATCATGTAAAGGGCTTGCTTCAAATGACCTAAATCTAATGCAATTCAAATTTCATTTTATTTTTATTTTTTTGGAAAATTATTTTGATCAGGCTAATAGGATTCATATGCCTAATGCATGAGAAGTAAAGTTATTGGCCAAAATCAGTGAGAAGGGAGGAGATGAGTTTCTACCTTGGCAGTCAAGATAAGTTTCTTTGACGAAGGTGAAAGCCCTTTAATCAAGAGTGAAATAAGAAGCATTTGTGCATGATATTACAAAAGAAATGCTCATCCAACTAAGGGGCTACTAACTCTTTTATCTTAATTTTAAACCTAAGCTTTAGGAGAGGTTATGAGTTCTTTATTTTTTAATTTGAGTTGTTAAGTTCAGTAAAATATTTATTTTTTCCTAAAGAGCCTAATCCACATCCAGACTATACATAAAGTAAGGAAGAAACTAGGAAAAACATGCCACTTAATGCACAAGCTAAACAAATCATCAATCAATTTATAAAGCTAGAATAAAAGGTCCCGAAAGAATTAAACTACAATTAAGCAAGGAATTCATTATTATGGGGGTCTTCAAGCTTTATTCTTCTTTCTTCTTCTTTCTTCTTCTTTTCTTCTTCTTTTCTTCTTCTTTTCTTCTTTCTTCTTTGGTTCCTTCTTTTGGTTCATTCTTTTGGATGGTTGGAAGATAGATGCTCCAAGGCTTCACATAGTACATAAGATAGGATCTTATGACCAATGTTCATCCTAATCCCCATAACAATTATTCCAAAATCTTAATTGCACAAATTTTCATGAAAAGGAAAAAATAAATCTAGCTAACACCTACAAAACAAAGGTTAGCTAAACAAATCACCAAATCCCAAGCATGTATATTGGACTTATCACCCCACACGGGTGACTAAGTCTAGCTGGACAATTAGATTATGCTTAGGGGTACAAAGAACCTACAAACAAAAGCATTTATATTTTTATTTATGGTAACGCCCCTTAAGCACAATCCCCTATAAAAAATAATGATTAGACTAAGAGCATTCTACCATTCATTCTATGAGTATACACCCTAACATCCAGTATAAAACATATATCACAAAATAAAAAAAAATGTCAAACCATGTACCGACCTAACCTAAAGCTATAAGTGGTGACTTAGGCTAATGTGTGTGGTTTGAAGGTTTGTGTGGTATGCTTAGCTATGACTTTAGGTTCAAATTTTTTAAGTATGAAAACATGTTCAACTTAGAGGAGGGTTTCATTTAAGTTGTTTAACTGATTTGGGTTGATTTTTATTTCATGTTTTGATTTACTTCAAGTGAATCCTACAATTAATTATTATGTTGTAAAGAGAGGGAAAGAGAAGAGAACTTCTCTTTCCTTCCCTAACCTAAGTAATTTCTAAAGTAGATTCACATTTTAGTTTTATTTAGTGAATGTTTTGATTAAATATTTTAATTAATCCTAAGTTTAGATGAACTCTAAACAAAGCTATTCAAAAAGAAAGGCATTTTAAGATTAAATAAAATGAATCAAAATTCACATAACACACATTACTTCATTTCTTTCCCAACATGTATAGCATGCATATGAATGAGTCCTAAGCATATCTATACATACAAATGAGAATATTTAACACACTTTATGATGCATGCTAGGTAATCCATTTAAGGAAATTTAGAAGATTCATATGCATGATTTTCTTTAAGTAGAAAAGGGTTTCTTTATCCAATTTTTCATATGCACACATGAAAGTAAGAAATGCATAGGTGAGTACAACGCCATTGTTAACCAGAGGTGTAAGATACAAGACCTACTTAGGGCTACTTAAAGCCTCATAACCTCGGGGTTGTCCAGAATAATATACATCTTTCCTTAAATACAAACATATGTATACAAGAAATGAAATGGAAAAGAAGAATACAAAAGTTGTATTAATGGATTAATTTTGTTTATGCAATTTATGTATGCAAATATAGGTAGCCCTTCTTAGGTGATAGCATTTGGATGATTAGGATATGGAATTAGGTAAGTGTTTGGTCCTTTTCAAATGAATCCTACATCTTACCAACTCCTATTGAAAACTATGCTAACATAAAAGTGAAGAGAAACCTATGATAAGCACACTTTTATATTCTTCACATGTAACCTTATAATTAATGTATAAGTAGCATACTTTCAGATTTGATTTGATTTATATGTTTTAAAAATAATTTGAATTTAGTAGTGATAATAGCCACTCATATTTCTACTTTAGCCAACACATGCAAATTTGACATAAAGTAAACAATTTCATTTTAAACTTAAATTTGAAAAATATGAATACATGAAACCACATGAAATACAAATTTAATATGTTGGGGAAAGACTCAAAGCAATGAAAGCATGTAAACAAATTAACTTTAATTAAATCCTAAAGACATTCTTATGGAATAAGAAAGTTTAAAAATAAATCAAAGTATATTCAATGTAATTTTTGTTTAGCTTTAAGTTTAATTTAATTTTGAAAGGTGAGTTGAGTTTGTCATTCCTAACCCATTCCCACATGTGTTTGATATTTTTGTTTAATTTCTAGATGATTAGATTCATTTTTATATATTAATTAGGTTAAGGTATGCATTAAGTAACTTAATGAACCCTTACCTACACCACCATAACATAGTTAACCAAATAATTATGATCCAATGAGATGACATAAAAGCTCACAAGGAATGTAAATTTGCAATGCACCTAATAAGAAAAAGGCCTAATGTAATTTGGCTCATAATTGAAGGTTAATTAAGTTAAGGGATTTAGCTTAAGTAGTTTCAAAACACTCTTTCACACATATGTATTGGGTTTTGATTTTCTTAATTGAACTTAGTCTATTAAACACCTAAGCATCTTCCTAAAGTAGATTAATTAAGTTCTAGAAGTTTTTATAATTTTTAGAAATTAATTAAGAGGATAATTAATGAATTAACCCTTAATTAAGAGAAGATTAAGGAAAGAAAAGGGGGTTTAGTTAATAGCTGGGAAATGCCCCAAAATTATTGCCTAAACCTCATATCTGTTGGATCTGACCTTAATCAACTTTGGTCATGGATTAAAACCACTAATTACATCTTAATTATCCTTAATTAGGTTAAGGTAGTAATTAAAAAGTCCATACATAATTCTCCTAATTAAGCCTTCAATAAATCCCAAGTAACTTAGGGGAAGCAAAAGTCATCCCTTAAAACGTACTCAAGGTGTTTGCGATTAATCGAGGCTTAATTAAAAGGTGATTATCAAAATGAAGTTTCCAATAAAACCCAAAATTAGAGAAAGGCTTAATTCAAAATTCATTGAAATTAATTTTAAAATATTCTAGATTGAATTATCTATCCATAGAAATTTATATTTTTCTGAATTTTATTGAGAGAGATGTTTTTTAAAAGATCCATAGACTAATTAGAATTAATTAAGCATCCCTAACTAATCCCTCTGCTCACAACGCGACGCGTGGTGGTGGTGATCAACGCACTTTACATGCATCGTGCCATGAGCCGCTTACTTAAACATCAAATCATAAAGGCAGCACGGCGGCAGGATGCGCTTTGATCTCTGTCATCCGATGAAAGATCAGACGGCTAGAGATCTCCCCACAGTTATAAAAGGGATAAATCAAATTCTAAACGTGGGAATAATCTCGACCATCCATCCAAAATGTGTGGATGGATGGCCAAGATCTCTCCAGTTCTTCCCCTTAGATCAATAGAGGTTGTCCCTGATATAGGGGAAGATCCGAGCTCAATTGAGCTTAGATTCAAACAAAACTCAAACCACACCATCTAAAGCCAATAAGCGGCACATCTAACAGTGGGATTTGCATGAATTGAAAATTCCTTTCACAAAGGACCAACACCTCTTATGCTACGTGGTAAAAAATCCCATACCTCACCGGTGGTAAAAAATCCCATTCCTCTCATCATGATCAACAATCATCATGGGATGATCAATCAATCAAATTGGGTTAAACCAAGTCAAACCTAAGGGTTGACCAAGTCAACACTCAAAATGAAACCTAACATAGCCAAATTCCACCATAGGCCCAAATTGTTTGAAACCATTGATCTAAGTTCACTCATGACCTATGTTTGAACTTAACCAAGCCAAAAAGAGCTTAACCTAGATTGGCCCAAGTTGACCCAACTTGACCTAAAGGGTCAAAATGTGTCAAAACTTGATCTAAGCCAAATTGATCTAAACCAATGGGTCAAGTTCATTCCAAATCACTTGTTGAACTTGACCAAAACCTCAATTGACAAACTAGACCTAACCTAGCCCAATTGACCTTAGACCCAACTTGGCAAAATTTGGGCTTAGGAATTTTTGATGGATTTTGATCATGGGTTTTAATCATGGGTTTTGATCATATGGAGTTGATTTGGATTTGGAGAAAATCAATTAAGATTGATTTAGAGTTTGACTTGAATGAAGGAAAGTGAGGAATGGTTCAAGCTAAGGGTAAGAAATTTTCCTAACACCCCTAAGGCATGACTTATTCATTTGGAGAAAATCAATTAAGATTGATTTAGAGTTTGACTTGAATGAAGGAAAGTGAGGAATGGTTCAAGCTAAGGGTAAGAAATTTTCCTAACACCCCTAAGGCATGACTTATTCATATGGCTAACTCTTCTAAGTCTCTAGGGCTATGTTGAGTGTCCACCTAATGACTAGATGTGTCTTAAGACTAAGGAAATCTTAAAGTCTAAGAGAAGTCCTATGTCTAAGATGGAGGGGTTGAGAGCTCATTTTAAAAATAAGGTCAACAAAGGGTGCCCAATAGGTGTGGTGTGACTGACAAGGAACATCGCATGTATTGGTGTTGACCAAAACGATCAACAACACTGAAAGATCACAAGCACTAACAGAAACAATCTATCCCTAACCCAAGGTATAGAAAGAATCCAGAGCTTAGTATGATGTGGTTATACTTATGTCCAAGACATAAGAGAGAGGGAAGAATCCACTAAGGGATAGAGTGTGAACCTTCCATTAGGGAAGCAAGTTCAAGTCATCCACAAGGGGATGAGAGATCTGATTTGATTTGAATCTCACTGAGGAGAGATCTCCTTTGGGGGAGAGGGTTGAATCTATTTCAATTTTATTAAGATTGAATTTTGAGATGAACCCTGCTGGTTTGCTATGGACTGCACTAAGTAGTAGCCATGGAGGCTAAGACCTAACTCAGATATACTAATCCAAAGGGGTAGTCTCCTAAACACATAGTAAAACTAGCAAACCAAAGAGATTCCTTTCAGTATGCAGTAGTTGTACTAGGAAGAAAGCACAGTAGACTTACATCAACCAAAGTAGAGACCATTTTCTAGGGTAATCTATTGACAAGACAGCAGATTGAACCCAACCTAGGGCTGACTATTGAATGAATGTCGTTGGGGACTTAAATCAACTCAAGGATAGTCAAAATTAATTTCATTTTTAGATTTTTTTATTCTAATAGATTCCTTTGGTTTGCGATGAATCACACTGAGAGGAGCTTATAAAAACCTAGACCTATCTCAGATTTATTAAACCAAAGGGAGTAGCCTCCCGACCGATGGGAGAACTATCCAACCAAAGGAGTGCCTTTCAGTTTGCAAATGATTGATTCAAAAGAAGAAAGCTCGAGGACTCACATCTTCCACTAAAAAAGATCATTGGGGTGATCTGTTGCATTGGGCAACAAATCAAATCTAACCTAGGGCTACCCATCAGTTTGCGACTGTCATGCTGGAGAGAATGCGTCATAGTCTTACATCTTCAAAAGCGGATTGACAACCTGGGTAACTTGCTTATGGAAAACATATTGAATCCAAACTAGGGGCAACTATGGAGTGAGTACCGACCCAAGGATTTATCTCACGTAGTCAAGCAATTCCTATAGGGAGTTCTGCTGACACTGCCCTAAAGATAGGAAAAAGGGCCCTTTAAGGGCTTGAATTCCTAATCCACAAGAGAAAATTAATTTGTTTATTTTGTTGTTTAGTTGTTCATTTATTCTATCATGGACTCTGTTTGTTTATGAGGGATCAAACTAAGAAGGAGCTTATATCAGCCTAGACCAATCTCAGATTTACTAAATCAAGGGAGAATCTGCACATCCACTGAACAAATTCTCCAACCACATGGGTGGCTGCTAGGAAAGGGGGACTGTCCAATCCAAAAGTAACTCATGTAGTGTCTAAATGGGGTCACAAAGGACTTGATCCAAATAGAGTGCAGGGGATGGGGCCACTAAGGGCTTAATCCAACATCCTGGAGAAGATGACATGGCTAGTCATATATCTAATAGGTATTCAATGTCCAACCCAAGGAGAAGGCACGGGGACTCATATCTATCAAGAGTGGTGTAGCCAACGGGTGAGTCGCTGTCAGCATAGCGAATATCAACCAACCTAAGGTGCCCATCGGTTTGCAATAATCAGCATATGAAGAAAGCTCGGGGACTCACATCCTCTTATAGTGGAGCTGATTGCTAGGATAGTCTGTCTTCAGCTCAACAGGTGCCATCCGACCTAGGGCGACTACTAAGTGAATGCCACTAAGGGACTTATATCAACTCAAAAAGTAGTTAAGAGGAAAGGAGCCTCTGGGACTCTTATCCTAAACCTCAAATATACTCAAACTAGTTAGAGTATGATAGCTAGTTCAAGGAGAAAGCATGAGGATTTAAATCTTCTTAAACAAAGTCAACATGAGGTAGCTTACTGATTGGGCAGTGAAGGCCACCATACTAATAAGGTGCTCGTTGGTTTGCAATGGTCAAGTTAGGAAGAAACTGCGAGGACTCACAGCCTTAAAATAAGTGACACTAGGGTGACATACTTGCGAGGTAGCATGTAGACCCGACCTAGAGCAGCTAATGAGTGAGTACCATAAAGGGCTTGCTCCCACATCAAAATAGCTTGAGATAAAATATTTATGTTTATTTTATTTATGTGCCTACACTTAAACACACTAGGGGTTTGGATGAAATATGCCACGGATGGCAAACATGGTTCCCACTAAGAAAGGATGCCGCTTGGGATTCTCTCACACCTAACTTAGTTATGCTAATCAAAATAGGATGCCTCTCGGGTTCTCTTATACCTATTCCAAAAAGCATCAGAAGATTGTGTTTGTGTTGTGAAAGAGGGATAGGATGCCACTGGAGGACTCTTACACCTACCTTAAACCTGTCACGACAGATTCGCAAGACAAACAAACAACACTTCAAAAGAAGAGAAGATTTGATGAATGGAATCAGATTTTTGTTCTTTTTATTAATGATTATTTTTAAATATGATTTATTTAATGGGTAATGTTTCTTTAGATAGAGCCCATTAATTGGAAGCATAGGGTGTTCCCCTCTACAATCAATAAGCTGATAAGATCCTGCTTGGTTGGCCTTCTTTATGACATAGGGGCCTTCCCAAGTGGGTTCAAACTTGCCTCCCATCTTACGACGGGCAACAATTAGTCTCCTTAGGACTAACATAAGTTCTCCTACTTGAAAAGACCTAGGATGGACCAGCTTGTTATGAGCTTGAATCATTTTGGCTTTGTACAACTCGAGGTTCTGGCACGCCCGGAGGCAACTCTCCACCAAACCTTCGAGCTCTTCTAACCGCAACTTTGCATTATGCTCTATAGTGATCTTGTTACCCAATGTAATCCTTACTGACAGGAGTTGAACTTCTAAAGGAAGAATAGCTTCAGACCCATACACTAAGGAAAATGGGGTAGACTGAGTTGGAGTTCGACATGTGATGCGGTAGGCCCACAAGGCTTCAACCAACTGCTTGTTCCACTATTGTTTGTTGTCATCAAGAGTTTTCTTCAGTATCTGGATGAGAGTTTTGTTGAATGCTTCCCCTAAGAAATTTTCTCTAGGGTAGTAGATGGTGGAGTATCTCCAATCTATGCCATGTCTTCAAGTGAAGCTATTGATCTTCGTGCTTTTGAATGCAGTACCACTATCAAATATAATTTGTCGAGGAACTCCGAACTTATATACGATATGGTTCCTGAAAAATTGAAGCACATTGTGAGTTGTGACCTCTCTGTGTGGGATGGCTTTCGCCCACTTGGAAAAGTAAACGGTGGCAGCTAAGATGAATCGATGCCCCTTAGAAAAAGGAGGATAGATCAGACCTACAATGTCGGTACCCCAACACTCAAATGGCCATGAGGCCAATGTAGGGTGTAGAATGTTGGGTGGTTGGTGGAGGACCACACCGTGTACCGGACACTAATGACATCTCCCAACTACATCCATGTAGTCTGTAATCATCGAAGACCAGTAGTATCCAAGTCGCTTAATCTTCATCTTCATCTTCAAACTGGATTGTTGTGCTCTGCATAGACCTAAATGTACCTCAGTTATAATTCCAAGGGCTTTGTGTTTATCTAAACAACATAACCACATTTGGTCAATGGATCGCAGAACAGGGTGCCATCAATAAGAGCATAGGAGAGACCTCTCTGCTTCACCTGATGGGCTTATGAATTTTCTTGAGATAGTTTATCGGTGTTCAAGTAATCTATGAATGGTTGCCTCCAATCCAGCTCCTTGTCTATTTTGGCAACAACAATCTCCCCTTCAAGAGAAAGTCTCTCGGTGAGTTCAACATCAATTAGGGATAGGACTTGTCTATTTTGGACCCTTATTGAAATGGACTCATCTTCCGGACATGCCAACTCTTTGGCAAGTTTGGCCAAAGCATCAACTACTTCGTTCTCTACTTGAGGAACCTTGTAGATGGTGACTTTGGGAATCTGGGCCAACAGCTTCATGGTATACCTGTAGTAAAGATGAAGCTTGGGCTTGAGGACCTGGTAGGACCTGACAATTTGATATTTGACCAACTGAGAATCTCCAAAGATATTGATGCTCTTGACACTGATGGTGATGGCTAACTCTAGACTGGCAATCAAAGCCTCATACTTGGCTTCATTGTTGGTGGAGGGGTTGGAAAGATAGTATGAGAATCTCATCACATCATAGTTTGGAGTTAGGATAACTATTCCTACCCCTTCCTTTCCTAAGAGAATAGATTGTGGCGCTTCACCTTTAAAAAAGAAGCGAATCAAAATAAATCTCAGAATCTATAGTTCATACACACACCCCAAGTTCATAATTTGTTCATCAGGGAGATCATCACTAAGCGGAGAATCAACATGAAGTGGGTGTGCTACTAAGAAATTTGCTAGTGTCTATCCTTTTACCACACAGAGGGGTATGAACGTGATATCAAATTGTGGGAGAATCATGGACCAATGAGGTAGACATCCGGATAGCATTGGTCATATCATGAGGTACTACAATGGATTAGTTAGGCAGATTAAGTTCACCTTATGAGAAAGCATGTAGTGCCATAGCTTCTGAGATACAAAGATCAAAGCTAGGCAATATTTCTTAATAGGTGGATAGTTTGCTTCAGTAGGAATCAGACAACAGTTGAGATAATAGAGAGCGCTCTTCTTCCCTTCATCATTGGCTTGGGCCAACAGAGTGCTGAGAGAGTCATCCAATGCTATAATGTAGAGGATGATTGGCCTGCCCGAGATAGCGGCTGCTAGAATTGGTGGCTTCACCAAGTACTCTTTGATGCCTTCGAAAGCATGTTGACACTTATCATCCCACTTGAACTTGGCATCCTTTTTGATAAGTGCTGAGAATGATTTGCATCACTCTGATAGGTTTGAGATAAAGCATCTTAGATATGCTAGCCATCCTTGAAAGGATCTGAGTTGAGTTAAACTCTTAGGAGGTGGCATTTCTATGAAAGCTTTGATCTTTTCAGAAACTATTTCTATTCCCCGGTGTCGAACAACGAACTCAAAGAATTTTCCTAAAGTGACTCTGATTGCACACTTTAGAGGATTCATTTTATGGTTATGTTGTCTTAACCATTCAAAAACTACTCTCAAGTCAAAGAGATGTCTTCCTTTTCTAAGCTTTTGACTACTCGAACATCAACGTAGCACTCAACCTGATGATGGATGAGTTCATTGAAGATCTGAGTCATGGCCCATTGATATGTAGCACTAGCATTTTTAACGCTGAAAGGCATGACCCTATAATAGAAGATTACGATCGGGGTTTGAAAAGCAGTGTGTCTTTCATCTTCAAGAGACCTCTTGATTTGGTTATAGCCAGATGATCCATCCACGAAAGAGAAGACTACATGAGATGAGGTGATGTCCACCATTAACTCTTGTATAGGAAGAGGAAACTTATTCTTAGGACATGCCTTGTTTAAGTCCCTAAAATTGATGCATATGCGAATTTGGCCATTCTTCTTCTTAACAGAGATGACACTTGCTAATAAGGTAGGATATTTTTCTTCCCTGATGAAATAAGCATTGATCAATTTATTGACTTCAGAAATGGCTTGTTGTTCAATTTCTAATCACATGCGTCTAGGATCTTGCTTAATAGGGGTAATGTTTGGGTCTATTACTAGCTTGTGGACTGCTACGTTAGAAGATAATTCAGGCATCTCTTCATAACTCCATATGAAGCAATCTTTAAAATTAGTCAATTGTCTAACTAAGTCATTGGTTTCTTCTTCATTCAGTAATGAACTGATGTTTGTCGGGCGTGAATTTTCTTCTGTCCCGAGGTTGATTTCTTTAAGCTTGTCAGTTATTGAATGAATCTCCTCTTCAAATACTGGAGGTGCCTCTTTGACTTGGAGATCATCTGGATCATTTGAGGTTTCTAAACACACATTCTCATAAGAGTTGGGGATGTGTGAGAAGAAGTTATCAGGCTCCAAATGGTTGGTAACAACTAGGTAATAATCTTCATCGTCGACTGGACCCACTGTGCCGAAACCTAGTCCTGCTCTTGATTATACTTCCCTGCCTGTATTGTTCCACAACTTTTTAAAATATTCTGACCTATGCTTGGAACATGTATGAGGATCTAAACCTTTATGTATAAGATTTTGCACACAAGGCGAGATCTAGAGGATTGATGAGAATTGCCTCTAAAAGGACAGATCTGGAGGATTTCCTAGCGAAGGAGAGACCCACTTTAGCTTTATGAATTCCTTTATTTGACTTTGTGAATCTATTTGTTGATCGCAATTGAGCATGACCAGTGTGTAGGCATCGATCGAGGGAAATGAAGGGCACTCATCAGCCATTCAAGTTATTTCTTCTGACACCTCGGGTAGTTTTATGAAACTAATTGACCTCACCATAAAAGATTTGCTAGGTCATGATCCAAGTAAAGTGGAATTCCATTCGCTTCAGTGATTGATTCCATTTTTAGGGTTTGGCCTTTGGCGAATCCCTTTATTAAAAATCTCTTTTTCAATTTTTGATGAGTTCTTTTCTATCTGTTCAATGGCAACTCCAATCTTGTCTTAGAATGACTTGGTGGCACCAAGTATGGTTGCTGAAGAGGGCTTAAATCCACATGAGGTTATCACTGAGGCACCCACCACGACAACTACCTTCAATTCTATTGACATTAGGGAAATGCTGGTGATTTTTGTACCTTTTAGTTATTAAGACTGACGAGTTTGCAAGAGGCAAGCCCCCCCAACCATAGGGGTTTGACAGTTAGGAACCACATGTGTTTGCTGACTCTTCCGAGCTTGTCAACCTATTAAGAGGGGTCTCACTTTTGAGAGAGGCTTTGGACTCATCTAAGTGGGAGATAGGTGAGTTGCAATCATTGCTAGAGCTGGAGTCATACCGAAGGTAGTCCATAGAGATGGAGTCTTGAAGAAATTTTGTGACTATGCTAGACGAGCTAACTCTGCTTTCAAAACTCGATCAAGTTATAGTGGACCTCTGTTGACCTCACTTTTGGAGTGAGTTCTCAACTTCCTCATCATAGATCTAGGACTCTTATAAAAACTAAGAGCTCCTTAGTCTTAAGACACTTCTAGTGATTAGGTGAACACTTAACCTAAGTCTAGAGACTTAAAAGGGTTAGCCATAGGAATAGGTTATGCCTTAGGGACTTAGAAAAACTTGCCTACCCTATAGCCTAAACCCAATCCATGCTTTCCTTCTTAAACCAAACCTCAAATTCATACCAAACCCAAACAAAATTTCCAAGATTCATTATCAATCCCTTGAACAAATTCAAGCTCAAGATTTCTCCATAAAACCCCATGATTAAATTCAAAACCCTTTCTAAGCCCTTTGATTTCAACTTATGGGCTTAGCCTTAACCAAATTCAAATCAATCCTGATTCAATTGATTTTCTCAAATATCAATTCAATATATCAATCATTTAGCAAATCCCAATTCAAACTTAATTCCAAATGATTCAATCCCAAATCAAATCCAAGTCTAAAATTCCTCCTTAAGCCTTATGGCCCTCTCTCATAAGCTTAGCCAAATCTCCACCTAACTTATCCCAAAATCAATTATTTTCTTTATAAACCAATTACTCCATCATTTATATTCATAAATATAAATGAAACCCAACCTCCAATGACCAAAAATAAATCAATTCCCCACTTAAGCCCTTTTGACCTACATTCTTAAGCTTGGTCAAATTTGCTTCCAAATCACTCCAAACTCAAGTTATTTTCTTATAAATCATTTATATCTTCATTTATATTCCTAAATATAAATGAAATATAAATTTACATAGCCAAAACCAAAACCCAATTCAAGCCTTTTAAGCCAATATTTTTAAACTTGGTCGAATCCTATCCAAATCAAGCCAAAACTAAAAGATTTTCTCTTGAATGAATCATTCTTTTAATCATTTATCCAAATATAAACATAAACTACAATTATCAAATCAAACTCAAGTCAAGTCCAAGTTATCCTTTTTGACCTAAAAATTTTAAATGGGCCAAAACCAATTTTAGACTCCAAATTGATTGTAGTTGGATTTATTTTTTCAATCTAAGCTCATATATGAGTTCAACTAAACATGAATCAAAGCAAAACCAAACCAATTGACCCATTTATGTCCACCTGACCTAAAGTGAACCAAGTTCTAATCCAACCCAAATTAGATTGAACCAAGGCCATCCAAACCTCATGTCATGATCAACAATCACCTTAGGATGATCAATCACCTCAATTGGGTCAAACCAAGCCAACATGATCCTTTGACCAAGTCAACCTTTAGCCCAAATCAAATCAAAACTAGACAAAACCCACCATATATCAAATTGATTGAGACCATTTATCCAAACCAAACTCATAATCAATGATTGAACATGACCAAACCCTCAATTAAGCCAAACTAAGTCCAATTGACCCTTTAACTCAAGTTGACCCAAATTGGCTTAAAAAGCCAAAATGAGTCAAATCACAATCTAACACAAATTGATTAAAACTAATGGCTAAAGCTCATTCCAAATTGATTATTGAACTTGACCAAAGCCATAATTTAGCCTAATTTGACCAATTGGTCAACTTGACCCAACCTAGCTCAAATTGACCTAAAGGGTTAAATAATCCAAAATTCAAATTAAATCCAAATAAAATCAAATCAAAGCCTACAATCATTTTCAATTAACCATTTGAACATGAACCAACACCTAACCAACCCAATTTGGTCAAATTGGTCAAATTGGTCAAATTGGTCAACTTGACCCATTTGATTTCAAATGAGCCAAAATCAAACTTAAGCCAAACCAGCCAAAGCATTTGAGCTAAAGCTCTTCAAATCATCATTTGAACATGACCCAAGCCTTGGTTTGACCTAATTTGATCAATTGATCAACCCGACCCAACATGAACCCATATGAACCCATTTGATCAAATGAAGCTAAGCAATTAAAATCAACCCATGGGACTTTGATGGCTGACCAAACCCAACTCAAATTGACCCTAGGTCAGACCAAAGTTTGCCCATAAGCCAAGTGGGCCCCATCCAATGGGATTATCCATTGGACAAACCTCTTTGCATTGGATTCCTTCCCTAATTTGGCAAAGTCTACTCTCCCATCACTTGGGCAGCCATCCAATTGCTAGATGAAGCATGCCTAACCTTCCTAGCCCACTCTAAGCACACTAGGACTTACCATGAACCAAGGGAGGTGAGTTAACTCACCTCCCATGCAAACCGAGCACCCCATACAAAAGAAAAGGAAACTTCCCCATATCATACCTTGAGCCACCTCCCAAGCCTTCCCCCAATCCTAGCGAGCCACATGGACCTAATGGAGACAATTCCGGCGGCCTGACAGTGGCTGATCGGAAAGAAAATGGGATTGAATCCCATCCATCCACCTCAGCAATTTAGAGGTATACCCCCTAAATTCAGACTGGAATTGCATGATTCATCTTCTTTTGAGCCTGAGAGAGTGAAGAAGAGTCTCCCACAGCCATTCCCCAAGCTCTTAAGCTCCCCAATTCTTCTCCCTTCTCGATTTTATGTCAAACCGAAATAGGGGAGGTTGATTTCGATTCAAGTTTTCTCATTTCACCAACAAACTTTAATTGTTTTTGCCTACACCTTCCACGCAATATCAAAGCCATTCAAATCATTTCCCAAGTTCCAAATCCACTGGAAGCTCAAGTTCGATCGAGACTGAAGCTCCAAAGTGTGTGGATTGGTCATCTGAGGAATATACTCCAAATCAAGGCCCAAGCTTCTCAACAGGATTTCATCTCTACTAGACGATGCTACCTCCGTTGATCCCACCACCGATCTTGAGCTCGAACGAGGTAATTCTTAAAAACCGTAGCCTAGGTGATTTTCAGGTTAGTCATTTATGAAAGTAATGTGTATGTCATGCAATCTTAGTCGTTGGATGTGTTCCTCTCCTTCCCTTGATGGTGTGAGATCATTTTGGAATCAATCCAATCTCTAGTGAGCTCAAATAGAATGGAGAAAGATGGATGACATCCATCTTTCAACCAGGAGAAAGATCACGGGTCATCCTTGCGTGATGAAATAATTCGTGATTAAATCATGCTTAAATCCCATGATTATTCTGTGGTGTTTGTTGACCTCATTTTTAGGATGAGCTCCTTAACCCTCCATCTTAGACATAGGACTCCTCCTAGAATTTAAGAGATCCTTAGTCTTAAGAGATATATAGTGATTAGGTGGACACTCAACCTAGCCCTAGAGACTTAGAAGAGTTAGCCATAGGAATAGGTCATGCTTTAGGGGTGTTAGGAAAATTTGCCTACCCTATAGCTTGAATTACATTCCTCACTTCCTTCCTTCAAGTAAAACTCCAAATCAAATCAACATCAAACCTAAATCAATTATATCTTAATTGATTTTCTCCAAATTCAAATCAATCCCACATGATTTAAATACCAAGTTCAAAATATTTCCTAAATCCATTGATCCCCTTTTAAGGACTTAGCCTAAATCAAATCTAAATCACTTCAAATTCATGAAATTTTCTCACAACCCATTTATATTCTCATTTATATTCACATATATAGATGAAATATAAATTCAAATCAATCAAATCAAATTTCAAATTGAAATTTCAAGATCAAAAATCTTTCCTATGTCCTTCAATCCCATCTTAAGGACTTAGCCTAAATCAAATCTAAATCAATTCAAACTCATAAAATTTTCTCACAACTCATTTATATTCTCATTTATATTCACATATATAAATAAAATATATATTCAAATCAATCAAACTAAATCCAAAATTCAAATCCAAATAAAAAATCTTTCCTAAGTCATTTTGATTCATTTTAAGGACATAGCCTAAATCAAGTTCAAGTCACTTCAAATTCTTGAAACTTTCTTATAACCCATTTATATTTTCATTTATATTCACATATATAAATGATATATAAATTCAAATAACCAAAACCAACTCCAAAATCAAACTCAAATTCAAATCAAAATCCAACCTAAGACATTCAAGTCAAAACCTTGAACTTAGCCAAATCAATTTCAATCAAGCCCAACTCTTTATCTTTCTTTATGATTCAATCAATCCTTCAATCATGAATCCAAATATAAACATAAACTTCAATCATCAAACAAAGACTCAACTAAAAAATCAAACCCAAGTCAAACTCATGTTCACCCTTTGAACTTGAAATTATCAAATGAATCAAAACCCATTTGACTTCAAACCACTTGAAAATGAATTTATATTTCAATCATGAGTCCATATGTGAGTTCAATCAAACTTAAATCAAGCTTAAACCAAGCCATTGACCTACTTATGCTCACTTGACCCAAAGTGACCTAAAATTATGAGCCAAATTCTAATCCTAACCAAATTGTGAACTAAGCCCAGCTTCTCATCATGATCACAATTATCATGAGATGATCAGTCAAATTTAAAAGTCAAACCAGTCAAAGGAATGACCAAGTCAACACTTAGCCAAAATGCAACCTAAACTATCCAAAATCCACCATAGGCTAAATTGATTGAAACCATTGATCAAATCTCATGCATGATTAACATTTGAGCCTAACTTAGCCCAATTGGCCACTTGACCCAAGTTGACCCAACTTGACCTAAAAAGTCAAAATGTGTCAAAACTTGATATAAGCCAAATTAATTGAAACCAATGGGTCAAGTTCATTCTAAAATGATTGTTGAACTTGACCAAAGCCTCAATTGGTCAACTAGACCTAACCTAGCCCAATTGACCATGAACCCACTTGACCTAAAAGGTTAAATTGAGCCAAACTCAAATATAAACTAAATGGATTGGAAACAAAGATACCAATTCATTTCATATGACCAACCAAACATGAACCAACCCATGACCTAACCCAAATAGGTCAAATGGGTCAATTTGGTCAACTTGACCCATTTGACCTAAATGAACTCAATTGAACCAAAACCAAATATAAACAAAATTGAATCAAACCAAAGCCACAAAAACATTTCAAATGATCATATGAACTTGACCCAACCCTTGGTTTGACCCAATTTGACCAATTGGTCAACTTGACCCAAGTTGACCCATTTTGACCTAAATGGGTCAACATGAGCCAAATCACATCAAATCAATTTCAAATTCAATGAAAGCTAGCCTAACCTATTTTTCAAACATATAAAACATATTTAAATTGAATCAAGCCAAATGACCATTTTACCCCTAGGCCATAGGATAAATTTGGCCAAATTCACTTAGAATTTGGTCAAATCCTCTTCATGACCACTTGGCACCCTCCTAGTGGACCAAGTGGACACTAGTGAGTGTGGTGCACTTAACCCATTGGTTTAGAGTCAACCCAACCTAGCTTAAGGTCAAAAATGACCACTTGCTTGAAAATGGCCGCATGGAATTCCTCCTCCACTTGGTTTAAGCACATGGGAGCTCCACTACTCCACTCCTTAGGCCAAACTGAATGCAAGGACAACTCTAACAGCCTAACAAACCTATTCAAGGAGCTCAATTGGATCAAAAAGGAAAGAGAAGGCATGGATGTTCGATTGCTTAAGGGGGACTAATTTGATTTCATTCCATCACTCTCACACTCGTTGAACTTAGGGAAGCCAGAGCAAGCATTTGGAACTCTCCCCAAGCTCTCTCAAGCAACTTGAACTTCTCCATTTTTTTGGTTTCCTTAGACTGAAAATAGGGGAGCTCAAGTGAAAAGCCAACTCACTCCACACTTTAAATCAAGCCAATTTCTCCTCTTAGCTTCATCAGAGGATCAAATCGAATTCACCCAAGCTCTTTCCCAAGTTCTAAAAGCAAGGGAGGACCACTCTTGATCAAGACCGAGCTCAAGTGAAGGTGGACTTGACCCATAGAAGGATCCATCTAATTTCAAGGTCTCAAAACTTCAACAAAGCTTTGTCTCCACTAGACGAAGCTTCTCCAAGGGAATCGAGCACCTGTGATCACCTCTGGTAAGGTAAGCCATTAAATCGAGCTCAATCTAGATGTGGTATGGTCCTTTATGAAGTGAAGTGCCACCCCATGAGATTCTAGCCATTAGATGTGATCTCCTTTGCATGTTGATGGTGTGGGTTTAGTTTCAATCCAACCCAAGCTCAATCGAGCTCAGATCTTCTTTTGGAAGATGAATAGTGGCCATCTCCCGTAGGGAAGATTAGAGGAGAATCATGGTCGTCCATCTGCGAGTTTTGGATGGATGATCATGATTAAATCCCTGTAGATCCCACATTTTGTCCCACTAGAATCATAGATTTAACCTCAACCGTCTGATCCTTGATCGGATGGACAAGGAGAAAGCGCGTAGCGCCGCCGCTGACATGGTGCTAGGTTGTGACAACTTAAATAGTGAATCTTGTCACACCACATGGAAAGTGCATGCTGCATTAGCTTCCACATGGCACCGATGGGATTAACTATATAATTAAGGATTTAAATGACTTAATTAATCAAGGAAACTTCAAAAATTTATATCTAACTGTAGAAAAATCAAAGAAATGTGAAATAAATTGCATATGAAAGGTATTTGAGTCTAGAATATTAAAAAATTGGTTTTAATGGATTTTAAATAGTATTATTTTTTGATTTAGGTTTTATTGGAAATTTAATTATGTTAATTACTCTTTAAGCACCATACTAGTTAATTCCAAACTTCTTGTGTATGATTAGTGGGATGACATCTGCCTCCCCTAATTTTCTTTTAATTTATTGATGGTTTAATTAGAGGAATTTCTAGATTAATTTCTAATTATCCTTTTAATTAATTAAGTTTAACTAAGTGTGTAATTAGTGGTTTAACCCTATGATTGAGTTAATTAAGGTTTGTTTTAAGTACATAGGAGGTTTAAGGAATAATTTTGGGATGTTTCCTTAATTTATTCTTTAAACCCCCTCTTTCTTACTTACTCCAAACTTAATTAGGGATTAATTCACTAATTACCTACCTAATCAATTTGATAAAATTTTAAAACCTTCTATAACTTATCTAATCTATCTTAGGTAGATACTTAGGTGTTCAATAACCTAAGTACATTAAAGAAATCAAAATCTAACTCACATGTGTGAGAGGGGTTATGAAATTACTTAACTTAAACCCCTTAGTTTAAGTAATCATTAATCATGACTAAATGCATTAGGCCCTTTTCTTCTTAGCTGCATTACTGATTTAAATTCCTTGTGTGGTTTTATTTCATATCATTAGCTCATAATTATTTGATTAAATATGCTAAGGTGGTATAGGTAAGGCGTAATTAACACACTTAATTCATGCCTTAACCTAATAAAAATATAAAAATCATCTAATCATCTAAAAATTAAACTAAAATTCCATACACATGGGGGAAATGGGTTAGGACCAGCAAATATTTTTTTCACATTTCCTAAATCAAACATATAACAAATTCAAAACAAAAATCACATTAAACAAACTTTGATTCACTTTAAACTTTCTTATTTCATAGGATTGTCTTTAGGAATTAATTAGGACAAATGAACTTGCATTACTTTCATCACTTTATTTCTTTCCTAGCATGTTAAATGTGTATTTCATATGAAATTCATGCATTCATGTCCTTTAAAAATCAAAATCAAAATCAAATGTTTTCTTTATGTTAAATTGCATGTTTTGGCTAAAGTAAAAAATATGAATGGCTAATATCACTATTAAGTTCAAAACTATTTTTAAAATCTATAAATCAAACATCTAAAACTTAATGTGTGCTACTTATAATTTTTTATAAGCTTGCATGTGGATATAAATATGAAGATGTGCATAGTGTGGCTTTCCTTTTCTCTTCTTTTAGCATAGTTTTGAATAGGATTTGGCAAACTATATAGTTCATTTGAAAAGAACAAAACACTTGCCTAACCCCATTCCTATCCATTCATATGCTATTACTTAAGAAGGACATCCACACTTGTACATATAAATTGCATAAATAAAATAAACAAACAAATATAAACTTTTTGCATCTTTCTTTTCCATTCATTTCTTTTCTACATGTGTTTGAATTTAAGGAAAGTGGTATATTAGTCTGGACAACCCCGAGGTTGCAAGGCTTTAAGTAGCCTTAAGTAGGTCTTATACCTTACACCCATGGTGCTAATAATGGCACCATACTCACGTATACCTTTCATACATATACATGTGCATGTGAATAATGGATAAAAGATACCCCGCTTTTCTACTTAATGAAAATCATACATCATAAAGTATTCCAATTTTTTTAAGTAACATTTCTTAGCATTCATCATAAAGTGTGCTAAACACTTCCATTTGTATGTATAGATAAGCTTATGATTCATTCATATGCATGTTATTCATGTTGGGAAAGAAATGAATTGATGTATGTTTTGCGATATTAATTCACTTTACTTAATCTTAAAATACTTTTGTTTTGAATAGGTTTGTTTAAAGAAAATCTAAACTTAGGATTAATTAAAACACATAATAAAATTTTCACTAAAAAAATCATACATGAATATGCTTTAGAAATTACTTAGGATAGGGAAGGAAAGAGAAGTTCCCTTTTCTTTTAATAGAAAGAGGGTTGGGGATTTATTCATTAGTTCAATAAAAATTCAAATGTATAAAATTTTAAGCAAGTATGTTGCCACTGTTCTACACCAGGGGAGTGAGGTAGGAACCTCCTTGGGGTTACTTAAAGTCGTGCATCCCCAAAATGTCCAGACTAATATACCCGCTATTCTTAAATACATTTGTATGTATAAATAACTATAAGAATAGAAAACCCCATGCAAAAGTAGAATTTGATTTATTTAATTTATTTGTGTAAATGAATTAAAGCTCTATCTCAATTCTAATGTCAGGACGCATAAGAATAAAATTAGATAGGGAGTAAGGTAGGAACCTCCTAGGAGCTACTTAAAGTCGTGCGTCCCCAGTGTCTAGAACAATATACCCATTAACATTCAAACTTATGCAAATCAACATATGAATGTAAGAAAGAGACTTCACTTCATACACTAAGCTTATATTCACATGCACCTCCTATGTATATGTAACTAAAGTAACAATATATATTATTCTTCATTAATAAGCTTTTGAAAATATATGTGAGATTTAATAGTGATAGTAGTCACACATATTTCTAATTAAGTCAACACATGCAAATTTGACATAAAGGAAATTATTTTATTTAATTAATTTTTTAAAGAAATGAATGCATGACTACAAGTGGCATACAACATTTTAACATGATTGAAAATAAATAAAGTAACACAAGCAATTTGATTTCATGTTTGATTTTATTTAGGGGATGTGAAAGAGGTTTGGTAATCCTAATCCCCTTCCCCATATGTGTGAGTTAATTTGATTTAATGAAAAGCAATTAAATTGATTTTATGGCTTAATTATGTTGAGGTATGAATTAAATCAATTAATTAAACCCTTACCTATATCACCTTAAGTTAATTAACTAAATAATGATGAGCCAACATGAGATGCATCCATATAGAAAAGTAAATTAGCAGTGCTCCTAAGAAATGAAAGGGATTTGTTTAATTACTTTTATAATTTTCTCACAAATGTAAGCCAATAATAATTTCATTAAATTTCTTTAGGCTATTAAATATCTAAAGAACTATCCAAGGTTTATCAATCAAAGTTAGGAATGAATTAGATTTTAAATTAATTTAATTAAGCCCTTAATTAGTTAATTAAATCCTTTGATTATATTTAATTAGGATAATGAAGTTAACTTAGAGAAAGAGATCAAGGAAGAGGCCTCAATCCCAATCCCTAAGTCATTTCAAACAATCAATTAGGCTCTGAAATAATTAGACTCCTTTTTTTTAATTATATTCAATTATTCATTAGTTCAATACACATTCAAATGTATAAAATTTTAAGCAAGTACGTCGCCACTGTTCTACACCAGGGGAGTGAGGTAGGAACCTCCTTGGGGCTACTTAAAGCCGTGCATCCCCAAAATGTCCAGACTAATATACCCACTATTCTTAAATATATTTGTATGTATAAATAACTATAAGAATAGAAAACCCCATGCAAAAGTAGAATTTGATTTATTTAATTTATTTGTGTAAATGAATTAAAGCTCTATCCCAATTCTAATGTCATGATGCATAAGAATGAAATTAGATAGGTACGTCACCATTATTCTGCACTAGGGGAGTAAGGTAGGAACCTCCTAGGGGCTACTTAAAAGTCGTGTGTCCCCAGAATGTCTAGAACAATATACCCATTAACATTCAAACTTATGCAAATCAACATATGAATGTAAGAAAGAGACTTCACTTCATACACTAAGCTTATATTCACATGCACCTCCTATGTATATGTAACTAAAGTAACAATATATATTATTCTTAATAAGCTTTTGAAAATATATTTGAGATTTAATAGTGATAGTCACACATGTTTCTAATTAAGTCAACACATGCAAATTTGACATAAAGAAAATTATTTTATTTAATTAATTTTTCAAAGAAATGAATGCATGACTACAAGTGGCATACAACATTTTAACATGATTGAAAATAAATAAAGTAACACAAGAAATTTGATTTCATGTTTGATTTTATTTAAGGGATGTGAAAGAGGTTTGGTAATCCTAATCCCCTTCCCCATATGTGTGAGTTAATTTGATTTAATGAAAAGTAATTAAATTGATTTTATGGCTTAATTATGTTGAGGTATGAATTAAATCAATTAATTAAACCTTTACCTATATCACCTTAAGTTAATTAACTAAATAATGATGAGCCAACATGAGATGCATCCATATAGAAAAGTAAATTAGTAGTGCTCCTAAGAAATGAAAAGGGCCTAATACAATTGGCTCATAATTAATAGTTAATTAAGCTTAAGGGGTTTGTTTAATTACTTTTATAATTTTCTCACAAATGTAAGCCAATCATAATTTCATTAAATTTCTTTAGGCTATTAAATATCTAAATAACTACCCAAGGTTTATCAATCAAAGTTCGGAATGAATTGGATTTTAAATTAATTTAATTAAGCCCTTAATTAGTTAATTAAATCCTTTGATTATATTTAATTAGGATAATGAAGTTAACTTAGAGAAAGAGATCAAGGAAGAGGCCTCAATCCCACCTAAGTCATTTCAAACAATCATTAAGCTCAAATAATTAGACTCCTTTTTAATTAATTAAGTGGCTAATTAATTACTTAAACTTTAATTAATTTGAAATAAATGAAGAGGATTAATGAAATGGTCATAAGGAGTAAAACTAAACCATTTCCTTAAGACTTTTCACTATTAACAAATGACAATAAGCTTAATTAGTGGATTAATTTACTATTCATTTACTTAATTAATCACAAATTGAATTAAGAGTGTAATTATGGTTCAATTAACCAATTTCCATTATTAAGCATCCAAATAATTCTAAGAACAGTAGGGGAGACAGAGGTCATCTCCCTCAACATGCTCTCAAATTTTGGAGTTAATTAGATGCTTAATGAGAGAGTAATTAGGCTAATTAACTTTTTAATTAAACTTTAATTAAGTTAAAATCACTATTCAAAATCACTTAATGACATTTTTAACGGATCCCCTCTAAAATACCTTTAAAAAGATCCCTCATTTATATTTTTTATATTTTTCTATAATTAGTTATGAATTTTGAAAGTTTCAGCCTTAAAAATTACTTACACAGCCCTAATTAAACCTTAATCCCATCATCACCATGTGGCTGCTGACGTAGCACACTTTTCACGCACGATGGGATAGGTTATTTAAATTGTCACATCATGTGACTAAGTGAGTCGGCAATGGAAGAGCTTTCCCGTGGACCGTCCAATCTAAGGTCGGATGGCCATGATTAAATCTCATGATTAAGAAGAAAATAGAGGGGATCTAAGCATGAGTTGATCTAATATCCATTTCAATCACATGAAATGGATGGCCCATGATCCATCCTCCTATGAATGATGAATGACGGAGCCTATCGACCATGGATCGCTCGATCCGAGCTCACCCGAGCTCGGATCCACCCAAACTCAACCCACACCTTCACGCGAAGGATCCACAAGGATCCAACAGCTAGGATGGGCCCAAATGAAAGTTTTCTTTGAAAAGGACCATCACATCTTCATACAAGGATCAGTTTTAATGGCCTACCTCATTAGTGCTTGTGATCGGTGGTTCCAACAATTGAGGAAGCTTCATTTGGTAGAAATAAAGCCCTGTTGAGCTGTATGAGCTTTGATTTGAGGTGGATTGCTCTAGAAATCAAGATCCTCCCTTTAACCATTTGGTCTTGATCAAACTTTTCTTGGAGTGGATTTGGAGCTCAGGAAAAAGGTTTGAATGGCTTCGGTGACACACGAGGATGGTGTGTGTGAGTTTAATTGAAGTTTGGTTGCGATGAGTTTGAATCAAAGGAGGGATGCCCTATTTCGGCTTCACACGAAAAGAATTTCGGTGAAAGGAAACTCAAGAAGGCTTGGGGAGGCTCTCTAGGATTTCAAAAACACTTGGGAAGCTCAGTGAATTTGAATCATGTCCATCCCTGTGAGAATTGCAGAAGTATATCCCTCAATTGAGCTTGATGTATGGACGTGATTCGTCCCTAATAGCCGGTTCACACACCACCAGCTTGCTAGAGGGGTCACCATCGACTCCATGTGGCACGTCAGGAGTGGAGGAAGCTATGGTAACCCAAGGAAAGATATGAGGGGATTGAGTTTGCTTGGTCCATTTGGTGCTTCAGTATGAAGGGAGGTGACTTGATTGCTTCCCTTTGTTCCATAGTGAGTCCTAGGCTTGCTTAGGTTGGGCTAGGAAGGCTAGGCACACCCCTATTTGGCACTTGGATGGCTACCCAAGTGATGGAAGAGTGGACTTTGACAAATGAGGAAGGAATCCTATGTGGGGAGGTTTGTCCAATGGCTAATCCCCTTGGGTGGGGCCCACTTTACTTTTGGAATGATTTTGGGCTGACTTAGGGTCAATTTGGGTCGAGTTTGGTCAGCCCTTAAGGTCCCATGGGTTGGGTTTGGATGCTTTGGCTTCATTTGGTCAAATGGGTTCATATAAGTTCATATTGGGTTGGGTTGACCAATTGGTCAAATTGGTTCAAGCTAAGACTTGGGTTAGGTTGAAATGATGATTTAGAGAGTTTTAGTTTAAGTGGTTTCAATCAATTTGGCTTAGGTTTGATTTTGGGTCATTTAGATTCAAATAGGTCAAATGGGCTAAGTTGACCAATTTTGACCAAATTGGGTTGGATTAGGTGTTGGTTCATGTTCAATTGATTAATTGAACATGATGGTAGGCTTTGGTTTGATTTGATTTGATTTGGGTTTAATTTTGATTTTGGCCTATTTGACCTTTTAGATCAATTTGGGCTAGTTTGGGTCAAATTGACCAATTGGTCAAATTGAGCTCAATCATGGCATTGGTCAAGTTCAATAAATGATTTGGAATAAACTTGAGTCATTGGTTGCAATCAATTTGGGTTTAAATCATGATTTGACCCATTTTGGCTTTTTAGGCCAACTTAGGTCAAATGGTCAATTGGACTTGGTTTGGCTCAATTAAGGGTTTGGTCATGTTCAACCATTGATTAAGAATGGGTTTGAATCAATGGTTTCAATCAATTTGGTATAAGGTAGGTTTTGGCTTGTTTGGGTTTCATTTGGGCTAAAGGTTAACTTGGTCAAATGATCAAGTTGACCTGGTTTGACCCAATTCAAGGTAGTTGATCACCATAGGATGATTATTGATCATGATATGAGGTTTGGATGGCCTTGGTCCAATCCAATTTGGATAGGATTAGAATTTATCTCAATAAGGTTCTTTAGGTCACTTTGGGTCAAGCGAATCTAAATTGGTCAATTAGTTTGGTTTTAGCTTGATTCAAGTTTAGTTGTACTCATATATGAGCCTATGATTGAAATACAAATCCAACTATAATCAATTTGGAGTGTAATGAATTTTGGCTCATTAGAAGTTTTCAACTCAAAAAGGCTAACTTAGGCTTGACTTGGGTTGACTTGAGTTTAGTTTGATAATTGTAGTTTATGTTTATATTTGGGTGAGTGATTGAAGGAATGATTAATTCATGAAGAAATCCATGAGTTTTGAATTGATTTGGATAGGATTTGGCCAAGTTCAAGAAATTGGCTTAAAAGGCTAAATTAGAAATTTGATTTGAATTGGGTTAGGTTTTGGTTATTTGGATTTATATTTCATATATATTTGTTAATATAAATTAAGGTATAAATGATTCATGAGAAAATCACTTGAGTTTGGAGTAATTTGGAAGCAAATTTGACCAAGTTTAAGGATGCAAATCAAAAGGGCTTAAGTAGAGAATTTATTTAGTTCGATTTATTTTTGGACATAGGTGGGTGGGTTTCATTTATATTTTTGAATATAAATGGAGTAATAATTGATTTATAAAGAAATCAATTGAGATTGGGTAATTTGGGTTGAGATTTGATTAAGCTTATGGAGGTAAGTCCAAAGGCATAAGAAAATTCTTGATTTGGTTTTATTTAGTTTGATTTGATTTGGCTCATTTGAATTTGGATTTCATTTATATTTGTGAATATAAATGAAGGAATGATTGATTTATTAAGAAATCAACCAAGTTTGATTTGGTTTAAAGCAAGCATAAAGGTGGTTCATATGGCTTAGGAAGGGATTTTGGAATTTGAATTTGATTTTGGGTTCTAGTCATTCTGGAGTTGGATTTGATTTGGAATTTGATTTGAGATTGAATGGATATTTGAGAAAATCAATTGAATTGGGGTTGATTTGAATTTTATTAAGGCTAAGTCTGTAAGATAAAATCAAAGGGCTTGGGAAGGATTTTGGAATTTGAATTTGATCATGGGTTTCAATCATTTGAATTGGAATTGATTTATAATTTGAATTTGAATTGGATTTAAGGTTTGGTTTGAGGAAGGAAGCATGGATTGTGTTTGAGCCATAGGGTAGGCAAGTCTTCTAAGTCCCTAAGGCATGTCCCATTCTTTTGGCTAATCCTTCTATGTCTCTAGGCTTGGGTTAAGTGCTCACCTAATCACTAGAAGTGTCTTAAGACTAAGGAGCTCTTAGTGTCTACAAGAGTCCTAGGTCTATGATGAGAAAGTTGAGAACTCACTCCAAAAGTGAGGCCAACAAAAGGGCCCCCAATAGGTGTGGTGTAACTAACGAGGCACACCGCACATATTGGTGTTGACCGCGTCGATCAACAACGTCCAAAGGATCACAACCATTAACAGAAATAATTTACCCCTAAACCCATGATGTAGACGGAATCAAGATCTTAGTGCAATGTAACTCAACTTATGCCGAGGGCATAAGATAGGAAGAAAGGATCCACTAAGGGATCAAGTATGTGAACCTTCCACTAGGGAAGCAAGTTTAGATTATCCGTAGAGGATAAGGGTTTGAGTTGGTTTGATTTGATTTAGGGAGGAAAGATCCACTGGGGATTAAGATTTAGGGAGGGAAGTAGGTTCAGATTATCAACTAGGGATAGGGATTTGATTTAGCTTGATTTCATGAGAGCTTTACTGGAGAGAGGATATGTTTCACGCCTTGTTGGGGAGGAATTTGATTTGACTTAATTGGTGGGCATCCACAGGGGATGAAAATTTGATTTGTTGGCTTATAATTTGAGGCTCCATTGGAGAGAGGATGTGATTTGGATTTGAGGGCACATTTGTTTGAGATATGAGCTTGGATCTACTGGGGATAAGATGGGTTTAATATATGGATTTCTTTGATTTATGTATCCACTAGGGATAGGAGTGGATGGATTTAATTTTTACTCCACTGGGGAAGAATGATGGATTTAATAAAATGGACCTTGTTGGTGTGCGATGGATCCACTAAGAAGGGGCTATATCAGTGTAGTCTTGTCTCAGATTTACATATCCAAAGGGATAGTCTACCAGCCACCAGGTAGGACTATCTAACCTAAGAGTGCCTTTCGATGTGCAATGATCAAGTTATGAAGAAAGCTTGTAGACTTACAACTCCCTAAATAAATAACCACTAGGGTGATCGATTGATAGCATAACAAATTGAACCTGACCTAAGGCGACTATTGAACAAATATAGGTGTGGACTCACATCGACTCAAAAATAGTCAAAAATAATTTCATTTTAGATGGACCGCATGGATGGATCCACTAAGAAGCCTAGTCTATTTACAAATATAGTCTATCTGCCATGGGGTAGAGCTAACCAACCTAAGGTGTGCCCTTTGGTGTGCAATGGTCAAGTTAGGAAGAAAGGTTGTAGACTTACAACTCTCTAAATAAGGAACCACTGCAGTGATCGGTTGATAGCATAATAAATCAAGCCTGATCTAGGGCAAATATTGAGCGAATGCCACTGTGAACTCACATCAACTCAGAAATAGTCAAAATTAATTTTATTTTAGATGGACCCTATCGATGTGCAATGGATCCACTAAGAAGGGGCTAATATCAGTATAGTCCTATCTTAAATTTACAAATTCAAAGGGATAGTCTACCGACCGCGAGGTAGAGCTAACCAACCTAAAGGGTGCCCTTCGGTGTGCAATGGTCAAGTTAGGAAGAAAGCTTGTAGACTTACATCCTCCTAAATAATGAACCACTGGGGTGATCAGTTGATAGCACAATAAATTGAACCCAACCTAAGGCTGCCTGTCGGTGCGCAACGGTCACGCTGGAGAGAATGTGTGATAGACTTATATCTCCCAAAGTAAGGATGACCACTGGGGTGGCCTATTGGTGGCACAACAAGTCGAACTCAACCTAAGGGCGGCGACTACTGAGAGAGTACTGACCCGAGGACTTATCTCAACTCAAAAGTAGTCAGGAAATTCTTATAGGGAGTTTTGCTGACATTGCCCTAAAGATAAGATGCCTACTTGGGAAAAGATACTGCAAGCGGTTTTCCTCCTAATCCACAAGCAAAAATATATATATTATTTTGTTTATATATTTGTGTGGACCTTGTTGGTGTGCAAGGGGCCATATTGAGAAGAGGCTTATATCAGCCTAGTCCTATCTCAGGCGTACTACACCAAGAGAGAATCTGCATATTCGTGAGATAAATTCTCTAATCACAGGGGTGGCTACAAGGAAAAGTAAACTATAATTTAAAATTAACTGAGTAGTGTCTAAATGGGGTCACTAAGGATGTGATCTAAATAGAGTTCCCACAAGGGAGGTGTCGCTAAGGGCTTTATCCAGGACCCTGTAAAAGAAAGCCTATAGGTATACGATGGCCAACTCTGAGAGAAAGCTTGTAGACTTACATCTTCCATGAGTGGTGTATCCACTGGGTGGGTCGCCTTCAGCATGGCGATAACCAACCAACCTAAGGTGCCCATTAGTTTGTGATGATCAATCTAAGTGGAAGGCTTGTAGGCTTACATCCTCATAGATAGAAATGATCATCGAGATAGTCTGTTGTCAGTGACATAGGTGTTATCCGACTTAGGGCGACTACCAAGTGGGGAGTCTCATGTAAGGACTGAACCTAGACTTGAAGTAGTCAGGAGGAAAGGAGCCACTAGGGGACTTATCCTAAGCCTCAAATATACACGACCCAGTCAGTACATGATGGCTAGTTCAATAAGAAAGAGTGTTGGCTTACATCCTCTTAAATAAAGTCAACATGAGGTAGCTTACCGGCCGCACAGTAATTCCTACCAAACTAACAAGGCCCTCGTCAGCTTGCAATGGTCAAGTTAAGAAGAAAGCTTATAGACTTACATCCACCAAACAAGTAACCACTGGGGTGACACACTAGCAAGGTAGCATGTCAACCCGATCTAGAGCAGCTAATGAATGAGTGTCAAAGGGGGATTTATCCCACATCAAAATAACCCAAGACAAAAGATATATATTTGTTTTATGTGATTATGTGTAGTTTATGTTGGAGTTGTGCCACTAAAGGATATGATGCTGCTTGGGTTCCTTTCACCTACCCTAAACTCATCATGGCAGATTCATAGCAAAGATATTCCTCAACACAGAAGAGATAAAACTTGAGATGAGAGAAATTTTATTGATAATTATTTTGAAACAAGATTTATGGATAATATTTCTTTAGGTAGATCCCATTGATTGGAAGCATTGGGCACTCTCCCTTATAATTTATAAGCTGATAAGATCCTCCTTTGTAGGCCTTCTCTATGGCAAAAGGGCCTTCCCAAGTAGGTTCAAACTTACCTGCCATCTTTCGATGGGCAAGAATTGGTCTCCTTAGAACTAAAACAAGCTCTCCTACTTGAAAGGCTCTAGGACGGACCAACTTATTATGAGCTTGAATCATTTTGGCTTTGTACAACTCGAGGTTCTGGCATGCTCGGAGGCGTCTCTCCTCCAAACCTTCGAGCTCTTCTAATCGCAACTTGGTGTTCTGCTCCGTTGTGATTTTACTACCCACAACTATTCTTAATGATGGAAGTTAGACTTCTAATAGCAAGACTGCTTCAGACCCATGCACTAAGGAGAATCGAGTAGATTGAGTTAGAGTTTTGTACGTGGTGCGGTAAACCCACAAGGCTTCAACTAACTGCTCATGCCACTGTCGCTTGTTGTCATCGAGTATCTTCTTTAATATGCATATGCGAGTTTTGTTGAAGGCTTCTATTAGGCCATTTGCCCTTGGGTAATAGATGGTAGAGTATCTCCAATTTATGCTGTGTCTCCAGGCAAAGCTGTTAATTTTGGTGCTCTTGAATGCAGTACCATTATCAAATATAATTCATCGAGGCACCCTGAACCTATATACGATATTATTCCTAAAAAATTGGAGTATATGCTGAGCTATGACCTCTTTTAGTGGGATTGCCTCCCACTTAGAAAAGTAGTCGGTGGCAGCTAGAATGAACTGATGACCCTTTGGAAGGAGGATCGATCGGACCCACTATGTCGGTGCCCCAACACTCAAATGGCCATGAGGCTAATGTAGGATGTAGAATGTTGGGTGGTTGGTGTAATACCACACCGTGCACCTAACATTAGTGGCATCTCCTAGCAATGTCCATGCAGCCTGTGATCATCAAAGGCTAGTAGTATCCTAGTCTCTTGATCTTGTCTTTCATCTTTGGCCAGATAGATGCGCTCTGCATAAACCTGAGTGTACATTAGTCATGATCCTATGGCCTTCATGTTTGTCCAAACAATGTAACCACATATGATTCGAACAATGGCCGATACAAGTTGCCATCCACAAGAGTGTAGGAAAGTGCTCTTTGCTTCACCTAATGTGCTAACTACTTCTCTTGAGGTAGTTTGTCCATATTTAGATAATCCATGAATAGTTTCCTCTAATCCAAATCCTCATCCTTTTTTTTTGTAATGGCAACCTCCCCTTTAAGAGAGAATCTCTCGATGAGTTCAGTGTCAAAAAGGGATAAGACATGCCTATTTTGGACCCTTATTGGTATGGACTCATCTTTCGAACATGCCAACTCTTTAACAAGCTGGGCTAATGCATCTGCTACTACATTCTCTCCTCGAAGAATCTTATAAATGGTAACCTATGGGATTTAGGCCAATAGCTCTATAGTGTACTTGTGGTAGTGATGGAGCTAAGGCTTTAGAACCTTGTAGGACCCAGTGATTTGGTTGATAACTAATTGAGAATCCCCGAAGATGTTGATACACTGGATGCATAGTGTAATGGATAACTCCATACCAGCAATCAGAGCCTCATATTTGGCTTCATTCTTGGTGCATGGTTTGGACATATGATATGAGAATCTCATCACATTACAGTCCAGAGATAGGAGAACTATTCTTACCTCTACCTTTCCTAGAAGAGTAGATCATGGTTCTTCTCTATTTTGAAAGAAAGTCACACCATCAAAATACATCTCCTAGCATCGAATGATAGTGTCCCCTAAGTTCATTATTTGTTCATCGGGGAGGTCGTCACTAAGCGGAGAATCAGTAGGAAGTGGGTGTGCTACTAAGAAATCTGCCAGTGCTTATCCTTTCACTGCATGGAGGGGTACGAAAGTGATGTCAAAGTACGACAAAATCATGGACCAATGTGCCAACCATCCTAATAGCATCAACCATGTTATGAGATATTATAGTGGGTTAATCTTAGAGATCAGATTCACCTTATGAAAGCATGTAATGCCGTAGCTTTTGGGATTCAAAAATTAAAGCTAGGCAGTGCTTTTTAATGGGTGGGTAATTAGCCTCAGCAGGGATTAGACGATGACTAAGATAGTAAAGAGTGTTCTCCTTCCCTTTATTATTGGTTAGGGCCAACAAAGTGTCATAGGAGTCATCTAATGCGAGATATATAGTATCGACTCGGGATAGGTCGCTAGAACCGGCTGGCCACCGTGTGTAGTGCATGATGTGTTCAAAAGGATGTTAACACTTATCATCCCATTTGAACTTGGCATCCTTTTTGATAAGTGCTAAGAATTATTGGCATCTCATTGATAGGTTGGAAATGAAGCGTCTTAGATATGTCAACCACCCTTGGAATAATCTGAGTTGAGTTAAACTCTTAGGGGGGTGGCATTTCTAATATCACCTTGAACTTCTCTAGATCGATTTCTATTCCACAGTAATAGACAACAAACCCAAGGAATTTCCTTGAAGCTACTCCTAATGCACACTTCAAGGGATTCATTTTGAAGTTGTATTATCTTAACCATTCAAAAACTACTCTCAAGTCAAAGAGATGGTCTTCCTTTTCCTTACTTTTGACTACAAGATCATCAATGTAACATTCAACCTGATGATGAATATGTTCATTGAAGATCCGAGTCATGGCCCGCTGATATGTAGCACCTACATTTTTAAGGCTGAAAGGAATGACCTTATAGCAAAAGATTTCGATCGGGGTATAAAAGGTAGTGTTTCTTTCATCTTCAGGGGCCATATTTATTTAGTTATAACTAGATGAGCCATCCATGAAAGAGAAGACTGCATGAGATGAAGCAATGTCCACCATCAGTTTTGGGATTGGTAGTGGAAATTCATCTTTTGGACATGCCTTATTCAGATCCCTAAAATTGACGCATATAAGAATTTGGTCATTCTTTTTCTTAATTAGGACGACACCGGCCAACCAGCTAAGATAGTTTTCTTCCCTGATGAAGCCAGCATTGATCAATTTCTTGACTTTAGAAATGACCTGCTATTCGATATCTAATCACAAGTATCTAGGAGCTTGCTTGATAGGGTTACCACTAGGCTCTATTGCTAGTGTATGGACTACTATGTTAGGAGATAAACCAAGCATCTCTTCATAACTCCATATGAAGTAGTCCTTAAACTCAGCCAATAGCCTAACTAAGTCATCAGTTTTAGTATTATTCAACAAAGAATTGATGTATGTTGGTAGTGGATTGTCTTCAGTTCCTAAGTTGATTTCTTTGAGCTTGTTGATGGTTAATCTGATCTCCTCTTTCAAATCTAGTGGTGAATCTCTAACTTTAAGATCCTTTGGATCATTGAAGTTCCTAAACACATCTCCTCATTTGAGTTAGCATGATTTGAAAAGAATCTATTAAATTCCAAATGATTGGTGATGACTAGGCAATGATTATCATCATCGACTGGACCCACTGAACCGAATCCTAATCCTGGTCTTGATTGAGGATGTCTGCTTTGGTTATCTAAGAACCTTTCAAAGTAGTTTGACCTATGTTTAGACCAAGCATGTGGGATTAATCCCTTCTTTGCTAAATTAAGAACACAAGGTGAATACCAATCAAAAGGTAATTATATTAAATCTTTATATAAATCATTCTCAAGTTCTAGATCAACTTCCTGACTTGAGAATGATGCCTCCAAAAATAACCTCTGAATTCTCCCATCTGTGGATGACTTAGAGGCTTCCTTAACTACCAAACTCTCAACTTTTTTGGGAAGAGAGTGGGGTTAGAGCTAAGGTTCCCAACTGACACTTGACTGTCTTATATGCAGACTTGGATACATTTATGCTTTACCTTGGAGCCTGGTCTTCATCACTATAGTGCTCCAACATCACCTCGAGAAGGATCTGCTATTGAGAAGAGCTGGCTGGTGTGCTAACCACATAAGACTCATCCTCTGAACTAGATTTTAAGTCTATGGATATGTCATTCCTGGCATACCTCATTTGGTGGCCAATAGGGAGGCTTTCCACCTTGGGGGTTACCTTTGAACTGTCCTCTACCTCTGCCTAGTGGAGGTCGGGTCATCCTACCCATGTGTTCAAATGGAGTGATGAACAGTGAGTGGAATCAAATGTCAGGCTCTATGTCTTCCCCTAAGTCCATGTCTCGCTCTCTTTTATTTTCTTTTTCTACTTCTTTTTTTTACTTCTTTTTTCTTTTTTTCTAATTCTTTTTTTTTGTTTTCTTTCTTTTTGTCCATGTTAGGGATCTTGACTATATTCGCAAGAATTGACTTGTTGATTTTGGGGAAGATAATAAGTTGCATTCTCATATATCGTGACCTCATGAACTGTGAAGGGCTTGAGATCTCCTTTGAGCAGTACTCAATTCCACCTCTCATGAACTTCATGCACTGATGTAGAGAGGTTGAAACTGTGTTGTTCTCAAGTATCCATGGTCTCCCAAGCAAAGCATTAAAAGATGTATCTAAGTCTATGATATGAAACTTCGCTTCAGTCTTCCAATCATCAATCTATAATGGAAACACTATGGAGCCTAAGGCCCTCTCACCTTGTTCATTGAATCATCTCAACATCATCCTCTCTTTTTTAAGTTTGGAGATGTAAATCCTCAAGTAGGCATGGGTTCTTAAACTCAAAATATTGATTGATGCACCTTGGTCAACCAAAACTCTTGATAACTTGTATTTACCAACGTCCACTGTGATGTAAAGAGGGCAGTTGTGCTTGGTCGTTCCTAGAAGCAAGTCTTCATCACTAAATATAACTCCTAAAATGTCCTTTGAGTCATGTGTCTCCTCTTCAGTAGCGGTCAGCTAAGCTAAGCATATCTCTGGATCAAGAAAAGCCTTGACTAGAGATTCCCTCATCTCTTTGGATAAGACAAGGGTGTCATATATGCTTAACATAGCTCGAAACTTTCTTTGATATGCTAGGATGTTGTAATCAACTTTGACTTGGTCCTTAACAAGAATATCCATGGGTGGAGCATCCTGTGGAGGGGCTATCTGCTCACTAGAATCAACGACTTGTTTACCCTTATCAAGAGGTGCTACCCTAGGAGGTAGAACTTTACCATTGTGTAGGTTGACTTCAGTGACTTCTTGGAATGATGAACTTATCAAATGTTCTACTTTCTCATCAGGTATACCTACAACTTTTCTTATAGGATCCTCAAAGTCAGTTGACTCCAAGTCAAACTCAAGAGGTGAACCCGATTGATTCAGAAAACAATACCACTGTTGGGTAGGCTTGATGTAGTGGGAATGGCTATTGTGGTGGCTGATATAATGGCTGAGGTGGTGGTAGAGGAGGTGGCAAAAGAGGTTGTTGAGCTCGGGATCTTCATACTAGACTCTGGCTGGCTACTTCTCTCTATTCACAGACACATCTGTCCCTAGCTTCTTCTCGAACACCTTCTACAGCTTGGGCAGAGATGATTGTTCGGGAAAGGGTAACTATATGGCTTCATCTTGCAGGCTAGCCACCTTGTTAATTAGCTTCTCAAATGTCTGGATGGTAAAGCCCTTATGCATGAAGGCGACTGGGCCATGAATATTCTTGAGGAGAATCTCAATGGTATGTTGTCCAGTTAGCTGCGGCTCGTATTTCATGCTCAGGTTGCACCACCTGAAAATATAATCAATAAGGGACTCATTAGAAACTTGTGTTCCAACAACAAGATCGCCTACAGTCACTCTTTGATTAGCTCTAGTAAACCACTTGATGAAAAGATGCTTCAACTCAACAAAAGTCCCTACCGAACCGTTGGCGTATACCTATCATGCAAATGCTACCGCTAATAAAAGTCTAAACAATAATGTCATCGCATGGTATTGCGAATCGGCTCTAAAATGTGTGATATGTTGATGCGGGTTCCAACTGCCATCAAAGATTTTGAAGGAAAGTGACACAAAATATTTAGGATGTTCAACTACATCAAATTCCTTTGGATATGGTCTACCCTTTGGAATAGATGAGCTCCCTCAGGCTTACTCCATCGCTTCCTTCACCTACTGCTCTACCATATGCTTGATAACCTTCTCATTCATTGAGGTGTCATCTGTAACCTTCCTATGCAAATTACTAGCGTCGTCCTCTATAGGAGTGCACCTAGGATGCTCTAAGGTATGTACCAGCTCTGGACGATCAGCTATCATAGGAGAAGGTTGTGAAACTGGAGCTGAGTTCTGCAATGCTGTAGCTACTACCAACAATTCCTCAATCTTCTTCCCCATCTTGTCAATGTGATCATCTCTCTGTTTGAGCTGGTGGAGGAGGTGCTTAATCGAGTGAGAAGTGTCACCCTATTTGAGCACGACACCTTCCTAACTGGTCTAATCCTGCTGTAAGGATCCCCGAGTGTCAACCATGTGGACCTCAGCTATATCACCCAACATGTCATCCTTTTCGGGACTGAAGCTGACTCTATCCTCATGCTAATCTGAGTGGCCGCTCTCAAGAATTTACCTCTTTTCAGTAAAGTAGTCTACTAATATGCCAACTATCAATCAATCTACTATGCCTGGCTAGATTGGGATGAATACCCACTGATTGCTAGCTGTAGGTCTGTGCTACTCTGCCTCAATGCAATGGACACTGCCTACTATCAAGACTTCCTCACTGGGAGGATCAACTATCATGGGGACCGTGTCTATGTTCACTCCCCTTTCCATCTCTGTATGCTGTGGTGGTAGTGATATGATAAGGATGCTCTTGGGTCGCCACTCCTTCGACCACGAGGGAAGGTCTCAACAACAGTGGAACGCGGATGATCCTTGGGCCATAGCTAGATCACCAGAGGGGAAGGTCTCTCCCCGGATGGGGGCTTTTGAATCTTAGCCAGAGTGGTCAATGTTGTGAGCTGAACTGGATGGATGGCAAGGGGAGCGATGTGATGTCAATATTGACTGGCCCTCAATTGGGGGTCTCTGTCTACGACAGATTGCACCATAAGAACAATCCTATCTGAATGATTAATGCTGACTAGGCAACGATCAGAAAAATCCATCAAGGTGGAGGCTTATTGCATACCTCTTTCTCTCACCTGCTGCTGGGCGATATTCAAGCCTCTCTCTATGCATCTAACCCCTAACACTTTTAGGGATCATGGATCGTAAGTCAAACAAGGTATCGGACTCTGACCATCTGTAAGCTCTATCGACCTAGCATAGAAAAGTCCTAAGTCCAACGTAGGGCCTCCTATGCTCCCTAGCTAGTATCTCATAGTATGCTAGTGGTGGAAGAGAAGTAGTGATCCTCCGGTAATCCTCCTTTGCATCTAAAGATGAGAGGGGTTGGAACCTACTACCACTCAGAAGTGGATAGGTCTCATGAGGAGAACCCTCCTCATCTATCTGGGAAGCACTGCCAGGCTCTCTGACTGCTAGCTCATGACCCTGCTTAATCTTCCAAATTTTGTTACGATGCTGGGTGTGAGTGAGCAAGGTAGAGTGAGAGCTAGCACCTACCTCGAAAGTGGAGGAGACTATCTCAGTGGCTAAGACAACCTTCCCATTTGGGGTGACCAACGAGGAGGTAGCAACTCTTACAGGAGTTATGGTGGGGCAACTGAACTGACATGTGCTGAAATTGACACTGAATAGTGCGTGGGAACCATTGTGGCCTTCCTCTTCAGTGAGGGAAACTCAGAGTCAGATGGGGTATCCAAGCGGAAGAGTGGTGTCTGTCCTACCACCTCCTCCCTACTAATGGTTGTGAGGACTAGCCCCTCATAAATAATATGGACCCCCTCAAAGTCACGGCCAAAATAGATCAGGTTAGTAGCATCAATCATGGTGAGATTGGCTTGATCCAAGGCCAAGTCTACACCATAAGGGAAAGAAAAGATGAACTTGCTAGGAGCCATGTTCACTACACTAACTGGAAGAAAGACTGACTTACTGCACTGAAATCACTGTATTTGTTGAAATATAATTGAGTCAGACTCTTTCCTTGATGTTTGCCTTCAATCATTGACTTTTATATTTAATTTAGAATTTGAACCCACACTTAACAAATTTAGGTATGCTAAGTTGAGTTTATTGAATTTTAGAGAGATTTTTGATATTTGGAGGAGAGACTTTGCCATATGATTTTGATTTAGAACCCATACTCAACCAATTTAAGTAGGTTGGGTGGGATTCAAATATTGGAGAGACCTATTTAAAGATGCTTGCATTGTGTATCTTATTTGAGGACTTTGATTAGAAAAATGTTTACTTAGCAAATTTTGGTATGCTAAGAAGAGATTTTGATTATGTGATTTGAAAATTTTGTGAAAGTATCTTTGCTTATCATGATGGGTTATGTGTGTGATATATGTTGACTTGAGAATGTGGCTTTTTACTTAACAAATTTGGTATGTTAAGTAGAGGCCAAACGTATTTGATATGTATTTGAAAATGAGGCTCTCAGTTAACAAATTTGGTATGTTAGGTGGGAGCCAATTTTGATTATGATTTATTATTTTGAAAGTGAGACTCTTACTTAACAAATTTGGTATATTAAGTAGGAATCAAATGTGATATGATTTAAAAATTGAGATTCTTACTTAACAAATTTGGTATGTTAAGTAGGAAGCAAATGCGATATGATTTGAAAAGAAAATTCTGACTTAATAAATTTGGTATGCTAAGTAGGAATCAAATGTGATATGATTTGAAAGTGGGATTCTCGTATTTGATATGTATTTGAAAATGGGGCTCTACTTAACAAATTTTGGTAAATGGAATCAAACGTGATATGATTTGAAAGTGGGATTCTTACTTAACAAATTTGGTATGTTAAGTAGGAATCAAATGTGATATTATTTTAAAATGGGATTCTTACTTAACAAATTTGGTATGTTAAGTAGGAATCAAATGTGACATGATTTGAAAATGGGATTCTTACTTAACAAATTTGGTATGTTAAGTAGGAATCAAATGTGACATGATTTGAAAATGGGAATCTTACTTAACAAATTTCGTATGTTAAGTAGAAATCAAATGTGACATGATTTGAAAATGGGATTTTTACTTAACAAATTTTTTATGTTAAGTAGGAATCAAATGTGACATGATTTGAAAATGGGATTCTTAACAAATTTGTTAATGTTAAGTAGGAATCAAATGTGATTATGATTTGTGTTTTGAAAATGAGACTCTCACTTAACAAATTTGGTATGTTAAGTAGGAATCAAAGTGTGATTATGATTTGAAAATTAGATTCACTTAACAAATTTGGTATGTTAAGTGGGAGCCAAATTTGATATGATTTGAAAATGAGACTCTTACTTAACAAATTAGGTATGTTAAGTAGGAATCAATTGTGATATGATTTGAAAATGAGATTCTTACTTAACAAATTTAGTATGTTACGTAGGAATCAAGTGTATATGATTTTGATTTCAAAAGAAAGAAATCAAATGTAATGATTTAAAATAGACTTCAACTTGTTTTGATTCATCAAAGGGAACTCTTATTTAACTGATTTGAAAATGGAGTTTAAAATATATATTGATTTCATGTGTGTGATTTCTTGCTTTTGAAAAGAGGGAAACTTCAACTCTAGCATATGCGAAATATGTCAAGTGGAGTTTCAATTTTATGATATGATTTTATTTGAAGATTGGATCTTCATTCAACAAATTTGAGCATGTTGAATGAAGGTGGCTACCTTCAAAAGTGTGCTTTTGAAAAAGAGGGAACTCTAGCATTAAAAAGTTAAGTATGTAATTTTATTGATATTTGAAGATAGATCTTCATTCAACAAATTTGAGCATGTTGAATGAAGGTTGTTATCTTCAAAAGTGCTTTGAAGAAGAGGGAAACTAAATGTATATGTTAAAATAATGTTTTGGAATTTCAATTTTACGTTATGATTTTTGAAAATGGAATCTTCATTCAACAAATTTGAGTATGTTGAATAGGGATAATTTCAAAAAGATGCTTTTGAAAATTGATTTTGATTTTGATTTTGAAAAGAACCTCCACGTAACAATCATGGGGATTGTTAGATGAGGTTTGGTTATATGAGTTTTATGCTTTTTAAAAATTTCTTATGAATTTTGTGCAAAATATTTTGTTATCTGAATTTTGAAAAAAGTGCTTTTCAAAAATGACATATTGCAAAAGAGTTTATTTTCTTAAATATTGGAATTAACCTTGCCTCACCAACTAGTGGTAAGGTCTAAATGTTTGTCATCTTATTTCATTAGTTAATTTTATCTTTCACACATTGGGAAATCCAATAGGGGTGTTGACCTCACTTTTGGAGTGAGCTTTTAACTTCCTCATCATAGGTCTAGGACACTTATAGACACTAAGAGTTTCTTTGTCTTAAGAAACTTCTAGCGATTAGGAGAACACTTAACCTAACCCTAGAGACTTAGAAGAATTAGCCATTGGAATTGGTTGTGCCTTAGGGATTTAGGAAGACTTGCCTACCCTATAGCCTAAACCTCCTTGCTTCCTTCTTTCAAAACCAAACCTAAAATTAAAAATTCCAAATTCCAAGTAAATTCTAGATTCCAAATGATTGAAATCCATCACCAAATTTAAATTTCAAAAATCTTTTCCTAAGCCCTTTTGATTTTATCTTATGGGCTTAGCCTTAACCAAATACAAATCAACCCCAACCCAATTGATTTTCTCAATTGTCAAATTCAACCTCAAATCAAATCCCAAATCACAAGTCAATTCCATATTTCAAATGATTGAAATCCATGATAAACTCCAAATTCCAAATTCCAAAAATCTCTTCCTAAGCCATATGAGCCACCTTCATGTGCTTAGCCAAAATTCATTCAAATCAACTGAAACTTGGTTGATTTCTTTATAAATAAATCATTTCTTCATTTATATTAATAAATATAAATGAAACCCACCCTCCAATGATAAAAAATAAATCAAAGTCTAAACCCAAACTAGCCCATTTCAACCCACATCCCTAAGCTTAATAAATTTTGCTTTTAAATCACTCCAAACTCATGTGGTTATATTATGACCTATTTATATCTTTATTCATATTCACAAATATAAATGAAATATAAATTCAAATGACCAAAACCAAACTCAAATCAAACCAAATTCCCAATTTGACACCCTTTTAGCCAAATTTCTTAACTTGGCTAAATGAAACCCAAATCAACTCAGAACTCATGGATTTCTTCATGATTCAATTATTCCTGCAATCATTGATCCAAATATAAACATCAACCACTATTATCAAACCAAATCCAAGTCAACCCAAATCCAACCTAAATTGACCCTTATGACTTCAAATTGTCATATGAATCAAAACTCACTTGGCTCCAAACCAATTGTAATTGGATTTACATTTCAATCCTAAGTCTATATGCAATTTCAATTAAACTAAAATCAAGCCTTGATAAAGCCAACTGACCCATTTAGGCTCACTTGACCCAAAGTGGCCTAAAGGTCCTTTTTGAGCCAAGTTCTAATTCAACCCAAATTGGATTGAACTAATCCCATCTAAACGTCAATCATGATCAACAATCATCATGGGGTGATCAACCACATTGAATTGGGTCAAACTAAGTCAAACCTAGCCTTTGACCAAGTCAACACTTAGCCTAAATGAAACCCAAACTAGCCAAAATCATCATATGCCAAATTGATTAAAACCATTGATCTAAACCCTTTCATGGTCAATGATCGAACATGATCAAGTCAACAATTGAGCCAAACCAAGCCTAATTGGTCACTTGACCTAAGTTGACCCAAATTGGCCTAAAAAGTTAAAATGGGTCAAATCATAATTCAACCCAAATTGATTGCAACCAAAGGCTCAAGTTCATTCCAAATCACTTGTTGAACTTGACCAAAGCCATGATTGAGCCCAAGTTGACCAATTGGTAAACTTGACCCAACCTAGTCCAAATTGACCTAAAAGGTCACATTGACCAAAATTCAAATTAATTCCAAATCAAACAAACTAAAGACTATAGTCATTTCAATCAACTAATTGAACCTGACTCAACACCTACCCAATTTGACCTTTTGAATCCAAATGAGTCAAATTCAAACCTAGGCCAAATCATACCAAATTAATCACATAAAAACATTCCAAATCATGATTTAGACCTAACCCAAGATTTGGTTTGACCCAATTTGACCAATTGGTCAACCAAACCCAACCTAATCCAAATGAATCCATTTGATCAAATGAAGCCAAATCACTTCAAACCAAGCCATGGGACCTTAGGAGTTGGCTAGACTTGACCCAAACTAGACTTAACCCATTTCCAAATCAACCCAAGGCCTAGTGGACCCCACCCAAGGAGATAAACTAAGGCGTCAAGCTCTTTTACCTTGGATTCTTACCTAAAATGGAAAGTCCACCCTTGTCTCCCTATGGCAACCATCAAACTCCTTAAAGAGAACCTACCTAGCATCCCTAGCCCAACCTAAGCCACTCTAGAACCTGCCATGGACTGAAGGAACCAACCCAAGCTCCTAACCTCCATGGCTGAACCCACGGGTGCTTGGGGGAAAAATGGCAACCCTAACTCCCCAAATCAGACCTTGAGCCTCCTGCCACACACTCACCCAACCATGGCATGCCATGTGGAGTTGAAGGTGATAGCTTTGGAAGGCCGATAGAGGCGCACGGGTCAAAAATGAATAACCAATACCGTCTATCCATCACACTCAAATGAGGGGCATACACCCTCAATTCGAACCAAAAATACAACACAGAGATTCATGAGACTCCCTAGAGTAATTTTTAATTCTCATAGAGCTTTCCTAAGGCCTCCCCAAGCTCCCTTGATCATCATTTCTTCTCTGCATGCAAATCCAAAAATAGGACATCCCCATTCTGAGCAATACTCCCTCCTCACTTCACCAAACCCAAGTTCCTTTTACCCACGGCCTCACCACACCTCATCGAGCTAAATCGAGTCATTTCGCAAGCTTCAACACCACGGGAAGTGCAACTTCGATCAAGACCGATCGCCATTGAAGAGGAGCTTGGTCGACCGAGCAACCCACTTCAAATCAAGACCGAATTCCTTCGACGGGGCTTCGTCTCTACTAGAAGAAGCTACCTCTATCATTGGAAGCGCTATTGATAGCCTTCGATGAGATAATTTTTCAAAACTATAGTTATAGGTGATTTTCAGTTGGTCTTTTTCGAAGGGAATTATCATCCCATGCAATTTTAATCATTGGATATGCATCCTAATCCTTCCGAAGGCGTGGGACTATTTTGATCCCAATCCAAGCTTTGGTGAGCTCAGATTGAATGGTGAAAGATGAATGGTGTTGGTCTTTCATCGCTCGTGAAGGAGAAGGATCATGTGTCATCCGTTCAGCATGATTCGAACGGATGGCTATGATCAAATCATGCTAGACTCGCTAAAATTTTTAACCTAAACCAGGGTTTAATTCTCGGCCGTGTGATCTTAGATTGGATGGCCCGTAGAGAAAGCTCATCCGCTGTCGCTAAGTCAGTACGGGAATGTGACAACTTAAATAGCCAATCCATCATGCCACATGGAAAGCACGTCGCATCAGCGCGCCACATCAGCAGCCACGCAGCCCAACAAGATTAAGGGTTGGTTATTTTATTAGTTTTTAATACTGAAATTTCCTAATATTATAACTAATTGTATAAAAATCTAATAAATGTAAAATCTGGCTCATTTTGAAGATATTTCAAAGGAGAAATCAAGAAAATTATAATTAGTGGATTTTGAATAGTAAATTTGGCTTAATTAGAGTTTTATCAAAAATCTAATTAGCTTAATTACACCTTAATCAAGCACTCAATTAATCTCAAATTTTATGCAGATGTTTACAGGATGACCTCTGCCTCCCTTATTTTTTTGGGATTTTATTGATTGCTTAATTAGTGAAATAGTTTAGGTAAGCCCTAATTTCTCTCTTAATCCAATTAGTTGTAATTAAGAGATGAATAGTAGCTTGATTAATCATTTGAAAATAATTATCTTAGATAAACAGTAAGATCAACTAGGAAATATGATTGGGGACATTTTTCCTAATTTATTTCATAAGTATTCTTTACCTTTAAAAATTAATTTAATTAATGGGTTAATGGAATGATTAATTGATTGATCAAGTGATTAAATCTTTAAAATGAGAGAATCAAAACCTAATGGAATGATTGAATGATTTAGGGATTAGGATTGAGGCATTGCCCTTGATCCCTTCCCCTAAGTTAATTTCATCATTCAAATTAAAGCATAACTAAAACATGTAATCAATTCATTAATAGTCTAATGAAATCAAAATTAAAATCAATTCATCCTAACCTAAGCAACCTTTAATTGAACTTGGGTAGCTCCTTGGATGTTTAATAACCCAAGGAGAGAGATAATGAAATTATGATGGGCTCACATGTGTGAGAAAATCATAAAAGTAATTAAGTGAGATCCCTTAAGCCTAACTAACTATTAATCATAAGTCAATTGCATTAGTCCCTTTTATTTTCTTAGGATCATTGCAAATTTACTTTTCATGTGATTGCATATCATATTGGCTTATTATTAATTAGTTAATTAACTTAATGTGATATAGGTAAGGAATAATTAATTCATTTCATTCATACCTTAACCTAATCAAAACATAAAATCAACCTAAATATTCTTCATTAAACCAAAATAATTTACACATGGGGAAATAGGTTAGGATTAGCAAACCCTTCTCATATTTCCTAAGTCAAATCAAATTCAAAGATAAAATTGTCTTCAAAGAATTTTGATTCATTTTAAATAATCTAATTTGATATGTTGTCCTTAAGGATTAATTAGGATGAATGAAATCATGTGTTTACATTCCTTTGTTTCTTTCCAATCATGCTAAATATTGTTTGCAATATGAATATCATGGATTCATCTCTCTTGAAGATTAATTAAATAAAATGTTTCTTTTTTTTGTCAAATTGCATGTGTTGGCTAAAATTAAAGATATGAGTAGATATTATCACTATTAAACCAAAAAATATTTTTAAAATCTATAAATCAAAGATTTTAAATGAAGTAATGCTATTACAAATACTTATAAACTTGCATGTATGATAGTAAAATATGTATAATGTGAAGTTCTCTTTCCCTACTTTAATATGGATCTACATAGGATTTGCAAGTGTATAGTTTATTTGAAAAAAACACAACACTTGCTTAAATCTATTCCTAAGCATTTTTCCATGTTAAGACTTAGGAAGAATCTCACATTGCACATGTAAACCATTCAACCAAATCAAACATAATTTTTGCATGATTCCTTATCCATTTGGTTCTTTTTGTACATTCATATGTATTTGAGAAAAATGGTATATTAGTCTGGACATCCCGGGGCTGCGAGGCTTTGAGTAGCCCTAAGTTGGTCTTGTACCTTATGCCCCTGGTGTAAAAAATAATGGTGTCGTACTCACTTAAAACTCTTATACATATGCATGTGTGCTGTGGCTAATGAATAAATAATCAAAAATCTAACAAATAAAACATAATTTTTGCATGGATTTTCTGATCCTTGTAGCCATTCATACATTTACATGTATCTAAAAAAAGAAGTATATTAGTCTGGATATCTCGGGGCTACGAAATTTTAAGTAGCCCTAAGTAGATCTTGTACCTTATGTCCCTGGTGTAAAAAATAATGGTGTTATACTCACTTATAACTTTTATACATGTGAATGTGTGTTTAACTAATGGATGAAAAATCTCTCTTTTCTACATATAAAGACATGCATTCATTATTTAATCAACAAATGAAACATCTAAATTCAAAAATACATTTCATTGCATTCATCATCAAAGTATGCTAAGATTTACATTGCATATATAAGTATGCTTAGGATTATGCAAATGTATGGTATACATCATGGAAAGAAATGAATAGGTGTGTGTTAAGTGATAGTAATCCACCCTAACTAATCCTAAGATTGCTTTCTTACTAGATAGGGCTATTTAGAATGAATCTAAACTTAGAATTAATTAAAACACACAATAAAACATTCACTAAAGGAAATTCATTAATCAATTTATCTTAAAAATTACTTAAGGTAAGGATAAAAGAGAGACTCTCCTTCTCTTTCTTCTCTTTATAACATTTAGTTGCTAAGTGTATGCTATATGAAACAAAAGAAAATACTAAGTAAAATCCCCAAATCAACTAAACCACTTAAAGAGAAATCAACCCTTTATAAATTAAATCCCTCACACTTAGCAAATCATAATCCTAAAGCCTAGTTAGGACATACAACACAAGCTCTAACACATGCACATTAGGCTAAGTCACCACTTCTAGCTCTATGTTAGGGCGACGCATGGTTTGATGAATGTTTAGTTCTATGATGTATTATTTTAGGCTGGATGTTAGGGTGTATGTGCGTAGCCTGAATGTTAGACCGATATTAGCCTAATCATGTTTTATGCAGGGGTTGTGCTAAAGGGGACGTTGTAATAAAAATATAAATATTTTTCACTGTGCAGGTTGCTTAGCCCCTAAGCATAGCCCAAGTTAGGACAGGTGGACTTGGTTACACATGAGTGGGATGCTAAGTCCAAATTATTCCTATAATTGCTTGGATTATATGGTGTATTTAGCTAACATTGGATTTACAGGTGTAGCTAAATTTACTTTCCTTCCTCTTAATATAACTTTTGCATTAGGATTGGGATAAGTATTATGGGGATTAAGGATAAGCATTGGTTATAAGACCATGTCTTATATACCATGTGATACCTTTGAAGCAAACTACATCCTACTCAAGCCAAAGAAAGAAAGAAATGTATCAATCAAAAAATGAAGAAATAAAAGATGAAGAGTGAAGAATGGAGAATGAAGAACGAAGACCCCCATAACACTTATCACTTCAAAATTTTAATTTATTCTTTCCCTATACTGGGATGTATAAGGGTAGAGTTTGACTACCCACATTTCTTTTCGGATTGTACGATGATACCCGACTGCACCAGCCTTTTATTCTTTTGTGATAGTTTTATAAAAATGTTTGATATTTTGTTTAGCTTGTGCATTAGAAATAGCATGCCTTTCCATAGTTTCTTTATGATTCATGATTGTTCTGTGGCCTGGATGCAATTAAGCTCATAGGATAAAAATAAACTAAAATCTTAAAATAATTCATACCCTCACATAAAAATCAAAGAATTAAATTAAGATAATAAAATTTTTAGTAACCCCTTAGCTGGATGATTGAATGTATAATATCATGCATATCATATTCTTCCACTCTTGCTAAGAGAGGGCTTCAATCTATGCCAAAGAATAAAGGCTTAACCTGTAAGAGCCTTTAATGGAAAAATACCTCTTTCTCTTCTGATTTAGCCCACAACCAAATTCGCATGCATTTAGGCATACAAAATCCTATAGCTTGTGTCCAAAAATTAAATAAAATTTGACAAAATTTGCTTTAGATTAAGTCACGACTCATGCCCTTCATGATCTAGTCTCTTAGGAGTGTTTAAGGACTTAGTTTCTTTTCTAATTAAATAATAGCCTAACCATCTTCCAAAATATAAGACTTGCCTACATGGATTTAAAGCGTAGGAAGAGTTAGCTGTCACTCCAAGCGGTAATAAGCTCAATAGTCGGGTAGTTTATTCTCACTTGTGGAGGTAAACCATATACCCATTTTCGCCTTAGATTTAGGTCGTGCTTTGGCTCTCACCAATGCCCTTTAAATTTAAGTTCTGAGGTTGTTGTTTTCCTTTGCCAGCTACAAGCATAAATCCTCACCTCTAAGGTATTTCCACAATCTTGTATTAAGGAATTTTAAGTCCTAGACTTCTAATAAAAATTTAGCTCAAATAAATAAATCTTCTCAAATTCAAATGTATAAAGCCCAACCATAGGATAGATTGGCGTGAGCACTCCCTACTTATCTCCCTTATCTTTGATAAGAATTCTTCCCTTTTGACCTCTCCCACTTGATTTTCAAAAATACAACTAATCCTTTGATAGACCTATCTTTGAATTCTTTAGAGACAATAATCATCTACTTTAATCGAGAGTATTATTAAAGGATTCATTTCCCTTAGGATGTAATTAACAATGGAGGTTTGCCTCCATAGGGAACTTAGTGAACCCATAAACCCTACCAAAGTAAAGTGAAAAATTTATATCGATGACCCATCATGCCTTAGGAGTCCTCATTAAGTGATTAGGTCCATTATAAGGTAGTGACTTCTATCTCTAGAGATAGTACACTATTCCTTAATGTCATACCCGATCACCCGAATGATTACATCTGTGGATCTGCATGGTTTCCCCTCACACAAACACACACAACATAAAAATAAACACCACAAAGGGTTCTAAGACCTACACAGAAACAAGTCCTAAAACCTAGATGAAGTTAGCTAGCTTTTCTTAAGAATGAAATAAGCTAAGTTCCCATGGAAGAAAAGATAGTCTGGACTCATATGAAATACAAGTCCACTATTGATGCTTGGAGACAGCAGTTGTCTACTAGAGATGAAAAGAGGAACTATCCCCAATAGAGTCGCCAAAAAAATTTATGGTGTTTATTTTTTTGTATATGGGGAAACCACATAGATCTGATGGTGTACTTATTGAGGTGATCGGATATAACATCAAGGAATAGTGCATTATCTCAAAAGATAGAAATCACTATCCTATAATGGACCTAATCACCTAATAAGGACTCCTAAGGTATGATGGGTCTTTGAATATACCAGAGATTTTTCCCCTACTTTACATGGATGAATAAAGTAAGGTTTATTTAAATTGAGTTCTAAAGTTTCATATGGGGGCAAGCACCCATAGTTAATTAGATCCTAAGGAAGGTGAGTTCCTTAGGAATACTCTCAATTAAAGTAGGTAATTATTATTTCCAAATATTTCAAAGAAATGACTATCAATAAATTGGGTATGTGTGGAAAATCGAGTGGGATTGATCAAAGAGAGAGACTTACTATCAAAGCCAAAAAGAGATGAGTAGGGGATGCTCATGATACTAGGAAGCCTAGTGAGCATCCTGAACTATCCTATGGTTAGGCTTTATATATTTGAAATTGGAGAGAATTATATATTTGAGCTAACATTTTATTAGAAAACTAGGATTTATAATCCCACAATACAATATTATGAAAATGCCTAAAAGCTGAGGATTTATTCTTATAACCCTGTTGATCTCACTTTTGGAGTGAGCTTTCAACCTCTTCATCTTAGACATAGGACTCCTCTAGACATTAAGAGTTCCTTAGTCTTAAGACAATTCTAGTAATTAGGTGAACACTTAACCTAACCCTAGAGACTTAGAAGAGTTGTCCATAGGAATAGGTCATGCCTTAGGGGTGTTAGGAAAACTTGCCTACTCTATAGCTTAAACCAAATCCTTACTTTCTTCAATTTCAAATCAACTTCAATTTCAAATCAACTTCAAATTCAAATCAACCTCAAATTCAAATCAACTTCAACTTTAAATCAACTTCAAATTCAAATCACTCCAAATTCAAAATATTTTCTCATAACCTATTTATATTCTCATTTATATTCACAAAGATAAATGAAATATAAATTCAAATAACCAAAACTAAATTCAAAACTCAAATCCAAATCTAAACAAAACCCAACCTAAACTCTTTCAAGTCAAATTCTTGAACTTAATCAAATCAAATTCAAATCACTCCAAATTCAAAATATTTTCTCATAACCCATTTATTTCTCATTTATATTCACAAATATAAATGAAATATAAATTCAATTAGCCAAAACTAAATTCAAAATTCAAGTCCAAATCTAACCTAAATCCATCCTATACTCTTTCAAGTCAAATTCTTGAACTTAACCAAACCAAACTCAAATCAATCCAAACCTTTGGATTTTCTTTTCAAACAATCAATCCTACAATCATCAAACCAAGTATAAACATGAACTTCAATCATCAAGCCAAAATTAATCAAACCCAGTCAAACCCAAGTTCATCCTTTGGACTTGAAATTATCAAATAAATCAAAACCTATTTGACTCCAAATCACTTGTAATTGGATTTATATTTCAATCATAAGTCCATATGTGAGTTCAACCAAACTTAAATCAAGCCTTGATCAAGTCAATTGACCCACTTAGGCTCACTTGACCCAAACCTAAAGCACCTTTTAAGCCAATCCTACCCAAATTAGATTGAACTAAGCCCATCTAAGCCTCACATTGTGAGCAATGATCATCATAGGATGATCACTCACTCAAATTGGGTCAAACATAATCTTTGACCAAGTCAACACTTAACCCAAATGAAACCCAAATTAGCCAAAATCCATCATAGGCCAAATTGATTGAAACCATTGATCTAAACTAATTCATGGTCAATGATTGAACTTGACCAAGTCATCATTTGAGCCAAACCTAACCTAATACTCACGTTGACTTTGACCTAAAAGTCAAAATGGGTCAAATCTTGATCTACTAAAGTGATTGAAACAAATGGGTCAAATTCATTCTAAATAACTTATTGAACTTGACCAAAGCCTCAATTGGCCAACTAGACCCAACCTAGCCCAATTGACCATGAACCTAACTTGACCTAAAAGGTCAAATCAACTTGAAATCTAACCAAACCAAAATTGATTAAAATTGAAGCTTACAATTCATTTCAAATGATCAACCAAGCCTAAACCTACCCATGACCTAACCCAATTAGGTCAAATGGGTCAAGTTGATCAACTTGACCCATTTGACCTGAGTGAACTCAAATGAACCAAAACTAAATCTAAACCAATTTGAACCAAACTAATGATACCTAATAAATCAAAATGATCATTTGAACTTGACCTAACACATGATTTGACCTAATTTGACCGATTAGCCAACTTCACCCAAGTTGACCCATTTAGACCTAAATGGGTCAACTTGAGCCAAATCATATCAAATCAACTCCAAATTGATTGAAATTTGGCCCAACCTATTTTTGAAACATTTCAAATTTGGCCAAATCAAAATCAAGGATAAATGACCATTTTACCCTTGGGTCGAAGGGTAACCTGTGGCCAAATTCACTTGCAATTTGGCCAATTCCTTCTCATGGCCACTTGGCATCCTGCTAGTGGACCACATAAACTCCAAGCAGGATGGTGAACATGACCCAATGGGCTTGGGTTAGCCATGACCCAACCCAAAGCCAAACTGACCCCTCCAATTGAAATTCTCCACTTGGATTACCGCCCACACTCACCTAACACATGTGCACATCATCTCCTCCACTCTGCCAAAATTGATCCACATGGAATCCCTAATAGCCTAAACATCACATTCAATCCAAGCAATTGAAGGAAAATGGCAAGATGTCTCTTGGCCATCCGATCCAAGTAGGGGGAGATATAATTCCCCATATTCCAACTCAATGCAAACACTCTAAATTTGATTGAGCCCTAGGAACACTTAGCAAGCTTCTCCAAGCCTTGTGAAGCATTCTCAAGCTCATTCCATTTCTTCCTTCTTAGATTTCTTCAAAGCAGAAATAGGGTAGGCCTAAGGAAATTCCAGTTCACTCAATTCTCCACCAAACCTAAATTCACTTGGCAAGCACCATCAAGAAAGCAAGTCGAGTTCACCCAAAGCAAATCCCAAGTCTCCAAGCCATGGGAAGGGGGATTTTGATCAAATCCACAACCCATTGGAGGGGAGCATGGTCAACCCACACATCCACTTCAAATCCAGGCTAGAAACTTTCAATAGAGCTTTGTCTCCACTAGACGAACCTACCTTCTCGTTGGAAGCATCGGAGATAGCCTCCGATGAGGTATGACTCAAAACCAATCCCCCATTAAAAATTATGTGGTCTTTTGTGAGGAAAATTATAATCCCATTAGATCCTAGCCATTGGATGTTCTTCCCTATGCTTCTTGATGGTGTGGGATGAATCTCAGCCTAATCCGAGCTTAGGTGAGCTCGGATCATGCCATGGAGGACGGGCGGTCTCTGTCTCCTGTAGCTTAGGCAGGGATGAATCATGGGTCATCCATCCCACATGTTTTAGATGGACGACCTTGATTAAATCATTTAGATCCCTGATTTAAAACCTTTAAAACCATGAGGTTAACCTTGGTCGTCGATCCTTGATCGTATAGCCCAGGGGAAAGTGTGTTGTGCCGCCAGCTAACGCGGCATGTGATGTGATAACTTAAATAACCAATCCTGTCACGCCACATGAAAAGTGCACCGCGTCATGGTCCACATGGCGCTGATGGGATTAGTTAATTAATTAAGGTATTTAATTATCCTTTAATCACAGAAACTTCATAAATTCAAAACTAAATGTAGAAAAATCCAAAAAATACAAACTCAAGTTCATTTTAGAGATAATTCAATGAGGAATAATATAAAATTAAGTTTAATTGATTTTGAACAGTGAATTTTCCTTAATTATGATTTAATTAAAAATTGAATTACCTTAATTACTCCCTGATTACTTAATTACTTAATTCCAAATTTCTCAGGCATGTTTAGGGGGATGACTTCTACCTCCCCCAACTTTCTTAGAATTTATTAATGAGTTAATTAGGGAAACTAATTAATGAACCCCTAATCATCCCTTAATGTAATTAATAGCAATTAAGCATGTGAACAGTGGTTTAATCACTTAATTGAGATAATCAAATATTATTTAAGTTAGGGGAGGTTTATGGAATGGGTTTGTGGTATTTTCCCTAAGTTATTCCCTAAACCCCCCTTTTTTCCTTAATCCAAACATAATTAAGGATTAATCCACTAATGATCTACTTAATTAATCTAATCAAAATTTCAAAATCAACATGGAATTAGTCAATCTCTTGCTGGGTAGATCTTTAGGTGTTCAAAAGCCTAAGGTAAATTTGAGGAAATCATTTCCAACCCCCATGTGTGGGAAGGTTATGAAAGTACTTAATGAAAAACCTTTAGCTTAATTAATCAATAATTGTGATCCAATTGCATTAGGCCCCTTTATTTTTTAGGTGCATTGTTGATTTAAATTCCATATGGTTGCATGACATATGTTGGCTCATAATTGTTTGGTTAATTATGTTAAAGTGGTGTAGGTAAGGGGTAATTAATGGACTTAATTCACACCTTAACCTAAACAAAATATAAAATCAATCTAATTGTTCTAAAAAATTAAACTAAATCAATTCGCACATGGGAGGAATGGGTTAGGACTAGCAAACTCTTTTCATATTTTCTAAATCAAATCAAATTCAAAAATAAAAATCTCTTTAAGAAATTTTCATTCACTTTAAATGATCTTATTTCATAGGATTATCTTTAGGAATTAATTAGGGTGAATGAAGTCATATGCTTACATCGCTTTATTTCTTTCCAAGCATGTTAATTGTTGTTTGCCATATTAAATCTTGCATTCATCTCTTTTGAAAAATAAATTAAAGTGAAATATTTCCTTTATGTCAAATTGCATGCTTTGGCTAAAGTAAGAATATGAGTGGTTATTATCACTATTAAATCAAAAATTATTCTCAAAACCCATAAATCAAAGATTATAAATGAAGGTATGCTACTTATAAGTACTTATAAGCTTGCATGTGATTATACCATAAAATGTGTTATGTGATTTTCTTCTCTTTTCTTAACATGGGTTTGTATAGGATTTTCAAAGTGTATAGTTCTTTTGAAAATAACATAACACTTGCTTAAATCTATTCCTGTGCACTTCTATGAAATGACTTAGGAAGGATCCACACATTTACACATAAATTATACAACCAAATCAAATAAACAAACAAAAATCATTTGCATGATTCTTCATTCATTTGCTTCTTTTTGTACATGCATGTGTATTTAAGAAAAGTGATATATTAGTCTGGACATCCTGGGGATTGCGACGCTTTAAGTAGCCACAACAAGGTCTTGTACCTTATACCCCTCATGTAGAAAATAATGGTGTCGTACTCACTTATATCTTTTATACATGTAGATGTGCATTTGATTAATGGATAAGATAGTCCCTCTTTTCTACTTTATAAAAACATGCATCCATGAAATATCCAAATTTTCTTAAACAACATCTCTTTGCACTCATCATTAAGGTGTGTAAAGATTTGCATTGCATGTATAGATATGCTTAGGATTATTCATGTACATGATATACATATTGGAAAGAAATAAATAGTTGTGTGTTAAGTGATAGTAATTCACCCTAATTAATCTTAAGATGCCTTTCTTATTGAATAGGTTATTTAGAGCAAATCTAAACTTTGGATTAATTAAAACACATAATAAAATATTCACTAAAGAAAAATCACTAATGAATCTACCTTAGAAATTACTTAAGGTAGGGAGGAAAGAGAAGTTCTCTTCTCTTTTCTTCTCTTTACATCAGTTAGTAATTAAGTGTAGGTTAATTCAAATCAAATCAAATCATCAAAATAAAATTAACAAATTAACTAAATCACTTAAATGAAATCGCCCTCTAAGTTGAATCCTTCATACTTAGAAAATTCCAACCTTAAAGCCTAGCTAAGACATGCCACATAAGCCTTAAAAGGCACACACATTAAGCTAAGTCACCATTTATAGCTCTATGTTAGGGCAGTATATGTTTTGATGTTTGATTTTTTTGATGTAATGTTTTAGACTGGATGTTAGGGTGCATGTGTGTAGACTAGATGATAGGACGAGCTTAATCTAAGCATGTCTTCTACAGAGGATCGTGCTTAATGGGCGATGTAATAAAAATATATATGCTTTTACTGTGCAGGTTGCTTATACCCCTAAGCAAGATCCAAATTAGGATAGGTGGACTTGGTTACCCATGTGTGGGGTGCTAAGTCCAAATTATTCCTATAACTGCTTAGGTTATCTGGTATGTTTAGCTAATCTCTATTTTGCAGGTTTAGTTAGATTTATCTTTTTCTTTTAATGTAGATTTTTACAATTAAGATTTGAATGAATGTTATGGGGAATTAAGGTGAAAATTGGTCAAAAGATCATATTTTATGTACCATGTGAAGCCTTGGCTACATCCCAAGTCCAAATGAATAAAGAAGAAAAAAAGAAAGAAAGAAAGAAAGAAATGAAAAATGAAGAAAGAAGAATGAAGAATGAAGACCCCCATAACATGAATTTATTTTAAATTATAATTATTCATTTGTAATCCGAGTTGTATAAGGGTAGAGCTCGACTACCCACATTTATTTTTGGGTTTGTGCGGTGGTACCCAACCACATCGAGCTCTTATTCTTTTACGCTAACTTTATAAAATTGTTTGATGTTTGTTTAGTTTGTGCATTAAGATGGCATATTTTTCATAGTTTCTTCATTGATAAATGAATGGCCTGGATGCGATTAGGCTCTTAGGAAAAAATAAATTTTCTATCCAATTAATCAACTCAAAATTAAAAATTAACAAATTAAAATCTCACCTAAAGCCTAGGACATAACTTAAGATAATAAAAGATTTAGCAACCCCTTAGCGGGATGTTGTATGTCTCACATCATTCATAAAATCATCTTGCTTCACTCTTGCTAATGGAGGGCTTCCACCTTTGCTACAGAACATGGCTTGACCTTTGAGAGTCATGGTGGAAATAAACCTCCTTCTTCCTGATTTTGGCCTATAACCAAATTCTCATGCATTAAGCATATGAAATCCCATAGCCTGTGTCAAATAAATTGTCCAAAATTAAAAATAAAACTTAACAAAATTTGCATTAGATTAAGTCATTTATTCATAACCTTCATGATCTATTCTCTTAGGGAGTGTATTTAAGGACTTAGTCTTCTTTCTAAATAAACAACAGCCTATCTATCTTACAAAGCATAAGACTTGCCTACATGTATTAAAAATAAAGAAAGAATTTATTGGTAGCCACCCCTAGGCAGTTGTAAGTCCAACAATCAAGTGGTTTATCCTCTCTTGTAGAGTAAACAATATACCTATTTTGCCTTAGTATTAGGTCGTGCTTTGGCCCTCGCCAAAGCTCCCTAGATTTAGGTTCTGAGGTGGTTATTTCCCTTTGCGGCCTACATGCATAAATTCTCACCTCTTAAGTATTTCCATGATCTGTTATCATAGAATTCTAAGCCCTAGATTTCTAATAAAAATTCAACTCAAACATATAATTCCTCTCAAATTTCAAAAATATAAAGCCCAACCACAGGATAGTTTGGGATGCTTGCAAGATTTCCTAGCATCGTGAGCATCCCTTGCTCATCTCTTTTTGGTTTTGATAATAACTCCCTCCTCTTGATCAATCCCATTTAATCTTCCAAAAATAACTAATTTGTTGATAATATTATCTTTGAAATCTTTGGAGACAACGATCATTTACCTTAATCGAGAGTATTCTTAAGGAATCTCATTCCTTAAGATGTAATTAACTATGGGGGCTTGCCTTCATAGGGAACTTAACAAACCAGTTTAAAATAAGCCTACATTACTTTTTCATGTAAAGTAGAGGAAGAATCTCTGGTACATTCGAAGAACCATTATCCTTAGGAGTCCTTATTAAGTGATTAGGTCTATTGTAGGATGGTGACTTCTGTCTCTCGATATATTACATCATTCCTCAATGTCATATCTGATCACTCTAATAAGAACATCTACAGATCTATGTGGTGTCCCAACAACATACAAACAAATTTTTATTTTTCAAATTCCCCCAAAGAGTTTGAGAAATTTTTAAAAAAATACCACAGAATTGTCTAGCAACTCCACTAGGGATGGTTCCTCTCTCCATCTTTGGTAAATGATCGTTGTCTCCAAGTATCGATAGTGAATTTCTATTATATATGAGTTTGAGACTATCCTTCTTTTCGTTGGAACTTAGAATATTTCATTCTTAACCTAAGCTAGCCAATATACTTTAGGTTTTAGGACCTCACTCCGTGAAGGTCTTAAAACCCCTGTTGGATCCCCCAATAGGTGAAAATAAAAATTCAAATAAAAAGAGATTATTAAAAACCTTCCTCCTTACCATTTCTATGGTAAAGAAAGCTTCATTCCAAAAATAAAGAAAAATAAATCCTTCATAAAAATTTTACTTTCCAAAAAGCACTTTTCAAAAAACAAATTTCACATAATAAAATATTTCAACCTCATCAAACAATTTTCAAGATTGTTATATGTAGGATAATTTCAAAATTAAAAAAATCATCTTTTTCAAAAAAGTACATATGATTCATCTTCATTCAAGAAACCCAAATTTATTGAATGAAGTTTTCATTTCAAAAAATAAAATCAAAAATCATATTTCAAAAGGCACATATGAACATCCTCATTCAATATACCCAAATTTATTGAATGAAGATTTTATTTCAAAAACAAAATCAACAATCATATTTTCAAAAACAAAATCAATAATCATCTTTTCAAAAAGAAAATCAATAGTCATCTTTTCAAAAATAAAATGAACAATCATTTTTTCCAAAAAATAAAATCAAAAATCACCTTTTCAAAAAGCACATATTTGAAAATGAACATCCTCATTCAATATACCCAAATTTATAGAATGAAGATTTCATTTCCTAATAGAATCAAATCATAGCATTGAAATTCCATTTCAACATATCCCATATATGTTGAAGTTGAAATTTCTTTCTTTTCAAAAAGTACAAATTTGAAAATTAGCCTCTTCATTCAATATATCCAAATATGTTGGATGAAGGTTTTATTTTCAAATAAAATTACATCATTTGAAATTACACTCAACACATCCCACATGTGTTAAGTTAGCATTTCTTTTTTTTCAAAAAGAAAAATCACACACAAAAATTTTATCTTTGAAAAATAAAACATAATTAACTCCCATTTGACATACCCAAATTTGTCAAATGAGACTTTCACTTTTCAAAATAAATTTGGATCTTTCATTTAGCATACCCAAATTTTCTATGTAAAGATCCGCTTTCAAAATAAAAAATTAAACATATTTGGATCCTTTATTTAGCATACCCAAATTTAATAAGTAAAGATCCTCTTTTCAAAATCATAAAAATAAAACACATTTGGATTCTTTATTTAGCATACCCAAATTTATTAAGTGAAGATCCTCTTTTCAAAAAGCAAAACATAAAAACCAAAAACACATTAGGATCTTTTGTTTAGCATACCCAAATTTGCTAAGTAAAGATCATCTTTTTCAAAATCTAAAATCAAACACATTTAGATTCTCTATTTAGCAAGCCCAAATTTGCTAAGTATAAATCTTCTTTTCAAAAAAAAAAAAATCAAACACATTTTGATCCTTTATTTAGCATACCCAAATTTGCGAAGTAAATATCCTCTTTTCAAAATCAAAATTCTAAAACCTTTCCTAAGTCACTTTGATTCCATCTTATAGACTTAGCTCAAATCAAATTCAAGAAATTTTCTCATAACCCATTTATATTCTCATTTATATTCACAAATATAAATGAAATATAAATTCAAATGATTGAAATAAATCCAAAACTCAACTCCAAGTTCAAAAATCTTTCTAAGTCCCTTGATTCCATCTTATGGACTTAGCTCAAATCAAATCCAAATCAATTCATATTCAAGAGATTTTCTCATAACCCATTTATATTCTTAATTATATTCACAAATATAAATGAAATATAAATTCCAATATCCAAAACTAAATTCAAAACTCAAACCCAAATTCAACCAAAGTTCAACCTAAGCCTTTCAAGTCAAATTCTTGAACTTAGCCAAATCAAACTCAAATTAAGCCAAACCCTTAAAATTTCTTCATGATTCAATCAATCCTTCAATCATGAATCCAAATATAAACATAAACTTCAACCATCAAACCAAAACTAAATCCAAAAGATCAAACCCAAGTCAAACTCATGTTCACCCTTTGAACTTGAAATTATCAAATGAATCAAAACCCATTTGACTCCCAAATCACTTGCAAATGGATTTATATTTCAATCATAACTCCATATGTGAGTTCAACCAAACTTGAATCAAGCTTTGATCAAGCCAATTGACCCACTTAGGCTCACTTGACCCAAAGTGACCTAAAGTACCTCTTTTGAGCCAAATTATAATCCTACCCAAATTGGATTGAACTAAGCCCACCTAAGTCTCATATTGTGAGCAACAATCATTATGAGATGATCAATCACTCAAATTGGGTCAAATCAAGTCAAACTTAAAGGTTGACCAAGTCAACACTTAGCCAAAAAGAAATTTAAACTAGCCAAAATCCACCATAGGCCAAATTGATTGAAACCATTGATCAAAACCAAATTATGATCAATGTTTGAACTTGACCAAGTCATCATTTGAGCCTAACCTAGCCCAATTGGCTACTTAACCCAAGTTGACCCAACTTGACCCAAAAAGTCAAAATGTGTCAAAACTTGATCTAAGCCAAATTAATTGAAACCAATAGGTCAAGTTCATTCCAAATCACATGTTGAACTTGACCAAAGCCTCAATTGGCCAACTAGACCCAACCTAGTCCAATTGACGAAGAACCCAACTTGACCTAAAAAGTCAAATTGAGCCAAAATCAAACCAACCAAAATTGATTGAAACCAAAGCTTGCAACATATTTCAAATGACCAATGAAACCTAAACTAACCCATGACCTAACCTAAATAGGTCAAATGGGTAAAATTGGTCAACTTCACCCATTCGACCTAAATGAAATCAAATGAACCAAAACCAAATATAAATCAAATTGAACTAAACCAATGATGCCAAAACATTTCAAATGGTTATTTGAACTTGACCCAACCCTTAGTTTGACCCAATTTGACCAATTGTTCAACTTGACCCAAGTTGACCCATTTTGACCTAAATGGGTCAACATGAGCCAAATGACATCAACCCAATTTCAAACTATTCTAAATCTGTCCAAAGTAAAATCAAAGCCAAATGACCACTTTACCCTTAGGTCAAGGGGTAACCTATGGCCAATTCCACTTAGAATTTGGTTATATCCTTTCATGGCCATTTGACACCCTCTTAGTGGACCAAGTGAACACTAGTGGGTGTGGTACAAATGACAATGGGTTTGGGTCAGCCTAACCCAACCCAAGGCCAAAATCAACCACCCCACTTAAAATGAGCACATGGGAATCACTCCTCCACCTCATTTGGCACATGGAAACTTCTCCGCTACCTCCCTATGTCCAATTGAACCACATGGTGTCCAAAATGGCCTAACCAACTCAACCCATAGGATCAATTTGATAAAAATGGAAAAGCCATGCTCGGTCGTCCGATCCTTCTAGGAGAGATATACTCCCCTAATTTCACTTCAATTTCACAGACACACATTCAATTGAAGCATAGGAAGCTAGAGCAAGCATTCCCAAGTCTCTCCAAGCTCCCTCAACCCACTTTGAATTCTCCATTATCGATTTCTTCAAGCCAAAAATAGGGGAGCTCAAGGGATTTTCAATCCCATTCAATACTCAAATTCAGCTCAATTCCATTTTCAAGCACCTTGAGGGAACCCAATCAAGCTCACTCAAGCCTTCATCCAAGCTTCCAAGGCACGAGAAGGGAGAGTTTGATCAAGGCCGCAAGCAATTAAAGCCCACTTTGGTCCATAGGAAGATCCACTTAACCTCAAAGCCCTAAAATCTTCAATAGAGCTTCGTCTCCACTAGATGAAGCTACCTCGACAGTTGGGAGCGTCAGTGATGGCCTCTGGCGAGGTATGGATCAAAACTGAGCTTAGGTATAGGAGTTTTGGTCCTTTGTGAAAGAAACTTTCAGCCCATATGAATTTGACCGTTAGATCTTCATCTCCTTGCATGATGATGGTGTGGGTTAAGTTTGAGCTCAATCCAAGCTCAATCGAGCTCGGATCAAGCCCTAAGGAGTGGACAGTTGCCCTCTCCCACAGGCGAGCTCAGGGATGAATCATGGACCGTCCATCCCGCATGTTTTGGATGGATGGTCCTAATTAATCCATGCTAGATATGATGATTTATCCTATTAATATCGTGAGCTTGATCTTGACTGTCTGATCTTTGATCGAACAGTCCAAGGGAAAGCGCATAGCGCCACCAGCTAATGCGATATTGGATGTGACTACTTAAATAGTGAATTCCAATGAGCCACGTGGAAAGTACACGTCACGTCAGCAGTCCACGTGGTGCCGACTGGATTAACTATATAATTAGAGATTTAATTAAGTTTTAATCACATAATCTTCAAAAATACATAGCTAAATATAAAAAAATCAAAAAAATACAAACTCAAATGCATTGTGAAAATATTTCAAAGGGGAATACTCTAAAATTAAGTTTGATGATTTTGAACAGCTAATTTTATGTAATTTGGGTTTTATTGGGAATATAATTATGTTAATTACCCCCTAATTATTCTATTGATTAATCTCAAACTTCTTAAGTGTATTTAGTGGGATGACTTCTGCCTCCCCTAATTTTCTTGGGATTTATTAATGGTTTAATTAGGGGAATTGATTGACTCACTCCTAATCACTCACTTAATCAATTAAATAATTAATTAACCTATTAAACAATAATAAATTAATTAATTAAGTTTGCTAATTACCTTAGAATAGTGAATGGACTTAGGGAATGATATTAGGAGTTCTTTCTCAAATCTTTTCCCCTAAGTTCATTTCATTTGGATAAAAATCTAATTAAGATGCAAATTAATTAAATAGTCTAATCACTTCATTAAATGGCTTAATTAATCAAAATTTTAAAATCAAATCAATCTGAACTTAATAAATTCCTTCTTAGGTAGATTACTTAGGTGTTCAATAACCTAAGTAGCTTAAGGAAATCATATTTAACCCATATGTGTGGAAAGGATTACGAAAATACTTGTTGACCTCATTTTTAGAATGAGCTCTCAATCCCTCCATCTTAGACATAGGAGTTATCTTAGACTTTAAGAGTTTCTTAGTCTTAAGACACATCTAGTGATTAGGTGGCCAACAACCTAGTCCTAGAGACTTAGAAGAGTTATCCATAGGAATAGGTCATGCCTTAGGGGAGTTAGAAAATTTTTCCTACCCTTAGCTTGAACCACTCCTCACCTTCCTTCCTTCAAGTCAAATCCCAAATCAATCTTGTTTGATTTTCTCCAAACTCAAATCAACATCACATGATTAAAATCCATGATTGAAATCCATAATTGAAATCTATGATTGAAACCCATGAATGAAATTCCTAAGTCCAAATCCATCCTAAGTCCATAATCTTCTTTTAAGGACTTAGCCTAAATCATGATCTAAACCAATTCAAACTCATGAGATCTTCTCATAATTCATTTATATTCTCACTTATATTCACATATATAAATGAAATATAAATCTAAACCAACCAAACTAAACTCAAAATTCAAAATCATTTAACTTTCTAAGTCCTTTAAATTTTCCTTAAAGGACTTATCCAAAATCATGATCAAATCAATTCAAATTCATGGGATTTTCTCATAACTCATTTATATTCTCATTTATATTCACATATATAAATGGAATATAAATATAAATCATTCAAATCAAATCCAAAAATAAAATTCCAAATTTAAAATCCCTCTTAAGTCCTCAATTTTCCTTTTAAGGACTTAGCCAAAATCATGATCAAATCAACTCAAATACATGGGATTTTCATAATTCATTTATATTCTCATTTATATTCATATATATATAAATGAAATATAAATTCAAACCAATCAAACTAAACTCAAAATTCAAAATCAATTCATAAATTTTCCTAAGTCCTTGAAAATTTTCCTTAATGGACTTAGCCTAAATCATGATCAAAGCAATTCAAATCATGGGATTTTCTCATAACTCATTTATATTTTCATTTGTCATATATAAATGAAATATAAATATAAACCAATCAAACCAAATTCAAAAATTCAAATCCCTACTCCAAAAATTCCAAAGTCCTTTAAAATTCCCTTTTAATGGACTTAGCCTAAATCATGATCAAATCACTTCAAATCCTTGAAATTTTCTCATGATAAATTTATATTCTCATTTATATTCATATATATAAATGGAATATAAATTCAAACAATCAAATCCTATTCCAAAAATCAAACTCAAATCCACTCAAAATCTAACATAAGCCTTTCAAGTCAAAATCTTGAACTTGGCCAAATCAACTTTAAATCAAGCCAAACTCTTGATTTTCCTTCATGATTCAATCAACCTGACAATCATGAATCCATATATAAATACAAACATCAATCACTTAACCAAAATCCAATTCAAAAATTAAACCCCAAATCCATTCATATTCTTCCTTTGAATATGAAATTGTCAAATGAATCAAAACCCATTTGACTTCAAACCACTTGCAAATGAATTTATATTTCAATCATAAGTCTATACACAAGTTCAATCAAACTCAAATCAAGCTTTGACCAAGCTATTTGACCCACTGAGGCTCACTTGACCCAAAGCGACCTAAAGTACCCTTATGAACCAAATTCTAATCCTAACCAAATTGGACTGAATCAAACTCACCTATGCCTCTCATCATGAGCTGATTAATCAATCAAATTGGGTCAAACCAAGTCAAACCTAAGGGTAGACCAAGTCAACACTTAGCCAAAAATGAAACCGAGCATAGTCAAAATCCACCATACACCAAATTGATTGAAACCATTGATCTAAGTTCATTCATGAACTATGTTTGAACTTGACCAAGTCAAAATTTGAGCCTAACCTAGCCCAATTGGTCACTTGACCCAAGTTGAACCAACTTGACCTAAAAAGTAAAAATGTGTCAAAACTTGATCTAAGCCAAATTGATTGAAACTAATGGGTCAAGTTCATTCCAAATCACTTGTTGAACTTGACCAAAGCCTCAATTGGCCAACTAGACCTAACCTAGCCTAATTGACCTTAAACCCAACTTGACCTAAATGGGTCATGTTGAGCCAAGTTCAAACCTAACCAAAATTAGTTGGAAATAAAGATACCAATCCACTTCATATGACTAACCAAACCTAAACCTACCCATGACCTAGCTCAAATAAGTCAAATGGCTCAAATTGGTCAACTTGACCCATTTGACCTAAATGAAGTCATATGAACCAAATTCAAACCTAAACCAAATTGAATCAAACCAAAGCCACCAAAACATTTCAAATGGTCATATGAACTTGACCCTAATTTGACCCAATTTGACCAATTAGTCAACTTGACCCAAGTTGACCCATTTTGACCTAAATGGGTCAACATGAGCCAAACTATATCAAATGAACTCCAAATCCAATGAAACAGGCCAAACCTATTTTTTCAACATAACTAACATATCCAAATTCAAAAATTAGTAAAATGACCATTCTACCCCGAGGCCATAGAACAAATTTTGGTTAAATCCATGGGAAATTTGTTGAAGCCCTCTTCATGTCAACTTGATACCTTTCTAATAGGTCAAGTGAACCCTATGGAAAGTGGTGCACCCAACCCAATGGGTTTGGGTTAGTCCAAACATAACCAAGGCCAAAACTGCCCCCTGGCTCAAATTGGCCTATTTGAAAACCTCCCTCCACTCTATTTGAAGCACATGGGTGGTTACTAATCCACTCCTTGGCTCAAACCAACCATGTGCCAACTTCAAACAGCCCAAACAACCCTTTCCATATGGTCAATTGGATCAAAATGGCAACCATAGCTTCGTCCGATTGCCATAAGGGGAGATATACTCCCCCTAATTCAGTTCAATTCACACATCCTCATTGTCGATTGAGTAAGGGAGAGTGTTAGGAGCCATCAAAGAGCAATCCTAAGCTTCCTAGAGGGATTTGGAAAGAGCCATTCTCTGTTTTCTTCAAGAGAAAATAGGGGAGCTACACTCAATTCCAAACTTCCTCTTCACTCAAAACTAGTGCAATTCTCTTTTCACATTCCATCAGGGGGCTAAGTCGAGTGCACCCAAGCCTTCTCACAAGTTCCCAAGGCAAGGAAGTGTTCAATTCAATCAAAGCTGCAAAAGAGAGGAGGAGGTGTTGGCCCATAGAGCAATCTACATAACTTCAAGAGCTCAATCTTCCACCACAGCTTTGTCTCTTCCAGTCGAAGCTCCTCTAAGAGAATCGAGTGTCGGTGATCACCTCCGGTGAGGTACCATTTTTTGACCACTAGATTAAAGAGGTGTTGGCCCTTTGTCAAAGAAAGTGTCATGGCATGAAAATTCCACCATTAGATAGGATTTCCATTAGTGTATGATGGTGTGTGCAAAATCCTATCCTAATCTGAGCTTGAGCTCGGATCAAGGATTAGATCATGGATGGTCTCCATTGACCCTCTGGGAATAACAGGGATAATCCTGGCCATCCAACCACACATTTTGGATGGACGGCCGAGATTAAACGCATGTTTTATAAATCCTTTATCCTTTTAAAACCATGGGATGATCCCTAGCCGTTCAATCCTTGATCAAACGGTGGGTATCAAATCGTGTCCCGCCGTCGCTTGTCTTGTCATGATGGGATTTTTAAGGCGCTCAAAGCTGCGATGCATAAAAGCACGCCGCCCGGCATGTATGTGGGCTAAGTGATTTAATTAAGGTTTTAATTAATTTTAATTAATCATCTATGTTTTAAAAATTCATATCTCCCTAAATAAAAATCAAAAAAATATGATATAAATTTCTACTCAAAGATAACTCCATCTAGAATATTTTAAAATTAGTTTTAATGGACTTTGAGTTATATTTTTTTTTTCTGATTTTAAGTTGTATTAGAAATCTTATTTTGCTAATTACTCCTTAATTAATCCTCTAATTAATCCCAAACATCTTGGGTATGTTTTGGGGGATGACTTCTACCTCCCCTAATGTTTTTGGGATTTATTGAAGGCTTAATTGGGGGGATTGCAAATACATTTCCTAATTATCCCTTAATATAATTAAGGATAATTAAGGGTGTGATTAGTGTTTTAATCCTTCATTGAAGTTGATTAACATTTGATCTAGTGAGTAGATGGCTTAGAGAATAATTTTGGGGTATTTCTCCTAAGCTATTCCCTAAACCCCCTTTTCTTTCCTTAATCCTCTCTTAATGAAGGTTAATTCCTTAATTAACCTCTTAATTAATTTCTTAAAATTTCTAAAACTTTCTAGAACTTAATTAATCTACTTTGGGTAGATGCTTGGGTGTTTAAGAGCCTAAGTTCAATTAAGAAAATCAAAACTCAACTCATATGTGTGAGGGATGTTTTGAATTACTTAAGTTAAACCCCTTAGCTTAATTAACCATTAATCATGAGCCAAATTGCATTAGGCCCATTTCATCCTAAGTGCATTGCAAATTTAAATTCTTTGTGAGGTTTTATGTCATCTCATTGGCTCATAATTACTTGGTTAACTATGCTAAGGTGGTGTAGTAAGGGTTAATTAACTTGTTTAATTCATACCTTAACCTAACCAAAAAAATATAAAATGAATCTAATCATCTAAAAATTAAACAAAAATGTCAAATGCATGTGGGAATGTGTTAGGAACATTAAATTCAACTCACATTTTCAAAATTAAATCAAATTCAAAATCAATCAAAAATCACATTGAATAAACTTTGATTTATTTTAAGCTTTCCTATTTCAGAAGATTATGTTTAGGATTTAATTAAAGTGAATGTGTTTACATGCTTTCATTGCTTTAGTTCTTTCCCCAACATACTAAATATGTGTGTCATGTGGTTTCATGCATTCATACTTTTCAAAATTCAAATTTAAAATGAAAATGTTTACTTTATGTCAAATTTGCATGTGTTGGCTAAAGTAGAAATATGAGTGGCTATTATCACTATTAAATTCAAATTATTTTTAAAATATATGAATCTATTATCAAATTTGAAAGTGTGTTACTTATATTTTAATTATAACCTTGCATGTGAGTAAGATATAAAGATGTGCTTATTGTAGGTCTTCCTTCTCTTTTCTTTTACTATAATTTTGAATAGGATTTGGTAAGATGTGTGGTTCATTTGAAAAGAATCAAACACTTGCCTAATTCCATATCCTATTCATTCCTATACTATCACTTAAGAAAGATACCTATGCTTGCCCATATAAATTGCATAAACAACAATCAATCAACTAATATTAACTTTTGCTTTTTTTTTTCTTTTCCATTCATTTCTTTTGTACACATTTGTATTTAAGAAAAGTGGCATATTAGTCCAGAAAACCCCGAGATTATGAGGCTTTAAGTAGCCCTAAGTAGGTTTTGTACCTTACACCTCTAGTTAACAATGGCGATGTACTCACTTATGCCTTTCTTACTTTCATGTGTGCATATAAAAATTGGATAAGAAATCTTTTTACTACTTAAGGAAAATCATGCATCATGAACTTTCAAATTTCTTTAAATGAATTACTTAGCATGCATCATAAAGTGTGTTAAATATTCTCATTTGCATGTATAGATATGCTTAGGATTTATTCATATGCATATTATATATGTTGGGAAAGAAATGAAGTGATGTATGTTTTATTAATTTAGTTTATTTTATTTAATCTTAAAATACCTTTCTTTTTGAATGGGTTTATTTAGAGTTCATCTAAACTTAGGATTAATTAAAATACTTAATAAAAACATTCACTAAACAAAACAAAATTATTAATCTACTTTAGAAATTACTTAGGTTAGAGAAGGAAATATAAGTTTTCTTGACTTTTCCTCTCTATATAACTTAGTAATTAATTGTATGATTTACTAGAATCAAATCAAAATATGAAATAAAATCAACCCAAAACAATTAAATCACTTAAATGAAATCCTCCTTGAAGTTGAACATGCTTCACACTTAGAAAATTCTAACTTAAAGCCATAGCTAAGCATACCACACAAACCTCCAAAGCACACACATTAGGCTAAGTCACCACTTATAGCTTTAGGTTAGGGCAATGCATGGTTTGATGCTTACTTTTTATTTTATGATGTATATTTTAGACTGAATGTTAGGATGTATGTGCGTGGAGTGAATGGTAGGATGAACTTAGTCTAACCATTATCTTCTGCAGGGGATTGTGCTTAAGGGGCACTATAATAAATAAAAATATAAATACTTTTGCTATGCAGGTGCTTACTCCAATAGGCCAGTTGGACATAGTCACCCATGTGTGGTGTGATAAGTCCAATATACATGCTTGGGATTTGATGGTTTGTTTAGCTAACCTTTTTTTTGTAGGCGTTAGCTAGATTTACTTTTTCTTTTCATGTAAACTTTACAATTAGGATTTTAGAATGATTGTTATGGGAATTAGGATGAGCATTGGTCATAAGATCCTATCTTATGCATCATGATAAGCCTTTGGAGCATCCACCTTCCAACCATCCAAAAGAATGAACCAAAAAAGAAAGAAGAAAAGAAGAAGAAAGAAGAAAAGAAAAATGAAGAAATGACGCTTGAAGACCACATAATAATGAATTCCTTGCTTAATTGTATTTAATTAATTTATAATCCAAGTTGTATAAGGGTGAGCTTCACTCGGCTACCAATTTATTTTGGGTTTTGTGCGGTGGTAGACCACCGACCTCTTATTCTTTTATTAGCTTTATAAATTGATTGATGATTGTGTTTAGCTTGTGCATTAAGTGGCACCTTTTCCTAGTTTCTTCCTTGCTTTATGTATGGCCTAGATGTGGATTAGGCTCTTAGGAAAAATAAATCTTTTACCAAATCTAACAACTCAAAACTAAAGATAAAGAACTCATAACCTCACCTAAAGCTTAGGTCTAAAATCAAGATAAAAGAATTAGTAACCTCTTAGCTAGATGAGTACTTCTTTTATAACATCATGCACAAATGCATCTTGTTGCACTCTTGATTGGAGGGCTTCCACCTTTGCCAGAGAAACTTGGCTTGACCTTTGAGAGCCATGGTGGAAATACACCTCCTCCCTTCTCGCTAATTTTGGCCATTAACTTTATTTCTCATGCATTAGGCATATGAATCCTATTAGCCTGAGCCAAAATAATTGTCCGAAAATGAAGATAAAATAAAATCTGAATTGCATTAGATTTAGGTCATTTGAAGCATGTCCTTACATGATCTAGTCTCTTTAGGGAGTGAGTTTAAGGACTTAGTCTCTTTCTAAGTAAATAATAGCCTAGCTATCTTGCATAAAGCATATAACTTGCCTACATGAATTTAAAACCATAGGAGGAGTTAGTTAGCAGCCACCCCCAGGCAGTTGTAAGTCCAAATAGTCAGGTGGTTTGTCCTCTCTTATCGATGCAAACAAAATACCCATTTTACCTAAGATTTAGGTTATGCTTTTGGCCCTCGCCAAAGCTCCCTATATTTAGGTTCTGAGGTTGCTTCTCCCCTTTATGGTCCATAAGCATAATACCTCACCTCTTAAGCATTTCCATAATCTTGTGTTATGGAATCATAAGTCCTAAATTTCTAATAAAAAAATGCAACTCAAACAAATTAAATCAATTGCAAAAATGTAAAGCCCAATTATAGGATACTTTGAGATGCTCGCTAGGTTTCCTACCATCGTGGGCATCTTCTACTTATTTTTCTTTTAGCTTCAATAATAACTTCCTCTCTTTGATCAATCTCATTTGATCTTCAAAAATGAACTAATCAATTGATAGTCCTTTCCTATTGAAATATTTGAAGACAACGATCATTTCCCTTAATCAAGAGTATTCCTAAGGGATTTCATCCCTTAGGATGTAATTATCTATGGGGGCTTTCCTCTATAGGGAACTTAATGAACCAGGTTTAAAATAAACTGTGCTTTACATATGTAGACCCATTGTCCTTCGGAGTCCTTATTGAGGTGATTAGGTCCATTAAAGGGTAGTGACTTCTATCTCCCGAGATAGTACACTATTCCTTGATGACGTACCCGATCACATGAATAAGCACATCTGTGAATCTACGTGGAATCCCAAAAGGATGAATTTTTATATTCTTTCCTTTCACCCATAGATTGAAGGCGACCATATAGAAATTTTCTTATCCAAAAGTACTTAAATTAAACCCTTTAGCTTAATTAATCATTAACTATGAGCCAAATACATTAGGCCCTTTCTTTCTTAGGTGCATTATTGATTTAAATTCCTTGTGGATTTATGTCATACATTGGCTCATAATTATTTGATTAAATATGTTAAAGTGGAATAGGTAAGGGGTAATTAATGAAGTTAATGTATACCTTAACCTAAGCAAAATATAAAATCAATCTAATGGTTCTAAAATTAAAAAAAAAATAACATACACTTGTGGGAGATGGGGTAGGACTAGTAAACCCTTTCACATTTCCTAAATTCAAATCAAACTCAAAACAAAACTAAAAACTTCTTTAAATAATTTTGATTTCACTTTAAATAATCTTATTTATAAGATTGTTTTTAATAATTAATTAGGGTGAATGAATTTACATGCTTTCATCACTTTATTTCCTTCATAGCATGCTAAATATGTATGTCATATGAAAATCATGCATTCATACCTTTTGAAAATCAAATTAGAAAAAAAAAATAAAACGTTTCCTTTATGTCAAATTGCATGTTTTGGCTAAAGTAAGATTATGAATGGCTATTATCACTACTAAATCCAAAATTATTTCTTAAAACTTATAGATCAAACATCACAATTGAAAGGTATGCTACTTATAATTATTTATAGGCTTACATGTGAGTATAATATAAGGAAGTGCATTGTGTGGCTTTCCTTCTCTTCTCTTTTAGCATAGTTTTGAATAGGATTTGCAAAGTGTATAGCCCATTTGAAAAGAACACAACACTTACTTAAATCTATTCCTATTCACTTCTATGTTATCAATTAAGAAGGATATTCACACTTACACATGTAAATTGTATAAATAAATTAAACAAACAAACCTAAACTTTTTGCATGACTCTTTTTTCATTCATCTCTTTTTATACATGCACTTGTATTTAAGAAAAGTGGTATATTAGTCTGGACATCCTGGGATTGCAAGGCTTTAATTAGCCCCAAGTTGGTCTTGTACCTTACACCCCTAGTGTAAAAAATAATGGCATCATACTCACTTATGCCTTTCATACATGTAAATGTGCATATGAAAAATGGATAAAAGAATCCTCTCTTTTCTACTTAACAAAATTATGCATACATGAAACATTCCAAATTTTTCTTAAACAAACTCTCTTAGCAAACATCATGAAGGTGTGCTAAACATCTCCATTTGCATGTATAGAAATGCTTAGGATTCATCCATATGCATGTTACACATGTTGAAAAGAAATAAAGTGTTGTGTGTTTTGTGATAATAATTCACTTTACTTAATCTTAAAATGCCTTTACTTTTTTAGGTAGGTTTGTTTAGGTAAAATCTAAACTTAGGATTGATTAAAACACATAATAAAAAAATTCATTAAACCAAAATCAAATATGAATCTACCTTAGAAATTATGTAAGGTAGAGAGGAAAGGAAAGTTTTCTTTTCTTTCCTCTCTTTATAACACTTAGTAATTAATTGTAGGTTCATTCTAACCTAATCAAATCATAAAAATTAAATCAAACAAATCAACTAAAACACTTAAATGAAACCACCTTCTAAGTTGAACTCTTTCACACTTAGAAAACTTCAACCTTAAAGCCTAGCTAAACATACCACATAAACCATAAATAGCACAGACATTAGGCTAAGTCACTACTTCGAGCTTTAGGTTAGGGTGGTGCATAATTTGATATTTGCTTTTATTTTGTGATGTAATGTTTTAGTCCGGATGTTAGTGTGTATGTGCGTAGACTAAATGGTAGGGCGATCTTAGTCAAATCATTGACTTCTGCAAGGGATTATGCTTAAGGGGTGTTGTAATAAAAATATAAATGCTTTTGTTGTGCAGGTTGCTTATACCCCTAAGCATAATCCAAAATAGGCTAGGTGTACTTGGTTATCTATGCGTGGGATGCTAAGTCCAATTTATACATATACATGCTTGAAATTATATGGTTTGTTTAGCTAATCTCTATTTTATAAGTTTTAGTTAGATTTCCATTTTTTCTATTTTCATGTAATTTTGTAATTAGGATTTGGAATGATTATTATGGGGGATTAGGATGAACATTAGTCATAAGACTATATCTTATGTACCATGTGAAGCTTTTGGAGTAACCACATTCCAACCAACCAAAAGAAGAAAGAAGAAAGAAGTAAGAAAGAACCAAATGAAGAAAGAAGACTCCCATAACATGAATTCATTTTTGTAAATAATTCATTTGTAATCCGGATTGAATAAGGGTAGAGCTTGACTATCCAATTTATTTTCAAGTTTGTGCGATAGAGCCGACCACAAAAGGCCTCTTATTCTTTTGCACTAGTTTAATAAATTGATTGATGTTTGTTTAACTTGTGCATTAAGATGACATCCTTTTCCTAGCTTCTTCCTTGCTTTGATGTATGACCTGGATGACAATTAGGCTCTTAGGAAAATAAAGTTTCTATCCAATTAATCAACTCAAAACTAAAATTAAACAACTCATAACCTCACCTAAATCCTAGGCTATAAAAAATCAAGATAAAAGAATTAGCAACCCCTTAGCTGGATGTTGTAGTTTCTTTCTCACATCATGCATAAAAAGTATATTATTTCACTCTTGATTTGGAGAGCTTCCATCCGTGCCAGAGAATTTAGCCTGACCTTTGAGAGCCATGGAGAAATGCATCTCCTTTCTCACTAATTTTGGCCCATAATCCATTTTTTTATGCATTAGGCATATGAATCCTACAAGCCTGTGTCAAATTAATAGTCCAAAATAAAAATAAAATGTAAGAAAATTTGCATTAGATTTAAGTCCTTAAATCATGCCCTACATGATCTAGTCTCTTAGGGAGTGTGTTTAAGGACTTAGTCTCTTTCTAAATAAACAACATTTGAGCTATCTTGCAAAAGCATATGACTTGCCTACATGTATTTAAAATTGTAGGAGGAGTTAGTTTGCGACCACCCCCAAATGGTTGTAAGTCCCAAACAATTAGGCGATTTATCCTCTCTTATGGAGGTAAACCAAACACCCATTTTGCCTTAGATTTAGGTCGTGCTTGGCCCTCATCAAAGCTCCCTAGATTTAGGTTCAAAGGTTACTACTTCCTTTGGCGAGCTACAAACATAAATCCTCACTTCTTAGGCATTTCCATGATCTAGTGTCGTGGACTCGTAAGTCCTAGATTTCTAACAAAATTCAACTTAAAATAAATAATTCCCCTCAAACTTCAAAAATATAAAGGCTAACCATAGGATAGTTTAGGATGCTTACTAGGCTTCCTAGTATCATAAGCATCCCCTACTTATCTTCCTTTGGCTTTGATAATATCTCCCTCCTCTTGATCAATCCCACTTGATCTTCTAAAAATAAACCAATTGATTGATAGTCCTATCTTTAAAATCTTTGGAGACAATGACCACTTATTTTAATTGAGAGTATTCCTAAGGAATCTCATTCCTTAGGATGTAATTAACTATTGGGGACTGCCTCCATATGAAACTTAACGAACCCAATTTAAAATAAACCCTGCTTTACTTTTCCATGTAAAGTAAGGGAAGAATCTCTAGAACATACGAAGACCCCTAGTCCTTAGGAGTCCTTATTCAGTGTTTAGGTTCATTGTAGAGTGGTGACTTCTATCTTTCAAGATAGTACATATTTCCTCAATGTCATACTCGATCACCCTAATATGGATATCTGCAGATCTACGTGGTGTCCCAACCAAGGAATAAATATTTATGTTTCCATTTAACCTCTTTCAAAAGGATAGATGAAGTCAAAAGATATTTTTCTCCACACCCACTTAACATATTCAAATGTTGAGTGTGGGTTCAAATTCTAAAGAACAAATTAAAGTAGAAATCTAATATGAGTTTATTTTCAAAAATTATAGAATTTTAGCTTAGTTTCAGTCAGTTTCTCTTAAGTTCAATTAAGTACTAATGGATGTCCAAAAGTATGTCTTCACTTTTCCTTTGGGATGGATTTAGCCTTGGATCGGTCCAGCATCCCGCAGACTGACTTTGCCCATCTCATTCACTTTGGCCAAGGATTTGAGGGGGCCAAAATCACTTATGAGGGGGCAGCCATCACAATCATCAGTAGGAGCGTGGTGACTGGCAAGAATCCAATCATCCATATTGAGATGCCATCAGATTTTGAGTTTTCCTCATTGAAGAGGAAGGCTGTAGTAGTTTCTGCTGTAGTTGCAATTTATGCTCCCGCTCGCTCAGTTTTTCCCATTACTGCCCTGGTATGGACTAGCACCCACTCGTTGGCTTCTTCCAAGGGGAAGGCTGCCCTGGATTCAGGGATAGTCTCCCCAACCTTTGAGATTGGGTCTAGTCCCACACGCTCCTCCCGAGAACTCGATGATAGATGTCAAAAATCAGCGGCATCATAGCCAAGGAGATGGAGGCAGTTTCTCAGTTTGTAGTAGAGGAGTTACCCAGGATAGTTTCTCCTCTGATCACATAGAACAAGTTTTATCCTCTCTCCAGATCTAATGGGGAGGAAGTTGTTAGGAAGATTTCAGTGTCACCTCCACCTACAGTCCACTTTAAGGCACCTATAAGAGATAGGAGGAGGTCTTATGATGGCCTTAGGATAGTTCTGTGCCAAATGGTAGAGTCCAAAGCCCAATTTGATCTATGATTCATCAATCCTCGTAGCGTGGGTGAGCATATCAGGCAAGAGAGGGCTAGGGAGGCCCGTGTATGTAACCAAAAGGGAGAGGAGAAGGTACGCCAGACAGTCAGCTGCCTCTACCCTCATGGATTTTCCTGATCGGCATGTTACCCATGCTGGTCATACTGACAGCATTCTATTGATGGGCACTACCCATCATAGGAGAGGAGCTCCTACACCAAGAGAGTTGATGGTGCCTCTGCCACACTGCTCTACTCCACATCCACAATCTCCAGTACAAGTTCCATCTTCCACAGTTCTATCAAAAGCCATGAAGGCAGCATCCGGGGAAAAGAGAGCCTCACTGGTGATCCGGCTATGGCCAAGAGATCTCATTTTATCTACACCACCAACTGAGGTGAGGCCGAGCTCTCCTGCTCGACCTCCTGCTTCAGTTGCGATGAAGAGGGAATGGTGACCACGAAGCATCGTGGTCATTCCATCACCACCACCACCTCAGCAGATCTTGGACATAGCAGCAGTAGAGGGAGAAGGGGATAGTTCAGTTGCGCCCATGGTGATAGATCCTCCTAGGAGTAGTACTCCACCGATGGCTGATGATAACTAGGAGCATGTATCCTCCAGTGAGCATAGTCCTCACAAGATCAGTACTCTAGTAGCCAGGGAGGTTAATGTATCTTTGTTCATGAGCATGATTCTACTACCGATCAGCCTCTAGCATTTGCGCCAGCACAGTTGGACCGCTCCCTAGATGATATCGTAGCGTAGTATCTCATTAAGAAGAAGGAAATCATATGGTATGACTAGCCTGACTTAGAGAAAGAAAAGTTTAGTTTTGATCCCAAAGAAGATGATTTGTTGGAAGATTCAATCGAGGTGCATATGGTAGACAGGGGATCCCTCCTTCGGGATCAGTAGAGATTGGAAGGTGTTGTGGTCGAACAGGATGACACAGCTCATTCGACCCAACACCTCCTTCAATAACTTAAACAAAAGGATGAACAGATAGATAGGATGGGAAGAGGCTTGAAGATTTGCTATAGTAGACTTTTAACCAAGCCCCAAGAAGGCATCCTACTATTGAGATCGACTAAGTTGTTGCATGTCCTGGATCAGCCTAAGAGTTCACCTCTGGTAGAGCAGGCAACACCTTGTACAGGAAGGTATAGGAGAATACCTCCATACAAGAAAAAGGATATTAAACACATGGTTGAGTAGCAAGTTAGAGAAGTGTTGGCACAAGCTCAAGGAGGATCATCAGTTCCAAAGTGTAGACCCTACCGCGAGGAATTCGATGATATCTAGTATCCTAAGGGTTTTGTGCCACCTTCTTTCAAGAGCTTTGATGCAGGGAACCCACGCCAGCACATATCACACTTTAGGACCAACTGTTGTAATGCTGATGGCAGTGATGCATTACTATTCTATCTTTTTATCAGCAGTTTAGCAGGCATAGCCTTTGATTGGTACATTGAACTCCTTAACAGTTCAATGAAGTCTTTTGCTGAGTTGGAGCACTCTTCATTAAGAGGTTTGTTGGAGCTCAGCAAAGGGTGACTATGGGTGATCTCGTTGTAGCACAACAACACCCCGGTGAGTCCCTCATTGACTATATTCTCAGATGGTGTAATTTGAGTATGAAATGTGAACCGCAGCTATCTGAACAGCATGCCATTGAAATTCTACTAAAGAATATTCATGGCCCGGTCACCTTCTTGCTCAAAGGTTTTACCATCAAGACATTTGAGAAGCTAATCAAAAAGACGGTTAGTCTACAAGAAGAGGCTAAACAGTTGCCTTTTCAAGATCAGTCAACAAAGCCAAAGCCGAATAAAGCTTATGAGAAGAAGCTAGGGGCAATTGCAGTATCGGACAAAGGGAACCGGTCAGGAATCAGCATGAGAGACCTCGAGCTCCACAACCATCTCTTCCACCTCCTTTACCACCACCTAGGCCATCCTACTGGCCACCATAGCAGCCTCCATGGCCTTTGTCGCCTCCTCTTCAATAATTCTCACAACAGTGGTACACATACCCGCCACTAGGTAGCTACAATCTACTTACTTTTTCAGATAAACTAAATAAACCTTATTCATTTAAGAGGGAGATAGTCATGAAAATCTTTAAGAACCTCTTAAAGAAACCTGATTTTTAGCTACCCAAGCCTAGGAAGCTAGAGGAAGTGGGCAGAAGCAATAATTTTAACTTTTGCCCCTACCACCACATGTTAGGCCATGTTTTGGAGGATTGCTTTGCATTTAAGGATTGTCTTGACCTTAGCTACAAGATAGATGCCATAGTTATCCCAAAGGAATATCTAGTGGAACAACCATCTAGTTCTGTTAGGGTAATCCTTGGGGATAAATGCAATCCTCTCAAAACCAAAGAAGGTTGAGATATCTTCTTATCCTGAACTTCTAAAAAGATTGTTTAAAAAATTAAGAAACTTTCCTTGCAGGTGCCTGAGGTAGTTCGAACCTCCAACATCAAGGAAGGTTTGCAAGTTGCCAAAGACAACTTGGGGAAAGTGGGAGTGCAAGCGCAAAGAACCCATACTTGCCCTGGATAGCCAAGTAGCAACCACCGACGAGCACCTCCATTTCACCATTACATACTACTACTAATTACTCTACTTCAGCTAGCTCTTCTTCTAGTAGACATCTTATATCGGTGGATGAGAACATCAAATCCCTCACCCTTATTACTTTACTAGATTTCTACTATGTACCTGCTTCTAAATCCAAGAAATCAAGGAATAAAGCTAGTTTGAATTACATCTGTGTCACTTCTGATGGGTTGTCTAATTCTACTCTCTTAGAAAACTCTTCAAGTCTAAATAATAATTATAACAACTTCAATCTTCCTCTTTCTGATTCAAAGATGAAATTTCCTTCTCTAAATAATACGGGTTTACCTCTTGAGATAGACTTGGAATCATCTGATTCCAAGGGTCCTATAGGAGATGTAGGTGGGACGAAGGTGTAGAATTTTCCACTAACCGCCAGAGATCAAAGTTAACCTCCATAGTGGTAAGGTTCTACCTTCTAGGGCAGCACCTCAAAATAAGGAAAATAAGTCATTGATACTAATGAGCAAGAAGCCCCTCTACAGGATGCTCCACCCTTGGATATGCTTATGGAGGATTAGCCCAAAGTTGATTACAATATCTTCGCTCACCTAAGAAAGTTACTTGCTAAACTAAGCATATATGATGCCCTTGTCTTATCCAACGAATGATGAAATAATAATCAAGGATCTTTTAATCCAAAGATATGCTTAGCTCAACTGACTGCTATTAGAGAGGAGGCATATTATTCAAGAGAAGCCCAGGGAGTCACAATCACAGACGAAGACCTTTTTCTGGGAGATATGGAGCACAATCATCCCCTCTACATCACAGTGGATATGCACAGGTTCAGACTTTCTAGGGTTCTTGTTGATCCAGGTGCATCAGTGGACATTATAGTCTAAAGACCCTTGCCTATTTGAAGATTGACATCTCTACACTTCAAGGAGATCAGATGATGTTGAGAGAATTCAATGAACAGGGCGACAAGGCTTTAGTCTCCATAGTGTTACCTTTGGAAATAGGTGACTGGAAGACTGAAGCAAAGTTTTATATAATTGATTGAATACTTCATTCACTGCTTTGCTCGGTATGCTTTGGATACACCAGAACAAGATGATTCCATCCTTCCTTCATCAGTGCATCAAGTTTAGAAGAGATGGAATCAAATACTGTGTAAAAGGAGATGAAAAATCATTTTTAGTTAGAGAGGTTGAGATATATGAGGATGCGACCTACTATCTATCACAAAATCAAAATACCTTTTCTTGTGAACTTGGACAAAATTCAAATGCAAAATAAAAAGAAGAAGAATAAAAAGAAAAGGGAAAAGAAAAAGAAAAAGGAAAGTACAGGTGAGCGAGAAAAGGACACCAAGGAAGAAGTAGAGTTGCATGTCACATTCCACCCACAGTTTATTCCACCATATGGACATATGGGTAGGATGAATCGATCTCCACTAGGCAGAGGAAGGTAATTCCAAAGGTGGAAGACCCCATGGTTGGCATCCAGCCAACACGAGCTATGTTCCAGTTCACAGGAGTGCCCTTACTATTCACATAGACTTGGAATCCAGCTCAGAGGATGAGTCTCATGTGATTACCATACCAGCCAACCCCTATAAGTAGGTTTCATTGGAGGTGACACTCAAGCCGAACAATGACGAAGACCAAGAATCCAAGAAAGCATGAATGTAATCAAATCAGATTTATGTAAAATTATTAGGCAGCATTTGGGAACTTTAGCTCTAACCTCACTTTTCTCTCAAAAAGTTTAAAGTTTAGTACTTTAGGAAGCCCTAAGTCTTCCATGAATATCAAACCAAAGAGATTCCTATTGGGATCATCATCCTCAAGTCCAGGAGCTATTGTAAAACTTGAGGATAATTCATATAAAGATTTAAGGGAATTACCTTTTGATTGGTACTCGCCTTGTGTTCATAATCTTGCAAAGAAAAGTTTGATTCCTTTTACATGGTCCAAGTACAGGTCAGAGTATTTTGAGAAGCTGTGGAGCAATAAAGGCAGGGATGCACAATCAAGATTAGGACTAGGATTTGATGCAGTGGGTCCATTCGATGATAATTACTGCTTAGTTATTACCAATCATTTGGAGTCTGATAAGTTCTTCTCAAACCACACTAACTCTTATGAGATGGTGTGTTTAGAAACTTCAGATGATCCAGATGATCTCCAAATCAAAGATGCACCTCTAGAATTTGAAAAAGAAATTCATTCAACTATTGACAAGCTCAAAGAAATCAACCTCGGGATAGAAGAAATTCCATGCCCAACATACATCAGTTCTTTGTTGAATGAAGAAGAAACCAATGACTTAGTTAGGCTATTAATTGAGTTTAAGGACTGCTTTGCATGGAGCTATGAAGAGATGCCTGGATTATCTCGATGTAGTCACATAAATATCGATAGACTAATGCCATCAAGCAAGCCCCTAGACGCATGCGATTAGAAATTGAAAAATAGGTCATTTTTGAAGTCAAGAAACTGATTGATGCTGGTTTCATCAAGGAAGAAAAATACCCTACCTAGTTAGCCAGTGTCATTCCTATTAAGAAAAAGAATGGCCAAATTCCCATATGCATCAATTTCAGGTACTTAAATAAGGCATGTCCTAAGGATGAATTTCCTCTTCCTGTGCTAGAATTAATGATGGACATCGCCTCATCTCACAAAGTATTCTCCTTCATGGATGGGTCATAAGCTACAACCAAATCAAGATGGCCCTCGAGGATGAAAGAAACATTTCTTTTCGAATCTCGATCAGAATCTATTGTTATAAGATCATGCCTTTCGGTCTTAAAATCCTGGTGCCACATACTAGTGGGCCATGACTTAAATTTTCAGCGAACTCATTCATCATCAAGTTAAGTGCTATGTTGATGATCTAGTAGTCAAAAGCAAAGAAAGGGAAGACCATCTTTTTGACTTGAGAGTAGTTTTCGAATGGTTAAGATAACACAATCTCAAAATGAATCCTCTGAAGTGTGCATTCAGAGTAGCTTCAGGGAAATTCCTTGGGTTATTTTCAGACACCAAGGAATAGAGATAGATCCAAAAAAGATCAAAGCTATCTTGAAAATTCCACCTCTAAGAAGTTTAACTCAACTCAGATCTTTCCAAGGGTGGTTGACGTATCTAAGATGCTTTATCTCCAACCTATCGGGAAGATGCAAGCCATTTTCAACACTTGTAAAAAAGGATGCCAAGTTCAAGTGGGATGACAAATGCTAGCATGCCTTTGAAGACATCAAGTATTTGAAGCCTGGAGCCAGACCTATCCCAGGGCCACTTATCCTCTACACTGCTACATTGGATGACTCCCTTGGCGCTTTGTTGGCCCAAGCCAATGACAAAGGGAAGGAGAATGCTCTCTACTACTTCAGCTGTCGTCTGATCCCTGCTGAAGCAACTACCCACCCATTGCGAAACATTGCCTAGCTTTAATTTTTGCATCCCAAAAGCTACGGCACTACATGCTTTCTCATAAGTTGAACTTGACTTCAAGAATCAATTCACTACAGTATCTCATGACACGGTCGATGTTATCCGGATGGTTGGCACGTTGGTTCATGATTCTCGCAGTTCAATATCATATTTGTACCCCTCTGTGTGGTGAAATGATAGGCACTAGTGAATTTCTAAGCATCACACCCACTTCCTACTGACTCTCTACTTAGTGATGATCTCCCTGATGAACAAACCATGAACTTAGGAGAGGTTGACAACCACCGTTGGGAGATGTATTTTGATGGTGCAGATTCCTTTCATAAAAGGAGAAATAGTTCTCATAACTCGAGACCAAGATGTAATGAGATTCTCATACTATCTCTCCAATCCATGTACCAATAATGAAGCTGAGTATGAGGCTTTGATTGTAGGTCTGGAGTTAGCTATTATAGTGTGTGTCAAAAGTATCAACATCTATGGAGATTACACCATGATGCTGTTGGCCCAAATCCCTAAGGTCACCATCTACAAGGTCCCTCGATGAGAGAATGCAGTAGCAGATGCTTTGGCCAAACTTGCTAAGGAATTGGCATGTCCACAAGATGAGTCCATTCCAATAAGGGTCAAAAATAGACAAGTCCTATCTCTTATTAATATTGAACTCATCAAGAGATTCTCTCTTAAAGGGGAGGTTGTCATTGCCAATAAGGGCGAGGAGCTGGATTGGAGGCAACTATTTATAGATTACTTGAACACAGGTAAACTACCTCAAGAGAAATCACAAACCCATCAGATGAAGCAGAGAGCTCTCTCCTATGCTCTTATGGATGGCACCTTGAATCGATGGTCTTTTGATCAAATATGGTTACACTATTTAAACAAACACGAAGCCCATAGGATCATGATCGAGGTACATTCAGATCTATGTGGAGCACATCAATTTGGTCCGAAGATGAAAGCAAAGATCAAGAGACTAGGATACTACTAGCCTTTGATATTTACAGAATGCATGAACATGGCTAGAAGATGCCATCAATGTCAGGTACACGGTGTGGTCCTTATCAACCACCCAACATTCTACATCTTACATTGGCCTCATGGCCATTTGAGTGTTGGGGTACTAACATAGTGGGTCCTATCAATCATCCTTCTTCCAAGGGTCATCAGTTCATCTTAGTTGTCATCGACTACTTTTCCAAGTGGGCAGAGACAATCCCACTCAGAGAGGTCACAACTCAGCATGTACTCCAATTTTTTAGAAACTATATCGTATATAAATTTGAGGTGCCTCGATGAATTATATCTGATAATGGTACTGCATTCAAAAGTACTAAGATCAACAGCTTCGCCATGAGACATAGCATAGATTGGACATACTCCATCGTCTACTATCCCAAGGAAAATGGCCTAGCACAAGTATTCAATAAAACTCTCATCCAAATACTAAATAAGACAATTGATTACAACAAGTGATAGTGGCATGAGCAATTGGTTAATGCCTTGTGGGTCTACCGCACCACATACAGAACTCCAACTCAATCTACCATGTTCTCCTTAGTGTATGGGTTTGAAGCTATTCTACCCTTAGAAGTTCAACTCCCATCACTAAGGATAGCAATGGGTACTAAAATCACTACAGAGTGGAATGAAAAGTTACGGTTAGAAAAGCTCGAAGGTTTGGAGGAGGGATGCCTACGGATGTTCCAGAATCTCGAGTTGTATGCCAAAATGATTCAAGCTTACAACAAGCTGGTCCACCCTAGAGCTTTTCAAGTAGGAGAGCTTGTTCTAGTCCTAAGAAGACCAAATATTGCCCATTGAAAGATGGGAGACAAGTTTGAACCCACTTGGGAAGGCCCTTTTATCATAGAAAAGGCCTACCAAGGAGGATCTTATCAGCTGATTGATTGTAAAGGAGAACACCCAACCCTTCCAATTAATGGGCTCTATTTGAAGAAAAATTCCCTATAAAATCATGTTTGAAAGTAATTATCATCAAAAGAACAAAATTTCATTGCAATTCATCAACATATTCTTTTCATTCGAAGCATTATTTACTTATTTGTGAATCTGCCATGACGTGTTTAGGGTAGGTGTATGATAACCCGAGAGGCATCCTATCCTTCTTTCACAACACAGACACAATTAAACATGATTTCTCCAGCACAACTAGATTAGGTGTGAGAGAACCCAAGTGGCATCCTTTCTTGGTGGAATCCCAATGCCATTCATGGCACCATTTCATCAACTCCTCAGCATATTTTAGGATAGGTGTAAGAGAACCCGAGAGGCATACTATTCCTTCTAATATAACATAAACAAAAATAAACACATATCTTTCATCTCAAGTTATTTTGATGTGGGAGCAAGGCCCCTGTGGAACTCACTCATTAACTGCTCTAGGTCGGGCTAACATGCTACCTCGCTAGTATGCCACCCCAGTGGTCATTTGTCTGGCGGATGTGAGTCGTTGTGCTTTCTTCCTGACTTGACCATTACAAATTGACGAGCACCTTGTTAGTTTGGTAGGCTTCACTACGTAACTAGTAAGCTACCTCATGTTGACTCTATTTAAGAAGATGTAAGTCTACATGCTTTCTTCTTGAACAAGCCATCATGCACTGAATAGGTCTAGTATATCTGAGGCATAGGATAAGTTCCCTAATGGGTCCTTTCCTCTTGACTACTCTTGGGTTGATATAAATACCCAATGGCATTTACTCAGTAGTCACCCTAAGTTGGATAGCACCTATCGAGCCAAAGACAGACTATCCCAACAATCAGTTTCTCTATAGGAGGATGTGAGTCCCCGATGCTTTCTTCCTATGCTAATTGTTGCAAACTGATGGGCACTTTAGGTTGGTTGATTTTTGTTATGCTGACAGCAACTCACCCGGTGGATACACCGCCCTTGGCAAATGTGAGTCCTTGAGCTTTCTGTTTGAGTTGGCCACTGAATACCTATATATATTATCTTCTCTATGGTTTTGGATAAAGCCCTTAGCAGCCCCTCCCCTATGGGCACTCTACTTGGATCACGTCATTTGTGACCCCATTTAGACACTACCTGGGTTACTTTTGGATTAGACAGTCCCACTTTCCAAGTAGCCACCCCTGTGGTTGGAGAATTTATTCAGCGGATGCACATATTCTCCCTTAGTTCAATAAATTTGAGATAGGTCTAGGCTAATATAAGCTCCTTCTCAGTATGATCTCTCGTAACCCAATGGGTCCACGATAAACAAACAAACAAATTATTCACTTGTGGATTAGGAATTCAAGCCCCTAGCAACCCCTTTTCCAAGCAGGCATCCTATCTTTAAGGCAGTGTCAATAGAACTCCCTATAGGAATTGCCTGACTACGCTTGAGTTCAGATAAGTCCCCGATTCGGCACTCTCTCTGTAGTTGCTCTTAGGTCAGATTCAATCTTTTTGCCATAAACAGGTTTCCTCGATAGTTATTTTACTTTGGAAGATGTAAGTCTACTACGCATTCTTTCTAGCATGACTGTCACAAATTGACGAGCAGCCTTAGGTCGGGTTGGCATGTTACCTTGCTAATGTGTCACCCCAGTGGTCTTTTATTCAGGAAAGATGTGAGTCCTCATAATTTCCTCCCTGAATTAACCATTGCAAACTGAAAGGTGCCCCTTTGGTCAGATAGTTCTCCCTTGGCCAAGAAGCTACTCCATTTGGATCGATAAATCTGAAGTTAAGCAAAGGCCAACATAGCCTCTACTCAGTGCAATCCATCACAAACTGACGGGATCCATCAAAAATAATTAAAAATGAAATTAATCTTGACTATCTTTGAGCTGATTTAAGTTTCCCAGCGGCAATTCACTCAATATTTAGCCCAAGGTTGGGTTTAATCCATTTCCTTGCCAATGGATCACCCCAACAACTGATCCATACTTTGGAGGATGTAAGTCTACTACACTTTCTTCCTAGTACAGCTGTTGCACACCGAAAGGCAATCCCTTTGGTTGGATAGTCCTACTATGTGGTTGGTAGACTACCCCTTTGGATTAGTAAATCTGAAGTAAACCAAGGCCAACACAGCCCCTACTCAGTGCAATCCATCGCAAACCAGCAGGATCCAACAAAATAATTAAAAAATAAAATTAATTTTGACTAACTTTGAGCTGATTTAAGTTCCTCAGTGACATTCACTCAGTAGTCAGCCTAAGGTTGGGTTCAATCCGTTGCCTCATCAATTGACCACCCCAGCGACTGATCCCTACTTTGGAGGATATAAGTCTACTACACTCTCTTCCTAGTATAGCTGCTGCACACCGAAAGGCAACCCCTTTAGTTGGATAGTCCTACTATTGGTTGTTGTACTACCCCATTGGATTGGTAAATCGGAAGTAGGCTAAGGCCAACATGGCCCCTACTCAGTGCAATCCATTGCAAACTGACAGGGTCCATCTCAATACACATTCAAATGTAAGAAAGTCGAGACTAATACACATTCAAATGTAAGAAAGTTTTAAGCAAGTACGTCGCCATTTTTTTACACCAGAGGAGTGAGGTAGGAACCTCCTCGGGGCTACTTAAAATTGTTAATCCCCGAAATGTCTAGACTAATATACCTGCTATTCTTAAATACATATGGATGTATAAACAACTATAAGAACAAATTACTTAATTTATTTGTGTAAATGAATTAAAGCTCTATCCCAATACTAATGTCAAGATGCATAAGAATGAAATCAGACAGGTATGTCCCCATTATTTTGCACCAAGGGAGTGAGGTAGGAACCTCCTTGGGGCTACTTAAATCCATGCATCCCCAGAATGTCTAGAATAATATACCTATTAATATTCAATCTTATGCAAATCAACATATGAATGTAAGAAAGACACTTCACTTCATACACTAAGCTTATATTCACATGCACCTCCTATGTATATGTAACTAAAGTCACAAAATATCTTATTATTCATTAATAAGCTTTTGAAAATACATTTGAGATTTTATAGTGATTATAGGCACATCATTTTTTTTTATAATTTTTGAAAGAAATGAATGCATTATTATAAGTAGCATACAACATTTTAACATGGTTGGAAAGAAATAAACAACACAAGCATGTAATTTCCTTCAATAGAACTAATTCCTATGGACAATCACATTAAATAAGCTTATTTAAAATAAGCCAAAGTTTCTTAAAGCCATTTTTGATTTCATGTTTGATTCCATTTAAGGGATGTGAAAGAGGTTTGCTAATCCTAATCCCCTTCCCCATATATGTGAGTTAATTTCATTTAATGAAAAGCAATTAAATTGATTTCATGGCTTAATTAGGTTGAGGTATGAATTAAATCAATTAATTAAAATCTTACCTACATCACCATAAGTTAATTAACTAAATAATGATGAGCCAACATGAGATGCAACCATATAGAAAAGTAAATTAACAATGCTCCTAAGAAATGAAAGGGCCTAATGCAATTAGCTCATAATTAATAGTTAATTAAGCTTAAGACATTTATTTAATTACTTTATATTTTTCTCGCACATGTAATCTAATCATAATTTCATTAAATGTTTTTAGACTATTAAGCATCTAAAGAACTACCCAAGGTTGATTAATCAAAGTTAGGAATGAATTGGATTTTAAATTAATTTAATTAAGCCCTTAATTTGGTTAATTAAATCCTTTGATTATATTTTAATTAGGATAATGAAGTTAACTTAAGGAAAGAGATCAAGAAAGAGGCCTCAATCCCAATCCCTAAGTCATTTCAAACAATCAATTAGGCTCTGAAATAATTCGACTCCCTTTTCTTTTAATTGATTAATTAAGTGGCTAATTAATTATTTAAACTTTAATTAATTTGAAACAAATGAAAAGGCTTAATGAGATGGTCATAAGGAGTACACCTAAACCAGTTTCCTAAAACTTTTCATTATTAACAGATGGCAATAAGCTTAATTAGTGGATTAATTTATTGTTTATTTACTTAATTAATCATGAATTGAATTAAGAGGGTAATTAAGGTTCAATTAACTAATTTCTCTCATTAAGCATCCAATAAATTCCAACAAAAATAGGGGAAGCAAAGGTCATCCCCCTAAACATGCTCTAAAATTTTGGAGTTAATTAGATGCTTAATCAAAGAGTGATTAGGCTAATTACCCATTCAATTAAACTCTAATTATGCTAAAATAACTATTAAATTCACTTAATGACATTTTTAACAAATTCCCCTCTAAAATACCTTTAAATTAAGCCCTCATTTATATTTTTTTGGATTTGTCTACAATTACTTATGAATTTTGGAAGTTTCAGCCTTAAAAATTAATTAAACATCCCTAATTAATCCTTAATCCTGTTGGCGCCACGTGGATGCTGACGTGGCACACTTTCCATGTGGCATGACAAAATAGGCTATTTAAGTTGTCACATTATGCAGCTGAGTTAGCCGGTGGCGGACGCGCTTTCCCTTGGACCGTCTGATCTAAGATCAGATTACCATGATTAAATCCTACAGTTAAGGAGAAAATAGAGGGGATCTAAGCGTTAGTTGATCACGACTATCCATTCTGATCATGCGGAATGGAAGGCCCATGATTCATCCTCCTACAACCAATGAATGATGGAGCCCGTTCACCATGAATCGCTCGATCCGAGCTCACCTGAGCTCGTATCCACTCCAAACTCAACCCACACCTTCGTGTGAAGGATCCACAAGGATCCAAAGGCTAGGATGGGCTCAAATGCAAGTTTTCTTCAAAAGGAACCAACACATTTTCATTCAAGGATTGGTTTTAATGGTATACCTTATCAGAGCTTATGAACAGTAGTTTCAATGATTGAGGAAGCTCGTTTGGTAGAAATGAAGCCCTGTTGAGCTACACAAGCTTTGATTTGAGTTGGATTGCTTTATAGACCAAGATCCTCCCTTTGAGCATTCGATCTTCATCGAACTTGTGCTTGGAGTGGATTTGGTTTGAAAAGGTGATGACACATGTGTGAGTTTAATTAAAGTTTGGTTGAGAGATGGATGAGTTTGAATAAAAAGAGGGATGCCCTATTTTGGATGCTCACAAGAATGGAGAATTTCGATGAAAGGAAACTCGAGAAGGCTTGGGGAGGTTCTCTGATATTTTAAAAATACTTGGGAAGCTCAATGAATTCAAATCGTGTCCATCCCTATAAGAATTGAGGGAGTATACCCCTCAATTGAGCTTGATGGATGGATGGAAGTTGTCCTAATATTCAGTCGGTTCACCACCACCAGCCTACTAGAGGGGCACCATTGACTCCACATGGCATGCTAGGAGTGGAGGAAGATATGGTAGGTAGCCCAAGGTAATATATGGGGGGATTGAGTTTGCTTGGTCCTTTGGGTTCTCGGGTATGAAGGGAGGTGACTTGGTTCATCTCCCTTTGGTCCATGGTGAGTCATAGGCTTACTTAGGTTGGGTTTGGAAGGCTATGCACACCCCATTTGCCACTTGGATAGCTACCCAAGTGATGGGAGAGTAGACTTTAATCTTTTAGGTTAATTTGGGCTAGGTTGGGTCAAGTTGACTAATTGGTCAAAGTGAGCATAATTATGGCTTTGGTTAAGTTCAATAAATGATTAGGAATGAACTTGAGCCATTGGTTACAATCAATTTAGGTTAAATCATAATTTGACCCATTTTGGCTTTTTAGGCAAATTTGGGCCAACTTAAGTTAAATGGTCAATTCGACTTGGTTTGGCTCAATTATGGGTTTGGTCATGTTCAATCATTGATTATGAATGTGTTTGAATCAATGGTTTCAATAAATTTGGTATATGGTGGGTTTTGGCTAGTTTGAGTTTTATTTGGGCTAAAAGTTGAATTGGTCAAAGGACCATGTTAACTTGGTTTGACCTAATTCAAGATAGTTGATCATTCGAGGATGATTTTTGATCATGATATGAGGTTTGGATGGCCTTGGTTCAATCCAATTTGGGTGGGATTAGAATTTGGCTCAATAAAGGCCTTTAGGCCACTTTGGGTCAAGTGGAGCTAAATGGGTCAATTAATTTGGTTTTAGCTTGATTCAAGTTTAGTTGAACACATATATGAGCCTATGATTGAAATATAAATCCAACTACAATCAATTTAAAGTGCAATTGATTTTGGCTCATTTGAAGTTTTTAAGTAAAAAAGGCTAACTTGAGCTTGACTTGGGTTGAGTTTGGTTTAATAATAATAGTTTATGTTTATATTTGGGTGAGTGATTGAAGGAATGATTGATTCATGAAGAAATCCATGGGTTTTCAATTAATATGTATAGGATTTGGCCAAGTTCAAGAAATTGGCTTAAAAGGCTAAAATAAGAAATTTTACTTGATTTAGGTTTGGTTTTGGCTATTTGGATTTATATTTCATTTATATTTGTGAATATAAATGAAGGTATAATTGATTCATGAGAAAATCACTTGAGAGTGATTTGGAAGCAAAGTTGACCAAGTTTAACGATGTATGTCAAAAGGGCTTAAGTAGGGAATTGATTTGGTTTGATTTATTTTTTGGTCGTTGTAGGGTGTTTCATTTATATTTGTGAATGTAAATGAAGGAATAATTAATTTATAAAGAAATCAATTGAGTTTGGGTTAATTTGGGCTGGGATTTGATTAAGCTTATGAAGGTAAGTCCTAATGCTTAAGAAAGGTCTTGATTTGGTTTGATTTAGTTTGATTTGATTCATTTAAATTTGGATTTCATTTATATTTGTAAATACAAATGAAGGAATGATTGATTTTTAAAGAAATAGACCAAGTTTGATCTGGTTTAAAGGGGGTTTTAGCTAACCATATGAAAGTGGTTCATATGGCTACGGATGGGATTTTGGAATTTGAATTTGATTTTGGGTTCTAGTCATTTGGAGTTGGATTTGATTTGGAATTTGATTTGAGATTGAATGGATTTTTGAGAAAATTAATTGAATTGGGTTGATTTGAATTTGATTAAGGCTAAGTCCATAAGATAAATCAAAGGGCTTGGGAAGGGTTTTGGAATTTGAATTTAATCATGGGTTTCAATCATTTGATTCGGAATTGATTTATTATTTGAATTTGAATTGGATTTAAGGTTTGGTTTGAGGAAGGAAGCATGGATTGGGTTTGAGACATAGGGTTGGCAAGTCTTCCTAAGTCCCTAAGGCATGACCTATTTTTATGGCTAATCCTTCTAGATCTCTAGGCTTAGGTTAAGTGTTCACCTAATCACTACAAGTGTCTTAAGACTAAGGAGCTCTTAATGTCTACAAGAGTCCTAGGTATATGATGAGGAAGTTGAGAACTCACTCCAAAATTGAGGTCAATAGATTCCCTCTAAACCACGGGATTAATCATGGACGTTCGATCTTATATCCATCCACCCAGAAAGTGACCATGGATGTGACAACTTAATACCAATATGCCACGTGGAATACGGAGTCAATGGAGTCATTATGGCTTTAATTATGGTTAATTAATCTATTTTTAATGCTAAAACTTATAAAATTCATAACTAATTGTAAAAAAATCTAAAAATGCAAATAATGGCTCGTTCTAAAGGTATTTTAAAGAAGAATCCATTAAAATTATTCTTAATTAATTTTGGATAGTAATTTTGGTTTAATTAAGGTTTAAATTTAGATTTAATTAGCTTAATTACTCCTTAATTAATCATCCATTTGATTTCAAACTTTTTGAGGATGTTTAGGGGGATGACCTCTGCCTCCCCTATTTTTCTTAGAATTTATTCGTTGCTTAATTAGGAAAATTGATTGATTAATCTCTCATTACCTTCTTATGTTAATTAAGTGATAATTAAATATATGAAAAGTAATTAATTAATTATTTGGGCTCCTTAATTACTGTTGAACAGTAAGGAGGCTTAGGGAATTAGATTGGGGCTTCTCCTTTAATCCTTTCCCTAATTTTTTCTTTCTTTTTAACCAAAAATGCAAATTAATGATTAATTTTCAAAAGATAATCAAATTTGATAATTAAGTAAGAGAAAAATGAATTAATGGATTAATTCTTTGATCAATTAAATTAAAATTTTAATTAAATTTGATTTCCCTAATTAATCCTTGGGAAGTTCTTTGGGTGTTCAATAACTTAAAGAGAGCTAATGAAATTATGGTTAGCTCACATGTATGAGAAAACCATAAAAGTAATTAACTGAGTTCTTTAAGCTTAATTAATTAATGATTGTGAGCTGCCCCTTTCATTTCATAGGAGCATTGGTATTTACTTTTCAATTTATTTGCATATCACATTAGCTCATAATTATTTAATTAATTACCTTAAGGTAACATAGGTAAGGGTTTAATTAATTGATTTAATCATGCTTAACTTAAGCAATTCATAAAATCAACCTAATTACTTTTCATTAAATTAAATCAATTCACATATGGGGAATGTGATTAGGATTAGCAAATCTTTCTCACATCTCTCAAATCAAATTAAACATAAAATCAAAAATGGCATTAAGGAACTTTGTTTGTTTTAAATGAGCTTATTTAATGTGATTGTCCTTAGGAATTAATTGGATTGAATGAAATTGCATTCTTGTGTTTCTTCATTTCTTTCTAATCATATTAAAATGTTGTATGCCACTTGTAGTCATGCATTCATTTCTTTCAAAAATCAATTAAAATAAATAGTTTCCTTTATGTCAAATTTCTATGTGTTAACTTAAATTAAAAATATAAGTGGCTATTATCACTATTAAATAGAAAATTATTTTAAAAGTATATAAATCAACTATAACACATAGAGTAATGATAATTATGAGTATTTATAAGCTTGTATGTGCTTACAACTTAGAACATGTGATACGAAGTTCTCTTTTCTTTAATCTTCATGAATTTACATAAGGATATGAATATTAACAAGTGTATAGTTCATTTGAAAAGGACACAACACTTTCTTGGGTTCATTCTTACGTATATCCATGTTATAATTTAGATAGAATTTTAGCTCACATGTATAAATAAATTAAAATACAAATCTTGTATGATTTCTGTCTTTATAGTTGTTTATAGACTCATGAGTATAGCGGGTATAACTAGCCTAGACACCCAGGGATGCATGACTTTAAGTAGCTCCAAAGAGGTTTCTACCTCGTTCTCTTGGTCAAATAATGGTGAAGTACTTGCTTATAACTTTTATACACTAGTGTGTGTGTTTGGCTAACTAATGAAAATATCATCTTATTCCATATGCATAACTCAAAACAAAAAATACATTTTTTGCATGATTCTCTATTCTTATAGTTGTTTATACATCCATATGTATTTAATAATAGCGGATATAACTAGTCTGGACACTCGGGGATGCATAACTTTAGGTAGCCCCAAGGAGAATCCTACCTTGTTCTCCTGGTCAAACAATGGCGAAGTACTTGCTTAGAACTTTCATATTTTTGAATATGTATTTTGCTAATGAATGAGAATCCTCTTTTTCTATAAAAAAAATTATTTATGCATCCTACATTTAAGTGTGCCAAAAAAACATATTTCATGTATAGGTATATTTAAGCCTTAATCATATGCATGCTACATATGATGAAAAGAAATGAACAAACATGTGTTGTGTAGTAATTAACTCCAATTAATCTTAAGATGCCATTGTTATTGAATGAGATTATTTAAAATGAACCTAAACCTAGGACTAATTAAAATATGTAATAAGCCATTCACTAAAGAAAAATTATTTAATTAATTTACTTTAGATGTGACTTAAGGTAGGGATAAAAGAGAATGATCCTCTCTTTTCTTATCTTTATAACACTTAGTTGTTAAGTCTAAGCCAAATGAAATAAAAAAAAACATTAAGTAAAACTTACAAATCAATTAAGCCACTTAAAGTGAAACCATCCTTTATAATTAAATCCTTTCTTACTTAGAAAATTATAATAAAGCCTAGTTAGGGCATACCACATAAGCCTTGATACAAACCTTAGATTAAGTCACCACTTTTAGCCTTATATTAGGGCGATGCATGGTTAGATGTATGTTTGGTTTTAAGATGTATTATTGTAAACTAGATGTTATGGTGTATGCTTCATAGACTGGATGTTAGGGTGTATATTTCGTAGACTAGATGTTAGGATGTGATTAACCTAATCATGTTTTATGTAGGAGATTATGCTTAAGGGTGCTAAAAATAAATATAAATGCTCTCTTTTACAGGTTTCTTAACCCTAAGCATAATCTAAATTAGGACAGGTGGACTTGGTTACCCATGTGTAGGGTGCTAAGTCCAAATCATGCATATAACTGTTTGGGTTGTATGGTGTGTTTAGTTAACACTTATTTTATAAGTATAGTTAGATTTACTTTTTCTATTTTTAATGTAATTGTTTATTAGAAATTAGGATTAGTGTTATGGGGGATTAAGCTGAGCGGAGGCTAGAAGGCTTTATCCTGGGAGGTTCCGTGATGCCTTTGGATTAAGCAAACCTAAATGATGAAATGGAGGAGACATGAAAAAAGAAGATAAGAAGACCCCCCATAGCATTTTTTTTATTTATAATTGTAATTATTCTTTCATATACCGGGTTGTATAAGGGTAGAGCTTGGCTACCCATTTCTCTTTTCGGGTTGTACGGCAGTACCTGACTGCACCGACCTATTATTCTTTTACGTTGGGTTTATAAATTGTTTAATATTTTATTTACATTTGCACAATAGAAACAACATGCCTCCTCTTAGTTTCTTACTTATGTGGTGATTTAATGTGTGGCCTGGATTCGATTAGGCACTTAAGGAATAAATAAATTTTCTACCCCAACTACAACTCATAACTAAATTTTTTAAAAAATCATAACCTCATATAAATCCTAGGCATTAAATCAAGATAATTAAAAAATTTAGCAACCTCTTAGCTAGATATTGTATGCTTAATATCATGCATGTCATCTTATTTCATTTTTGCCAAGAGAGGATTTCCATCCTTGCATGATAGGAGAAGACTTAACCTTTGAGGGTCTCCTCTGTGGTGGAAAACACCTCTTTCTCTCTGATTTAGCCAATAATATCATTTCAACATGCATTTAGATATATAAAAAATCCTATGGCCTTGGTCAAAATAAAGAGTCAAAAATCAAATAAAAATTGATAAAATTTATATTAGACTAAGTCATTACTCATACCACTCATGCTCTAGTCTCTTAGAGAGTGTGTTTAAGGACCTTAGTTTTCTTTCTAATAAAAATAACATAACCATCTTGCAAAATATATGACTTGATCACATGGTTTTAAAGCATAGGAGGAGTTAGCTGGCTACCACTCTAGGCTGTTATAAGACCAGTATTCGGGTGGTTTATGCTCTCTTGTGGAGATAAACCATATACCCATCTTCTCTTAGATTTAGGATGTGCTTTGGCCCTTATGAAAGCTCCCTAAATTTAGGATATGAGGTTGTTATTTTCTTTAGGGCTACAAGCATAAGTTCTCACCTCTTAGGCATTTTCACAATCTTGTATTGTGGGATTATATGTCCTAGCTTTCTCATAAAATTTCAATTTAAACATATAACTCTCCTCAACTTCAAACATATAAAACCCAACCATAGGATAGGCTGGAATGCACACTAGGTTTTCTAGTATCATGAGCATTCCCTACTCATCTCCCTTTGACTTCGATAATAAGCCTCTCTTTTTTTATCTATCCCGATTGATTTTCCAAACATAGTTAATTTATTGATAGTCCTATCTTTGAAATCTTTGGAGATAACAATTGCCTACTTTAATCAAGAGTATTTTAATCACCTTCATAGCATGTAATTAGCTATGGAGGCTTACCCCGATAGGAAATTTTAGAATCCAGTTTAAATAAACCCTACTTTATTCATCCATATAAAGTAGAGGAAAAATCTTTGGTATATTTGAAGACCTATCATACCTTAGGACTCCTTATTAGGTGATTAGGACTATTGTAGGATAGTGATTTTTATCTTTTGAGATAGTGCACTATTATTTAATGTCGTACCTAATCACCTCAATAAGTACACCCTCAGATTTGCATGGTGTCCCCCATACACATAATCGAAAACAAACACCACAACCTCCCATCTTTCTAGTGCGGACTTCTTGTATGATTATATGTGCAAGAAAGGTGGACTCGTCGACAACCAACACTCATACTCTTTTATAAGACTACTCAAAAAATAATGTATAGGGTTATAGTGATTGTGTTGTATTTTTATGTTTATAAAATAATAAAATGTTACTTTTTCTCTACTCGCTTTAGTTTATTGAGTTCCCACTATGATATTCAAAGGATATTCAAATCAATTATATTATGACTTATGTCATGATATTCACAAGATCATGTGCTCATTTTATTCATTTAATGCTTGATGTGATGTCCATGTAATCACATCTTTCTTACCATGCCTATAAATTTATTCTTATCGGTGTGGTTCAAAATGATGGTGAAATAGATGGAGATGTTATTAGTAGAATTCAAGTTGGATGGTTGAAGTGGAGGAATGCATCTAGCCTGTTGTGTGATAGAAAAGTACCGCTTAAACTTAAGGGAAAATTTTATAAAATGGTGGTAAGACCTGCAATGATTTATGGTGCATAATGTTGGACAATAAAAGAGAAGTATGAGACTAAGTTAAGTGTTGTAGAGATGAGGATGCTCAGGTGGATGAGTGGCTTTACTTTTAGAGAAAAAAAAATGCAAAATGAGTATGTTTAGAATTGGAGTAGCTCCAGTGGCAGATAAGATTAGAGAGAGTCACCTTAGATGGTTTGGCCACATAAAGTGTCAGTCGTCCAATGACCCAGCTAGGAGAATAGATGCATTAAATTTGTCTTATGTTAAGAAAGGTAGAGGTAGACCTAAAAAAGCATGGTTAATATGTATAAAAAAATGATCTTAGTATACTTGAATTAAATGAGAATTTTACAGATAATATGGCACAATAGAGACAAAGGAATCATGTAGCCAACCCCACTTAGTGGGAGAAAGACTTGTTGTTGTTGTGGTTAAGTCTTTATTACTTATGTACTTTAAGTGAGTGGATCTCCTTCTCATCGAGTATAGCTCACTTGCATCCTTGCTTTAAGCGATCTTCCTTACTATGGTGCTCTTGAAGAAGGCAGCTTCATTCATTTTTAAGCACATGCTAAGGATATTATTATGGCAACCTCGATCTAGATCAATCCACCATGACCCTAGCCTTTTAAATATATTATTGTGGCAACCCCAACTTTATTGTCTAGGTAATTGAGAAGCATGAGTAGTTTAACATAACTCAAGCTGGTGCGTTGTACATCCCACTCGACCACTTTAAAAATGGGTTCTAGCTTTCTCTTCCCTATGAGTAGGTTGATATTGTCAATTTTTATATATTGGTGCTGACTCAATTCCTTCCCAACTCAATGGAGAGTATTATGAATTTCATCCTCCTCCTGTGGGAAGAAGAAATTTCATGAAGCATGACCCTTTTCAAGAAAGTATTGATGGTAAAGGCCCATCGGGATGGGGCCGTATAATTCTCATTTGCTAAGGATTCATAGCCTAGCAAACAAGGTGCAACATTGGAACTTAAAACTTGTATTTTTAAGAAGCTCTTCAGAGTAGTCGATATCAACTCTCCCTCTTCTTTACTTAGAGAGTAAGGAGACCAAGCTTGGTGATCTTGATGCACAAGAAAAGGTGGTATTGGATAGTTTGTGGGGCTTAAACTTTTACATCTTTTTCTATCTTCACTTCAACAATATTACGGTTGGTTTCTGCAATGAGTATATATATTTTTTAATCTCAATTTGATACCCATCTTTTTCACTTGATCTTCATCCTATTAATTATTTTTGCTTGTTTCCTCACAACCCCCTGCTCCCCACCCCAAGCTCTTCCCTGACATGATTAACTTTATAAGGAGGGCAAGCATGAAGTTGAGGTGTGTGAGCTTGGTGGGGGGAGGGGGCGACAATTCTTTCAAGAAGGAAGAGGATGGTCTGATTATGGCCCTAGAAACTGATGAGGCTAGGCATAGTATAGCTCCCTAAAAGTTCAAGAAGAGATCTACGAGCTCAACTCCTCAAAGTCATCAGTAGAGGAGCAAGCCTGAGGAAGAGATGGAGGCGTGGAAGAAAAATATACTCCAAAATTGACTAAGCTGACCAATGAAGCCTACAAGCTTAGGTAGGCAATCTACTCCAAGGAGTTTGGCAAGATTCTAGAAGAGATTCCTAACTGGCGACTACTCTATGTCATCATGACTACCAAGACAATGACATGACAATCAACCTAGGGAATCCGCCACACAAGTTTTTTGCTAAGAGGAAGGAGGCTTACTCTGTGAAGTCTTAGCTCGTGATTGTGAAGAAAAATATTTTTATCTCTAGAAGTCAAGCACAAAGAACTTTAGGCTAAGGCAGCTCAGTAAGAGGAAGAGAATTATAAGATGATTATAGAGCTTATTCATCTAGTTGAGTTGAATAGGAAGTTACAGGAAGAGCTCTCTCATCATATTAATGAGTTTAAAGGAAAGAAGTTGAGTTCACTGGGTTTCTAGATTTCGATGAGTACCATGATCTTCTTCAACAAAATTTCAAGATAAACTCTGACTTTGTTATCTCTATATTTGTGAAGTATGGTAAGCTGGATGCCAAGTTCTTTGATTTTTCTAACGCACTCGCCCTTTCGAACTTTGATGATGATAACGAGGGTAACACGAATTAACTTCTCTCTTTTTTCGGGCAAGTGTAAAGTGTATATATACTTCTTACTCACTTTCCTTATATAATTTAATTTCATGAATGAAAAAAAAAAATTTCTATCGAGTGCAACTATAAATGTTCTTCCCTTTCTTCTAAGCGATAATGTTGGAATTATAAGTGTACTAGTAATGTTGTTGTTATACTGTATACCCAAGGGCACGCATTGAATCAAGTAATAAAGTCATAAATAGAGTATCGTTCCCATGAGGATTTAAGTAATGCTTAATATTTATATTAAATTGATTAGTAACCCTTCTAAGTTATAATTTTATCCAATCAATTAAAATTATTAAAAAAATTAAACCCTAAGTTTGAAAAGGCAAATTTTTTTTAAAATATATTTTAAAAAAGTACTCTAAATTTGTGAAGTTTTGAAGTCAATCTATATTAAAATTTATATTGGAATCAATTTAAAAGCATGTTAGTGTCTGCCAAGGGGAAAATTGCTATAGTGTCAATGTCTAGATCAAAATAACCAAACTAATCCCTTTAATTCACTATTAGTTCAGTCAAAATTAAATCTTGATTAGTTAGTTTTTTCAAAAATTTTCTTAAAATGATTATGGATCATAGAAGTAGCAAAATCATTATAATTGCTAGTTAATACATCCATTTAGTTTTTCATATCGTTCCTCTAAGACTCTCCAATATCACTAGATCACAACAAATTTTAACATTTCAATAGGCCACATTGCAAGTAAATTAAGAACAGGAAAAATCAAATCACATTTCACATAAAAGCATGAACAATTTGTTTATATCATATCATATTCTAAGTTTAACATAAGACAAACACTCAAAACTTACACAACTTTAAAGCATTATACTATTTAGTTACTCATATTACAACTACTCGAGTTGGGGCCAGATTGTTGAGTTCCAGTGATTGCAGCTGTCTGACCTCCATAGTTGTTTACCTGCCATGGGAGAAGTAATCCATGGCTGGATCTATGGTTCTTTCTCCAAGCCTACACCTCACCTTCTTGCGGGGGACCTTTATTGTCGAGTATACTTACTTGTGGCTTGCTTATATTGATAGCCTTGCTGGTAGGGTCATTCTTGCTTATTTTCTCCTTTAAGTATACATTTAACTCTTCAATTCTTTTGCTCCTTATAGAATTGACTTGTAAAAAGAATAGAAGAATAAAAAGTATCATTAGTCTATTAACATTTAATATATCTCACACATATTGAAGTTGAAGTATTACACTCAAAGTTCTTACACCTCTCACTCACACTTAGTACAAACATTTTCAAAAAAAAAAAAACTCCTTTACATTGTTTAACACCCCCTATTTATAGCTTAGGTCCAACTGTAGTGTTGACTCCCTCGGATCTAGAGTGCAAATTGCCCAAACTACCTTCTGAAATTATTTGAAACTGCTTTATCGGGTCATCGAGCCATGACATTGCGAAGGTGGCGCCTAAGCACAAGATATATCACTGCAACACTTAGGCACTACCTTCTCTATCTTCTCTTCAAATTATGGAGCTCCTTAGCACTGTGGCTCTTAAGCGCTTCCTTCTCTATCTTGACTCATTTGTGGGCACCGTGTCACTAGTGATCCAACCCCTAGGCATTGCTATGTTTGTTCTTCCACCAAAATCATGTATATTAAAGCATCGTGGTGCTACTTTTGCAACATCTAGGCACTAACCCATATTTTCATTTTTTTCTTCGAATATCTGAAATTTTCTTGTTTCAACATAAAGTATACTATAAATAGTATACTTTTTTAAACCAAATAAATATAATTAAGGCATTAAACATATAAATATTTTCACTAAATCACTACTAATCATATGAACACTGCTTAGAACTTGGGAGATGTTTAATTACTGTCTTATCATAATATTGTTGTTATACTCACAATATTTTTGTTTCTTGGCAAATATATACTGTCAACTTTTTTTTTATTATTCACTTTTTACAATGGGTCTTTGTTTTACTAGGTTGCCAAACTCACAGGGGTTTGGTCTTAAAAGATAGTTGTCAATCTCACAAGGTGTTGTTCTTTTTAGTGTTTAGTTGCCAACCTTATGGTGTTGGTCTTTTAAGTAAAGTTGACGATCTCAGAGGGTGTTAATCTTTTTAGAGTTTAATTGCCGACCTGGCGAGGTGTTGGACTTTAAGTATAGTCGCTAATCGCATGAGTTTTTGGTCTTTTTATAGTTTAGTTGTAGAGTCCTTTTTAGCAATTTGGGTTGGTGAGTAGGCTTTATCTCTCAAGTCAAAGATGGTGTGCCAAGTCTCACACAAGCTTGAGAAAAAAATGGCGTGCGCTGAGTCACTTCATTTGTCAAGTTGCCTTATGAGCTTTGTTCTCTTAGCTCTTAGAGACTAGAGCATCACTCAGCTAGAGAGAGTTCCCATCACTCAAGCTGAAGCTGGTGCACCAAGTTTTACATGAACTTGGGCCAAAAATGCATGCTGAGTGACTTGTTTATAGGCAACTCTTCAAGTATAGTTATTTTTGCTTCTTCTTCTTTTTTGTTAACCTATATAGCCACTCTACTTTAAAACAAACATATATTGAAAATTATAAAATACTTCATCATCAAATATAGTAAGATACATTGGATAATTAGCGAGTATATATTGAAAACTTCTTGTCACTGATAGAATTTTTCCAAGTCCCTCACACTCCACATTCTTGGTACATCTTCTCCTAAATATTATTGTAGTTGGTAGGCCTAGACCGACTTATACTTTTATTATAAATGGTCCATTACAGTTGTGGGTGAGTTTGTCCAACACATTTTGTCAAGCAGTTGTATCTACTTTCCTCAATGCTAGGTCACCACTCTTGAAGTGTTTCTCTTTCATGTGGTGATTATAGTATCTCGAAATTCACCTTTAAGTCTTGTTTTGTCTTATTGATACATCGATTCTCAATTCTTCTAGTATGTCAAGAGTGTCTTCATTGGCCTCAGAGTTAGCTTTTTCCCCATTCACTAGTATTGCCTCATAGTTCCTTCATGTTTAAGACCATTTTACTAGGTTGTAATTGGGTATAGAGAATGTTTGATTTCGTAGTTTATGCAATTGTAAGGCCTTGGATTGGATTAATTTGATTTGAATTGAATCTAACTTGATTTTAGCCCCATAGGGTTCAATTCGGCTAACTTTCGTTAGGTATGCCAGTTGGCCAAATTGAGTCGTGATCAAGCTTCAATCAAGTTTAATTGAGATTTTAAATATTTTGGATGAGTTCAACTCTGAGTGATTTAGGTTAAGTTTGGATTTAGCTCCTTTAGGCCCAAATGAGTCAAATTGGGTCAATTCAATTAATTGGTCAAATTGGACTTCAATTAGGTGTGATTTAGGTATGGTTGACGTTTTGGATATCATGTAATTGATTGGTTACAATCAATTTGAGTTTTGTTGTAATTTTGATCAAGGCGACATAAATGAGTTAAATAAGTTAATTAGGCTAAGTGGGCCAACTAGCACATTTGACCAATTGTGCTTGATTTGTGTTTAATTGGATTGTGTTTAAGGTCAGGATTGGCCAACAATCAAGTTGGCTTAGTGTATAAGAGTTTAAGTTGGTTTGGGCTAAGTGGAGTCCACTAGTTCAATTGGGGTCTTACCCTGATTGAGCCATATGTCTTGAGGCTTAACATTAGTATTCTCTTAACCACAAAAAGTGTCCTAACTCTAAGCAAGGAAATCCTAGTCCTAAGATAGAGTTCTAGGACTAAGAGAAGATGATTATCAACCTCATTAAAAGTGTGGTCAACAATACCCTTAACAAAAAGATTTATTTATTTAAAAGCAAATGTTAAGAAACTTCAATTTTAGTTGAGATTTCACCAAGTAAAATTTGGCAAAGATCAACTTAAATGTATTTTACTTTAAGAATCCAAACTTATACATGCACAAAAGTCATCAAAAAATTATGGCTAGTTATTATATATCCAACTTTTATAAGATATGTAACTCCCCTACAAACTCTCTAATAATTGATAACATCAATCCTGATGAATGCTTTTAGAGAAAAATTGACAGCTTTGAGAGAACTATGATTCAAGCTAAAGTTTTAGAAGATATAAGAGAAAATAAGAAGAAGAAGAGATAAACTATTAAGGTAAGAAGAAGAGTATGACCATAATTTTTGGTAGTTGAGTAAGAAAAAACATGAGAATACTCGACAAGGTTACTCGACTAAGAAAAATCAAGACTGATCAATGATTGTGAGGATGAATGAGTGATGCAGTGATTTTCATCTCCTATAAATTGGAACTAAGGAAGTAAAGAAATGAGAGAATTGGAGCTAAAATCACAACATGGAGACAGATGATTACACAATTTAGGAGAGGGAGAGGGCGAGGCTTCATGTGATGCATTATAGTCACTAAAGTCACATGATGGGGTTGTTGAGGTAAAGTTTACTTATGTTTGTTAGCTCTATGAGCCTCATATTCATACTCAATCCTATTAATATTGATGATAATAAATATATGCTTAGATGTTCTAATATATGTGTTAAGTATTTCAAATTTGTTGATTTTAAAGACACATAAGATTACTAATTATATATACAATACATCTCATAATATATGTTTGATGTAATTGCAAGTATGAAAGAATGAAAGATAGTTCAAGATATAATATTTCAAGTTATATGCATTTAGAACTATCTTAGACGTCCATATGAGTTCATTAGCATGAATTGATTTGCTCACAATTTAACATATTATTTTAATTTATTTTGATTATTAATAATATGATTAATTTATATAAATAAAGCATTCTTATATAATTTTCATCCAAGTTCATAATTTTAGAAAAATTTATATGCTTCATACATAACATTTAAATTGTCAAAGTAATAAATGATAATTAAATATGACTATTGAGTGTAACTAATTTATATATTTAATATTATTAAAAATTTTATGATAACTAACATAGGTATGATCATATTTAAATTACATCATAATTTTTAAATCTCGTATTTCAAAATTAATAGAAATATATGAAAATTAGTATTTTTGAAAAATTCATTTTATAATTAAGGAATTTGATCTAATTTCATCTCCAACAAATTCTTTGGATTTGTTTCTTAAATTTGATAAGTTACATGACCCATTTTTGATTGAAAGCTAATTTATTATGAGTTTTTAAATATTAGCTTATTTTAATATTGAATTCATGCTACCGTTTTTTAATATATTAAGAATCATCTTTGGTTGTTTTTGACTTGCCCATGTACTAGTCATTTTCGAGCTACTTGAATATGAAATGAACTTAATATATATCATTTTTATTGAATATTATATTATTATATGATAAAATGATGTTAGGATAATATATTTCTTTAAACTAAGTCAAAATGCCCTTCTTGCTTATAAATCTCTCATTCTCTTTATGAAAGAGGTGCTCTTTAAAATTCAAAAACTCTTCAGAAAATCTAAGAGAAAATTTATTAATTTTTTTAAGTGTTCTCTAAATATTGCAAGATCAAATCCTTGGTTCAGATATTTCAACGTCTTCAACTAAGCAAGCTTTCTCAAATTACTTGAATTTATTTTCTTAATTATAATCTCTTTTAGTTGTCCATGTTATTTTCACCATCTATATGTTCTTTCAAATCTTTACTTTTTGGTGGATTAGTCTTCTAAATCCAAACCGCTTCATCTACATCTTTTGCTAGCTCTAGTGAACGAGAATGAATCGATTCCCAGTCGATTAGATCACTATAACATCGCCTTCGATCAACCTCCGGCAAGCAACGGTGGAGCGTGGTCTCGGGAGCATTTTGTGGAGAGGCAGGGGAGGATCTTCTTAGCAGGGCTTTGTCTTTTCAATGCAAAGCTACCTCAGTTAACGGGCCATCGATCATGAGCTCTGGCGAGGTAATTATCTCAAATCATAAGCCTACCCCCCTATGTGTTGGTCTTTTGTGAAAGATTTTAGCATTAGAATGTTCCCTTGATCATTTTCAATGCATTTTTGCTATCAAAAGAGCATTTAAGAGCTTGCATCAATCGACGAAAGGAAAACGGTGTTCCTCTCATCAGAGGTCATCAATGTATCATCTACTATTCGTTCCGCATGATTAGAATAGACGTCCATCATTAATCACATTAGAATTTTCTAATTTATCAATTTTAATCCACGGGTTAATCTCGGCTCTTCAATTCGTGATTGAACAGCCGAGATGAAGTTTGTCCGCCACCTCTAAGTCAATAGTCATGTGGGACATTTTAAATAACCAACCGCATGGCACCACATGAAAAGCATTGATGAGGCACCGACTATATAAATCAATTAATTAGGGTTAAAAATTAATTAAAATGGTCAGAACTTCAAAAATTCATAACTAAATGTAAAAAACATCTAAAATTACAAATAAATCATTTTGGAAAGCTTAAATATAATAGAATCTAGAAAAAATAAAAGCCCTAATCTTTATTAAATGAATGATAACTAATTAAGATTTACAATTTTACTTAATTAGTATAATTAAGCACTAATTCTTTGGCTAATTGGCTTAAAATTTATGGTGCTTGTCCTATGGGATAACTTCTACCACCCATAATTATTTCAAATTAATTTACTAAGTAGTTTGGGAAATCTAAATTTTCAAACCTAAAATGATATCCATTTAATAAATAAATAAAATTAAGAAATTAATGAAATTAGTTATGAGTGCTTGAACATGTATTAAAATAATAATGGTGACTAGAGAAATTATTTAGGACCTCTGGTCTTAATTATTTTTCTAAATTACAGGACCATTATTTAATTAATTAAATCACTAATTACCCTAGAGCTTAGAAAATTCATAGTAATTGGTGTAGTTCTCCAAAAATTTTGGCCAAGCCCTCTTTGTGATTAGCTCATAAAGAAGTTTTCAATGAAATCAAAATCCACAATTGGTTTGGAGTATTTTGAGTATAATTAATGATTTTAAATTTTTCTTATTTCTTTAATTAACCCTTAATTGTAATCCCAATTGCATTAGAATTTTAAGAGCATGTTTATTTCATGTTTATGCATCTCCAGTATTTTTTTTGGATTATCTTAGGCCTTATATGAAATTTTAGGCTCTTTGGGCTTAATTTATTTAATAATTAATTAATTTTAATTAATTCATAAAAATCATCAAAATCACTTTTGAATCACTTAATGAACATAAGTGTGTCAAAGGTTTATCTTAATTATTTTCTCTCATCAATAGGATTAAATAACTTAAATTCTAAACTTAACCCTTAATTAAGTTGATTAAGTTTAAGTTTGATTATCTTTATATGAATAACCTTAGGAGTTAATGATTCCAAATAAATCATTTGATGATGTTTAATTACTCTGCTTCAATCATTTGTAAATTTGTATTTCATATATTTCATGCATTCTACTTCAAAAATAAATAAAAAGATTTCATTTAATTGCATGATTTGATTAATAGTATGGCTATTATCACTAATAAATCTCAAACTATTTTTAATGGAATTAAAATATTTATTAGTTTAAATATAGATTAATTTAAATAATTAAATTTGAATTTAAACTTATAAGTATGAACTATAATTTTGAAAAGTATAGTTTGGAAGCTCGAGGTCAGAGGATTACTAGTCAGAAGGAGGTCTTAATATATTATACCTCTCATATAATAATGACATGTACTTTAAGATTTATAGTAAAATATATAATAATGTTAAATTATTTCACTAAATATATCAAAGCATCTTAAAATTTTTATAATTTCTTTCTTATATCCATATATATATATATATATTCATGCATCATGTAATTATATTCTATATTAAAAATATTACTAAATGAAAATCCCTAATTCATTCATCCATCAAAGTGAAAAATATTCAAATAATAAATATATCCTTATTGAATTTAATTACTTTATTAAATATGTCATTTAGTTAAATAAATATTAGAAGATGTAGAAACAAAGGTAAGTGTATATCATTAATTTGTCCATAATTTGGATTTATTAATCTTATGATCCTATTTATATTTAGATAAAATCACTTAAGTCAAAGCCAAACATACAACTTAATCAAAAAGCCTATAACATTTCATTAAGATGATTAGAAGTAATAAAATTCATTTTTATATTCAACTTATAGTTAGACATTAAGGTGGATCCCACTCCCCCTTTCTATCTTTAAAGTTCTAAGTTCAAATGAAATTAAAAAATGAAATTAAAATTCAAAATCTAAGAATCATTTCAAATTATTAATCACTTGAAGTATAATCATCGTAATAAAGAATTTAAACATTCATTCTTAGTTAAATCTAATCATTAAAGCCTAATTGTGTCATATCACACTGAGTCATAGTACACACTTTAGAATTTTAAGTCACTGATCCTATTTATAGGTTAGGCCAATACTTTGTTGAGGATTAATATTTTATTTTGTGATGGAATATTTTAGATAGGATGTTAGGATTGTTTGTGCATAGTTTGGATGTTATAATAACATTAAACTAATGATATTTTCTATAGGAGATTATGTTTAAGGGACCGCTGTAATAAAATAATAAATAAATACTTCTTACTCCTATGTGTTGCTTAAGTCCTTAAGCATAATCTATTAGGACAGGTGGGTTTGGCAACCTAAGATAAGATATTAAGCCCAAATGTATGAAATATATAACTACTTGCTTGAATGTGTGTTAAGCAATCATCTACATTGTAGGTGTAATTAGATTTTTATTTCATAAAAATATAAATTTTGTAATATGATTAGGATTATTATTATGGGATTTAGAATGAGCAGTGGCTAGAAAGATTAGACATGTGAAGCCTTATGATTCCTAGAGTATAAATCCATGAAGTGAAGCTGAAGATAAAGATTTGAAGATCCCCATAACTTTATTTGCATTTATAATTTAATTGTAATCCGAGTTGTATAATGGTAGAGTTTGGTTTCCCAAAAAAATTTTTCTTTTTTGAGGTGTATAGCGGTACCCGATTGTATCGGCCTTTTATTCTTTAAATCGAATGATGTTTGTATGCTTATTTATTTTGATTGTACAATAGAAATGACATATTTTTCGTAAGTTATTTTAAAGGTTGATTATTTGTTGTATAGCTTGGATGCAATAAGCACTTTAGGAAATTAAAATTTATACTCCAACTAAATAGCTCTAACTAAATTTCAATAACTAAAACTAAATTTCAATAACTCATAACCTCATTTTAAAGATTAAGATATTAATTAAGAAAATAAAAAATTTAGTAACCCTATAACTGTATAGTTGAATGTTACAATATCATACATACATCTTGCTTTCTTCCTTGCAAATAGGAGCTCACCATTCTTGCATGATAAAATATAGAGCTTGACCTATGAAAGCAGTTTCTTATAGTGGAGAACACCCCTTATCACTAATTTAGCCCACAACTTAATTTTATTATGCATATATGCATAAACTCTCCCAAGTCTAAGTCTAAATTACTAAGTCAAAAATGAAATAAAACTTGTAAATTTTGTTGCATTGGTCTAGCCATAATTTTCATACCAATCATGATCTATAATCTTAATGAGTGAAATTAGGATTCTAGATTTTTTCCTAATAAATAACAACCTAGCTATCTTCCATTTATATACTACCGGCTCACATGATTTTGAATTATAGAAGGTATTAACTGACAGCCACTGCAAATGATTGAAGTCTAGAATAGTTGAGATCGATTCTCTCTTCAGTGAAAGTGAATCAATATATCCCCTTCCTCGGGTAGATTTTGATCGAGCTCTTAGCTTAAGCTAAAGTATTGTAGATATAGGTTTAGAGGCTATTTGTTTTGCCTTCGCTACGGGTATAAATTTTTACATCTTAGATATTTTCATAATCTTGTATTATTAAATTTTTAAGTCCTAACATTTTAATAAAATATCAACTCAAGCAAATAAAATTTTGCTACCTTCAAAAATATAAACCGCACAATAGGATAGATAGATGCACCCACTCGGCTTTCTAATATCATGAGTGTTTCCTACTCATCCTTCTTTGGAATCGGTTAAGAACTCTCCCTATTTTGAGTCTTACCACTTAATTTTCTAATAACTATCAATTCTTTGATTGGAAGCTTTGAAATTTTTTGGAGATATTAGTTAAATGTTTTAATCCAAAGTATTCTTAAAAAATCTCTATTTTCTAATATATAATTAACTATTGGAGCTTGCTTTCATAGAGAAATAAAAAATCTGACTTTAAATAAACATTGCTTTACTTCATCTATATAAAGAGGAAAAAGATTTCTGATATATGTAGATTCATCTAGCTTAGAAGTCCTTGTTAAATGATTGAGTTTACAATAGGATGGTATTTTTATCTTTCGAGATAGTACATCATACTTTAATGTCGTATTTAATCATTTCAATAAGTACATTATATGGGTATTATTAAAGTGTCTAACAGTAATGATTTAAACTTGAAATTCTTCATAAAATCTTAAGATATTATTGAACGTTAATAGGCAAAAACAATGCATTATATTATTAAATAATATATTTTAAGAATAGTCCATGATAACTTTTATCTAAAGTAGCTCGTGTCAATTAAATTTTAAATTTTGCACCAAATCTCATTATGCAATAGCATCTAGGAAGATCTCTCTAAGCTTCTTGCCAACAAACTAAGAGTCTATTTGGGGCAGCAACTATCTGAAAAAGTAGTGAAATTACTATAAAATAAGTTATTATCTAAAAAGCTGAGGTATGTATCATAATATTTAATTATTTTAAAAAGTTAGACAACAGATTTTTGATAGTCATCACATTTATAACAGATTTTTGATAGTCATCATACTTTGACAGATCATATTAGAGTACATAAATTTTTTATTATAACTTCTTTAAAATATAACTAAAATATAATTTTTGAAGCAGAAAACTACTGCAAATGTAACTTGATTTTCTAAGCAAGCTGTTTTTGTTAAGGCGTGATAAACTTCTGATAATATCCTCTCTTTTTTTTGCATCAAAAAAATAAGAAAGTATTTGATTATTATTTAAATATCCTTTTTTTTTTTTGCAGATGAGGTAGTATTTGATTATTATTTAAATATCATATATAGCTGTTCGATTTGCTAACATAATATATATGAAAATGACATTTTACATTATTTGAGCAATAATCATATATAAAATAGACAGTCAGATATTTAAATATCAAATTATCCATACATTGAATCTCACGAAACATTTATATTTTAAATGTTAAATTCGCAGATTATAGTGCTCGAATCGGACAAAATATTTAAATAAATAAATGACAATAAAAATAAGAAGTTTAAAAACAGAGACTGGTTCCATGCGACGCTCTCCAATTAAGCAGGCCGGTTACTATTCTAAGGGAAGCTCGCACACATAAGCGTTTATAATAAAATAATCAGAAAAGAAAAAGAAATTGCAGAACCTCCCACACAATAATAAATAAATACAGAGCATAAAACGTTAAAAATATCATAATTTAAAAAGCATAGTCCAAACAAATAGAAATTTTATCTAAGACGAAAATGAAATACTTATGAAACAAACAAAAACAACTACGCAATATCTATAAATAACACCTGGTAGGCTGCTAGCATGGCATATGTCGGTTAATGAATATAACCTTATATCTTCATAAGTTTTTTTTTTTCTTTTTTCTTTTTTTTTTGGAAGATTTACATACATATCACACAATTCTTATATATTTATATATCTAATACTTAAAATTATATATTTACTTATCTAATACTTTCCTATACTTAACAAAATACATTTTATTTTAAAAAAAATGAGTGATAATAATATTTTTGATTTGATGTTATAGATTATGATGCAATATATATAAAAATTGAAGTTTAGGTATTATATATGTAAATATATAAGAATTTTGTGATATATATATAAATTCTCCTTTTTTTAAGTGACCCTCATACAAATTTCTTCTATTAAAAATTAATAACAAATATATTTTTGAAGAACAATCATATAATTTCTTTTATGCCATGAGAGCTAGGGTTGGCTCTCTTTTTTTTAAAAAAATTATGGCATGCGAAGTCTGAATATAATTTTATATCCTAACTCTAAAAGTATCAATGTCATGTGATGCTTAATAATACAGAGCTATTATATTTTAGTTGTGAACTGCTATATATTACTGTATATTAATCTATATACGCATTAATATATAATAATAGATAGTATTTCACAACAAATATTTCATAAATGTGTACTGATGAGCTTCACATGACGCTACATTATTAGAATCTGGATATAAAAGTTACATCCAAATTCTACACATAATTTCTCTTTTGTTTAATTTGAGAGAATTTATATAAAAAATTTTGAGAAAATTAATACCATTATGATATTTTAAATTATTTACTCGTATATTCTCTGTCTTAGAATTTCGATAAACAATTCCACCTTATTTGAAATTTTGTTTCGCTCATTATTTTCAGGCTTTCCAACTCTTCTCGCTTTCGGTAACTTTCTTAGATGAGATTATTATTGTACATATTTTTAATATATCTGTATGTTTTATAATAAAACACAAATTTTCCCAAAAAAATTAATTATGATAATAATAAAACATACTTTTCAAATAATTATATGGCCACAAAGTAATCGGAATGATGTAAAAAAAAAGGAAATAATAAGGCTATTAAATGAGTTTATACAATATCAAAAAAATTCATCAAATCAAATATGAATTTTAAAGTTATTTTTTTATTGAATTTTTTGCAAGTAAATTTAAAGTCATCTAACTCCAATTAGATCCAAGATAAAATACGTTCAAATCAAATATTTAAAATATGATTAAAAACTTCAAAACATTAATTAAAGAACTAAATTAAATTATTTTGAATCATATATCTCTGTCAGGAATTCAAAAACCTAAATTTATACATTTCTGAGATTATTAAGATACTTAAACACAATTTGAATCGTTATAATTAAAGGAAATAATATAGGCTATTAAATGAAATGTTTTAAAACTTTATTATAAATAATCAAAATATCACTCTTAAAATCTACAAATAGATCTCTCAGAGACAAGTGCGAAAAGATACAAAACTCATAAAAATTATAATGTCACTTATACTTTATTTATTTATTTTTGTTTGAGATTTTCATACAAAATTAAGATACAAAACTCTCTTTATTATCAAGAATTTTTCATTATATAATAATTTGATATCATTTATGAAAAATATTCTTATCATACTATAAATATTTTTACAATGGATGATGAGTAATCTCTTAATCAAAATAATGTAGCTAATGAAAGACATTTAGGCCACATTGAAAGATTGGATGCATAGGATGGAGTAGCATCAAGCTGATGCTCAATTCATTCAACTTTTGAAAATGGTTGGGCAAAATAGAGCACCATCATAGTAAATGGAACCCTCTTGCCAAAAAAAAAAAAAAAAAAAAGTAATAATAGGTTTGAGCTAATCAAATTGATGTCTCTTGTGTGATTCCACCAAATCATTATGTTACATGCCCTCATCCACAATAATCTTATTAGAATATCTTCGATACTATTAGTTTAATGCATCATTCCCATGTTACTTGACCAGCTCATAATCTTTCACTAGCCTTGATAGACTTGGATCAAGTTTACCTTAGTGACATACACCATGATATTATAAGAAATGAACTTCAAACCTTCTATAGGCTATTATGTATATCCAAAATATCTAACAAGCTCCTCATCTCACTAAAAGTTTTAAGGGAATTAAGGTATAATCTTTATCTCTTGAATGTGGTACAAGACCTACCATTTGAAGTAAATTTTTATAAGTATTATTGTATTTTATTTTTCCTTTTATAAAAAGATGCCACATGTTAAAAAATTGAACTTCTAGTCTTACTGAGATTTTTAGAAGAATTAAGTTATAGTCTCTATCTCTTGAAGGTAATAAGAGATTTATTATTTTAAGTAATTTTTACAAGTATTATTCTATTTATCTTTTCTTATTATAAACATCTCATGAGAGCAAATGATAGATAGGGCCTTCACTCTAAACTCCTGAAAGATACACCTAAAAGCAAGCTTAACAAAAAGCTAATAATAGATAAAATTCTCACAAAAAGACTTTATGACAACCTATTTTACAGAATCTTCACTCTTGTTAAATGCTCCGAAGTCAAAAGCTTCAAAAGGTATAAAGTCTCCAAAAATCTTCAAAAAATAAAATCCTCAAAAAGTACAAGTTATCTAAGATTCTTAGAAGCTATAGAGTTTTTTATAAATTTTAATTACAAAAAGCATCATAAGATGCAAGTCATTTATGGTGACTAAAATGTGAAGATATCACGTAGATCTTAAGGGTTCTTATTTGAGTGATCAAACAAGATATAAAAAATATACTACTCAAAAGGAAAAAATATCCCCCCTTATGATGAATTCAACCACTTAATAAAGACTCATAAGGTTAATGGGTCTATGTGTATTAGAGATTTTTTTCCTACCCTATATAAGTGAAGGCATGGTTTATTTTACCTAGGTTACAAAAGCAAGCTCTTAGAGTTAATTACATCTTAGGATATTTATCCTCCCAAGAAAGCTCTTGACTAAAACAGTTGGCTAATGTTTCTATAAATTTTAAAGTTTAAGACTGTTAAATATGAAAGTCCAATGGGATAGATCAAGTAGAACATTCTTTTTAGATTTCAAATTAAAATAAAAAGAAGTATTTTGATATTAGGAAACTTAGTAAATACTTCAACCTATTCTATGATTGTGCTTTATGTTTTTGAAAGTGAGATGCATATTTAGCTTTTGTGTTAATATTTTGTTAGATCGTTATGGCATTTTGAGATGCATTTTTAGTTTTAAATTTTTTGGTGAAGACTTATTCCAGTAGCGGTAGAGAAATAAGATGCCTCATATTCTAAAATCAAAGGTGATTCTAGCATAAATCAAAAGCTCGATCTAGTCTAACAAAAAAATTTGAGATTTATTAGTTCATTTATACAAAGAAGTATGAACCTATCCTGACTCTTCTAGACTTACAACTCGCCAATTAATGCCTCATATGCTTTAAAAATAGGTTGTCAATATCATGAAATGCAAGAAAGTTATGTTATTATTAATTAAAGAAGAATTCTATGAGCCTAAACTCACTCTCTAAATCTAAGATCATGACTAGTATAAAATAGTTTAAATATTTTTTATATTTTAAACACTTTATTTATTTAACAAGCTGGTGTATGCAATTATATCTATAGGCATGTAATATTAAAATGGTTATTGGCTAAATAAAAAATAAATGGCATACTTCCCAAATAACATGGTCATTTTCACTCGATAGATGCCCCTTATGTGTAATGGGTGAATGACCCACATAAGGAGGCAGAATATATGTTTTATGGTTCCATAACCTAAGGTTTCTAGTGTATTTTAATATTATGCCTAAGGGTTTTAAATGTGATTAGTTATGAGTTGTTTAGTTTAGAATATAATTTTATTAAGTTTTAGTTGGGTTAAAAGACTCATTTTCAAAGAGCCTAACAAAAATCTAGGCTTGCACAATAATCACAACAAACATCATCATAGAAAGAAACTTAGAAAAAATATAATTTCTAGTGTGCAACACAATGTAAAGACAACAGCAAGTAATAAATTAATATAATAAAAGGCATATATAGTCAGGTTCTATTATACACTCCATAATAATAATAAAAGTGGGTAGTCAGGCACTTCTCTTATATAGCCCAACCTAGAGTTGAGAAAGAATAACCTATAACTATAAATATTTCACTTCTTCTTCTTTCTTCTTCTTCTTCTTCTTCTTCTTCTTCTTCACCCATCTATAGTACAAGTTCTTCAAGCATTACAAGGCCTCTCGAGACTACACCCTCTAGCTACTGTTCATTTTAAACCCCATGGCACCTAGTTCAAATTACAGATTATATTTTAGATTTTCTAAAAACCAAAACCCTAAACCTTACAAAATAAAGGTTAGCAGGAACAAACATACATATAATAAGTTATATTCCACATATTTGGACTTAACACCAATGGGTGTCAAGCCCTTATATCCTAGTGAGTCAAGCATTAAGGGTTTAAACAGCAAGTGCCTCTAAGAAAATTTGGTTAGTTTTAACATCATTATGGCACCTCTTTTAAGTATAGTTCTCTGTAAAAAACATTATTAGTTAAAATAAATATCATCATAACATCTAGTCTACAAACAAGTAAATATTACCATCTAGTTTATAATTTTCACTTTAAAAATTTTAAAAAAAATCAGTACATCACAATCAAGCACCGCTATAACCTAAATCTAAGATCGGTTATTTAGCAATCTAGTGTGAGTACAAGGCTTATGTGATGAGTCAATTTTATGCATTAATATTTGAGTTTTAATTCAAAGACAAGGTTTAATTTATTACCACTATGTGATTTGGATTTAAATGAATAGTAACTTAAAAATGAATTTTTTTACATTGTGATTTAATCTAGGAATAAGTTAGACTTGATGTTTTAAAAAATGTCAGGAATAGTGGGCCCACATGGTGGAGGTTCTACACTTCTTTACACCATAGCCCTAATAGGTATAAACACATCACTAAGAATGAAGGATCAATCTAAGACTCTATTAAAAATGATTTGTATGGATTTTTTAATTAATTTAATTAATGTTGCTTCATTTAAATTATCTTTTAAGTTATAAATTTTAACTTTAATTTGGGTTGAAATATTCTCATAATTTTATGGGATGAGTTCTAAAGTCAGAAAGAAATCATATGAAACACTTCATAATATTTTGATTAATTTTTGAATTATTAATAATTTAATATAACTTAATAATTAACTAAAGAAGAAAATTTTAAATTAACATCAAAATACTTTTAAGAATTATAAAAATATTCTTTGGAGTTGGGGAACTTCAGAGAAGCACCACATGAAACTTTAGAGTTATTTTGAATTAATTTGAAGTTAAAATAAACTAATATAAATAAAAACTAATCATTATTAGTCTCCTCATCATTCTCATTCTTATGTTCCTCCTCTAATATTGCCTCTTTTGCCTTTCATCTATCTCGGCACATCTTTTCTATTCTTGCTTCTATAATAGTCATTTGAGCTTCCATTTTAGTGCCCTCAGCAAATACAACAACGTATCTTCTAACTAGCTCGTTAATCGAATCAATGCTCTATCCCGAAATGAATGATATGCTTTGTATACCAAATCCTACAAACCTAAGTCATTTTTTTTCCTTTTTTTCTCTCAAATAGCTTCTCTCCATATCAAATTATAATTGCTCAAATTGTCCGCTTAAACTTCCTACGCCAGTAGAATTTTGATTTTACAGTTCATTCAAGCTCATGTAGGCATCCTATAAAATATTATGATGTTATTAAAATACAATATATTTATTCAAAATTTTAATTCAAACATAAATATTTTACTTACATAATATCTATGTGACTTGATGTTAACCCATTGATGGTCCACCAAGTGTTGATGTATTCTATGATGCAACTCCACGACTGGTAGATTTTTTTTCAAGTACTTTGTTTCTATAAATATAAAAATGACATTAGTAAATAGTACTTTTAAAAAATCTTAACATAAATTGCCTATGACTTACCATTTCTCTCATATACTCAGTATGAGGAACTAAGCTTCTAGTATATAAGGCATTGCCCATTTGCCCATAATCAAATGCTCTATTTTGTTTGTCCTTCTCTCTTCTATAGATATAGTCAGAAGAGGTCCAAAATTCTGCATATCTCAACCCAAACTTCCTCTCAAATTCAGAGAGGCATTTTTCCAGACTTGCGAATATTTATGAATATATTATATAAACAAGCAAAACCTCTTATCTCAAAATTTTTTTCTAATATCTTGCCTAGCTCTATTAGCCACCAAAATGTTTTTTGTAACCTAAAACATATTGTTAGACTTAGAGCACCAAGCATTGTATAAGTATAGAGAGCTTAGTCAATACCTCAAATTCTCTGAACTCTACGTTGTATACCTCTACTACTACCTTCTTCTAGATTACATATGTAGTCATATTTACTCTTTATTATATCTCTAATTTTATATGTTGCATATCTGGATGAATTATACCTCCAAAAAAACTTTAATTAGCACTACATAAGTAAGAAAATGAAAAATAATGCAAACAAAATTGCATATCTCCATTAGGCTCAACAAAAGTGTATAAAGTGAGTGTTCCAATTCAACCTACTCATTAGAAATGAATGAGCCAGCCTGATATGGTGGTCACGCTAAGCTCCCTATATCTTGTGTGAGGATTAAATGGTTAAAATAGAGTGATGTCAGCAAGCACTAGAGAATAATAGGCTAGAGTATGTACAAGTAAAGTGGCACAAGATGGTGAGATTGATGAGAAGATTGTGGGGTGAATGTGACGATGGTTCTAGTATGAAAGTTTTGATAAGAAACAGTCTTCTTCTTTCTTAAAATTATAATTATTGAGCTATGATGGACATCATCACCACCACCTGATGTCATCTATAATATACAAAAATTAAATGATTACAGTAGCAAAAAAATATTATAAGTATTAAACTTAAAAAAAATAGTGCATAATTACAATATATGTAAGCAATAAAAGAGAAATATTATAACTATAATGCATATGTCATATGATTTCCTCAAATGAATTGTTAAATGTTGAATTTAAAATTTTCTCCTTGTCATCATCACCATACTCATCTACAGACTAACTAACTTTCTTATAGTTGTCAATACTATCTTCTACGTTTATCACTAGCTCAACATCACCAACTAAAAATTTGAAACCTGATATCTTCTCTTCCTGATGAGTACAATAGTGTTTTGAACTTCAACTCTTGCTTTATGTTTAATCTTAAGTACAATTGTCCAATCTATTTTTCATTCTACTTAAATATCTAAGATAATGCACTAAATTAGCTTTATATATAAAAATTAAGAGATCAAATTAAATATAACCTTCTACTTAATTTAACTTTGATGAAATCATACGACTTATGTGTTCTTATTATGTGATTAGAAAAAGGATCAAATCAATAATAGTTGAATAAAAATACATTTCTCTCATTTGAATTAATACATTACAATTACACAATCTCTATTGATAAATTAAAGAGTGTAACTATCACATGATAATAAAAATAAGGTATCATGAAATCATCATCATATAAACCAAGTCTGATATTATGTGGCTTAGTAATGAAATCAGGATAAGTATGATTAAAATGTTTTTATACTTTTTTATCTAGGGAATGACACAAAAATTCTACTTATCTTGCTCTTTCATGGGATCATCTCATATGCTTAGCTAAATACATATATGCATATAATATTTGAAAATATTGAATAAGTGATAAGTAGAACAAATACTAGTATGGAACTTCTTTTTTTTTAGCATTTTTTTTTACTTTGTGATTTGAATTTAGGTGCTCCAAAAAATCTACATTTAATGTTTGTTGCATCATCTTTATTGAATAACATATAATCATTAACACAATAATTTGTTTTGTATGAGCTTAATCAAAGTTTGGCCACCAATTCCTTTATTTTGTATGAGTCATCTAGAACTAAGTTTTTCTATAGGTTAAACTCTTTTAAGAAGCCTTACAAATTGATTGAAACATTTTCATGGCATATTGTATTCGATTTTGATGCTTAGCATTATAACAATCACAAATTGTTCAGAGTAGTTAATGTGTAACCTTCCTACAATGGTTGTTGTGTTGCACTCAATAGTTCATAGAACTTATAAGCTTCTATGTTTAGTGGCTCTTTCTTTGTTACTCCTATAAACTAATCTCTTACTACATTGAATATCATTTCTTCATGTCTTCCAAAATTATATTCATTTGAAGATGTAAAGCTCATCGAAGCACTAGCATGAGCATCAATATGTGAATCATACTCACTATGTGAAATCCATAATCAATAATTTAGTTAAAATCATCTATGACATAAGTCCAATATAACTTCATCTGGCATTAAGTACATTTGATTCTTGTGCTTTGCTAATGGACATCAAAACTTTCCCTCTAAAAGAAATATATAAAGTTAAAAGGTCACATGCATAAAGTACTCCTCATTATTCATGAATACATCAATTAGTCTATTTTAGCCTAGATATAACATATTATATATCCATGACCTTTCCATTGCAGATATTCATCTGTTGTATGAAAATAGAGAATGTTTTAAAATAAATGACCTCACTCTATAAATTATAAATAATGTTATGGGAAAATATTTGGAACACCACGCAGATCTTGGAGGTACTTATTTAAGTAATCAAATATATCATTAAGGGATAAATATATTATCTAAAAAAATAAACATATTACCTTATAATAACGTCGATTATTTAATAAAGACTCTTAAGGCTGATAGGTATTCGATAAACTAGAGATTTTTCCACTGAAGTACATGGAGAGGTAGAGCAGAGTTTATTTTGTTGTATAGTTTGCAGTTCCCTATAAAGGCAAACCCCTACAATTAATTACATCTTAGAAGAAATAGAATTTCTTCAAGAATACTCTCGATTAAAGAAATTGACTTTCATCTCTATGGATTTCAAAACTTGTCTTAAAATAATGTTTAGTTTAAAAATTCAAAAGGGAACACTTCAAAAAGAAAGAGTTCTTTTCAAAAGTCAATAGGAAATAAGTAAGAAATACTTTTAGATATTAGGAAGTCTAGTAAGCATTTGGTTATTCCATTGTTAGGTTTTATATTTTCAAAATTGAAGTTATTGAGATTTTGAGTTTACATTTTATCAGAAATCTAAGACTTAAATTTTGTTAGCACAAGACTGCGGAAATGCTTAGTAGTTGAAAACTTATTCCAACTGGATGTTTCAGAATCTAAGTCTAAAAAAATGCTTCTAACAATGGTTAGAAACTTAGCCTAATTTAATTTTTAGAAATTTATTGGCTCATTTTCTCACTTGAGAAAATGAACATATCCTTGACTCTTCTAGATTTATTACTTTTCTAGAAGGGTCGTGAGCTAATACTACCTAACTGAACTTTAAAATCATGATTTCAGTCTATGTATGTAAGATGGCTAAGTTGTTGTGTTTAGAAAATAATGCTAAGAGTCTAAACTCACTTCTAACCCTAAGATAATGATTGATATGTTATGCAGCTAACTAATGCAATAATTTTTAATTTTTATATATTTGACTCATAATTTTATTTAAAGGCTTTAGGTATGCAAATCATGCCTAAGATGAGATGAAGTTAGAAAAATATTATGAGTCAAATCAATAAGAGAATGCACACTTACCCAAGAAGGATGGTCATCCTTACAAGTCATATGCCCTCTTATATACAATGGGTGAAGCACTCAATTCAAGAAGTATGAACAATATGCTCGCATGATTCACAAATGCAAATTATTTCTAGTTGCTTTTAAATTATGCCCAGGGCATTTTAATTAAAGTGAGGTTAGAAATTTTTATTTATGTTTAAGTTGTTTAGTTTAAGTGGGGTAGAAAATTTTAGTTTTTTATAGAAGTCTAATGTCCCAAACATTCCATCAAAGAACATGTCACAGAAAGAAATCTAAAAAAAACTTATTATTTCTATTACGCACTCTAAAATAAACCAAGCCAAATTCAAATTAAATTAAACAGGCTAGTACGATTGGGTATCGTAATACACCCTGAAAAGAGAAAGTGGGCAGTCGAGCTCTTCCTTTATACATGCAGCTTGGCCTAGAACTAAAAATTTGACCTGTGGGGTCTTTATTAACTTCAGGATCATTGCCTTCTTCAGGGACCTCTTTTGGCTCTAATATGGACTACCAAGTACAGCTCCTGTTAATCCTAAATCCTAATATATTATAACTTAATTATATGCTCAAATTACATTTTAAAATTCTAAAATAAATTCTAAACCTTGCAAAATATACATACGAAAAAATATACGGCACACTAGCAATTTATATTTCAAACATATGGGCTTAGTATCAGTGATTTCCAAGCTCATATGTACTTTCGAGCTATGCTTAGGGACTTTTAACCAATAATATTTATTTTATTTTATAATAGTCATCCTTTTAAGCACAACCCCCTTATAGAAAATAATTTTAGCCTAAAAAGTGTCTTAATATCAAGACTAGCAAGCAAACAATCCTAACCATCTAGTCTAAAATAGTACAACAACAACAAGCCTTTATCCCACTAAGTGGGGTCGGCCACACGAATTCTTCATCTCCATTGTGTTCAATTATGTGTCAAATTCTCATTTAATTCAAGAATACTAAGGTCATTTTTTTATACATCTTAACCAAGTCTTTTTAGGTCTACCTCTACCTATCTTAACATAAGGCAAATCTAATGCATCTACTCTCCTAATTGGGTCATCAGATGGTTGACGCATTATGTGAACAAATCCATCTAAGGTGACTCTCTCTAATCTTATCTGCCACTAGAGCTACTCCAACTTTTTATCGAATATACGCATTTCGCATTTTATCTCTAAGAGTAAAGCCACTCATCCATCGGAGCATTCTCATCTCTATAACACTTAACTTAGTATTATGCTTCTCTTTTAATGCCCAACATTCTGCACCATAAGTCATTATAGATCTTTCCACCATCTTATAAAATTTTCCCTTAAGTTTAAGTGGAAATTTTCTATCAAACAACAAGCCAGATGCATTCCTCCACTTCAACCATCCAACTTGAATTCTACTAATAACATCTCCATCAATTTTACCATCATTTTGAACAATAGAGCCTAAATATGTTAATCGCTCACTCTTATTAATGACTTATTTACCTAATGTCACAACACTACTACTAGAACTTCTACAACTAAAATTACACTCCATATATTCAGTTTTAGATCTACTTAAATGAAAACCATTAGACGCTAATGTTGACCTCCATAATTCAAGTTTCTCTTGGACTCCCTCTCTAGTCTTATCAACAAGAAGAATGTCATCAGGAAAAAGCATACACCAAGGTACATCTTCTTGTAAATGCCTAGTAAGAACATCCATAACTAAAGCAAAAAAGATAAGGGCTTAAAGCTGATCCTTAATGTAATTCAACTGAAATAGGAAAATATTTTGTCAATACTCCTTATGTTTGGACGTAAGTAAATTACTCTAGTATACATATCCTTAATGACTTGAATATAACCAATATTAACTCTTTTCTATTCTAGAATTCTCCAAAGAACATCTCTTCAAACTTTATCATAAGCTTTCTCTAAATCAATAAATATCATACGTAGATCCTCCTTACTTTCTCTATACTTCTCTATCAAACCTCTTAACAAGTGCATAGCATCCGTAATAGATCTAGCTGGAATGAAACTAAATTGATTGTGAGAAACTTTTGTATCACATCGTAACCTATGCTCAATTACTCTCTCCCATAATTTTAATGTATGACACATTAACTTAATTCCTCTATAATTTGCACACTCTTGTGCATCACCTTTAATCTTAAATATAAGAACCAACAAACTCTTCCTCCACTCATCTAGCATCTTTTTAGTCTTTAAAATAACATTGAAAAGATTTGTAAGCCAAGAAATTCCTTGATCTCCTAAATATTTTCACACTTCTATTGGAATATCATCAGGTCCTACTATTTTTCCACATTTCATTTTTTAAAAGCTTCTCTAACTTCAGAATTACTAATATGATGATAAAAATAAAATTCTCTATTTTTATTTAGGGTATTAAGGTTGCTAAAATTAATTGTACTTTCAGATCTTTCATTGAAAATTTTATCAAAATATCTCAACCACCTATTTTCAATATCCTTTTCTAAGAAAAGAACTTTATTATTTTCATCCTTAATACACCTCACTTGAATGAGATTTTTATTTCTCCTATCTCTTTGGTTGGCTAACTTATACATACAACTTTCACCTTCTTTGGTATCTAATATACTATATAAATCACTAAAAGCTAAATTTTTTGCATTATATATTCTTTTCTTAGAATCTCTACAGGCCACTTTATATCTTTCCCAATTCTCCGAGTTTTTATATCTAAACCAAGTTTTATAATAAGGCTTCTTATTTCTTATCTTTTCTTGCACACTCTGACTCCACCATCAACTATTTTTATTAAAATAAGCTTTTTCTTTTGATTCTCCAAGCACATTTTTAGCAACTTGCTTAATTTTAGTTGTTATTTTTTCCCATATAACATTAACTTCCTTATGAACATCCCAAATTCTAAGCTCTTGTAATTTACTTTTAAAAATATTTTTATTTGAGTTCTTTAAGTGTCCCCATCTAATCCTTATAATAATAATTTGATTTATTTTTCTTCTTACAATCTTTCATCTTAAAATTTAGAACTAACAATCGATGTTGGGTACTTAAACTTTCACTTGGAATGACCTTACAATCTAAACGATCTATTTTTATTATTAGAAAATAATCATTTTGTGTTTTACTAGATCCATTTTTATAAGTAATAATATGTTCATCTCTTTTCCTAAATAAAGTAATAGCAACTACAAAGTCATAATCTAAAGCAAAATCTAATACAGTCCTACCTTCTTCATTAGTCACTCCAAATCCATAACCACTATGAATACTTTTAAAATCTTCTACCACTCTACCAACATGTCCATTTAAATCTTCTCCAATAAATACTTTTTCTTCAAAAGGTATCTTTTGTATTAATCCCTCTAATTCATTCCAAAATTTTACTTTTGAGCTTACATCCAAACTTACTTGAGGAGCATAAACACTTATAACATTGTTAATCTTAGTATCAACAATAATCTTTAAAGCTATAATTCTATCTCCACATCTATTAATATTTATAACATTATCCTTCGAACTTTTATCTATAATCACACCTACACCATTTCTAGTTCGACTTCTACCTGAATACCAAAGTTTAAAACATAAATTATCAATCTCCTTAGCCTTCTCCCCAACCCATTTAATTTCTTGAACACATAAAATATTATCTTTCTATGAACCATAATATCTATTAATTTCATTAATTCACCTATAAGAGTACCTATATTCCAAGTTCCTAACCTAATTCTAGTTTTAAGAACTAACTTCTTTGCCCGCATCCGTCCATAATGTGGGAACCCTTGCTTATTTAACACTGCACCCGGGTGCTGATGCAGTGGCCCTTGCACATTTTTCATTGTACTCAAGCCATTCAACACATCGCTTCTAGGGAATGCCCTAGCATTAATACAATGATTTAAAGGATTCATGCCATGATTATTTTGATAAGTTTTACGCTAGTTGTCGACTACCTATCGCAACCCTCCACTTTCACATCCGAACTTGAGACCGGGAAAGGTAGTATTAAATAAGCAAGGACAACCTAAAATAGTACACCACAAAAAAATATCACATCATAATTAACATATCGGTCTAATCTAATTCTAAGGTCAGTGACATATCAATCTACTATGTGAAAGAGGGGTTTGTGTGGTATAACTGAATTAGGCCTTTCTTTGGTTCAAATTTTGATTGAGTTTAAAGTTTGTTTAATTTTATCGCTAGATAATTTTAATTTAAATGATTTAATTAATTTTAAGTTTTATTTAATTTCAAGAGTATTCATTTATGTTTAAGTTGAATTTAAGTTTTAAAGAATGAAGAATAACATAAATTCTGCTCAATTTTATTCAACATTTTAATCCTAGTAGAATGGAATTTTCACCCTCAAATGAAAATCTATTCTAGAGATCAAACTAAGGACATATGTATCTTAATCAACCTTTTTGATTTGTTTGAATGATTTATGTTAATTTAATTTAGTTATTATTTGATTTACTGTAAGATTAAGCTTGTTAGAGTTATTTAACTTTATGTGATTTTGATTGTTGATATTGATTACAGATTTGTTGGATTTTAGTTTCATTTAATTCAATTGTAACAAATTGTTTAATTTTTAATTCTTTTCATTGAATTAATATTTAACTCCTTTCTTTAAGTTTTAATTTAAAGATTTAATTTCATATGATTTGTATTAAATCATTTCAATATTGTTTAAATAGAAATGATTTTATCCTTTCATTTGAGTTTGGTTTGAATTGATTAATACGTTTTAATTTAATTAACCTATAATTTGAATGAAGCTTAAATGTAATCTTTTATTTAAATTCCAATTAAGAGTTTTGTCATTTGTTAAAGATAATAATTTGATTTATATGTTGATTACTATAGCTTGATGATCAATTAATTTAATTCAACTAACCTTTTATTTTACTTTAATTTATTTATTTAATTTTTTTAGATTTAATATTATAATTTTAATTTAAAATTAAGTAGATTTATATTATTATATTATTTTTTTTAGTTTACATGGCCAATCAAATATTAAGGTTTAATTTGCTTAATTGTTTTAATCAACATTCATTTCATATTTCAAATTTTATTAAGTTTGATTTGAGATTCATCAAATTCATGAAGTTAAATGATTTATGATGATAATATTTGAGTGACATAGTTTTATATCTTGGTTAAGTTCAATTAGTTTAATTGATTAATTGTTAGTCTTAATGTTGATTTAAAGGAGTTTTTTTTTTTGTAATTTGTTATTTAATTAATTTTTTATGGTTAAAATTTTGTTTCAATATTATTTGAATACTATTCCTAACCCAAGAAGTGTATAGAGATGAAACAATTAAAGTGCCAAACCTAACCTAGGCCATCCTAAACTTCTAAGTTATCCACATGTTCATATTATAAATGATTTAATCAATTATTCTTTTTTATTTATAATTTGATCATTCATCTCATGTAATTCATTTACTTAGATTTTATTTTAGGGATTTACCAAATTCCTTAAGTTTGATTGATATTAATTCATTTTGATTATTTTTAGTTTATTTATTGTTTGAATTTCATGATTGTACATTTTTATTTGAATAATATTATTATTTACATAATTTTTTTATTTGATTTGTTGATCATTATTAGGTTTTGATCTAACTAGTTTCATTATTTTTGGTTAAATTTTACTTCTTTTCATTGAGTTTGATTCGAAGTTTTATAAAATTTCCAGTATTTATATAGATTGGTTTAATTTTGATTTTTACAAATTTAGATTTTAAGGATTTTTATCATTAAACTTGTATGCTTAAATTGATTAAAGATTATTTTTGTAATTTTCAATTTGTTATTTGGTTAAGTGTCTTAAGGTTAAAATTTATTTAATGTTTTTTATTTGATAATTTATTCATCTAATATTTTGTTGCCATTTGATTGTGTTTATTTTATTAAATTTTCACCTAAATAAATACATTAATTAGAATTTGATTAGTGTCTCTAACTAACAATTCCTTATTCAGTTTGATTACTTAACTAAACGTTAGTCAATCTTTAGTTTAATTCTTTCAAAAAATTTAACCTAGTTATATGTTTAATTAAATTGATTTAAAATCTACGTTAATGTCTTATTTAATTTGTTTAATGTTCAAAATTATGTTTAGTTTATGATTTATTTGATTCAAATGATCAATTTTTTATATTATTTATTTAATTTAAATGTTTGATTTAATTAAGATTTAATGATTGATTAGCGCTCAATTAAGTTAACTAAGCAATATATTTAGAATTGGTAAATGATTATTAAATATCCTTGGTTGAATTCTTAGTTTATTTAAAACTTGATGAATTAAGTTAATTATGTTACATGATTGATTAGATTAGAATTTAATTTAGTATTATTTAAATTCATTATGATTAGTTTGATTAAAATGTGATTAATGATGCATCATAACTATCTTGATTAATTGATTTAGATGATTCAAATTTGATTAATGGTAAAATTAATTAAAATGTAACTAATGATTATTCAGATATTTGTGATTAATTTGATTTGTTATTTTTGACATAGTTGAAATTTTAGTTAATGATTATCTTAATTTATTTTATATAAATTTGATTTATTCAAATTAGATTTAATTTTTATAAAGTTTTTATTAACTTAATTTATTTAAGATGATTTAGATTCAATATAGTTAACTTGATTAAGTGATTAGTTTAATTAAAGGATTTAATCAAATTAATTATATATTAATTATAGATTAAATTAACCATAATTTTGATGACATCAATTTATGATAAATTTAATTAAGTGTTCACTTTAGTGAATATTAATTTATGATAAATTTCATGTGCCTTGTTCTAATTCAATTGAATGATTGACTTAAAATTCAATTAAAATAGTTAAAGGTTTAAGGTTTTATTAGACAAATTTGATGTAATTAATCCAATTGAATGCTAATTTTAATTTAATTACAAGTTGGTTGAATAAGTTAATCAAATATTGATTGTTGATCAATTGGATTGATTACCTTAACTATTGGTCAATTATGTGTTGTTAAAATTAAAGGATAAAGCTAATTAAAACTTGATTAATAGATTAATTAAAATTTTTAGTTTAATTAATTGATTTGATGTAATCACTTATTTATTTTTGTAATGATTTGATTAGAGTTTAATTCTTGGTTATTTATCATAATTAATCTAGTAAAGTATGAATGATGATTAATTCAATCGTCATTAATTTAAATAATTAAAGTTTAATTAATAATTAATCTTAATTTATCTTATTTGAGCTAATTTATTCAAATTAAGTTTATTTTAGATAGATGTTTAATTGTTTAGATTTAATCAAGAGTAATTTGATTTTAAATGATTAAATTGATTAAATATTTATTTAATTAAATAAAAGTTAATTATTTAATTATTTATATATGATTGATGTGATTTAATGAGTGTTTATGCTAGACTTAATTAAGTATTTCATTTATGTTTAGTTGGCTTAAGAATTATTATCATTATCAACATTATTATTATTATTTCATAGGGTTTATTAATTTAATTTTGATTTATTTAAGTGATTGATTAGTTTAATTTGAAGTTTCATTATTAAATGGATTAAGGGTTAGTCTTAGTTAGAAAATGATGAATTTATTATATTTAATTTATTTAAACAATTGATTCAATTAGCATTGGACTAATGATTAATTAGGCATTTGCTTTATTAAATTTTTGGTTCAATTAAGACATCAACTAGAGAAATTAATTTATTCAATAATCAATTAAATCAGTTATCATCAAGTGATTATCTGAACTAATGGTTAATTGGTTGTTGATCATAATTGATTTTAGTTAGATAGTTCATCTCATTAGAATCAAATTAATAATTAATTATGCTTTGACTTAATATAATTTGATTTGATAATTAATTAAATTTATCAGAATTAAGGAGTAGCTAAGTATTTCATTTGATCAAAGATTAATTATTGATTGATTAAATCAACCATGTTTAATTTAACTAAAGTTTAATTATGAAATTATTATGATCTTGATTAGTGAGTTAATTAAAGGTTTATTCAATTTGATTTCCAAGATTCAAATTCTATTAATGATTAATTTTTTTATTTAGATAATCTTATTAAATATGATTGAACATTTTTGTTTTCTTAATTAGTGTTTGATTTAAGCTCATTAGTTCTTAATTTGATTGAGTATTTAACTTGATTAAGGTTCGGTCATTGATTAATTCATAATTTGATTACTACTTGCTTTACTTTTCTTAATTAAGTTCCAATACTTTATTAAATTAAATTAAATTAATCAAGATTTGAATCTTCTGACTTTATATTTTTAATATTATGACTACCATAACTATTTCAATTATATTCTTGATTTTGTAATTTCAGGTATATTGACTGATTTTAGTTTGGTAATCCATTTATAATAATTTTATTTGAACTATTTTTTATTTCTTTTTTTATTTGATTTTTTCAACATATTTTAATCCTTAATTAGATGACTATGAGGTCTAACAAAATTTAGAAATATATATATATATATATATATATATATATATATATATATATATATATATATATATATATATATATATATATATATATATATATATATATATATATATATATATATATATATATATATATTGAGTGCTATGAGCTTAATCAAAGTTGCTTAAACTATTTTGATGATTTTTTTTCTGATTTCTTTGATTTTAAATTGTTTATTTCAACAAATTAAAGTATTTGGCCATTGAAATTCAATACCTTTTGATCTACTCATCATTTTGGCTTAAGATTTTTATGACATGTGTATTTTAACCTCAATTTCATTTCTTATAAATTTTAAATCAATTTGATTAAAATTTAGGATTGATTATAGAACTTTAATTTTTATTTAAACCAAAAATACCTAATGTAAATTGGGGTTGTTGGGTTCATTGGATTCCTCTCAAAAAAATGAATCCAACTAGCCTTTATTTGTAATTTTTTATTGAGTATTTTACTTTATTTTATAATTTTTTGAAGTTTCAAGTAATTTTTAGAATTTATTTAATTTAGATATCTCTTATTTTTCTATTTAAACCAGACAGCACTAACTAGGATCTACTTGATGCATGTTAAGCGCCTATTGGCCCATCCATGAGCTGACGTGCATTGTGTAGGACTTAGGTTAATTCAAATCATCTGATCTTTAGATCGGATGGTCCAGATTAAAACCAAATTACTAATGGGTTTAAATCAATATTTAGCATATCTAATATGGGTCGTCCGCTCCCATCAAGTGGAATGGACGACCAGATAACCATCTTCTCCCCAGTCGACGAACATATGATATTTATTAATTCCTATGGGTTTTGGTTGACAATGCATATTTTCTTTATATCAAAATCAAAGCTTTGATTTCTCCTAAAAGTTAAAGAGATTACATTACTAAAGCTCTTATTTAGTGGATTTTTTTTGTTTCGAAATCGATGTTCACTCAAGGCAAAGCTTTGACGTGATTTTGATCCCTTGCCTCCTCTTAGATTGTCCTAGCTGCCAACCACCATCGAAATTCACCAGAGTTTGGTTGTTTTGATTTTTTTAGTGAGTGGAAAAGGAAGGGAAGATTTGGTTAATCTTCTTAGCAATGGATGAGATGTTTTCAGGCCAGAAAAGGAGCTAAGAAGCTCTCTATTCTTTCATTTTTAAAGATGGCTAAACCACCATTAAAGGTGATTTGGGAGGTGGTCAATTGATTGGGGATGAGCTTGGGACTTGCTATGGGGGTGGTGGGTTGATTAGAGATCACTCTAATCTAATCAAGTGGAAGGACGAAGCTAGGAGAAGGATTTACAAGTGGGAAAGTAGATTTTTGAGTTTTGCAAAAATTTTCTTCTTTTCTTTCAATCCATTTCATCTAAATTTTTTTATTAGTCACCAAAGCTAATACATCAATTACCATTGAAGGATGTGAATGGGGTTTAGTATGCCAAAGTCCAATTTGGACTTTGTGATCTTTGATCTTGAATTTGGGTCAACTAATTTTGACCCAATTGGTTTAGGTTGGGCTAGGTGATCCAATTTGGCTCATTAGCATGGATTTATGATTTTAATTATGACTATTTGATCATTCAATCCCTTTTGATTCAATTTGTTTAAATTGATTTGTTTTTGGGATGGTTTGAACCCATTTTGACCCACTTTGACCAAAGTAGGTCAAATTGGATTTACATGGCCCAATTGATTATGTTGGGATTGGATTAGATTTAAATTATATTTTAATAATCATTTAGAATGATTTTTGTCAATTAATCATTTTTAATTTAGACTACTTTTAAGTTTGACCAAAGTTTGACCATGCCTTGACTAACTTTGACTAAAATGATTTAAATTGATTTATATGATTCAATTCACTTATATAGATTTAGATTAGGCTACAATCATATTTGATGGATTATTTGGAGTGATTTGAATTAATTAATTTCATTTAATTTAGGCTAATTTTGTGTTTGCCTTAATTTTGACCTAATTTGACCCATTAAATGCTTCAATTGGGCAATTTAGAATATGTTTGGATTTCAAATATGTTTAGTGAATTATTTAGAGCATTTAAAATTAATTAATTTGGGTTGAATTTTGAGATTAAAACTAAGTTGACCAACGTTATCCTAAACATGTCAAACTGGGTTCTCTTAGGTTTATGAAGCCAATTAGTCAAATTAGGCCCCAAAAAGGGTTGGATTGTATTAAATTATGTGTTTAGAGTTATTTGAAGTATTTAATTTGACTTAATTGTGTTTGTTTAAGTCTACTTGGACTAAGTGGCTTAGTTAGCCAATCTAAGCTTTTCATTAGTTTTATTTAGTTTTATGTCTAAATAAACTCATGTGATGATTTTGAGCCCTTGGAGTGGCTTAGTTCGACCAAAATTTAATAGTTTGACTTTTGGCTTGGAGAGACCCACATTGGTCAACTCTTAGTCAAATGACCTATTTGCCACTTTGTGCCCCATTTGAATTTATTTTTGGGTTCATTTTTATTTATGCATTGAATGTATGACTTTGGTTAAATTTAATTTGATTTCATTTGGACTTAGGTAATTTTGAGCTTAAATGGGTTAATTGAGTTAATCAACTCAATTATCTCAATTTGAACTCAATTAAATTTTAATTTTAATTCAAATATATTTGATTTAGATTTCTATTGAGTGTTATTAAATTTGAACTTGATTTGGATTCACCTAGTCCAATTAGTTTAGGTTAAGTCCTAGAATGATTCACTAGGATGACATATGGCTTTCATTTTGAGGTATTTTGAGTTTAATTTAGTCTTGAATTTAATTTTAATTTCAAATTCAGTTTTTATTAAATTTACTATTTTATTTTGATTAAACACTTAGCATTAGGTGTAGTATCCTAAGTGCATACTTAGGGAGCTCTTTATCTAAGATTAAGGGTCACTATGATTAAGGATGATGTTAATCTCATCCAAAAATGATGTTAACAAAGGCGTCACACAAACTACCTAGTTAAGATGATTAAATGAAAGAAATCATATTTCTAAAATTTTGGATTATTCCTAACATTATTATACTAAGGCCAATGGCTAATCATGTAATTTATCCAAATGTATAGACATTAGATAAAAAAGTTGAAATTATATTTGATCACTAAATTGAGAAAATAATAAAAGGAACCAAATTACCAAGACCATATTCCAAAAAATATCAAGACCTCTTATATACTTCGAATAACAAAATTATTACTCAAAATAATCCAAAATAATATGATTCAAGGAGTCATATTAACAAATTATAAGCATAGATGCATTAACAGTGGTCGAGTCTAATACTATCATTAAATTATATATAAACCCACACACATAATTTACAATAATTGTACTTAATAATAGAATAATTAACAAATCCCTAATACAAATTATTAACAAATCCTTGATTTGTAATAATAATAGATGAAGTAGCTCAAGCATACTTAATTGCTAAAACTAACAACCAACATCTATCAAATTTACATGAAGTCAACACCAAATTTTTAAAAAGAGTAATCGCCTTACTTTAAATTATTTGTGCAACTTAGAAGAGGATATTGAAGAATGATTTTTTTTATAATCATCTTAGAGAGGGAGAGAGGGAGAAAGAGGGAGATACATGAATTCCTAGATCTAAGTTAAAGAATCATAATTCTAACTCTGAACTACAAAAATATCTTAAGACATACGGATTCAAAATAAGTTTCAATAAAATTTAAACTAGAAATAGAAAATACTTTTAATAACTTCAAATCCACAAATCACAATATTAAACGGATGAAATTTCAAATAAAAACTTGTAGAAATTAGTGAAAGAGTTTTACATCTAATTATATAAAGAGACCGAAGAAATTTGACTATTTTTTGAAGATTTAGTGTGCGTTTGGGACAGTTGCAGCTGCTTGAGAAGTAGCTGTGAAGCTATTGCAGAAGCTGGTGGTAGGAAGTTGCTGTTGCTGAAGTTGTGATTTTGTTTGAAAAATTAAATTCAAAATCTATTGTGCTGCAGCTGTTTGTGCAGAAAAGACTAAAATATTCTTATGTGTTGAATGTTATAAAATATAGTGAGGGAAAATAAAATAACTAATTTTCATATGTAAGCATAAGTCCTACTAAATTACATTAAGAGATTATATATCATATAATAAATAACACTAATATTAAAATTAATTAATTAATTAATTATAAATATATTTTTTTAATATTAATTAGTAAATCTCTAAGTATTTATTCACTAAAATAATTAATCAATAATCAATTTTTTATTAAATAAATTAAACATTAATCAATATTTTTAATTTTTATTTATTTGTCATAAACTACTTGATTATCAAATATAAAATTTATAATTAAATTTATTAAATTATAATTATCATAAACTACAAATTTTAATTAATCATTAATAATAAATTAAATTAGATAAAACTCATTTAAATTAAATTTAAGTAAATAAGATTAATTCAAATAAATTAAATATTAATCAATATTATATTTAAAATTAATTAGTTATGAATTAAGAATTATATAATAAATTATAACAATAATAAATTATCCCTCCATCATTTCAAATCATTGACCGCGGAGGGATAATTTAGGAAAAAAAGTCAATGAATGTGGGTCGCGAAAGATTTCTCAAGTCCTAGCTTCATGGTGTCTTCACCTCAAATTTTGAAATTTTGGCCAAATGCGTCCCCGCGTCGTGTACTTGCAGCAGTAAATGGGCCCTTAGAAGCGAAAAAATATTATATGTGGAGTCCGGTAGCTTTACACCCAAACACCAACTGGAACGCAACACGTGTCCAGTATTAAAATATGATTTTTCTTACTTTAAAGCGTTGTAACTTAACGACGTTGTTAACATTAACTCGGCCCAGCCCGTCCCGTTAAAACAGCGGGGGGAGAAAATATTACGGACGACGTTCCAGATTTCGAGCCACAGAAAATTTTAGGGATTTCATTTTTTAGCAGAGATTTTCCTCAGCTCCCTCTCGCTCCCAGTGTGCATTCGACCTTCCCCCAAAGATTTGCTAAATCTTGGGCATTAAAAATTGAGGTTTTATAGGCGACTACATGAGGTATTTCTTTCTGCATTCTTGAACTTTAACGATCTTATGATTTTCACAATTGTTCTCACTATCGAATAGGAGCACATTTAGAACATTTTGAGTTATTTAAAGGAAATGAGACTATTTTGCTGGTTTAGGGTTTAGTTTTTCATGTGTACTCTCTGTACTCTGATGAGGGTATACACTATTTTTTCAAATTTTTCAACTATGGGGTTGTCATATGTTTAGTATATCTCATTTTAAGATGTTTAGAGATGTTCAATAAAGAATTTGATACTTTTGGGATTGTTTTTCATGTGTATACTCTATACTCTCATAAAAGTACAGCCTATTTTTTAAAAAAATTTCAACTGTGAGGCCTGTCATATGTTTAGTACATCCCATTGTAAGATGTTTGGAGATGTTTCATGAAGGATTTGATAATTTTTGATGTTGTTTTACATGTGTATACTCTCTGTACTCTCATGAGGGTACACCATATTTTTTCAATTTTTTCAAATGTGGGGCTTGTCATATGTTTCAAATAACCTAATGGAATATGTTTTGAGATGTTTCATAAAGAAATTATTAGTTTTGGGGCTATTTTTTATGTGTACTCTCTGTACTCTCATAAGAGTACACCTTATTTTTTCAGTTTTTTCAACTGTGGGGCTTGTCATATGATTACTATAACCTATTTTAAGATGTTTGAAGATGTTTTATGAAGAATTTGCTAGTTTTAGGAGCTATTTGCATGTGTACTCTTATACTCTCATGAGAATGCATTTATTTTTTTCAGATTTTTTAACTGTGTAACTTGTCATATGTTCAGTATATCCCATTGGAAGATTTTTGGAGATGTTTCATGAAGAAATTGCTACTTTTTGGGGCTATTTTGTATGTGTACTCTCTATACTCTCATGAGAGTACACCTCATTTTTTCAAAAATTTTAATGATTGTGGCTTGCAATTTGTTTGACATAACCTATTATAAGATATTTGGAGATGTTTCATGAAGAATTTGCTAGTTTTTGGAGCTATTTTACATGTGTACTCTCTGTACTCTCATTAGAGTACACCTCATTTTTTCAAAAATTTTAACTGTGGGGCCTTTCATATGTTTAGTATATCCTATTGAAAGATATTTGGAGTTATTTCATGAAGAAATTGCTACTTTTTAAAGCTATTTTATATGTGTACTCTCTATACTCTCATGAGAGTACACCTCATTTTCAAAATTTTAAGCTTTGTGGGACCTTTCATATGTTTAGTATATCTATTGAAGATGTTGGGTTATTTCATGAAGAAATTGCTACTTTTTAAAGCTATTTTATATGTGTACTCTCTATACTCTCATGAGAGTACACCTTATTATTTCAAAAAATTTAACTGTGGGGCTTGCAATTTGTTTGCCATAACTTATTATAAGATGTTTAGAGATATTTCATGAAGAATTTGCTAATTTTTGGAGCTATTTTGCATGTGTACTCTATGTACTCTCATGAGGGTACACCTTACCTTTTCAGTTTTTTAACTGTGGGGCTTATCATATGTTTAATATATCCCATTGAAAGATGTTTGGAGATGTTTTATGAAAAATTTGTTGATTTTTATGGCTGTTTTGTATGTGTACTCTCTGTACTCTCATGAAAGTACACCTCATTTTTTCAAAAATTTTAATAGTGGGGCTTGCAATTTGTTTACCATAACCTATTGTAAGATGTTTGGAGATGTTTTATGAAGAATTTACTGGTTTTTGGAGCTATTTTGCATGTGTACTCTCTGCACTCTAATGAGAATATGCCTTATTTTTTTCAAGTTTTTTAACTATAGGGCTTGTCATATGTTTAGAATATCCCATTTGAAGATGTTTGAAGATGTTTCATGCAATATTTATTGATTTTTGTGGTTATTTTACATGTGTACTCTCTGTACTCTCATGAGAGTATACCTCAATTTTTCAAAAATTTTAATTGTGCGGCTTACAATTTGTTTACCATAACTTATTGTAAGATGTTTGAAGATGTTTCATAAAGGATTTGCTAGTTTTTGGAACTATTTTGCATGTATACTTTCTGTACTCTCATGAGAGTACACCTTATTTTCTTCAAATTTTTTAATTATGGGGCCTGTCATATGTTTAGTATATCTCATTAAAGATGTTCGGAGATATTTCATGAAGAAATTATTACTTTTTATGGCTATTTTGCATGTGTACTCTCTGTACTCTCATGAGAGTACATCTCATTTTTTTTCAAAATTTTTAAATGGTTTATTGTTTAGATGCATGCTTGCAAAGATATTTGAATATATTTAAGATTTAAAATTTTGGAGATGTATATTTATGAAGAATTTTTGGTTTTTGGGATTATTTTGGGATTATTTTGCACTCTCTCTCTCATACACCTTATTTTCAAAATTTTTTAATTTTTGTTTACCATAACTATTGTAAGATGGAGATGTTTTATATAAAAATTTGCTAGTTTTAGAGTTATTTTGCATGTATACTCTACTCTCCGAGTACACCACCTCAATTTTTTTCAACTGTGGAGCTTGTCATATGTTATGTATATCACATTGCAAGATATTTGAAGATGTTTAATGAAGAATTTGCTACTTTTTGGGATTATTTTGTATGTGTACTCTCTGTACTCTCATGAGGGTACATCCCATTTTTCTAAAATTTTTAACTCTGAGGCTTGTCATATGTTTACTATATCCCATTGTAAGCTATTTGGAGATGTTTCAGGAAAAATTTGCTAGTTTTTGGGACTATTTTGTATGTGTGCTCTCTGTACTCTCATGAGAGTACACCCTATTTTTCTAAAATTTTTAACTGTCGGGCTTGTCATATGTTTATTATATCTCATTATAAGCTGTTTGGAGATATTTCATGAAAATTTGTTAGTTTTAGAGCTTTTTTGCATGTACTCTATGTACTCTCCTGACGGTGCACCTTATTTTTTCTATTTTTTCAACTATGATACTTATCACATGTTTACCATAACCTATTAGAAGATATTTAGAGATGTTTCATGAGGAATTTATTGATTTTAGGAGTTGTTTGCATGTGTACTCTCTAGGCCTCCATTGTGCAGATAATGTTCTCATTAATTCACTTTTTATTTTGAAGTTTAAAATGTCTGGGAAAAGGATAACCTCCAAATGTAGGCCAACCAGCATTTGAGCAGTGTTTGATATTATTTCAGGATGCTTTATTGATGAAGTTCTTGACATTTTAAGAATGCTACATTTGCATCAATTCATTAGAATGAATGGAATTTAGCAAGATTCTGTTGTCATCACTTCAATCATGTTTTGCTGGAATATAGAAAAGCAAACATTCTCTTTTGGTGGCCAATGCATTTCTTTCACACCCAATAAAGTTGCATTAATTGTAGAGATGCCAAATAGAGGGGAGAAGATCATATGGCAGAAATCTCCACTTTCAAAGTTCAACTCAGTGGATTTTAAGAATAAAATTGAGAATTTAGATTGCTCGTTGACTGCAGCACAATTTGTGCAGTTGTACATACGGTTTTTACTTTCAAATCTTTTTTTTATATATCACAATTATAAAGTGGAATCAAAATTGATAGTCTATGCCGATGACATAGAGATATTTGTTTATTATAATTGGTCGGAAGTTATCTAAAGCTTCCTGGTTTCACAGTTTGATAGTATTACATCAAAAATTTTGACACAGAAGACACCTGAGTACATGAGTGGCTTTGTCACTCTTCTAATAGTATGTTTTACATCTTCAGATTTATATTATTTGATGCATTGAAGTTAAGTTATGTAAATATTCATTATAAATCTGGGCGGTAGAGCACATAGGAATCATAAGGCCACCCTTTCCTTCTGCAAAGTCATGTATGTTACGATGATCAAAAATAAAGTTTGCAGATGATTCCTTCAGTGGTTTGTAAGGACACTAGGTGACACAAAATAAATTCACTTCATTTACCTCAGAATGTATTTATTTATATTATAAATCATCATATTTTCTTATTGTTGTAACACAGGTTTGTCATTCATTTGAAGACATATTAGAGGAGGAGACATGGCTCCTTGAAATAGTGCCCCCTATCCAACAAACAACCCATGTCGAGCCCGATAGCAGCCCCATTCCAAGTCCAAGGAGTGGAGCCCCCAGTGAATCTTCATACATCTCTCTTGATATTCTCCCCCTTCTAATGTATCTGGCCTGCCATAAAAAGCTTTGCAATAGAAGATACTTTCAGGTTTTAGGGCCCTGGGGGAAAGAGTATCATGTTTTGAAGCATCAATAACTGAGAGAATCAATGGTATTGATTTGTCGGTAGCTACAATTGAGGTGGTGGTTGCTGGACAAAATGGTCCTAGCATGGGGGAAGCTCCTATGGAGCCTACCATAGGGGAAGCTCTTGAGGAAGCTACCACTGGGGAAACACCTATGGAGGTTACCACAGGGGAAGCTCTTGTGGAGGCTACCACTAGGAAAGCTCCTGTAGAGGCTACCATAGGGGAAGTGATGGAGGTGGGCTTCTTTCTTTTGATGAGATTGAGAGAACGTGGGTATTGGGGGAGAGGGAAGAAGATATGTTGGATAACTAGAGCTCCCACCAAGGATTGCCAAGGTTTGGCCACCAAGCTCTCAAACCACAAGAATAACTCAAAATTTTGCAATTGCCAAAAGTTCCCTTTCATTCAAGTAAGAGGGGCTATTTATAGCCATTACAAGCATATTTCAAAAGAAAAGAATTCAAAATATGGAGGGAGGTGGGTGGCCACATTAATGTGAAGCATTAAATTGCCTCATTATTTTATGCCAACCACCCACATGTCATGCATTTTTTATGTGGATTCAACCACCTCATGTCATGCTTTGAATTTTAAATGCAAAATTTCAAACATGGAGTTTCTAGAAGAAAATTAAAATTACATAAATAAATAAGAAAAAGATGAAATCATGAAATGGGCCTTAGCTAATGGGCTAAGCTACTTCTTTCTTGAATTTTCTTGGGCTTTAGCTTGAGATCTTGTAAATGGACCTTGGGCTAAATTTTCTTGGGCTTTAGCTTGAGATCTTGTAAATGGACCTTGGGCTCTAATTTTGGTTCCTCTTGATGTTCTACATCAACTCCACAGGCTCAATTGAACTCACTCGTAGAGTTGAAATTTAAGAAATCTTACTAATTGTGGGGCTAGCTTCTCCAAATCGGTATGAGTCAACCATGTGTCGGTGGCTTATTCTTCCAACGAACTAAGATGTTTGAAGGCTGGATTAATGGGTGCTTCCTCGTGATAATATAGTCAACTTCAAGGAAGAGGGCACGCAAGTACGGTGTTATATCTCCGCTAAAGAGTTACGAACAAGTGGAGGTTTGCTAGTTCCTTCGTATGATAGAATATCTTCAATATTAATAACTGGATGAATGAGCATATCAGCAGGCAAATCAAGGTGATAAGCATTAGTTCTAATTTTCTTGAGAATTCTAAATGGGCCACAGGCTCGTGCATGTAATTTCTTATATCTAGTGGTTTGATAACGCCGGTAGAATGCGAATCAATACATAATCACCTTCTTTATATTCTTTTGTTGAGCGATTATGATTTGCCTTAGAAGCATAATTTTCATTACTTATAGTAATTTGCTTTCTTATATCTTCATGGAGGCTTTGAAAATTTTAACAAATGAGAATCGCATCGAAAATACATGAGATGGTAGGTTTGCAACATCAATTGGTCATCGTGGGTTTTGACCATAGACTATCTCAAATGGTGATTTTTTTGTAGTTCTAGATGTAGTACTATTATAGGCAAATTCTGAGGTTGGCAAATGTAAATCCCAATTTCCTAGGCTTTTACCTACTAAGCATCTAAGCAAATTTCCTAAGCTACGATTAACTACTTCAGTTTGTCCATCAGTTTGTGGGTGAAAGGCAGAAGAAAATTTTAATTTGGTTCCTAATAATTTCCATAATGTTTTCCAAAAATATGAGACAAACTTAACATCCCTATCAGAAATAATGGTTAAAGGGAGACCATGGAGTACTATTTCTTAAAAAATAATTTAGCTATATAAGAAGCATCATTGGTTTTTGAACAAGGTAAGAAATGAGCCATTTTTGAGAATCTATCCACTACAACAAAAATACTATCATGTCCTCTAGCTGTCCTAGGTAATCCTAAAATAAAATCCATTGATAGGTCTTCCCAAGGACTATAAGGAACAGGTAAGGAAGTGTATTGTCCAGACCTTTGTTTGATAGTTTTAGCCTATTTACAAATTAAACATTGAGCCACTAATTTTGAACATCTCGTTTTAATGAAGGCCAATAAAATCTATTTTCTAATAAACATATGGTCTTATCCTTTCCAAAATGACTACAAAGCTCGGTGATAAGAAATTCTCTAAGAGAAGATCGAGGAATGCATAATTTTCCTTTATATAAATACCCATTTGTTATCAAGAATGTCCCTTGTAAAGTTATTGGTTTATCTAGATGTTCAAGATAAATTAAGTGAAAATCAGGGCACACAATATAATCATCTTTAATTCTATCAAATCCGGGGATTCTCAATTCTAAAGAGAAAATCATTAGGTTTACCTAGATAAAGCATCGCGTTTATTCTCAACACCAGCTTATGCTTTAGAACAAAAGTCTTGTAAAAATTCAACCCATTTTGCATGCCTATGACTTAATTTTTGTTGAGTATTAATAAATTTTAAGGCATGATGATCAGAATTAAGTATAAATTCTCTATGTAAGAGATAGTGTCGCCAATGCCTTAAGGATTGAATTACAGCATAAAACTCTCTATCATAAGTGGAATATCGTTGTTTGGCTTCATTTAACTTTTCACTAAAGAATGCTAGGATGATTCTCTTGACTCAAAATTCCACCTATCCCAATTCTTAAAGCATCACATGTAACTTCAAAGGCTTTAGAAAATCAGGAGGATTGGTGCAGTGATAAGAACTTTAATTTGCTCTAAGGCCTTTTGTGCATTAGAGTCCAACAAAATTTATCTAATTTTAGTATATCAGTTATCGCAACAATGGTACTAAAATTCTTAATAAATCTCCATAAAAATGGCTAAACCATGAAAGCTTCTAACTTGACTTTTAGGTGATGGCCAATCTAAGATTGCTTTTACTTTAGAAGGATCAGGTTTAAGTCCAGTAGTGGATATAATAAAGCCTAAAAAGATTACCTCAGTTTGCAAAAAGAAACACTTTTTTAAATTAATGTATAATTTCTCTTGTCTAAGCAGCTCAAATACTATTTGTAGGTGTTGTAGATGTTCATTTTCACTTGGACTAAAAATTAAAATATCATCAAAATACACCACCAAAAATTTACCTATATAGGGTTTAAGAACAGTATTCATTAATCTCATAAATGTGCTAGGAGCATTTGAAAGTCCAAAGGGCATGACAAGCCATTCATAAAGTCCATCGAGGGTCTTAAAGTCTTCCACTCATCTCCGATCTAATCCAAATTTGATGATATCCACTTTTTAGATCAATCTTTGAAAAAAATTGCCCCGAGATTAAATCTAACATATCATCTAATGGGGGAATAGACCTATATTTGATAGTAATTTTATTTATTTCTGTCACACACATTCATGTTCCATCTTTTTTTGGAGTTAATAATGGGCTGCACAGCTAAGACTCTCTTGAATAAAACCCTTTCTTAATAATTCCTCAACTTGTCTCTTAATCTCAATATGCTCATAGGGTTCATCCTATAATGAGGAAGATTAGAAGTTGAGAACACAGTAAGAACTCAATAGCATGTTGAATGTCTCTAAGAGGAGGTAGCTCATCGGAAGCTCATCGGTGCAATATCATTAAAATCGAAGAAGAGAAGAGACCACATCGGTATGTGAAACTCATTAGATGCGGTATGACTTCTTTATATGTAATATGTGAAGAAGAAATGGATCAAAAATTCATTTGTAAAGCTCCAAAACCTATTATTTCTATCTTTGGGGTCAAAGGAGGAAGAGTAGATGTTTTAAAGTAAGGATCAGAAATGATAGTATTAGGCATAATAGAAGGATTTTCTATGATAATTAATTGAAGTTTGGCATTTTTCTTCAATAGAGGCTTAGGTTGCAAGTCAGAAGTTGTTTTGTGTGGTGTTATGGAGGGTGTTTTTTCTACTGGCTTTATTGGTAAGAGTTTAATAGTCTTGCTATTATGTTTAAAACATAAGTATTTTCCCTACCATAGTGAATAACATTCATATCATATAGCCAAGGTCGTCTAAGAGAATATGAGCAATGTAGGAGAACATCACACCAAATTTGATCCTCATAGCTTCCTATTTTAATAGGAACTAAACACCCATTGGTGATGGGAAGAGATGTATGATTTACCCACTAACATGAAATGGCTCGGTGAGGTTGATTTTAGGTTGGCTCGAGTTAATGTGTTGAAATGGCGTTAGCACTCCTCCATCATAGCCAACTACATCTCTTTTCATTACACAAAACATACATGCTAAAATGTTCTTTCTCCTCTTCTTACGCCTCATTTTTAATTACACTAAGACATCTCATCACATTAATATAAGTGTCATCATTTAATTCTAATTCTTCATCAGATAATGGGGTGTCATCATAAACTTCTTCTATTTTGTCATCTATTGGATTTTCAATTTCTTCTAAAAATAAGATTTGAGCTTTACATTGATTTTGCATATGACCCTTTTTATGACATTTAAAACATATTACTTCCCTAGTGTTCTTAGAGCTCCCCTCAATTGTAGTTTTAGGCAAAGTGGTTGGGCCATTTGGATGGGGGTCTAACAATAGATCTATGAGAAGAAATGGAAGGTACTTGACTTTTAGTTTTAGAGAGTGATTTCTTTTGTTGTTCAACCAATAATGCATAATGAAATGCTTCCTCTAAAGATTGTGGGTCAAATAATTCAACTTCATTTCTAATTATCCCTAAATAATAATATAAATTTATTGGCTATTAATCATTATCAATCTGTCTTCTAGAAACTAGATCTTCAAAGTATTTAAGTATTAGGTTACAAGATAATTACCTTGTCTCAAAGTTAATAATTGACTATGTAGCTTCTTATCATGATGCCTAGGACAATACTTTTGCTCTTAACATTTCTTTCATTTCTATCCAAGTTAGGTTTGTCCTTCCTAATCTTTGTTCTTTAGCTAAAGTATTTGTCCAATAAATTTTAGCATGTCCTATTAATTTCATTTTAGCAAAAGTAACTCGTTGATAATCATCCATTTTATACCAATCAAAGAAGTCATCCATTTGAACTAACCAATCAAGAAATTTATTTGGGTCATGTACACCATCGTAAGTTGGGGCTTACTTTAACTCTTAGATGGATCATTAGAGTCTTCTATAGTCTTAAAATAATTTTCTCCCCTTCCACCATTTCTAGCAATTGATTGTCTTCTAAGTGGTTGATTTTCTCTATGGTTTGGATATGAATCTTCTTCATCTATTCCTATTGGCACAGTTTGAGCAGGTATTGGAGGAGTTGGTACTCTATTATTTTGTAGATGCGCAATAAGAGTTTGCATTTGTTCTTTAAGTTCTTGCATTTGATTCTTACTTTCTTCTAATATTTGTTGAGTTTTTAATTCATTATCTTGGATCCTAAGATCTAAAGCATCAACTAATCTAGTCAAATTTCCAACTTGATCTTGAGAGATAGATTTTGGTGCCATGAGATTTCTTTTTTTTTAAAATAAAAAAAAAGATATATGAAAAGGGGCTAGTGAAAAAAAATGAAAAAAAGTATAATATAATTGTGCAATCAAAGAGAAATTTTAGGCTAAGAGAACTTCAGTGAGGAGGGGTACAAGACCACTTAAATCCCAAGCTCTCCTTAGACAGTTTAGGTCTTTTTGACAAAGTTCTGTTTAGCTTCCAAAATCACCAAGTTTAACACATTTATATTATTATGCAAAAAAAAATTATGCAATGAAAAATGCTCAAATTTATCAAGCCTCTTTTTTTTTTTTGAGAAAGCAAGTTATCATAAGTTAATAAAAAAAACTTCTAAAATTAACCATAAACAATAACAAAGATAATAAAAGTAATTAGATTTTGATTTGCACTAATGGCTAGGTTATATTTGGTGAAGAATTACCTCACTAAGGTGCTCTCTTAATTTTTTTCTCTTTTTTTTTTTTTTTGGAAGGTGGGCGCACAAGTTCACATTGGAAATGGCTAAAATATATAGTGGCTTACTAATTGAAATTTTATGTTATCACCATAAACTTGCAAGCAATATATCCTTCCAAGCTACTAATATGTATTTAAACTATCATATAAAAGAAAATCAATTAACCTCACAAGTTCAAGAAAACTCACAAGTTTGAAGACAAGTCATTACTTGAGATGCTCCCTTTGTTGAAGCTAACTTTTATCCAAATTTGCTCCTTCAGGGCTTACTCACGATAAATTTGATGGAGGTGGGCTTCTTTCTTTTGATGAGATTGAGAGAACGTGGGTATTGGGGAGGGAAGAAGATATGTTGGATAACTAGCTCCCATTAAGGATTGCCAAGGTTTGGCCACCAAGCTCTCAAACCACAAGAATAACTCAAAATTTTTGCAATTGCCAAAGTTCCCTTTCATTCAAGTAAGAGGGGCTATTTATAGCCATTACAAGCATATTTCAAAAGAAAAGAATTCAAAATATGGAGGGAAAAGTGGGTGGCCACATTAATGTGAAGCATTAAATTACCTCATTATTTTATGCCAACCACCCACATGTCATGCATTTTTTTATGTGGATTCAACCACCTCACATGTCATGCTTTAAATTTTTTAAATGCAAAATTTCAAACATGGAGTTTCTAGAAGAAAATTAAAAATTACATAAATAAATAAGAAAAAGATGAAATCATGAAATGGGCCTTAGCAGCTAATGTCTTCTTCTTTCTTGAATTTTCTTGGGCTTTAGCTTGAGATCTTGTAAATGGACCTTGGGCTAAATTTTCTTGGGCTTTAGCTTGAGATCTTGTAAATGGACCTTGGGCTCTAATTTTTGGTTCCTCTTGATGTTCTACATCAGGAAGCTCCTGTGGAGGCTTCCACTTGGGAAGCTCTTGTACAGGCTTCCACTAGACGGGAAGATGTTGCTCAGTCTTTACTAGGTAGCATTGAACGTGGTGTGAAGGCCAGGTAGCTGAGGAAGAGAAAAGTAATATACTCCCCATTCACACAAATGTACAAGAAGTCATGCAGCAAAAAACTCTTACTGTTGTTGCTACACAGGATGTATAGACAATAGAAGAGGTATTGCTTTGCTACCCTTTTAATTTAATCTAATAAAAGCTAATTTCAGTAATTTTTTATGAAGGTTAACAAAGATGTTCCAATATCAGTGGATGAACCAACGACTGCGATCGTGGTGGTTAAGGAGTGTCAGGCGGAGGTATTCTTCATCTTAGAAGATTCAGCTTTAATTCATAATGAATCTAGCTCTTAAACCTTATTAATTTCTTGCAGCCAGCTGAAACACATGATATTGTAGACTTCTCATTAAGAGATGTCATGCTCAAATATATTCGCTCATTGACACCTCATGATTCAAGCAAGTCATTTTTTAGTTTATCTCATTATGTATACATAAAATCACCTTTTCATTTAGTAATGCTCACATTCCCATGCTTCTCACATGCAGGAGTGATAGCATATTCACTGGCAATATCATTATTACGAGAGGCCAAATTGATGAGTTCTTAGTCGATTCTGTGGATGCACGTGATGTCTTTGCCTTTTTTACTTGAAATTATACTCTTTGTCACGGCTATATGTCCCCTATATGTATGTTTCATGCCTACACTAGGTGAGTTACTGCACGAAATTTCCTATATGATCCCTTCCAAAGTTTTGATAGTTTGAAGCTACTAATTATAAACTTTTTCTTGAATTCTTATAGAGTTATGCTAAATATGGCCTACCAAAAGAAAGCAAAATGTTCATCCAATATGTTACTACAGATAGTGTTTCATGGGTTAATTTACTCTTACTTCCAGTTATCAATAATCAGCTCAATGTCACAATCCAATATATTCTAATAATTTATAAAATATTATTTATTATTTTGCTAAAAGGACTAAAATATATTTGAAAGTTTTATAAAAATTAAGAAAATTCTCTTTTTAAACCTAATTGTTCTATTAGTTTCAGTATTTTTTATATCTTCTATTCCCTAAACAATGAAAATTTTATAAGAATTAACAAAATTCTTGTATAGTTATAAGCTATTCAGAGGGTGCTTGGTGGATTATCGGAGCTGTTTCCCATGTATACTCTTTGTACTCTCATGAGAGTACACCCCATTTTGTCAATTTTTTTTCAGATATTCTACCATATTTGGGGATGAAATGTTTAATAGATGCCATTGTGAGCATTTTGGAGGCTTCTTAGTAAGTTTTTGAAGCTGTTTTGAATGTATACTCTTTTTACTCTCATGAGAGTATACCTCATTTTCTTAGTTTTATTCAACATTTCTACCAATTCTTTCATTCATATATTTAGTAGATGTCATTACAAAAGATTTGAAGGCTGTTTGGTAGATTTTAGAGCTTCTTTGTATGTGTACTCTCTGTACTGTCATGAGAGTATACCCCATTTTCTCCATTTCTATCAGATGTTCTACCCTATTTGGAGATAAAATAATTAGTAGATGCAAATGTAAGATGTTTGGAGGTTTTTTGCTAATTTTTGGAGCTATTTTGTATATGTACTCTCTGTACTCTCATGAGAGTACACCTTATTTTCTCAGTTTTTTCAACTATTCTACCCATTCTTTCATTCATATGCTGAGTAAATGCTATTACAAGCTGTTTGGAGGCTACTGGTGGAATTTTGGAGCCACTTTGCATGTGTGCTCTCTATACTCTCATGAGAGTACACCTTATTTTCTCCATTTTTGTTAGATGTTCAATTCTATTTGGAGATAAAATATTTAGTAGATGCAAATGTAAGATGTTTGGAGATTTTTTGCTAATTTCTGGAGATATTTTGCATGTGTACTCTATGTACTCTCATGAAAGTATATCTTATTTTCTCAATTTTTTTAGCTATTCTACCCATTCTTTCATTCATATGCTGAGTAGATGTCATTACAAGCTATTTGGAGGCTGCTTGGTAGAATTTTGAAGCTGCTTTGCATGTATACTCTCTGTACTCTTATGAGAGTACACCCTATTTTTTCAATTTTTTCAGATATTATCTATTGTTTGGAGATAAAATGTTCAGTAAATTTTGGTAATAAAACCCAGACTCTATTGAAGAGAATTTTTAGTGATTTAAAGTACAAAATATCAACAGCACATTAAAAACATTAGCAGCATAACTCGAAGTACAAAGATTACCTTCCAAGTACAACATAGTAACTACTAATTGACACACTTTCAGTCAAATTGACATTAAAGTATGTACAGCCAAAGAACACATGACAACTAAATGATATCATACATTAAAATATTTTCCTGTAATGATATCCATCATCAGCTTAATGTACCCTTCAGCAGACTAACTGATTGTTGAGCTTGAATTAAATTCTTAAAATAGAACATCGTATCAATTATTGATATGTAAGAGCATGAATGAAGAGTTTTCCATGCATACCTCTGAAAAGCACTCTGGCATAATAGAAAAAGGTGTTGCAATGGGTGACCCTACATGGTCTCCACCCTTCATAGCTTGTTCTTTGGTCTCTATAACATTAAAATTATAATGGTTTAAAGTTTAAAAGCAATATTTAAAGACTATAGATTCAGAGGCAGATAGAAAATTACTCTTGGCTTTCTTGTTTCTCTTATAATATCCCTTTAGCTTTGCATTTGAAACACCCTTTGGCCTCTGCTTAACTAGTTCCTTTAAAAATTCATTTCATTTATATGTTGTAGTTGACTTCTTCTTCTTAACTATTCTGGTTGGAGGTGAATTCCCACATAATATAGAGTTAACATTATCAGATAGTTTTTTTAAGGAACCCAGCATATACTCCTCAGCTCTCTTATTACCTTGTACCCTGGTGCTTATTTGATATGCATATCGACTGATGTGGTTCCGAAAAATAATGCCAATTTTATTTCCATCATTTTCTTGCACATTTTTTAGGTTCATGTAAGCACTGTCAAAGTAGATATCTCTCTTTCCTCTAGTTGACCATCGTATGAAAAGATACTTCTCCAGAATACGCACAATATCTTCTAACTCAGAACTCGGATGCAGTGGGCACAAAGCACTCCCATTATTTCAAATTTTTTATAAGTTACATTTAGGCATGTCTTGCTGAAATGGACAGTCTATGTTTGGAAGAACTTTTATTCACTTAGTTTCTCACCAAATACTCTATGGGATTGTCATCTAACACATTTGCTGCTAATCCTCCAATTTCATGCAAAAATTCTTCTTTAAACATTGTATATAGCTTTCTTGTGTAAAATATAGCAGCTTATTTTAAAATTGGATTGGTCTTAACAACAGGAATAATTGTTGACTAGCTGCACTTGAAATCTTCATCATGTTCATTCCATCATCATGTGTTCGTAACCTTCTCCAATCCCAATAAATAATCTGTGATTGAACTTGTTGGTTTAGAGATTCCATGACATACATTATTCATAGACTCACTACATTGCGTTGACAAGATACTCATATAGAATGAGTCTTTGCAGAATGCAGTGGACCACTTGCATCTAATTTTCTATAGCTCAAACAGCCAAGCATGATCATGCAAATTGGCTTCTTCTAGAATGGTAGACCAAGCTTACTCAAACTCTTCCTATGAGTCACACTTACTCATGCATGTATAAAAGATACTTTGTAATATCTTATTATTGTTAAAGAAATGCACCTTCGATGGAGCTTTCTTCGAAATATGTCATTGGCACAACCTATGATGAGTATGTGATAATATAATTTTGATAGCTCTCGTCATTGCCTGATCTTGATCAGTGAATATTGTTATAGGATGCCTATCATTCATTAACCGGAGAAATATTTTGAATAGCCATGTGAATGACTCAATTGTCTCTTCTAACAAAAAGGCTACTCCAAATAAGATATTTTGTAAATGATGATTCACTCCAACAAAAGGTGCACAAATAAGATTATATTTATTGAGTCGATAACTTATATCAAAAATTATGACATCCCCAAAATAATCATATTCTATCCTTGGCATGCCATTGCTCAAAAAAAAATTAAGCAAGCTATCTAACTCATCAACTTGGACATCCCATGCAAACATCTCATCCTCCGCTTGCCTTTCCTTGAATAATTGCATTAATGCATTAATATCACCATTCTCAATCCCCGATCTTCTCTCTTTTTGGATGTAATTGAAAACATCTCTTTTTGTGAAGCCAATATTCTCCACGCCGCCAACTTCCTAACTATATAGCGCATCGGTTGCTTTAATTCCGACCTCATTGACTTCAACATCGCCTTCTCATTTGATGCTCTATGATCGAAGATGTAGGTCACAGCTTTGCCAATGAATGATTATGACTATACATTTTAACCTTCCAATTCCCATCTAAATCAATAAAAAATCTAATCATGGCGGATAACTCCTCATATCTATTTTTAAAATTTCATGAGTTTAAATTGACAACTTTCTTCAGACCTGCTTTTGCACATAAAAAATCCTTTGATTTCAAATTATTCAAGTTCGACCAATAACTAGTATGATCCTTACTAACATTGAATCTAGTTTGATGTGCATAATCACAGTACAATACATACGCCTCCTTTTCATTATGAATAATGGTTCCAAGGAGTTTGCCCACAATTAAGTCATTAGACATAACGATTTCATCATCGCACCAGTCATTTACCTCATTCACCTGTGCAGATAGAAATATGTTTCATGCAAAATAGCCCGAAAACTAGCAATTTTTCATCTAACATCTCCAAACAGCTTACAATGGGATATAGTAAATATATGACAAATCCCATAATTGAAAATTTTAGAAAAATAGGTGTACTCTTATGAGAGTATGTAGAGTACACATATAAAATAGCCCCAAAAATCAAGAAATTCTTCATGAAATACCTTCAAACATCTTACAATGGGATATACTAAACATATGACAAGCTCCATAGTTAAAAAAAATTAAAAAATGGGGTGTACCCTTATGAGAGTACAGAGAGTACAAATACAAAATAGCTCCAAAAACTAGCAAATTCTTCATGAAACATCTCCAAACAGCTTATAATAGGATATAGTAAATATATGATAAGCCCCACAATTAAAAATTTTAGAGAAATGAGGTGTACCCTCATGAGAATACAGAAAGTACACATGCAAAATAGCTCCAAAAACTAACAAATTCTTCATGATACATCTCAGACACCTTACAATGGGATATAATAAATATATGACAAGTCCCACAATTAAAAATTTTAAAAAATAGGTGTACCCTCATGTGAGTACACTTAGTACACATGTAAAATAGCCCCAAAAATCAAGAAATTTTTCATGAAACACCTCCGAACATCTTACAATGGGATATACTAAACATATGACAAACCTCATAGTTGAAAAAAATTATAAAAATAGGGTGTACCCTCATGAGAGTACACATACAAAATAGCTCTTAAAATCAGCAAATTCTTCATGAAATATCTCCAAACAAATTACAATGAGATATAGTAAATATAGGACAAGCCCCATAATTAAAAATTTTAGAAAAATAGGGTGTACTATTGTGAGAGTACACAAAGTTCACATGCAAAATAGCCCCAAAAACTAGAAAATTTTTTATGAAATACCTCCAAACATCTTACAATGGGATATACTAAACATATGACAAGCCTTATAGTTGAAAAAATTTAAAAAAAATGGAGTGTACCCTCATAAGAGTACACATGCAAAATAACTTCTAAAACTAACAAATTCTTCATGAAACATCTCCAAATATATTACAATAGGATATAGTAAACATATGATAAGCCCAGCAATTAAAAATTTTAGAAAAATGGAGTGTACCCTCATGAGAGTGCACAGAGTACACATACAAAATAGCCCCCAAAAACTATTGAATTCTTTATGAAATGCCTCCAAACATCTTACAATAGGATATACTAAATATATGACAAGCCCATAGTTAAAAAAATTAAAAAATGGGGTGTACTCTCATAAGAGTACACAGAGTACATATGTAAATAGTTCTTAAAACCAGTAAATTTTTCATGAAATATCTTCAAACAGATTACAATGGATATAGTAAACATATGACAAGCCCCATAATTTAAAATTTTAGAAAAATGGGATATACTCTCATGAGAGCACACAGAGTACACATACAAAATAGCCCCAAAAACCAAGGAATTCTTCATGAAACACCTTTAAACATCCTATAATGGGATATACTAAACATATGACAAGCCCCATAGTTGAAAAAATTGAAAAGATGGGGTGCACCCTCATGAGAGTACACATGCAAAACAGCTCCTAAAACTAGCAAATTTTTTATGAAACATCTTTAAACAGATTACAATGGGATATAGTAAACATATAAAAAGCCTCGCAATTGAAATTTTTTGAAAAATGGGGTGTACCCTCATGAGAATACAGAGAGTACACATGCAAAATTCTCAAAAATTAGCAAATTCTTCATAAAATATCTCCAAACATCTTCCAATGAGATATATTAAAAACTTAAAAAATGGGGTGTATTCTCATGAGAGTACAGAGAGTACAAATGCAAAATAGACCCCAAAATTAGCAACTTCTTCATGAAATATCTCCGAACATATTCCAATATGATATATTAAACATATGATAAGCGCTATAGTTGAAAAAACTTAAAAATTGTGGTGTACTCTCATGAGAGTACAGATAATACACATGCAAAATAGGTCCAAAAACCAGCAATTTCTTCATGAAACATCTCCAAACATCATACAATAGGTTATGATAAACATGTGACAAGCCCCATTGTTAAAAAAATTGAAATAATAAGGTGTATGCATGAGAATCTGAGAGAGTACTAAAATAGTTCAAAATCTTCATGAAACATCTTCAAACATCTTTCAATGAGATATATTAAACATATGGCAAGCCCCACATTTGAAAAAATAGAAAAAATAAGGTATACTTTCATGAGAGTACAGAGAGTACATATGTAAAACAGTTCCTAAAACTAATAAAGTCCTCTTGTAAAGAACTCTAAATTGTGTAGGAAATATATATTACAGAAAAAAATTTCAAAGAATATCACTAACTGTTTCAAAAAAAAAAACTATTTATATAAAATGATTGAGAAAATTTACTGATGTATTTTTATTTAATACATCATCCGTTAAATTGGTCATAATATCAAGGTCACAATTTTCAAATTCGTTCTCCATCTTCACAGTTCTTCTTAAAAAATGAAATGAGAATTTTTGTTTCTCTCTTTGAGCTCAGTTTGTTAGAAAAAAATATATATATTGTGTCATAAATCTATTTATATATTACTTTTAAATTACTCCCACATATTCAAACGGTATTTTTCCCACTGTTTTAATGGGCCGGATTAATGTTAATGGCGTCATTAAGTTACAACGGTTTAAAATAAGAAAAATTATATTTTAATACTGGATGTATGTTACATTTTAATTAATGTTTGAAGGTAAAGCTACGTTCAGAAATTCGTACGTAATATTTTCTCCTTTGAAGCACTGGGTTAACTTTTTTGCATCGGGCTGAGAGCGAGTCTGAGAAGAAGAAAGGGAAATCTGAGATGAGCTACCGTTAGGTTAGTTTATAATAGGTTTCCAGCGGAATTTTTGTGACGGACTTTTTATTGGAAATTATTTTGGAGACAAGTTATTGACAATTTGACTGATATTCTATAGAAAATTCTATTCGAAAATTTTTTTGATTGATATTCCATTAATAATGAAATATTGATAGAAATTCTGTTTGAAAAATTTTAATCATGTTTATTAAAAAAATATATACTGAAAGACACATAATGATATAATTATTCAACATTTTTAAATATGAATAATAAATATTATTAATTATAAGTTTTTATTATATATATTGTATATTTTATTATATATATTTTTAAATAAATATATTAATTATTTTTAAATTCTTAGATTGTGATCTCTTAAAGAAGATATTATATATATATATATATATATATATATATATATATAAAGGCAGAGCTAGTCTATTTTTACAAGATGAGCTAAATTTTAAATAATTATTATTATGTGCTCGGATACATTGCTCAACGGTGAGAACCAGTGAAGAATCTAATAGAACCAGATTCAAGCACTCATTCTACCTCAAAAAATAATTATATTATTAAATGAATAAATAAACATAATATTAGTATTTTTGAGAAAATATAAATAATTGATACGATATTATCATTAAATTTATAAAAATAAAATATAATTAAAAAAATATAAATTTATAAATTTAATTAATATTAATTTGTAATGTGTATATAAGTATTAAATTATAATATCAATATATACATATTAAATATTTTAAAAAATAAAACATTTATAATATAAATTTATAAATATAAATAGAATTTATATTAATAATAATATAATCAAAAATATAAAAAAAAAGTTTAAAATATAAAATTTAATGACAAACTTTTATATATATATATATATATATATATATATATATATATATATATATATATATATATATATATATATATATATATATATATATCGCCCTTTTACTCCACACTATTTATACTTACCGTGCAAGTTAATAACAAAATAATCTTAATTAAAAACATCCACTTCTCTACCTTATAATCGATGCTTAATAAACGAAGGAAAAAAACAACAACAACAAAAAAATACGGATTCGGTATGTAATATTTTTCACGCGAAGTCCGGATGTATTCGGACTCTATTTTTTTAATAAAATTTAAATATAATGGAGGCATATGTCACATTGTGGTTAAAATCCGGACTGCGTATGTAATATTTTTTGCTATAAATGACCCCCACAACCCTTCACACTCCCCCACCCCTCAACCTCCATATCCACCATGGGGTTCCTTCCCCTCCTCCTCTTCCTCTCCTTCTCGCACAACCTAATCTCCCCCTCCACTGCGCGCCCAGTAAGTCAATTCCACATTCAGCGCCGGCAAATCGGCTCGGCCGGCGCCACCGTGAAGCCGGAGATTGTGTCGTGCTCGAGCTGGCAACTCGCCGTGGAGACCAACAACTTGCGGGGGTGGAAGTCGATTCCCCTTCTTGCGAGTCCTATTTCGAGCATTATTTCTTAGGGCATCGATATAGAGACGACTCGAGCATCGTCACCGACGAGGCGACGAAGTATGCGCGGCAGCTTCAGCTTTCCAGCGGTGGAAAGGAAATTTGGATCTTTGATATTGATGAGACTTCGTTGTCTAATTTGCCTTACTTCTCCAAACATGGTTTCGGGTATTGATGAATTTACGTACAAATTTATTATAGTAATTTATAATAAGTTAAAGGAAGATCTATAAGAAAAAATATATATTAAAAATGAAAATGTTTGTAGGCAAGTATTTAAAATTTGTTGATTAAATCTCATTTATTTTTTCTTAAAAAAAATACAACCAAAATAGTATTGGCTTACCATCTTGCTACTTGTATGTTAATATATATACATACATGAACACACATGGGGAGATTTAAGGGGGCCTAAGAGGTCACTTGCTTCTCCTAAACTTTTTAAATACATTTTAAATAAAAGAGTTCATGATATTTTTTTTAAAATTGCTAGATTATTTTATTTGATGATATATAAACAATTTATTTTTTTTAGATTTGATAATGAAAGAAATTAAAAGGTTATTGTTTCTGAAATATGTTTTATTATATATGAAAATAACATTTTGATATATAAATCAATATTTAAATATCAAATTGTCCAAAAATTGGAACTTCCGCAATATATCCGCATCAGAAATAATTAACAGAAGATCAAAATATTCGCCAGCAAATAAATATTAATGCTATCTAAATAAATAAAAAATATAAATTTATTTAGGATTATTTTTAAAATAGACTTAATGTTAATTTTAATTAGATATTTAGACATATAAAAATTTTATTTAATAAAATAGATCCCGATTGGCGTGACGCGGAGGCCTGGCGCGAAGGAATTTTTTTTTTTTTTTTTTTGCTTTTCGTTTTCGGTAGGGGAGAGAGAGAGAGAGAGAGAGAGACGGGGTGGCGCGTTTTTTTTGTTTTGTTTTTTTGATTTCGGTAGGAGAGAGAGAGAGAGGGAGTTTTTATTAATTTTTTAATTAATATTATTATTTAAAATATTTAAAATATATAATTTAAAAATATTTTTTATAAAATATTTAATAAATAAATATTTATATATTTAGTTATTAATTAATTCATTTATATATATATATAATTAAATATATAATTTAAAATATTTTTAATTATATATATAAATTTAGAAATTTATTTAATAATTTTTTATTAATTAATATAATTATTTAAAATACATAATTTTATTAATTTTTGTTAATATATAATTTAAAATATTTAAAATATATAAATAAATAATTTTTAATAAATAAATAAAGAAAGAAATAAATTATATAAATATTTTATAAATTATAAAATAAAGTAATTATATATATATATATATATATATATATATAATTTATTTAGTTATTTATGTATTTAAATTATATAAATATTTTTAAGTTATATAAATTATTTAAAATATTTAAAATATATAAATAAATAATTAGTTATATATATATATATTTAATTAGTTATTTATTTATTTAAAAATATTTATTTAAAATATATAATTAGTTAAATAAATAAATAAAAAAATTTAAATTATATAAATACTTAGATATTTATATATTTATAAAATATTTAGTTATATACTTATTTACTTATTATATAAAGACAATAAATTATATAAATATTTTATAAATTTTATAAATAAAGTAATTATATATATATTTTATAAATTTATTTAGTTATTTATATATTTAAATTATATAAATATTTTTAAGTTATATAAATAATTTAAAATATTTAAAATATTTAAAATATATAATTTAAAATAATTTAAAATATTTAAAAATAAAAGAAAGGAAAATATATATATATATAAATAACTAAATATTTTATAAAATATTAAATAACTTAAAAATATTTATATAATTTAAATATATAAATAACTAAATAAATATAAATATAATTACATTATTTATATAATTTATAAAATATTTATATAATTTATTTATTTATTTATTTATTAAAAATTATTTATATATTTTTAAATATTTTTAATTTATATATTAACAAAAATTAATAAAATTATATATTTTAAATAATTATATTAATTAATAAAAATTATTAAATAAATTTCTAAATTTATATATATAATTAAAATATTTTAAATTATATATTTAATTATATATATATATAAAATAAATTAATTAATAGCTGAATATATAAATATTTAGTTATTAAATATTTTATAAAAAATATTTTAAATTATATATTTTAAATATTTTAAATAATTATATTAATTAAACAAATTAATAAAACCCCTCTCTCTCTCTCTCTCTCTCTCCCTACGAAAAGCAAAAAAAAAAAAATCCTTCACAACGGACGACTGACCGTATTGCTAGTCCGTTAATAATTATGAATATTTTTTCTAAATAAAATTTTTTTTATGTCTAAACGTCTAATTAAGATTTACACTAAGCCTATTTTAAAAATAATCCCAAATTTATTTCTGGTAATGGTAATATCATTTATAAACTATAGCTATAATTTTTGAATTTATAAAACTGGTGGTTTTGACAGAGTGGGGCTGTCCAACGAAACGCTGTTCAGTCAGTGGGTGGCGTCGGGGGCGGCGCCGGCGCTGCCGGAGAGTCTGAAGCTGTACAAGGAGCTCCTCTCGCTGGGGATAAAGGTGGTGTTCCTCACAGGGAGGCCGGAGGTGGCGAGAGAGATCACGGCTCGTAATCTTAGGAAGGCTGGTTACCTCTCATGGGAAAAGCTCATACTCAGGTGAGTAATTATATTAAAAAAAATTTACATTCATATCTCATAATTGTGTTTGTTTACATATTTTTAAATTTTTAATATTTATATCTCTAAAAAGTATATTTAATTATAAAAATAATGATAATAAAATTTTTATGTGATATTAACATTTTAAATTTATATATGTTGATATTCTCAAAATATAGTCAAGAATCTTGATGTGGATATGATTTTGAGTCAGCGTCAGAGACTTAAAATATCATTTGGAATCTTTGGGACATCAATTAAATCCCAAAATAACTCTCAAATATGGAGTATTTATATAAATCAATCTCTGGCCTGGATCTAACGAGTCTAAGATCTCATAATTCGACTTCATTTGGGCATCCAAATGCTCAAAATCAAATGATCGAAGGAATCATCGAGTTGTCCGTCGAGTGGTATAACATGAATTCTGAGTCTCCCTCCCATCTATAATTATTCCTCACACCAGGAGGGCCAAGCCAAGTGAAGGAAAAGCAGTGAAGAGGAGTTAAAACAAGTGAAGAAGAAGAGAGCCGCTCGACTGTCATCCACCATAATCGTGATCCTCCGATCAATCCGAAGCAAGGAAGAAGAGGAATTAAGCAAGGAAGAAGAGAGGAAGAGTCAAGCAAGGAGAGAAGAGGAAGCAGCAAGGAAGAAGAGGAAGAGCTCAACAAGGAAGAAGAGGAAGAGTCCAAGGAAGAAGAGGAAGAGTCAAGCAAGGAAGAAGAGGAAGAGCCCAGCAGGAAGAAGAGGAAGAGCAAACAAGGAAGAAGAGGAAGAGTCAAACAGGAAGAAAGGAAGAGTCAAGCGAAAGAAGAAAAGCCAAGTGAGGAGGAAGAGAAAGCTCAAGCTTGAAGATCCCTAAAAGATCAACGAGGTCACACACTCAGCTGACCATCAACCATCATGCCATTGTATCTAATTGTACCACTGTATTCCAGGAAGTTACCCGCATCTCCACCATCGATAATTACAACTGATCATTGTTACAAGTTATTATTCTCTCATATGCACTGTAATCTGTTATCGAAGATTTTGTACTCGAAGCGGATACATAGTGGAAGCTTTTCTTTGGGCAGTGGTTTTCCCTCTTTTCAAGGTTTTCCGTTAAAAATTGAGTGTCTCTTGTTAGCTCTTTAATTACTGTGTGTGACTTCACGACAAGAGCGTAAACTTTCACTCCCCATGGTTTTCTAGCATGCGGTTGGCCCGTCGTGGGAAGAAAATCCTTCAACCATAATTTGAACATCCACGCGTTATGGCCAATAGGCACACTCGTCCTGGCCGCCTCCTCCGCTCAATTCTCAAAACCCATCCATGAACCAAGGGCGCCAAGTTTTGCCTCTCGATGCATGACCTTGTTGAGGCGGAGCGGAATCTCTTTGAAAGATCTGTCAGGTCGAATGGAGTCTCAAAATAAGATGATCCTTTTGCAAGGACTACCACGGCCTTCGTGAAGCATATCTCCCATCGGTCGTTGCAGGAGGTCAAAGCGCTAATCCTCCACACGGAGTTCCTCCCGCATGGACCATAACGTTGATCTCATAACCTTTAGTTCCACTCATCCGCCATGCGGCTAATCCCGATTTTATACTGAATTCATTTGTTGATATTCACACATGCTTGTCCTCACCTTGGCTATTCTTGACATCCAATTCCGTAGGTTTCAAGCTTAGAGCATTGATTCTATGATGGAACCTGACCCACGAATACATCGACCATTACAGACTATGCATATCCAACAAGCTCGACACACGCTTTGTCGTATTTCCGTTACCCTCAAAGAAGCTTCGCTTGGTTCTCTCTTCCTGAGATCCATACCTTTAACTTCGCCAGTTCTTTGTGAAGTTCATTTCAAATCGAAGAATCATTAAAGATTCCTCTCATCTCTCCCATTCGTGAATGAGGGTGAATCATAAAGAATACTTCCAGATTCTCCTCGGCTGCCAAATACACAGGATAAATCTTGAATTAAGAGTTTTCCTTGGAGGGCTCCGTCAGGCCTTTTATTCATCACTTGCGAGACATCGCTCCATGACTTAGTTCATCGGTGGAAGCACAAATCTCTGCAGAAGCTACCCATCATAAAATAATTTGAACAATCTGTAGGGAAAGCGTAAGAGCATCCCATAAAATCACGGTCCCAAAAAAAAAAAAAAAAAATCTCTGTGATCTCCCTCCACAACCTCCATATCAATCGACTCAAGCGAACATGCCTCCAAGCGGGGCAACTCTTAATCTCAAAAGATAAGCAAGTCGCAACACCAATGAAAAGGCAAAGATCGTGTCAACTCGGCTGCAAGCTCATTGACCGACCATGCGGGTTAGCGTCGTAGTAAACACTCGACTAACAACCGATAGGTCAAACGTCCTTGGTGGACTTCCGCTCTTCCATAGTTAGCGTCGCCGGTAAACACTCGACTAACAACCGGGATAGGTCAAAGCGTCCTTGGTGGACTTCCCATCTCTTCCACGGGTTAATGTCGAGCAAAGCTCGACAACAGAAAGGTCAAACGTCCTTGGTGGACTTCTGCGATCTCTTCCATGGGTTAATGTCATCGAGCAAAAGCTCGACAAACAACCGGAAAGGTCAAAACTTTGTACCCACTCGCGGTTAATGTCGCCGGATAATACTCGACAACAACCCGGATGGGTCAAAATCTCTCGCCGGTCACCACGTGACTAAATCGCATAATCTTCATCATATTCATCATCATTGTGCCACGATGAACCACCGCGGTCACGCCGTACTAAGTGGCCCGTTCATTGCCCGTGACTATGCAGGCAATCGCCGGTCATCACCATTGGCGGTCATCGCGCATTCACGGTCGCGGTCTCGCCGACCATGCCGGCAATCTTTGCGTCGCCATATGGCGGTTATCCACATCGGCGCGGTACCGTCACCTCGGCGGATTCAATTTGACCTCTTCCATACGGGTTAGCGTCGCGGTAAAACTCGACTAACCATAGTCAAAGCGTAACTTTTCGACCTCTTAATGCGGGTTAGCGTCGAGTAAAACTCGATTAACGGAAAGGTCAAGGTTGGTGGACTTCAGCGGCCTCTTCCATACGGGTTAATGTCGAGCAAAACTTCGACAAACAACTGAAAGGTCAAAAGGTCTGGTGGAATCTCTTCCACGAGGTTAGCGTCGTGAATAACCACCAATAACCTGAAAGGTCAAAACTTTGTACCCTTCTGCAGGTTAATGTCGCCGGGTATCACCGACAAACAACCTCGGATAGTCAAAACTTTGTACTACTCCCGAGTTAACGTCATCGGGTAACACTCGACAAACAACCTGATAGTCAAAGATCTCGTCGGCGTCGGACCATCGCCGACCACCCCGTCGGCCGCCAACCATTGCAGTCGGTCACCGCCATTACTGTGCCGCTGCCGACCATCGCCAATCTCCGCGTTACCTATCGTCGGCGTTATCTCGCCGACCACCCTTATAAGTCACCATCGTATAATGTCGTTAGTCCCCATCGTCGAGCATCGCTACCCCGTCTCCGGTGATCGCTTGCCAACCCGGACGGTCCGTGGCCGTGGAACCCGGCGAATCGTGGGCCTTGATCGCCCAGCCCGGGCGATCCGGCGGGACCGATAACGGACGAGGCCGGAAACGGAACCACGGCGTCAGGTGGGCCTTCTAACCCGAACGATCCGGCGGGGCGATCGCCGGGCGAGGCGGAAGCGGGACGGCGTGTGGGCCGCCGCCTCTAACCCGGACGATCCGACGGGGCCGATGCGCCGGGCGGCCGTGCCTACGGCGTCCGTGGCCTTGACCGCCTCTAACGACGATCCGGCGGGGCGATGCGCCGGGCGAGCGCCGGAACCGACGCAGGCAGGCCTTGACCGCCTCACCGACGATCCGACGGGCGATGCCGGGCCGGTAAGCGGAACCACGAGTGGGCCTTGACCGCCTCTACAGACGATCCCGGGCGATGCGCCGGGCGGGCGGCGGAACTACGGTCGTGGGCCGACCACCTCTAACGACGATCCGACGGATCGCCGGGCGAGGCTGAACACGGCGTCTGGTGCCTTGATCGCCTCAACCCGGGCGATCCGGCGGGGCGAGCCGGGCGAGGTGCGGAACCTGACGTCATACGCCGGATCGCCTAGCCGATCCGACGGGGCGATCGCCGGTGGCGAGGCCCGGAATCACGTGGGCCTTGATCGCCTCCCAACCCAGACAATCCGACGGGGCGATAACCGAGGCGGAACAGACCGGCGTCATGGTAGACGATCCGACGGGGCGATCGCCGACGAGGCCCTTCTGACGTCAGGGGCCTTGGCCACCTAACGACGGTCCGGCGGGGCCGATAAACGGACGAGGCGGAAATCGTGTGGGCCTTGATCGCCTCAGCGGGCAGGACCGATCGCCGGGTCGGAAAGCGGGCTCCACGGCGTCTGAGTGGCCTTGATCGCCCTACAGACGGTCCGGCGGGGCGATAAGCGACGGACGTGCGCCGGTTGCGTCATGGGCCTTGATCGCCTCTAACACGGTCGACGGGGCGATCGGGGCCGTGGCCGGTCCACGACGTCAGTGGGCCTGATCGCCTCAGCGACGATCCGACGGGACGATAAGCGGACGAAGCGAATCCTGACGTCGTGGGCCTTGATCGCCTCTAACAGACGATCCGGGACCGATCGGACGGGGTGCGGAACCGACGTCATGGGCCTTGATCGCCTCTTTCTTGATGTATGCTTCCAGGACCTCACTCAGAAGAAAGGGAGAGGGGAAAGGTGTCATCCTAGGGATTATAACCCCTCAAGGGCAAAACGGTAAAACCTCTCACAAAGCGGCTCAAAAAAAGCCACTGGCGGCTCAACGGCTCAGCGGCTCAAAGCGGCTCAAAAGCGGCTCAAAACCCTTCAAATTCTCGGTAGGACCCATGGCGCATATACTGGAGCATACGCCTGTGGTAGCAAGAAAGTATGCTGCCTCAGACCTCGGCAGATCGCCATTGTTCACCCAGCCCGATGAACGTCAGCGATTGACCGTCAAGCGACCAAAGCGTCAGCGACCGGCTTCTCGACCAGCGACCAGCAGGCCTGCGACATCAACCGCGAGCGCCGACATGATCGTCAGCAGCAAGATATGACAGACGTGAGCCACGCCAACGCCGATGCAAACGGTATGAGCGCATGCGATATTATACGCCATGAGCCAGGCGCCTGATCCCTTTCTAATTCGTTATTTTGAGCATTTGACGTATATTTTGGATGATTAAGCTAATGTCATCCAAAATAGGGCAAATATGACTCTCAAAATGACTAGTCAAGCACAAATCTTGATGTCCATGATTTTGAGTCAAACCGTCGAGATCAAACTTAAAATATCATTGGAATCTTTGGGACATCAATTAAATCCCAAAATAACTCTCAAATATGGGTATTTATAGTCAATCGGCGTCTCGGATCTAACGAGTCTAAGATCTCATAATTCACTTCATTTGGGCATCCAAATGCTCAAAATACATCAAATGATCGAAGGAATCATCATTTGTCCGTCGAGTGGTATAGGCTTTACATGAATTCTGAAGATGCCCCTCCATCTATAAATGCCTTCATTCCTCCTGGGAGGAGAAGTAAGGAAAAATAAGTGAAGAGGATAAACAAGTGAAGAAGAAGAGAAGCCACCGGATCGTCAAACCTCACACCGCTGATCCTGCCAATCAATCAGCAAGGAAGAAGAGAATCAAGGAAGAAGAGAGGAAGAGTCAACAAGGAAGAAGAGGAAGAGCAGAACAAGGAAGAAGAGGAAGAGCGCAAGGAAGAAGAGGAAGAGTCAATAAGGAAGAAGAGGAAGAGTCAAAGAGGAAGAAGAGGAAGCAAGGAAGAAGAGGAAGAGTCAAACAAGGAAGAAAAGGAAAAGTCCAAAAGAAGAAAAAAAAAGTGAGGAGGAAGAAACTCAGCGAAGATCAAAAGATCGCCAGGTCACTCCATCATACAATAATCATCCTACCCTATAATCTAATTACTGTAAATAGGAGATTCTCGCATCTCACCATTAATTACAACCATTTGTTACACAAGTTATTCTCTCTCATATATTCGTAATCCATCGAAGATTTTGTACTCAAACGATACATAGTGGAAGCTTTTCTTATAGGCGTGGTTTCCTCTTTTGAGGTTTCCGTTAAAATTCCATCTGTCTCTTGTTATTTCGTAATTCTGTGTGTGTCTTTGACTTCACGGCAGTAAAAACTTTCTCTGGTTTTCACGCAACATATGTAAATATTTTTTTCTCTCATATAATATTTTTTTTATCTCATATAATATGTTCCCTTGTACTCTGTTCTAATATTATTCTTTTATTATTTATTCCAGAAGAGAGACTGAGCTGAAGATAACTGCGTTGCAATATAAATCTGCGGAGAGGCTAAAATTGGTAAACCAAGGTTACAAAATTGTGGGAAATATTGGCGATCAGTGGAGCGATATCTTGGGCTCACCGGAAGGTGACCGCACCTTCAAGCTGCCGGACCCTCTCTACTACACAAGCTAAGCTACAAGATTATTTTGGGTTATTGGGCTTGAAGCAAAGAGCTACTGTGCTTTCTCTCTTCCTATCTGCAATAAAATCCAACCTAAGTTAAGTTTGAGCTTTTGTCATCAATATTTAAAATAATAATAATAAAGATAAAGTTGTTTTATATTAATTGCATATTTTGTTGACTTCATATGGACATTTGTCATTGCATAATGTGTTTCAATTTCTTTTTAATATATTTAATATCACATAAATTTTATTTGGGAGGGAAGACAGCAAAAAAAATATATTTTTTATTGGACATATATCTTCTTCATAATTTTATAACAATAAGCAATATTTTTTTGTTCAATGATTTGTAACTAACTTTATTAATGAATTATAAGAAAAATTATAATGAATTTCATTTTTTTCATGCTTTAAAGATTATAAATTGGGCTAAATGCTAAGCTACTATAAATTTAAAGAGAAATTATTATATGCAGAATCTAGATATAATTTTTGTAATCATCTACCATCTTTAACTCTAATGATATAATATCATGAGGTGCTCAGTCAATAAACAGATGTTGTGTATTGGTTATAGAGTGTTATATATTGGGTGTGAAGTATTATGTATTGTTGTATATAAAAATACTATATAAATATTATGTATTATCATTCGCGTTAATATTACGTTAATACATACTACTTTCTGACGTACATAATAGATGTGTATTGGTAAGATGTTATATTGAGATGCAGATGTAAAGATTTATCCCTGCGTAATAATCTCTCAATTTTAAAAGATTTTTATTGCTCTACTTACAATTTATTAAAAAAAATAAGATCAAATAATTCTGGTTAAATTAAATTTTAATCAAGATGAATTTTATATATATTAAATTTATAATATATATTTTAAATTTATCATATATTACACTTATTTTAAAATAAATTTAATAAATTTATTGTTTTTATTTATTAGTAGGTTATAAAGCATATTGATAATTAAAAATTACGTGTAGCTTAATTGGAGAAAATAGAAATATTTATATCTTTATCTTCTATGTCGAACAACTTCAATGAATAAATATATGACATCAATGGGGTTTATGCAAATTTTGTAGAATTTTTCAGAGCGCTTTGCTCTTGCGCTTGTCCTTCATGCCTGTGTAGGTCCATATTGTGTAGTTTTTTTAGTGGGAGCAGTGACTGCATAAAATTAAATGAAATAAATAAAATTATTATAAAATTGTTACAGCAGGCTCGTCACTTAAAAGAAATTAAAGAAATAGTTAACAGAAGTTACCATTGACTTTTCCAAGAAAAATATATAATTTGTAATATATAGCTTACAAAAATTACAGTTGAAAAAATTAGAAAGCGTCAGTATAAGGAGAAATAAATAACACAACTAGCCTTTCCAAACATTCAAAAAGTCATAATTATATAATAGCTATTGATCATTGTAATTCTTTTTCTGCAGCGCTATTATCATTCTGATTATGAAGGTTGTATTTGGGATAACTTTATATCTTCTTCGCTTTTTTAGAAAGCAACAGTTTATTTATTCAGTTTTTATTTTTAGAAAGTTTGTGGTAAAAAAAAAGCTATTTTGAGCATAACTATTAGAATTATGGTATTGTCGAAAAATTCTTTTAAAATTTTTCAAAAAAAAAATATTTATAGCTTTTTTATTTTCTCATGAGAACTTTATTTTTTTAAAAAGCTACAACCTAACAGAAGAACTCTAACATTCTCTCCCTTAATATGAAACATATAAAAATTGACACAACCAACGATAAAATCTCTAGTTATTTTATGATGGTGCTTGTTATATTCCTTAGGATTATGCAATAAGAAAACTTTAAAGGGATAATCTCTCTCATTAGAAGGTAGTTATCTAATCATTTTCATAGTATTAGAATAGCCAAACCCCTTAGAATAACTAAACAAGAGATTTGAGTTATTTTCATTTGCATCATTATATATAAAGTTATCAAGATATTAAAATATTTTTATAGAAAATTCAATAAAGAGTTATATGAACTCAAAATAAGGCATTATGGTAAACATTGAATTGATGTTATTTTCATGTCAAAGTGACTATAATTCCATCTCTAGTTAAAATAAGGATTGTAAGTTGAAATAGAAACTAATATCAACTAGATAGTAATAGCACATAAGAGATCACTTGAATAGTGTGGACATTTGGATGATCAAAAGTGGCACTCATGAGAAAGAGTTTCATCTCTTGGAGTGTAACACTAGTCATTTATTGAAGTTGGGGAGTTCGAACAAGCAACTATGAGAGAGCTAGCATTGGAAGGTAGTGATAAGCGAGATGGTTATATTGTTGTTAGAATAACCATTGCATCCTTCGAACATCCTTTTATATGAAATGAAGATGATTTTTTTTTCTTGAAGGATCTTCTTGTGCAATCGTTCTTTTCATCCCCTCATCTTTCTCATTCTAAAAATGTGTTTCCAACAAAAGCAACAAATAATATCTAGAAAATATTATACATATTAAATGAGTCTATAGTTGTCCGGCAACTATTACAAAAGTAACATAGTAGTTACATTTATAAATGACAACCAACCATTAGAAAGGCATAATGAATGTATCCAATTCACTTAATATATGTATGAGAGTTACTAAAAATGCAAGATGAACTGAGAATTATTTTTGAATGCTTCATGACACATTTGCAATTTATAATGATTAGTTTTAATTATCATGATATCTAATATGAATCTTATTGAGGATAATCATCTTAGTTAATTTTTTGTTAAGTCAAAAAAATAAAATTTTATCAAGCCCTTTGAGATGATTTAGGTAGAAATCACTCCTCAAATTTTAGCATGTTCTTCAATTAACCATGTTGAGATTTTTTTAGGTGTTATATTGCAAAAAGTTGTTGAGTGAATAGCGATTTAACAAGCAAATAAAATTAGTATTATAAGTCATGTCATGCAGTCAATGTCATTGGGTCCATGTCAATTGAGTTAGGGTAACACATATGTTGGATTGAGTCTAACCATATTAAGTATGCTTTAATGCCACCTAATATAATGACTCAATAATGCTAAAGTTTTTCTAGTCAAGACTAAGTGAAGACCAAGAGGGTTTTGGTTTAGAGCCAAGCAAGGCAACAATTGATTATATTAAGTATAAATTAGACTAAACTAGCATAAGTACCAGGTCTAGAATCAAAGATCTAATTGTGCTTACTTAAGTCTAGGGATGAGTTATAGTGCAAACTTGTTTATATTCAATTGATTTATCTTATGTGAATTGAATTTGGTTAAAGTCAAATTTGACTAGGCGGTATATGGGATTGTAAAAAAAAAACTTCTTGTTTGCACTTGGTTGCTTGTGTTAATTCGTTAAGTAAGCGAGTAGAACAAGAGTAAATATTTTAAGCTCAGTTTATAAATAAGCCAAATATGAACAATCCTTTGTTCGATCGTGTTCGGCTCAATTTAACTTGAAATAAAATTTATATACATCATAGCTATAAGCATGGCTTTGTGATTAGAGTTTTTGTCATACAAAGATTAGCGGTTCAAATCCTTTCTCCATATTTTTCGGGTTATTGATTTTCAAGCCATTTCAAGTTTATATGAGCAATTTCTAAAAATTCGAGTCCAACACAAATACTGAAATTTAAAGCCATTTTAGAACGAGCAGTAATTTTTGAACTGAACATGAACTAAGGTTCACTCACTCAAGCTCTTGTTTACACCTAGTGGTATATCAATTTAGGCCACAATCAACTATAAGTGTTTTGGAGTCATAAATCTCTATTTTATTCCAATACCACCCCAACTATTGTTAAGCTAAGCCTAAGGCTCTAGATGATTTACTTTTCTATGACATTAATATTAAGATCCATTACGGCTAGGAAGATTTAAGTAGATCAAGATATTTAAATTTTTAAGTCTATTAAAGCCTAAAATTTTATAAGGATTCCGTTTATAATTTTATGATTGTAAGAGTGTTATAGATCTAGAATGAATTATACGAGTTACATTGCCTTAGTCAATCAATGTTTGAAGGAAATCTAGACTAGATCAAAATAGCCTAATGTTCCATTAGATCCAATGGAGTTAATAAGGTCTAGTCCTTCCAAAACTTTAAGGACTGATAAAGTGTGGTCTATATTGGAAACTAATGTACTCTATACAAAATAAAAGTTGAAGGAGAAGTCTTGAGATAGAAGAAACCGATAAGGAAATGACGAAGCATGATGGAGATAATGAAGCAAGCTGAAGGGGAAGTTTAAAGGAAAGACAAGAGAAGAAGCTAATAGAGAGAGAGAGAGAGAGAGAGAGAGGAGGCAAAGGAGATGAATCAAAAATTGGTTAGTTAACAGATAAATTTTAAGATATAATTGTTACTATTTAAAATTATGAGATGAAGGTTGAAACTTTGTAAATTGCTAGAACTAAATAAAAAGTGAATGAAACTTAACCATCAAAATATGCTTTATCCTAAATTTTTAATTGAAAATAAGAGTTTTGAATAAAACAGATAAATTCCATATTCATTTTATCAAGCAAGGATAACCTTTTTGCCTGGAGCACAGTCAATTTATGTGAGCTCTGTCCTATTCTCTCACAGTAGCAAAACATTCCTATTATTTCTCAAAATTATAAGACATGAGACAAGTTCTTTTGCATTCAAGCGCGTCCATCTTTTTCAGCAATTTCCCTTCTTTTAGATTGGTCTTTCTCAGATGCCTGTAACTGTAAGATGACTGATGCTGCAGAAGATGGATCACGAAAGAGATGGAAATGTTAGATTAATACTAAACTTGAACACATTTATCACTAAAAAACAAGAAAAAAAACTTAGAAATCTTTGCATTGACTCAAAATCCTTGTCAAATTCAACTTTTTCTCTGTTCAGCTATCAGTGTACGCAGAGCTTTCTTTTCGTCTTCCTCAATTTCTCACACTCTTCCAGGGTCATCTCCTGTCTAATGCATTGAAAGACAAGAATGAAAGAACAGAAACAATAGTTTCTATTGATGATTGGGTGAGTAAATTAAAGGGATATATGCAGAAGGATCACTGGATTGAGTGTTAGGACAAACATTTGAAATCAATTAATGAAACAACGGAGGACCGCATTTGAAAACTAGCGTTGTTATAAGGCCAAAGCTTACAGCAAGAAAGTCTGCCATCAGCTTAACACATTCGGCCATAATACAAATATATGACTTTATCAACATAAAATCATTGCTATTAAAATTATGCTTTAGGGTGAAGCAAAGCATTGCACTGGTGTTGTGTGTCGCTTGCCTATGAAACGTAAGCGTACAGCAAAAACACAGGTGTATTGCTCCTTCGCCGTGTGTAGTAGTGTTATGCACGTTGCTTTGACTCAAAAAAGATGACTTAGATTTCATTTCTGAATTAGCATCTTCTTATTATTTATTGTAGTTATTAAGTTGTTACCCTTCAGTTATTCATTCTTTTCCGGGAGCTAGTCACCTATTGTTGGTTTTTTTTTTATGTTGTTTTAAAAAAATTTTGTTTAGTATTTTTTAGTTTTTTTAAATAAATAATATTATGTTTTAAAATATTTAAAATATATTTTATTAAGTCTTAAATGTTTTTAAAAATAATTATTATCATCAAATATATTTTATTTTAAAAGAAAATATAAATAAAACAAAATAAAATATAAAAAATGATCGCTAATATCCCTTAGCATGGTGGAGCATTCCACATATGCTATTAGTAAGGGGCTGTTTGGTTGCGTGCATTTAGAGTGTAAAAGGAGTAAAGTGTATTTGAATTATTTTAATTTGTTTGGTTGAAAACTCTACAAATATATGAATTTCTTTTTTCTTGTTTGGCAAAATAAATGTAATGTTAAATATTTTTGAGATTATCGGCGACAATGGCGTTTGTCAACGGCGGTGGCGGTGGCGATGGCGGATTACGGCGATCAATAATTGCGGCGATCGGACGGCGGCTAAGCAGGCAATGGTCGGCCAACGATCGGCGGTTGCGGCAAGCGGCGGTTGGCATTGGTCGGATTAAAATTTTACATGTTCAAGCCAATTTCAAAACAATTTACTTTACACCCGACAGATTCCAAACATACCCAAAATGACCATTCTAATGCATTTCAAATACACTATAAATGCATTAAAATTTTACTTTACACCATACCAAACACTCAAAAAATTAAATTCCTTACATTTGATTTACTTCTGATCTAAATCAACCATACTAAATAAAAGATATGCTCAAAACTCCATCGGCTACAAGATGCACGCATATTTCAAAACAAATTTAAAAAACTTCACATCTTTATATAATAATATTAAAAAATGGTGAATTTGACCTCAGATCCTCCAAAGAACGAGAAAATATTATTTGCGGAGTCCGGATGTAGCTCTGCATCTAGACGTCAATTAGATTTGAACACGTGTCCAATCTTAAATATTGGTTTTTGACTTTACTACTTTGTAATGGCGGGACCGGATGCCGTTAACATTACTGAGACCCGACCCAACCCATTAAATTAACGGGATTGCACATGGTGGATGCCGTTTTAGTGCGAGGCTTCACGCCATTTCAGATTCCAAGCGCATGCTAAATCTAGGTATTTTCATTTTTGTACTGTGTTCATTCATGCAGATTGTATTGTATTCCCTCTCGGCATGCATTATCTGAGCATCTAACCTTCTTCTAGGGTTGTTATAATTCTGGATATTAAAATTGATTATCTCATTTTCTCCTTGAAGACTTTGAGGTATTATTTCGTGCATTTTTTAACTTTAGGGATTTTAGGGTTGCCACATTTGTTCTGATTGTTACCATCTCACCTAAACCATTGAATACAATCACATAAGGTATTATTTTATACTCTTTCTAGTTTAAAGCCTTTAGCTCAGTATATTTAGTACAGTCAAGATTGTTTATGATTATTTTATGTTTATACACCAATGTATTGGGAGATTTGTGAGATTTTGGCTATTTTTTATATGTTCTTGAGGTGTACACTCTGTACACTCTAGAGTGTATAATCTATTTTTTTTAATTTTAAACTACTATGAGACTTCATATATCCTTTCTAATATTATTATAAGCTATTTTGAGTTCTTTCCAAGAGGATTTGGATGATTTTGGAGCAGTTTTTCATGTGTACACTCTATACACTCTCGAGTGTACACCATTTTTTTTAATTTTAAACCACCATAAGACTTTCTATATCCTTTATAAATGCTATTATAAGTTAGTTTGAGTTATTTCCAGTCAGATTTGAGTCATTTGGAGCAATTTTCCATATGTATACTCTGTATACTCTAGAGTGTACACCTTTTTTTAAAATTTTAAAACCCTATGGAACTTCCTATATCCTTTCTAAATGCTATTATAAGCTATTTTGAGTTCTTTCCAAGAGAATTTGGGTGATTTTAGAGCAGTTTTTCAATTGTACACACTAGAGTGTACACCTTTTTTTCTTTTTAAACCAGACTTCATATATCCTTTCTAAATATTATTATAAATTGTTTTGAGTTCTTTCAAAGAGGATTTGGGTGATTTTGGAGTAGTTTTTCATGTGGACACTCTATACACTTTGGAGTGTACATCCTTTTTTAAATTTTAAACCACTATGGGACTTTCTATATCCTTTCTAAATGCTATTATAAGCTTCTTTGAGTTCTTTGTAGGAGGATTTGGGTGTTTTTAGAGTAATTTTTCATGTGTACACTCTATACACTCTGGAGTGTACACCTTTTTAAAAAAAAATTAAACCATTATGGGACTTCCAATTATGGATCTCAATGGTATTATATGCTGTATGGAATGCCTTTCAACATATTTTGAGTATTTTTATCTGTTTTCCAGAGTGTATAGTTTGTACACTCTAGAGTATACACTATGTATACTATAGAGTTTACACCTTTTTTTTTAATTTTAAACCACTGTGAGACTTCCTATATCTTTTCTAAATATTATTATAAGCTGTTTTGAGTTCTTTCTAGAAGGATTTAGGTGATTTTGGAGCAATTTTCCATGTGTACACCCATTTTTTTATTTTATACCACTGTGTGACTTCTTATATCCTTTCCAAATGGCTCCAAAAATTCGCCACCAACGATGAAAAGAGAGTATGATTTAATGTCGGTTAAATTTTCAGAAGGCAAATGGAATAGTAGATAAGACACTACCCAGAGATTTCTCCCTCGTTTTATGAGGACTTTAATCTGGTTCGAGGTTTCCTATAAGAGCAAGCACCTATAGTTAATTACCCTCTCAATATTGAGAGTGCACTTAAGATGGGGATCATGAATTAAATAACGAGTATATAATAGCAGTGAGTAGAGTTTGAAAATTATGAAATTTATCATTTTATTTAAAACTTTTGGTTGGGCGAATAATGACGCACCTGATCTAGATCTCATGGTTCTGTCATCCTGAGCTATCATGGTCCCTAGTCTACTTAGTCAGAGGAGGTAGTCGACCCAACCTGACCAAAGAATCATTGTCAGCAGCCATGGGTTGCGTCGTCCAAGGGAACTTTGTAGACCTGGGGTGGAGTTTATCTAAGGAGACAAATACAAGTCAACATTAGCTAACATAGGACTTTTTGCCCAATCAAAATATATTATATAGTTCACAGCTCAAAGAGCAAAGCCATTGGGGAACATATATGTCGCGTACCGTTTTGCTTATCGCGAACCATTAGGGCTGTCGAATCCATTTATGTGGTGTCATATTATGGAAAAACTAGATGAGGACACCAGTCTCGCCCCTGGGGCATAAGATTATTTGAAAATGAAAATAAGCATGTATTTGATTTGACATTGGTTTGTGAGTAAAATTTTCTTAATTTGTCACCTCGACAAACATTAGGATGGTGAATGGATTTTACTTTAAATTTAAATAATTAATTTTATTTAATTTATATTTTTTTATTTTTTTTTTGAATATTTGATCATTTAATAATAATTTGATATTAGTATTTGAATAGATTATTATTATTATTATTATTATTATTATTATTATTATTATTATTATTATTATGAAAATCCCTCCACTTGAAATATTCAGTCAACACGGCTATCATCGGAGTGTTAATCACTTAGTTTATTATTTGATCCTATCACTCTATTAATTTAATAATGATGATCGATCTATGTCATACGATGTAATTACATTCTTAGAGATTTTATTAGATTAAAAATATTATAATATAATTATTTTTAGATTTTAGATTTCCACAAACCAAGATTCATTGCTTCAAAGTTTATAATTCTCAAGATACCTCATCAACTCTAAAAGCATGTAGGATCGAAGTTTAAGATTCTTATCTTAATGATTTGCACATGAAAAGTTGTCACTGGATTTGCCTTTTACAATTATGTGATAGAATTATATTTTCATATTTTCTTAATTTAAAAATTCTTATAATATCATCACTTGATTTTTTAGGTTTTGTTAACCCGAACCCGGTTCTAAGATCCAACAGGGAATCAACTCGCTCAGCATCCTCAGACACTATGTTTAATCATTGCGTAGTATCGGGGCTAATGCGGGTGATCATTTTAAACTCTTAGGTGAATCATGGAGAATTCATTAATATATTAAAATATTCACCTATAGATAGATGCAAAAAGATTGATTACATAGTTATGATCCATGTAAGCACTTCAATTTCATTTGAAGGCTCGCATGTATTTCAATGAATTTAAATTAAGTGTAGCGTCACTACAAAGTTCATATCATGAGTTCATTTTTTCTTAAGTATTTACATAGATTTTGAAGCATAGTGTTTACAAAAATATATCTCGTAGTATATGTAATATTTAATTTGAAGCCTAACACCTTCTGTCCATTTGTACATATGAATTGTGGATTCGGTGGCGTAAGTAATTTGAAATTAATGTATTGCTTTTAACTCGATTCCATTTTAGATTCCTAGCAATATGCTCTTTCAAAATTTTCGGCTTTACTTGTACGGAGAAATTCGTCTTTATATAACTTATTTTATTTTAAGTGGTCCCACATAGCATTTTTTTCCTTATAAATACGAATTTAGTTCATTTTCATTTAAGCTCAATTCCATTGAATGGGGCTTGTCATTTGGAGTGAAGTTCTAAGTCCCCTCGTAAGTTCTCTTTCTCTTTTTTTTTTTAAATTGATTTTATTTTGCAAAAAAAAATTTGTTTCTTAATTCTTTATTTTAGTTGTTATTATGCATTTTTTTAATTTATGAACTCTTGCTTAAGTTTTTTTTATTTTTTTTTATTTAAATTATATTTATATTATACTTAAGTTTATTTGAGTCCATTATTAGTCCAAAATTTGGCAGCCTCCCGACATCATCCCCGCGTAGGGAGCTACATCGGGGGCTGGGCCTGCTCATCACACTACAAAGAGCGCGTATGAGGGGTATAAACCACGGCCTGATTATCTTCTTCCCTACCACGCTACAAAGAGCATGTATAGGTTACCTGCATAAGAAAAATCATAATTTTTCCTCGCATGCCGCCTGAAGTTTTCGTCATGCTACAAAAAGTGTGTATAGGTTCCGGCCATCGCAGCAACTAATTGAAATTTTAGGAGCATTCAAGTTTGACCATTTTTTTTGTATCTATGCATATGAATTGGTTTTGGCAATCAATGAAGTTTAGACACATTAACCTCCTTTTTTGTTGTTTCGATTTCCTGTAGATCCCAAAGAGAGAGAGAGAGAGAGAGAGAGAGAGAGAGAGAGAGAGAGGCAGCAACACGCTTTTTTTTTCCTTATTTTTCTTTCATCCCTAACTCTAACCAGCGCCTCAACCCTTTTTCGACTCCTCGCCTCCAATCGAGCATCAAGCCACATGAAGAATCTTGATTCACATGTAATCTCTTTTTTTTCTTTTTAGATCCTCTGAAACTTTTTTTTTCTTTCTTTCATCTCTAAGCATCGAGTATGATTTTACGGGTCCGATCTGAGGTTTTATAAAATTTTGTGTGTGTGTGTTTCGTAACTGCATAGGAATCGTGAGCTATGTTTGTAAATATTTCAAAGACTTTTAAAGCTTGGAGAGATGAGATGTTCTGTTTATTCTCTTATCTATCTCTTGACCCTCAATTTCTTTTCCTTTTTTCAACTTTGGCTGTGAGATGGAATGTATTAATGGGATTTTAAATCTTATGATTCATAGGATTTAACAGTTTTCTGATATTAATCCTCTCAAATTTATTAAAAATCTGGATTTGTATGATTTATCATATTCTACTTGAAATGCTGCACTTTCTCGTGGAGAAGCTTGCTGTCTCTCTCTTTCTCGTGGAGAAGCTTGCTGTCTCTCTCACTCTCTCTCTCTCTCTCTCTCTCTCTCTCTCTCTCTCTCTCTCTCTCTCTCTTTCAAACTACAAAAAAACCTAAAAAAGAGTATTTTAATCCTCTCAAGTTTACTGAAATCTGGATTTGCATGATTTACTATATCCTACTTGAATTTTGCTCTTTCTCATGGAAAAACTTGTCGTCCCTCTCTCTCTCTCTCTCTCCCTCTGCCTCTCTCTCTCTCTTTGTCATCTACAAGAAACAAAAAAAAAAAATAAGAAAAAGAGAGTTGCCACCTCTCTCTCTCTCTCTCTCTCTCTCTCTCTCTCTCTCTTTTGATCTACAGGAAATCGAAAAAAGAAAAAGAAAAAAGAGAGTTTCGAGTTTCTCTCTCTCTCTCTTTGTGATCTACAGGAAATTGATAAAAATTAGAGTTACCACCTCTCTCTCTCTCTCTCTCTCTCTCTTTGATATACAGGAATCCAAAAAAAAAAAAAGAAAAAAAAAGAGAGTTGCTGCCTCTCTCTCTCTCTCTCTCTCTCTCTCTCTCTCTCTCTCTCTCTCTCTCTCTTTGTAACCTACAGAAAACTGAAATAACAAAAAGGGAGGTTAATGTGACTAAATCTCATTGATTGCCCAAACCAATTCATATGCATAGATACCAAAAAAATGCTCAAACTTGAATGCTCCTAAAATCCCAATAGCAAAGCGTTCGATGCGACGAGTGGAACCTGTACAAACTCTTTGTAGCACGGTGGGAAAAACTCATAAGCGACGTTCGCGGCGCGACAGGAAAATTTATGTGATTATGCAGTTAACATGTACACGCTCTTTGTAGAAATCTGTGGGATCCAAAAATTCACCACCAATCTCTTCAATGAAAAGAGTGTTTTAACTATCAGTGAAAATTTTAGAAGACAGATGGAATAGTAGATAAGTCATTTCCCAGAGATTTTGCCCTCATTTTGCGAGGACTTCAGATCTCGTTCTAGGTTTCCTATGGGCGCAAGCACCTATTGTTAATCACCCCTACTAATTTTGAGAGAGAACTTTCGATTAAGGCTAGTTGATGAATCGCTAAATAACGAGTGTATAATAGCAGTGAGTGGAGTTTGAAAATTATGAAAATTTATCATTTTAATTTAAAACTTTTGGTTGGGGGAACGATGATACACCTGATCTAGATCCCATGGTTTTGTCATTCTGCCGCGTTCCTGGTTAATCGAGGAGGTAGTAACCCAACCCGACCGGATCCGTCGAATATGGGTTACGCCGTCCAAGGTCTCCTAGACTGGGTGGAGTTTGTCTAAAAGGAAAAATATAAGTCAACATTAGCTAACAAAGGGCTTTTTGCCCAACCAAATGCATTCTATAATACACCTCAAAGAGAGCAAAGTCATGAACATATGGTGACCGTGATCGTAATTTAGTGACGTCATATCGCGGTGAACCACCAGGTCAGAGGGCTCTGGTCATAACCATCATTTATGTTGTGTCATTTTACGGCAAAACCACACGAACAGAGGACACGGACCACATCCTTATAGGCTTAAGATTATTTGAGTGTGAAAATAGTTATACATTTGATTTGACATTGGCTCTTTGTGAGCAAAAGTCTCCTTAATTTGTTACCCCAAACAAACAGTTACGGAGGGGTGGATGATTTTAAGTTCAAATTTAAAAAATTAATTTCATTTAATTTATATTTTTTATTTTTTTATTTGAATATTTGATTATTTTATAATTGATTTAGATTTAGGCATGTAATGATTCATTATTAGAACTTTAATAATGATCGTCTTTCTCGATCATATGACTATTATTGGCTAATAGATCTTGTCAACTCTGCCTATTTTTCTATAGAGGATCGGGTCTAAATACATTGCCTCAAGAATTATAGTCTTTCAAACCTTGTCAACTCTAACTTGAGCATAGAGGATTGGGTTTGGGACTTTTCCTCTTGAGAACTTGAACTTGAGAAGCTATGTCAATAGATCATTTTTTTTTGTAATTATATGACAGAATTAGCTTCTCAGATTTTATTAAATTGAAACTCTTATATTAACATCATTAGATTTTTTAAGTTTTGTTAACTCGGACCCGGACCTAAGACCAAACCAGGAATCAATCCGCGCAGCATCCTCAAACACTAAGTTTAAGCATTTAGCATAGTGTCAGGGCCCATGCGGGTCATTTAATTTCAAATCGCTTTAATTTTTGAGATTTAAATAATATTACTTATTTTGATTGAGTTTTATTACTAGTTTATAATTTTGAGATAAAATTTTGATAATATTTTGGCAGCCTCCTAGCGTCGTCCCCACATAGGGGGCTACAACAGGGGAGCCTAGGCCTGTCCACCGTACCAAGAAAGGAATATATTGGTGGTGCAAACACAACGGTCAAATGCGTAATCCCACCATGCCAAGAAAGGCAAGTATGGATCTCTAAAACACCTATATGTAACACAGATTTTCCCGCCAAGCCAAGAAAGGTGTATATAGGTACTTATATGCTTGCAATGTCACGTTAAAATATTAATTTTAGCTTTATAGTTGAATTTTTATTAAGCAGTTTATGCCTCCTATTAGTGTAAAAGTTTGGCAGCATCTCGAAATTATCCCAGTATAGGGGGCTACTTCGGGTATGCTGGGCTTACCCACCACGCCAAGAAAGGTATGTATGGGTGGTATAAACCATAGCCTGAATGCATCATCTCACCATGCCAAGAAAGGCATGTATGAGACTCTAAAGTACCTGCTGAAATAGATTTTCTCGCCACACCAAGAAAGGCGTGTACGGGTACTTATATACTTGCAATGTTAGTTTAAATAAAAATTTTATATTGCGGCATGGCTTTATGTCAAGTTGTGTAGGTCCCCCTATCGGTGTGATTTGTTGACCTTCATGCATACTGCATTAGCCGAGTCGAGCTCAAAGATAAATTTGACGGACTTTGGATGCAACAGTGCGTAAATAGGAGCTGAAATACACTCGATGTCACCCAAAATATGCCCGTGCTCGCCCGAAGTCTGATTGAAATATAAGTATTCGTACCCATTTTTTTTAACGCTGAGGAAAGTTGTGCTTGCTTGCATGTGAATAACTATACACACCTTTTTAGTGTAGATTTCTATGTGTACACTCTGTACACTCTGGAGTGTACACCTTTTTTTTTTAATTTTAAACTATTGTGGGACTTTCAATTATGGATCTCAATGGTATTATATGTTGTATGAAATATCTTTCAACATGATTTGAGTATTTTTTTATTAGTTTTCTAGTGTGTATAGTCTGTACAGTCTAGAGTGTAAACTCTGGAGTGTATACCCTTTTTTAATTTTAAACCATTGTGGGACTTCCTATATCCTTTCTAAATACTATTATAAGATGCTTTGAGTTCTTTTCAAGAGAATTTGGGTGATTTTGGAACAGTTTTTTATGTGTATACTATTTATACTCTGGAGTGTACACATTTTTTTTTAAATTTTAAACCACTGTAGGACTTCCTATATCCTTTATATATGCTATTATAAGGTATTTTGAGTTATTTCCAAGAGAATTTGGGTGATTTTGGAATAGTTTTTCATGTATACAATCTGGAGTGTACACCTTTTTTCTAATTTTAGACAATTATTGGACTTCCTATATCCATTTTAAATACTATTATAAGTTGCTTTGAGTTCTTTCTAGGAGAATTTAGGTGATTTTGGAGCAGTTTTTCATGTGTACACTCTAGAGTATCCACCATTTTTTTTTTAATTTTAAACTACTGTGGGGACTTCCTATATCCTTTCTAAATGCTATTATAAGCTGCTTTGAGTTATTTCTAGGAGGATTTGGGTGATTTTGGAGTAGTTTTTCATTTGTACAATCTATACACTTTGAAATGTACACCCTTTTTTTAATTTTAAAGACATGTGGGACTTCCAATTCAGGATTTCAATGGTATTTTATGCTGTATGGACAGTCTTTCAACATAATTTGAGTATTTTTTTATCTATTTTCTAGAGTGTATAGTCTATACCCTTTGGAGTGTACACTCTACATATTTTGGAGTGTACAGTACACTCTGGAGTGTATACCATTTTTTTTAATTTTAAATCATTGTGTGAATTCTAATTATGGATCTAAATGTTATTATAAGCTGTTATGAATTCTTTCCAGGAGGATTTGTGTGATTTTAGAATAGTTTTCCATGTGTACACTTTGTACACTTTAGAGTGTACACGTTTTTAAAATTTTAAATCACTGTGGGACTTCCAATATCCTTTCTAAAAGCTTTTATAAGCTGCTTTGAGTTCTTTCCATGAGAATTTAGGTGATTTAAGAGCAATTTTTCAAAGTGTACAATATGTACACTCTATAGTGTATAATCCATACACTCTGGAGTGTACACCCTTTTGTTTAAATTTTATGGCACTACGGCACTTTCAATTTAGTTGTAATGTTCTCATTAGTTTACTTTTCATTTGAAGCTTAAAATGTCTATGAAACGGATAACTTTCAGATGCAAACCATCCACCATCAGAGCATTGCTTGATTCCATTTTAGCACACTTCACTGAGAAAGTAGTTGTAATTTTAACAAGGCTACATATTCATCAATTTATTAAAATGCGCCATTCAACAAGATTTGACAGCTATCACTTCACTCATGTCCTGCTAGAATATAGAAAAACTAGCTTTCTATGTTGGTTTCCACTACCTTCCTTTCATACCAGATGAAGTTTCTTTAATAATAGGGATGCCAAATAGAGTGGATAAGGTCACATGGCAGAAATCCCCATTATCAAAGTCCAATTCAATAGATTTTAAGAATAAAATTGAGAAGATCGATCGTCCGTTGAACTCAGCATAATTTATGCAGTTATATATACAATTTTTGATTTCAAAACTAAATTTTTATATATCATAATTATAGAGTGGCGTTAGTCCTGATCTCCTATGCTGACAATATAGAGAAATTTGCAAATGACAATTGGCCAGAAGCCATATGGAGCTTCTTAGCTTCACAATTTGATGTGATTATATCAAAAATCTTGATGTAGAAGACACCCGGGTACATGAGTGGATTTGTCACTCTTTTGATGGTATGTGTTGTATTTTTTGATTTATATTGTGTTATACATTGAAGCTAACATATGTAACTCTTTGTTGTAGATTTGGGCTGACGAGCACACAAGAGTCATAAGCCCCACAATTCCTTCTCGCTATGTTATGGTGGCAAAAATAAAGTTTGTAGAAGAATCTAGCGTTGCAAGGACACCAGGTAATGCTAATTATATTTTTTTTTCATTTACATCAAAATTGATTTATTCCTATTCCAACTTATCAAGCTTTCTTATTGGTGTAACATATGCCTTCTAATCATTTGAAGATGTACCAAAAGAGGAGACTTGGCTCCTTCAAATAGTGCCCTCTATCCCACAGCCATCTCATAGTGATCCCTAGTGGAGTCTCATTCCAAGTCCAAGGAGTGAAGCCTTAAGTGAATCTCCTTACATCTCTCCTCAATATTCTCCTCCTTTATGTGCATCTAGCCTGTCTGCTGCTACTATCCCTCTAGAGAGTGTTGAGAAGGAGAAGTTACTTTCATCAATCAAGGCCCTAGGAAATAGACTATCATATATTGAAGCTGCAATAACTGAGAGAGTATATGGTATTGTTGCACGGCTTGCTGTCATTGAGGCAAGAATTTGTGGACCAAAAGATCCAAGTATGGGAGAAGCTCCTAAGGAGGCTAGCACAGGGGCAGCCACTGAGGCCACACATCCAGAAGAGCCTTTGGAAACTATTATAGCAAAGGATGAGCAATTGATTGTATACGAAGGCCCCACATTAGAAAAAGATACTACTCAGCCTTCAATGGGTAGCATCACACACGGTGTGAAGGAGATACAAGTTAAAAAGAAGAAAATGGTCTCATCCCCGTTCACAATGGTGCATAGGCAGACGCGGAGCACAACAAAGCTTGTTGTTGAGACCACAATGTGAGAGGGAGTGGAGGAATTTCTTATCCATTATATGACTTTAATCTAATAAAGTTGGTTTTAATAGTTTTTAGTAGGTGAAGGTAGAAGAAGTTCCTACACAGAGAAATAACCTACAAATGCGATAATTGTGGTTGAGGAACTAAAGGATATGGTATTCTTCATTTTAGAAGCTTCTACTTTAAATCATATTGAATATAACTCTTAAAAGTTGTGATTTCTTATAGTGAGCTGAGGCATAGAAGACCATTGACTTCTAATCAAGAGATGTTCTACCCAAGCCAATGTAGGGGTTCATTGACACATCTTGCGCCCGATTTAAGGACAAGTATGTCATTGTTTAATATATTTAAGTTTCCATGAAATCGTCCATTAATTTAGATCACTCACATGCCCATGCTGCTCACATGCAGGAGTGATAATATTTTCTCGGTCGAAAATAACATTATTGCGAGAGGATAAATTAATGAATTACTGATAGATCAGTATTTGTCCGATGCACATGTTGATGCCTTCGCTTATTTATTGGGTGAGAAGAATAAGATCTGTCCTGGGTTTTATGTCACATATTTGTATATCTCATGTCTACACTAGGTGAGTTCATGCAAGGAGGATTAGGTTATAAAATGCCTTCCAAATTTTTGTTAGCTTATTATTATTAAATTAACTTTTCTTTGAATTCTTGTAGAGTTGTGTCAAATATGGCTTGTCAAAGGAAAGCAAAATGTTCATACATCATGTTAATGCAGACAGTGTTTCAAGGGTTGATTTAATCTTAATTCCAATTATCAATAATCAGTATTAGACACTACTAGTGAGACATATTTAAAAAGAGACATGATTCTTTTATGACTCGCTACCGAACCCAGTCCATAAGGTTGTAGTTCCTGATATTGTAAGAATACTTGTCTTACTCAATTCTTTCTAAATGCATAATTTGTACCTTATTAGCCTTATTTTGGTGCATGTGTAGATCAAACTACTTGTCAAAGATACTGGCGAGGCTTTCGAGACCAATCCCGAGGAATGGTCAGTCGAGGTGATCATAAGTATACCATTATAGGAGAATAACATCGATTGTGGTATGTTTGTATGCAAATATATGGGGGCAGTGGTTGGCAAACCTCCAATGGACTAGGCTGAGCATAAAGATTGGCCAAAGAAGACTAATTTCCTTAGAGCAGAGTTTGTTTACACTATTCTCTATTTAAATATCAAATAACTGAATTATATAATATTGAATGTCTGAGGGTTGGTGTATATATGAGATGTTTGACCACAAATGTGTATGTAGATAATCTCTGAAATTATCTATCTTGTACATACCTTCATAAATGTTCATATGCTGTATGGAGTGCCTTTCAACAACAATTGAGTAATTCTTTTCTCAGTTTTTCAGAGTGTACAATCTATACACTATGGAGTGTACATCCTTATTTTTTTTAAAATTTGAATGATGGGGGTCTTCTAATTATGGATCTCAATGATTTTATATGTTGTATAGAGTGCCTTTCAGTAGGAATTTAGAATTTTTTTATCATTTTTCTAGAGTGTACAGATTGTATACTCTGGAGTGTACATCCTTATTTTTTAAATTTAAATGATGGGGGTCTTCCAATTATGGATCTCAATGATTTTATATGTTGTATTGAGTGCCTTTCAATAGGAATTGAAAAGTTTTTTGTCAATTTTCTAGAGTGTACAGTCTATACACTATGGAGTGTAGACCTTTATTTTTAAAATTTGAATGATGGGGGTCTTCCAATTAGGGATCTTAATGATTTTATATGTTGTTTGGAGTGCCTTTCAACAAAAATTGAGAATTTATTTTTCAGTTTTTTGAGTGTACACTCTTTACACTCTCGAGTGTACATCTTTATTTTTTTTAATTTAATTAATGGGAGTTTTTCAATTATGGATCTCAATGATTTTATATGTTGTATGGAGTGCCTTTCAACAAGAATTGGGAATTTTTTGTTTGTTTTCCATAGTGCACTTTGTACACTTTGGAGTGTGCAGTCTGTACACTCTAGAGTGTACAGTCTGTACACTCTCTAATTTTTTAAATTTAAATGATGGGGGTCTTCCAATTATAGATCTCAATGATTTTATATGCTGTATGGAGTGCCTTTCAATAGAATTGAGAATTTGTACACTCTCGAGTGTACACTCTTGTTTTTTAAACTTAAATGATATGAGTTTTCCAATTATGGATCTTTATAAATTGATTTGTTGTATGGAGTGCCTCTCTGTACACTCTGTAGTATACACCTTATTTTTTAAACTTAAAATGTGGGGTATTCCAATTATGGATCTCAATAATTTTATATGTTGTATGGAGTGCATTTCAATAAGAATTGAGAATTTTTTTCTTAGTTTTCCAGAGCATGCACTTTATACACTATGGAGTTTACACCCCTATTTTTTGGTTCGGTATGATTAGATTTAGTGTAAATTTAAAGTGTAAAAGAGATTTTATATGTAAAAGATATAAGACAAGCTTTAATTTAAATTATATGTCTATAAATAAATCATATATATTAAAATTCATTTTGAATTTATTTGAAAACACAACCTTAAATCTATTTCAATTGGTTTATGAAATAATACAAATTAAATTGGACCAAAAAATAATCAGTTATTTGGTAATTTAATTTTTTTTTCATCTCTACTTTTTGATGTTGAACTGTAATTAGTTTGAAAACAACAAACGAGCCATCAGAGAATCATAAATTAACTCAATAACTTTAGAAGAAAAAAAAATCCAACAAAATCTACCTTCGATTTTTTATGAAAAGAAAATAGATAAAGAAAAGGTAAATTATTTATGCTTGTAAAAATAAATTACATAATATTCTAATTTATTCATCTAGCTCTTACCATGTTCTTAAGACTTCATAGTCAACATAGCATAAAAGTTCATGAAATAAACATTTGGAATATTGTACTGGACAATTTATTTCACTTCACTATAAATATTTTAAGTAATTATATCTTATTATTATAAAAAGTACAAAAGTTGAGCTTCAATGTATAACAAAGAAACAATGGATTAAAATACTTTCAATCAAACTGTGTAATAAATCAAAATTTATATGAACATATAAAAATTGGGCTTCAACTAAACATAAAAAAGTTATAATTAAAACAATATTTGTCTCTCTATTTCATGCATTATAATGTCTACCTCTAATGATATCCATCATCAGCTTGGTGTATCCTTCTGCTGACTAACTTACTATTGAGCTGGAGTAAAATTCCTGAAATATAAGAACATCATATCAGTTGCTAAAATCCAATAGTAAAAATAAAATATTATACTTGCATACATCTGAAAAGCACTCAACATTATAGAAAAATGTGTTGCAATGGGTGACTCTTTATGTTCTGCAGTTGTTGCAACTTGTTCATTCTTCTCTATAACATTAAAAACATAATGTGCAAAATTCTGACAGTAATATTTGAAGAGTAAAATTTTAAAAACTGGTAGAAATTTACTCTGGGCTTTCTTATTTTTCTTCTAATATACTTTCAACCTTGCATTAGAAACACCTTTTGGCCGCATCTTAGTTGGGTCCTTCAATAAGTCAGGAGTACATTTGGAATCTCTTATAGTAGACTTATTTTTCTTCTTTATTTTGTCCATTGGGGGTGAATTCTCATTTAATATAGAATCAACATTATCAGATAATTTCTTCAAGGAATCCAACGTGTACTGCCCAGATTTCTTATTACCTTGTGCTCTGGTGCTTATTTTATATGAATATCTACTGATGTGGTTTCGAAAAATAATGACTGTCAGATTTTCATCATTACCCTATAAATCTTTGAAGTATTTGTAAGCACTGTCACAATAGATATCCTTCTTTACTCTAAAAGATCATCGCATGAGAAGATACTTCTTCAGAATCCTCATAACATCTTATAGACTCAAGACTCTAATGCAATGGGCATAGAGTAATCCATCATTTCAAATTTTTTACAACTACAAGTTATATTCAGACATGCCTTGTCCAAATGAATAGTCCATGTCTTGGAAATGCTGGTTTACTCTATGTTTCTTATGAAATATTTCATGGGATTGTCATCCGAGACAGTTGCTACTAATCCACCCACTAAATAAAAGATATGCTCAAAACTCCATCGGCTACAAGATGCACGCATATTTCAAAACAAATTTAAAAAACTCCACATCTTTATATAATAATATAAAAAATGGTGAATTTGATCTCGGATCCTCCAAAGAACAAGAAAATATTATGTGCGAAGTCCGGATGTAGCTCTGCATCCATATGTCAATTAGATTTGAACACGTGTCCAATCTTAAAATATTGGTTTTTGACTTTACTACTTTGTAATGGCGGGACCGGATGCCGTTAACGTTACCAGGCCCGACCCGACCCATTAAATTAACGGAATTGCACATGGTGGATGTTGTTTTAGTGCGAGGCTCGACGCCATTTTAGATTCCAAGCATAAGCTAAATCTAGGTATTTTCATTTTTGTACTATGTTCATTCATGCAAAGATTGTATTCAGCTCACTCTCGGCATCCATTAATATGAATATCTAACCTTCTTCTAGGGTTGTTCTAATTGTTGGATATTAAAATTCGAGGTACTATCTCATTTTCTCTGTCGAAACGACTCCTTGAGGTATTATTTCATGCATTTTTTAACTTTAGAGATTTTAGGGTTGCCATATTTGTTCTGATTATTACCATCTCACCTAAACCATCGAATACGATCACATAAGGTATTATTCTATACTCTTTCAAGTTTAAAGCCTTTAGCTCAGTACATTTAGTATAGTCAAGATTGTTTATAGTTATTTTATGTTTATACACCAATGTATTGGGAGATTTGTGAGATTTTGGCTATTTCTATATGTTCTTGAGGTGTACACTCTATGCACTATAGAGTGTACACTCTATTTTTTAAATTTTAAACTACTATGAGACTTATTATATCCTTTCTAAATACTATCATAAGCTATTTTGAGTTCTTTCCAAGAGGATTTGGATGATTTTGGAGCAGTTTTTCATATGTACACTATATACACTCTAGAGTGTACATTATTTTTTTAATTTTAAACCACCATGAGACTTTCTATATCCTTTCTAAATGCTATTATAAGTTATTTTGAGTTATTTTCAGTAGGATTTGGGTGATTTTGAGCAGTTTTTCATATGTGCACTTTGTATACTCTAGAGTGCACACCCTTTTTTAAAATTTTAAACCACTATGGGACTTCCTATATCCTTTCTAAATGTTATTATAAGTTATTTTGAGTTCTTTCCAAGAGAATTTGGTTGATTTTGGAGCAATTTTTCATGTGTACACTCTAGAGTGTACACCTTTTTTTTATTTTAAACCACAGTGAGACTTCCTATATCCTTTCTAAATATTATTATAAATTATTTTGAGTTCTTTCAAAGAGGATTTGGGTGATTTTGTAGTAGTTTTTCATATGTACACTCTATACACTTTGGAGTGTACATCCTTTTTTCAAATTTTAAATGGGACTTCTTATATTCTTTCTAAATGCTATTATAAGCTGCTTTGAGTTCTTTGTAGGAGGATTTGAGTGATTTTGAAGTAATTTTTCATGTGTACACTCTATATACTCTAGAGTGTACACCTTTTTTTAAAATTTTAAATCATTATGGGACTTCCAATTATGGATCTCTGGAGTATATATATGGTATTATATGATGTATGAAATTCCTTTCAATATGTTTTGAGTATTTTTATCTATTTTCCAAAGTGTATAGTGTGTACATTCTGGAGGATACACTATGTACAATATGGAGTGTACACTCTGGAGTTTACACTTTTTTAAAAAAATTTTAAAACACTATGAGACTTCCAATATCTTTTCTAAATATTATTATAAGCTGTTTTGAGTTCTTTCTAGAATGATTTGGGTGATTTTGGAGCAATTTTCCATATCTACCCCATTTTTTATTTTAAACTGCTGTGTGACTTCTTATATCCTTTATGAATGGCTCTGAAAATTTGCCACCAACCTCTTGATTAAAGAGAGTATGATTTAATGTTAGTTAAATTTTTAGAAGGCAAATTGAATAGTAGATAATACACTACCCAGAGATTTTGCCCTCATTTTATGAGGACTTTAGATCTGGTTCCAGGTTTCCAATAGGCGCAAGCACCTATAGTTAATTACCCCTCTCAATATTGAGAGTCCCCTTACGATTAAGGATGGTCGATGATTCGTTAAATTATGAGTATATAATAGCAGTGAGTAGAGTTTGAAAATTATGAAATTTATCATTTTAATTTAAAACTTTTGGTTGGGGGAATGATGACGCACCTGATCTAGATCTCATGGTTCCATCATCCCAGGATGTCACGGTCCCTAGTCTACTTAGTCAGAGGAGGTAGTCGACCCAACCTGACCAAAGAATCATTGTCAACAGTCATGGATTGTGTCATCCAAGGGAACTTTGTAGACCTGAGTGGAGTTTGTCTAAGGGGACAAATTCAAAGCTAACATAGGACTTTTTGCCCAATCAAAATACATTCTATAGTTCACAGCTCAAAGAGCAAAGCCATTGGGGATCATACGGGCTGTGACCGTGACCGTAATTTAGTGGTGCCATATCACGGTGAGCCACCCTTAAGTGCGTGTCGTCATTTATATGGTGTCATTTTGAGGCAAAAACACACAAACAAAGGACACATGCCACATCCTTACGGGCATAAGATTATTTGAGTGTGAAAATAGTTATGTATTTGATTTGACATTGGCTCTTTGTGAGCAAAAGTTTTCTTAATTTATCACCATCGACAAATGGTTGTGGATGGGTGAATAGATTTTACTTTAAATTTAAATAATTAATTTTATTTAATTTATATATTTTTATTTTTTCTTTAAATATTTGATCATTTAATAATGATTTGACATTAGAATTTGAATAGATTATTATTATTATTATTATTTTAAAAATCTCTCCGGTTGAAATATTCAGTCAACACAACCATTATCAGGGTGTTGATCACTTAGTTTATTATTTCAGATCTTGTCGACTCTATTAATTTAATAATAGAAGATCAGATCTATTGTCATATAATAGAATTATCTTCTCAGTGATTTTATTAGATTAAAAATATTATAATATAATTATTGGATATTTAGATTTTGTTAACCTAGACTTGATCCTAAGACCAAACCCGAAGATTCATTGCTTCAAAGTTTATAATTTTATAGACCTCATCAACTTCCTCACTTAGATAGCTAAATGCATCAGTTGCTCTAATTCCAGCCTCAGTCATTGACTTCAACACAACCATCTTCTCATTGCTGATGCCTTTGTATGATCTGAAAAGATGTAGGTCACTCGACTTTGCCAATGAATGATTATGACTTCTATACATTTTTTAACCTTCCAATTCCCATCTAAATCAATAAAAATCTAATCATGGCGGAACCACTCCTCATATCTATTTTCTAAAATTTGGTGGCGGTTTAGATTGATAACTTTCTTTAGACACCTTTTTTTTAAAAAATCCTTTGATTTCAAATTCTTTGAGTTCGGCCAATAACTAGTATGATCCTTCCTAACATTGAATCCAGTTTGATGTGCAAAATCATAGTACAATGCATACGTCTCCTTTTCATTATGAACAATAGTGCTAAGGATTTTGCCCACAATTGGGTCATTAGACATAACGGCTCATCATCGCGACCGTCATTTAATTTCCTCATTCAATTGCTGCTAGACGTAATATGTTTCATGCAAAATAGCCCCAAAAACTAGCAAATTCTTCATCAAACATCTCCAAACAGCTTATAATGGGATATAGTTAACATATGACAAGCCCCACAATTAAAAATTTTAGAAAAATGGAGTGTACCCTCATTAGAGTACATAGAGTACACTTAGCCCCAAAAATGAAGAAATTCTTCATGAAATACCTCAAAACATCTTACATTAGGGTATACTAAACATATGACAAGCCCCGTAGTTGAAAAAAATTAAAAAATGAGGTGCACCCTCATGAGAGTACACACATGCAAAATAGTTCCAAAAATCAGCAAATTCTTCATGAAATATCTCCAAACAGCTTACAATAGGATATAATAAATATATGATAAGCCCATAATTAAAAATTTTAGAGAAATGGAGTGTACCCTCATGAGAGCACAAAAAGTACACATACAAAATAGCTTTAGAAACTAGAAAATTCTTCATGAAATATCTCCAAACATCTTACAATGAGATATAATAAACAAATGACAAGTCTCACAATTGAAATTTTTTTAAAAATAGGATGTACCCTCATGAGAGTACACAGAGTACACATGCAAAATAGTCCCAAAAATCAAGAAATTTTTCATGAAACACCTCCAAACATCTTTCAATGAGATATATTAAACATATGACAAGCCTCATAGTTAAAAATATTGAAAAAATGGGATGTACCCTCATGTGAGTACACATGCAAAACAGCTCATAAACTAGTAAATTCTTCATGAAACATCTTCAAATAAATTACAATGGGATATAGTAAACATATGACAAGCCACACAATTAAAAAATTTAGAAAAAATGGGGAGTACACAGAGTACACATACAAAATAACCCCAAAAACTAGAAATTTTTTTATGAAACACCTCCAAACATCTTACAATGGGATATACTAAACATATGACAAGCCCCATAGTTGAAATAAATTGGGGTACACTCATGAGAGTACACATGCAAAATAGCATCTAAAACTAAAAAATTCTTCATGAAACATCTCCAAACAAATCAATCTCAAATAAAATCTAAGATCAAATATCCCTCTTAAGCCTTATGACTCACTCTCATAAGCCTAGCCAAATATCAACCCAAACTATCCCAAACTTGATTGATTTCTTCATAAATCAATTATTCTTTCATTTATAAATGCAAATATAAATGAAATCCAAACTCAAATAGCCAAAACCAAATCAAACTAAATCCAAAATCCTTTTTTAAGCCCTATGGACCTACCTCCATAGGCTTAATCAAACTTAACCCAAATTATCCCAAGCTTGATTGATTTCTTTATAAATCAATTAATTCTTCATTTATATTTATACATATAAATGAAACCCATCCTCCAATGACAAAAAAAATCAAACTAAATTAATTCTCTACTTAAGCCCTTTTGACCTACATCCATAAGCTTGGTCAAGTTTGCTTCTAAATAACTCCAAACCCAAGTGATTTTCTCATGGATCTTTTATATCTTTATTTATATCCCCAAATAAAAATTAAATATAAATCCAAATAGCCAAAATCAAATCCAAAATTAAACAAAGACTTAATTCATGGCTTTTTAGCCAATTTCTTGGACTTGGCCAAATCTTATCCAAATCAAGCCAAAACTAATAGGTTTTCTCTTGAATCAATCATTCCTTCAATCATTTAGCCAAATATAAACATAAACTACAATTATCAAACCAAAATAAAGTAAACCCAAGTCAAACCTGAGTTAGCCTTTTTTACTTAAAAAAAACTTCAAATGAGCCAAAATTCATTAGACTCCAAATTGATTATAGTTGGATTTATATTTCAATCCTAGGCTCATATATGAGTTTAACTAAACTTGAATCAAGCCAAAACCAAAACAATTGATCCATTTAGGTCCACTTGACCCAAAGTGACCTAAAAAGACCTTTTTGAGCCAAGTTATAATTCAACCTAAATTAGATTGAACCAAGCCCATCCTAACCTCATATCATGATCAACAATCATCCTAGGGTGATCGACTACCTTGAATTGGGTCAAACCAAGTCACCTTGGTCCGTTGACCAAGTCAACCTTTAGACCAAATGAAACATAAACTAGCCAAAACCCACCATATACCAAATTGATTGAAACCATTGATTCAAATCTATTCATAATCAATGATTGAATATGATCAAACCCTCAGCCAAACCAAATTCAATTGACCATTTGACCTAAGTTGACCCAAATTGGCCTAAAAGCCAAAATAGATCAAATAATGATTTAACCCAAGTTGATTACAACTAATGGCTCAAGTTCATTCCAAATTATTTATTGAACTTGACCAAAGTCACAATCAAGCCCAATTTGACCAATTGGTCAACTCGACCCAACCTAGCCCAAATTGATCTAAAGGGTTAAAATAGCCAAAATCCAAATTAAATCCAAATCAAATCAAACCAAACCTACAATCATTTTTAATTAACCAATTGAACATGAACCAACACCTAACCCAACCCAAATTGGTCAAATCAAATTGGTCAACTTAGCACATTTGACATATTTGAATTTAAATGAGCCTAAATCAAACCTAAGCCAAATTGATTGAAACCACTTGAACTAAAACTCTCCAAATCATCATTTGAACCTAACCCAAGACTTACTTGGACCAAATTTGACCAATTGGTCAACCCAACCCAACATGAACCCATATGAACCCATTTAAACAAATGAAGCCAAAGCACCCAAAACCAACCCATAGGACCTTTGTGGCTGACAAAACCTGACCCTAATTGACCCTAGGTTAGCCTAAAATATGTCCAAAAGTAAAGTAGGCCCCACCCAAGGGAATTAGCCATTGGACAAACATCCCCATATAGGATTAATCTTCCATTTGGCAAAGTCCACTCTCCCATCACTTGGGCAGCCATCCAATTGCCAAATGGGGTATGCCTAATTTTCCTAGCCCACTCTAAGAACATTAGGATTAGCCATGGACAATTGAAACCCAATCTCTTTCTCCTCACTCCAAATTGAGCACCATGGACAAAGAAAACCAAACCTCCCCACATCAAACCTTGAGCCACCTCCCAAGCCTCCCTCCACTCCCGACGATCCACATGGACCCGATGGAGACAAGTTCGGTGGTTTGACGGTGGCTGGCTGGCAAAAAATTGGGATTGAATCCTGTCCATCCACCTAAGCAATTGAGGGGATATACCCCTCAATTCAAATGAGAAATGATGCATTCTACTTCGTTTGAGCCAGAGAGAGTGAAGGAGAGTCTCCCACAACCATTCCCAAAGCTCCCAAGCTCCCCCATTTTCTTCTTTCACAATTTTACGTCAAACCGAATCAAGGGAGGGTGCCTTTGATCTAAATTCCTCAATTTCTCTATCAAACTTCAATTCCTCTTGAACACACCATCCTTATGTGTTGTAGAAGTCATTCAAGCATTTTCCCAAGCTTCCAAGCCATCAGAGATAGGAGTTTGACCGAGATCGATCACCTACACCTCATGTGTTGGTCGTCCAAGCAAATTACCTTAAATTAAAGCAGGTAACTAATGTGGCTTCGCCTCTATCATAAGCTTCCTCAATCATTGGAACCGGGTCACAAGCTCCGTGAGGTATGCCTTTAAAATCGAAAGTTCCATGTCATACGATTTTCATCATTGGATCTCCTTATTTTGCCTCCTCAAAGGTGTGGGATTGATTTGATCTCCATTCGAGCTTAGACGAGCTCGGATCGAGCGACGAACGACGGACGGTCTCCGTCTCTTGCCGCTCGGGAGGAGATAGATCACAGGCCGTCCATTCCACATGATTGGAACGGATGGTCATAATCTAATCATGTTTAGATTCCTTCTAATTTCTTCTTAACTATGACATTTAATCATGGTCATCCTATCTTAGATCGTACGGTCCACGAGAAAGCACATCTGTTGTCAGCTGACTCAGTGCGCAAATGTGATAACTTAAATAACTTATCCCATCGCACCACATATAAAACACACCGCGTCAGCATGCCATGTGGTTCCAACTAGATTAGGGATTTAATTAGGGTTGATTAATCCATTTTAAGGTTGAATCTTTCAAATTCATAACTAATTGCAGAAAAATCTAAAAAATATAAATGAGGGGTCATTTTGAAGATATTTTAGAGGAGAATCTAATAAAATTATTATTAATTAACTTTAAATAATAATTTCTACTTAATTAATATTTAATTAAAATTTAATCAACCTAATTACTCTTCAATTAATTATCTGATTAATTTCAAACCTTCTAGAGATGTTTAAGAGGATGACCTTTGTCTTTCCCATTTTTCTTGGAATTTATTAGCTGATTAATTAGGATAATTAATTAGTTAAGCCTTAATTACTCTGTTAGCTTAATTAATGATAATTAATCAAATGAATAATGAATTGATCATTTAATTGAGTTCATTAGCTTCTGTTAACAGTGGAGAAACTTAGGGAAATAGATTGGAACCCCTCTTCCAATCTTTTCCTTAAGTCTTCTTCATTCTCTCTTTAAAATTAATTAATTAAAACTCATTAATTAATTGTTTACCCCACTTTTGGAGTGAGCTCTCAACATCCTCATCGTTGATCTAGGACTTTTATAGACACTAAGAGTTCTTTAGTCTTAAGACACTTCTACTGATTAGGTGAACACTTAACCTAACCCTAGAGACCTAGAAGAGTTAGCCATAGAAATAGGTTATGTCTTAGAGATTTAGGAGGACTTCTCTACCTTATATCCTAAACCCAATCCTTGCTTCCATCTTCTAACTCAAATCAAATCCCAATCCAAATTCCAAATCAAATCCAACTTTCAAATGATTGAAGCATATGATTAAGCTCAAACTCCAAATCCCTTCCTAAGCCTTTTGATTTTATCTTATAGACTTAGCCTTAACCAAAATCAAATCAACCCTAATCCAATTTATTTTCTCAATTATCAAATTCAATCTTAAATCAAATTTGAAATCATAAATCAATTCCAAACTCCAAATGATTGAAACCCAAATCAAATCAAATTCCTAATTTTAGAACTTTTAGCCAAATTCTTGAACTTGGCTAAATGATACCCAAATCAATTCAAAACTCATGAATTCCTTCATGTTTCAATCATTCCTACAATTATTGACCCAAATATAAACATAAACCACCAGTATCTAGTCAACCCAAGTCAAGTCCATATTGACCTCTCTTGACTTGAAATTGTCATATGAACTAAAACCCATTTGGCTCCAAACCAATTGCAATTGGATTTATATTTCAATCCTAGGCTCATGTGTGAGTTCAATTAAACTTGAATCAAGCCATGATCAAACCAATTAACCCATTTAGGTCAACTTGACCTAAAGTGACCTAAAAGACCTTTTTGAGCCAAGTTCTAATCCAACCCAAATTGGATTGAACTAAGCCTATCTAAACCTCACAACATAATCAACAACCACCCTAGGGTGACCAACCACCTTGAATTGGGTCAAACTAAGTCAAACCTAGCCTTTGACCAGTCAGCCTTTAGCCTAAATGAAACCCAAACTAGCCAAAATCTATCATATGCCATATTAATTGAAACCATTAATTCAAACTCACTCATAATCAATAATTGAACATGACCAAACCTTCACTTGAGCCAAACCAAGCCTAATTGGCCATTTGACCCAAGTTGACCCAAATTGGCCTAAAAAGCCAAAATGGGTCAAATCATGATTAATCCAAATTGATTGCAACCAGCTCAAGTTCATCCCAAATTGATTATTAAACTTGACCAAATCCATAATTGAGCCCAATTTGAAATTAGTCAACTTGACCCAATCTAGCCCAAAATGACCTAAAGGATCAAATTGGCCAAAATCCAAATTAAATCTAAATTAAACTAAACCAAAGCCTACAATTATTTTTAATTAGCTAATTGAACTTGACTCAACACCTAGCCCAACCCAATTTGGTCAAATTGGTCAAATTGGTCAACTTGACCCATTTGACCAATATGAACCCAAATGAGCCATAATCAAATCCAAAGTAAATTGAATCAAACCAATGACACCAATATACTCCAATTGGTCATGTGAACTTGACCCAACCCTTAGTTTGACACCAATTGGTTAACTTGACCCAGCCTAACCCAATTCAACCTAAAAAGGTCAAATCAAGCTAAATCAAATCAAATAAACTCCAAACCACTTGAAATTTGGGCTAACCCACTTTTGACCCATTTCAAATCTACCCAAACCATACCCACAGCCAAATGACCATTTTGTTGGGTCTAGGGAATCCCATGAGATAAGACACATGCATATTTGGTCATTCCCTCCCCTTGGCCACTTGGCACCCATTCATAGGTCCACTTAGGCATCAAGGACCATGGCTGAGCTGACATAATGGTGGTTGGGTCAGCCATGACTCATGGGGAGGTGAAATCACCTCCCCATTCCCATTGGAGCATTTTAAACCAATAAGGACACCCACTACTCCCATGGCAGCCACCTCCCACCCTTCCTCCACTCATGTGAGGCCAAGTGGAATGATTTTCTACGCAAATCGAGCTCCCCGTCTCAGCCATTGATCCACCAAGCTGAAACCATCACCATCATCCAAGCCAAGGAAGGAGGGGTATATTCCCCTCATTCTCACTCAAACTCACAGACACGCACTCGATTCAACTCAAGCAACCAAGAAATGAGATCTCAAAGCCTCCCCTTGCATTTCGAGCTCCTCAAAATCCTCATTCTCAATTTTCATGAAACCAAAATAGGGTAGCAAACTAGTGATTCTTATTTCTTCATTTCACAACCAAAGTGCAATTAATTTTGCACACACCATCCTTGGATCTAGATGAGCTGAAATGAATTATTTTCCAAGCTTCCCGATGGCTAGAGGGAGGAGTTTGATCAAGATCGATTGCTTACATGTCGTGGGTTGGTCTTCCGAGAAAACAATGCTAAATCAAGGCTCGTGCAGCTCAATAGGGCTTCATTTCTACTAAATGAAGCTTCCTCAATTGTTGAACTGTCGATCACAAGCTCCGTGAGGTATGCCATTGAAATTGATTATTAGCTCAAAATAAGTTGGTCCTTTGTGAATGAAACTTGTGTCTCATGTGATTTTCACCATTAGATGTGTTTGTTATGCTTCCCCAAAGGTGTAGGATCAATTTCATCTCCATCCGAGCTCAGGTGAGCTCGATCGAGTGATAATCGATAGATAATATCCGTCGCTCATAGCTTGGGAGGAGAAAAATCATGGACAATCAATTTTCCATTATCAGAATGAACAGTCCTGATCCGATCATGCATAGAACCTCTTTTCTCCTTCAAAATTGCACAATTAATCGTGGCCATCCGATCTTAGATCCGGCGGCCCACGGAGTTACCGTGTCTACCGCCATCCGAGTCAGCCTTCGGATGTGACAACTTAAATAATCACTCTCATTGCGCCATGTGAAAAGCACGTCGTGTCAACCGCCTCATGGCCCGACGAGATTAAGGCTTTAAATAATTAATCCATTTTTAAACCTGAAACTTCTAAAAATCATAACTAATCTTAAAAAATTCCAAAAAATATAAACTTAGGCTCATTTTAAAGATATTTCAGAGTAGAATCTAGGAAAATTATTATTAATTGATTTTGAATAGTAATTGTGGCTTAATTAAAGTTTAATTAGAAATCTAATTAGCTTAATTATTTCTTAATTAATCACCCAATTGATCTCCAACTTTTTATGGATGTTTGGGGGGATGACCTCTCCCTCCCCCCATTTTTCTAGGATTTTATTGGTTGCTTAATTAGAGAAATCAATTGATTAAGCTTTAATCACTTTTCTAATTTAATTAGTGATAATTAGTGAATAAATAGTTGTTTAATTAATTATTTAAGCCTAATTATCTCTATTGACAGTAAGGGAGCTTAGGGAATGTGGTTGGGATAATTTTTCTAATACATTTCCTAAGTTTTCTTCACTTTTTAGAATTTGATTAGTTAATGCTTAATGAGGTAATTAATTACTTAATTAATTAGTTAATCTCTAAGTTAAAAAAATCAAAGCCTAATTGAGTGGTTGAAGTGACTTAGGGGTTAAGGATTGAGGCCTTATCCTTGATCCCTTTCCCTAAGTTAATTTAATCATTCTAATCAAATTATAATCAAAGAATTTAATCAATTAATTAATAAGCTTGATTAACTCAATCTAAAATTCACTTCATACTTAAGCAACCTTTAAATAATCTTGGGTAGCTCTTTGGGTGTTCAATAACCCAAAGTGGGAGATAATAAAATTATGGTTAGCTCACATGTGTGAGAAAATCATAAAAGTAGTTGAGTGAGATCCCTTAAGCCTAATTAACTATTAATCACGAGACAATTGCATTAGACCCCTTTCATTTCTTAGGAGCAGTGCAAATTTACTTTTCATGTGGTTGCATATCATATTGGCTCATTATTAATTAGTTAATTAACTTAAGGTGATGTAGGTAAGGGTTAATTAATTAGCTTAATTCATACCCTAACCTAATTAAACCATAAAAATCAACTTAATTACTTCTTCATTAAATCAAATTAACTCACACATGGGGAACGGGATTAGGATTAGAAAACCTCTTTCATTTTCTAAATCAAATCAAACTCAAAATTGAAAATGTCATTAAAAAACTTTAGTTTATTTTAAATAGTATTATTTAATATGATTATCCTTAGGAATTAATTGGAATGAATGAGATCATGTGCTTATGTTCCTTTATTTCTTTCCAATCATGTTAAATGTTGCTTGCCATGTGTAATCATGCATTCATTTCTTTTAAAATTAACTAATTGAAATTGTTTCTTTTATGGCAAATTGCATGTGTTGATTTAAATTAAAAATAGGTGTGGTTATTAAATCAAAAGTTATCTTCAAAACCCATAAATCAATTATGATATATGGAGTGATGTTAATTACAAATGCCTATAAGTTTGCATGTGTTGATAATACAAGATATGCAATATGAAGCTCTCTTTCCTTACCTTATATGGATTTGAATGGGATTTATAAATTTATAGTTCATTTGAAAAGAATATAATATTTGTCTAAATCTATTCCTATGCATCTCCATGCTCATACATAGGAAGAATTTCATATCACATATGTAAATCATATAATCAAATCAAATATGACTTCTTGCATGACTTCTTGTTATTGTGGTTCTTTTTGTATATGCACATATATCTGAGAAAAGTGTTATACTAGTCTGGATATCACGGGGCTACGAGGCTTTAAGTAGCCTAAAATAGGTCTTGTACTTTACACCCCTGGTGTAGAACAATGGCACCGTACTCACTTAAAACTCTTATACATATGTATGTATGATATGACCAATGAATAAGAATCATAAATCAAATACAACTTTTGCATGGGTTTTTCTATTCTTGTAGTTGCTTATACATCTATATGTACATAAAAAAAGTGGTATATTAGTCTGGACATCTCGGGGCTGTGAGGTTTTAAGTAGCCCTAAGTAGGTCTTATACCTTACGCCCCTGGTGTAGAATAATGGCGTCGTACTCACTTAAAACTTTTATACATGTGAATGTGTACTTAGCAAATGGATGAAAAATCTCTTTTTCTATTAAAAAAGACATGCATTCATAATTTAATCGAATGGAATATTTAAATTCCTAACACACTTCTTTATATTCATCATTTAAGTGTGTTAAGACATACATTGTATGTATAGATATGTGTAAGATTTAATCATATGCATGATATACCTACAACAACAACAACAACAACAACAAGCCTTTATCCCACTAAGTGGGGTCGACTATATCAATCCTTCATCTGCATTATGCCCTATTATGTGTCAAATTATCATTTAATTCAAGTATACTAAGGTCATTTTTTATACATCTTAACCAAGTCTTTTTATGCCTACCTCTACCTTTCTTAACATAAGGCAAATCTAATGCATCTACTCTCCTAACCGGGTCATTGGACGGCCGACACTTTATGTAGCCAAGCCATCTAAGGCGACTCTCTCTAATATTATCTGCCACCGAAGCTACTCCAACTTTTTCTCGAACATACTCATTTCGCATTTTATCTCAAAGAGTAAAACCACTCATCCATGTGAGCATCCTCATCTCTATAACACTTAACTTAGTCTTATGCTTCTCTTTTATTGGCCAACATTCTGCACCATAAGTCATGCTGTCTTGCCACCATCTTATAAAATTTTCCTTAAGTCTAAGTGGAACTTTTCTATCACACTGTATGGATGCATTCCTCCACTTCAAACATCCAACTTGAATTCTACTAATAACATTTCCATCTATTTCACTATCATTTTGAACAATAGAGCCTACATATCTGAATCGCTCACTCTTATTAATGACTTGTTCACCTAATGTCACAACACTACCACTAGAACTTCTACAACTAAAATTACACTCCATATATTCAATTTTAGATCTACTTAAATGAAAACCTTTAGACTCTAAATTGACCTCCATAATTCAAGTTTCTCTTGGACTCCCTCTCTAGTCTTATCAACAAGAAGAATGTCATCAAAAGCATACACCAAGGTACATCTTCTAAATTCCTAGTAAGAACATCCATAACTAAAGCAAAAATATAAGGGCTTAAAGTGATCCTTGATGTAATCCAATTGAAATGGGAAAATATTTTGTCAATCCTCCTTGTGTTTGGACACAAGTACTTTCTAGTATACATATCCTTAATTACATGAATATAACCAATATAAACTCCTTTCTATTCTAGAACTCTCCAAAGAACATCTCTTGAAACTTTATCATAAGCTTTCTCTAAATCAATAAATATCATAGGTAAATCCTCCTTACTTTCTTTATACTTCTCCATCAAACCTCTTAACAAATGTATAGCATCCATAGTAGATCTACGCATGAAACCAAACTTGACAGAGAAACTTTTGTATCACATCATAACCTATACTCATTTCTCTCCCATAATTTTAATGTATGACACATTAACATAATTCCTCTATAATTTGCACACTCTTGTGCATCACTTTTATTCTTAAATATAAACCAACAAACTCTTTCTCCACTCATCTCACATCTTTTAGTCTTTAAAATAACATTAAAAGATTTGTAAGCCAAGAACTTCCTTGATCTCCTAAACATTTTAGCACTTATTGGAATATAGGTCCTACTTTTTTCATTTTCATTTTCTTTAAAGCTAACTTGATTTACTAATACAATGATAAAAATAAAATTCTATTTTTTGGGTATTAAGGTTGCTAAAATTAATCGATTCGATCCTTCATTGAAAAGTTTATCAAAATATCTCATCCATATTTTCTATCCTTTCTAAGAAAAGCATTTTATTATCTTCATCCTTAATACACCTCACTTGAACTAGGTCTTTACTTCTCCTGTCTCTTTGGTTAGCTAACATGTTTGACCTTCTTTGGTATCTAATCTATTGTATAAATCACTAAAAGCTAAATTTTTTGCATCATATATTACTTTTGTAGAATCTCTACAGGACACTTTATATCTTTCCCAATTCTCCAAATTTTTACATCTAAACCAAATTTTATAATAACGCTTCTTATTTCTTATCTTTTCTTACACACTCTGACTCCACCACCAACTATTTTTATTAAAATAAGCATATCCTTTTGATTCTCCAAGCACATTTTTAGCAACTTGGTTAATTTCACTACTTTTTCTCACATAAAATTAGCTTCTTTATGAACATCCCAAATTCTAAGCTCTTGTAGATTACTCTTAAAAATATTTTTATTTGTGTTCTTTAAGTGTCCCCATCTAATCCTAGGACAATAATTTGATTTATTTTTCCTCTTACAAACTCTCATCTTAAAATCTAAAACTAACAATCGATGTTGGGTATTTAAACTTTCACTTGGAATGACCTTACAATCTTTACAATCTAAATGATCTATTTTTCTCATTAGAAAATAATCAATCTGTGTTTTACTAGATATATTTTTATAAGTAATAATATGTTCATCTCTTTTCTTAAATAAAGTATTAGCAACTATAAAATCATAAGGTAAGGCAAAAATATACCCTACCTTCTTCATTAGTCACCCAAATCCATAACTACCATGAACACTTTTAAAATCTTCTACCACTCTACAACATGTCCATTTAAATCTCCTCCAATAAATACTTTTTCTTCAAGAAGTATCTTTTGTATTAATCCCTCTAATTCATTCCAAAATTTTTCTTTTGAGCTTACATCCAAACCTACTTGAGGAGCATAAACACTTATAATATTGATAATCTTAGTATCAACAATAATCTTTAAAGCTATAATTCTATCTCCATAGCTATAATGCTATCTCCACATCTATGCATGATATACCTGATGGAAAGAAATGAATAAACATGTGTTATGTGATAATAATTCATTCTAATTAATCTTAAGATGCCTTTCTTATTGAATAAGGTCATTTAGAGTGAACCTAAACTTAGGATTGATTAAAACATATAATAAGCCATTCACTAAAGGAAATTGATTAATTAACTTGCTTTAGATATGACTTAAGGTAGGGATGAAATAGAGGTTCCCTCTCTTTATTATCTTTATAATACTTAGTTATTAAGTGTAGCCATATGAAACAAAAGAAAACACTAAGTAAAATCTTAAAATCAATTAAATCACTTAAAATAAATCAACCCTTTATGAATTAAATCCCTCACACTTAGCGAATTACAACTCTAAAGCCTAGTTAGGATATACCGCACAAGCCTTAATGCACACACATTAGATTAAATCACTACTTCTAGCTTTATGTTAGGGCAGTGTATGATTTGATGTATGCTTATTTTGTGATGTATTCTTGTAGATTGGATGTTAGGGTGAATGTGCGTAACTGGATGTTAGGCTGATATTAGCTTAATCATGCTTTCTGGATGGGGTTGAGCTGAAGGGGTCACTATAATAAAAATATAAATGCTTTTTACTGTGCAGGTTGCTTATGCCCCTAAGAATAATTCAAGTTAGGATAGGTGGGCTTGTTTACCCATGTGTGGGATGCTAGGTCTAAATTATTCATATAATTTCTTGGGTTGTATGGTGTGTATGGTGTGTTTAGTTGACATTTATTTTGCACGTGTGATAAGATTTACTTTCCTTCTTTTAATGTAATTTTGCATTAGGATTAGGATAAGTGTTATGGAGGATTAGGATGAACATTAGTTATAAGACCAAGTCTTATGTACCATGTGATGCCTTTGGAGCAAGCACATCCAAATCAAGCCAAAAGGAAGAAATCAATGGAGCAAATCAAATGAAGAAATGAAAGGTGAGGAAATGAAGAATGAGGAATGAAGACCCCCATAACATTCATCATTTGTAATTGTAATTATTCTCTTATAATCCGAGTTGTAAAAGTGTAGCTCCCATATTTCTTTTTTAACAATATTACCACATCAGCCTTTTATTCTTTTACGATAGCTTTATAAAATTATTTGATATTTTGTTTAGCTTGTGCATTAGAAAAAAAACATGCCTTTTCATAGTTTGTTTATGATTGGTGATTGTTGTATGGCTTAGATGTGATTATGTTCCTAGGATAAAAATTAATTTATTCTACCCAAACTAACAACTTATAACTAAACCTCTAAAATAACTCATAATCTCATATAAAAGCCTAGGCATTAAATCAAGATAATAAAATATTTAGCAACCCCTTAACTGAATGTTGTATGTTTAATATCATACGTAATCATCTTATTTCACTCTTGTTAAAGGAGGGCTTCCATCTTTTCCAGATAGTAATGGCTTAACCTTTGAGAGCCTATGATAGAAAACACATCTTTCCCTTTCAATTTAGCCCATAATCAACTTCTCATGCATTTAGGCATACAAAATCCTATATCCTATGTCAAAATAAAGAGTCTCAAATTAAATAAAATTTGATAAAAATTTGCATTAGATTAAGTCATTATTCATACCCCTCATGCTCTAGTCTCTTAGGCAGTGGGTTTAAGGACTTAATTTCTTTTCTAAATATTAACAACCTAGCCATCCTGCAAAAGCAGATGACTTTCCTACATGATTTTAAAGCATAAAAGGAGTTAGTCTGCCACCCCAAAGTGTAATAAGTCAAAGTGGGTGGTTTACTCTCTCTTGTGGAGGTAAACCATATACCCACTTTCACCTTAGATTTAGGTCGTACTTTGACTTTCACCAAAGCTCCCTAGATTTAAGATCTGAGATTGTTGTTTCCCCTATGGGCTACAAGCATAAATCCTCACCTCTCAGGCATTTTCATAATTTTGTTTTGATTAATTATAAGCCCTGGCAATCTGATAAAACTTCAACTCAAATAAATAAATCTCATCAATTTAAAATATATAAATCTCAACTATAGGATAGATTGGAGTGCTCACTAGGCTTCCTAGTATCATGAGCGCTCCCTACTCATCTCCTTTGATTTCAATAATAACTCTTCCCTTTTTGATCCATTTGTTGATCTTATTTTTAGAATAAGCTCTCAACTCCTCCATCTTAGACATAGGACTTCTCTTAGACTTTAAGAGTTCCTTAGTCTTAAGACACATCTATTAGGTGGATACTCAAACATGGCCCTAGAAGACTTAGAAGAGTTAGCCATAGTAATAGGTCATGCCTTAATGGTGTTAGAAAATTTCTTACCCTGAGCTTAAACCATTCCTCATTTTCCTTCTATCAAGTCAAACTCCAAATCAATTCTTTTGATTTTCTCCAAACTCAAATAAATTTCATGATAGAATTCCATGATTGAAATCCATGATTGAAACCCATGATCAATATCCAATAAAAAATTCCTAAGTCCAAATTTTTCCTAAGTCCTTAATCTTCCCTTAAGGACATATTCAAAATCATGATTCAAACCTATTCAAATCTTTAAGATTTTCTCATGATCCATTTATATTCTCATTTATATTCACATTTATAAATGAAATATAAATTCAAACCCATCAAATCAAATTCAAAATTCAAAATCAATTCATGAAAATTTTCTTAAATCCCTTTAATTTTTCATTAAATGACTTAGCCCAAAATCAATCCTAAATCATGATCAAACTCATTCAAATTCATGGGATTTTCTCAAAATTTATTTATATTCTTATATATAAATGAAATATAAATATATATCAATCAAATCCAATTCAAAAATTAAATTCCAATTTAAAATTCCTTTAAATCCTTTAAATTTCCTTTAATGGATTTAACCTAAATCATGATTAAACCTATTCAAACTCATGGGATTTTCTCAAAATGTATTTATATTCTCATATATAAATGAAATATAAATATACATCAATCAAATCCAATTCAAAAATTAAATTTCAAAATAAAAATTCCCTTTAATGGATTTAACCTAAATCATGATTAAACCACTCCAAATCCTTGAAGTTTTCTCATGATCAATTTATATTCTTATTTATATTCACATATATAAATGAAATATAAAGTCAAATAATCAAAACCTTTTCCAAAAATCAAACTCAAATTCACTCAAAATCTAATCTAAGCCTTTCAAGTCAAAATCTTGAACTTAGCCAAATCAACTTCAAATCAATCCAAACTCTTGATTTTCTCTCATGATTTAATCAAACCTACAATCATGACTCTATATATAAATCAACACTTCAAGCAAACAATCAAAACCTAGTTCAAAATCAAAGCCAAAATCCTTTCATATTCTTCCTTTGAATATGAAGTTTTCAAATGGATCAAAACCCATTTGACTTCAAAACATTTGTAAATGGATTTATATTTCAATCATAAGTCCATATATAAGATCAATCAATTTCAAATCAAGCTTTGACCAAGCCATTTGACCCACTTAGGCTCACTTCCAAAGTGACCTAAAGTACCCTTATGAGCCAACTTTTGATTCTAACCAAATTGGATTGTACCAAACTCATATATCCCTCTCATCATGATTAACAATCATCATGAGATGATTAATCAATCAAATTGGGTCAAACCAAGTCAAACCTAAGGGTTGACCCAGTCAACACTTAACCTAAAATAAAATCTTACATAGCCAAATTCCACCATAGGTCAAATTGATTGAAACCATTGATCTAAGTTCACTCATGACCTATGTTTGAACTTGACCAAGCTAACATTTGAGCCTAACCTAGCCCAAATGGCCCACTTGACCCAAGTTGACCCTTTTGACCTAATGGGTCAAAATGTGTCAAAATTTGATCTAAGCCAAATTGATTGGAACCAATGGGCCAAGTCCATTACAAATCACTTATGGAACTTGACCAAAGCCTCAATTGGCCAACTAAACCAACCTAGCCCAATTGACCTTAGACCCAATATGACCTAAAGGGGCCATGTTGAACCAAAATTGAACTTAACCCAAATTGATTGGAAACAAAGATACCAATCCACTCCATATGACTAGCCTAACCTAAACCTACCCTTGACCTACCCCAAATAGGTTAAATGGGTCAAATAGGTGAACTTGACCCATTTGACCTAAATGAAGTCATTTGAGCCAAAACTAAATGTATACCAAATTGAATCAAACCAAAGCCACCAAAACATTTTCAAATGGTCATATGAACTTGACCCAACCCTTGGTTTGACCCAATTTGACCTATTGGTCAACTTGACCCAAGTTGCCCCATTTTGACCTAAATGGGTCAACATGAGCCAAACCCTATCAAATGGATTTCAAATCCAATGGAACTTGGCCAAACCCAGTTTCTCCACATAGCCAACATATCCAAAGTGAAAAAATAGTAAAATGACCATCCTACCCTAGGCCATAGAGCAAATTTTGGCTTAACCTAAGGGTAATTTGGTCATACTATCTTCACAATTTCTTGAGGTTTTCCTAAAAGCTCAAGGGGACTTAGTGATGAGTGGTGCACCCAACACAATGGATTTGGGTCAGCCCATTTGTTCCCTAGACCAAACCCGACCCCTCAGCTTAAAATTGAATTTTTCAAATTCCCTCTTAAGCTCAAATTCAGCACATGGGAAATTGGCAATCCATTCCTTGGATCAAAATGACCATGTGCACACTCAAAATAGATCAAACAACCCTCCCAATCTCATCAATTGGATCAAAATGGCATGGACATTACTGGTCGTCGATCCTTCAATAGGGAGATATACTCCCCCTAATTCACTTATGTTTTCATTGGCCCCATCGATTGAAGCTAAGGAACCTGGAGCAATCATCAGAAAGCACTCCCAAGCTTCTTAGAGAGTATTAGAATTTCCCATTTCTCAATTTTGCATAGTACAAAAATAGGGGAGCTCAATCCAATCTTGAATTTCCTCCACACTAAAAACTACCTCAATTCCTCCTACACACTTCTTCTAAGGACCAATCTGAGCTCACTCAAGCTTCCATTGGAGTTCCCATAGTAGGTATAGGAGAAATTGGATCAAAGCCGCAAGGATCTTCAAGTGGTGTTGGTCCATAGAGCAAGGCACTCAATCCCAATACCTAGAAATTTCAATAAGGCTTCGTCTCCACCAGACGTAGCTATCTCATCGATCTCGAGTGTTGGTGATCACCTTTGGTGAGGTATGGAACTTTCTGATCACTAAACTCAATGTGGTGTGGAGCTTTATGAAAGAAAATTCCACCTCATGAATTTTGACCATTGGATTTGTCGATCTCTATCTCTAGATGGTGTGGGTTGAATTTGGTGTGATTCCATGCTAGACCAAGCTTGGATCTTCCCCTTGATCATGGACTGTCACTGTTGATCAAGGGGAAGAACTTGGCTCATCTTAGCCGTCCATCCGTGCATTTTAGATGGACGGCTGAGATTATTAAACACATTTAATTATCTTTTTATCCTTTATAAAATGCAGGGAGATCCTTAGCCATCCAATCTTTGATCGAACCACAAAGAATATAAGCGCGCGCACCACCACCACCATTTGTGAGGTGACAACTTAAGTTGTCCCCTCACGGCGCGATGTGTGTAAAGCACGCTGATCACCATTGCCACATGTCGTGCCATGAGTTAGAGATTAGTTAGGGGTTAATTAAAAATGCTCAGTTAATTTCTATTTAATCCATGGATCTTTAAAAATGTATAACTCCTCATAGAAAATTTAAAGAAATATTAAATAAAAACCTATGGATAGAAAATTAAACCTAGAACATTTTAAAATTAAATTTGATGAGTTTTGAATTATGATTTTCTATGAATTTAAGTTTTATTGGAAAGTGTATTTTGCTAATTACTCTTTGATTAGGCCTCTGATTAATCCCAAATTTCTTGGGTATGTTTTAGGGATGACCTATGCCTCCCCTAATTTTCTTGAGATTTATTGAAGGCATGATTAGAGTAATTGCATATGGTTTCTTTAATTACCCTTCTTATGTAATTAAGCATAATTAGGGTATGATTAGTGGATTTACCCTATGATTAGGGTTGATTAAGGTCAGATCCAACAAGTAGGAGGTTTATGGAATAATTTTGGGGCATTTATCCTAAGCTATTCCCTAGACCCCCCCTCTTCTCTCCTTAATCTCCTCTTAATTAGAGATTAATTCATTAATTATCCCCTTAATCAATTTTTTAAAATCCTAAAAAGTTCCATAACTTAATTAATCTACCTTGGGTAGATTCTTAGGTGTTCAATAGCCAAAGTTCCTTTAAGGAAATCAAAATATAATTCACTTGTGTGAAAGGGTGTTTTGAAATTACTTAAACTCTTTTGAAATTACTTAAGCTAAACCTTAGCTTAATCCTTTAATTGGAGCAAAATAGCATTCTAATATTAGGCATTGCAAATTTAAATTCTGTGGGTTTTATGTCATCTCATTGGCTCATACTTATTTAGTTCTCTAAGGTTACTTAATTCATACCTTAACCTAATCAACAAAAAATGGATCTAATTATCTAAAAATTAAACAAAAATATCAAAACACATGTGGGAATGGGTTAGAACAGCAAACTCATCTCACCTTTTCAAAATTAAATCAAACTTCAAACTAAAAAAATCATTTTGAAATTCACTTGATTTATTCTAAATTTTCTTATTCTATAAGAATGTCTTTAGATTTAAGTAAAGTGAGTTTGTTTACATTTTCATTGCTTTGATCTTTCCCCAACATGTTAAGTTGTATGCCATGTGATTTCATGCATTCATAATTTTGAAATTCAAATTTTAAAATGAAATTGTTTACTTTATGTCAAATTTGCATGTGTTGGCTAAAGTAGAAATATGAGTGGCTATCACTACTAAATCCAAATTATTTTCAAAATATAAATCAAATACAAATTTGAAAGTATGCTACTTATATTTTAATTATAAGCTTGCATGTGATAGATTATAAAGTCATTTAGTAATAGGTTTCTTTCTTATGTTAGCATAGTTTTGAATAGAGTTGGTAAGATGTGGGGTTCATTTGAAAAGAACCCAACACTTAATTTATACCCATGCTATGCTCACCTAAGAAGGGTTACCTATGTTTGCATGCACATAATTGCATAAATAAAATGAATCCATTAAACAACTTTTGCATTTTCCTTTCTATTTCATTTCTTTTATATGCATGTTTGTATTTAAGGAAAGTGGTATATTAGTCTAGACAACCCTGAGGTTGTAGGCTTTAAGTAGCCCTAAGTAGGTCTTGTACCTTACACCTACCTTGTTAACAATGGCACTACTCACTTATGCCTTTCTTACTTTCATGTATATGAAAATTTGGATAGGAAAACCTTTTAAGAAAATCATGCATATTCAACTTCTAAATTTCCTTAAATGGATTACTTAGCATGCATCATAAAGTGTGTTAAATACTCATTTGCATGTATAGATATGCTTAGGGTCCATCCATATGCATGTTATATATGTTGGGAAAGAAATGAATGTGAAATTTTGATTCATTTTATTTAATCTTAAAATGCCTTTTTTTTGAATAGGTTTGTTTAGAGTTTATCTAAACTTAGGATTGATTAAAAGATGTAATCAAAACATTCACCTAAATGAAACTAAAATGTGAGAAATTACTTAAAGGAAAGAGAAGTTCTCTCTTTCCCTCTTCATAACTTAGTAATTAATTGTAAGTTTCCAAATCAAAACATGATAAAAAACCAACCCAAAATACTTAAACAACTTAAATGAAACCCTCCTCTAAGTTGAACATGTTCTTCACACTTAGAAAATTTAAACCTAAAGCCATAGCTAAGCATACCACAAGCCTTCAAAGCACACACACATTAGTCGCCTAAGTCACCACTTCTAGCCTTAGGTTAGGTTGGTGCATGGTTTGATGTTATGTTTTATTTTGTGATATATGTTTTAGACTAGATGTTAGGGTGTATGCTTGTAGAATGAATGGTAGGATGTTCTTAGTCTAACTACTCTTTTTTGCTGGAGATTGCGCTTAAGGGGCACTATCATAAATAAAAATATAAATACTTTTGCTTGTGGTGCTTTATACCCCTAAGCATAATCCATAGGCGTGTGGACTTAGTCACCCATGTGTGATAAGTCCAATATACATGTTTGGGATTTGTGTGGTGTTTTAGCTAACCTTTATTTTGCGTGTGTGTTAGTTAGATTTCACTTTTCCTTTTCATGTAAAATTTGTATAATTAGGATTTTGGAATGATTATTATGGGGATTAGGATTAGCATTGGTCATAAGATCCTATCTTATGCACCATGTGAAGCCTTGAGCATCCACCTTCCAACCATCCAAAGAAGGAACCAAAAGAAGAAAGAAGAAAAGAAAAGAAAAGAAGAAGAAGAAGAATAAAGCTTGAAGACCCCATAACAATGAATTCCTTTGCTTAAATTGTAATTTAATTCATTTGTAATTGGTTGTATAAGGGTAGAGCTCGCTACCCACATTTGATATTTTCAGGTTTGGGTGGTGCCCGACCACAACGGCCATTTATTCTTTTTGATTAGCTTTATAAATTGATTGATGATTTGTTTAGTTTTTTGCATTAAGTGGCATGATTTTCCTAGTTTCTTCCTTGCTTTATGTATGGCCCAGATGTGGATTAGGCTCTTTAGGAAAAAAATAAATATTTTACCCAACTTAACAACTCAAATTAAAATTAATCAACTCATAACCTCACCTAAAGCTTAGTTTAAAATCAAGATAAAAGAATTAACAACCCCTTATGGATGAGCATTTCTTTATAATATCATGCACAAATGCATCTTATTTCACTCTTGATTGAGGGCTTCCACCTGAGAACTTGCTTGACCTTTGAGAGTGGTGGAAACTCACCTCCTCCTTCTCTGATTTTGGCCAATAATCTTCTTTCTCATGCATTAGGCATAAAAATCCTATTAGCCTGAGTCAAAATAATTGTCCAAAAAAAATAAAATGAAATTTGAATTGCATTAGATTTAGGTCATTTGAAGCATGTCCCTTTACATGATCTAGTCTCTTTAGGGAGTGAGTTTAAGGACTTAGCTTCTTTCTAAATAATAATAGCCTAGCTATCTTGCATAAGCATAAAGACTTGCCTACATGTATTTAAAATCATAGGAGGAGTTAGTTGGCCACCCCTGCATTGTAAGTCCAATCTATGGGTGGTTTGTGTGGAGGCAAACCACTACCATTTTTGCCTTAAATTTAGGTTGTTCTTTCGGCCCTCGCCAAAGCTCCCTAGATTTAGGTTCTAAGGTTGATTCTTCTTTTTGTGGGCCATAAGCATAATTCCTCACCTCTTAGGCATTTCCTTAATCTTGTGTTAAGGAATCTTAAGTCCTAAATTTCTAATGAAAAATATAACTCAAATAAGCTAAATCAATTTCTAAAATGTAAAGCCCAACTATAGGATAGTCTGAGATGCTCGCTAGGTTTCCTAGCATCGTGATCATCTCCTACTTATTTTCCATTTTGGTTTCAATAATAACTCCCTCTTCTGATCAATCCTATTTAATCTTCAAACATAAATAAATTGATTGATAGTCCTTCCTATTGAAATCTTCAAATAATGAATCATTTACCTTAATTGAGTTTTCTAAGGGATCCCGCCCTTAGATGTAATTAACTATGGGGCTTGCCCCTATAGGGAACTTAATGAACCCGATTTAAAAATAAACCATACTTTACTTTTCCATGTGTAGGGAAGAATCTCATACATAGCACATCATCCTGGAGTCCTTAAGGTGATTGGTTCCATTAAAGGGTAGTGATTTCTATCTCTGAGATAGTACACTATTTTTGATGATGTATCCATCACCGAATAAGTACATCTGGATCTGCATGGCATCTTACAAGATGAATTTTTATAGTGTCTTACCTTTTCTTTCTCCCCACGATTTGAAGGCACTCTATAAAAATTTATTCACAGATTTTTTTCACTCCATCGAGATTTCCTCTCTCTCCATCTTTGGTAAATGATCAGTATCGATAGTGGATTTGTACTTTGGTATGAATCCAAGACTATCCTTCTTCTCACTTAGCTCATTTCATTCTTGAGAAGTTAGCCAACATCTTTAGGTTTTAGGAACGCATTCCTTGTTGGTCCTAAAACCCCCGTTGATCTCTCCAATGGGTAAAAAAAAGATCTAAACAAAAGAGAAAACATTTTAAGACTTCCTCCTTACCATTTTCATGATAAGGAAAGGTTCATCCTAAAATAATAAATCTTCCATAAAGAACTTTGCTTTTCAAAAGCACATTTTCAAAAAAATGCACTTAATAAAATATTTTCCACAAAATTTTGTCACCCTCATTTAATAATTCCCATAATTGTTACATGTAGGATTTTCAAAATAAAACTAATAACATTTTCCAAAAAGCACAAATGAACATCTTCTTTCAATTCACTTTGATGAAGATTTCATTTTCAAAATAAAATGAATAATCATCCTTTTCAAAAATCACAATCATAATCATAAAATTTTTAAAAGCACATGAATTTTTCTATTCAATACACTCACACTTATTGAATAGAAATTTCATTTGTAAACAAAATTAAAACTTTCAAAAATCACACATGAACATCTTCATTTAATATACTCAAGTTTATTAAATGAAGATTCCAGTCCAAACTAAAAATAAAATATGATTTAGGAAATCCAACTTAAACATATTTCACATATGTTTTAAGTTGGAGTTCCTCTATTTCAAAAAGCAAAAATCACACAAAAAAAAAAATTCACATTTAAAAAATAAAATTGATCTCCATTCTACATACCTAAACTTGTTGAATGGACATCCCCATTTTTTAAAAATTAAAACTTCAACAATCATATTTCAAAAAAATTTCAAACACATTTGAAACTCACTTAGCATTTGCTAAGTAAGTTTTAAATCAAAATCAAAATCAAATCATGTTTCAAAAATTTCAAACAATATTTGGAACTTCATTTAACATACCCAAATTTGTTAACTAAGTATCCAAATCCAAAATTCAAAAATTTTCAAAACACATTTTGGAACCTCACTTAACATACCCAAATTTGTTAAGTGAAGTCACCAAATCCCAAAATTTCAAATTTTTGAAAACACATTTTGGAATTTCATTTAACATAATCAAATTTGCTAAGTGAAATCTCCAAATCCAAAATCAAAAATCAACAATCATATTTTTAAAAAAAATTTAAAGAACATTTTGGAACCTCACTTAACATTCCCAAATTGGTCAAGTGAAGCCTCCAAATGCAAAAAATTCAAAATTTTCAAACATATTTTGAACTTCATTTAACATACCTGAATTTGTTAAGTAAAGTTTCCAAATCCAAAATCAAAAATTTTCAAAACATATTTTGGAACTCACCTAGCATTTAAATTAAGTGAAGTTTCCAAAGTCAAAAAAAATTTCAAACACCTTTTGGAACTTCCCTTAGCATACCAAATTTTCTAAGGGGAAGTTTCCATTTTCAAAACCAAAATGAAATCAAAATTTTAAAACACCATTTGGAATTTCATTTAGCATAAATTAATTTGCTATGGGACTTCCTCTTTAGCATACCAAATTTGCTAAAGTTAAATCTCCACTTTCAATCACAAAACAAAATAAACATTTAGATCTCTTAGCATACCAAATTTGCTAAGGATCCTACCCTTTCAAAAAATCAAAACATTCTAAATATAAATGAAACACTTAGGATTTTCTTAGCATACCTAAATTTTTTAAGAATCCTATTTTCAAAAATTAAACAAAATACACTTGGGTTCTTCACTTAGCATACCTAAATTTGCTAAGTAAAAAGTCCAAATTTTCCAAAAATCAAAACAAAACAAAATTCATAAAAAGAAACAATCACTTTTGCTTCGCTTAGCATACCTAAATTTGCTAAGTGAGTAAAATTCCAAAAATATTCAAACAAAATAAAACCAATTTGACCCTTACTTTAACATACCTAAATTTGTTAAAGGAGAGGGTCCTCAAATTCAAATTCAAAAAATAATGAACTTATGGAAGCATCCTATCAAAAATTTTGAATCCATATTTCAACATACTAAAATTTGTTGAAATTTGGATTCATATTCAAATTCCTCTTTCAATCAATCTTTCCAAATTCATTTGAACCCCTTAACACTTCCAAGTTGTTGGATTCAAATTTTCAAAATTCAAAATTCAAAATCTATGGAGACAAAAAACTGATACAAGTTCATTTCTCAGATTCTTTAGTCGGCAAGTAGTTCAATGTCATTTACTATAGGTAAATGGCTTCTCAGAAATTTGTCTTTACTTTCCCCAATGGATCTAGCTTTAGATCGTGACTTCCCTCATAGACCATACCCACTTCACTTTGGCAGAGGATTTGAGGGGCGGATTGAGGCATTCCCCTCACCACAAGCAGAAGAAGGTGGTGCGTAGTCCATCGTGATATTTACCTTCTGATGGATGTCTCCTCATTGAAGAGGAAAGTAGTACCAAACTGCTCTTATAGTTCAGCAGATGCAATACCAATTCAGGTTTGTCCTAGAGTTGCCCATGTTTCTGGGCTACAAGACTCACTCTTATGCTCCTGGTTTGGGCTTGCCTCCACATTTGAGTATGGGTCTAGCTCGCACTCTTATCCTACTCATACAATGTGGAACAAGAACCGCATGATCAATGGTTCCACACTGATAGCTAGAGCTAGAAGCAGGATCAACCATGGATGAGTCTCCCATGATCACCATTGGTTAGAAAACTAGTTTCATCCTCTCAGATCGAGAGGATGCTAGAGGATCTCATCCACCTCCTCCAAGCACGGCTGGAGTAGGAGGTCAGCCTCATCTATTCTACAGTGTAGGCCAAACATACGGATGCTCAGAGTCTGGTACCTAGTTCAATCTTCAATCCATTATCCCCCGTAGTATAGGGAGGCAGATTCATCAGAAGAGGGCCTGTGAGGCCCATACATCACACATTACTAGTAGAGAGATGAGGTTCAACCGCAAGCCGCTACTTTGGCTAATTTCGCTCTGCACCACGACATCGATTATCCCTCATGGGACCAATCACCACCACAAGAGAGTTCCTATAAATAGAGTTGGTGTGGTGTCTCCACCCCACCACTTACCTCGCCATCATCGCCAAGGTGTATCTCCCATTCCATCTAAGGCCATGAAGGCCACATCAGGGAAAATGTATACCCGTTGTGATCCGGCCAGGGATCCTACTCCTACACCACCCATTATGTGGTAGGTTTCCACTCCTTCTGCCCCAAGTGGTGGTGAAAGGAGTCACCAGCATCATGGTCATTCCTTCACCAACTACCCATACAGATGAGATGGTGACGCTATCGATATGATGACAGTCAAGAAAAGGGTGAGGATCATCCTAGGATTGATACCCTTATTACAGCTAGTAATAATAAGGAGTATCATTCTTCTAGTGAGTACAGTCCATACAAGATTGACTCCCCAAAGAGAGGTCCTGCCTCTGGCATGATAGGATCACACCGTCAAATATTTGTACCTGCTGAGTTAGATTGATCCTTAGATGAGATAGTTGCACACTATTTTATGGAGAAAAAAATCTTAGGGTACATGGTCCGATGAAGAGAGAGTCTTGATCCCAACAAAGATGACTTGATGGGGATTGACTGTATGCATGGTGACATATAGGATCTCTTCTTGGGAATAACAAAGCCATGGAAGGTGATGAGGTTGATCAAGAAGACACATAGTCCAACACCTCAACTTCAAAGATAAGATGAGAAGATTGATAGGATGGCACATTATTGAGACTTGTTAGCAGTGTGCTCGTAAATAAGCCCCACTAGTTCATCCTATTACATTCGATGTTAGTCAGCCTGAGCTAGTGCATGTCTTAGATCCAGTTAAGACTCTACCTCCCGTTGAGCAAGGTAGCACTAGCTTGTATAGGAAGGTAGTGGATAGTACCTCCATACAAGAAAAGATCTAAAATCCATGGTTGACCAACACGTGAAGGAACCTTTGGCTTAAGCCCGGGGAGGATCATCGGTTCCAAAGGGTAGACCCTACCTGAGGAATTGATGCCATCCAATATCCCAAGGGTTTCATGCCTCCTTCCTTCAAAATATTTGATGGAATCGAGGCAACATATAGCTCACTGTGGCTAATTGCAACACGTGGGATGCTTTACTCTTTAGACCTTTGTCAGTGGTATGCTTTTGATTGGTATGTTGAACTACCAATGGTTCAGTAAAGATATTTGCTGAGTTAGAGCAACTCTTCATCAAGAGATTTTGGAGCTGAAAGGGTTTAGGTGATCTCATTGTAGCAACAACACTGGAGTCACTTATGATTATATTCTCGATGATAACTGAGTATGAAGTGTGAACCAGTATCAACAACATGCTATTGTGATTCTCTTGAAGAATATCCATGGCCTGGTCGCCTTCATGCTTAAGGGCTTCACCATAAAGACATTTGAGAAGCTAATCAATAAGGCAGCTAGTCTACAAGGAGAGGCCAAATAGTTGCCTTTTCAAGATCGCTAAGAAATCCCAAAAGGTCTATGAGAAGAAACCCGGTGTAGTAGTGGTTGACAAGGAAGTGCCTAGAGATCACTAAGAGACACACCTCCAGCCTCCACCTCCTTTGCCACCACGATAGTACTCTCCTCCAGACACACCGCCATATACCACCACCAACAACAACATGCATATCTGTCGCTAGGTAGACCTACTCTTTTAGATAAGTTAAACAAACCTTATTCTTTTAAGAGGGAGGTAATCAAGAAAATCTTTAAGAATCTCTTAAAGAAACTTGATTTTCAGCTACCTGAGCCTAGGAGATCGGAGGAAGTAGGCAAAAGTCATGATCCAAACTTTTGCCCTTACCACCATATGCTAGTCATATTTTGGAGGATTGCTTTACATTCAAGGATGGCTTGAACATAGTTTCAAGATCGGTGTAGTTATCCCAAAGGAATACCTTGTGAACAACCTTTAGTTCCATTAGGTAATCCTTGGGATACAATCCTACCAAAACCAAAGAAGGTTGGGACATTTCTTTGTCTAAAACCTCTAAGAAAATAATTTAGAAGATCAAGAAGCTTTCCTTGCAGATGCCTGAGTCAGCTCAAACCTCCAACACCAAGGAAGGTTTTAAGTTTCCAGTGCCAACTCTAAGAAAGTGGGAGCTCAGATAGTAGCATGTGGTCGGATAGCCCTTAGATAACCATAATCGTGTCCAGCCTTCCATTTCTGTAATTTCCACACCCATGACTTCTACCATTTTCTAGCTTTTATGTTTTCTACTAGTAGAACTCTTGTATAAATGATAAGGGCATCAAATCCTTACTCCAATTACTTGACTTCTACTTTGTACCCTAGAAATTCTATTGAATTTTCCTCTTTTTTCTGAGTTGGATTTCTTCCAACTTTAAATAATGTGTTTCACCTCTTAAGATAGACTTGGAATCATCCGATCTCAGAGTCCCATAGGAGAAGCTATAGGTGAGCTGAATAGAACCTTCCACCACCTTGCCTCACCAAAGTCAACCTCCTTAGTGGCAAGGTTCTACCTCCTAGCACCTCAAGATAGTAAGTCATTGGTAAGAAGATCAGAAGCCCTTCTTCCACAAGATGCTCCACCCTTGGATATGCTTGTGGAAGACAAGGTGGACTATAATGTCCTTTCTCATCTAAGAAAGTTCATCTAAGCTAAGCATATATGATGCCCTTATCTTATCCAAAGAGATGAGGGAATCACTAATCAAGGCCTCCTTGATCCTAAAATATGCTTAGCTCACCCCTATACAGGAAGCACATACAAAAGAAGCCCAAGGGATTACCTTCATAGACAAAACCTTCTATTGAGGGACTTGGAGCACAACCATCCCCTATACATCACAAATGACATGATGTTCTGATCCAAAGTTCTTGTGGATTTAGGATCAAGAAACATTATAAGTCTAAAGGCTTCACTTGTCAATATCAACATCTCTACCTCAGGAGATGGATGATGTTTGAGAGATTCAATGATCTAGGTGAGATTTTTATGTGAGAATTCAAAACACCCTTTCTCATGAACTTGGACAAAATTCAAATGCAAAACCAAAAGAAAAAGAAAATGAAGTAAAAGAAAAGATAAAAAAAATGAAAAGAAAAATAAAAGTCCAAGTGAGCAAGAAAGGGGAATTGAAGAAGAAGTAGATCAGCACATCACATTCCACCCACAGTTCATTCCATCATATAGACATGTGGGTAAGATGGCTCAACCTCCACCGAGGGCAGGCGTAAATAGAGGTAGTTCTAGAGGTGGGAGACCCCTAGTTGGCCTTCAGCCAATAGAGGTCATGTTCAAGTTCATAGGAGTACCCCTACTATTCACATAGACTTGGAATCCAGCTCGGAGAATGAGTCTAATGTGATTAGTATACCACCAACTCTCTCATGGTTCCATTGGAGGTGACTTTTGATCTAGCAAGACCGACCTCCAAGCAAAGCAAAGTATTCAATCTGGTTTATGTGAAACTATTAGAGTTTGGGAACCTTAGCTCTTACCTCACTTACATCTCGAAAGTTGAAGGTTTAGTAGTTAAGGAAGTCCCTAAGTCTTCGTGACAAAGTAGAAGAGGTTCTTTTGGGTTCATCATCCTCAAGTCGAGCTTGATGTAGACTTGAGGAAGATACTTTTAAAGAATTAATGGAATTATTTGACTTTTACTCTTGTGTTCAAAATCTTATACAGAAAGGTTTAGTTCCTCACATGGTCCAAGCACAGGAATATTTTAAGCTAGAAAATATAAAGGAAGCACAATCAAGAGGACTAGATCAATATAAGTGGGTACAATCGATGATGAAGATTATTGCCTAGTTATTATCAACTATTTGGAGTCTCATAGGTTCTTCTCACACATCCCAAACTCTTATGAGAATGTGTCTTTAGAAACTTCAGATGATCCTGATGATCTCAAAGTCAAAGAGGCATCACAAAAATTTGAAGAAAAAATCTATTCAACAATCGACAAGCTAAAAGAAATCAACCTTGGGACAAAAGAAAATCCTCACCAACATACACGTCATTGAATGAATGAAGAAGACCAATGACTTAGTTAGGCTATTAAGAAGAGATTACTTTTCATAGAGTTATGAAGAAATGCCTAGATTATCTCCTAAAAGAGTAGTCCACAAGCTAGCAATAGATCCTAATGCTACCCCTATTAAGCAAGCTCCTAGATGCATATGATTAGAAATTGAACAATAGGTCATTTTTGAAGTCAAGAAACTAATCGATGCTAGTTTCATTAGGGAAGAAAAATATCCTACCTGGTTAGCTAGTGTTGTCCCAGTTAAGAAGAAGAATGACCAAATTCACATTTGTGTCAATTTTAGGGACTTAAATAAGGCATGTCCTAAGGATGAGTTTCCTCTTCCTATACCAGAATTAATGGTGGACATCACCTCATCTCATGCAGTCTTCTCTTTCATGGATGGATCATTTGGATGCAACCAAATCAAGATGTCTCCTAAAGATGAAATAAACACTACTTTTCAACCATGATCGAATCTTCTATTATAGGGTCATGCCAACCCTTAAAATACTGGTGCTATATATACCAATGGGCCATGACTATCTTCAATGAACTCATCCATCATCGGTTGAGTGCTACATTGATGATCTAGTAGTCAAAAGAGAGAAAAGGAAGACCACTTTGACTTGAGAGTAGTTTTCAATGGTTAAGATAATATAACCTCAAGATGAATCAAGTGTGCATTTGAGTCGCTTGGAAATTCCTTGGTTGTTGGGGAATAGAAATAGATCACGAAAAGATCAAAGCTATCTTAGAAATGCCACCTCCTAAGAGTTTAACTCAACTCGATCCTTTCAAGGATGGTTGTATCTAAGATGCTTTATCTCAAACCTATCAGAAGATGCGACTTGTCAAAAGGATGCCAAGTTCAAGTGGGATGATAAGTGTCGACATGACATTTGAAGATATCAAAGAGTACTTGGTGAAGCCTAGCCTATCCCGTGTGCCTCGATCCTTTATAATCTGCATTGGATGACTCTCGATGCTTTATTGGCCCAAGCCAATGAAGGGAAGGAAAATGCTCTAACTACCTCAATCATCTGATCCTCGCTAAGCAAACTATCCACCTATTGAGAAACATTGCCTAGCTTTGATCTTTGCATCTCTACATACTATATATACATGCTTTCTCATAAGGTGAACTTGATCTCCATAACCAACCCAATCGCAGTATTCATAACACACCAATGCTTGATTTGGCATGTTGGTCCATGATACTCATAGTTTGATCACATTTGTACCTGCGAAAAGGATAGCACTAGATTTCTTAAGACACCCACTTCCTGTTGATTCTTCGCTTAGTGACGATCTCCTCAATGAACAAATCATGAACTTAGGGGAGGCCGACAACCGCCGATGGGAGATGTATTTTGATGGTGCTGCTTCTTTTCTTAAAGGTGAAGCACCACGATCTATTCTCTTAAGAAAGGTAGGGGTAGGAATAGTTCTTCTAACTCAAACCGTGATGTGATGAGATTCTCATACTATCTTTCCAACCCCTACACCAACAATGAAGCTGAGTATGAGGCTTTGATTGCTGGAGTTATCACTATCAACGTTAAGAGTATCAACATCTTTGGGGATTCACAGTTGTTTATCAACCAAAATGTTGGGTCCTACTAAGTTCTCAAGCCCAAGCTTCATCATTACTTCGAGTATACCATGAAGTTGTTGGCCCAGATTCCCAAAGTCATCATCTACAAGGTTCCTCGAGCAGAGAATGCAGTAGTAGATTCCTTGGCCAAACTTGCCAAAGAGTTGGCATGTCTGTCCATTTTAATAAGGGTCCAAAATAGACAAGTCCTATCCCTTATTGATGCTGAACTCATCGAGAGACTTTCTCTTGAAGGGGAGGTTGTCGTTGCCAAAATGGACGGATTGGAGGCAATCATTCATAGATTACTTGAACACGAAACTACCTCAAGAGAAATCACAAGCCCATCAGGTGAAACAGAGAGCTCTCCTACGCTCTTGTTGATGGCACCCTATACCGCCGATCCTTTGACCAAATATGGTTACATTGTTTAGACAAACATGAAGCCTATGGCATTGTAATTGAGGTACACTCAGGTCTATGTGGAGCTCATCAATCCAGTCTGAAGATGAAGATGAAGATCAAAAGACTTGGATACTACTAGCCTTCGATGATCATAGATTGCATGGATGTAGCTAGAGATGCCATCAGTGTCAGGTGCACGATGTGGTCCTCCACCAACCACCCAACATTCTACACCCTACTTTGGCTTCATGGCCATTTGAGTGTTGGGGTACCGACATTGTAGGTTTGATCGATCTTCCTTCTTCTAAGGGGCATCGATTCATCTTAGCTGCCACCGACTACTTTTCCAAGTGGATGGAAGCCATCCCACTTAGAGAGGTCACAACTCAGCATGTGCTTCAATTTTTCAAGAACCATATTGTATATAGGTCTGGGTTGCCTCAACGAATTATATCTAATAATGGTACTACATTCAAAAGCATGAAGATCAACAACTTTGCTAGAAGACATTGTATAGATTGGAGATACTCCACCATCTACTACCCCAAAGCTAATGGTTTAGAAGCATTTAACAAAACTCTCATCCAGATACTGAAGAAGACTCTTGATGACAATAAATGATAGTGGAATGAGCAGTTGGTTGAAGCCTCATGGGCCAACCGCACCACATACCGAACTCCAACTCAGTCTACCCCATTTTCCTTAGTGTATGGGTCCGAAGCCATTCTTCCTTAGAAGTTCAACTCCCATCACTAAGGATAGCATTGGGTAACAAGATCACTATAGAGTAGAATGCAAAGTTGCTGTTAGAAGAGCTCGAAGGTTTGGAGGAGAGCCTACGAAATCTCGAGTTGTACAAGGCCAAAATGATTCAAGCTCACAACAAGTAGTCCGCCTCTAGGTCTTTCCAGTAGAGAACTTGTGTTAGTCTAAGGAGACCAATTGCCCATCAAAGATGGGAGGCAAGTTTGAACCCACTTGGGAAGGCCTATGTCATGTAGAAGGCCTACCAAGGAGGATCTTATCGCCTTATTGATTGTAAAGGGGAACACGATGCTTCCAATTAATAAGCTCTATCTAAAGAAATATTACCCATGATACAAATCATGTTTGAAAATAATCATTAATAAAAAAACAAAATCTAATTCCATTCATCAAATCTTCTCTTTCAAAGTGTTGTTTATCTTATTGAATCTGTGACGGTTTTAGGGTATGTGTAAGAGTCCCCCACTAACATCTTATCCCTCTTTCTCAACACAAACACAATCTCTCGATGCTATTAGAATAGGTATAAGAGAACCCGAGAGGTATCCTATTTTGATTAGCATAACTAAGATAGGTGTGAGAGAACCCAAGCGTCATCCTTTCTTAGTGGGAATTATTATTTCCATCTGTGGTAACATTTTATAATTCCCCAGCATGTTTTAAGATAGGTGTAAGAGTCCCCAAGAGGCATCCTATTCCTTTTAACACATACACAACAACAAACACAAATCTTTTGTCTCCAGCTATTTTTGATGTGGGAGCAAGCCCCCTGTGGCACTCACTCATTAACTGCTCTAGGTCGGGTCTACATGCTACCTCACTAGTATGTCACCCTAGTGGTTATTTATTGGAGGATGTGAGTCCCTGCGCTTTCTTCCTAACTTGACCATTGCAAAACAATGAGTGCCTTATTAGTATGGTATGCTCCACTACCCAGTCAATAAGCTATCTCATGTTGACTTTGTTTAAGAAGATGTGAGTCCCCATGCTTTCTTCTTGAACTAGCCATCATGCTCTAACTAGGTTGAGTATATTTGAGGTTTAGGATATGTCCCCAGGCTCTTTCCTCTTGACTACTTTTGAGATATAAGTCCCCAGGCATTCACTGAGTCCTAGGTCGGATACACACCGCTATCAAGATGACTATCCCAGCGTCCTATAGAAGGATGAGTCCCAGCTTTCTCTTAGGCATTGTTGCAAACTGACGGGCACCTTAGGTTGGTTGATGTTCGTTATGCTAACAGTGACTCACCCAGTGAGTACACCACTATTGGCAGATGTGAGTCCCGCGCTTTCTCCTTGAGTTGGACACTGAATACCTATTGATATATGACTAGTCATGTCATTTTCTCCAGGGTGTTGTATTAAGCCCCAGTCCCCATCTCCTGGGCACTCTATTTGGATTAAGTCCTTTGCAATCCCATTTAGACACTACCCGGGTTACTTTTGGATTGCACAGTTCCCCTTTCCTAATAGCCACCCCTATGGTTGGAAAATCTATTCAGCGGATGCGCAGGTTCTCTCTTAGTTCTGTAAATTTGAGATTGGTCTAGGCTAATGTAAGCTCCTTCTCAGTATGATTCCTCACAAATTAACATGGTCCACGATAAACAAATTAAAATAAACTAAAACAAAGCAAAAAAAAATTAATTCACCAATGGATTAGGAATTGAAGCCCCCAAGGGCACTTTTTCCTAAGCAGACATCCTATCTTTAAGGAAATGTTAGCAGAACTCCCTATAAGAATTGCTGACTTCTGAGTTGATAAATCTGGTACTCACTTAGTCCCGTAGGTTGGGTTCAATCTATTTTTCCACAAGGGTTACCCGTCATTCCGCTTTGAAAGATATAAGACTATGATGCATTCTTTCTAGCATAATCATAAATAAGCAGCCTAGTCAGTTCGATTTGTCAAAAAAGCAACTGATCACCCTTGTGATCTTTTCTAGTGGAAGATGGGAGTCCACAAGCTTTCTTCCCTTCAATTGATCATTACAAATCTAAAGGCACTCCTTTGGTCAGATAGTTCTCCCATCGGCTGGAAAGCTACTCCCTTTGGTTCAAGAATCGAGATAGTCTAGGCTTCTAAGCTCTTTCATGATCCATCAAACCACGAATCCATCAAAACAAATAATTATGAAAATGAAATTAATCCTTGACTATTCTTAAGCTGATCTAAGTCCCTAGAAGCATTCACTTAATAGTCAGCCCTAGGTCAAGTTTGATTTGTTGCCCAAAGCAACTGATCACCCTAATGGTTCCTTGTTTCTAGAAGATGTGAGTCCCCATACTTTCTTCTTAAGATTTGACCATTGCATACCAAAAGGCATCTCCCCTTTGGTTGGATAGTCCTACCTCATGGTGGATAGACTTATCCCTTTGAATTAGTAAATCTAAGTTAGGTCTAGGCTTCCATGGCCCATACTCAGTGCAGTTCATCGTAAACCTATGGAATCCATCATAATTAGAACTAACAAAATTTAAAATGAAATCAATTTTGACTATCTTTGAGTTGATTTAAGTCCCCTAGTGGCATTCACTCAATAGTTAGCCCTAGGTTGGGTTCAATATGTTGCCTTGCCAATAGATTATCCCTTCAATGAGTCTCTACTTTGAAGATGTAAGTCTACTATGCTTTCTTCCTAGTACAGCTGTTGTATACCGAAAGGCATCCCTTTGGTTAGTTAGTCCTACTATGTGCTTAGTAAACCACCCCTTTGGATTGGTAAATCTGAGTTAGGTCTTAGCCCACATGGCTTCTATTCAGTACAACCCATTGCAAACCAATAGGGTTCTTCCTTAAAAAAAAAAATTCAAACCTAACAAAACAAAAATTAAAACAAATTCAACCCTCTTCCCTAGTGGAACAAATCAAATCTTTTTCTCCTAAGTGAGATTCAAATCAAATCAAACCTTTCATCTCCTTGTAGATGACATGAACCTGCTTCCCTAGTGGAAGGTTCACACTCTATCCTTTAGTGGATTTCTTCCCTCTCTCTTATGTCTTGGACATAAGTAGAGCTGCATTATACTAAACTCTGGATTCTTTCTTCCCTTATGTTAAGGATAGATTTTTTCTATTAGTGCTTGTGATCACTGTATTTGATCACCAACACGATGCGTGGTGTTCCTTGGCCACACCACAATATTGGCCTTTATTGACCTCTTTTTTAGAATGAGCTCTCAACTCCTCCATCTTAGACATAGGACTTCTCTTAGACTTAAGAGTTCCTTAGTCTTAAGACACATCTAGTGATTAGGTGGATACTCAAACCTAGCCATAGAAGACTTAGAAGAGTTAGCCATAGGAATAGGTCATGCTTAAGGGTGTTAGGAAAATTTCCTACCCTTAGCTTAAACCATTCCTCACTTTCCTTCTTTCAAGTCAAACTCCAAATAAATTCTATTTGATTTTCTCCAAACTCAAATTAATTTCATGATAGAATTCCATGATTGAAATCCATGATTGAAATCAATGATTGAAACCCATGATCAATATCCATAAAAAATTCCTAACTCCAAATTTTGCCCCAAGTCCTTAATCTTCCCATATGGACTTATTCAAAATCATGATTCAAACCAATTCAAATCTTTGAGATTTTCTCATGATCCATTTATATTCTCATTTATATTCACATTTATAAATGAAATATAAATTCAAACCCATCAAATCAAATTCAAAATTCAAAATCAATTCATGAAAATTTTCTTAAATCCCTTTAATTTTCCATTAAAGGACTAAGTCAAGATAAATCCTAAATCATGATCAAACTCATTCAAATTCATGGGCTTTTCTCAAAACATATTTATATTCTCATTTATATTCTCATATATAAATGAAATATAAATATAAATCAATCAAATACAATTCATAAATTAAATTCCAATTTAAAATTCCTTTAAATCCATTAAATTCTCTTTAATGAATTTAACATGAATCATGATTAAACCTATTCAAACACATGAGATTTTCTCAAAACTTATTTATATTAGTATTTATATTCTCATATATAAATAAAATATAAATATACATCAATCAAATCCAATTCAAAAATTAAATTTCAAATTAAAAATTCCATTAAATCCTTTAAATTCCCTTTAATAGATTTAACCTAAATCATGATTAAACCACTCCAAATCCTCAAAATTTTCTCTTGATCAATTTATATTCTCATTTATATTCACATATATAAATGAAATATAAATTCAAACAATCAAAACCTATTCCAAAAATCAAACTCAAATTCACTCAAAATCTAATCTAAGCCTTCCAAGTCAAAATCTTGAACTTAGCCAAATCAACTTCAAATCAAGCCAAACTCTTGATTTTATCTCATGATTCAATCAAACCTACAATCATGAGTCTATATATAAATCTAAACTTTAATCAATCAATCAAAACCTAGTTCAAAAATCAAAGCCAAAATTTTTTCATATTTTTCTTTTCAATATGAAGTTTTTAAATGGATCAAAACCCATTTGACTTCAAAACACTTATAAATGGATTTATATTTCAATCATAAGTCAATATATAAGATCAATCAATTTCAAATCAAGCTTTGACCAAGCAATTTGACCCACTTAGGCTCCCTTGACCCAAAGTGACCTAAAGTACCCTTATGAGCCAACCTTTGATTCTAACCAAATTGGATTGAACCAAACTCATATTTGCCTCTCATCATGGGATGATCAATCAATCAAATTGGGTCAAACCAAGTCAAACCTAAGGGTTGACCAAGTCAACACAACCTAAAAAGAAACATGTCATTAAAGAACTTTGGTTTATTTTAAATAGCCTTATTTAGTATGATTGTCCTTAGGAATTAATTGGAATGAATGAGATCATATGTTTATGCTCCTTTATTTCTTTTCAATCATGTTAAATGTTGTTGCCATGTTTAATCATGCATTCATTTCTTTTAAAATTAACTAAATAAAATGGTTTCTTTTATGTTAAATTGCCTGTATTGATTTAAATTAAAAATTGGTGTGGCTATTATCACTATCAAATCAAAAGTTATCTTCAAAAGCCCATAAATCAATTATAATATATGGAGTGATGTTAATTACAAATACTTATAAGTTTGCATGTGTTGATAATACAAGATATGCAATATGAAGCTCTCTTTCCTTACCTTATATAGATTTGCATGAGATTTATAAATGTATAGTTCATTTGAAAAGAACACAATATTTGTCTAAATCTACTCTTATGCATCTCCATGACTTAGGAAGAATTTCATATCACATATGTAAATCATATAACCAAATCAAAATTGCATGACTTCATTCTTATTTTTTTTTGACATTCACATTTAACTAAGAAGTGGTATTGGCCCATCTTGAAAACAATAAGTACCAAGTGTTTTGACCTTATGCTCTGGTAACAATGGTCACTCACTTAAAACTCTTATACATATGTATGTATGATATGACCAATGAATAAGAATCATAAATTGAATACAACTTTTTCATGGGTTTTTCTATTCTTATAGTTACTTATACTTCTATATATACATAAGAAAAGTGGTATAATAGTCTAGACATCCTAGGGCTACGAGGCTTTAAGTAGCCCTAAGTAGGTCTTGTACCTTATGCCCCTGGTTTAGAATAATGGCATCGTACTCACTTAAAGCTTTTATACATGTGAATGTGTACTTAGCTAATGGATGAAAAATCCTTTTTTCTATTAAAAAGATATGCATTTATAATTAAATCAAATGAAATATTTAAATTCCAAACACACTTCCTTGCATTCATCATTTAAGTGTGCTAAGACATACATTGTATGTATAGGTATGCTTAGGATTTAATCATATGCATGATATATGATGGAAAGAAATGAATAAACATGTGTTATGTGATAATAATTCATTCTAATAAATCTTAAGATGTCTTTCTTATTGAATAAGGTCATTTAGAGTGAACCTAAACTTAGAATTGATTAAAATATATAATAAGTCATTCACTAAAGAAAATTGATTAATTAACTTGCTTGGTGACTTAAGGTAGGGATGAAAAGAGGTTCCCTCTTCTCTCTTTATAACACTTAGTTGTTAAGTGTAGGCCATATGAAATAAAAAATACTAAGTAAAATCTTCAAATCAATTAAATCACTTAAAGAAAATCAACCCTTTACAAATTAAATTTCACACTGAAATTATAACTCAAAGCCTAATTAGGACATATTGCAATAAGCCTAAATGCACACACATTAGATTAAGTCACACTTATATATGTTAGTGTGTATGATTTGATGTATGCTTATTTTGTGATGTATTATTGTAGACTAGATGTTAAGGTGTATGTGCTATCTAGTGTTTGATATTAAATTAATCATGCTTTCTGAGGGGTTGTGCTAGTATTAATAAAATATAAATTTCTATGCGCTTATGCCCCTAAGAATAATCCAAGTTAGGGCAAATGGGTTTGGTTACCCATGTGTGAGGTGCTAAGTCTAAATTATTCATATAACTACTTAGGTTGTATGGTGTGTTTAGCAAATATTTTTTTTGCAGGTGTAGCTAGATTTACTTTCCTTCTTTTAATGTAATTTTGCATTAGGATTAGGATACACTTTATGGGGGATTAGGATGAGCATTGGTTATAAAACTAAGTCTTATGTACCATGTGATGCCTTCATAGTAAGCACATCCAAATCAAGCCAAAAGGAAGAAAGAAATAGAGCAAATCAAATGAAGAAATGAAACGTGAGGAAATGAAGAATGAAGAATAAGGAATGAAGACCCCCATAACATTCAGCATTTGTAATTTTAATTATTCTCTTATAATATAAAAGGTAGAAATAACATTTCTTTTGAGTTGTCCATCACCTAATGATCGATCTTTTATTCTTTTGTGATAGTTTTATAAAATTATTTGATGTTTTGTTTAGCTTGTGCATTAGGAAAAAAAACATGTGTTTTCATAGTTTGTTTATGATTGGTGATTGTTGTATGGCCTAGATGAGATTAGGCTCCTTGAATAAAAATTAGTTTTTCTACCCAAACTAACAACTCATAACTAAACCTCTAAAATAACTCATAACCTCATATAAAAGTCTCATTAAATCAAGATAATGAAATATTTACCCTTAGTTAGATGTAAGTTTAATATCAATCATCTTATTTCACTCTTATGGAGAGCTTCCATCTACTAAGCTTAACCTTTGAGAGCCAATGATGGAACACCTCTCTTTGATTTGGCCCATAATCAACTTCTCTTGTATTTAGGCATATAAAAGAGTCAAAATAAAGAGTCCCAAATTTAAAAAATTTGATAAAATTTTTAATTAAGTTATTCATACCCCTCATGCTACCTCTTAGGGAGTGAGTTTAAGGACTTAGTTTCTTTTCTAAATAATAACAACCTAGCATCTTGCAAAAGTATGACTTCCTACATGGATTTAATGCAAGAAGTTAGTTGACTACTCAAATAAGTCCAACTAATTATTTCCTCTCTCTTGTTGAGGTAAACCAAATACCCACTTTCACCTTAGATTTAGATCATGCTTTGGCCCACACCAAAGCTCCCTAGATTTAAGATCTAGGATTTTTTATTTTTCATGGCATAAATCCTCAATTAAATCTTGTGTGATGAATTATAAGCACCAATCTAATAAAACATCAACTCAAATAAATAAATCTCATCAATTTTAAATATAAAAGCCCAACCATGTGATAAATTGAAAATCTCAATAGGCTTCCTGTTATTTACTCATCTTAGTTTCTATAACTCTTCCCTTTTGATCCATAATTTTCTAAAACACAACCAATTTATTGATAATATCTTTGAATTCTTTGGAATACAATTTTTACTTTAATGAGTATTCTTAAGGGATTCATTTTAGATGTAATTAACTATCTGTATAAAACTTCAACATGTCTAAATAAATCCTACTTTATCCATCCATGTTGTAGGAAAAATATTTAAAAGACCCATCTTGCCTTAAGGGTCCTTATTATGTGATTAGGTCCATTGTAGGGTAATGACTTCTATCTTTCGAGATAGTATACTATTCCTCAATGTCATGAACACGCCAATACATCTTATGCATGGTGTACATACACATGAAGTGAAAAACACACCACCTTAATTAATTAAATCAATCAAAACCCAAATCATATCTAAACTTTAAAACTAATTGAAATGATTTGGAGATTGAGACTTAGGCTTCCTTCTTTATCTCTTTCCCTAAGTCCATTTCATATTGTTGATTAAGGATAATTAAGGACTTAATAAGATAATTGGTGAACTTAATTAATTTAATTAAATCTAATTTTTTTAACTCTTGGGAAACTCTTTGGGTGTTCAATAACCTAAAGAGAGAGCTAATAAAATCATGATTAACTCGCATGTGTGAGAAAACCATAAAAATAATTTAGTGGGTTCCTTAAACTTAATTAATTAATAATTATGAGCTAATGGACCCTTTCATTTCATAAGAGCATCTCTATTTATTTTTAAATTTATTTGCACATCATATTAGCTCATAATTATTTAATTAATTAAAGTGACATATGTACGAGTTAATTAATTAATTTATTCCATGCTTAACTTAATCAATCCATAAAAAATACTTAGTTGCTTCTCATTAAACTAAATTAATTTACACATATGGGGAATGGGATTAGGATTAGCAAACCTCTTTAACATCCCTCTAATCAAATCAAACATGAAATCATAAAAAGTCTTTAAGAAACTTTAGTTTATTTTAAATAAGCTTGTTTAATGTGATTGTCCTTAGGAATTAGTTGAATTGAATGAAATTATAAGCTTGTGTTTTTTTATTTCTTTTCAATCATGTTAAAATGGTGTATGCTACTTGTAGTCATGTATTCATTTCTTTCAAAACATAATTAAATAAAATTGTTTCCTTTATATCAAACTTGCATGTGTTGGCTTAATTAAAAATATATATGCATATTATCACTATTAAATTACAAATATATTTTGAAAAGCTCATTAATGAATAATAATATATATTGTGACTTTAGTTATACATGCATAGGAGGTGCATGTGAATATAAGCTTAGTGTATGAAGTAAAGTTCCTTTCTTTCATTCATATGTTGATTTGCATAAGTAAGAATGTTAGTGGGTATATTAATCTGGACATTCTCGGGACACATTTTAAGTAGCCCCAAGGAGGTTCTTACCTCACTTCCTTGGTGCAAAATAATGGCAACGTACCCATTTGATTTCATTCTTATACATTTTGACATTAGAATTTTGATAGAGCTTTAAGTCATTCATACAAATAAATCAATTAAATCAAACCCTACTTTTGCATGTTTTTTTCTTTTTTATAGTATACATCCATATGTATTTAAGAATAGGGTATATTAGTCCGAAATTGGGATGCTTTAAACCAAGGAGGTTCCTACCTCACTAGATAAATAATGGCTAATCTTTTTAAAACTTTCATACATTTGAATATGTATTTAACTAATGAATGAAAACCCCCCTTTTTCTATTAAAAAGACATGCATTCATATTTTGTTCAAGTGGTTGGATTGATTAGTCATATGATTTAGAGTTCTTTTGTTATGCTTTTATATAAGAATATAGATAAAGCTTTAAATTAATATGATAAAATAATTCAACCAAATGAAACATCAATTCTAAATATATTTGGTTACATTCATCATTTAAGTGTGCTAAGATATAAATTGCATGTATAGATATGTTTAGGACTTAATCAATTGCATGTTATATATGATGGAAAGAAATGAACTAACATGTGTTATGCGATAGTAATTAATTTCAATTAATCTCAAGATGTCATTCTTATTGAATGAGATTATTTAAAGTGAACCTAAACTTAAGATTAATTAAAATATGTAATAAGCCATTCACTAATAAGAATTGATCAATTAATTAGCTTTAGATGTCGCTTAAGGTAGGGATAAGAGAGTGACCCTCTCTTTTCTTCTCTTTATAACACTTAGTTGTTAAGTGTAAGTCAAGTGAAATAAAAGAAAACATTAAGCAAAACTCATAAATCAATTAAGTCATTTAAAGTGAAACCTCCCTTCATAATTAAATCTCCTCATACTTAGAAAATGACAACAAAGCCTAGCTAAGGCATACCACGCAAGCCTTAATACACACACATTAGATTTGATCACCATTTCTAACTTTATGTTAGGGCAGTGCATGATTTGATGTATGTTCAGTTTTATGATGTATTATTGTAGACTTGATATTAGGGTGTATGCTTCTTAGACTGGATGTTAGGCCGTGATTAGCCTAATTATATCTTTTATAGGAGATTGTGCTTAAGGGGTGCTTAAAATAAATATAAATGCTCTCCTTTACAGGTTGCTTAACCCCTAAGCATAATCTAAATGAGGACAGGTGGACTTGGTTACCCATGTGTAGAGTGATAAGTCCAAATTATACATATAACTGTTTGGGTTGTATGGTGTGTTTAGCTAGTACTTATTTTGCAGGTGTAGTTAGATTTAATTTTCATATTTTTAATGAAATTGTGCATTAGGAATTAGGATTTATGTTTTGGGGATTAGGATGAGTGGAGGCTAGAAGGCTTTGTCCTGGGAGGCCCTCGTGATGCCTTTAGAGCAAGCAAACCCAAATGAAGAAATGAAAGACATACGAAGATATGAAGAAAGAAGACCCCCAAGACATTTATTCATTCATGTAATTGTAATTATTCTTTCATATACTGATTTGTATAAGGGTAGAGCTCAGCTACCCATTTCTCTTTTCGGGTTGTATGGCAGTACTCGACCGCACCGGCCTATTATTCTTTTACGTTGGGTTTATAAATTATTTGATACTTTATTTATAATTATTTAATAGAAATGGCATGTGTTTTCCTAGTTTCTTCATGTACAGTGATTTAATGTATGGCCTGGATTCAGTTAGGCTCTTAGGGAAAAAATAAACTTGCTACCCCAACTACAACTCATAACTAATTTTCTAAATCTCATAACCTCACATAAAGCCTAGCATTAAATCAAGATAATTAAAAGATTTAACAACCCCTTAGCTGGATGTTGTACACTTAATATCATGCATGTCATCTTATTTCACTTTTGCTAAGAGTGGGTTTCCATCCTTGCACGATAGGGGAAGACTTGCCTTTGAGGGTCTCCTCTGTGGTAGAAAATACTTTTTTCTCACTGATTTAGCCAATAATTTTATTTCATCATACATTTAGGCATGTAAAAATCCTATGGCCTTTGTTAAAAATGAAAAGTCCAAAATCAAATAAAAATTGATAAATTTTGCATTAGACTAAGTCATTATTCATACCACACAATCTCTTATGGAGTGGGTTTAAGGACTTTAGTTTCTTTCTAAATAATAACAACCTAACCATCTTGCAAAACATATGACTTGATCGCATGGTTTTAAAATGTAGGAGGAGTTAGCTGGCTGCCACTCTAAGCGATTGTAAGTCCAGTAGTCAGGTGATTTATCCTCTCTTGTGGAGATAAACAATATACACATTTTTGCCTTAAATTTAGGATATGCTTTGGCCCTTACTAAAGCTCCCTAGATTTAGGATCTGAGGTTGTTGTTTCTCGTCGGGCTACAAACATAAATTCTCACATCTTATGCATTTCCATAATTGTATTGTGGGATTATAAGTCTTAGTTTTCTAATAAATTTCAACTCAAATAAATAATCCTCCTCAATTTCAAACATATAAAGATCAAGTATAAAATAAGTTGGAATGCTCACTAGATGTCCTAATATCATGAGCATTTCCTACTCATCTTCCTTTGGCTTCGATAATAATTATCTCCTTTTGATCTATCCCACTTGATTTTCTCAAATATAGCTAATTTATTGATAGCCCTATCTTTGAAATCTTTGGAGACAATAATTGCCTACTTTAATCGAGAGTATTCCTAAGGAACTCACCATCCTTAGGATGTAATTAACTATGGGGGCTTTCCTCTATATGAAACTTTACAACTCGATTTCAATAAACCCTACTTTATACATCCATGTAAAGTAGGAGAAAAATCTCTAGTATATTCGAAGACCCATCATGCCTTAGGAGTCCTTATTAGGTGATTAGGTCCATCATAGGATAGTGATTTTTGTCTTTCGAGATAGTGCACTATTTCTTGATGTCACACCCAATCTCCTCAATAAGTACACCCTCAGATCTACGTGGTGTCCCCCCTTATATACATCTAATCAAAAATAAAGACCACAAATTTTTCTAGACTCTATTGAGGATTGTTCCTCCCTCCATCTCCAGTAGACAATTGTTGTCTCCAAGCATTGATGGTGGACTTGTATTTCATATAAGTCTAAGACTATCGTTCCTTTCGTTGGCACTTAGCTTTTTTTATTCTTAAGCAAAGCTAGACAACATCATCTAAGTTTTAGGACCTCACTTCTTGTAGGTCTTGAAACCATTATTGGGTCCCTCAATAGGTAAAAGATAAAATTAACTAATGAAAGGAGATGACAAAAACTTAGAACCTCCTCACCGTTAGCTTGGCGAGGCAAGGTTCATCTTATATTTAAAAAAATAAACTATTTTACAAAATGTCACTTTCCAAAAACACTTTTTCAAAATTCACATAACAAAAGATCTTGCACAAAATGCATAAGAAACTTTCAAAAGCACAAAACTCATATAACCAAACCTCATCTAATAATCCCCGTGATTCTTAAATGAAGGTTCTTTTCAAAATAAAAATAAAAAAGATCATCTTTCAAAAGCATCTTTTTGAAAATAGTTATCCCCATTCAACATACCCAAATTTGTTGAATGAAGATTCTATTTTCAAATAAGATCATAACATGAAAATTGAAACTCCACTTAACATAATTCACATATGCTAGAGTTAGAGTTTCCCTTTTTTTCAAAAGCATATTTTGAAAATAGTTATCCCCATTCAACATACACGAATTTGTTCAATGAAGATTCTATTTTCAAATAAAATCATAACATAAAATTTAAACTCCACTTAACATGTCACAAATGCTAGAGTTAGTGTTTCTCTCTTTTTCAAAAGCACACTTTTGAAGATAAACACCTTCATTCAACATGCTCAAATTTTTTGAATGAAGATCTTACCTTAAAATAAAATTATAGCATAAAATTGAAACTCCACTTAACATATGTCACATATGCTAGAGTTGGATTTTCTCTCTTTTCAAAAGCACACTTTTGAAGATAAATACCTTCATTCAACATGCTCAAATTTGTTGAATGAAGATCCTATCTTTAAATAAAATCATAGCATAAAATTAAAACTCCACTTAATATATTTAACATATGCTAGAGTTAAAGTTTCTCTTTTTTTCAAAAGTAGGAAATCACACACATGAGATCAAGAACTATTTTGGACTCCATTTGACATACCCAAATTTGTCAAATGAGAGTCCCATTTCCAAAATTGACAAAAACAAATTGAACTCTATTTAACATACCTAAATTTGTTAAATAGATTTCCCCTCTTTCAAAAATCATAAATACATTTGATTCCTACTTAACATACCAAATTTGTTAAGTGAGAGTCTCATTTCCAAAAACACAAATCATAATCATACTTGATTCCTACTTAACATACCAAATTTTTTTAAGTGAGAATCTCATTTTCAAATCATATCACATTTGACTCCTACTTAACATACCAAATTTGTTAAGTGAGAGTCTCATTTTTAAAAGAAAATCATATCACATTTTTTACTCCTACTTAACATACCAAATTTGTTAAGTAAGAGTCTTATTTTCAAAAATCATAAACACATTTGGCCTCCTACTTAACATACCAATTTTGTTAAGTAAGAGTCTCATTTTCAAAGCACAACTCATAATCACATTTGATTCCTACTTAACATACCAAATTTGTTAAGTGAGAATCTCATACATTCAACTCCTACTTAACATACCAAATTTGTTAAGTAAGAGTCTCATTTTCAAAAATCATAAACACATTTGACATCCCACTTAACATACCAAATTTATTAAGCAAGAGCCTCATTTTTAAATCACAATACACTTGACTCCCACCTAACAAACCAAATTTGTTAAGTGAGAGTCTCATTTTCAAAACATAAATCATATCACATTTGGCTTCCACTCAACATACCAAATTTGTTAAGTGATAGTCTCATTTTTAAAACACAAATCATAATCACTCTTGGCTTCCACTGAACATACCAAATTTGTTAAGTGAGAGCCTCATTTTCAAAACACAAATCATAATCACAATTGATTTCTATTTAACATAGAAAATTTGTTAAGTGAGAATCACATTTTCAAATCATATCACACTTGACTCCTACTTAACTTACCAAATTTGTTAAGTAAGAGGCTCATTTTTAAATCATAAATACACTAGACTCCCACCTAACATACCAAATTTATTAAGTGAGCGTCTCATTTTCAAACACATATCAAACAGATTCGGCCTCTACTTAACATACCAAATTTGTTAAGTAAGAAGCCCCATTTTCAAATCAGCATATGTCATACACATAACCAACCATCACAAGCAAAGATACTTTCACAAAATCTTCAAACATATAATCAAAACCTCTTCTTAGCATACCTAAATTTACTAAGTAAATATTTTCCAAATCAAAATTTTCAAATGAGACACACAATACAAATATCTTCAATGGTCTCTCCAAATATTTGAACCCTGCCCAACCTACTTAAATTGATTGAGTATGGGTTCTAAATCAAAATCATATGGCAAAGTCTCTCCTCGCATCATAAATCTCTCCAATAGAACCCCATTTAGCATACCTAAATTTGTTAAATGATAGTTCTAAATCAAAAGGACAAATCAAAATCAATAATTCAAGTCAACATAAAGGAAAAAGCTTTTCCTCCAATTCTACAGATCTCTCCATGCAATTTGAACCCCATTCAATATAACCAAAATTGTTGAAATGTGGGTTCTGACTCAACATCAAGAAATAAAACCAAGCAACGATAATTGAAGTAATCAAAGGAAAGGGGAAACCTATGATCCTCTCAAGACAAAAGAAGGTTGGGATTTGCCTCATCCCAAACTTCTAAAAAAGTAGTTTCTAAAATTAAGAAACTCTCTCTACAGGTGCCTGAGGCAGCCCAAACCTCCAACATCAAGAAAGGTTTGCAAGTTGCCAAAGATAACTTGAAGAAGGTGTGACCAAACAAAGAAGATCCAATCCACTACTTGCTCCTGATAGTTCAAGAAGACAACCACTGCCCAAGTCTAGCACTCCATCCATAGTTGTAGCTACTACTTCTTCCTCTACTAGCTCCTCTTCTACCAGCAGGAGCATTGTATCAGTAGACAAGGGCATAAAATCTCTTACCCCGCTTACTTTGTTAGATTTCTATCAAGTACCTCCACCTAAAAAGAAATCAATGAAGAAAGCTTTCACTTATTTCTTGTCCACTTCTGATACTCTAGATTTTATTCCTCTTGAAAACTCTCCAAGTCTAGAAAATAATAATGATAGCTCTAGTCATTCCAATCCACTCTCTTCTGATTCAGTATTGAACTTTCGTTTTCTGAACCAATTGGTTTCACCTCTTGAGATTGACTTGGAGTCAACTGACTTCGAATATCCCATAGGAGAAGTTGTAGGTATGTCTGATGAGAAGGTAGAACTTTCTACAAGTTCATCATTCCAAGAAATCACTGAAGTTAACCTACATAGTAGCAAAGTTCTACCTCATAGGGTAACACCTCTTGATAAGGGTAAAGAAGTTATTGGTTCCAGCAGATAACCCCTCCACATGATGCATCACCCGTGGATATGCTTGTGAAGGACTAAGGCAGAGTTTATTACAATGTCGCTCATCTTAGAAAGTTTCCTGCTAATTTAAGCATATATGATGCCCTTATCTTATCCAAAGAGATGAGAGAATATTTAGTCAAGGCTCTTCTTGACCTAGAGATATGCTTAGCTCATCTGACCGCTATTAAAGAGGAGGCAAACTCAAAGGACATCTTAGGAGTTACATTCAGTGATGAAGAGTTGCTAGGAACGGCCAAGCATAACCACCCTCTTTACATTATAGTGGACGTTAGAAGATAGTTATCAAGAGTTCTGGTTGACCATGGTGAATTAGTCAACATTATGAGTTTAAGAACCCTATCCTACTTGAGGATTGACATCTATAAACTCTAAAAGGAGAGGACAATGTTGAGAGGATTCAATGAATAAGGCGAGAGGACTTTAGGCTCTATAGTGTTGCCATTTAAGATAGATGACTAGAAGATCAAAGCCAAGTTTCATATTATAGACTCGGATACATCTTTCAATGCTTTACTTGGGAGACTGTGGATACATGAGAACAACATGATTCCATGCTCTCAACATTAGTACATGAAGTTCATGAGAGGTGGAATTGAGTACTGCATCAAAGGAGATCTCAAGCTCTTCACGGTTCATGAGGTCGGGATATATGAGGATGCAACCTATTTTCTTCTCCAAAATTAACAAGTCTATTCTCACAAATCTAGTCAAGATCCCCAAGTGGGACGAGAAGAAAGAAAAGAAAAAGAAATAGAAAAAGAAATAGAAAAAAAAATAAAATAAAAGAGAGTCAAGACGTGGACTCAGGGGAAGATATAGAGCCTGACATTAGATTCCACCCAAAATTCATTACTCCATCCAAACATAAGGGTAGGATGACCTGACCTCCACTAGGTAGAGGTAGAGGACAGTTCAGAGGCAGCCCCCAAGGTGTAAAGCTTCCTTATTGGCCACCCAATAGGAGGTATGTCCCAGCCACTAAGAGAACACTTACTATCCACATAGACTTAGAATCCAGTTCAGAGGATGAGTCTTATGTGATTAACACACCAGCCAGCTCTTCTCAATAGTAGATCCCTTTCAAGGTGACATTGAAGCATGATAGTGATGAAGACTGGGCTCCAAAGTAAAGCATAAATGTATCCAAGATATGAGACAGAGAGTCGGGAGAACCTTAGCTCTAACCCAACTTTCTTCCCAGAAAGTTGAGGGTTTGGTAGTTAAGGAAGCCCCTAAGTCATCCACAAATGGGAAAACTCAGAGGGTCTCTTTGGGAGCATCATCCTCAAGTCAGGAAGCATGTAGAACTTGAGGATGATTCATATAAAGATTTAATATAATTACATTTTGATTGGTATTTTCCTTGTATTCTTAATGTAGCAAAGAAGGGATTAATCCCACATACTTAGTCTAAACATAGGTTGGACTACTTTGAAAGGTTATGGGACAACCAAAGCAGACATCCTCAATCAAGACCAGGACTAGGATTTGGTACAGTGGGTCTAGTTGACGATGACAATCACTGCCATGTCATCACCAATCATTTGGAATCTGATAGATTCTTTTCAAATCATGCTAACTCAAATGAGGAGATGTGTTTAGAAACTTTAGATGATCCAAATGATCTTAAAGTCAAAGATGCATCGTCAGAGTTCGAAGAGGAGATCAGATCAACTATCGACAAGCTCAAAAAAATCAACCTAAGGACTGAAGACATTCCACATCCGACATACATCAATTCTTTATTGAATGAAACTAAAATCGATGACTTAGTTAGGCTACTAACTGAGTTTAAGGACTACTTTATATGGAATTATGAAGAGATGCCCAATTTATCTCTTGACGTAGCAGGCCATAAACTAGCAATAGAGCCTAGTGCTAACCTTATCAAGCAAGCTCTTAGACCATACGATTAGACATTTAACAACAGGTCATTTCTGATGTCAAGAAACTGATCGATGCTGGGTTCATCAGGAAAGAAAAATATCCTACTTGGTTAGCCAGTGTCATCATAGTTAATAAAAAGGATGGCTAAATTCATCTATGCATTGATTTTAGGGATCTGAATAAGGCATGCCCAAAAGATGAATTTCTACTACCAATACTAGAAATGATGGTGGACATTGCCTCATCTCATGCAGTCTTCGCTTTCATGGATGGATCATCTGGCTATAACCAAATAAAGACGGCCCCTGAATATGAAAGAAACACGCTTTGAACCCCGACGAATCTTATGTTATATGCCTTTCGCCTTAAAATACCGATGCTACATACGGGCCATGACTCAGATCTTTAACAAACTCATTCATCAGCAGGTTGAATATTGTGTCGATGATCTTGTAGTCAAAAGTAAGAAAATGGAAGACCATCTCTTTGACTTGAGAGTAATTTTTGAACGGTTAAGATACTACAATCTCAAAATAAATTCCTTTAAGTGTGCATTCGGAGTAACTTCAAAGAAATTCCTTGGGTTTGTTGTCTGACTTCGTGGAATAGAAATCTATATAGAGAAGATCAAACTGATATTAGAAATGCCACCCTAAAAGTTTAACTCAACTCGGATCATTTCAAGGGTTATTGGCGTATCTAAGACGCTTCATTTCTTACCTATCAGGAAGGTGCCAACCATTTTCAACACTTGACAAAAAGAACACCAAGTTCAAGTGGGATGACAAGTGCCAATATGCCTTGGAAGACATCAAGCACTTTGATGACACTATCAGGTCTAGTAGCCCCTCTCCTAGGCAAGCCATTGATAATATATACTACTACATAGACGACTCCCTTGGTGCTTTGTTGGCCCAAACCAATGATGAAGGGAAAGGGAATGCACAATACTATCTTTGTCATCATCTAATCCCTACTAAGGTAAATTATCAGCCTATTAAAAAGCACTACCTAGCTTTAATCGCATCCCAAAAGGTACAAAATTACATACTTTCTTATAAGGTGAACCTGATCTGTAGGATCAATCTACTGTAATATCTCATGATACAGCCAATGCTATCCAGATGGTTGGCATGTTGGTCCATGCTTTTATCACAGTTTTACATGACTTTCATACCCCTGCGTGCAGTGAAAGGACAAGAACTAGTAGATTTCTTAGCAGCACACCCACTTCCTACTGATTCTCCGCTTAATGATGACCTCCCCAATGAATAAATCATAAACTTAGGGGACCCTAACATTCACCATTGGGAGATATATTTTGATGGTGCGGCTTCTTTTCTAAAGGGAGAAGAACCATGATCTACTATTCCAGGAAAGGCATGGGTAAGAATAGTTCTCCTAACTCTGGACCGTGATGTGATGAGATTCTCATACCATCTATCCAACACATGCACCAACAATGAAGCTGAATATGAGGCTCTAATTATCGATCTAGAGTTAGCCATTACACTATGCATTTAGAGTATCAACATCTTTAGGGATTCTCAGTTAATTATCAAACAAATTGTTGGGTATTATAAAGTTCTAAAGCCTAAGGTCCATCATTACCACAATACTATGGAGTTATTGGCCCAAATCCCAGAGGTTACCATTTACATGATTCTTTGAGGAGAGAAAATAGTAGCTGATGCTTTAGCCAAACTTGCCAAGGAATTGACATATCCAGAAGATTAGTCCATACCAATAAGGGTCCAAAATAGACAAGTCTTATCCCTTGTTGACACTAAACTCATCGAGAGACTCTCTCTTGAAGGGGTGGTTTCCATTGCCAAAAAATATGAGGAGTTAGATTGGGGGCAACCATTCATGGATTATCTAAATATAGGTAAACTACCTTAATATAAGTCAGTAGCACATCAGGTGAAGCAGAGAACCCTTTTATATGCTCTCATGGATGGCACCTTGTACAGGCGATCCTTCGATCATACGTGGTTACATTATTTGGACAAACATAAAGCCCACAGGATCATGACCGAGGTACACTCAGGTTTATGTAGAGCGCATCAATCTAGTCCAAAGATGAAAGCCAAGATCAAGAGACTAGGATACTACTAGCCTGCGATGATCACAGACTACATGGACATAGCTAGGAGATTCCACCAATGCTAGGTGTATGGAGTGGTATTACACCAACCACCCAACATTCTACGTCCTATATTGGCCTCATGGCCATTCAAGTATTGGGGTACCAACATAGTGGGTCCGGTGATCCTCCTTCTTGCAAGAGTCATCGGTTCATTCTAGCTACCACCGACTACTTTTCCAAGTGAGCGAGAGGTAATCTCACTCAGAGAGGTCACAGCTCAGCATGTGCTCCAATTTTTCAGGAACCATATAGTATATATGTTCAAGGTGTCTGGAAAAATTATATTTGATAATGGTACTGCATTTAAGAGCACTAAAATCAATAGTTTTACCTGGATAAATAACATAAATTGGAGATATTCTACCATCTACTACCCAGTGGCAAATGGCTTAGCAGAAGCCTTCAACAAAACTCTCATCCATATATTAAAGAAGACACTCGATGGCTACAAGTGACACCATCTTACTCTCATTGAAAATGCCTTTCAAAGATCTTTTTTATGAAACATTAGCTGTCAGACACTTTCTCTTAACACTAAACCTATAGTTCACAATCATCAATGAGAGTCTCTTTGTTAACCTTTTTTTCAACCCTAACTTATCTCAACATTATTATCATTAGCTTAATTTTTATCAATAACATCTACAATTCTCTTGATACTCTTTTTAGCATCCAAATCATTTTAGTTTACTCCTAGGCAATCAAGATTAATAATTTCATGCTCGATTTGGTAGGTCATTTCATTTATTATAGAATTTTATAAAGGATAATAAAGGTTGAGAACATGGGGGATAAATAAAATATCTAGGAGTCTAGGGAGCTCAATATGGAGCTAAATTTCATAAGAAGTTTGATCTAAATAAAATTGATTGCCAATTTTCTATTTTAATAGTAATGATTTTTGTTCTTTGTAAGTGTTTTTATGCTTGATTTATGAATTATTCTATGAAGTTCATTTTTTTAATGAATTATGATGAGTTTCAAGAATGAAATTTTTATATGTTACAAATTTTGCATTCCTATGCATTATAACCAATTATTAATGATGAATTAGTGTGATTTGATTTCTTTATTACATATATGAATGGAATCATACATGGTTTCATAAGATTAGGATTATTAACGTGAGTCATAGAAGGCTCTATACAAACTTATATTCATGTCATGTTTTATATCCTATGAAGCTACTATATAAACATATATGATGTTATGATAAGTAAATGAGAGTTATACAAACACTGAATGGAGTATTTGCATGTAAGAAGAAAGATTGGCTATAAATGAATGACCCAAAAGTTGGCTAATACAAAAGAAATCCTTATAAGATGACAAGTTTAGTGCCTTACCTTAATGATATGACGATAAGATAGAATTTAGCCATCATACTATTGACCTCACTTTTGGAGTGAGCTATTAACCTCCCCTTCTTAGACTTAGGACTCTTCTAGACACTAAGAACTCCTTAGTCATAAGACACTTCTAGTGATTAGGTGAACACTTAACCAAGCCTAGAGACTTAGAAGTATTAATCATAAGAGGCTATGCCTTAGGGCTAAAAGGAATTACCTATCTTATAGCCTAAACCCAATCTAGATACACTTTCTCAAATCAAACCCAGATTCAAATCTCAAACCAAATCTCAAATTCAAATTCCAAATCTAATTTCAAATTTGACTCCAAATGATTAAAACCCAAAATCAAATTCAAATCCTAAGACCCTTCCTAAGCCATATGAACCACATTCATAAGCTTAGCCAAGACTCCACTTAGATCAAATCAAACTCAATTGATCTTTATATAAATCAATTATTCCTTCATTTATATTCACAAATATAAATGAAATCCAAATTCAAATGACCAAAACTATATCAAAAATCAAATCCAAACTCAATCTAAGCCCTTTAAGTTAATTCTTTGGACTTGGCCAAATTCTATCCAAATCAAGTCAAAACCAATGAATTTTCTATTAAATCAATCATTCATTCAATCATTTATCCAAATATAAATAAAACCTATAATCATCAAACCAAATTCAAGCCAACCCAAGTTAAGCCTAACTTAGCCCTTTTGACTTAAAATGTTCAATTGAGCCAAAACCTATTGGACTCCAAATTGATTTCCATTGAATCTATATTTCAATCCAAAGCACATATATAAGTTCAACTAAACTCAAATCAAACCAAAACCAAATCAATTAATCACTTAGGTAAACTTGACCTAAAGTGACCTAAAGGACCCATTTGAGCCAACTTTCAATCCAACCCAAATTGGATTGAACCAAGCTCACCAAAACCTTCCACCATGATTGTTGATCACCCTAGGATGATCAATTTCAATCAATTAGTCCAAACCAAGCCCAGTTGGCCATTTGATCCAAGTTGACCCAAATTTTTCTAAAGGACCAAATCATGTCAAATCATGATCTAACCCAAATTGATTGCAACCAATGGCTCAAGTTCATTCCAAATTAATTATTGAACTTGACCAAAGCCATAATTAAACCCAATTTGATCAATCAAACCCAATTGAGCCATTAAGCCCAAATAGGCATAAAAGGTCAATTTGGCCTAAATCCAAACTAAATCCAAATTAATTTAAACCAAAGACCACATTCATCTTCACTAACCAATGAACAAATCAAATCACCCAAGCTTTATCAATTAATAATTTGGTCAATTTGACCCAATATGACCCCATATGACCCAAATTGGGCCAAATTCCTTGAAACCAAGTCATAACCCAAACCAATTTGGGATCAGCACAAAATCAAACCCAACCCATTTAAATCTCTCATGGATCCTCCCCCACATAGGATTCCACCCAACCTCATTTAATTCTCCCCCACCACATGCACTTAACTCCTCCCCAATATTTGCATTGAATGGAGCTGATCATATGGCGGTAAGAGAGGACTTTGGAGCAAAAATTCAAAGTCCTTAATCAATCCATCATCCATCCCAACCACCCCAAGCAAGATTGCAATCAATTTGGAGCCAAAAAATTTAAAAAAGAATAGATTTTCAGCCATTATAAAAGGAGGGGAAATGAGGCTTCACACTCTTCCTCCCACCACCATTCAGCCCCCAAAAGCTCCCCAAAGCAAAAAAAAGGAACCCATCCCCCACCTCTTTGAGCCATTCTTGAACTCAAAAATATAAATAGTTGCTTTTCCGGCGAGGTGACGGTAAACATCGGAGAAGACGACGTTCTGAAGGGAGCTGAAGATTAAAAATAATTTTTAAGCTTCCTCACATACCTAGGAATTCACTCGGATCTTCACCACTCCTAAACCATCCCCGACGAGGTAAATTTTGCCAAACTTTAGCCGACCTTAGGATTTCTTGCATTTTGTGTTAATTTTTTTTTGCGATTTTAGGAATTTCCCCTAGATAATCTCACATTTTTATTTTAAATCATCCCAATTAGAAAATAGAATTTTTTTTCACGAATCGATGCCAAAACGAGTCCATTTGGATAAGTTTTCACTTAGAAATTTACATTTTTCCAAAAAAAAAAGAATTAAAAAATTAATTTAAATCACCTGAAACTTCAAAAATTCATAGAAAATAAAATAGCTAACTAAAAATTACAAATAAGAGCTTGTTGGATTTGTCTTTCTGAGAGGAATCTAACAAACCCAAAATCCCCAAATGTCACTAAGTATATTGCTTAATTTGAGTTTTAGTAAAAATCAAATTTCATTAATTAAACAAAAATATATGTGAGATTAAGTTGAAATTGATTAATAAAAGTTAAAGCACACCTACCATTAAAATTACAAGTGAAAAGGACTTCTGGATTAGGAGAAATTAAATTTTGAAGTTTAGATTGCCCATTTTAATAAAATAAATCAAACAAAAATTCAGAAATTTACAAAAATCTTCAAAATGGCTTAAATCACTTCAATTAATATCTAGGACTCTTAAAAAAATAATGTGATTTTCTGCATCCTAATGAATACCAAACAAACACTTAAGATTAAAGTTTAATCAATTAAGGAGTTAATTAAAATATAATCTAAAAATAATTTAAATATCAAATCAAAATCAAAAATGAAATAACACTTAAGCAATCATTAATCAAATCTCAAATAAAAAATATCATTCTTAGAAGAAATTAAATTAAATATGATTAAACCTATTTAAGTTAATAAAACTTAATTAAATGATTAAATCTTAAATCAAACTTAAAATTAAACAAATCTAAGAAACTTTAACATGGGTCAAACTAGTATAACCAAACCTACACTAAGCATGGAATCTTAATCATATGGAACTCCTTAAGGAGTATAAATAAATTGAAACAAATTAATCATTAAATAAACTAAAAAATCAAATTGATTAATAAACAAATTCAACATAATCATTTAATACTAATCGAATTAAACAAAATAAAGTTAAAGTAAACTTAATTAACATATGATTAAATCACATCCATTAGGAATAAGATAATTAATTAACCATTAAATATTTCAACCTAATAACTAAATCAAACATGTTAACGAAATCAAACAAACATAATAAATGAATCAAATAAAATAAAACTCTAATCATAAATAATCAAACTTAATTGAAATGAAATAAATAATTAATTCTCTTAGTAACAATGATGGTAATAACAATAATCCTTTAATCAAATCGAACTTAAGTAAAACACTTAACTAAATCAAATCACTCACATGTGGAAAATCAAGTCATTAATATCTAATTAAATAAACCTTTAATTAATCTAATGATTTTAAAATTTAATTACCCTTAATCAAACTTAATTAATCAAACATCTAATTAATACAAACTTAATGAATAAATCTATCATCTTAATTAATTAAATTAATTTAAATAAGTTACATTAAAGCTAACTCTAAAGTTCACCTTAAATCAAACCCCTAATTAAATTTAATAATTAATCACACCCCTCAAGTAAACTAATTCAGTTAATCAAATAAATCATATTAAACCTAAGCTTAATCAAACATAATCAAAATGTAATTAAATACAAATCAAAACTTATGTTAAACTAAATCATTAATTCACTAATTACATCATTAAGAATTAAATAAATCTTTCTTTAATTTAATAATTAACTTAAACACACTCCTTAATTAAACTAATTACCCTTAAGCTAATCCAAGTGAATAAGCACCTAATTAATGCAAACTTAATAAATTAATCCATCATCTTCATAAACCAAATTAACTTTCTAAATCAGATTAAATTTATTTAAATCAAACACTTAATTAATCTACTAGTTAATTTGATCACACATCTTAAGTAAACTAATTAAAGTTAATCAATTTAATCATATTAAACTTAAACTTAACCAAACATAAATGCAATTAAATACCAATCAATTCTTAATTTAAACATAAATTATTAAGTCATTAATTACATCATTAATCTAAACAAATATGAAATCAAATCAAAAATTAAACAAACCTTTATAATTAACTTAAATATATTTCTTAATTAAACTGATCATATAATCACAATGAACCTAAGCAAACCCATAAACTAATAAAGCTAATCATATCAAATAAAATCAAATTAAATTAAATCAAGAAAGACTCTCATCAATTTAATAGGTAATCAAATCAAATCTCATTCAACTTATTTAAATAAGATAAACTAATTAACAATCCAATGTATGAAATCAAAATACAAACTAAACTTTGATAAACATGACAAATGGATGAGATTAAAAATAATACCATAATTAAAAAGAATCAAACTCAATTAAAATCAAAATAAAATTTCAATTAATCTAATCAGATTGAACTGCAAATAAATGAACCACAATCAAATCAAATAAGCATGAAATTAAGTCACATAACCATAATCAAAGAAAAGAATTAAATATTAACTTAAAAGGATATTGAATTATCAAGATTTAATTAAACCAAAACATCTAATCTAAAATTAATCAATTAAAAAATACATGAATTTAAACAAATTTAAACTTCATTAGACATTAAGGATATTGAATTATCAAGATTTAATTAGACCAAAAACATCTAATCTAAAATTAATTAATCAAAAGAACATGAACTTAAACAAACTTAAACTTCATTAGATATTAAGGATATTGAATTATCAAGATGTAATTAAACTAAAATATCTAAATCAAAATCAATCAATCAAATACTTAAACAAACTCAAATCCTAAATTCTAAATCAAATCAAATGAATTAAACAAATTCAAATGGGCTAATTAAGATACTTAAAGACGTTAGTTAGATTCTTTAGGAGTTAGGATGAAGAGTAGGGTGAGTTCTGTCTACAAATGGAATTCATTCTACTCTTCATTCTTGAAAACCTAAACGTCATTTTAATGAAATAAAATTGAATAAAAATAAAAAATAAATCATTAAATAACTTAAATTTAAATCACCCAAAGGTAAAATTTAAACAAATTCAAACTTCAAATTGAAACTTAAACTAAAGAAGCCTAGTAAAGTCTTGCCACACAAGCCTTAAGCACACACATTAGAATACTAAGTCACCACTTCTAGTGTTAAGTTAGGGCGTTGTATGCATGATTTTGTGCTTTATTTTGTGATGTAATATTTTAGACTGGATGTTAGGGTGTATGTTTCGTAGATTGTATGTTAAATTATTCATATTTTCTGTAGTTATACTTATAATAAAAAAAAAATATGAATGCATTTGATGTGCATCAGCTAACCCATGTTAGGAAAGGTGGGCTTGGTTACCCGTGTGTGGGGTGTTAAGTCTAAATTATACATATAATTGCTTGGGTTGTATGGCGTGTTTAGCTAACATTTATTTTGCAGGTGTAGTTAGATTTACTTTTCCTATTTTTAATGTAATTTTTCATTAGGAATTAGGATTAGTGTTATGGGGGATTAGGATGGCTGGCAAGGCTTAGTCCGGGTTCCCTGTGATGCCTTTAGAGACAAATCAAATCAAAGGAAGAGAAGGAAGAAATGAAGAAAAGAAGACCCCCATAACATATATTATTTTTGTAATCCGGGTTGTATTAGGGTAGAGCTTGGCTACCTTTTTTTTTTCTCTTTTCAGGATGTAAGGTGGAACCCGACCGTAGTGGCCTTTTATTCTTTTATAGTAGTCTATAAAATTATTTGATGTTGTGTTTAGATTGTGCACTATAATAGCATGCTTTACATAGTTTCTTCATCTTTCATGTTTGAATGTATGGCCTGGATGAAGTAGGCTCTTAGGATGAAATTAATTTTTCTACCCTAATTAATAACTCATAATTAAAAATTTAAAATAACTCATAGCCTCACCATAAAGCCTAGGAATTAAATCAAGATAATAAAATTTTTAGCAACCCCTTAGTTGGATGAATGAATGTATATTATCATGCATCATATTCCTCCACTATTATTAAGAGGGGCTTCCATCTTTTCCAGAGAATGAAGGCTTAACTTGTGAGAGCCTTTGATGGATGAACACCCATTTCTCTCTTGATTTTGCCTATAATCAAGTTCTCATGCATTTAGGCATACAAAATCCCATAGCCTATGTCAAAATAAAGAGTCCAAAAGAATCAAACAAATTTGATAAAATTTGCATTAGATTAAGTAATGGTTTCATACCACTCATGCTCTAGTCTCTTAGGGAGTGAGTTTAAGGACTTAGTTTCCTCTTTAAATAAACAACAACCTAGCCATCTTGCAAAGTATAAGACTTGCCTACATGGATTTAAAGCGTAAGAGGCATTAGCTAGCTGCCACTCCAAGTGATAATAAGTCCAACAGTCAGGTGGTTTATTCTCTCTTATGGAGGTAAACTATATACCCATTTTTGCTTTAGATTTAGGTCATGCTTTGGCCCTCGCCAAAACTCCGTAACTTAGGATCGAGGTAGCTGCTTCCTTCGGGTTACAAGCATAAATCCTCACCTCTTTGGCATTTCCACAATCTTTTGTTGTGGAATTATAAGCCTTAGCAATTTAATAAAATGTCAACTCAAATAATTAATTCTCTTCAAATTCAAAAATATAATGCCCAATTATAGGGTAAATTGGAATGCTCATTAGGCTTCCTAGTATCATGAGCATTTCTTACTTTCTCCCTTTGGATTCTAAAATAAGTCTTCTCCTTGATCTATCATATTTAATTTTCTAAAATAGCCAATCCTTTGATAGTCTTAACCTTGAAATCTTTGGATACCTTAATTGTCTACTTTAATCGAGAGTATTCTTAAGAAATTCTCATTCCTTAGGATGTAATTAACTATGGGGGCTTGCCTCCATAGGGAACTTAATAATTTGGCTTAAAATAAACCCTACTTTACTTTTCCATGTAAACTAGGGGAAAGATCTCTGGTATGTTCGAAGACCCATCATGCCTTAGGAGTCCTTATTAGGAGATTAGGTCTATTATAAGGTGGTGATTTCTATCTTTTGAGATAGTACATCATTCCTTAATGTCATACCCGACCACTTCAATAAGTACCCCCTAAGATCTGTGTGGTGTCACACAAACCAAAAGTAAACACCACAAATTTTTCTATTGACTCCAGGGAGGGTTCCTCTCTCCATCTTTAAGAGGCACTTATTGTCTCCAAGCATCGATAGTGGACTTATATTTTACATAGGCCCGAGACTATCATTCTTTTCATTGGCACTTAGCTTATTTCATCCTTAAGCAAAGCTCGCCAACATCCTTTAGGTTTTAGGACCCCACTCCATGTTGGTCTTAAAACCCTTATTGGGTTCCCCCAATAGGTGAAAATTAAAATTAATCAAAGAAAGGAGATGACCAAAATTAAGAAACTCTTCACCATTTTGATGGTGAGGCAAGGTTCATCCCATGACCAATAAGAAAATAAAACCCTTCTATAAAATAACATGTCTTTCCAAAGGCACTTTTTCAAAATCTACATAATAAGGGATCTTTACACAAAAATTTGTAAGAAATTTTCAAAAAAAAAAGGCACAAAACACATATAACCAAACCTCGTTTAACAAATCCTATGATTGTTACATAGAGGTTCTTTTCAAAATCAAAATCAACCATTTTAATTTTTTTCAAAAGCACATTTTCTTTGAAATTATCATCCCACACACTCAAATTTGTTGGATGGAGATTCTATTTTTGAAATAAATTATAATATAATATTGAAACTCCACCTAGCATACTTCACATGTGCTAGATTTGAAGTTTTCCCCCTTCTCAAAAGCAATAAAATATACACACACAAAATTGAAGTCAAAACATATTAGAACCCCCCACTTGACATACCCAAATTTGTCAAATGGGAGTTCCCCTTCCCTTGGAGAAGGTAGAACAAATTGAATTCTATTTGCATTTGTCTGATAAAACTCCTTCTTGCCAAAGTCTTGGACTTCAAAACACATTGGGAGCTCATTTGACATGTCCAAGTATATCAAATGAGAACCCCTTTTTGAAAATCATAAGAACAAATTGAACTCCATTTAGCATACCTAATTTTGTTAAATAAGTTCTTTTCCTTTCAAAAATCATAAACACATTTGACTTTCACTTAACATACCAAATTTGTTAAGTGAGAACTTTCATTTTCAAAATCATAACACATTTGACTTTCACTTAACATACCAAATTTGTTAAGTGGGAGTTTCATTTTCAAAATCATAAACACATTTGACTTTCACTTAACATACTAAATTTGTTAAGTGAGAGTTTCATTCTCAAAAATCATAAACACATTTGACTTTCTCTTAACATACCAAATTTGTTAAGTGAGAGTTTCATTTTCAAAAAAATCATAAACATGTTTTACTTTCACTTAACATACCAAATTTGTTAAGTGAGAGTTTCATTTTCAAAAATCATAAACACATTTGAATTTCACTTAACATACCAAATTTGTTAAGTGAGAGTTTCATTTTCAAAATCACAATCACATTTGACATTCACTTAACATACCAAATATGTTAAGTGAGAGTTTCATTTTCAAAATCACAATCACATTTGACTTTCACTTAGTATACCAAATTTGTTAAGTGAGAGTTTCATTTTCAAAAATCATAAGCACATTTGACTTTCATTTAACATACCAAATTTGTTAAGTGAAAGTTTCATTTTCAAAATCATAAACACATTTGACTTTCATTTAACATACCAAATTTGTTAAGTGAGGGTCTCTTTTTAACACACATTTGATCCCTATTTTAACATACCAAATTTGTTAAATAAGGATCCAATTTTTAATGTCAAATCACACTTGAGCTTTCACTTAACATACCAAATTTGTTAAGTGAGAGTCTTATCCTCAAAGAAAATTAAATATATTTCAAACAAATTTGGGGCTTTCACTTAACATACCAGATTTGTTAAGTGGGACTCCCATCTTCAAATAAAAGCAAATCTATCTCACAACTACACTTGAGCTTTCACTTAACATACCAAATTTGTTAAGTGAGAATTTCATTCTCAAAGAAAAAATATGTATATCTCAAACACATTTGGGGCTTTCACTTAACACACCAAATTTGTTAAGTGTGACTCCCATCTTCAAAGAAAAGCAAATCTATCTCACAACCACACTTGAGCTTTCACTTAACATACCAAATTTGTTAAGTGAGAGTCTCATTCTCAAAGAAAAAAAGAACAAACATATCTCAAACACATTTGGGGCTTTCATTTAACATACCAAATTTGTTAAGTGGAACTCCCATCTTCAAAGAAAAGCAAATTTATCTCACAATCACATTTAACTTTCACTTAACATACCAAATTTGTTAAGTGAAAGCCTCATCATGAAACACAAATCAAACACATGTGGCATCTACTTAACATACCAAATTTGTTAAGTAAGAAGCCCCACTTTCAAAATATCACATAATCAAATCATGGCAAACAAAAAATATTTCAAACACACAATCACAACCTCTTCTTAGCATACCCAAATTTGCTAAGTAGAGATCTTTCAAACTATCAATATTTTTAAATAAGATGCACAAAACACAAATATCTCCAAGAAAATCTCTCCTCAAATTTTAGAACCCCACCCAACCTACCTAAATCAGTTAAGTAAGGGTTCTAAATCGAAATCAAATGGCAAAGACTCTCCTCAATATCCAAAATCTCTCCAAAATTTCAATGAACTCCACTTAACATCCTTAAGATTATTCAGTGTGGGTTCAAATTCCAAATCAAATCTTGAGATCAATGATTGAAGGTGAATATCAAGGTAAATGTCATACTCAGTTATATTTCAATAATGCAGATTTTTACATCATCCAAGGCTCCCAACAAGTTCGTGATTTCCTTCCCCACTGGTTTAAACTTAGCCTTAGATTAGGCTAGTCTCTCTACTACTAGCTCCACCAAGGTCATCTACTTTGGCCATGGTTTTGAGGGGGTGAGAATTTCTTGTGAGGGGATAGCCCTCACCATAGTAAGCAAGGAGGAGGTGGCAGGACAGACACTACTTATCGATTCGACATGCCATTTGATTTTGAGTTTCCTCCACTAAGGAGGAAGTCCACTATTCTGCTACCCACCGACGGCTCGCCAGTTTTTCCATCTCGTGGTCCCAACTCCGCCAACTAGCTACCATCCCCTTCTTAGACACCCCAAAGGGGAAGACTGTCTTGGTTTCTGAGATAGTCTCCTCCATGTTCGAGATGGGTGCTAGCTCTCACTCTGCCATACCTACACATATACATTGTCGTAACAAGAACTGCAAGGTCAAGCGGCATCACAAGAGGGTGAAGAGAGAGATGGATGCCGCTTCCAATGTGGCTATGGAGGGATCTCCCTGTGAGACCTCTCCACATTTGAGTGGTAGTAGGTTCCACCCCCTCTCAGCCTCAGATGGAGAGGAGGACTACAAGAGGATTGCTGCACTACCTCCACCACCAGCATATTTCAGTACACCGGCTAGGGAGCACAAGAAGCTCTATGTCGGGCTCAGGACATTCTTGCGCCAGGTTGGCCGAGCCTACGGACGCTCAGAGTCTACTACAATTTTTGATCTGAGGGCAGTTATCCCTTGAAGAGTCAAAAGTCAGATCCAGAGGGAGAGAGCCTTGAGGCTGGACATCGAGAAGTAGCAGGAGTGAGAGGTTTACCAAGCGGCACCTCCTCCGCTCAATGGATTTTCTCGATCGCCTACGTGATCATTCGACAACATCATCCATATGGGTGCTACTCATCAGAAGGAGTCCGAGGGGCTGATGCTACCTTTGCACCGCTTCACTCACCTCCCACCATCACCATCCGCCTCACGATCTCTCATTCCAACCAAGATCCAAGCCCCATCCGGGGAGAAGACTACCATCGGATCACCAAGGATCCCACTCCATCTACTCCAGAGGTGAGGTCGAGCTCTCTATTTGACCTCCCGCCGCCTACAAAGAAGAAGGAATGGCAAGCGTCACCACACCACTCAGGCATTCTCCCCCACCAAGAGTAGGCGGGTAGAAGGGTGAGGATATAGATGTAGTTTCCATGGGAGTGGATCCTCCCACGGTCGTTGTTCTGAGGTGGTGATAATATATACTAGTGGCAGTCCTCCAGACATAGTATAATGTGATAATGCAGATGTATTTTTTGTTAGTGAGCATAGCCCCATATCGGTGATATTTGTCACACGATTAGATCATTTAGATGAGATTTTGAGAGTACTTCTGAGAGAGAGAGAGAACTCAGGAGTGATGATTGGAGGGAAAGATCGCTTTGATAGATGAGGATGATCTCTTGGAGGACTCGTGAAGTCCATATGGTGCGACTAGAGGTTCCCTCCTTAGGGATCGACATAGCAGGGGTGTTGTAGTTGAGGAAGAAGAATACTCATTCAACCCCAAGAGGCGAGAGATGAGCATATCAATAAGATGGAGAAAAGATTTGAAGACTTGTTAGCAGCAATCCTAGCACTTCAAAGCCAAGCTCCATCAGTATAGCCTACACCCTTAGAGGCCAACCACCCTGGGTTATTGCATGTTCTATCGGCCCAAGCATCTCATGGACGATAGTGGCGTATGCATAGGAAGGTCGATAGTACCTCCATGCACGAAAAGATATAAAGCATATGGTGGAAACAAGTGAAGGAAGCATTGGCCAGCGAGGTGGTTCATTCCAAAGGGTAGACCTACCAGGAATTGATGTAGTCCAATATCCCAAGGGTTTGTGCCACCATCCTTCAAGATCTTTGATGGTAGTGGAAACCCCCTAGCATATAATCACACTTTTGTTTAGCGGAGATAGTGATGCACTTCTCTTCGACTCTTCATTAGCAATGGATTGCATTTGATTGATTTGACACAATGGTTCGGTGAAGACTTTTCTTTGAGTTGGAGCACCTTTCATCAAGAGGTTTCTTGGAGCCAGAAAGGGTACTATGGGTGACCTGACGCCAAATAAAATCCTAATGAGTCCTTTGTTGATTATATTCTCAGGTGATAAAACTTGAGTATGAAATGCAGACCACAGTTGTTCGAATAGCATGCTATAGAAATTCTTCTCAAGAATATTCATGGCCTGGTTGCTTTCATGCTCAAGGGATTTATAATCAAAATTTTTGAGAAATTAATCAACAAGGCATCTAGTCTACAAAGGGAAGCCAAACAGTTACCTTTTCAAGACCAATCGTTCAAAATAAAGCATTCAAAAGAAGCGAGGGGTAGTAGTGTCGTAGATAAAGAGGGAGCTAGTATGAGAGACCATGCCTGGCGCTCCATTTTCACCTCCTCTACCACCACCCGGATCACACATACACCACGGTTGCCCGCCGCCTCCTCCAATATACTCAAGCGGTACTCATATCCACCGTAGTAGCTATTACATACTCTTGCGATAGATTGAATAAGCCATATTCATTCAAGAGGGAGGTAGTTAGAAGATCTTTAAGAATCTCTTAAAGAAACTGACTTTCAATTACCGAGAGGAAGATGTGGGCAGAGTAATGATCTAACTATTGCCCCTACCACATGGTTAGTCATGTCTTGGAGGATTGTGTCACCTTTAAGGACGGCGAGTGCTAGTCGAGAGCTATGTATCCCCAAGGAATACTTGTTAGAACAACCCTCCAGTTATCAGTAATTCTTGGGATACTTACGATCCTCTTAAGACAAAAGAAGGTTGGGATATTGCCTTATCGAACCTCTAAAAAGTGGATCTCTAAGATCAAGAAGCTTTCTTTGGTGCAAGTAACTCAAACCTCCAACAACAAGGAAGGTTTGCAAGTTGTCAAAGACTTGAAGAAGGTGTCTGAACAGCCTTACTTTGCCGAGATAGCATAGCGGCTCATCAGTCCAGCACTCCATCCACCATTCACTACTTCTTCTCCACTAGCTCCTCTTCTGTAGAGCATTGTATGTGGACAAGGCATTATACCCCTTGCCCCACTTACTAGATTTCTATCATGTACCTCCATCTAAGAAGAAATCAATGAAGAAAGCTTTCACTTACATCTTGTCCACTTCGATACTCTAGATTTTATTCCTCTTAAAACTCTCCAAGTCTACAAAATAATGATAACTCTAGTTTCATTCTTCTTGATTTAGAAATGGATTTCCATTTCTAAATCACTTCACCTCTTGAGATTGATTTGGAGTCATCGACTCACGATGATCATAGGAGAAGTGGTAGGTACACATGATGAGAAGGTAGAACTTCTTACAAATTCATCATTCCAAGAGGTCACTAAAGTTAACCTTCGCAGTGGCAAAGTTCTACCTCCTAAGGTGGCACCTCAGGATAAGGGTAAGCAAATCATTTATTCTAAAGAGCAGATATCCCCTCCACAAGATGCTCCACCCATGGATATATTTGTGGAGGATCAAGCCAAGGTTGACTATAATGTTCTAGCACATCTCAGATAGCTGCCAGCTAAGTTAAGCATATATGACACACTTATCTTATCCAAAGATATGAGGGAATCCCTAATCAAGGATCTTCTTGATCCAGAGATATACTTAGCCCAGCTGACCACTACTGAGGAGGAGGCTCGTAGTTCAGAGGACACTCTAGGAGTTACATTCAGTGATGAAGACTTGCTTCTAGGAATCACCAAGCACAACCCTCTTTACATTACGTGGATATTGGAAGATATGATATCCGAGTTCTTGTTGACCGGGGTGCATCGGTGAATATTATGAGTCTAAAACCCTCTTACTTGAGGATTGACATCTCCAAACTTTTAAGAGAGGATGATGTTGAGAGGATTCAATGAACAAGGCGAGAGGGGCTCTATAGTGTTGCCATTAGAAGTAGATGATTGGAAGACTACGCCAAGTTTCATATTATAGACTGGATACATCAATGCTTTGCTTGGGAGACTGGATACATGAGAATAATGTGGTTCCATCTCTCTACATGCATGAAGTTCATGAGGGGTGGGATTGAATACTACATCAAAGGAGATCTTAAGCCATTCAGTTCATGAGGGACATAATATATGAGGATGCGACTACTATCTCCCTCAAAATCAACTCTCTGAACTTGGTGAAAGTTCAAAAAATAAAAGAAAAAAAAAAAGAAAAAAAGAAAAAAGAAAAAGAAAAAGAAAAAAAAGAAAAGAAAATAAAATAAAATAAAGGAGCGAAATAGACTTGGAGAAAGTAGACATTAGATTCACCCACGTTACTCCATTTGAACATATGGGTAGGATGAGACTGACCTCCACCAGGAGGAGAGGAAGAGGTAGATCTAAGACATGAGGATGGAAGACCTCCTTATTGGCCACCCGATGAGTTATGTCCCTACTACCGGAAGTACACCTATATCTATATAGACTTAGAATCTAGTTGAGGAGGATGAGTCATATGATTAATACACTAGCTAGCACTTCTAGATCCCATGCAAGTGACAGCTGAGGCATGATGGGCTCTAAGTGGCTGTCCAAGTGTATGTCATGTGAGAGGCATCATTTGGGAACTTTAGCTCTAACCCCACTTTCTTCATAAAAAGTTGAGGGTTTGGTAGTTAAGGAAGCCCCTAAGTCTTCCACAAATGTAAAGGTGCAGAAGTTCTTTCTTGGAGCATCATCCTCAAGTCAAGAAGCTAATGTAGAACTTAAGGATGATTCATACAAAGATTTAATAGAATTACCTTTTGATTAGTACTCACCTTGTGTTCTTAATTTAGCAAAGAAAGGATTAATTCCACATGCTTGGTCTAAACACAGGTCGGATTACTTTGAAAGGTTATGGGACATAAATGTGAACATTCACAATCAAGACGGGACTAGGATTGGTATAGTGGGTCAGTTGATGATGAATTACTTGTCATCACCAATCATTTGGAATATGATAGATTCTTTTCAAATCATGCTAACTCATACGAGGAGGTGTGCTTAAAAACTTTAGATGATCCAAATGACTTTGAAGTTAAGGATGCACGCCAGAGTTTGAAGAGGAGATCAGATGAACTATTAATGAGCTCAAAGATGTCAACCTAGGAACTAAAGATGATCTACACCTAACATACATCAGTTCTCTATTGAATGAAAAAGAAACTAATGATTTAGTGAAACTATTGACTAAGTTTAAGGATTTCTTTGCATGGAGTTATGAAGAGATGTCGGGTCTATCTCCTGACATAGCAGTCCATAAACTAGTAATAGAACCTAATGCTAACCCTATCAAGTAGGATCCTTGATGCATGTGATTAGACATTGAACAGCAGTTCACTGCTAAAATCAAGAAACTAATCGATGCGTTGGCTTTGTTAGGGAAGAAAAATATCCTACCCAGTTGGCCAGTGTTGTCCTAGTTAAGAAAAGAATGGCCAAATTGCATATGCTGATATTAGGGATCTAAATAAGGCATGTCCTAAGGATGAATTTCCACTTTCCTATACCAAAATTAATGGTGGACATCACCTCATCTGCTCTCCTTTATGGATGGGTCATCTCACAACCAAATTAAGATGGCCCCGGAGGATGAAAAGACACAAACCCCCAAGAATCTATTGTTATAAGGTCATGCCTTTTTAAAAAATCTTTGCACATACCTGGGACATGACTGAATCTTGATGAACTCATTCATCATCAAGTTGAATGCTACGATGATCTTGTTGTCAAAAGCAAAGAAAAGGACCATCTCTTTGACTTGAGTAGTTTTTTGAATGGTTAAAATACAACCTCAAAATGAACCCCCTGCAGTGTGCATTCGGAGTAGCTTCAAAAAAATTCCTTGGGTTTGTTGTCCGACACTGAGGAATTGAAATTGATCCAAAAAAATCATGGCAATTTTAGAAATGCCACCCCCTAAAAGAATAACACAACTCAGGTCATTCCAAGGGAAGTTGGAGTATCTAAGATGCTTCATTTTCAACTAATCAGGAAGATGCCAACCATTTTTGGCACTTGTTAAAAAGGATGCCAAGTTCAAGTGGGATGACAAGTGCATACCAAGACATCAATATCGCCGTCCAGGTTCTAGCCCTATCCCGGCAAGCCATTCATATTATATCTTTAGATGACTCCTTGGTGCTTTGTTGGCAAAATGATGAAGGGAAGGAGAATGCTCTATTATCTCGGTCATCATCTAATCCGGCAACTATCTACCTATTGAAAAGCGCCTAGCTTTAATCTTTGCATCCCAAAAGCTACGACATTTACATACTTTCTCATAAGGTGAACTTGATCTCTAGAGTCAATCGTAATATCTCATGACACTGAGACCTTATCACGGGGTTGGTGTTGGTCCATGATTTTTTATCTCGGTTTGACATATAACATTCATACCCCTCCATGCCATAAAAGGACAAACACTTGCGGATTTCTTAGCAGCGCATCCACTCCCTATTGATTCTTCGCTTAATGATGATCTCCCCGATGAACAAATCATGAACTTAGGGGGTACTAGTGCTCGCCACTAGGAGATGTACTTTGATGGTGCAGCTTCCTCTCAAAGAGGAGAAGAACCATAATTTACTATCCCAGGGAAGGCAGGGGTAGGAATAGTTCTCCTAACTCTGGGCTGTAATGTGATGAGATTCTCATATCATCTGTCAAATCCATGCACCAACAACAAAGTTGAATATGAGGCTCTGATTGCCAATCTGGAGTTAGTCATTATACTATGCATCCAAAGTATCAACATATTAGGAGATTCTCAATCAGTCATCAACCAAATTGATGGGTCTTACAAGGTTCTAAAGCCTAAGCTCCATTATTACCACAAGTATACCATGGAATTGTTGGCCCAAATCCTAGAGGTTACCATCTACAAGATTCTCGAGAGAGAATAGTAGCGGATGCATTAGCCAAGCTTTCCAAAGAGTTTGCATGTCTAGAAGATGAGTTCATTCTAATAACGGTCCAAAATAGACTAGTCTTATCCCTTATTGATGTTGAACTCATCGAGAGATTCTCTCTTGAAGGGAAGGTTGCCATTGCCAAAAAGGATGAGGAGTCAAATTTGAGGCAACCATTCATACATTATTTAAATATAGGCACTACCTCAAGAGAAATCACTGGCACACCAGGTGAAGCAGAGAGCCTTTTCTTATGCTCTTGTAGGCGACACCTTATCGATCCTTGATCATATGTGGTTACGTTGTCAGACAAATCCCATAGGATCATGTGAGGTACACTCGAGTTTATGGAGCACACCAATCTGGTCTGAAGATGAAAGCTAAGATAAAGAGACTATGATACTACTAGCCTTTGATGATCACAGACTGCATGGACGTAACTAGGATATGCCACCAATGTCAAGTACATGGTGTGGTCCTACATCAACCACCAACATTCATTCATTGGCCTCATGGCCATTTTAGTGTTGTGCGATATATGGGTATTGATCCTCCTTCTTCCAAAGGTCATCGATTCATTCTAACTTCGTACTTTTCCAAGTGGCGGCAATCCCATAGAGGTCACTCAACATGTGCTCCAGTTTCTCAGGAACCATATCATGTATAGGTTCAGGGTGCCTCGATGAATTATATCTGATAATGGTACTGCATTCAAGAGCACTGAAATCAACAGCTTTGCTTAGGGACACAGCATAGATTGAAGATATTCTACCATCTACTACCCAAGGGAAAATTGGTTAACATAAGTCTTCAACAAAACTCTCATTCAAATAAATAAGACACTAGATGATAACAAACGATGATGGCATAAACAGTTGGTTGAAGCCTTATGGGCTTACCGTACCACATTCAGAACTTCAACTCAATCTACCCCTTTCTCCTTAGTGTATGGAAGCCATTCTACCACTAGAAGTCCAACTCCCATCACTAAGGATAATCGTGGGTAGTAAATCACAATGGAACAAAATGTCAAGTTTCAGTTGGAAGAGCTCGAAGGTTTGGAGGAGAGATGCTTATGGGCATGCCAGAACATCGAGTTATGCAAAGCCAAGATGATTCAAGTTCATAACAAGTTGGTCCATCCTAGAGCTTTTTAAGTAGGAGAGCTTATTTTAGTTCTAAGGAGGCCAATTGTTACCCGTCGAAAGATAGGAGGCAAGTTTGAACCCAGTTGGGAAGGCCCTTATGCCATAGTGAAGGCCTACCAAGGAGGGTCTTATCAACTCATAAATTGTAAAGGAGATCGATGCTTCCAATCAATGGGCTACTTAAAGAAAATATTATCCATAAATCTTGTTTGAAAATAATTATCAATAAAACTTCTTTTCATCTCAAATTTTTGTTTCTTCCATATTAGATGATATCTTTGCTTGTGAATCACCATGATGTTTAGGGTAGGTATAAGAGAACCCAAGAGGCATCATATCCCTCCACATACAAATAAACTACAAGATCGTCTATTACGATAGGTGTAAGAGAACCCAAGAGTCATCCTATTTTGGTAGTACAACTAAGTTAGGTGTAAGAGAACCCAAGCTCTTCCTTGGTGGAGTCACGCCCTACCACTATTTCATCCATTCTTGACGTGTTTAGGATAGGTGTAAGAGAGAACCTGCATCTTATTCCTCTTTCATAACACAAATAAACATATATCTTTTGTCTCGGCTATTTTGATGTGAGCAAGCCACTTGTAGCTCACTCATTAGCTAGTTGGTGACATCTTGCTTCTAGTGTGTCACAATGTTCACTTGTCAGATGTGAGTCCCGTGCTTCTGACGACCATTGTCGATGAGTGCCTTGTCAATTTAGTAGGTACTATGCGATTTCTATGTTGACTTTGTTTAAGGATGTAAGGATCCTTTGCTTTCTTGGACTAGCCAATATGCATTGACTAGGTCGAGTATATTTGAGGCTTAGGATAAGTCCCCTAACAGCTCTATTCCTCTTAACTACTTTAAGCTTGGGTCTAGTCCTTACACACGACTCGTCATTTAGTAGTCGCCCTAGGTCAGATGTCCCTTATCAAGCCAAAGACAGACTATACCGATGATCAGTTCTGCTTTAGAGAGATGTAAGCTTACACACCTTTTTTCTAGACTGATTGTTGTAACCGACGGGCACCTTAGGTTGGTTGGTTATCGCCATGCTGACGGAGACCCACCCGATGGATACACCACTCTTGGCAGATGTGAGTCCCTTTCTCCAGTTGGACCGAATACCTTGATATATGACTAGCCATGTCATCTTCTCCGGTGTTGGATTAAGCCTTTAGTGACCCCATCCCTGTTGGCATTCTATTTGGATCCATGAGACCCCATTTAGACACTTCCATTACTTTTGGATTGAGTCCCCCTAGTAGCCACTTGTGGTTGGAGAATTTGTTCAGTGGATGCGCAGATTCTCCCTTGGTTCAATAAATCTGATATAGTTCTAGGCTGATATAAGCTCCTTCTCATTTTGATCCCTCGCAAACCAACAAGGTCCACATTAAAATAAACTAAATAAACAAATAAAATTAATTTGCTTATGGATTAGGAATTCAAGCCCCTTGTGGCCCCTTTCCCAAGCAGGCATCCTATCTTTAGGGCAGTGTCAGCAAAACTCCCTATAGGAATTACCTAACTACTTTGAGTTGAGATAAGTCCCGGGGTCGACACTCTCTCAGCAGTCGCCCTTAGGTCAGGTTCAACTTGTCGTGCCACCAATGAGTTACCCCGTCAATCATCTTTTCTTTGAAAGATATAAGTCTATTATGCATTCTTTCCAGCATGATCATTGCAAATTGACGGGCAAAGTTAGGTCGGGCCCGATTTGTTGCGTAAGCGATAGATCACCCCAATGGTTCCTTATTTAGGAAGATGTGAGTCCCCGTGCTTACTTCTTAACTTAACCATTATAAATAGAAAGGCACCCCTTAGGTTGGTTAGTTTTACCTAACGGCTGGTAGTTATCCCTTTGGATTTGTAAACCTAAGATAGGTTTAGGCTAATATTAGCTCCTTCTTAGTAGATCCATTGCACAGGTCCATCTAAAATTAAATTAATACTCTTGAGTCGATATGAGTCCACGTGGCATTCACTCAAATAGTCTAGGGGATTGATTTGTTGCCATCGATTGATCACCCAACGATGATCCCTACTTTGGAAGATGATGTAAGTTTTTTCTTTACAATGCGTTGCACGAAGGTAACCCTTAGGTTGGATATTCTTACCTTGTGGCTTGTAGACTATCCCTTTGGACTTGTAAATCTAAGACAGGTCAAGGCCGACATAGCTCCTTCTCAGTGGGTCCATCGCATGCCAATAGGGTCCATAACAGAACACACCAAATTAAATTAAATCAATTCAATTCAAATCAAAATAAATCAAATTAATTATCAGGACTACTCTTGAGTTGAGATAAGACCCCCAGCGATGCTCACTCAATAGTCACCTTAGGTAGGGTTCGATGTGTTGTCCATCCAACAGATCACACCAGCGGCCTTCCCTCCTTTGGAAGATGTAAGTCTGCTATGCCTTCTTCCTAGTACAGTCGTTGCACACCAAAAGGCAACCCCTTAGATCGGATAGTCCTACCTTATGGTTGGAAGATTATCCCTTTGGACTTATAAATCTAAGACAGGCCAATGCCCCAGTGGCTCCCTCTTAGTGAGGTCCCTCGCACACCGACAAGGTCCATAATAAAATAAATTCAAAACCAACCTCTCCAATGGAGTCAAATTAAACATATTGAACAAACCAAATTTCTCCCTGATGAGGCATTAGAAACCTTAATGGAACTAGATCTAAATCAAACAAATTAACTGTGTACATCCACGGTGGATATGCCTCAAGAACCCTTCTTTGTGGAGCCATAAATTAAACCAAAGTGGAACAATCAAACAAATGAAATCCAATCAAATTCTTATCCCTAGTGGATACACACCAAAATGTATTCATAAACTCAAATTCTTATCATATTAGATAGCTTGAACAGTTTCCTGAAGGTTTGTACTCAATCCCACATTCCTTCTAGTCCTCTTATGCCTCTCGCATAAAGAGAGTTGCATTGCACTAAGATCATGATTCTATCTACCTCTCGAGTTTAGATATAGATCATTTTCATTAGTGCTTGCAATCTTTTAGATGTTGTTGATCATCTTAATCAACACCAATACTTGCAGTGTGGCTTGTCAATTACATCACACCTATTGGGGGTCCTTTTGTTGACCTCACTTTTGGAGTGAGCTCTTAACCTCCTCTTCTTAGACTTAGGACTCTTCTAGACACTAAGAAATTCTTAGTCATAAGATACTTCTAGTGATTAGTGGAACACTTAACCCAAGCTCAGAGACTTAGAAGTGTTAATCATAAGATTAGCTATGCCTTGGGTTTAAGGAAATTACCTATCCTATAGCCTAAACCCAATCTAGATAAACTTTTTCAAATTGAACCTAGACTCAAATCTCAAACCAAATCTCAAATTCAAATTCAAATTCCAAATCTAATTTTAAATTTTACTCCAAATGATTGAAACCCAAAATCAAATTCAAATCCGAAGACCCTTCCTGAGCCATATGAACCATATTCATAAGCTTAGCCAAGACTCCCTTTAGATCAAATCAAACTCAATTGATCTCTTTATAAATCAATTATTCCTTCATTTATATTCATAAATATAAATGAAATCCAAATTCAAATGACCAAAATTATATCGAAAATCAAATCCAAACTTAATCCAAACCCTTTAAGCAATTCTTTGGACTTAGCCAAATTCTATCCAAATCAAGTCAAAACCAATGATTTTCTCAATCTCATTCATTCAATAATTTATCCAAATATAAATAAACCTACAATCATCAAACCAAATTTAAGTCAACCCAAGTCAAGCCTAACTTAACCCTTTTGACTTAAAACTTTCAATTGATCTAAAACCTATTTGACTCCAAATTAATTTTCATTGAATTTATATTTCAATCCAAAGCTCAAATATAAGTTCAACTAAACTCGAATCAAACAAAACTAAACCAATTGACCCACTAAGGTCCACTTGACCCAAAGTGACATAAAGGACCCATTTATGCCAACTTCTAATCCAACCCAAATTGGAATGAACCAAGTTCACCAAAATCTTCCACCATGATTATTGATCACCCTAGGATGATCAATTGCAATCAATTGGGCCAAACCAAGCCCAATTGGCCATTTGATCCAAATTGACCCAAATTGGCCTAAAGGACCAAATCGGTCAAATCATGATCTAACCCAAATTGATTGCAACCAATGGCTCAAGTTCATTCCAAATTGATTATTGAACTTGACCAAAGCCATAATTAAACCCAATTTGATCAATCAAGCCCAATTGAGCCATTAAGCCCAAATATGCCTAAAAGGTCAATTTGGCCTAAATCCAAATTAAATCTAAATTAATTCAAACCAAAGACCACATTCATCTTCAATTAGCCAATTGAACATGAATCAACCCATGACCCAAGCTAATTTGGCCAATTTTGATCAAATTGGTCAATTTGATCCAATATGACCCAAATTGGGCCAATCCCTTGAAACCAAGCCATGACCCATTGGGGGCTGATCAAACCCAACCCAAACCCATTTGGGATCAGCCCAAAATCAAGCCAACCCATTTAAATCCCACATGAATCCTCCCCCACCTAGGATTCCACCCAACCTCATTTAATTCTCCTCCATCACATGCACTTAACTCCTCCCTAACATTTGCATTGAATAGAACTGATCATATGCAGCAAGAGAGGACGTTGGAGCAAAAATCCAAAGTCCTCAATCAATCCATTATCCATCCCAATCACCCCAAGCAAGATTGCAATCAATTTGGAGCCAAAAAATTCCAAAAAGAATGGATTTTCGGCCATTATAAAAGGAGGGGGAAATGAGGCTTCACCCCTCTTTCTCCCACCACCATTCAGCCCCCAAAGGCTCCCCAAAACAAAAAAAAAAAAAAGAGAACCCATCCCCCACCTCTTTGAGCCATTCTTGAGCTCAAAAATACAAATAGTTGCTTTTCCGATGAGACCTAAAACATGATCGTTCAGTTACATATTGCTAGGTTAAATCATTTTCAAAAACTTCCTCACATACACAGGGTTTGCTTAGATATTCCATGTCGAAAACCATCTCCGACAAGGTAAATTTTTCCAAACTTTAGCTAGCCTTAGGATTTCTCGTATTTTGTGTTAATTTTCTTGCGATTTTAGGAATTTCCTCTAAATAATCTCACATTTTAACTGTAAACCATCCCGATTAGAAAATAAAATTTTTTTGATGTGAATCAATGTAAAAACTAGTCCATTTGGACAAGTTTTCACTTAGAAATTAACATTTTTTTCAAAAATAAGATTTTAAAAATTAATTTAAATCACCTAAAAATTAAAAAATTCATAGAAAATAAAATACTTAACCAAAAATTGCAAACAATGGCTCTTTGGATTCATATTTCCAAGAGGAATCCAGCAAATCCAAAATCCTCAAATTTCATTAAGTATTTTGAGCTTAATTTGACTTTTAGTGAAATTCAAATTTCATTAATTAAACCAAAAATATATATCAAATTAATTTGAAATTTTCTAGGATTGAAATTAAGTTAAAACACACCTACCATAAAAATTTTAAGTGAAAGGACTTCTGGATTAGGAGAAATTAAATTTTGAAGCTTAGATTGTCTATTTTAATAAAATAAATCAAATAAAAATTTAAAAATTTACAAAAAAAACTTCAAAATGGCTTAAGTCACTTCAATTGACATCTAGGACTCTTAAAAAAATAAGGTGATTTTCTAAATCCTAATGAACCCCAAACAAACACTTAAGATTAAAGTTTAAGCAATTAAGGACTTAATTAAAACATAATCTAAAAATAATTTAAATATCAAATCAAAATCAAAAATGAAATAGCACTTAAGAAATCATTAATCAAACCTCAAATCAAAAAAAAATATCATCCTTAGAGGAAATTAAACTAAATATGTTTAAACCTATTTAAGTTAATAAAACTTAATTAAATGATTAAATCTTAAATCAAACTTAAAATTAAACAAATCTAGAAAACTTTAACATGGGTCAAACTAGTATAACCAAACCTCCACTAAGCATGGAATCTTAATCATATGAAACTCCTTAATGAGTATAAATAAACTGAAACTAATTAATCATTAAATAAACTAAAAAATCAAATTGATTAATAAACCAATTCAACATAATCATTTAATACTAATCGAATTAAACCAAATAAAGTTAAAGTAAACTTAATTAACATATGATTAAATCACATCCATTTGGAATAAGATAATTAATTAACCATTCAATATTTCAACCTAATAACTAAATCAAACATGTTAATGAAATCCAACAAACATAATAAATGAATCAAATCAAATAAAACTCTAATCATAAATAATCAAACTTAATTGAAATGAAATAAACAATTAATTCACTTAGTAACAATGATGGTAATAACAATAATCTTTTAATCAAATCAAACTTAAGTAAAACACTTAACTAAATCAAATCACTCACATGTAGGAAATTAAGTCATTAATCTCTAATTAAATAAACACTTAATTAATCTAATGATTTAAAAATTTAATTACCCTTAATCAAACTTAATTAATCAAATATCTAATTAATGCAAACTTAATGAATTAATCCATCATCTTAATTAATTAAATTAATTTAAATAAGTTACATTAAAGCTAACTCTAAAATTCAGCTTAAATCAAACCCCTAATTAAATTTAATAATTAATCACACCCCTCAAGTAAGCTAATTAAGTTAATCAAAGTAATAATATTAAACCTAAGCTTAATCAAACATAATCAAAATGCAATTAAATACTAATCAAAACTAGATTAAACCTAAATCATTAAGTTTTTAATGACATCATTAAGAATTAAATAAATCTTTATTTAATTTAATAATTAACTTAAACACACTCCTTAACTAAACTAATTATCCTTAAGCTAATCCAATTGAATAAACACCTAATTAATGAAAACTTAATAAATTAATCCATCATCTTAAAAAACTAAATTAACTTTATAAATCAAATTAAACTTAATTTAAATCAAACACTTAATTAATCTACTAATTAATTTGATCACAAATCTTAAGTAAACTAATTAAAGTTAATCAAATTAATCATATTAAACATAAACTTAACCAAACATAAATGCAATTAAATACCAATCAATTTTTAATTTAAACTTAAATCATTAAGTCATTAATTACATCATTAACCTAAACAAATATGAAATCAAATTGAAAATTAAACAAACCTATATAATTAACATAAATTTACTTCTTAATTAAATTAATCACATTGAACCTAAGCAAACCCGTAAACTAATAAAGCTAATCAAATCAAATAAAATTAAATTAAGAAAGATTCTCATGAATTTAATATGTAATCAAATCAAATCTCATTCAACCTATTTAAATAAGATAAACTAATTAACTATCCAAGGTATGAAATTAAAATATAAACTAAACTTTGATAAACATGACAAATGGATGAGAAAAAAAATAAAACCCTAATTAAAAAGAATCAAACTCAATTAAAGTCAAAATAAAATTTCAATTAATCTAATCCAATCAAACTATAAATAAATAAACCACAATCAAATCAAATAAGCAAGAAAATAAGTCACATAACCATAATCAAAGAAAAGAATTAAATATTAATTTAAAAGATATTGAATTATCAAGATTTAATTAAACCAAAACATATAATCTTAAATTAATTAATTAAAAAACACATGAATTTAAACAAACTAAAACTTCATTAGATATTAAGGATATTGAATTATCAAGATTTAATTAGACCAAAAACATCTAATATGAAATTAATCAATCAAAAGAACATAAACTTCATTAGATATTAAGGATATTGGATTATCAAGATGGAATTAAACTAAAACATCTAAATCAAAATCAGTCAATCAAATACTTAAACAAACTCAAATTTTAAATTCTAAATCAAATCAAATGAAGTACACAAATTCAAATGGGCTAATTAAGATACTTAAGGACCTTAGTTAGATTCTTTAGGAGTTAGGATGTAGAATAGGGTGAGTTCTATCTACAAATAGAATTCATTCTACTCTTCATTCTTGAATACCTAAACATCATTTTAACTAAATAAAAGTGAAATAAAAATGAAAAATAAATCATTAAATCATTTAAATTGAAATCACCCAAAGGTAAAATTTAAACAAATTCAAACTTCAAATTGAAACTTAAACTAAAGAATCCTAGTAAAGTCTTGCCACACAAGCCTCAAGCACACACATTAGAATACTAAGTCACCACTTCTAGTGCTAATTTAGGGTGTTGTATGTATGATGTTGTGTTTTGTTTTGTGATGTAATATTTTAGACTGGATGTTAGGGTTTATGTTCCATAGACTGCATGTTAGGCTGTTATTAGCCTAATCATATTTTCTGCAGGGGGTTGTCCTTAAGGGACCGCTATAATAAAAATATAAATGCATTTACTGTGCAGGTTGCTTAGCCCCTAAGCATGTTAGGACAGTGGGCTTACTTGTGTGTGCTAAGTCCAAATTATTCATATAACTGTTTGGGTTGTATGGTATGTTTAGCTAACATTTTTTTGACTGGTGTAGTTAGATTTACTTTTCCTATTTTTAATGTAATTTTGTATTAGGAATTAGGTAGTGTTATGGGAGATTAGGATGAGCAATGGCCAGAAGGCTTAGTCCTTGGGGTGCCCTATGATGCCTTTGGAGCAAATCAAAATCAAAAGGAAGAGAAGGAAGAAATGAAGAAAAGAAAACCCCATAGCATATATTATTTTTGTAATCCGGGTTGTATAACGGTAGATCTCGGCTACCCTTTTTTTTCTCTTTTAGGGTGTACGGAGAAACTCGACCGCAGCGGCCTTTTATTCTTTTACGGTAGTCTATAAAATTGTTTTAGATTGTGCACTAAAATAGCATGCTTTACCTAGTTTCTTCATGTTTGATGTTTGAATGTATGGCCTAGATGGGGTAGGCTCTTATGATGAAATTAATTTTTCTACCCCAATTAACAACTCATAATTAAAAATTTAAAATAACTCATAGCCTCACCCTAAAGCCTAGGAATTAAATCAAGATAATAAAATTTTTAGCAACCCCTTAGCTGGATTAATGAATGTATAATATCATGCATGTCATATTCTTCCACTCTTATTAAGAGGGCTTCTATCTTTTCTAGAGAATGAAGGCTTAACCTGTGAGAGCCTTTGATGGAAGAACACCCCTTTCTCTCTTGATTTGGCCCATAATCAAGTTCTCATGCATTTAGACATGCAAAATCCCATAGCCTGTGTCAAAATAAATAGTCCAAAATAATTGAATAAATTTGATAAAATTTGCATTAGATTAAGCCATGGTTTCATACCACTCATGCTCTAGTCTCTTAGGGAGTGAGTTTAAGGACTCAGTTTCCTCTCTAAATAAATAACAGCCTAGTCATCTTGCAAAGCATAAGACTTTCCTACATAGATTTAAAGCGTAAGAGAAGTTAGCTGGCTGCCACTCTAAACGATAATAAGTCCAGCAGTCGAGTGGTTTATTCTCTCTTGTGGAGGTAAACCATATATCCATTTTCGCCTTAGATTTAGATCGTGCTTCGGCCCTCACCAAAGTTCCCTAGCTTAGGATCCGAGGTAGTTGTTTCCTTCAGGTTATAAGCATAAATCCTCACTTCTTAGGCATTTTCACAATCTTATGTTGTGGAATTATAAGCCCAATAAAATGTCAACTCAAATAATTAACTCTTCAATTTCAAAATATAAAGCCCAATTATAAGATAGATTGGAATGCTCACTAGGCTTCAGTATCATGAGCATTTCTACTTTCTCCCTTTGGATTCCAATAATAAGTCTTCCTTGATCTATCCCATTTGATTTTCTAAAATAACCAATCCTTTGATAGTCTTAACCTTGAAATCTTTGGAGACCTTAATTGTCTACTTTAATAGAGAGTATTCTTAATGAATTCTCATTCCTTAGGATGTAATTAACTATGAGGGCTTGCCTCCATAGGAAACTTAATGAACCCGGCTTAAAATAAACACTACTTTACTTTTCCATATAAAGTAGGGGAAAGATCTCTGGTATATTCAAAGACCCATCATGCCTTAGGAGTCCTTATTAGGTGATTAGGTCTATTATAGGATGGTGATTTCTATCTTTCAAGATAGTACATCATTCTTTAATATCGTACCCGATCACTTTAATAAGTACCCCCTAAGATCTGTGTGGTGTCACACAAACCAAAAATAAACACCACATATACAAATATGGTATATAAGAATGGATAAATTTCCATACATATATGTAATGCATTATTATGTTGATGGGCATAATAATATTAGGTGATATATTGGTTAACAATCATGCCAATGGGAACAAGAGTGATGAACCTGACATGATATGAGAAAAGCTAATATATACTTATGTTGATTAATATTATTTTCAATAATAAGTTATGAGTCATACATTGATAAATATGAATGCTAAAGCTATTTCTTTACATGGAATATAGAATAGAATGAATAGTTATGATACCTATGCATTGGTTATATATTTACTTAACATATTTCCTTAGATGCATAGAAGTGATATGATATCAAGTGATTATGATATTTTAATATTTTTGCTTACATTCTTATAATCATATGGCAAGATATACATATTGACATGAATTTCCATACACAACACATCACAAACTTGAACATGACATGTTTTAACGATATGAATAATAAACAGGTATATTTTTAGAGGAATTATATTATAAATGCTATCAATGTGATGCATATTAGATAATTTAATAAAGTTGTTCTCATTTGTCATTATCCTAACCTGATATAATCTTTTATAATATATGATTTACTTCGAGAAACATTTTCAAGTTTTCTTTTGGCCATTATTATAGCTGAAACCATTAAATGTTGACTCTGATTTTATTAATTATTTTGGATAATATTTGATCTTGATTTTTAAAATAGGTGGTTTGCACAAAATCCAAATTAGATTTTATCAAAAAGCATAAAATAGGAGTTTTTATGAAGTCTTAAATAGAGGCTTCTAAAAAATTCAATAATGGATGCTATAAAAATCTTCTACATTTGTTCGCAATTAATGTTCGAAGATGGACACTTCACTATATGCACATTTAATTTTCACTTATATAATATCCACAAAAGAATTAACAAAGAGAGGAGAGGTATAAGGAAAAGGAAGAGAAAGAAAGAAGAAGAGTCTTCTGACAAAAAAAAAAAAAAAACACTCCTGCGAATGCTTATAAGTGGGGTTCTTCGGCTTCTTTAAAGAAGTACAACCCTCATCTTTACATTTCGTAACAACATTCTCACTCAAACAACAAAATGATATCTTTATTAATATCTCTAATTATTTATAAATTATCATTATTCATCTGCCCCTTTAAATGCTTAATTGATTATTCGATTATTTGTGATCATATATATATAGATTTACTTGACTCAAACCTAATAAATTTTAACGTTCTCTTTTGTAGTTATTAACCTTCTTTATAGCTATTTTATGAGTATATGTGTGAGCACATGAACAGTATCTCAAATAAACATACAAAGAGAAACAGTTATCATGGGTAGGATTGTGGCTCCCGTTTGTTGGGAGCTTCGCTCTCAACACGGCAACTGCGTTCGAAACGGGATGCGTGCTTTTAGTTTGACTTTAAGGCTCAACATCCTTAAAAATAAAAAAAATAAAAATAATAAAAAATAAAAAGCAGTTATCATCATATGTTGGCCAAAAGATGTGCAAGAGATCAACAGAGAGGAGACAAAATGATGCCTCAGTTAGGTTAAATTAGATTTTTTATTATTATTATTATTATTATTATTATTATTATTATTATTATTATTATAAGGGTAGATTAGATTCGTATCACGTTATGGAATCATGCTAGCTGTATGTTCACCAATTTTTTTCTTTTTGAGGAACAAAAAATAGATTCTCCACCACTTAATGCTGCAGAATCTTTTTAAATTGGATTTTTACTAGGATCTCATATATAGTTCTCTCGTCTACTTTCAAACTGTTCCATCCGCACGTGTTTACTTGATTTGTATGCAAAGATGTATATTCGACAAAATAAGATTTATTGATATTTATTTATTAATGAATAATTTAGTAAAGAGCTGTTTAGTTGATTTATTTTGAAATAAAATGCAAGAGGAATGCAGTATAAAATAAAACTAATATATTTAAATTATTTTTAAATTATTTTAAATTATTTGATTGAAAATATTATAAATGAAGGAGCTTATTTTTTCTTATTTGATAAAGCAGGTTAATGAAAAATAAAATACTAGTTGTTATAAAGACAGTGATAGTGACAATAATGATAATGGTCGATAGCTATAGTTAGAGTGTATTATTTTGTTAAACATTCATATTTATTGCTACTCGTTAAAATCTTTATAAAATATCTTAATTTTTATTATATAGTTTGTTAAATATATGATTATATAATTAAACAGATATAATTAAATTATTAAATATTCATAAATATAATTATAACTAAAAGTGTTATAAATGTCTAATATTGTTGTTGCATTTGTCCAAAAGGTTAATTATAACATATATCATATGAAATTAATGGCATGTATAATAAAATAGAAGGATGAATATATTACAATTCTATTTTTTTTAATTAATATTTGATAACCAAAATATTAAATAAATAAACAGATGGATAGTATAAAAATATAAGTTTATTAGTTATAAAATATTTAAATATTGGGTTGAATTATTATCGATTTCAAAAATTACGAGCAGATTTATTTTAATAATAAGAGCAATTGTTTAAATCTAGCACCCTCTCTCTCTCTCTCTCTCTCTCTCTCTCTCTCTCTCTATATATATATATATATATATATATAAAGCTGGGTTATAGCTCAAAATTAATAAAATATCGCTGAATATATTTAAATAAAATTTTAAAATGCTAAGGCAGTGTCAGATCGGGAAAGTGATACAAGTTTGTCTTTTTTTTATGTACATTTGTGTGTAATTATGTATGTAGTTTGTTTTATTGTTATATACAAGTGTTTATAATTATGATTTCCTTTTTTTTTTCTAGTAATTTAATGTTATGTAACATATTGCTTTGTTCTTTACATTTACTTTAAAATGGGTGAAATATATGGATATATATATATATATATATATATATATATATATATATATATATATATATATATATATATATATATATATTGTATGAATCTCAAATTAAATCGAATAAATTTAAATGTTACTTGATAAAAAAATTAGAGTTAATGAGAAAAAATCTTCAACATCAACTCAAGTAAGATTCAACTTTTGATATCCCCTATTAGTGATTTAAGATGAGAGAAGAGATCAAAAATGAGTATTCAAATTAGATTATTTGAGACATTCCAGTGGAATGCAGATAGATAATCAGTACAAAAAAAAACTAAGAAAAATAATTTGAGAATAATTTGATAGACTTTGCCTACATCCACACTAAAAATGACTAGATTTTGTTACAAATATTACTAAGAATCGGGATAGAAGTCATATGTAATATTTCAATCACTTCCTCCCCCTTTTATAAGCCTCCTATAAGAAAAAGTCTTCAACATACACTCATATAAGATTTAATTTTTGATATCCCCTATTAGTGATTTGAGATAAGAGAAGATATTAAAAATGAGTCTTCAAGTTAGATTACTTTGGACAATTTAGTGGAACGCTTATAGAGAATCAATACAAAAACAATTAAGATGAATAATATGAGAATAATTTGATAGTCTTCGCCTACGTCCACACAAAAAAATTATTACAATATTACTAATAATCAGGATAGAAGTCATATGTCATATTTCATTCACTTCCCCTTTTATAAGCCTCCTAAGATGCTCTTGTTTCTATGCATAGTGGCTGACAAGTATATCAAGTATCACCAATTATGAAGACAATGGAGTTATGGAGGATAAATCATCCTAATGTGCCATCTTAGTTATGAGCTAAAACTCATCTATTAGTTGTTTGGTCTTAGCTTCCCAAATGGAACATGATAAATTTAATAACTAATCCGATTAGCCTTTGTTGAAGGTTAGATGGAGAGTTTTGAATGAATATAGTTGGATGGTCTTAATCAAGAGTTATGATATTCAAATTAACAATTGTATAGTCCTAATTAAGTTTTATTGAAGTAAAAAATGATGATGACATAAGAGTGTTTACCTTGTATAATATATTTTATAAGAAGAGATAAAATGTAAGTCCGATGAGATAGGACTAATAAATCTCATTTCAAGTCATATAAAATATTTATGAAAAGTTATATCATCAAAGTCAACGTCAAATTAAGTAAATAAATCTAAGAACAATCATTCTCTTAAAGAGAATAAGCTCTGAATTTAAATTAAGCTCAATCACACATATAAGAGACATTCTCAATACATAAAATACACTTATAATTTATTTTACCTAGATTAGTATTAAGATATACTTTGATTCAAGGATTGTTATTCAAATAGGGTAGTTAATATTTTAAAACAAGTCAATCTACATGGTAAAGGATGAATTAACAAAAACAAGTGAGAAAATTATCTTTTTGCATAGGAAAACTATCAATAATGATTGCTAAATCACCAAATATTTAAAATGAGCAAGAAAGAGATTAAAGTGGTGACAGGTATTGTAAAGAAATCTAAGAAAAATGTATAACAAACTTTAAGTAATATTTAATTATAAATAGAGAGATTAATCATGTTATTAAATATTAATCAACTTAGAGAGATTATGATTGCTAGCAAGTTCTACTATGTGCCTTAATCAAGAGATTTTAAAAAATAAATTTTAGTTAAAAATTAGGTAGAAATCATATAATTAACTTTAAATAAAATTAATTTAAATATATTTATTATTTTATTAAAGTTGAGAAAAGAAAAATTATTATTGTGTTCATTTGTTTTGTTAGACACACCACACACATTAGTGAAAAAGGAGACAAATAGGCCAAATTGCAATATATATATATATATATATATATATATATATATATATATATATATATATATATATATATATATATATATATATATATATATATATATATATATATATATATATATATATATATGTGATATTGTGTGTGTGTGTGTGTGTGTATTGTGTGTGTATATGTATATTAACAATACATTATAAAATTAAAAATGCTATCAATTTGATAACAACAAGATCCAAATTTGGGATTTCTTTGTGCTCCTGATTCTTGCCACTTCATCTAGTATTAATGTAAGATAAATGTAATCTAGTATATGAAAATTATATTTAGATGAAGTGAATTACAATAAACATACAACTACTATTAAATATAAATAAAATAGAAAGTAAGATAAGGGTGAAATGATTCGGGCTATTAATATATAAACCATAATAGATGTCTAACTTTTATAAATTTCTTATAGAAGTAAAGAACTAGAATAAAAGATATGAATGATTTAACTTCTCAAATATTTAAGATAACTAGTGGCAAAGAGAGAATAAGTTAACTTTGACCTCTACAAATAGTCTATTATCATAGAGATGTGTTCCTCTCTTAAAAGTCCTTCTCTAAGGCCCATTAACTCACACATTGAAGTATCCCTTAACTTGCTAGTAGAAGCACATAAGAATAGAAAAGAAACTAAAAGAAACTCAAAAAAAATTTGTTTAAACCAAATTTTCATTATTATTAGATACGTTAATTTGTAGGAATGAAAGGAGGAGATAAAAATGCATATACTTTCATCCAAATATAAATCTACCATTAAATGTTTACCTACTCTCATTATTTTCATACACACTAATAATATCATACTTATCACCTATTATTATACCTACTATCATTATCGTACATACCACTAATTCTAATAATATAAAATTTCTATATAGGCTATGATATAAGAATATCCTGAAATATAAAATTTTGATATAAAAGCTCAATAAAATGTAACCTAAAATATACCATAATAACTCAAAGGCTTAACAACATAAAGGTCCATAATATAACCAAATCTATCTTGAGCATATAATCATAGAGTTTAGTATGATTATGAAGATAATCACAATGATGTCGTGCATTAATTGTCCTCAATTTTGTAAGGATTTTTATATAAGGAATGAAATTCTTAATAATCATATAACAATTATTTTCTCAACTTGTATAACTTAACATTACTCACATAAGGTAATAATCATGATTCATTTGGAGACCAGAGCTATTATAGATGAGAATATCATCATTAACAATATATGGTGCAAAAATAGAAAGATTAAGGAGGTTAATATGAAATACTAGGAGGCACTCGTGTTAAGAATCAAGATGTTATTGGAGAGATTATGTGAGGTGAAAAAATGGGCTTGAGGTGGGTGTTGGTGGTGATTGAGGATTGGTGACAGTGAATCTTAAAAGAAGTGGTGATGGATGGTGCATGACTTTGTTGAGCAATTTTGTTGCCCATAAAATTAGTAATTACCAAGGATGAACTTAGGATGTAACAAAAAGTTGAGTTGGGGATGTTAATAAATGAGGCATGAAGTTAATGGTGGACGGGATTGTTTGGGGAGTGTGGTAGATGGAGAAAATGGTTCGTTAGAAGGTGGTAAAAGGTTACAATTATGTTAATTGGATAGCTTGTAAGAGTGATGGAAACTATATGTCGATAAGAGTTTTTGCTTCCTCAACATGTAAATAAGCTCCATTGTTAATCAATTTTACATGCAATTCATCGAAGGTGATTATGGTTTCAAATACACTTATAGCTTTATAAAGTATTATATGGTTAATCTTCTGTGACTCTCATGAATCATTGAATTTATTTGATAGAAATTTTTTTAAAATTTAAAAGTTATTAAATTTTAATTGTAATTGAATAATATTCTTGAACATTTAACTATTAAATATAAAAATAATTAAACTATAATAGTATGAATTCTTAGTTAAACTAGTATTTCTTTAGAAGTAAGTCTCTTTTGTGCTCCATACTAATAGAGTTGATTTTTATAAAATTTAAAATATTGATTACTATAAATAATTATCACTTGTTATTTAAAAATGTACAAAATGATTTTTTTTCTTTTGAATTCAACACATTTAGTTTAAGTTAATTTATTGAATTTCTTAGATTATAGGAGAACATCAAATAATATTATCATATGATACTAAATCTCAAGTGTTTTCTTCTCTTTTTTTTCTCTTTTTACTTTTATTTATTTATTTAAAGAAGATCATCATTTTACCTTTTTATTTCTTCCCTTTTTCATTCTTCTTATATATCAAATGTCAATCTAATGAATTCTAAATTTTCATTATATTTTTGAAGCTCCAATTTATGCTAGTCATAATTATGTTATAAAAAAAATTATATCAAGTTTAAAACATAGCAACCAATTAAATTCAATAGAATAATCTATGTAAAGTGTGTGTTATGAAGATCTTTAATTCATTAGAAATTAATAATTCTTATAAGAAATTTAATTATTAGTATTTTAAGTTAAAATTTATTATTTAATAAAATTAGTGCAAGACCTATTTATCATATTAAAATATTATTTAACTAATTTAAATTCTAAATTTTACTTTTAAATAAAACTTCAAATTTTAGAAAATAACAAGTAAATATCAATGAAAAATAATAATTATATGTTTTCAAGGATAAAATAAAACAATTATTATAATTTATACACTATATTGCATCAACGCTACACAATATAGTGCTTAAGCTCTATATACTCACAGACATCAATAATAAGTAAAAACCTCTCTTCCACTCCCCCTAACTCAAATACAATTATAATAAAATAGATAAAAGTGTTGCATTTAAGTAGAAAATTGTAGGGTAACCAGGCAACAATTAGTGAAACATATCATACGATCATTGGTTAAGCATTCTAAATTTACTTATTTTATTAGCTTGTATGCTAAGATTATTTTAGGAAAAATCTCCTTAACTTTTAATTCACAAAACATGCTTACCATAACTAGTATTTGCATGATTTATTTATCTTTATCTCAATCCTTTTTTATGTGTCAAAGGGGGAAGAAGTTTAGTCTTTTTTTTAGCTTATCTTAAATTTTCTTTTGCATCATGTTGAAAATTTGTGCATTCTTTCATTCATTGTATATCTTTCTAAGATATAAACTAAGAGGGAGTTATCTCAATTTTTTAATTATTAACTAAATTATCAAAAATCAGCCAAAAAGATTTACCCTCATAAAAAGGGGGAGATTGTTATCCTCATAAACATTTACATAATATTCTAAGTTTTGAACACAAATATTTTGGTTGAATAATTCTGTTCACTGATTAGTTGTATGTGTAGGTTGTGATAAATATTCAATGTTGGAACTAGAATTAAGCAGTCTAATAAAGATTGACAATAAGAGCACAAATAATGACTCGTTTTCAAAAACTTGATCAATAAAAAAGCAATGAAAATTGCAAATGTGGAACAATTGATGCTAAAAGACTCGAGACAAGTTCAAATATTATGTTATCATGTCTGAGATTTATATTTTATTTTCTCTTTATGTCTTTGACATGTAGATGATGAAAGATAACCAAGCACACACATACAACTCTAAGAAATATTTTTAAAAAAATTTAAATTAATTTTTTATGAAATTCATACTATATGATTCCTATAGTATTGGACAACTATCCATATTTATTAATTAATTTTAGTCATCATGATTAAGTTGGTTCTTGAAAACTGCTAAATTTGAACTAATCGTATTGGAGGATCAAGGCCATAGTATACGATTAACTATATTTGTTAATCATTTTAGCCACCAAGATTAAGTCGATCAATTATAAATTTTGCTTAATTTAATTGATCTGATGAAAATTATATAGTATGAAATTATTTAGAGACTACTTGATTTTAATTCAAATTTTATGGGATTCAATTTTGAGAATTTTTCTTAATATGTTTGTACCATACAATGTATTCATATAGATGAACAAATAGAAAATTAAAATTTATTTTGTATTGTTCATATAGCATGATCCTTGGTTGTACAGTACGAAAGTGGTAGCTGATGAGATGATTGTATTGTCTAGAGTCCCTAAACTTAGTAAAATGAATTGATCGTACAGCCTAATTGAATCGATTTTTTAAAATTAATTTTTTGAATTTTTTATTTAGTTCTGTTGACCTTACTTTTGGAGTGAGTTCTCAACTTTTTCATCATTGATCTACGACTCTTGTAGACATTAAGAGCTCATTAGTCTTAAGACACTTCTAGTGATTAGATGAACACTTCTTTCAAGACTTAGTTAGCCATAGGAATAGGTTATGCCTTAGGGACTTAGGAAAACTTGCCTACCCTATGGCCTAAATCCAATCCATGCTTTCCTTCTCAAACCAAACCTCAAATTAAAATTCAAATTCCAATTCCAAATCATAAATCAAATTGAGCCAAATGATTGAAGCCCTTGATTAAACCCTTCCTAAGCCATTTGATTTCATCTTATGGACTTAACCTTAACCAAAATCAAATCAACCCCAATTCAATTGATTTTCTCAAATATCAATTCAATCTCAAATCAAATTAATTCAATTCAATTCACAAATCAATCTCAAAACAAATCAAGATCAAATTTCCCTTTTAAGTCTTATGAACCACTCTCGTAAGCTTATCCAAATATCAATCCAAATTATCCCAAACTCAATTGATTTCTTTATAAATCAATTGTTCCTTCATTTATATTCACAAATATAAATGAAATCCACCCTCCAATGACCAAAATCAAATCAAACTAAGTAGGTTTCCCTTCTTAGCCCTTTTGACCTACATCCATAAGCCTAATCAAATTTTCTTCCAAATCACTCCAAACTCAAGTGATTTTCTAATGAACCATTTATATCTTCATTTATATTCTCAAATATAATGAAATATAAATCCAAATAGCCAAAACCAAATCCAAAATTAAACCAAAATCCTATTTATGCCCTTTAAGCCAATCTCTTGGACTTGGCCAAATCTTATCCAAACCAACTCAAAATCATGGGTTTCTTCATGAATCAATCATTCCTTCAATCAATCACCCAAATATAAACATAAACTATAATCATCAAGCCAAATCAAGTCAGCCCAAATCAAACCCAAGTTAGCCTTTTTGACTTGAAAATTTCAAATGAGCCAAAATCCATTGAACTCCAAATCAATTGAGGTTGGATTTATATTTCAATCCTAGGCTCACATATGAGTTCAACTAAACTTAAATCAAGCCAAAATCAAACTAATTTACCCATTTAGGTCCACTTGACCCAAAGTGACCTAAAAGACCTTTTTGAGCCAAGTTCTAATCCAACCCAAATTGGATTGAACTGAGTCCATCCAAACTTCATATCATGATCAACAATCATCCTAGGTTAATCAATTATCTTGAATTAGGTCAAACCAAGTCAACCTAGTCCTTTGACCAAGTCAACCTTTAGCCCAAATGAAACCTAAACTAGCTAAATAGCACCATAAACCAAATTGATTGCAACCAATGACTCAAGTTCATTCCAAATTGATTATTGAACTTGAATAAACCTATAATTGAGCCCAATTTGACCAATTGGTCAACTTAACCCAACTTAGCCCAAATTGACCTAAAGGATCAAATTCTCCAAAATCTAAATTAAATCCAAATTGATTCAAACCAAAGCCTACAATCATTTTCAATTAACCAATTGAATTTGAACCAACACCCAACCCAAACCAATTTGGCCAATTTGGTCAAATTGGTCACTGACAAGAGCCAAAATCAAATCCAAAGCAAATTGAACCAAACCAATGACACCAATACACTCCAAATAGTCATGTAAACTTGACCCAACCCTTGGTTTGACCCAATTTGACCAATTGGTCAACTTAACCCAACCTAACCCAATTTGACCTAAGTAGGTCAAATTAAGCCAAATCAAACCAAATGAACTCCAAATCACTTGAAACTTGGGCTAACCCACTTTTGACTCATTTCAAATCTGTCCAAATCAAATTCATAGCCAAATGACTGCTTTTCCCTTAGGTCTAAGGCATCCCATGAGATAAGACACTTGCACTTTTGGTCATTTCCTTCCCTTGGCTAGCACCCATTCATTAGTCCACTTAGGCACCAAGGACTCTGGCTAACCTAACCTAAGGGTGGTTGGATAGGCCATGATTCATGGGGAGGTAAAATCAGCTCCCCATTCCCATGGGAGCACTTGGCATCCAGGACACTCACTTCCTTTACCATGGCAGCCACCTCTCACCCTTCCTCCACTCATGAGAGGCCAACTGATTCTCTACTAACCCCGACCTCCCCCATCACAACCATTGATCCAAAAGCAAAAAATAATCATCACCATCCAAGCCAAGGAGGGAGGGAGTATAGCCCCTTCAAACCCATTGAAATGAACACGAATCATCTTCTTAGAGCCCTATCACACTCTCCTCTCCTTCCCATAGCCATTTACAGTGTTTCTCAAGCTCCCCAATGTTCCCTCTCTCAATTTTATGTGAAACCAAAATAGGGGAGGATACTAATGATCGCCATTCCCTCATTTTGCAACCAAAGTGCAATTAACTTTGCACACACACCATCCTTGGACCTAAAAGAGCAAAAATGAATTGTCGCTCATCGCTTTCGATCGCCAGAAGTGGGACTTCGACTAAGGCCAATCACTTATGTGTTGTGGGTTGGTCTTCCAAGTGATCCATGCCAAATCAAAGCTTGTGTGGCTCGACAGGGCTTCGTTTCTACCAAACAAAGCTTCCTCAATCGTTGAAACCACCGGTCATAAGCTCCAGCGAGGTATGCCATTAAAACTGATCCTTAGCTTAAAATGGTTGGTCTTTTTGAAAGAAACTTGCATTTCATGCAATTTCCACCATTGGATGTGTTTGTTGTGCTTCCCCGAAGGTGTGGGATTGATTTGATCGCCATTCGAGCTCGGATCAAGCAATGATCGATGGACGGTCTCCATCTCTCACCGCTCGGGAGGAGACAGATCACAAACTATCCATTCCATGTGATTATAATGGACGGTCTTAATCTGATCACTCTTAGATCCGTCGATTTAGGCATCCGCGGCGTTAATCATGGTCGCCTAAAACACGCCACCGCTGCCGCATCATTTAATGAATTTAAAATAATCAATCCTATCGCACCACATGGAAAGCGCTTCAATGACATGCACCGTGGATTAGCAGGTTAATTAGGTTAATTAATCCATTTTTAATGCTGAAACTTTCAAAATTCATAACCAATTGTAGAAAAATCAAAAAATATAAATGAAGGCTCATTTTAAAGGTATTTTAAAGGTAAACCCAATAAATTTATTATTAATTAATTTTATATAATAATTTTTACTTAATTTAGGTTTATTTAAAAATTTACTTAATTAAGGTTCATTTAAAAATTTAACTAGCCTAATTACTCTTTGATTAATTATCCAATTAATTTCAAACTTTCTAGAGATGTTTAGGAGGATGACCTCTACCTCCCCTATTTTTCTTAAGATTTATTGGATAATTAATTAGGGGTAGCAATAGATTAAGCCTTAATTATTCTCATATCTTAATTAATGATAATTAAGCAAAATGAATAGTAGATTAATTAATTAATTAAGCTTAATGACCTCTATTAATAGTGGATAAACTTAGGGAAATGAAGTGGGACTCCACTTCCAATCCTTTCCTTAAATCATCTTCATCCTTCTTTAATTATATAATTAAAAATCATTAATTAATTAATTAATTAAATCAATCAAAATCCAAATCATATCTAAACTTTAATTAACTAATTGAAAGCATTTATGGATTGAGACTTAGGCTTCCTTATTTGTATCTTTTCCTATGTTCATTTCATATTGTTGATCAAGGACAATTAAGATTTAATTAGATAATTAATGAACTTAATTAATTTGATTGAATCCTTTTTCCTTGATTAACTCATGGGTAGCTCTTTGGGTGTTCAATAACCTAAAGAGAGAGCTAATGAACTTATGGTTAGCTCACATATGTGAGAAAACCATAAGAGTAATTAAGTGAGCTCCTTAAGCTTAATTAATTAATAATTATGAGCTAATTGTATTAGTCCCCTTTCATTTGATAAGAGCATTTCTATTTACGTTCTATGTGGTTACATATCATATTAGCTCATAGTTGTTTAATTAATTACCTTAAGGTGACATGGGTAAGGGTTAATTAATTGATTTAATCCATGCTTAACTTAATCAATCCATAAAATCAACCTAATTGCTTTTTATTGAATCAAATTAATGCACACATATGGAAATGGGATTAGGAATAGTAAACCTCTTTCACATTTCATAAATCAAATCAAATATGAAATCAAAAATGGCTTTAACAAACTTTGGTTTATTTTAAATAAGCTTATTTAATGTGATTGTCCTTAGGAATTAGTTGGATTGAATGAGATTGTATGCTTGTGTTTCTTTATTCCTTTCCAATAATATTAAGATATTGCATGCCACTTGTAGTCATGCATTCATTCCTTTCAAAAATTAATTGAAAATAAATTATTTCCTTTATGTCAATTTGCATGTGATGACTTAATTAAGAATATGTGTGGCTATTTTCACTATTACATTGCAAACATATTTCCAAAATCTTATTAATGTATATATATATATATATATATGAAGTGTATGTGAATATAAACTTAGTGTATGAAGTGGAGTTTCTTTCTTATATTCATATATTGATTTGCATAAGTAAGAATATTAGCGAGTATATTAGTCAGACATCCTGTGGGACAGCTTTAATTTAAGGGAGGTCCCTACCTCACTCCCTTGGTGCAAAATAATGGTGACATACTTGCTTAATTTTATTCTTATGCATCTTTGACATTAGAATTTAGATAAAGCTTTAATTCTTTTGCACAAATAAATCAACTAAATTGAATCTAGCTTTTGTATAAGTTTTCATTTCTATAGTTGCTTGCACATTCATATTATATATATATATATATATATATATATATATATATATATAAGAGTAGTGCGTATATTAGTCTGGATATCTCCAGGATGCACGGCTTTAAGTAACCCCAAGGAGGTCTCTACCTCACTCCCCTAGTGTGAAATAATGGTGTCATACCTATTTAAAATTTTATATATATGCGTATGTGTGATACAACTAGTGGATGAAAATCATAATTTAATCAAATCAATTCTACTTGTGCATGATTCCCATTCTTATAGTTGCTTATACATCCATATGTACTTGAGGATAACAAGCTTTAAGTAGCCCTAAGGAGTTTCCTACCTCACTCCCTTAGTGCAGAATAATGATGACATACTTACGTAACACTTTTATACATTTGTGTGTACATTTGACTAATGAATGAAAATCCCCCTTTTCTATTAAAAACACATGCATTCATACTTTGTTCAAGCGGTTGAATTGATTAATCATATTAATTTGAAGTTCTTTTATTATGCTTTTGTATATGTATTTAGATAGAGCTTTAAAATAATATGCCAAAATAATTCAACCAAATGAAACATCAATTCCAAATAAATTTGCTTACATTCATCATTCAAGTATGCTAAAATATAATTTGCATATATATGTATATTTAGGACTTAACCATATGCATGTTATATATGATGGAAAGAAATAAACAAACATGTGTCATATGATGGTAGTTCATTTCAATTAATCTTGAGAAGCTTTTCTTATTGAATCAGTTTATTTAAAATAAAACTATACCTAGAACTAATTAAAATACATAATAAGTCATTCACTAAAGAGAATTGATTAATTAATTAGCTTTAGATGTGATTTAAGGTAGGGATGAAAGAGAGTGATCCTCTCTTTTCCTCTCTTTATAACACTTAGCTATTAAGTGGAAATCAAATGGAATAAATGAAAACATTAAGTAAAACTTACAAATCAATTAAACCACTTATAGTGAAATCACCCTCATAATTAAATCTCCTCATACTTAAAAAATTATAATAAAGCCTAGTTAGGGCATACCACGCAAGCCTTAATACACACACCTTAGATTAAGTCCTCACTTCTAGCTTTATGTTCAAGCAGTGCATGGTTTGATGTATGTCTAGTTTTATGATGTATTATTTTAAACTGGATGTCAGGGTGTATGCCTCATAAACTGATGTTAGGTTGTGATTAGCCTAACCATATTTTCTGCTTAAGGGGTGCTTAAAATAAATATAAATACTCTCTTTCGCAGGTTGCTTAACCTCTAAGCATAATCTAAATTAGGACAGGTGGACTTGGTTACCCATGTCCAAGGTGCTAAGTCCAAATTATACATGTAAATGCTTGGGTGGAATCTATGTTTAGCTAACCTATATTTTGCAGGTGTAGTTGGATTTACTCTTTTCATTTAAATGTAATTTTGTAATTAGGTATTAGGATTAATGTTATGGGGGGATAAGGATGAGCATTGGCTAGAAGGCTTTGTCCTGGGAGGCCATATGATGCCTTTGAAGTGGAGCAAATTAAATCAAATGGAGATATGAAGAAATGAAGGAAGAATGAAGATGAAGACCCCAGCATGTATTCATCCTTAATTATAATTATTCTTTTGTAATCCGTATAAGGGTAGAGCAACCACCCATTTTTCTTTTCGGTTATACTACCAACCGCATGACACCTTTATTCTTTTGTGCTAGTTTTATAAAGTTTATTGATGTTTTGTTTAAATTGTGCAATATAAATGGCATGCCTCTAGTTTCTTTATGTTTGGTTTGTTGTGGCTGATAATGATTAGGCTCTTAGGAAAAATAAATTTTCTACCCAACTACAACTCATAATTAAATTTCTAAATAACTCATAACCTCACCATAAAGCCTATGCATTAAACCAAGATAATTATAAGATTTAGCAACCCCTTAGCTGTATGGTTATATGTTTATTATCATGCATGCATCTTCTACCACTCTTGCAAAAATGAGGGCCTCCATTCTTGCACATATGGGAACCACTTGACCTATGAGAGCAACTCCTACTAATGAAGCTTCACCCTCTTCTCTCTTGGTTTAGCCCATAACTCATTTCAACATGCATTTAGGCATACAAAAATGCCACAGCAGTTGCCAAAATGAAGTGTCAAATATAAATAAAATTTGAAAAGATTTGTATTAGATTAAGTCATTATTCATACCACTCATGCTCTAGTCTCTTAGGGAGTGGGTTTAAGAACTTAGTCTCTTTCTAAATAATAATAACCTAACCATCTTGCAAAACATACGACTTGACCACATGGTTTTAAAGCATAGGAAGAGTTAGCTGGCTGCCACTCCAGACGATTATAAGTCCAGCAGATGGGTGATTTATCCTCTCTTGTGGAGATAAACCATACAACCATTTTTGCCTTAGATTTAGGACGTGCTTTGTCCCTCATTAAAGTTCCCTAGATTTAGGATCTGAGATTGTTGATTCCCCCTAGGCTACAAACATAAATCTTCACCTCTTATGCTTTTTCATAACCATGTATTGTGGAATTATAAGCCCTAATTTTTTAATAAGATTTCAACTAAAATACATAATTCTCCCTACTTCAAATATATAAAGTCCAACTATAGGATAGATTGGAATGCTCACTAGGTCTCCTAGTATCACGAGCATCCCTTACTCATCTCCTTTGGCTTCGATAATAAGTCTCTCCTTTTGATCCTTCCCGATTATTTTCAAATATAACCAATTTATTGATAGTCCTATCTTTGAAATATTTGGAGACAATAATTATCTATTTTAATCGATAATATTCCTAAGGAACTCACCTTTCTTAGGATGTAATTAACTATGGGGGCTTGCCCCCATAGGGAACTTTAGAACCCAGTTTAAATAAATCCTATTTTATTCATCTATGTATAGTAGGGGAAAAATCTCTGGTATATTCAAAGACACATCATGCCTTAGGAGTACTTATTAGGTGATTAGGTCCATTGTAGGGTCGTGATTTCTATCTTTCAAGATAGTGCACCATTCCTTGATGTCATACCCGATCACCTCAATAAGTACACCCTCAGATCTGCATGGTATCCTTCATAAACATAATCGAAAACAAACACCACAATTTTTGATGACTTCGCTAGGGATGGTTCCTCTCTCCATCTCTAGTAGACAATTATTATCTCCAAGCATCGATAGTGGACATGTGTTTTATATGAGTTCAAGACTATATTTCCTTCCATTGGCACTTAGCTTATTTCATTCTTAAGCAAAGCTAGCCAATATCCTCTAGATTTTAGGACCTCACTCCGTGTAGATATTGAAACCCCTATTGGACCCCCCAATAGGTAAAAAATAAAATTAACTAATGAAAGGAGATGATAAAAATTTAGAACATCCTCACCACTAGCTTGGTGAGGCAAGCTTCATCTTATATTTAAATAAATAAACTCTTTTACAAAATGTCACTTTCCAAAAAACCTTTTTCAAAATTCACATATCAAAAGATCTTGCACAAAATTCATAAGAAACTTTGAAAAAGCACAAAACTCATATAACCAAACCTCATCTAACAATCCCCATGATTGTTACTTGAGGTTCTTTTCAAAAAATCAAAATAAAAAATCATCTTTCAAAAACATCTTTTTGAAAATAGTTATCTCGATTCAACATTCAAGTTTTTTGAATGAAGATTCTATTTTCAAATAAAATCATAACATAAAATTGGAACTCCACGTAACATATTTCACATATGTTAGACTTGAGTTTCCTCATATTGAAATCATTCAACATACCCAAATTTAATGAATGAAGATTCTGTTTTCAAATAAGATCATAACATAAAATTGAAACTTCACTTAACATATTTCACATATGTTAGAGTTGGAGTTTCCCTCTTTTTCAAAAAACACACTTTTGAAAATGGTCATCTTCATTCAACATTCCCAAATTTATTGAATGAAGATTCTATTTTCAAATAAGATCATAACATAAAGAAAAACTCCACTTAACATATTTCACATATGTTGAGTTTCCCTTTTTCAAAAGCACACTTTTGAAAATGGTCATCTTCATTCAACATACCCAAATTTGTTGATTGAAGATTCTATTTTCAAATAAAATCATGACATAAAATTGAAACTCCACTTAACATATTTCACATATGCTAGAGTTGAAGTTTCGCTCTTTTCAAAAGCAAGAAATCATACACATAAAATCATGACATATTTTGGATCCCATTTCCAAAATTCACAAAAAACAAATTGAACTCTATTTAACATACCCAAATTTGTTAAATACATTTCCCCTCTTTCAAAAATCATAAATACACTTGACTCCACACTTAGCATACCAAATTTGTTAAGTAAGAGTCTCATTTTCAAAAATCATAAACACATTTGGCCTCCTACTCCTAATTTTCAAAAAAAAAATTCATATTATATGTTTGACTCCACTTAACATACCAAATTTGTTAAGTGAGAGTCTTATTTTCAAAAACAAATCATATCACATTTGACTTCCACTTAACATACCAAATTTGTCAAGTGAAAGCCTCATTTTCAAAAACAAATTAAACACATTTGACTTCCACTTAACATATCAAATTTGTTAAGTGAGAAGTCTAATTTTCAAAAAAAAATTAATAAATCATATCACACTTTTGACTTCCACTTAACATACCAAATTTGATAAGTGAGAAGTCTCATCTTCAAAACAAAAATCATATCACACTTGACTCCTACTTAACATACCAAATTTGTTAAGTAAGAGTCTCATATTCAAATCATAAATACACTTGACTTCCATTTAACATACAAAATTTGTTAAGTGAGAGTCTCATTTTTAAATCACAATACACTTGACTCCTACTTAACATAGCAAATTTCTTAAGTAAGAGTCTCACTTTCAAATTAACACACATATCAAACAAACTTGGCCGCTATTTAGCATACCAAATTTGCTAAATAAGGGTCACATTTTCAAACCAAAATAACTAACATATATCAAAACACATTTGACTCCACTTAACATACCAAATTTGTTAAGTGAGAAGTCTCATTTTCGAAAGCAAATCAATCACATTTAGCTCCCACCTAACTATTGACCTCATTTTTAGGATGAGCTCTCGACCCCTCTATCTTAGACATAGGATTCCTCTTAGACTTTAAGAGTTCCTTAGTCTTAAGACACATCTAGTGATTAGTAGACACTCAACCTATTTAGAGACTTAGAATATTAGCCATAATAGCTCATGCCCAAATGTTAGGAAAATTACCTACCCTTAGCTTGAACTATTCCTCACCTTCCTTCCTTCAAGTCAAACTCCAAATCAATCTTAATTGATTTTATCAAACTCCAAATCAACCTTATTTGATTTTCTCCAAACTCAAATCAACTCCATGTGATTGAAATCCATGATTGAAACCCTTGAATGAAATTCCTAAATCCTTAATTTCCCTTTAAGTACTTAGCTTAGATCATAACCAAATCAATTCAAATTAATGGGATTTTCTCATAACTCATTTATGTTCTCATTTATATTCATATATATAAATGAAATATAAATATAAATCAATCAAACCAAATTCAAAATTCAAGTTCCAAACTCCAAAATTTCCTAAGTCCTTTTAAATTTCCTCTTAAAAGACTTAGCCTAAATCCAATCAAATCAATTCAAATTCATGGGATTGTCTCATAACTCATTTTTATTCTCATTTATATTCACATATATAAATAAAATATAAATACAAATCAATCAAACCAAATTCAAAATCAAGTTCCAAACTCCAAAATTTCCTAAGTCCTTTTAAATTTCCTCTTAAAAGACTTCGCCTAAATCCAATCAAATAAATTCAAATTCATGGAATTTTCTCATAACTCATTTATATTCTCATTTATATTCACATATATAAATGAAAAATAAATTCAAATCAATCAAAACTAAATTTAAAATTCAAGCTCCAAACTCCAAAAATTTCCTAAGTCCTTTAAATTCCTTTTAATGGACTTAGCCTAAATCATGATCAAATCACTTCAAATCCTTGAAATTTTCTCATGACTCATTTATATTCACATATATAAATGAAATATAAATTCAAACAATCAAAACCAACTCCAAAAATTAAACTCAAATCTACTCAAAATCCAACCTAAGTCTTTCAAGTCAAAATCTTGAACTTAGCCAAATCAACTTCAAATCAAGCCAAACTCTTGAATTTCCTTCATGATTCAATCAACCCCACAATCATGAATCCAAATATAAATACAAACTTCAATCACTTAATCAAAATCCAATTCAAAAATCAAAACCCAAATCCTTTCATATTCTTCCTTTGAATATGAAACTATCAAATGAATCAAAACCCATTTAACTTCAAACCACTTGCAAATGGATTTATATTCTAATCATGAGTCCATATACAAGTTCAATCAAACTCAAATCAAGCTTTGACCAAGCCATTTGACCCACTTAGGCTCACTTGACCCAAAGTGACCTAAAGTACCCTTATGAGTCAAATTGTAATCCTAACCAAATTGGATTGAATCAAACTCACCTATGCCTCTCATCATGATCAACAATCATTATGGGATGATCAATCAACCAAATTGGGTCAAACCAAGTCAAACCTAAGGGTTGACCAAGTCAACACTTAGCTAAAATGAAACCTAACATAGCCAAAATCCACTATAGACCAAATTGATTGAAACCATTGATCAAAGTTCATTCATGAACTATGTTTGAATTTGACCAAGTAAATATTTGAGCCTAACCTAGCCCAATTGGCCACTTGACCCAACTTGACCTAAAAAGTCAAAATGTGTCAAAATTTGATCTAAGCCAAATTGATTGAATCCAATGGATCAAGTTCATTCCAAATCACTTGTTGAACTTGACAAAGCCTCAATTGGTCACCTAACCTAGCCTAATTGACCTTGAACCCAACTTGACCTAAAGGGTCATGTTGAGCCAAATTCAAACTTAACCAAAATTGATAAATAAAGATACCAATCCGCTTCATATGACTAACCAAACCTAAACCTACCCATGCTCAAATAGGTCAAATGTCAAATTAGTCTTGACCCATTTGACCTAAATGAAGTCATATGAGCCAAAAAATAAACCAAATTGAATCAAACCAAAGCCACCAAAATATTTCAAATGGTCATATGAACTGACCAACCCTTGGTTTGACCCAATTTGACCAATTGGTCAACTTGACCCAAGTTGACCCATTTTGACCTAAATGGGTCAACATGAGCCAAACCATATCAAATGAACTTCAAATCCAATGAAACTTGGCCAAGCCTATTTTCTCCATATACCCATCATATTCAAATTAAAAATTAGCAAAATGACCATTCTACCCCTAGTCCATAGAACAAACTTTGGTCTAATCCATGGGAAATTTGGTCAAGCCCTCTTCATATCAATTTGATACTTCTAATGGGTGAACCCATGAGTGGTGCACCCAACCCAATGGGTCAGCCCAAATGGACCCAAAAAATTCACCACTAAATTGGCTAATTCAAAAATCTCCCTCCACTTGATTGTAAGCACATGGGGGGCTACCAATCCACTCAAGAGCTCAAATCGACCATATGCCAACTTCAAACAGTCCAAACAACCCTTTCCATATGGTCAATTGGATCAAAATGGAACATGCTCTCCATTTTTCTGGGGATAATTCCCCTAATTCCACTTGAATTGAACATCCTCATTGTTGAGAGAGTGTGAGCTATGAGAGCATTCCTAAGCTTCCTCTAGGGAATTGAAATCAAGCTTTCTCATCCTTAGAAAATAGGGAGCTCATCTCAATTCTCAACTTCTTCCATACTCAAATTCACCGCACCTTGCACTCAGGGATCAAGTCAAGCACAAGCTCTCATTCAAGTTCCCAAAGCAAGGAGAGGTTGAATTGGATCCAAGGAGAAGAGGTGTTCCATAGAGAGATCTACTCAACCCAAACTTTCAAGGCTTCGCCTCCATTCAGAAGCTACCTCTAAGCTTCAAAGGTGTGATCACCTGAAGGTATGGAATTTTTAGCCACTTACTAGGAGGTGTTGGTCCTTTGTGAAAAAATGTTCATGGCATGAGAATTCCACCATTGGATGTTTCATTAGCATAAGATGGTGTAAGTTTCATTCCAAAGCTCAATCAAGCTCAATCTTCCTAGATCATGATCCATTATCCTGTGGAAGAACGTGATCTCACCATCCATCCGCGCATTTTAGATGGATGGCCTAGATTAACTGCATGTTTTAGAATTGATTTATCCCTTATAAATGGGATCTGCCGTCGATCCTTGATCAACGGGATCAAAGCTTCTCATCGCCACGCCACCGCCCTGACGCGACGTTTAAGTGGATGGTCACAACTGCGAAAAGACACCAGCCACCACATGTCGTATGAGCTAGGGGATTTAATTATCTTAATTAATCCCCTAAGCTTCAAAAAATTCATATCTCAAAAAATTAAAAATATGAGGTAAATTTCTATGAAAGATAATTCAATCTAGAATATTCTAAAATTGGTAATGGATAAATTATCTTCTTGATTTTTTTAATGGAAATCTAATTTTAATTAATCCTCCATTAATCCAAACTTCTTGGGTAAGTTTTGGGATGACTCCCCTAATTTTCTTGGGATTTATAGGCTTAATTGGGAATTGTAAATGCATTTCCTAATTACTCCCTTAATGTAATTAAGGATAATTAAGGGATTAGTGTTTTAATCCCTCATTGAGTTGATTAACTTAGATCATGAATGGGAGGCTTAGAATAATATTATTCATTCATTAAAATGCCTTTCTTTCCTTAATCCTCTTAAAGGACTCATTAATTCTCTTAATTTCTAAAAAATTCTAAAACTTCTAACTTAATCAATCTACTTTGGATAGATGCATAGGTATTCAAGAGCCAAAGTTCAATTAAGGAAATCAAAACCCAACTCATATGTGTGAGGGATGTTTTGAAATTACTTAAGTTAAACCCCTTAGCTTAATTAACCATTAATCATGAGCCAAATTGCATTACTTTTCTTCCTAGGTGCATTGCAAATTTAAATTCCTTGTGAGTTTTATGTCATCTCATTGGCTCATAATTACTTGGTTAACTATGCTAAGGTGGTGTAGGTAAGGGTTAATTAACTTATTTAATTCATAACTTAATCTAATCAAAATTTAAAATGAATCTAATCATCTAAAAATTAAACAAAATGTCAAACACATGTGATAATGGGTTAGGAATAGAAAACTCAACTCACATTTTCAAAATTAAATTAAACTCAAACTCAAATAAAAATCACATTAAACAAACTTAGATTTACTTTAAGCTTTCTTATTTCATAAGATTATCGTTATGATTTAAATAAAGTGAATGTGTTTACATGCTTTCATTGCTTTAATTCTTTCCCAACATACTAAATATGTGTGTCATGTGGTTTCATGCATTCATACTTATCAAAATACAAATTTAAAATGAAAATGTTTACTTTATGTCAAATTTGCATGTGTTAAAAGTAGAAATATGAGTGGCTATTATCACTATAAATTCAAATTATTTTCAAAATATATGAATCAATTATCAAAATTGAAAGTGTGTTACTTATATTTATAAGTTTGCATGTGAGTAAGATATAAAGATGTGCTTAGTGTAGGTTCTCCTTCTCTTTTCTTTTAGTATAGTTTTGAAAAGGATTTGGTAAGACGTATGGTTCATTTGAAAAGAACCTAACACTTGCCTAATTCCATATCATATTCATTCCTATACTATAACTTAAGAAGGATACATATGCATACACACATAAATTGCATAAACAAAAACAAATCAACTAAAATAAACTTTTGCATTCTTTCTTTTCCTTTCATTTCTTTTGTACACATATTTGTATTTAAGAAAAGTGGTATATTAGTCTGGACATCCTCGAGGTTACAAGGCTTTAAGTAGCCCCAAGTAGGTCTTATACCTTACACCTCTAGTTAACAATGGCATTATACTTATGCTTTACTTTCATGTGTGCATGTGAAAATTGATAAGAAATCCCTTTTCTACTTAATAAAATCATGCATCATAAACTTCCAAATTTCCTTAAATGAATTTCTTAGCATGCATCATAAAGTGTGTTAAACATTCTCTCATTTATGTATAGATATGCTTAGGACTCATTCATATGCATGTTATACATGTTGGGAAAGAAATGAAGTAATGTATGTTTTGTAAATTTAGTTCATTTCATTTAATCTTAAAATGCCTTTCTTTTCAATGTGTTTGTTTAGAGTTCATCTAAACTTAGAAATAATTAAAAGACTTAATTAAAACATTCACTAAACAAAACCAAAAAACATGAATCCACTTTAGAAATTACTTAGGTTAGGAAGGAAAGAGAAGTTCTCTCTCTTTCCTCTCTATAACTTAGTAATTAATTGTAACTTTAACTAATCAAAACATAAAATAAATCAACCCAAAATAATTAAACAATTAAATGAAACCTCCTCTAAGTTGAACATGCTCACACTTAGAAAATTCTAACTTAAAGCCATAGCTATACCACACAAACCTAAAGCACACTTAGCTAAGTCACCATTTCTAGCTTTAGTGGGAGGTGCATGTTTGATGCTTTTATTTTGATATATGTTTTAGACGGATAGGTGTATGTAGTGAATGGTAGAGATCTTAGTCTAACCATTATTTTCTTAGGGATTGTGCTTTAGAATAATAAATAAAAATATAAATGCTTTTGCTATGGCTTATACCCCTAAGCATAATCTAGGCTGTGGACTTAGTCACCCATGTGTGGGTGATAAGTCCAATATACATGCTTGGATTTGGTGGTTTGTTTAGCTAACCTTTATTTGTAAGATTTACTTTTTCTTTCATGTAAATTTTGTAATTAGAATTTTGGAAATGATTATTATGGGGATTAGATTATAAGATCTTATGCACCATGCGAAGCCTTTGCAGCATCTACCTTCCAACCATCCAAAAGAAAGAACTAAAGAAGAAAGAAGAAATAAAGCTTGAAGACCCTCATAATAATGAGTTCCTTGCTTAATTGTATGTAATTCATTTGTAATCTAGGTTGTATAAGGGTAGAGCTTACCTACCCAATTTTTTTTGAGTTTGTGCAGTGGTGCCTGACCATAATTGGCCTCTTATTCTTTTGTGCTTAGCTTTATAAATTAATTGATTATTTATTTAGCTTGTGCATTAGGTGGCATCCTTTTCCTAGTTTCTTCCTTGCTTTATCTATGGCCTAGATGACGATTAGGATTTTAGGAAAAATAAATCTTTAACCAAACTTAATAACTCAAAACTAAAAATAAAGAACTCATAACCTCACTTAAAGCTTAAGCCTAAAATCAAGATAAAAGAATTAGCAACCCCTTAGCTGGATGAGTATTTCTTTTAAAGCATCATGCACAAATGCATCTTGTTTCACTCTTGATTGGAGGGCTTCCACCTTTGCCAGAGAAACTTGGGTTGACCTATGGGAGCCATGGTGGAAGCATACCTCCTCCCTTCTCACTGATTTTGGCCAATAACTTTATTTCTCAAGCATTAGGCATATGAATCCTATTAGCCTGAGTCAAAATAATTGTCCAAAAAATGAAAATAAAATGAAATATGAATTGCATTAGATTTAGGTCATTTGAAGAATGCCCTTTACATGATCTAGTCTCTTTAGGGAGTGAGTTTAAGGACTTAGTCTCTTTCTAAATAAATAATGACCTTTATTATCTTGCATAAAGCATATGACTTGCCTACATATATTTAAAATTATTGGAGGAGTTAGTTGGTGGCCACCCCCAGGCGGTTGTAAGTCCAAGCAGTTAGGTGGTTTGTCCACTCTTGTGGAGGCAAACCAAATACCCATTTTTTGCCTTAGATTTAGGTTGTGCTTTCGGTTCTCGCTAAAGCTCCCTAGATTTAGGTTCTGAGGTTGTTTCTCCCTTTTGTTGGCCATAAGCATAAATCCTTACCTCTTAGGCATTTCCATAACCTTGTATTGTGAAATTATAAGCCCTAGCATTCTAATAAAAAATTCAACTCAAATAAATTAAATCAATTTCAAAATGTAAAGCCCAATCATAGGATAGTTTGAGATGCTCACTAGGTTTCCTAGCATCATGAGCATCTCTTACTTATCTCCATTTGGCTTCGATAATAAATATCTCTTTGATCAATCCCATTTGATCTTCAAAAAATATCGATTGATAGTCCTTTTCCTGAAATCTTTAGACAAGATCATTTACCTTAATCAAGAGTTTTCCTAAGGAATCCTCATTCCTTAGGATGTAATTAACTATGGGGGCTTGCCCCTATAGGAAACTTAACAAACCCAATTTAAAATAAACTATGCTTGACTTTTTCATGTAAAGTAGGGGAAGAATCTCTGGTACACCTCGAAGACCCAACATCCTTAGGAGTCCTTATTTTGGTGATTAGGTCCATTGTAGGGTGGTGACTTCTATCTTTTGAGATAGTACACCTCTCCTTAATGTCATACCCGATCACCCTAATAAGTACATCTATGGATCTATGTGGCATCCTATCAAGGAGATTTTGCATTCCCCTGAGTTCTTCTCTTTCATTTATTTCTTTCTTTCCACCTCAAAAATGAAAGGAATAAAATAGATGATGAAGAGGACATTTTGGGGAATGTTAAAAATTTTCCACCACAGATTTTTCTGGCAACTCCGCTGGGGATGGCTCCTCTCTCCATCTTTGGTAAATAATCATTGTCTCTAAGTATCGATAGTATTTTTGTATGAACCCTAAACTATATTTCTTTCTGTTGGCACTTAGCTTATTTCATTCTTAAGTTGAGTTAGCCAACATCTTTTGGTTTTAAGACCTCACCCCATGTTGGTCTTAAAACCCCCATTGGGTTCTCCAATGGGTAAAACTAAAAATCTAAATAAAGAAAATATTCAAAGACTTCCTCTTTATCACCTTTATGATAAAGAAAGGTTAATTCTAAAATAATAAAGAAAAAATAAATTTTTCAAAAAAAGCACTCTTTCAAAAATGCACATAATAAAATTTTCATAAGATTTTCTTAAATCACCCTTATCTAACAATTCTCATAATTGTTACATGTAGGAATCTTCAAAATAAAACTAACAATCTTTTTTTTTCAAAAGCACAAATGAACATCTTCTCTCGAATCACTTTGATGAAGATTTCATTTACAAAAATAAAATAAATAATCATATTTCCAAAAATAAAAATCAAAACTTTCAAAAAAACACATATAAACCTTTCCATTCAATACACCCACACTTATTGAATGGAAGTTTCATTTTCAAATAAAACTAAAATTTTTAAAAGCACAAATGAACATTTTACTTCAATTCATTTTGATGAAGATTACATTTACAAAAAAACAAAATGAACAATCATCATTCCACAAATCAAAATCAAAAATAAAACTTTCAAAAAAGCACATATGAACCTCTCCATTCAAATTGAATGGAAGTTTCATTTTCAAACAAAATAGATTTTCCAAAAGCACAAATGAACATCTTCCCTCAATTCACTTTGATGAAGATTTCATTTTCAAAATAAAATGAACAATCACCTTTCCAAAAAGTTAAAATCAAAATCAAAAAATAAAATTTTTGAAAAGCACACATGAACCTTTCCATTCAATGCACCCACACCTATGAATGAGAGTTTCATTTTCAAGCAAAATTAAATTTTCCAAAAGCACATATGAACATCTCCATTCAATATACCCAAATTTATTGAATGAAGATTTCATTCCTAAATAAAAATAACATCATTTGGAAATCCCACTTAAACATATCCTACATATGATTCAGTTAGAATTCCCTCTTTCAGAAAGCAATAATCACACACAAAATAAAATTTTCACATTTCAAAAATAAGATTGATCTCCATTCCTACATACCCAAATTTGTTGAATGGAAGTCCTCTTTTCAAAAATTAAAACTTAACAATCATATTTTCAAAAAAAAAATTCAAACACATTTTGGAACTTCATTTAGCATACTCAAATTTGCTAAGTGAAGTCTCCAAATTCAAAATCAAAATTTACAAACATATTTTGGAACTTCATTTAGCATACTCAAATTTGCTAAGTGAAGTCTCCAAAACCAAAATCAAAAATTTTCAAACACATTTTGAAACTTCATTTAGCATACTCAAATTTGCTAAGTGAAGTCTCCAAATTCAAAATCCAAAATTTTCAAACACATTTTGAAACTTCATTTAGCATACTCAAATTTGCTAAGTGAAGTCTCCAAATTCAAAATCTAAAATTTTCAAACGCATTTTGAAACTTCATTTAGCATACCCAAATTTGCTAAGTGAAGTTTCCAAATCTAAAACCAAAAAATTTCAAACACATTTTGGAACTTAATCTAGCATACTTAAATTTGCTAAGTGAAGTCTCCAAATCCAAAACCAAAAAAAATTTCAAGCATATTTTGGAACTTCATCAAGCATACTTAAATTTGCTAAGTGGAATCTCCAAATTCAAAATCAAAAAAAAATTCAAAACAAATTGGAACTTCATTTAGCATACTCAAATTTGCTAAGTGAAGTCTCCAAATCCAAAATCAAAAATTTTCAAACACATTTTGGAACTTCATCTAGCATACTTAAATTTGCCAAGTGAAGTCTCCAAATCCAATGTCAAAAAACTTTAAAAACACATTTGAAACTTCATTTAGCATACTCAAATTTGCTAAGTGAAGTCTCCAAATCCAAAATCAAAAAACTTTTCAAACACATTTTGGAACTTCATTTAGCATACTCAAATTTGCTAAGTGAAGTCTCCAAATCCAAAATCAAAAATTTTCAAGCACCTTTAGAACTTCTTTCTTTAGCATACCAAATTTGCTAAGGAAAAGTTTCCATTTTCAAAACCAAACTAAACACAAAAATTTTGAACACATCATTTGGAATTTCATTTAGCATACTCAAATTTGCTAAGTGAAATTTCCTTTTCACAAAATTAAGTAGAACTTCATCTTTAGCATACCATATTTATTAAAATAAAGTCTCCACTTTCAATGAAAAATAAATCAAAACAAAAATGAAACACATTAGGGTTTCCTTAGCATACCCAAATTTTCTAAGGATCCTACTCTTTCAAAAAAAATCAAAACATCCAAAAACAAAAATGAAACACCTTAGGATCTTCTTAGCATACTCAAATTTGCTAAGAATCCTATTTTCAAAAATAAAATAAAACACACTTGGATTCTTCACTTAGAATACCTAAATTTGCTAAGAAGGAACTCCAATTTTCAAAATCAAACAACAATTCACAAAAAGAAACAACCATTTTCAAATACTTCACTTAGCATACTCAAATTTGCTAAGTAAAATTCCAAAAATCATCAACCAAAAACAAAAATCAATTCACCCTTACTTTAAAAAAAACCCAAATTTGTTAAAGGAAAGGGTCCTCAAATCAAAAAAAAAAAAACTAAATTCAAACAAACATGAACCTATGGAAGCATCCTTCTTAAAATATTTGAATCCACTTTTCAACATACCCAAATTTGTTGAAGTTGGATTCATATTCAAAATTTCTCTTTCAATCAAATCTTCTCAAATCTATTTGAACCCCACTTAACACTTCGAAAGATGTCGGATGTGAGTTCAAATTTTAAATTCCAATCCAAAAATCAACAAAGATAGAATCATCAAGCTTATTTCCTAGATTCGGATCGGTTAAAGTCTATTCAATCTTTTCTACGGTTGATCAAATGGCTAATAGAAATTTGTTTTCACTTTCCCTCATGCATGGATTTGGCTTTGGACCAAGCCAACTTTCCCCGATTGGATCATACACATCTTATCCACTTCAGTAGGGGATTTAAGGGAGCTAGGATTACATGTGAGGGCATTCCCCTCACGATAGTCAGTAGGACCACGGTGACCGGGCAGACGCCGGTCATCGGATTGATCTACCTTCTGATTCGACATCTCCTCGCTAAAGAGGAAAGCAATGGCAGTCCCACCAACTTTAGTAGTGATAGTACCAATGTCACTAATTTTGGCACCCATGGTTTCTCATCTTTGCCCTGAGGGCTAGCACCCTCTCATCAGTACCCTCTAAGGGTAAGGCTCCCCTGATCTCAAGGATTGCCTCCCCTACCTTTGAGTACGGGTCTAGCTCTCACTTCTCCCATCCTACCATAACATAATGAAGGAACAAAAACTGCATGTTCAAGGGGTATCACACTAGGATTTCCAGGGAGATGGAGGCAACAACCCGTTCAGCTGTTGAGGAGGTTCCCATTCTGACTTCACCACTGATTATAACAAACTAATTTCCTCCTCTCTCTGGGTCAGACAGAAAGGATGTTAGGAGGATTTGCACATCACCTCCGGTGGTGCATCGACCATCATACTCAGTGGGAGGTTATGCGCCGACCTCATCGGTCTTCCACTAGCAAGCTTATGGATGTTCAGAGTCCGAAGCTCAATTTGATCTGAGATCTATTATCCTCCACAGTGTGGGAAAACATATTCATCAGGAGAGGGCCAGAGAGGCCCATACTTCTCACATTACCAATAGGGAGAGACAGAGGTTCAGAAGCCAATCGTCAGCTTCCACACTGGTTAATTTTCTAGCTCGGCATGCTACGCGTGACCATAATCATAGCAACTTACTTACTGGGACTAGTCATCACATGAAGGCAGCTCCTGCGCATAGAGAGTCGGTGATGTCTCCACCGCACCACTCTACCCCTTGTCCACCATCACCAGTCCAGGTCACAGCAACTCTAGTTCCATCAAAGGCCATGAAGGCCATATCCAGAGAGAAATGTACCTCGTTGGTGATCCGGCTATGGCCAAGGGATCTTACCCCATCTACACCACCTATTATGGCAAGGTCGAGCTCTCCATCTTGACCTTCTACCCCAGTGGTGGTGTGGAAGGAGTGGCGACCCCGAAGTATCGTGGTCATCCCTTCACCAACTTCATCAGTTCAGCATGACGTGGAGATGGTGACAGTTATTTCAGAGGTGGTAGATGATAGTCCAGCTGCACCAAGAATAGTGGAACATCCTAGGATTGTTACCATGCTCATACCTAGTGACATTCAGGAGTGTCACTCATCTAGTGAGTACAGTCCATATAGGATTGACTCCCCAGCAGCAGGCAAGGTCTGGTTCCTTTTAGTGCACAATAGTGATCACGCCAGTTAGCCGAAGATATTTGTACTCGCTTAGATTGATCATTCTTTAGATGAGATAGTGGCTCATTATTTCATGGAAAAGAAGGAAATTTTAGGGTATGATTTATCAGATGAGGAGAAGTCAGCTTCGATCCCAACAAAGATGACTTGTTGGGAGACTCAGCTAGAGTCTGCATGGTTGATACTAGAGGATCTCTTCTCAGGGAGCAGTAGGCCATGGAAGGTAATGAAGTTGATCAGAAAGACACTGTCCAATAATCCCAACACCTCTGACATCAGTTGAAACAAAAAGATGAGCAGATAGATAGAATGGCATGGTAGTTAGAGGACTTGTTAGCAGCAATTTTAGTACTTCAGAAATAAGCCTTAGCAGTTCATCCTACTACAACCAACATTAGTCAGCCTGAGTTAGTGCATGTCTTGGACCTAGCTAAGACCTTACCTCCTGGAACAAAGTAGCACTAGCATGTATAGGAAGGTAGTGGAAAGTACCTCCATACAAGTAAAAGATATCAGATCCATGGTTGAGCAGCAAGTGAAGGAAGCGTTGGCTTAAGCCTAGGGAGGATCATCGGTTCCAAAGGGTAGACCCTACCTAGAGGAATTCGATTCAATCTAGTATCCCAAGGGTTTCATGCCACCTTCCTTCAAAAGCTTTGATGGTAGTGAAAACCCAAGGCAGCATATAACACACTTCAGGGCTAGTTGTTGCAATGCTAGTGGCAACGACGCTTTGCTATTTCACCTCTTCGTTTGTAGCCTAATAAGGATTGCTTTAGATTGGTATGATGAACTATCCAATAGTTCAATAAAGACATTTTCTGAGTTGGAGAAACTCTTTATCAAGAGGTTTGCTGGAGCTCAGTAAAGGGTTACTGTAAGTGATCTCATTATAGCACAATAGCACCGAGGTGAGTCCCTTGTAGATTATATTCTCTCTTGACATAACCTGTGTATGAAATGTGAGCCGCAACTATCTAAGCAGCATGCCATTGAGATTCTTTTGAAGAATATCCATGGCTCGATCTCCTTCATGCTTAAGGGCTTCACTATCAAGACATTTGAGAAACTAATCAACAAGTCAGCTAGTCTACAAGGAGTGGCCTAACAGTTGCCTTTCCAAGACCAGTTGCCCAAAGCAAAGCCATAGAAGACCTATGAGAAGAAGCCAGGAGCAATGACAGTGGTAGATAAGGGGAAGTAGCCAGCTAGGGATCAGTCCAATAGACCACAACCTCAGCAGCCTCCACCTCTTTTACCACCACCGAGGCAACCTACAGGCCTTTACAATAGCCTCCACGGCCAGCACCGTCGCCTCCTCAGCCATACCACCAGCAGCAGTGGCATGCATACCCACCGCCATGTAGCTATGGTCCACCTACTCTTTTAGATAACTAAATAAGCCTTATACATTTAAGAGGGAGGTAATCAAGAAAATCTTTAAGAATCTCTTAAAGAAACCTAATTTTTAGCTACCTAAGCCTAGGAGACCGGAGGAAGTAGGCAAAAGTCATGATCCAAACTTTTGCCCTTACCACCCCTATGCTAGGCCATATTTTGGAGGATTGCTTCAGATTTAAGGACTGGCTTGAACACAGCTTCAAGACCGATGCTGTAGTTATCCCAAAGGAATACCTTGTGGAACAATCGTCCAATTCCATTAGGGTAATCCTTGGGGATACATGTGATCCTTCCAAAACTAAAGAAGGTTGGGATATTTCTTTATCCAAAACCTCTAAGAAGATCATCTAGAAGATTAAGAAGCTTTCGCAGGTAGTCGCTCAAACCTCCAACATCAAGGAAGGTTTGCAAGTTGCCAACTCTAGGAAAGGGGAGCTATAGCGATGTGTCGCCAAGATAGCCCATTAGTGCATCCACCGACTGAGTCCATCCTCCAGCCTACAGTTGTAGCTTCCACACCAGCAACTTTGTCCACGTCATCTAGTTCTTCTTCTTCTACTACTAGTAGAACTCTTGTATCATTGGATAATGGCACCAAATCCATTACCCCACTCACTTTACTTGATTTCTACTTTGTACCTCCAACTAATTCCAATAAATTGAAGAATAAAGATAGCTTGAATTACATCTTCTCTTTCATTTATTTCTTCCTTTCCACCTTAGAAAGAAAAAGAAGATAATAGATGATGATGAAGAGGACACGTGGGAATGTTAAATTTCCACACACGCTAACATACCAAATTTGTTAAGTGAGAGCCTCATTTTCAAACACATATCAAACACATTTGGCCTTTACTTAACATACCAAATTTGCTAAGTAAGAAGCCCCACTTTCAAATCAAATCAACATATATCACACACATAACAAACAACCATCACATGCAAAGATGTTTTCACAAAATTTTCAGACATACAATCAAAACCTTTCTAGCATACCTAAATTTTCTAAGTAATGGTTTTTCCAAATCAAAATTTTCAAACAAGACACACCATACAAATATCTTCAAAGGTCTCTCCAAATATTTGAATCCCGCCCAACCTACTTAAATTGGTTGAGTATGGGTTCTAAATCAAAATTATATGGCAAAGTCTCTCCTCACATCATAAATCTCTCTAATAGAACCCTATTTAACAAACCTAAATTTGTTAAATGAGCGTTATAATTCAAAAGGACAAATCAAAATTGATAATTCAAGTCAACATCAAGGATACAGCTTCTCCTCCAATTCTACAAATCTCTCCATGCAATTTGAACCCCATTCAACAGAACAAAATTGTTGAAATGTGGGTTCTTACTCATGATCAAAAGATAAAATCAAGCAACAATGATTGAAACAATCAAAGGTAAGGGGATACATGTGATCCTCTTAGCACAAAAGAAGGTTGAGATATGTTCTTATCCCAAACCTCTAAGAAGATTATCTCAAAGATTAAGAAACTCTCTCTATAGGTGCCTGAGGCAGCTCAAACCTCTAACATCAAGGAAGGTATGCAAGTTGCCAAAGATAACTTGAAGAAGGTGACAGCCCAATAGCAACAGCAAAAGCAGTCCACCTTACTTGCTCGGGATAGTTCAGTAGCGCAACTACCATCCAAGTCCAGCACTCCATCGACTGTTTCAACTACTACTTCTTCCTCCACTGGCTCCTCTTCTACCAGTAGGAGCATTGTATCAGCAGATAAGGGCATTAAATCCTTTACCCTGCTTACTTTATTAGATTTCTATCATGTACCTCCACCCAAAAAGAAATCAATAAAGAAATCTTTCACTTACATCTTGTCCACTTCTGATACTCTAGATTTTATTCTTGTTGAAAACCCTCCAAGTCTAGAAAATAATAATAATAGCTCTAGTCATTTTGATCCACTCTCTTCTGATTCAGAATCAGACTTTTCTTTTCTGAATCAATTAGGTTCACCTCTTGAGATTGACTTGGAGTCAACTGACTATGAGGATCCCATAGGAGAAGTTGTAGGTATATTGATGAGAAGGTAGAACTTTTCACAAATTCATCATTCCATGAAGTCACTGAAGTCAACCTGTGTAGTGGCAAAGTTTCACCTCCCAGGGTAGCATCTCACGATAAGCATAAATAAGTCATTAATTTCAGTGAGCAGATAACCCCACCACAGGATGCTCCACCTATGGATATACTTGTGGAGGACCAAGTTAGAGTTGATTACAACATCCTAGCACTTCTTAAAAAGTTTCTAGCTAATTTAATCATATATGATGCTCTTATCTTATCCAAAGAGATGAGGGAATCTCTAGTCAAGGCTCTTCTTGATCCAAAGATATGCTTAGCTTAGCTGATTTCTACTAAAGAGGAGGCGCACAGCTCAAAAGACATCTTAGGAGTTACATTTAGTGATGAAGACTTGCTTCTAGGAATGACCAAGCACAACCATGCTCTTTACATCATAGTGGATTTTAGCAGATACAGGATATCAAGAGTTCTGGTTGACCAATGTACATCAGTCAATATTATGAGCTTAAGAGCCCTTGCCTACTTAAGGATTGACATCTCCAAACTCCAAAAAGAGAGGATGATGTTGAGAGGATTCACTGAATAAGGCGAGAGGGCCTTAGGCTCTATAATGTTGCAATTAGAGATAGATGACTGGAAGATTGAAGCCAAGTTTCATATTATAGAGTCAGATATATCTTTCAATGCTTTGCTTGGGAGACTGTGGATAAGTGAGAACAACACAGTTCCTTCCTCTCTACATCAATACATGAAGTTCATGAGAGGTGAAATTGCATACTGCATTAAAGGAGATCTCAAGCCCTTCACAGTTCATGAGGTCGGGATATATGAGGATGCAGCCTATTTTCTTCCCCAAAACCAACAAGTCCATTCTTGTGAATCTAGTCAAGATCCCCAATAGGGACAAAAAGAAAGAAAAGAAAAGAAATAGAATTAGAAAATGAAAAGAAAAGAGAAATAGAAAAAGAAAATAAAAGAGAGCGAGACATGGACTCAGGGGAAGATATAGAGCCTGACATTAGATTCCACCCATAGTTTATTACTCCATTCAAATATATGGGTAGGATGACCCAACCTCCACTAGGCAAAGGTAGAGGATAGTTTAGAGGCAACCCCCAAAGTGGAAAGCCTTCTTATTGGCCACCTAATAGAAGGTACATCCCACCCACCAGGAGTACACCTGCTATCCACATGGACTTAGAATCTAATTCAGAGGATGAGTCTTATGTGGTTAGCACACCAGCCAACTCTTCTCAGCAGCAGATCTCTTTCAAGGTGACATTGTAGCATGACAGTGATGAAGATTGGGCTCTAAAGCAAAGCATAAATGTATCCAAGTCTACATATGAAATAGTCAAGAGTCAGTTGGCAACCTTAGCTCCAACCCACTTTTTCCATAAAAAGTTGGGGTTTGGTAGTTAAGAAAGCCCCTAAGTCATCCACATATGAGATAACTCAAAGGTTCTTTTTGGGAGCGTCATCCTCAAGTCAAGAAGCTGATGTAGAGCTTGAGGATGATTCATATAAAGATTTAATATAATTACCTTTTGATTGGTATATGTTCTTAACTTAGCAAAGAAGGGATTAATCTCACATACTTTGTCAAAGCACAAGTCAGACTATTTATGGTTTTTATTTTTGGTTTATGTGTTTTGTGTGTTGTGTATATGTGAGGGGACACCACTCACATCTAAAGATGTACTTATTAGGGTGATCGGGTACTACATTAAAGAATAGTGTACTATCTCAAGAGATAGAATTCACTACCCTATAATGGACCTAATCACCTAATAAGGGCCCCTAAGGCATGATGGATCTTCATATATAATAGAGATTTTTCCCTACTTTACATGGAAAAGTAAAGTAGGGTTTATGTTAAAAGTGTTCTTATGGAGGCAAGCCTCCATAGTTAATTACATCTTAAGGGAAGTGAATCCCTTAAGAATACTCTCGATTAAAGTAGGTGGTTGTTGTCTCCAAAGAATTAAAAGATAGGACTATCAAACAAGTGGTTGTATTTAAAATCAAATGGGAGAGATCAAAAGGGGAGAGTTATTATTGAAACTAAAGGAGATGAGTGGGGAGTGCTCATGATACTAGAAAACTTAGTGAGCACTCCAATATATCCTATGGTTGGGCTTTATGTATATAAATTTTGAGGAGATTTATCTATTTCAGTTAAATTTTTATTAAAAATCTAGGACTTATAATTCCACAATACAAGATTATGAAAATGCCTAAGAGGTTAGGATTTATGCTTGTAGCCCGCAAAGAGAAACAGCAACCTCGGATCCTAAATCTAGGGAGCCTTGGCGAGGGTTAAAACATGACCTAAATCTAAGGTGAAAATAGGTATATGGTTTACCTCCATAAGAGAGAGAGTACCACCGCTATTGGACTTAAGAGTGACGCCTAACTCCTCCTATGCTTTAAATCCATGTGGGCAAGTCATATGCTTTGCAAGATGGTTAAGTTGTTATTTATTTAGAAGAGAAACTAAGTCCTTAAACCCACTCTCTAAGAGACTAGATTATGAAGGGCAAGAATAATGAATTAAATCTAATGCAAATTTTATCAAGTTTTATTTGATTTTTGGACTTTTATTTTGACACAAGCTACAGGATTTTGTATGCCTAAATCCATGAGAAATTGATTATGGGTCAAAGCAAAAGAGAAAGAGGTGTTTTTCATCAAAGGCTCTTACAGATTAAGCCTTTATTCTCTAGCATAATGGAAGCCCTCTCTTAACAAGAGTGGAAGAATATGACATGTATGGTATTATACATACAACCATCCAGCTAAGGGGGCTGGTAGATATTTTATTATCTTGATTTAATGCCTAGGATTTTTTATGTGAGGTTATGAATTATTTTAAAATTTTAGTTATGAGTTGTTAGTGGGGTAAAAAATTTATTTTTCATTCTAAGAGCCTAATCGCATACAGGCCACACAGCAATCACTGATCATAAAGAAACTATGAAAAGAAATATTATTTCTAATGCACAAGTTAAATAGAATTTCAAACAATTCTATAAAGTTTTTGCAAAAGAATAAGTGGCCAATGAGGTATAATGAAAGAATAATTACAATTATAAAATGATAAGTGTTATGTAGGGTCTTCATTCTTCATCCTCCATTCTTCACTCTTCATCTTTCAATTCTTCATTTTTATTTGTTCCATTTCTTTCTTTCTCTTGGTTTGATTGGGATGTTGTTTACTCCAAAGGCATCACATGGTATATAAGACTTAGTCTTATGACCAATGTTCATCCTAATCACCCATAACACTTATCTTAATCCTAACATAAAAATTACATTAAGAGAGAAGGAAAGTAAATCTAGCTACATCTACAAAATAAGTGTTAGCTAAACACACAATACAACCCAAGAAATTATATGAATAATTTGGACTTAGTACCCCATACATGGGTAACCAAGTCTACTGTCCTATCTTAGGCTATGCTTAGGCTAATGTCCTAACCTGCACAAAAAAAAGTATTTATATTTTTATTATATCAGCCCCTTAAGCACGACCCCCTGCATAAAACATGATTAGGCTAATGTCGACCTAACATCCATTCTGCATATACCTAACATCGTCTAAAATAATCATCACAAACTAAACATACCGTCTAACATAAAGCTAGAAATGGTGACTTAATCTAATGTGTATGTGTTAAAGCTTGTGTGGCATGTCCTAACTAGGCTTTAGGGTTATGATTTGCTAAGTGTGGGGGATTTAATTTATAAAAGGGTTGATTTCTCTTTAAGTGGTTTAATTGATTAGAAAATTTTACTTAGTGTTCTCTTTTGTTTCATATAGCCTACACTTAGGAACTAAGTGTTATAAAGAGAATAAAGAGAGGAAATCTCTCTTTTATCCCTACCTTAAATCATTTTTAAGGTAATTAGCATAGTTTTCTTTAATGAAAGGCTTGTTATGTGTTCTAATTAGTCATAAGTTTAGGTTCACTCTAAATAATCTTATTCAATAAGAAAGGCATATTAGGATTAATTAGAATGGATTCTTATCACATAACACACATTTATTCATTTCTTTCCATCATGTATATCATGTATATAAATAATTCTAAGCATACCTATACATGCATTGTAAATCTTAGCATACTTTGATGATGAATGCAAAGAAGTGTATTTGGAATTAAATATTCCATTTTTTTTATTAAATTATGAATGCATGCCTTTATTATATAAAAAAGAGGGATTTTTCATCCATTAGCTAAATACACATTCACATGTATAAAAGTTTTAAGTGAGTACGTCGCCATTATTTTCTACAGGGCTTAAGACTGTACAGACTACTTAAAACCGCATCCCAGGATGTCTAAACTAATGTACCACTTTTCTTAGATACATATAAATGTATGAATAACTATAAGGATAGGAAAACCCATGCGAAAGTTATGTTTGATTTACTTAATTTATGATTGGTTATTCATTGGCCACATCATACATGGATATGTATAAGAGTTTTAAGTGAGTACGGTGCCATTATTTTATACACCAGGTGCGTAAGGTACAAGCCCTACTTAGGGCTACTTAAAGCCTCGACCCAGGAAATCCAGACTAATATACCACTTTTCTCAATATACATTATGAATGTACAAAAGGAACCACAGGAATCATGCAAGAAGTTATATTTGATTTGATTATGTGATTTACATAAGTGATATGAAATTCTTCCAAGTCTTAACATGAAGATGCACAGGAATAGATTTTAGGCAAGTGTTGATTCTTTTCAAATAAACTATACACTTGCAAATCCTATGTGAATCCATGTTAAGATAGGGAAAGAGAACTTCATAACATACATCTTATACTATTATCACATGCAAGCTTATAGATATATGTAATTAACATTACTCCATTTATAATAATTGATTTATAGGTTTTAAAAATAACTTTTGATTTAATCCTGATAATAGCCACACATATTTAATTTAAGTCAACACATGCAATTTGACATAAAAGAGAACATTTCATTTAATTAATTTTAAAAGAAATGAATGCATGATTTCATATGGCAAGAAATATTTAGCATGATTGGAAAGAAATAAAGGAATGTAATCACATGATTTCATTCACCCCAATTAATTCCTAAGGATAACCACATTAAATAAGGCTATTTAAAATAAACCAAAATTCTTTAAAGATATTTTTAACTTTGAATTTGATTTGATCTAGGAAATATGAGAGAGGTTTGCTAATCCTATCCCAATGCCCCTTGTGTGAATTAATGTGGTTTAATGAAGAATATTTAAGTTGATTTTATATTTTAATTAGGTTAAGGTATGAATTAAATGAATTAATTAAGCCTTACCTATATCACCTTAAAATTAATTAATAATATGCCAATATGATATGCAACCACATGAAAAGTAAATTTGCAATGCTCTAAGAAATGAAAGGGGCTTAATGCAATTGGCTTATGATTAATAGTTAATAGCAAGGGATCTCACTTACTTTTATGACTTTCTCACACATGTGAGCCAACCATAATTTCATAATCTCTCACCTTGGGTTATTGAATAGAGCTACTAGATCAATTAAGGGTTGCCTAGGTGTGGATGAATTGATTTTTAATTTTAATTTCATTAAGCCTTTAATTAATTGATTAAACACTTTGGTTATATTTTAATTTGAATGATGAAATTGACTTAGGGGAAAGGATCAAAGGCAAGGCCCTAATCCTAATCCCTAAATCATTTTTAACATTCAATTAGATTATGATTTCCTTATTTTGAAGATTAATCACTTAATTAATCAATTAATCATTCCATTAACCATTAATTAATTTGATTTTTAAAGATAAAGAAGACTTAGGAAATGAATTAGGAAAAGTATCCCCAATCACATTCCCTAAGTTATCTTACTGTTCAAGAGAGGTAGTTATGTTTAAATGATTAATCAAGTTATTGTTCATTCAATAATTATGATTAATTGGATTAAGAGAGTGATTAGGGCTTAATCAAATAATTTTCCTAATTAAGCAATCAATAAAATCCTAGAAAAATAGGGGTGGTGGGGTCATCCCCCTAAGCATCTATAGAAAAGTTGAGAATAATTGAGTGCTTAATTAAGGTGTAATTAAATTAATTAAATTTATGATAAATCTTAATTAAGCCTAAATCACTATTCAAAATCAATTAATTATATTTTTTTCTAATTTCTACTCTGAAATATCTTCAAAATGAGCCTAAGTTTATATTTTTTGGATTTTTCTACAATTAGTTATGATTTTAGAGTTTGAGATTAAAATAATTAATTAGCCTAATTAAAGCCTTAATCCATTGACATGGCGTGGCTCACTTTCAGCGTGATATGGGATTGGCTATTTAAGTTGTCACATCCATGCATTGACTCAGCCGACAACGGACGTGCTTTCTCTGTGGACCATCCAATCTAAGATCGGACGGCCACAATTTGACCCGTGATTTTGGAAAGGAATTGAAGGCTCTACCATAGGATTTGATCAGTGGTTCATGTCATGCATGACTCATGATCTATCATGTGACGATAAAAGACGGATGTCATCCATCTTCCCTCACTTGATCTGAGCTCACCTGAGCTTGGATTATCTCCAAATTCTTCCCACACCTTCAGGGAAGAGAGACGCACACATCCAATGGTCAATTTTCCATGAAATTTAAATTTACTTCATAAAAGACCAACCCACCTTTCCATATAAGGCTCAGTTTGAGAAATTACCTCACTGGAGCTAATGTCCGGTGGTGCAACATCGAAGGTAGCATCGCCTAGTTGAGGTGAGGCTCTGTTGAAGAGCTTTGAGCTTAATTTGGTATGGAAGGCTCAGTTAACCAATCCATGTACATGAAGGCTTTGGCTCTGATTGAACTCACACCTCCAACCACTTGGGAGCTTAGGAATTGGTTCAGTTGTGCTCAACAAAGTGTGGTGATGGTGCGGCTATGAGAAATTTAGATTTGCTTTAGTGGAGAGGGAGTGTTACTTGGATGGGTGGTGTCCTAATTTAGCTTTGCTCAGAGGAGAGGAATGCCGATCGAGGAGGGCTTGGGGATCCTTGGAAATGCTCTGAGGGGTTTCGAAATGAGCTTAAGGACTCACACGCGATTCTATGTGTTTGCAGCTCAAATTGAAGGGCTATACCACTCAATTGCCCATCATGGACGGACGGCAGCATGCAGACATTTTTCACTGGCTCATCACCGTCTGGCCATCAGAGTTGTCTCCATCAAGGTCAGGCCACACGCTAAAGATGAGAGAAGTAATGGGAGGCTGCCATGGATCCATTATACAAAGGTTGTAAGAGTTTGGATCCATTGGGTACTCGATTTGGGTTGGAGGTGAGTCAACTCACCTCCCAAAGGTACTTGGCTGACCTAGGGTGGGTTAGATGGGCTAGGTGGGTCATGGGAAGGTTCTTTTGAGTGAAAAGGGGCTACCATGGGGATGGAAGAGTTGACTTGGCTTGGATCCATTGGTTTTAAGGTTTAAATCCCATGGTTTGATGGCTAATCCCCTTGGGGGGGCCCACTTGGCTTTTTGGCTAATTTCAAAATGATTTAGAACATGTTTGGGTTGGGTTTGACTAAGTCTTAGGGTCCCATAAGTTGGTTTGGAGTGATTTGACTTCATTTGGTCAAAATGGGTTCATTTGGGCTAGGTTAGTTCGGGTTGACTAATTTGTCAAATTGGGTCAAACCAAGGCTTGGGTTAGGTTCATATGATGATTTAGGATATTCTGGTTCAATTAATTTGGATTGGTTTGTCCAAGATTTGGTTCTGACTCATTTGGATTCAAAATGGTCAAATTGGTCAAGTTGATCAATTTGACCTATTTGACCAATTTGGGTTGGGTTAGGTGTTAAGTAAAGTTCAATTGGTTGATTTAAAATGATTGTAGCCTTTGGTTTGGTTTAATTTGGAATTAATTTGAATTTTGGTCAATTTGATCTTTTAGGTCAATTTGGGCTAGGTTGGGTCAAGTTGACCAATTGGTCAGCTTAGCCTCAATCATGGCTTTGGTCAAGTTCAATAAGTGATTTGGAATGAACTTGAGCCATTGGTTGCAGTCAATTTGAGTTAAATCATGATTTGACTCATTTTGACTTTTTAGGCCAATTTGGGTCAACTTGGGTCAAATGGCCAATTAGGCTTGGTTTGGCTTAATTGATGGTTTAGTCATGTTCAATCATTGATTATGAATGGGTTTGGGCCAATGATTTTAATTAATTTGGCATATGATGGATTTTGGCTAGTTTGGGTTTCATTTGGGCTAAATGTTGACTTGGTCAAAGGCTAGGTTTGACTTGATTTGACCCAATTCAAGGTGGTTGATCACCCCATGATGATTGTTGACCATGATTGAGGTTTAGATGGGGTTAGTTCAATCCAATTTGGGTTGGATTAGAACTTGGATCAAAAAGGCTCTTTTAGGTCACTTTAGGTTAAGTGAGCCTAAATAGGTCAATTGGCTTGATCAATGTTTGATTCAAGTTTAGTTGAACCCACATATAAGCTTAGATTGAAATATAAATCCAATTGCAATTGGTTTAGAGCCAAATGGTTTTTGGTTCATATGATAAATTCAAGTCAAAATAGTTAACTTGGGCTTGATTTTGGTTGACTTGGATTTGGTTTGATAAAGGTGGTTTATGTTTATAATTGGATCAATGATTGAAGGAATGATTGAATCATGAAGAAATCCATGAATTTTGAGTTGATTTAGATGTCATTTAGCCAAGTTCAAAAGTCTGGCTAAAAGGGATAAAATTAGGAATTTGGTTTGATTTAGCTTGGTTTTGGCCATTTGAATTCATATTTCATTTATATTTGTGAATATAAATGAAGATATAAATGGGTATGAGAAAATCACTTGAGTTTGGAGTGATTTGGAAGCAAATTTGATTAAGCTTAGGGATGTAGGTCAAAAGGGCTAACTTGGGTTTTGATTTGGTTTGATTTATTTTTTGTCATTAAAGGGTTGGTTTTATTTATATTTATGAGTATAAATGAAGGAATAATTGATTTATAAATGAATCGATCATGTTTGAGTTGATTTGGATCCAAATTTGATTGGGTTTATGGAGGTGGGTCCATATGGCTTAAGAAGGGTCTTGATTTGGTTTGATTTATTTTGATTTGATTTGAATAGTTTGAATTTAGATTTCATTTATATTTGTGAGTATAAATGAAGGAATGATTAATTTATAAAGAAATCAACCAAGCTTGAGTTGGTTTGAATGAGTTTTGGCTAAGCATATGAAGGTGGTTCATATGGCTTAGAGAAAGATTTTGGAATTTTGACTTAATCATGGGTTTCAATCATTTGAAGTTTAGAATTAATTCATAATTTGGAATTTGATTTGAGAAAATCAATTGGATTGGGGTTGATTTGGATTTGGTTAAGGCTAAGACCATAAGATAAAATCAAAGGGCTTTGAAGGAATTCAGAGTTTGAATTTAGTGGTGGATTTCAATTATTGGATAATTGGATTTGATTTTGAAATTTGAATTTGAGATTTGATTTGAAAGAAGGAAGCAAGGTTTGAGTTTGGGCTATAGGGTAGGCAAGTCCTCCTAAATCCCTAAGGCACAACCTATTCACATGATTAACTCTTCTAAGTCTCTAGGGTTAGGTTAAGTGTTCACCTAATCACTAGAAGTGTCTTAAGACTAAGGAACTCTTAGTGTCTATAAGAGTCTTAGAACTATGATGAGTAAGTTGAGAGCTCACTCCAAAAGTGATGTCAACACTATTTCAAAAGAATATGAAAGAATGAATGCAAAAGCTCTCAATCAAGACAAGGGCTAGGATTCAATACAGTGGGTCCAGTCGATGATGACAACCATTGCCTAGTCATCACCAATCATTTATAATCTGATAGGTTCTTTTCAAATCAACCTAACTCATATGAGGCAGTGTGTTTAGAAACTTCAGATGATCTAAATGATCTTGAAGTTAGAGATGCACCACCATAGTTTGAAAAGAGATCATATCAACCATCGACGAGCTCAAAGAAATAATGTAAGAACTGAAGACAATCCACGTCCGACATACATCAGTTCTTTATTGAATGATACTAAAATTGATGACTTAGTTAGGCTATTGACTGAGTTTAAGGATTACTCTGCATGGAGTTACAAAGAGATGTTCGGTTTATCTCTTGATGTAAAAGTCCAGAAACTAGCAAGAGAACCTAATGCTAACCCTATCAAGCAAGCTCCTAAATGCATGTGGTTAGACATTGAACAGCAGGTCATTTCTGAAGTCAAGAAACTAATCGATGATGGCTTCATCAGGGAAGAAAAATATCCTACTTGGTTGGCTAGTGTCATCCCAATTAAGAAAATGAATGGCCAAATTTGCATATGCATCAATTTTAGGGATCTAAATAAGGCATATCCTAAAGATGAATTTCTCCTATCAATACCAGAATATATGGTGGACATTGCCTCATCTCATGCAGCCTTCTCTTTAATGGATGGCTCATCTGGTTATAGTCAAATAAAGATGGGCCGTGAAGATGAAAGAAACACTATGTTTCGAACCCTAATCAAAATATTTTGCTATAAGGTCATGCCTTTCGGCTTTAAAAATGCCAGTACTACATACTAGCGGGCCATGACTCAAATCTTCGATGAACTCATTCATCATCAAGTTGAATGTTACGTCAATGATCTTGTAATCAAAAGTAAAGAAAAGCAAGACCATCATTTTGACTTGAGAGTAGTTTTCGAACGGTTATGATAATTTAACCTTAAAATGAATCCCCTAAAGTGTGCATTTGGAGTAGCTTCAGGGAAAGGTTTGTTGCCTGGCATAGTGGAATAGAAATCGATCCAGAGAAGATCGAGGCGATATTAGAAATACCACCCCCTAAAAGTCTAACTCAACTCAGATCATTCCAATGGTGGTTAGCATATCTAAGACACTTCATTTTCAACTTATCAAAAAGATGTCAACCATTCTCAGAACTTGTCAAAAAGGATGTCAAGTTTAAGTGGGATGACAAGTGCTAACATACCTTTGAAGACATCAAGCACTACTTGAGAATTCTAGCGACCCCTGTACCCATCTCTACACTACTACATTAGATGACTCCCTTGGCACTAGCATTCACCACTAGGAGATGTATTTTGATGGTGTGGCTTCCTTTCAAATGGGAGAAGAACCACAATCTACTATCCCAGGAAAGGTAGGGGTAGGAATAGTTCTCCTAACTCCTGACCGCGATGTGATGAGATTTTCATATCATCTATCCAATCCATGCACTAATAACGAAGCTGCATATGAGGCTTTGATTGTCGGTCTAGAGTTAGCCATTACACTATGCATCCATAGTATCAACATCTTCAGGGATTCTCAATTAGTCATCAGCCAAATCGTAGGGTCTTATAAGGTTCTAAAGCCTAAGCTCCATCACTACCACAAGTACACTATGGAGTTGTTGGCCCAAATCCTAGAGGTTACCATCTATAAGATTTCTCGAGGAGAGAACGTTATTGCGGATTCATTAGTCAAGCTTGCCAAAGAGTTGGCATATCTGGAAGATGAGTCACTACCAATAAGGGTCAAAAATAGGCAAGTCTTATCACTTGTTGACACTGAACTCATCAAGAGACTCTCTCTTAAAGGGGAGGTTATTGTTGCTGAAGAGGATGAGGAGTTAGATTAGAGGCAACCATTGATGGATTATCTAAATATGGGCAAACTACCTCAAGAGAAGTCACTAGCACATCAAGTGAAGCAGAGAAACCTTTCTTATGCTCCCGTAGATGGCACCTTGTGGTGATCTTTCAATCAAATATGGTTACATTGTCTAGACAAGCACGAAGCCCATAAGATCATGATCGAGGTGCTTTCAGGTTTATGTGGAGTGCATTAATTCGGTATGAAGATGAAAGCCAAGATCAAGAGACTAGGATACTACTAACCTTCGATGAGCACAGACTGCATGGACATAGCTAGGAGATGCCACCAATGTCATGTGCACGATGTGGTCCTACATTAACCACCGAACATTCTACATCCAACATTAGCCTCATGGCCATTTGAGTTTTGGGGAACTGACATTGTGGGTCCAATTGATCCTCCTTCTTCCAAGGGTCATCAGTTCATTCTAGCTACCACTGACTACTTTTCTAAGTGGGCGGAGGCAATCCCACTCAAAGAGGTCATAGCTCAGCATGTGCTCCAATTTTTCAGGAACCATATCGTATATAGGTTCGGGGTACCCCGATGAATTATATTCGATAATGGTATTACATTCAAGAGCAGCAAAATCAACAGCTTTACCTAGAGATATTGCATAGATTAGAGATATTCTATCATCTACTACCCGAGGGCAAATGGCTTGGTAGAAGCCTTCAATAAAACTCTCATCCAAATATTAAAGAAGACACTCAATAATAATAAGTGACAGTGGCATGAGTTATTAGTTGAAGCTGCTTACTGCTTTCACTACTCTGAACTCCAACTCAATCTACCCCCCCGTGTATGGGTGCAGCGGTTCTACCATTAGAAGTATAACTCCCATCATTAAGGATAGTTATGAGTAGTAAGTTCACAATGGAGCAGAACGCCACGTTACGGTTAGAAGAACTCAAAGGTTTGGAGGGGAGACGCCTTCGGGTATGTCGAAATCTCGAGTTGTACAAAGCCAAAATGATTCATGCTCTTAACAAGTTGGTCCATCCTAGAGCTTTTCAAGTAGGAGAGCTTATTTTAGTTCTAATGGGAGGCAAGTTTGAACCCACTTGGGAAGGTCCTTTTGCCATAGAGAATACCTCCAAGGAGGATCTTATCAGCTTATAAACTGTAAGGGAGAGCACCCATGATTCCAATCAATGGGCTCTACCTAAGAAAATATTATCCATAAATATTATTTCAAATCAATCATCAATAATATTTCTTTAATCTCAAATTCCATCCCTTCATAGTTGTTGAGGAATATTTTTGCTTGCGAATCGTGTGATGTGTTTAGGATAGGTGTAAGAGAACCCAAGCGGCATCTTATCCTTCATCAACACAAACAAAAACTACACACAATTCTCTAGTGCTATTAAGATAGGTGTAAGAGAATCTAGGAGGAATCATATTTAAACTAATACAACTAAGTTAGGTGTAAGAGAACCCAAGTGGCATCCTTTCTTAGTGGAGGCACAACTGCTTTTTGTGGCACCATTTCATTCATTCTTTGACATGTTTAGGATAGGTGTATGAGAACCCAAGCGGCATCCTATTCCTTCTTCCACAATACAAACATAAATATAAAACAAACACATATCTTTTATCTCGGGCTATTTTGATGTGGGATAAACCCCCCCCCACAGACTCACTCATTATCTAGGTCGTAACGTGCTTCCTTTAGTGTGTCACCCTGTGGTTGCGGTGGATGTAAGTCTACAAACTTTCTTCCTAACTTGACTATTGCAAATCGACAAGCACCTTGTTAGTTTGATAGGCCTTACTACACAGTTAGTAAGCTACCTCATGTTGACTTTCCTTAAGAGGATATAAGTCTACACGCTTTCTTCTTGAACTAGCTATCATGCACTAACTAGGTCGAGCATATTTAAGGCTTAGGATAAGTCCCCTAGAGGCACCTTTCCTCATGACTACTTTAAGTTTGGGTTTAGACCTTACACGGGACTCCCCACTTGGTAGTCGCTCTAAGTTGGATAGTATATGTCTTATCGACGACAAACTATCCTGATGATCATTTTTGTCTGTGAAGTTGTAAGTCTACAAGCCTTCTTTTTAGATTGATTATCATAAATCGACGGGCACCTTAGGTTGGTTAGTTATCGCCATGCAAACTGCAACCCACCCGATGGATACACCACTCATGGTAGATGTAAGTCTACAAGCTCTCTTATGGAGTTTCCCACCAAATACTTATAGGCTTTCTTTACAGGGTCTTGGATAAAGCCCGTAGCGGCACCTCCCCTATGGGAACTCTATTTGGATCACGTCCTTAGCAACCCCATTTAGACACTACCCCGGTTACTCTTGGATTGGATAGTCCCCCTTTCTTAGTAGCCACCCATGTGGTTGAAGAATTTATCTTGCGGATATGTAGATTCTCCCTTAGTTTAGTAAGTCTGAGATAGGACTGGGCTGATATAAGCTCCTTCTCAGTGTGGTCCCTCACACACCAACAGGGTCCACACATATAAACAAAACAAAATATATATCTTCGCTTATGAATTAGGAGGAAAACCTCCAGCGATACCTTTTCCCAAGTAGGCATCTTATAGTTAGGGCAGTGTGAGCAAAACTCCCTATAGGAATCGCCTGACTACTTTCAAGTTGAGATAAGTCCCTGGGTTGGCACTTTCTCAATAGTCACCCTTAGGTCGGGTTCGACTTGTTGTGCCACAAACAGGTCACCCCGATGGTCTTCCTTGCTTTGGAGATATAAGTCTATCATGCATTCTCTCCAGTACAATCGTCACAAACTGATGGGCAGCCTTAGGTCGGGTTCGATTTGTTTTGCTATCAATCGATCACCCAGTTTTATTCAGAATTTGTAAGTCTACAAGATTTCTTTCTAACTTGACCATTGCACATTGAAAGGCACCCCTTAGGTTGGTTAGCTCTACCCCACAGCTAGTTGACTATCCCTTTAGATTTATAAATCTAAGATAGGTCTAGGCTGATATTAGCCTCTTCTTAGTAGATCCATTACACACCAACAGGGTCCATCTAAAATTAAATTAATTTTGGCTATTCTTGAGTCGATATGAGTCCATAGTGGCATTGGCTCAAATTGTCGCCTTAGGTCAGGTTCAATTTATTGTGCTATCAATCGATCACCCAATGGTTCCTTGTTTAGGAAGTTGTAAGGCTACAAGCTTTCTTCCTAACTTGACCATTGCATATCGAAAGGCATCCCTTAGGTTCGTTAGTCCTACCTGATGGCTAGTAGACTATCCCTTTGGATTTGTAAATCTAAGATAGGTCTAGGCTGATATTAGCCCCTTCTTAGTAGATCCATCGCACATCGACAGGATACCAAATTAAATTGATCTTGGCTATTCTTGAGTCAATATGAGTCCACAGTGGCATTCGCTCAAATATACACCTTAGGTCAAGTCTGATCTGTTGTGCTATCAACTGATCACCCCAGTGGTTCCTTGTTCAGGAAGTTGAAAGTCTACAAGATTTCTTCCTGGCTTGACCATTGCACACCGAAAGGCACCCTTAGGTTGGTTAGCTCTACCCCAAAATCGGTATACTATCCCTTCAGATTTGTAAATTGAAGATAGGTCTAGGCTAATATTAGTTCCTTCTTAGTAGATTCATCGCACACTGACAGGGTTCATTTCATCAAATCCATCATCCTCCCTCCAGTGGAGTACAAATTAAATCCATCTTATCCCCCAGCAGATTCGAACTCATATCTCCAGCAGATGCATGCTCAAAACTAAAGCATATTCTCTCCCCAGTGGAGCCTCAAATCATAAGCCAACAAATCAAATTCTCATCCCCAGTGGATGCCAATCAATTAAATAAAATTAAATTTCTCCCTAGCTAGAAGCAAATCATATCCTCTCTTCAATAGAGCCCTCATAAAATCAAACCAAATCAAATCCCTATCCCTAGTGGATAACTTGAACCCGCTTCCCTAGTGGAAGGTTCATGCAATAATCCCCAGCGAATCTTTTCTCCCCAAATTATATCAAACCAACTCAAAACTCTTATCCTTTATAGATAATCTAAACCTGCTTTCATTGTGGAAGGTTCACATACTTGATCCCCCAGTAGATCCTTTCTTTCTCTCTTATGTCCTTGGCATAAGTTGAGTTACTTAGCCTTGATTTTGATTCTATCAAGTCTGGTTTAGGTAGATCATTTGTGCTTGTGATCCCTTGTTGTTGATCATCTCGGTCACACCTGTGGTGTGCCGTTTCACCACACTTGCATTCCCTTTTGTTGACCTCACTTTTGGAGTGAGTTCTCAACTTCCTCATCATAGTTCTAGGACTCTCGTAGACACTAAGAGCTCTTTAGTCTTAAGACACTTCTAGGAAAGTTATGCCTTAGGGATATAGGAAAACTTGCCTACCCTATGGCCTAAACCCAATCCATGCTTTCCTTCTCAAACCAAACCTCAAATTCAAATTCAAATTCCAAATCCAAATCATAAATTAATTTCTGAGCTAAATGATTGAAGGCCTTAATCAAACCCTTCCTAAGCCCTTTGATTTCATCTTATGGACTTAGCCTTAACCAAATTTAAATCAACCCCAATTTAATTGATTTTCTCAAATATCAATTCAATCTCAAATCAAATTATAAATTATAAATGAATTCCAAACCCAATAAATCAATCCCAAATCAAATCCAAGATCAAATTTCTCTCTTAAGTCTTATGAACCACTATCATAAGCTTAGCCAAATATCAATCCAAATTATCCTAAACTCAATTGATTTCTTTATAAATAAATTGTTCTTTCATTTATATTCGCAAATATAAATTAAATCCACCCTCAAATGATCGAAATCAAATCTAACTAAATAGGCTCCCTTCTTAGCCCTTTTGACCTACATCCATAAGCCTGGTCAAATTTGCTTCCAAATCACTCCAAACTCAAGTGATTTTCTCATGAACCATTTATATATTCATTTATATTCCCAAATATAAATGAAATATAAATCCAAATAGCCTAAACTAAATCCAAAATTAAACCAAAATCCAATTTAAGCCCCTTAAGCCAATCTCTTGGGCTTGGCCTAATCTTATCCAAACTAACTCAGAATCCATAAGTTTTCTCATGAATCAATCATTCCTTCAATCACTCACCCAAATATAAACATAAACTGTAATCATCAAGCCAAATCAAGTCAACCCAAATCAAACCCAAGTTAGCCTTTTTGATTTGAAATTTTCAAATGAGCCAAAATCCATTGAACTCCAAATCGATTGAGGTTGGATTTATATTTTAATCTTAAGCTCACATATGAGTTCAACTAAACCTAAATCAAGCCAAAACCAAACCAATTGACCCATTTAGGTCCACTTGACCCAAAGTGACCTAAAGACCTTTTGAGCCATGTTCTAATCCCAAATTGGATTGAAGCCATCCAAATCTCATATCATGATCAACAATCATCCTAGATTAATCAATTATTTTGAATTGGTTAAACCAAGTCCTTAGTCCTTTGACCAAGTCAACCAAATTAAACTAAAACCAAATTGCACCATAAACCAAATTGATTGCAACAAATGTTTGAAGTTCATTCCAAATTGATTATTGAACTTGACCAAAGCCATAATTGAGCCCAATTTGACCAATTAGTCAACTTAACCCAACTGAGCCTAATTTGACCAATTGGTCAACCCAACCCAACTTAGCCCAACTTGACCTAAAGGATTAAACTGGACAAAATATAAATTAAATCCAAATTGATTCAAACCAAAGCCTACAATTATTTTTAATTAACCAATTGAATTTGAATCAACACCCAACCCAAGCCAATTTAGCCAATTTGGTCAAATTGGTCAACTTGACCCATTTGACCTATATGAATCCAAAAGAGCCAAAATCAAATCCAAAGCAAATTGAACCAAACCAATGACACCAATACACTCCAAATAGTCATGTGAGGTTGACCCAACCCTTAGCTTGACCCAATTTGACAAATTGGTCAACTTGACCCGACCTAACCTAATTTGACCTAAATAGGTCTAATTAAACCAAATCAAACCAAATGAACTCCAAATCACTTGAAACTTGGGCTAACCAACTTTTGACTCATTTCAAATCTGTCCAAATCAAATCCATAGCTAAATTACTACTTTTCCCTTGGGTCTAGAGCATCCCATGAGATAAGACACTTGCACCTTTGGTCATTTCCTCCCTTTGGCCACTTAGCACACATTCATTGGTCCACTTAGGCACTAAAGACTCTACCTAATCTTATCCAAGGGTGGTTGGGTCAGCTGACTCATGGGAGGAGAAATCACCTCCCATTCCCTTTGCATCAAGGACACCCACTTCCCATGGGCACCTCCCACCCTTCCTCTACTCATGAGAGGCCAAGTGGAGTGATTCTTTCTCCTCATTCATTGATCCAAAATTAAAAATAAATTATATCCAAGGGAGGAGGGGTATACCCCTCAAACCCATTGAAATGAACATCATCTCCCGAGCCCCTCTCTCCATGAGCCATTTCCAATTTTTTAGCTCCCGGTTCCTCTCTCTTTACATGAAATCAAAATAAGGGAAGATACCAGTGATCTTCATTCCCTCATTTCGCAACCAAGGTGCAATTAACTTTGCACACTTGGACCTGGAGCCAAACGAATTGCCTTTCTCGACAGTGGGACTTAAATCGATCACTTACAGTCGTGGGTTGGTCTTCTAAGCAATCCATGCCAAAGCTCATGCTCAAGGTTCTTCTACCTCAAGCTTGATCATTGGAATTATAAGCTCAAGGTATGCCATTAAAATTGATCCTTAGCATAAAGTTGGTTGGTCTTGAAGGAACTTGCATTTTGTGTGATTTCCCTGGATGTTTTGTTGTGCTTCCACGAAGGTGTGGGATTGATTTAATCTCCATTCAGTGAGCTGGATCAAGATGGATCCGGATGGTCTCTCTCTCAAGAGAAGATATCATCCATTATAATCTAAATGGATGGTCCTAATGATCACACTTAGATCCATCGATTAAATCCTTTAATCCAAGCATTTAATCATGGTATTCATCTTAAATTAAAATTCACCCGTCATGACATTTGATGTGACACTTAAATAATCAATCTACACCATGGAAAGTACATCGCATCAGTTGTCACATGGCGCCCACATGATTAGGGGGTTAATTAGGTTAATTAATCTATTTTTAATGCTAAAACTTCTAAAGTTCATAACTAATCGTAGAAAAATATAAAAAATACAAATGAGGGCTCATTTTAAAGGTATTTTAAAGCAAAATTTATTAAAATTATTATTATATTTGAATAATTTTTCTTAATTAAAATTAATTTAATTACCCATTACTCTTTGATTATTATCCAATTAATTTTAAACTTTCCAGATATTTAGGGGATGACCTCACGCCTCCTTTTCTTGAGATTTATTGGATAATTAATTAGGAAATCAATGGATAAAGCCTTAATTACTCTCTTATCTTAATTAATGATAATTAAATTAGTAAATTAATATTAATTAAGCTTAACCTATTACTAGTGGAGAAAATTTTGGGGAATTGGGACTCCTCTTTATTCTTCATTCCTTAAAATTAATTAATTAGAAATCATTAATTAATTAATTAAAATCAATCAAAATCCAAATCATATATGAACTTTAATTAACTAATTGAAATGATTTAAGGATTGATACTTGGCTACCTTTCTTCTTTGTATTGTTGATCAATTAAGATTTAATTAGATAATTAATGAACTTAATTAATTTGACTAAATTCTTTCTTTGATTAACTCTTGGGTAGCTCTTTGGGTGTTCAACTAGAGAGAGCTAAAATTATGATTATGTGAGAAAACTATAAAGCAATTAAGTGAGCTCCTTGACTTAATTAATTAATAATTAAGATCATTTCATTTCATTTCATACTTTCTATGTGGTTTCATATCATATTCTCATAGTTGTTTATTTAATTAAACATAGGTGAAAGGTTAAGGTTAATTGATTTAATCCATACCCAACTTAATCAATCATAAAATAATTTTTTTTTGAATCAAATTAACTCACATATGGAATGGGATTTGGACCAACAATCCTCTTTCAAATTTTATAAATCAAATCAAATATGAAATCAAAAATGGCTTTTAATTTTTTTTTAATTATGTGATTGTCCTTAGGAATTAGTTTGATTGTATGCTTGTGTTACTTTATTTCTTTCCAATCATATTAAGATATTGTATGCCACTTGTAGTCATGCATTCATTCCTTTCAAAAAATCAATTCAAAATAAATGATTTTTTCTTTATGTCAATTTGCATGTGTTGACTTAATTAAGAATATGTGGCTATTATGACTATTAAATTACAAACATATTTCCAAAAGTTTATTAATGAATATATATATTAATATATATATAGTGACTTTATATATATATATATATATATATATATATATATATATATATATATATATATATATATATATATATATATATATATATATAACTGTATGTAGGTGAAGTTTCTTTCTTATAATCATATGTTGATTTGCATAAGTAAGAATGTTAGCAGGTATATTAGTCTGGACATCCTAGGGACACATGACTTTATAGCCCTAAGGAGGTTCCTACCTCACTCCTGCAAAATAATGGTGACATACTTGCTTGATTTCATTCTTTGCATCTTTAACATTTAGATAGAGCTTTAATTCATTGACACAAATAAATCAACTAAATTGAATTGAGCTTTAATTCATTTTGTATAAGTTTTCATTTTTATAGTTGCATGCATATTCATATATATATATGTGTGATGTAACTAGTGGATGAAAACCATAATTTAATCAAATCAATTCTACTTTTATCGATTCCCATTCTTATAATTGTTTATACATCCATATGTATTTGAGGATAGTATATTACGGACATCCTAGGGCCTGACTTTAGCTAGCCCTAAGGAGGTTCCTACCTCACTCCCTTGGTGTAGAATAATGGCGATGTACTTTCTTAAGACTTTTATACATTTGTGTGTACATTTGACTAATGAATAAAAATCCCCCTTTTCTATTAAAAAGACATGCATTCATACTTTGTTCAAGTGGTTGAATTGATTAATCATATAATTTGAAGTTCTTTTCTTATGCTTTTGTATATACAAAGTTAGATAGAGCTTTAAAATAATATGATAAAATAATTCAACCAAATGAAACATCAATTTCAAATACATTTACTTACATTCATCATTCAAGTATGCTAAAATATAAATTGCATGTATAGGTATGTTTAGGACTTATATATGCTATATATGATGGAAAGAAATAAACAAATATGTGTCATATGATGGTAGTTCATTTCAATTAATCTTGAGATTCCTTTCTTATTGAATGAGTTTATTTAAAATGAATTTAAATCTAGGACTAATTAAAATACATATTAAGCCATTCACTAAAGAGAATTGATTAATTAATTAGCTATAGATGTGATTTAACCTAGTGATGAAAGAGAGTGATCCTCTCTTTTCCTCTCTTTATAACACTTATTAAGTGGAAATCAAATGAAACAAAGAAAAACATTAAGTAAAATCTTACAAATCAATTAAACCACTTAAAGTGAAATCACCCTTCATAATTAAATCTCTTCATACTTAGAACATTATAACAAAGCCTAGTTAGGACATACCACACAAGCCATAATACACACACCTTAGATTAAGTCATCACTTCTAGCTTTATGTTAGGGCGGTGCATGATTTATTGTATATTTTATTTTGTGATGTATTATTTTAAACTAGATGTTAGGGTGTATGCCTCGTAGACTGGACGTTAGGCCATGATTAGCCTAACTATATTTTCTGGAGATTGTGCTTAGTGCTAAAATAAATATAAATGCTCTCTTTTTGCGTTGCTTAACCCCAAGCATAATCTAAATTATGTGTGGACTTGGATACCCATGTATGAGTCTAAGTCATCCGTAACTCGTGTAGAATGTATATTTAGCTAACCTCAATTTTACAGGTGTAGTTAGATTTACTCTTTCCATTTAAATGTAATTTTGTAATTAGGAATAAGGATTATTATTGTGGGGGATAAGGATGAGCATTGGCTAGAAGGCTTTGTTATGTGATGCCTTTGAAGTGGAGCAAATTCAAATGAAGATATGAAAAAATGAAAGAGACATGAAGAATAAAGATGAAGACCCCCATAGCATGTATCATCCTTAATTATAATTATTCTTTTGTCTGGTTGTATAAAGGTAGACTAGCCATTTTTCTTTTTTTATGCATGATCCGTCTTGGTCTTTATTCTTTTCACTAGTTTTATAAAGTTGATTAATGTTTTATTTAAATTGTGCAATATAAATGGCATGCCTCTTCATAGTTTCTTTATGTTTGGTGTTTGTTGTATGGCCTGGATGTGATTAAGTTCTTAGGGAAAAATAAATTTTCTACCCAATTATAACTCATAATTAAATTTCTAAAAAACTCATAACCTCACCATAAAGCTTAGGCATTAAACTAAGATAATTAAAAGATTTAGCAACCCCTTAATTATATGGTTGTATCTTTAATATCATGCATGCATCTTCTACCACTCTTACAAAAATGTGGGCCTCCATTCTAGCACAAATGGGAATAACTTGATCTGTGAGAGCAACTCCTACTGGCGGAGCTTCACCCTCTTCTCTTTTGATTTAGCCCATAACTCACTTCAACATGCATTTAGGCACACAAAAATCTCAAAGCCGTTGTCAAAATGAAGTGTCAAATATAAATAAAATTTTAAAATATTTGTATTATATTAAGTCATTGTTCATACCACTCATGCTCTAATCTCTTAGGAGTGGGTTTAAGGACTTAGTCTCTTTCCAAATAATAATTACCTAACCATCTTGCAAAACATATGACTTGACCACATAGTTTTAAAGCATAGGAGGGTTAGGTATACTCGAGGTTATAAGTCTCATTGGGTGATTTGTCCTCTCTTATGGAGATAAACCATACACCTATTTTCATCTTAAATTTAGGACGTTTGGCCCTCGCTAAAGCTCCCTAGATTTAGGATCTGAGATTATCATTTTCTCTCGGGCTACAAATATAAATCCTCACCTTTTAGGTAGTTTCATAGCCTTGTATTGTGGAATTATAAGTCTCGGATAATTTTTCAAAAATAACCAATTTATTGATAGTCATATCTTTCAAATCTTTGGAAATAATAATTGCATACTTTATTCAAGAGTATTCCTAAGGAACTCACCTTCCTTAGGATGTAATTAACTATGGGGGTTTGCCCCATAGAAAACTTTAGAACCTAATTTAAATAAACCCTACTTTATTCATCCATGTAAAGTAGGAGAAAAATCTCTAGTATATTCGAAGACCCATCATGCCTTAAGAGTCCTTATTAGGTGATTAGGTCCAATGTAGGTTAGTGATTTCTATCTTTCGAGATTGTGCACCATTCCTTGATGTCGTACCTGATCACCTCAATAAGTACACCCTCAGATATGTGTGGTGTCCCCTACACACATAATCGAAAATAAACACCACAAGCTCTCTCCTTATAAATATTCATTATGGGGAGCCTAACCTATAGCTTGAAGCTGAGAAATCTTAAAGGAGACTTAGAGAAGAGTGTTCAGCTTAGGAGAAAAATAGGAAGATTTCTCCCTTTCTCTTTTCCCTTAAGTATTTTGTGTTGGTAAGATTGCACTTTGATCTTGTTTGTTCTTTTCTTTCATCTCGACTTTAAATTTTGTGCTTTAACTTAAGATTTGTTCTAGTTAAGAATTTATGTAAGATTTTTGTTGTAAGAAACTTTTTTTTTTGTGCATTGCAAGGGAATTATCTCTATCCTTTTTGCCTTCAAAAAGAAGGGGAGTGGATGTAGGGTTTATTCGTTACCTATTAAAGAGAAAGACTTCTTCACTTTGGCTTATTGTGCCAAAAGAGAGAGTTTTTTGAGGAGATCTGAGACATAGGTCAGTTGAACTCATCCACTTTAAATGTTTGTTGCCATTTTCTTTTCTTTATTTTATCTTTGTTTGCTCCTTGAGTTTAATTTGTTGCTTTTAATTTTAAAATTTTCTCATCTGAATAATAAATTTTATTTTATTTTTTTCAAGAAAATTTTAAAAGCACATCAATTCACCCTCCTGCATTGTGTGCCAATTCTCACTTATATATCCATAATCACCAATTTAAAAGGTTTCCTAATTATTCTTAAAATTTTAATCAACTTTTCTTCTTAAATATCATTCAAATTTACTAAAATTATCATGATAAAGTAGATGATTCATTTAAGATAGCCATAAGATGATTAGACAATGCTTTCAACTTTAAGGTAGGTGCTTCTTCAACCAAGGGTCTCAATAATCATGCTACATATGATATTTCAAAAAGTTTATCTTGCAGACTCCCATCTATCAAATCAACCATTAAACATTCTCTACTAAAATCATCATGAAATTACATTGGCCTAAAAATATTAAAAATATTTTTTATTACAACTCTCGTTGTAAATTCTCCTTCTGCACATCTATCATAATCTTCTCTATTGCTAAGAAAAGCCTTCCTAAGATGATAATAATCTTTTTCTCTTCCTGCGGCCTCCAAAAATTTGCCACCGACCTCTCGCATTGAAGAGAGTATGTTTAAATGTTGGTGTAATTTTTGAAGGTATATGAGATAATACATAAGACACTATCCAGAGATTTTACCCTCATTTGGTGAGGACTTTAGATCTGGTTCCAGGTTTCCTATAGGCGCAAGCTCCTATAATTAATTACCCCTCCCAATAAGTGAGAGAGAACTTTCGATTAAGGCCAGTCATTAAGTTTCTTAATGCGCGGCGTATAGTAGCAGTATGTGGAGTTTAAGATTTATATTTATGAAATTCACCATTTTAGCTTAAAGCGAATGGTTGGGGGAATGATGACGTGCCTAATCTAGATACCATGGTTCCTTCATCACAGGATATCGGTCCTAGTATACTTAGTCGATGGAGGTACCTATGAAGGATCCTTATGCTCCATGGGTTATGTCGTCCAAGTAATCCTTGTAGACCCGAGGTGGTGCTTCTCTAAGGAGACAATCTTAAGTCTACCTTAGCTGATAGAGGGCTTTTTGCCTTATCAAGTGTACCCTATGATTCACAACTCAAAGGGCAGATCCATTGGGGAGCATACGGGCTACGGTCGTGACCATCATATAATGGAGCTTTACTAGCCAAACTAGATCAAGAACGGTGTCTTTATCTACGAACCCCCGTGAGTTAGAGGACAGACACATCCTTACTAACATGAGATTGATTGAAACATAGCGAGAATACTTGATTTAACATTGGCTCTTTTTTATGAGCTAGAGTTTTCTTAATTTGTCACTTCAGATAAATAATTACGGAAGGTGGATAGATTGAGTTTTGCTTTAAGCTTTTAATGATTGAATTTTATTTGAGTAGTTTTTTAGATTTATATTTGATTTAAGTTAATTTAACTAGAAATTAGAATCACATTTTGATGAAAGTATCATCTCCAGTTGAAATCACCATTCAACATAGCCATCATCGGGATAGTTACTTGATTAATTTGAAAATATTTGAGAACTTTATATCCTATCAACTCTGTTTAGCTCCTAACAAAGGATCAGATCTACTGTCACATGAAAGAATTAGCTTCTCAGATATATTTTAATAAGTTAAAATTATTTTAATAGATTTTTAAATTTAAATAACCAGGACCCTGTCCTAAGACTAAACTGGGAAGCAACCCACGCAGCATCCTCAGACACTTGAATTTAAGCATTCAGTGTAGTGTCGGGGCCCATGCGAGTATATTTAAGAATGCCTTTTGTTTTCTTATACGATGTGTTGTGAATCTAGTAGCGTTAGAAGGCAGAAGCAAAAGCGAAGTCAAAAGTTAAGGACGAAGTGAGGTGTGAGCAACTCGATCCACCACTATATTCACATCTTAATTTTATAACTAGGTGTTACGAAGGTTGCATTTGGGTTCTACTCTTACTTGAAAGTAGACATTTAGATATATTGTAGACCCCATATGCTACAATCTTAAATTCAATTGAAACCTTCTTCAATTTATTTGAATCAGAACTACAATATATGTTCAATAAGACAGCGTATTGGTGAGCTTACCAATTTGTTGTGAGTCTTATTTATATTTCTCCAATTTATTTCAAATTTATTCATTATGAATTAGAACATAATTTACTTATTAATTGGAAAGCCACTTTATAAGTCATTTTGTGGATTTCATTTTGTACTTCATTAATTTTGAAGACAAGCAATAGATATATCACAAGTGCATCAAATTCAACTTTAAATGCAAGCTCCAAATGGTCTTTTAAAGGTTACATTCATGGTTGCTCATGAGTTTCCTAATTGAACTTGTGCTTGTAAGAAAGTTATCAAATTACTTTTTTTATTTTCAATTTGGGATTGGTCATTGATTCATCATTAATCATTTTGTCATTTAGTATTAAATTAAAACCCTCATAAGTCTTATGTATATTCAATCAAGACCCTTTAATTCTTCTTATCTAGATTCATCTTCCATTAATTTCAATTTACAATTGTTATAGATTAGTTCTGAGTTGGCATTCTCATCTACTATTATGTTGAAGTTATTAAAAATATGGTTTGTACATGTTACAAATATCTTCTAAATACTTCTATTGAATGTAAGACTCATCCACTTCTATAAATTAGAAGTTATATCAAGTAAATGCAAGACTCACTCACTTCTATAAATTAGAAGTTATATCAAGTGAAAGCAAGACTCACCCACTTCTATAAATTAGAAGCTATATCAACTTATCCACATTCACCACTTGGGAAGAAAGAGAGGTAAAATGATTCTTGTCCCAAAGTTCAAGTATACATTCAAATCTTTACAATTCATTGTAAGTTCTTTTCCCTCCCCTCTTTTTTTTATTTGATTCTTTTAATTTGAATTTAGCTTTAGGTTTCTTTGTTTAGTGCTCTTAAGTTAATTTCTTTTTTGATTCCTCTATTTTTTTCTAAGTCCAAGGATTTGATGAAATTTTAACAGCATTTTGGCTAGGGGAGCGACATCTAACAATTTATTTGGCTTACTCGATAGGTCTTAATGGGCATAGCGGCGTCTTAGCGTCAAATTTCATCTCCTCACCTAAGTCACTGAATTCATCATAAAGTGAAACCCCTTTCCTATTTAATTAGATCTTGTACCTTACACCCCTAGTGTTAATAATGGTGCCGTACTCACTTATGCCTTTCATACATTCATATGTGCATGTGAAAGTTGGATAAGAAACCCCTTTTTTATTTAATGAAAATCATGCATCTTAGCATTCAAATTTTCTTAAGAAACTCACTTGGAATTCATCATAAAGTGTGTTAAACATTCCCATTTGGTGTGTATACATATGTTTAGGATTTATTCATATGCATGTTATACATGTAGGGAAAGAAATCAAGTAATGTGTATTTTGTGAATTTAATTCACTTTGCTTAATCTTAAAATGGCTTTCTTTTGAATAAGTTTGTTTAGAGTTCATCTAAACTTAGGATTAATTAAAACACATAATAAAACATTCACTAAAAAAACTAAAACATGAATCCACTTTAGGAATTACTTAGGTTAGGAAAGGAAAGAGAAGTTCTCTTCTCTTTCTCTCTCTTTACAACTTAGTAATTAATTGTAGAATTTACTTGAACCTAATCAAAACATAAAATAAAATCAATCCAAAACATCTAAACAACTTAAATGAAACCTTCCTCTAAGTTGAATATTCTTCACACTTAGAAAATTCTAACTTAAAGCCATAGCTAAGCATACCACACAAACTTTAAAAGCATACACATTAGGCTAAGTCACCACTTCTAGTTTTAGGTTAGGATGGTGCATGGTTTGATGTTCACTTTTATTTTGTGATGTAATATTTTAGACTGGATGTTAGGGTGCATGTGTGTAGACTGAATAGTAGGATGATTTAGTCTAACCATTATCTTTTTTAAGGGCACTATAATAAATAAAAAATACTTTTGTTGTGTGCTTATACCCCTAAGCATAATCTAAATTGGACTTAGTCACCCATGTGTGGGGTAAGTCCAATATACATCTTGGGCTATGTATGGTTTGTTTTAGCTAATCTCTTTAGCAAGTATTAGTTAGATTTCCACTTTCCCGCATGTAATTTTGCAATTAGGATCTTAGAATGATTGTTATGGGGATCAAGATGAGCATTGGTCATAAGATTTTATCTTATGTACCATTTGAAACCTTTGAAGCATCCACCTTCCAACCATCCAAAGAAGGAACCAAAGAAGAAAGAATAAAAGAAGAATGAAGAAATGAAGCTTGAAGACCCCCATAACAATGAATTTCTTGCTTAATTATATTTAATTCATTTGTAATCCAGATTATATAAGGGTGGAGCTTGGCTGCCAATTTGTTTTTTGGGTTTTATGGTCCCCACCACAAATGGCACCTTATTCTTTGCATTACTTTATAAATTGATTGATGATTTGTTTAGCTATTAAGATGGCATGTTTTCCTAGTTTTTTTTTTTTTTATGTATGGCTGGATGATGATTAGGCTCTTAGGAAAAACTAAATCTTCTACCAAATTCAATAATTTAAAATCAAAATAAAGAACTCATAACCTCACCTAAATCTTAAGTAAAATCAAGAAAGAATTAGCAACCCTTGGATGAGTATTTCTTTTATAACATCATGGCAAGCATCTTGTTTCACTCTTGATTGGAGGGCTTCCGCTGTCGAGAAACCTTTGAGATCCATGGTGGAAACACACCTCCTCCCTTCTCGCTGATTTTGGCCAATAATCTTATTTCTCATGCATTAGGCATATAAATCCTATATGTATGAGTCAAAATGATTGTCCAAAAATGAAAATAAAATGTAATATGATTTGCATTAGATTTAGGTCATTACTCATGCATGTACATGATCTAGTCTCTTAGAGAGTTAGTTTAAGGACTTAGTATCTTTCTAAATAAATAACAGCCTAGCTATCTTGCATAAAGCATATAACTTGCCCACAAGAATTTAAAATCGTAGGAGTTAGTTGGCAGCCACCCCCAGGTAACTGTAAGTCCAAGCAGTTGAGTGGTTTGTCCTCTCTTCTGAAGGCAAACCAATTGCCCATTTTTTTCCCTAGATTTAGGTTCTAAGGTTGTTTCTCTCTTTTGTGAACCATAAGTATAAATCCTCACCCCTTGGGCATTTCCATAATCTTGTGTTGTGGAATTATAAGCCCTAAATTTCTAATAAAAAATTTAACTCAAACAAATTATATCAATTTCAAAAATATAAAGCCCAACTATAGGATAGTTTGAGATGCTCGCTAGATTTCCTAGCATCGTGAACATCTCTTGCCTATCTTCATTTTGCTTCGATAATAACTCTCTCTTTGATCAATCTCATTTGATCTTCCAAAATAAACTAATCGATTGATAATCCCACCCTATTAAAATCTTTAGAGACAACGATACTTTAATCGAGAGTATTCCTAAGTCCCCTTCCTTTGGATGTAACCCTTCCTTGGGATGTAATTAATTATGGGGCCTCACCCCTGTAGGGAACTTAATGAACTCGATTAAAAATAAACCTTGCTTTATTTTTCCATGTAAAGTAGGGGAAGAATCTCTGGTACATATGCAGACCCATTATCCTTATGAGTCCTTATTCAGGTGATTAGGTCCATTGTAGAGTGGTGACTTCTATCTCTCGAGATAGTATACCTCTCCTCATTGTCATACCCAATCACCTTAATAAGAATATCTACAGATCTACGTGGCATCCCAACAAGATGTATATTTTTATATATTCTTATTTTCATTTATCCTTCCTTTTCCAAAAAAGGGGGATAGATGGAAGGCGGGATTATATAAAAAATATTTCACCATAGGACCTGACTGATGTGCACCACAAAGTCCTTCATGAATTTCAAGCATCATTTTGCTATCTTCATCTGTATTTAGGCATCGTATCCGCATTTGTTTAAAGGATCTGAAATAAAGTATTATTGATGAAAGCATTGCTCAACATTCTCTTCTCAATTTAAGCTACCAATAATTTATTGTTTGGTAATTTGCCTTCTTTAAAATAGTCGAAGAAGACTTTCCTCCAATCATGTGGCTCTTCTACTAGAAAGGCTTCACATTACTTTTCTAAGGAAATGTCAAGCTTAGCTCTTCTCGGTATAAATTCTTATTGATATTGGAGAGGATGAGGAGCAACCTGAGTCACATCCTGCTGGGTCAAATTTGATAACCCCTCTACTTGCGGGGATTGATACTTACTCTAGAACTCATCGTAAATATTCACCATTCATACTTGTCATCTCCTTAGATTTTTCTAAGCAATCGCTTTACTATTGGATAGAGAAACTCGAGTTAGTGTGACATTTTATTTATCTAAGCTCAAGAGCTCACTTATGATAAAATAACTCAAGCTTGTTGATTTTATAGATGCCCATTGATTTATAATAAGTTTAGAATCACCAAAAGTATGCAAATTTTGAATGCTAATGAAAATAGCTTCTTCAAGACTTGCCACAAATGCATCATAGTTGGCTTCATTATTAGTTCTTGGCTCGGTCAACCTATATGATCATCTCATTATCCCTCCTTCTGCTATTATGAAGATGATGTCGATTCCTACTCTTGCCCTTGGGAAATTTAGAGGTTTGCTTGTTTGACCGATGAGGCTCCATCAAAGTATATTTCCCAAATTTGTGATTTTTCTCTATCATGAATGAGCATAATTTGCTCATCGGGTAAATCTTCATTAAGAGAAGAGTCCATGGGATGAGATGCGCTTGAAAATCATAAGACTAGTCTCTTCACTACTTTATCGGAATATGTGATATCAAATTATAAAAGTAATACTTCCCATCTTGCCAAGCAATCTATCAACGCTAGTCTTGTCATCAACTACTTCAGCGGATTGATCCTTGAGAAGAGGGTAATCTTATGAGATGCATATAATGATGGAGCTTTTGGACTACAAAGAGCAATGCCAAACAATGCTTCTTTATCAGAGAGTATCTCATTTTGCTCCTATCAACCTCTAATATAATAAAGAGCATTCTCTTTGCTCTCTCTTCATTGTGTTATGCCAATAATGCTCTAAAGGACTCTTCTAATGCAACTATGTATAGAATGAGGGGCTTCCCAGGAGTAGGTGCTGCAAGAATTGGTGGATTTAGCAGGAGATTTTAATGCTATTGAAGGCTTCTTGGCACTCCTTGTCCCATTTGAATGGAGCATCCTTCTTCATCATCTTTGCAAATGGTTGACACCATCACGATAGGTTTGATATAAATGGATGAATGAAAGCTATGCTTGTAAAGAATGGAGCTGATGCAAACTCTTCAGTGGAGGCATCTCCATAATTGCTTTGATTTCAGTAGGATCAATTTCAATTCCTCTGTGACGAACAATATACCCAAAGAATTTTTCGGAGGATACCCTGAATGCACATTTTAAAGGATTCATCTTGAGATCATATTTTTTTATTCTATCTAAAATAATTCTCAAGTTTTAAAGTGATTATCACGATTTAAGTTCTTCACCACCAAATCGTCAACAGAACATTCCACCTTCTGGTGAATCAACTTATCAAATATACATGACTCTTTGGTATGTAGCTCCAACATTCTTCAATCAAGGGCATCTAGCAATATATATTGATTTGCATCCTAAATGATGTGTGATTCTCATCTTGAGAGCCATCTTGATTTGATTGTATCCGATAATTCATCCATGAATGAGAACATATCATAGTTGGAAGTATTGTCCACAAGTAGTTCTGATATTGGAAGTGGAAAGTCATCTTTTGGGCATGCCCTATTTAGGTCCCGGAGGTCAATGCAGGCATGGATTTGGCCATTCCTCTTCCTAACTGGGATAATGTTGACTATCCGCATACTCCTCTAGATGATGACTTTTCGATCGCTTCTTAGTTTTGTAATTACTGTTCTTGATCTCCAATCTCATTCTTTAAGACCTTGCTTAATAGGCATCACTCGTTTAATGGCAAACTAATTATATCGGGGATAAGCCTGGCATTTCAAAATATATCCATGCAAAGTAATCCCTGAATTTACAAAGTAGCCTTTTTAGCTCTTCAACTTTCTCATCAGGTAGAAGGGCACTGACGAAAGTTGGACAGGGATCATCCTCAGCTCCTAGGTTGATTTCTTTGAGTTCATCCATAATAGTTGTAGGTTGATTTCTTTGAGTTCATCCATAATAGTTGTTTGTCCACCATCTTTGAGTTCTTGAATCTTGGCTTCTACTTCTTGTAAGAAGAATTTCATGAGATTATCTTCTTCATCTATTAATTTTGATCTCACCTTCTATTATATTATAACAAACTTCATTTTGATGAGATTTGTGGATGAACCCAAGACCTTTAGTGACAAACTTATGACTTCTTCATGATGCTAAGGACTTCTTTGGCTTCTTGCTTGAGATTTGAGTTCTATTTTAGTTCCAATAGAATTCCCAATGCATCATTCTTCATAATTTCTGGATAGTATATTGGTATTCTTGTTGGCACTATCTCTAATTTCCATGTTGAGTAGGCTAATCAAAATTATGAGGTCAGACTCTTGATTTTATAAAATAGAGTTTCTATTTCATCACTCTCACTCAATGGCAGCACATAAAATGTTATCAATTATTTAATATTATGAACATCTAGTGGAGTGATTTCTTTGAAGTACTGTTGAGGGATGGGTATAATTTTGAAGGAGTCTTTTGACACTGCCAAATGAGCTATCCTTCTTGATGTGACCATCGAACTATTTCCATAAGTAGATTCAAAATCATAGTCTGAATTGGAATCACTTATTTCATACTTTTCCATTCTGGACAGCTTATAAGTTCTCTTGGGTTTGACAGAAATATCTTCTTCTTCTTGTGTGTCACTTCCCAAATGAGGAACTAATTTTCTTGATTTATGTGTAGAATCAAGTGCTTTAGGGAGAGTCAACATTGCCTTCTTTCTGCCTCTTTACTTATGCTCTTTCACCTTGTGAAATTGCTTTTTAGTTCCTAAAGTGGATGCTACCACTCCAAGAGGCTCTATTGGCTTAGGCTCTTTAAGGATGAAATATTTTGCATCTTCATAGATCTTTGCTTCATGGATAGAGAATGGTTGTAGATTGCCAAGAATTTTGAACTCTTCTCCCTCTTTTAGGTACTACATACACTGATGCATAGTTGATGGAATGATGCCATACATGCGACCATGGTCGAGAAGCTCTAAATGATGTATGTCGGCATTACATGAAACTTCTATATATAAATCCTAAAACTTGAGCAGGAGAATAAAAGAACCTAGGGTTTTTTTCCCTTTTTTATTGAAACCAAGAACCATCAACTTATCTCTCCCAAGATGTTGGATATCAAGTGATAATCCCTTAATACCTTTAGACTCATAAGATTGATAAAAGAACTTGGATCAATCAATATTGACGATCGAGATGCCATCACTCAGTAACATAGAGGATAATTATGATCCTATTCTAACATAAGATCTTCTTCTTGAAAATGTGATTCTTGAAAGATCTTGAATTTGTAATGATTCAATCATGCATTTTTTTGGCAAAATAAGCTTCATAACTCTCTAGATCTTTGAGAGCATATATCAAAGTTTCTCGAAGGTCTTTTAACATCAATAAAGCCTTGTACACACTCAGTTGTGCAGGAATCTTTCTCAGATGTGATAAAATATTATAATCTATCTTTTCACTTGATTTAAGCTTTATTCTAGGATTTTTGGGAATGATATCTTCGTTGACTTCATTTTATTTGCCTTTGTCTTTATTTTCTTTTCTCATTTTTGGTGATGGTGGTAAGACTTTACCACTTCTCAACTGAACTTGAATCACCTTGTCTTGCTCGATTCCTCAAAGAACTAGTTTCTTCAAATTCACTTCTTATAGAGGATTGAGGACTAGGCTCATTTTCAACTTCATATATTTTATGTGATGATATCGATGAGTACTCTTCTTCATTAAGAAAACATGAATCTTCATCATATTATCTTTTGTTGAGTCATTAAACAAAATTCAATATTAACTCTCGACTTCTTCTTACTTTCCGATAAGAATTTTGATGGGTTGGTGTCGTGACTCTACCTGTCATTTTAGTAATTGATCTTTGAAGAACATCTAATATCACTTAAATGATTACATGTCTCTACCAAGATTTGTCATTATCTTCTTCATCGATTCAATAATAAGAAGGTTAGGCAAAGTCCAAGCTAAATGGTTGTCTTGTCTTGGTTATACTCCATTAAATTAATAATCTTTTGAGTTGTAGTTCCCTTCTTGATCTTCTTTTTCTTACCCGACTTCTTTGATTAATGAGGCCTGCATTTAGTAGACTGCTCATCGTATTGTGATGAAGTAGTCTTATCAGAGTGCCGCCGAGAAGCCCAAATACTTGGTTTAGACATATATTTTAAGTCTAATATAGGTTTAAGTGATGATTTCCACTTAACTAGGGACATCTTTTCGCTTTAGCATTTTCTCTTTTGGAGACTATTATTTCCTATTCTTCAGTCTGAACTGATCCTTCTTTTGTCTTTGATGAATGATAGGGAAGAAGACGTAATCATCCTTGTAGACTCTCTTTTTGGGTTAACTAGAACACTATCATATAATGTAAATTCATTTCGTCGATACTTCCTTTCTAGCCAATCTTTGAATACATAACAATCTTCAATAGGATGAATAATCATCCGATGATAGGGACAGTAATTTGGATTACTAACTTGATCAGCTTCTTCAGGCCTTTTAATTTCTAGTAATTATAGACCAGCTCTGACTGATTGCCGAAATAATTTAGCCACACTGTCCCTTCTAAAGAAATATTCTATGTTCATCTTTTCCTTAAGAGATGGCCGCAATCGCTCATCATCTCCTATTGCTTGTTTTGGATGCTCCCCACCACTTGGAAAAGTCTGAGATTTATCATTGCCTCCTAATACCAATTTTGGCTATGGATCAAAAGGGACAGGCTTCTTTCCCTTATCATCATTATACATTGGTTATTTTCCTTTTTCTACATTATATATCACTCATTTTTCACCATTTGAGCTACAAGAAGCTGCATGAGTTTTGTTTCTTCTTGAGTCTGAAGGTTTGTTTCTCTTTGCCTTATTTTTAGATTTTACTTAGGCGATTTGAAAATTTGGCCACCCGTAAGTCTTGGAATGTTGTAATTGACGTCATACATAAAATGATGTCATTTTATCATCCATATTACTATTAATTGGATTACATGTTTTCTTCAATTGTTGCTCATATTTTTGCCAGCCGACTTATGAATTTTATCAACTCATCTTTTCTCCTCTTGAAGGCAAGGTCGTGAATGTTATTTTCTTGGTTGCACTGGAGAACCTCTTCATGAATATTATCTCTAACTCAACAAAGGTTTTAACCAAATCATTCAGCAATTCTGCATACCACTCAAAATTTGAGGTCGGTGTGATGAATGAAAAAGTAGCATCATTCCTCTTGTGTTACCACAAGTAGCCTTAGATGTTGCTTTGGGTTATGCCCATTGAAAGTATTAAATTTTGGCGAGTAACCTTTCGTATGACACTTGATCATATTCAGATAGGCGACACTTACCAACTTTTTGCTTTCTGGTCTTACCTTTATCTTTTCATTAATTATTATTTTTTAGTTGAGCAAACTATTCTAGTACTAGCTATAATTTAAATTATCAATTGAAGAGTTGGTTAACTTTCTTCCTCAGCTTGTGTAACATGTACTTAGAGCTTGAAACTAGAGTGATGGTGGTATAGAAGTTGTATTATTAATGATTAGTGCTATAGTTGATGTGATATTCTTCGCAACATATCCATCAAGATATTCATTTGTACCATCATATCAGTCATCTTGGTACCAAGCTATGCAATTTCCTTATTTTTGACTTCCATTTGATGTTGCATTTATCTTTGCTCTCTAGCTAACACAGTCAACAAGTAGGCTCTTCTTCTTCCTCTATTTATTGTTGTTCTGCTCCCTGCTCATTTTCAGGAGAAGAACTTGACTGTCCTTCTCCTTGTGCATTTATGGAGGTTATTGGTTGGGGTGATGATGGTGATTATAAAAGCATGTACCGGTGACATTTCTTGGTTCAACCATATAAACAGCTTCAACATCCATGATCTTTGATCTTGCTCTCTTTCCTCTTGATAGATTGAAGATCCATTCTTACTTACTTTTGTGAAGACTCTCATTCATAAACATCAAATTGGTTCAAGCTCCTGATTCACATTTGATGATCTTTGAGAAAGTTCATCTATCTCGACCATATAGATAACATCCACTTTCATAGTGTCTTCTTCATTATCTTCTTCTTACACAAACTTAATCGATGTTTCCGTGGATCTCTCTAGTTCAGTGTATAGAACAAACACTTCTTCCATTAAAGGACTGCGATCAAAGTCAACCTTCTCTTGTGGGGGTGAATCTGATCGATCATGAGATCCCCTAGAGGATTCTCCGGTGTTATGTCATGTCTTTCATGATATCTTCTTTAGGTATCCACTTTGAGTTATTTTTTTAGGTGGATTTTGAGTATATGTATCAAATGTCACACCTCTTTCTTTCTTCAGAGTTTTATTATGGGGCATTGGCCTCCATACCTGCTTATCCTTTCAGGACCTTTCGGGATTCATGACATGGTCCAGTGTCACACTCGATACGTAAAGCATACTTGGCTGATTAGTTACCAAAGAGATGGCAACCTCCTTGGTGGAGCTTCATATTTTCAATCACTTGCCTCATTTTCTTTTCAATAAGCCTCTTTACTTCTTTAAGAACGTTGTGTTTGACATTTCAAGCGTCTCCTCCTGTGGTGGCGGAGCTTAATTGTTGAGTCCATAAAGACTACTTTACCTTACCAATAGAGTTATTTCTTTTTACCCACTTTAGATTGTCAAAGTTGATATGGGTAGGAATACTCCGCTACATATTGCTTGTTCACGGTGGTTCAAAGGGGATTTGTTGAGCCCTCAGCTCAGCATTTCTTCTTCTTCTCTGCCTTCTGGTTTATTTATTTCCTGAGGAAGCTTCATGATCATGCTTTCCAGGTACTAAAGGTTCAATTGGAGAAACAATTATACCATGAGGCATTAAAGACACGATTTTCCCACTGACAGATCTTTTCATTGCGGGGCTTTAGATTGGCCAAGTCATTTAAAAATTGAAGTTCTTTATCGAGAGAACTCTTTAACAATGGTTGGTTACTAAATTGGTTGGTGAGCATGACTAATACGAGCTTCAATAACCTGAGGCCTTCCAACATGGCCTCGGATGAGTGCACCACATGTGGGTACATCTGGAGTTGTAGCTATGATAACTTGGAAATTCAAGCTACCAAATTGAATGGTATCATCTCATGTTGTGAATCCCAAGCATGTTTTCCGCCCTAGATGGACAGTGAAAGGAGTGCTTTGTAGATCCATTCTGCAAAAATGAAAGATTGGGATTAGTAATTGGTAATTATTATTTAATCTCATACTTTTCAAAATAAAATGCTAAAAATAAAAGTGTAATAAAGATATACTTGTTGACCTCATTTTTATGATGAGCTCTCAACCCCTCCATCTTAGACATAGGACTTCTCTTAGACTTTAAGAGTTCCTTAGTCTTAAGACATATCTGATTAGGTAAATCAACCTAGCCTTAGACAGATAAGCTAGACATAGAATAGGTGCCTTGGGTGTTAGGAAAATTTTTGCCACATAGCTTGAGCCAAATTCCTCACTTCCTCCCTTCAAGTCAAACTCCAAACCAAACTAACTCCAAACTCCAAGTTAAATCAACATCAAAACTTAAATCAATTCCAACTTAATTGATTTTCTCAAACTCAAATCAATTCCAAATGATTGAAGCTTATGAATAAAATTCCAAGTTCAAAAATATTTCCTAAGTCCTTTGATTCCTCTTGGACTTAGCCTAAATCAAATCAAATCAATTCAAACTCAATAAATTTTCTCACAACCCATTTATATTTTCATTTATATTCACATATTTAAATGAAATATAAATTCAAATCAATCAAACTAAATTTAAAATTCAAATCCAAATCAAAAATCTTTCCTAAGTCACTTTGATTCTATCTTATAGACTTAGCCTAAATCAAATCTAAATCAATTCAAATTCAAGGAATTTTCTCATAAGCCATTTATATTCTCATTTATATTCATAAATATAAATGAAATATAAATTCAAAATTCCAAAAATAAATTCAAAACTCAAATCCAAATTCAACCAAAATCCAACCTAAGCCTTTCAAGTCAAAATCTTTAACTTAGCCAAACCGATTTCAAATCAAGCCAAACCCTTGATATTTTTTTTCTTCATAATTCATTCAACCCTTCAATCGTGAATCCAAATATAAATTCAAATTTCAATCATCAATCCAAAAATAAATTTAAAACTCAAACTCAAATTCAATCAGAATTCAACATAAGCCTTTCAAGTTAAATTCTTGAACGCCAAATCAATTTCAAATCAAGACTTGATTTTTTTCTTCATGATTCAATCAATCCTTCAATCATGAATCCAAATATAAATACAAACTTCAATCATCAAACCAAAACTAAATTCAAAAATCAAACAAGTTTCATATTCACCCTTTGAACTTGATTGTCAAATGATCAAAACTCATTTGACTTCAAATCTCTTGCAAATGGATTAATATTTCAATCATAAGTCCATATGTGAGTTCAATCAAAATCAATTCAAGCTTTGACCAAGCCATTTTATTACCACTTAACCCAAAGTGACCTAAAGTACCCAAATTCTAATCGATTGGATTGAACTAACCATCACATTATGAGCACAATCATCATAAGATGATCAATCACTCAAATTCGGTCAAACTAAGTCAAACCTAAGGGTTGACCAAGGCAACATTTGACCAAAATGAAACCTAAACAAGCCAAAATCCACCATAGATCAAATTGATTGAAACCATTGATCAAAACTCATTCACGGTCAATGTTTGAACTTGACCAAGTCATCATTTGAGCCTAACCCAGCCCAATTGGCCACTTGACCTAAGCTGACCCAACTTAACCTAAAAAGTCAAAATGTGTCAAAACTTGATATATGTCAAATTGATTGAAAACAATGGGTCAAATTCATTCTAAAATGCTTGTTGAACTTGACCAAAGCCTCAATTGGCCAACTAAACCCAACCTAGCACAATTGACCTTGAACCCAACTTGAACTGAAAGGTCAAATTAAGACAAATTCAAATATAAACCAATTTGATTGGAAACAAAGATACCAATCCATTTCAAATGATCAATCAAACATAAACCATGACCTAAGGTCAAATGGGTCAAATTATCAACTTGATCCATTTGACCTAAATGAAATCAAATGAACCAAATCAAATATAAATCAATTTGAACTAAACCAATGATGCCAAAACATTTCAAATGGTCATATGAACTTATTTGGTTTGACCCAATTTAATTGGTCAACTTGACCCAAGTAGACCCATTTTGACCTAAATGGGTCAACATGAGCCAAATCATATCAAACCAACTCCAAATTTAATGAAACTTGGACTAACCCATTTTTCAATCATACCAAACATATTAAAATTGAAATTAAGGTCAAATGACAATTTTACCCCTAGGAAATAGGGTAACCTAAAATCAAAACCACTTGGAATTTGGTCAATTCCTTTTCATGGACACTTGGCATCCTCTTAGTGGACCAAATGGTGACAATGGTGCACATGACCCCATGGGTTTGGCAATAAGCTAAAACCCCACCCCATGGACGAGCACATGAGAATCCTTCCTCCACTCATTTCAAGCATGGGAGCTCCACCCTCCTCCACTCAAAATTGAATAATACTCCTCTCTAACAAACCCATTGCATGAGGTGTTGGATCAAAATGCATAGAGCTTGGCCGTCAGATTCTGGGAAGATATACCTCTAATTTCACTTGACTTGCATTGTCTCCTGTTCGATTAAAGCTTAGGAACTCAGGGGAAGTGATTCCAAGCTCCCCCAAGGTTTCCTTAGCATTTTCCATTTCCCCATTTTTGGATTTCTTCAAACCAAAAATAAGGGAGTTCAAGTGAAATTCAATCTCATTCAACTCTCCACTAGAGCTCAATTCCTCTTGCAAGCCTCTTGAAAGGATCAAATTGAACTTCCCTGAAGCTTAATCTAAGTCCTCAAGCCACAGAAGAGTGCACTTGATCGAGGCCGAGCCTAATTGAAGGAGAGCTTGGTCCATAGGAAGATCCACTCAACCAAATCACCTCAAATCTTTAATAGGGCTCTCCACTACGAAGCTCAATGGATGGGCATGATAGCCTCCAGTGAGGTATGCCCTCAACTCGAGCTTAAACTAGCTATGGTGTGGTCCATTATAAAAGAAATGTTCACTTCATGTTAAACTAGCCGTTGGATCTTCATCTCTTGCTTAATGATGGTGTGGGATGAATTTGGGGTCAATCTGAGCTCAATAGAGCTCGAATCATTCCACGGAAGGTGGACGGTTCCCCTTTTCTGTAGGCGAGCTTAGGGAAGGATCATGGGTCGTCCATTTGTGCATTTTAGATGGACGGCCATGATCAAGACACATAGGATCCCTGATTTAATCCTATTAATATTGTGGGCTCAATCTCAACCGTTTGATCTTAGATCGATGGGAAAGCGCATTAGTGATCAACACCGATGTGACAACTTAGTGGCCTCTCCCATTAGCGCCTTCCACATGGTGTCGACGGGATTAACCACTTAATTAGGCTATTTAATTAATGAATAATCATGGAAACTTTAAAATAACATAACTAATTCTAGAAAAATCATAAAAATCTAAGGAGAATATTCTAAAATTATTTTCAATGGATTTTGAATAGTGCTTTTTTCTTAATTAAAGTTTTATTGATAACTTAATAATCCTAATTACTCCTTAATTATCTCACTGATTAATTCCAAACTTCTCATGTGCATTAGGGGGATGACTTCTACCTCCCCTAATTTTCTTGAGATTTATTGGTGTGTTAATGAGGGAGATCAATTAATCAATCATTAATTACCCTCTTTATATAATTAAGGGTAATTAAGCATATGAACAGTGATTTAATCCCTTTGTTAAGTTAATTAAGCCTTGCTTAAGTAGAGAAGAGGTTTATGGAATGGATTTGGGGTCCTAAGCCATTCCCTCTTGCCTTCCTTAATCCAAACTTCATTGGGCTAATCCCTACTTGCTTAATTACTTTGATAAAATTTTCAAAACTTTCCGACTTAATCAATTCATTTTGGGTAGGTGCTTTGTTCTAAGTAGCTTAAAATCAAATTCCAACCCACATGTGTGGGAAGGGTTATGAAAGAACTTAAATTAAACCCTTTAGCTTAATTAATCACTAATTATGAGCCAATTGCATTAGACCCTTTCTTTCAAAGGTGCATTGTTGATTTAAATTCCTTGTGTGATTTTATGTCATATCATTGGCTCATAATTATTTGATTAAGTATGTTAAAGTGGTGTAGGTAAGGGGTAATTAATATACTTAATTCACACATTAACCTAATTAAAGCATAAAATTGGTCTAATCACCTAAAAAATTAAACTAAAACACCATACACATGTGGGAATGGGTTAGGACCAGCAAACTCATCTCACATTTCTCAAATTGAAATCAAACTCAAACAAAATTCAAACTCTTCTTAAAATAAATTTGATTTACTTTAAATAATCTTATTCATAGGATTGTCTTTAGGAATTAATTAGGGTGAATGAATTTATATTTCTTTCATCACTTTATTTTTTTCTAAGCATGCTAAATGTGTATTCCATATGAAAATCATGCATTCATGCTTTTTAAAAATCAAATTAAAAAATGAAATATTTTCTTTATGTCAAATTGCATGTTTTGGCTAAAGTAAGAGTATGAATGGCTATTATCACTATTAAAAATTATTTTCAAAAGTTATAAATCAATCATCAAAACTAAAAGGTATGCTACTTATGATTAATTCATATGAGTAAAAATATAAAGATGTGCATAGTGTGGTTTTCCTTCTCTTTTCTTTTAGCATAGTTTTGAATAGAATTTTGCAAAGTGTGTAGTTCATTTGAAAAGAACAAAACACTTGCTTAAATCCTTTTTTATTTATTCTTTGTTATTACTTAAGAAGGACTTCCACAGTTATACATATAAATTACATAAATAAATCAAACAAACAAACACAAACTTTTGCATCTTTCTTTTCCATTCATTTCTTTTGTACATGCATATGTATTTATGGAAAGTGGTATATTAGTCTGGACAACCCCGGGGTTGTGAGAATTTAAGTAGCCCTAAGTAGGTCTTGTACCTTACACCCCTGGTGGTAATAATGGTACCATACACACTTATGCCTTTCAAACATATAAATGTGCATGTGAAAAATGGATAAAAGAATCACCTTTTCTACTTAACAAAATCATGCATCATAAAGCATCCAAATTTCCTAAAGTAACACTATTTAGCATTTATCATTAAGATGTGCTAAACATTCCCATTTGCATGTATATATATGCTTAGGATTCATTCATATGCATGTTACACATGTTGGGAAAGAAATGAAGTGATGTGTGTGTTATGTGATAGTATTTCACTTTACTTACCCTTAAAATGCCTTTTCTTTTGAATAGGTTTGTTTAGAACATATAAACTTAGGATTAATTAAAACACATAATAATATATTCACTAAACAAAAATCAAATATGAATCTACCTTAGAAATTACTTAAGGTAGGGAGGAAAGAGAAGTTCTCTTCCTTTTTTCTCTCTTTACAACACTTAGTAATTAATCCTAGGTTCATTCAAACTTAATCAAAACATAAAATAAAATTAACCCAAATTAGCTAAACAACTTAAATGAAACCACCCTCTAAGTTGAACATTTTCATACTTAGAAATCTAAACCTTAAACCCATAGCTAAGCATACCACACAAACCTTAGATGGCACACACATTAGACTAAGTCACCATTTATAGATTTAGATTAGGGCGGTTCATGGTTTGATGTTTACTTTTGTTTTATGATATTATATTTTAGTCTGTATGTTAGGGTGTATGTGCGTAGACTGAATGGTAGGACAATTTATTCTAATCAGTATCTTCTACAGGATATTGTACTTAAGGAGCGCTATAATAAAAATAAAATATTGCTTTTGATATGCACGTGCTTATACCTCTAAGCATAATCCAAAATAGGCCAGGTGGACTTGGTTACCCTTGTGTGGGGTGCTAAGTCCAACTTATACATATACATGCTTGGGATTGTATAGTTTGTTTAGCTAATCTCTATTTTATAGGTTTTAGTTAGACTTCTTTTTCTCATTTTCATGTACTTTTGTAATTAGGATTTTAGAATGATTGTTATGGGAGATTAGGATGAGCATTGGTTATAAGATTACATCTTATGTACCATATGAAGCCTTTGGAGTAACCACATTCCAACCGTCCAAAATAAGGAACCAAAAGATGAAAGAAGAAAGAAGAAAGAAGAAAATGAGAAAGAAGAAATGAAGAATGAAGACCCCCATGACATGAATTCCTTGCTTAAATATAATTAATTCATTTGTAATCCAGGTTGTATAAGGGTAGAGCTCGGCTACCCAATTTTTTTTCAGGTTTGTGCGATGGAGCCCAACCACAAATGGTCTTTTATTCTTTTGCGCTAGTTTTATAAATTGTTTAATGTTTGTTTAACTTGTGCATTAAGATGGCATCTTTTCCTAGTTTCTTCCTTGCTTTGATGTATGGCCTAGATGACAATTAGGCTCTTAGGGAAAAATAAATCTTCTACCAAATTAATCAACTCAAAACTAAAAATAAACAACTCATAACCTCACCTAAAGCTTAAGTTATAAAACAAGATAAAAGAATTAGCAACCCCTTAGCTGGATGTTGTTTTACTTTTCTGACATCATGCTTAAAAAGCATATTATTTCACTCTTGATTGGAGGGCTTCCACCTTTGCCAGAGAACTTGGCTTGACCTGTGAGAGCCATGGTGGAAACACATCTCCTTATCTTGTTGATTTTGGCCCATAATCTAATTTCACATGCATAAGGCATAAAGAATCCTAAAGCCTGTGTCAAATTGATTGTCCAAAATAAAAACATAAAATGTAACAAAATTTGCATTAGATTTAAGTCATTAAAGCATTTCATACATGATCTAGTTTCTTAGGAGTATGTTTTAGGACTTAGTCTCTTTCTAATTAAATAATAGCTTAGCTATCTTACAAAAGCATTTGACTTGCTTACATATTTTAAACCTATAGGAGGAGTTAGTTGGTGGCCACCCCCAGGCAGTTATAAGTTCAACAATCGGGTGGTTTATCCTCCCATGTGTAGGTAAACCAAATATCCATTTTTGCCTTAGACTTAGGTCATACTTTTTGTCCCTCGCCAAAGCTCCCTAGATTTAGGTTCTAAGGTTTCTACTTCCCTTTGTGGGCCACGAGCATAAATCCTCACCTCTTAAGTATTTCCATGATTTTGTGTCATGGAATTGTAAGCCCTACATTTCTAATAAAAATTCAACTCAAATAAATTAATTCAACTTCAAAAATGTAAAACCCAACAATAGGGTAGTTTGGCGTGCTTACTAGGCTTCCTAGTACCTTAAGCATCCCCTACTTCATTTGACTTGATAAAACTCCTCCTCTTCGATCCCACTTGACTTTCTAAAAATAAATCAATCGATTGATAGTCCTACCTTTCAAAATCTTTGGAGATAATGATCATTTACCTTAATCAAGAGAATTCCTAAGGAATCTATTTCTTAGGATGTAATTATGGGGCTCACCAGAACTTAATGAGAAATTTAAAATAAACCTATTTTACTTTTCCATGCAAAGTAGGGAAGAATTTCGTACATTCAAGACCCATAGTCCTTAGAGTCCTTATTGAGTGATTAGGTCCATTGTGGTGGTGACTTCTATCTCTAGAGATAGTACACATATCCTCAATGTCACACCCGATCACCCTAATAAGAATATTTGTGGATCTGCGTGGCATCCCAATAAGGCATATTTTAAATATTTTATTTTCATGTATCCTTCTTTTAAGGGAAGGGGATAGATGAAATATATATAACACTATAGAATAATTCATTTGATATAGAGCCTCATATATTAGTAATTTAAATTTATTACACATTTAAATCACCATTTTTTATTTTGAATTTTCAAATATTTTATTGCTACTATAGTGCATATATGACTAACCTAAGATGGAAAGAGAATCTTGTTCCCAGCATAGTCGCCAGAAATATATGGGCTCCAAAAATTTGACACCGACCTCTCACATTGAACAGAGTATGTTTAAATTTCAATGTAATTTTCAGAAGACAGGTGAGATAGTAGATAAGACACTACCAAGAGATTTCATCCTCATTTGGTGAGGACTTTAGATCTGGTTTCAGGTTTCCTACATGTGCAAGCCCTTATAGTTAATTACTCCTCTCAATAAGTGAGAGAGAACTTTCGATTAAGGCTAGTCGCTTAATGTAAACATATAGTAGCAAATTAAGATTTAGATTTATGAAATTCACCATTTTAGCTTAAAGCAAATTATTGGTGGAATGATGATGCTCGATCTAGATCTCATGGTTTTGTCATCCTAGGTTATCGCGGTCCCTGGTCTACTTAGTCAAAGGAGGTACAACCTCGAACTTATCATTATGCACACGCCATCCAAGTAATCCTTATAGACTGGGTGTTTGTCTAAGGAGATAATCTTAAGTCTACCTTAGTCGATAGAGGGCTTTATCAAAATTCTATGATTCACAACTCAAAGGGCAAAGCCATTGGGGAGCATGGTTATGGTCGTAATATAATGGAGTCTTCACAAACCACCATCGAGGACTGGTCAGAATCGTGATGTGGAGCCTCCAAGCCATGTAGTCAGAGGACATGGGCCAAGTTCTTACTAGCATGGGATTGATTAAGAACATAGCGTAACACTTGATTTGACATTGGCTCCTTTGTGAGTTGTGAGTTAGAATTTTTTATTTGTCGATCCGATAAATAATCATGATGGTGGATGATTGAGTTTTGCTTAAGCTTTAATGATTGAATTTCATTTGAGTAGTTTTAGATTGATATTTGATTTAAGTTAACTTGAAATTAGAATCATATTTTGATGGAAGTATCCTCCCATTGAAATCACCATTCAACAATGCCATCATTAGGATAGTTACTTGATTAATTTGAATATATTTGAGATACTATCAACTCGCTAGCTCCTAATAGAGGATCGATCTACTATCATATGATGTAATTAGCTTCTTAATAACTTGAAATTCTTATAATAGATTTTAGGTCTTGTTAACCCGATCCAGCTAAGATTAAACCAGAAGCCTTGCACAAAGACAAACACTTGAATTTAAGCATTCGGAAAAGGCCCATGCAAGTATATTTAAGAATGCCTTAATTAACGCCTTATGTTCGCTTATATGATGTGTTGCAAATCCGGCGGCATTAGAAGGCAGAAGCAGAAGTGAAGTCAATAGTTAAGGACGAAGTGAGGTGTGAGCGGCTCGATCCACCACTATATTCACATCCTAATTTTGTAACTAGGAGTTGCATTTCAAGTTCTTACTTCAAAGTAGACTGCATATATTGTAGACCCCATATGTTATAACCTTAAATTTAATTGAAGCCTTCTTCAATTCATTTGAATCGAGATACTACAATATATGCATTCAATAAGAAATTTTACGAAGCTTAATAATTTATTGTGAGTCTTATTTATATTTCTCCAATTTGATTTCAAATTTATTCAATATGAATTAGAACATAATTCACTTTTTAATTGGAAAGCCACTTTATAAGTCTTTTTGTGGATTTCATTTGGAATTCATTAATTTTGAAGACAAGCAATAGATATATTAGAAGTGCTTTAAATTCAACTTTAAATGCAAGCTCCAAATGCTCATTTAAAGGCTACATTCATTCATGAGTTGCCTAATTGAACTTGTGCTTGTAAGAAAGTTATCAAATTACTTACACACTTTTATTTTCAATTTGAAATTGGACATTTAGATTCATCATTAATCATTTGTCATTTAGTATTAAATCAAAACCCTTATAAGTCTTATGCATATTCAATCAAGACCCTTTAACTCTTCTTATCTAAATTCATCTTTTATTAATTTCAATTTACAATTGCCTATTAGTTGCTGAGTTGGCATTCTCATCTACTATTATGTTGAAGTTATGAAAATTAAGGTTTATACATGTCAAACCATACAAATATTTTATAAATACTTCGATTGAATATAAGACTCATCCACTTCTATAAATTAGAAGTTATATCAAGTAAATGCAGACTCACTCAATTCTATAAATTAGAAGTTATATCAAGTGAATGCAAGACTCACCCACTTCTATAAATTAGAAGTTATATCAACTTATCCACACTTCACGACTTGGGAAGAAAGAGAGGTAAAATGATTCTTGTCCCAAAGTTCAAGTGTACATTCAAATTTTTGCCATTCATTGTAAGTTCTTTTCCCTCCCATCTTTCTTTTATTTGATTCTTTTAATTTGAATTTAGATGTAGGTTTCTTTTTTTAGTGCTCTTAAGCCTGTTTCTTTTTTTATTCCTCCATTTTTTTTCTAAGTCCAAAGATTTGATGAAATTGTAGCATGGGGACATCTAACAATTTATTTTGGCTTGCTCAAGATGCCCTATTTGAAAGTATCTACTTCCACACCATAGCAATTTTCATCCGCACCCTAATAAACATGACGAGGCCTTTAAACCTTCAAAGAAACAGTTGCACAATATATATATTCACATTCACACACCACTTATTTTTTTTTATGCGTTTTGTAATGATCAGATAGAGAGGGAGATGGAAAGAAAAGAACCCGATGACGGTGTTCCTCTCCGACTGTGACAAAAGGAAAGGTCCGAAGGAGACGTGGATGCTGTAAGAGAAAACCCGATGATGTTCTCCGATCAAGCAAAAGGAAATTGGAAATTTCAGTTTTGAGAAGATGAGGGAAAAATGAAGGGAAGGAATTTCGGATTGGGAGCAAATGAGGGAAAATGGAGGAGAGGATTTTTAGTTTGGGAGTAAATGAGGGAAAATGAAGTGAAGGAATTTCGGTTTTGGGAAGAATAATGGAAAATCAAAGAGGTGATTTTTGGTTTTGGGAAGTTTCGGTGGAAGAAGAGGAAGAAGGGTGGAAGAAGAGGAAAAAGAGTAGAAAACCTTACCCTTTCTTGTGGTTGGAGAGGAGAGGAAGAGAAGTTTCTTGTGTGAGGTTTTGGATGAGGGGGAGAAATTCGAAGTGGGAGAGAAGGGAGAAAACTGAGAGTTTCTTTCTGCTAAGTTAAGAAGTACCTCAAAGAAGGAGGCTATTTGAAGAAACCGATGAAGGAGACGTTTTCATTAAGAAGAAGAAGAAGGGAGGGAAGCTTATGAAGGGGATGAATCACAAGGGACAAGTGGCCTTGAACGCGGTGAGGGGACGAGGGCCACAGTGCTCATGCAAAGAGTCGAGTGAATGACTTGGTCGTCCAAGAGAGATAGATATTGGATTAGGTGATTAAGTTAAAAGTTGGGCTCTAAATAATATTTTATTGCTCAATCGGCTTTAATATGAACTTTATACCAACCTTATATATATATATATATATATATATATATATATATATTGATTCAAGGTTATTCTGATATTTCGAACACAATGACACAATTCGTTTCAGCCACAATCGGAGGTTTCAAGTCGCCAAATTGGGTCAATTTCACCAAAATGCACTATCATTTCTGACCGCCGATTTTTTGTGCACTTGTCTCAATTGAGTGCTAACAATCTTACTAGTTTCAATATCCAATGGCAATCAATTTCATAAACGGAGGTCATTTGATTTATGTCGCCTCTCTGACCTCAATATGCGTGTAAGCACATTGATGACTCGACGCTTTTATCGCTGATCATCGTTATGTAATATTAATATTAGCCAACATTCAAAATGCAATTTGTCCGCTCATCAATCGGAGGTCATTTCAACTAATTTTGGCCGTATTTCAACCGATTTGTGCATTGTCACTTCCGATCATTCAACATTTGCACAGACTCATCCGAATTGAGTGTGAATAGTCTCATTTGATAGTTTTCGATATTTTGAAGCTAACGGCGTAATCAATTTTATGAACGAAAATTGTTTGGACATCGTCACAGCTTCTCGACTCTGATATGCACCTTAACACATTGATACCTCGATCGCTTGATCGATTGATCTTTAGATAATGCAGTATTTATATTTTAACCAATTTTAATGTTTTGAATGCAATGGCAAAGTTCGTTCATTGATCGGAAGTCATTTGATGTTTTATGATCTCGCCCAGCTTGTGCTCTAAAGCATCCGAAGTCAATCAAATTCACCTTAAAAGCTCGATTCGGCTTGTGTAGCATATGTGAAGGTCAACACTTCCTCCATATCTAACACAATAAAATCTATAGGGATTATGAATTTATCAACTTTAACCAAAACATCATTTATAACTCTATAAGGACATGTCAAATATCTATCGACTAACTGAAGAGATATATTAGTGGGTTGGACTCCTCCTAATACTAACTTTCAAAAAGTAAATAATGGCATCAAATTGATACTAGCTCTAAGATCATGTATAGTGCAAGGCATTATAGAACTATTTTTTTTAATTATAGAACTACACTCCTCAATCAAAATCACAATCTTGTTCTATCCTTTCTCTCTTTTATATAGATGCCTTCATGAACTTTGCATATATTAGCATTTGTTCTATGGTTTTAACAAATAAAATATTAATTGACAACTTCTTAAGCACTTCTAAAAATTTTAAAAATTGCTTGTCAAGATTTTACCTTTGGAGTCTTTGAAGAAACTATGTCGATTGTCTCTCTCTCGTCTTCTTAAAAACTTCTTTCTCACCTTATTCTTTCTGCCTCATTTCAAATTTCACTTCTTTATTTTCTTGAATAGTATCTTCTAAATTCTCATTTTTATATTCAAGTATCTTCTCATCATTCTTCACCTCTCCTTACTCTTTACCACTTCTCAATTTTATGCATTACATTATTATTTACTCTTTTTCTTAAGATTCACTTTGGTGTTACTAAGTAGTCTATCCTATGATCTATTAGTTAAGTCGTTAGTCAATTTTCCTAATGAATTTTTATATTTTTAGTAGAAGAAACTTGACTTTATAGTTGAGCTCACATTTCAATACTAAATCCTTAAGTTAGTTTTGAGGAAGATACCCTAGTGGAACTATATTTTTATAATTTTAATTATTCTATTTTTTGATATTTTTCATTTTGGTTATAATTTTAATTATTATTTCAATAAAAATTAGGGTGTTTTCTCTAACCTAAGTTATAAGTGTTTGAGAAGGGGTCATTATGTATATTTGCTACATAATTAAGCATTTTTATTTCGTGATAACTAGACTCTTCTAGCTTAAATACTTCACTTCTTTCGCCAACAGGAATGCTAAGACTAAAATCATGACTAATTCCTAAGCTATCAATATTCTTAGACAATATTGCTACTTGTGAAGTCAACTTAAAAATTATATTAGAGTTAGGAATACTAGCAACTTTCTTAGGGTTAAGTCTATCAGATGACTACTGGAAATTATTAGTTTTTATTTCTTCAATCAAATTATATGCCTTCTTAAAAGGTTTATATGTAAGACTATCTCTGGCTATTGCATGTATGGTAGTTCTAAGTGATCATAATAAGCTATTATTGAATGAATAAATAATCAACCAATTAGGTAATGAATGATGTGGATATTTTCCCTATAATTTTTTGTATCTTTCTCAAGCCTCATAAATTGATTCATTATCCATTTGAATGAAAGAAGTAATATTATTCCTAACCTTAGTAGTATTAAAAAGTGGAAAATATTTAGCTGAAAACTTCTGAGCTAAATCATCTTAAATAGTGATAGATTCTTAGAATGAATTCAATCATATATTTTGCTTTATATTTTAAGGAAAATGAAAATAGCTTGCTAAGTCTAATTATATCATCACTAACCATATTATATTTAAAAGTTGTACAAATTTTTAAAAATTTGTTATGTGTATGTTAGGATCTTTTATAAGTGAACCACCAAATTAAGAATTTTAAATCATTTCAATAATTGAAGGTTTTAGTTCAAAGTTACTAGCTTGGATTGCTAGTCTACTAATATTTTGTTGTACTATATCTATTAAATGTATAATATAGTCTCTAAGTGTTTGGGATGTTCTACTTTTGTAAGTTGATTACCTATTTTAAGATTTTAAAATTGATTTCTCTTTCTTTCTTAAGTTTTCTATAAATTCTCTCTATTTTAGGATTAAATGACACAAGATTTACACTAAATTCAATAGCATACTAAATAGACAAACAAACTAACATTTTAAAACACCATATCTGATTGTGAATAAGTTTTATGACATTAAGTTTCAATTACAAAACACATAACAAATATAAAATAATTAATTACAAAATTAATAATTATAATTCTAATAACTTACTACACTTGAACAAAACTAATATAAATAATAGGTTGAATTAAAAATAGGCTGACAAGATTGATATTAACTTAACTAAAATTTCACAAGATCCTGACAACAATGACAAAAAATTTGACCAGCTAAAATGGTGTACATAATTGTAGCAATCAAGTAATATAGTAATGAGAAAAGTATCATTCCCTCGAAGATCTACTTAAAAAAATTTTATAAGTCAATTACTAATCTTGTTTTTAGTTTGGTTTTATCCAACTCGTTAAAATTAATAATAAGAAAAAGTTGTATTGAAGATTACTAAAATGTTCAAATGTTTTATTTTAAATTCATTATGGAAAAAGAATTTTGAATCTATGGATCCTTTAAACCTACTTATAATAATCTTTGTTTATAATGTTTTTTTTTTCAAAGTTATTATCAATCAATAGCAATTATATTTTATTATCTCCATTGAGATCAAGAAGACATACTCACTAAAATTAATTAGTTATATTCATAAATATTAACTAGAATGTAGTGCTTGCATTTTTAATTATCTCCCTTAATGATTATAAATCCTCAAATATCATGTGTGTGTGTGTGTACACCACACACACACATACACATAAGATATTTGAGTGTGTGTGTGTGTCTATATATATATATATATATATATATATATATATATATATATATATATATATATATATATATATATATATATAAAATTTATTTACTTGTCTCTAGTTGTTCCTCTATGACTCTTTAGATATCTCTAAATCACACTAGATTTTAAGATTGTGATTGATAATTTCACAACTAAATTAAGCATTGAGAAAAACAAAATAACAAATCATTAATAGCATGAAAATTACTCCAATATCAACATAAAGATTAAAAAGAAACTCATAGATTCACATAAATCCAGAGTTCAAATACTTAGTTCAACATTTTGGAAAATAAAGTATAAATATAATACATAAACATGTGTAGGAATTACTAGAAAACATAAAAAATGATATCAGTGCATTAGAAAATTTCTCTCCAAAAGTCAATGTCTTCTTCTTCTTGATCGCTTGAGTGTAATCCCATTCACACACACAAACTAAGAGTTCACTCTCTAAATGATACTAGAGACAAAATCCCATACTGAAAAAGAACTCTAAACAAAATGACCACATAACTTGTATCCTTCCTAAATCAATAGATGAATCCCCTCAAAAATATCTTTAAAATAGCACTTATAACTCCCCATAGTAGCTTTGAAACTATTTCAAAATTGAATATGATAGGTCATAGTGCCTAGGCACTGTGCTCTCTAATTTTTTGGCTTCAAATCACTGGTTGGGTCTAACGCTATAACGCTGTAAATCTAGTGTTGTGATATTATCTTTTCTGTCCTTTTTTTTTTTTTTTGGAAAACACTAGCTTCTGCATTTTCTTTCTTTCTTTCTCCAATAAGAGATTTTATATCATAAATACATAAAATTATGAAAATAAATTGTAAAATAAGTTTATTTTTACTTAAATATATATTCTAATTTGACTAAAATTTTTACTTATCAAAACATCTAAGCGGCGGCAAGAGTTGTCCATGCTTCAAGTGATATTATTCCAAATTCTAAGAAGGGATTAAGATTTAGTACTGTGAGCAATCCAATCATGGTGTTTAGTCATATTTATGTTGTCAGTGTTATTGTCTTATCAAAAACAGAGGGTGAAGGAAAAATTTAATTTCAGCCATATTTATTTTGTCTAGGCTAAATTTTTAATTTAAGCATATTTTAAACTATAATTAGTGAAATAAGCATTAAAAAAAATTTTAAACTAAATGATGGTTAACAAACAAGCGGCACATGGCGCGTCGCCGTTTACAAAAAAAAGCGGCAGATCGATAGAATTCCGATCTCATTTTTTCTCCTCGAAGCCCTCGGTTGAGACGCCGCGTGAAGTCGACCAACGCCCGCCGCCCTCTGGCGAAGCAAACGTCGGTAGAATGACGGGCAAAGTTTGGAGTGGATTTCGGATTTTTCAAAGGCTATTTTTAGGTATTTTTTTGATCTCTTCTTTTAAAGTGAAAAGCATGCAAATGTTGATTTTATGTGTTTTAACATGTGATTACTTAGTTTATCATGTGATTAGCTAGTTTTAGGATTTAGGCAAAGTTTGGAGTGGATTTAAGTTTTTTTCAAAGGATTTTTTTAAGCATTTTTTGGAACTTCTTTTTTTAAGTGAAAAGCACTAAAATGTTGATTTTATGTGTTTTAACATTTGATTACTTAGTTTATCATGTGATTAGCTAGTTTTAGGGTTTTAGGCATTTGTTGTTGGATTTGATATTTTAGGAAAACTATAAATTTTGCAAAAAAAAGAAAAATGAGGAACACATTTTAGATTTTGAAAATGTATCTGATATTTTAGGGAAATGTAAATTTTGCAAAGAAATGTTAGTTTTAGTTTTAGGCATGTGTTGTTGGATTTGGTATTTTAGAGAAAATATAAATTTTCAAATAAATGAGGATCATATTTTTAGATTCAAATGTAAAACTAATATTTTAGAGGAAACGTTAATTTTGCATTGAAATGTAAGTTTTAAGTTTAGGCATGTGTTGTTGGATTTGATATTTTAGGAAAAATATAAATTTTTCAAATAAATGAGGAATACCTTTTCCAAAGAAAATGTACATTTGACATCTGATATTTTAGGAAAAATGTTAATTTTGCAAAGTAATGTTTTATGTATATTTTTGTGTATTTTAAGTAATTTTTTTGTGTTTTAAATATTGAATATGATTGTATGTTTATTTGTCATGTGTTGTTTTGTGCTCATGGATGATTGAGAGAATTAGTAGTTGTATCAGTTATTACAATTACTTACTGGCAGTAAGTAACTTTGTTGGAGTGTAATTATGTTTTACGGTTTATGAATGTGTTGTTGGATATGTATGTTTAGGAATGTGTTTTATGTTGTGAATAAATTGATTAGATGTCCAAAATAAAAAATAAGATTTGGGGTTTGAAATTCTAGATGGTATTCATTTTAGTTGTCTTTACTTTAACAGAAATTGAGTCTCAGTGTTGTACTTTTTTATTCATCGAATTATGGCTAATTTTTTAGATAATTTGAGTCATTTTGTTAGAGTTAGGTGGTAATATACATCTATGCAGTGCGATCCATACAGTTCTTATGAATCTGATTAATTTAAACAGGTGTGCTATTCAGCATACCTGTCTCTAAAATAAGTTTTTTGATTCAAATATGAGTTCAGACACAGTTTGTTTAGTATTATATTACGGCAGCCAACTCAGTGTTAGTGATGATTTCTTCCCTATATACACTAATGAAAAAAATCCTTCTATACAAGTTTCACGATGGACTGATTTTACAAGCATAAATAATCGAATCATGAGATTACTAAAAGTTGATTCGATACATTTTAGAATTAATCTCATATGTAGATTTCTTGTTGGTGCCAGTTTCATTACTACTCCATTAAATGAAGATGAAGTATGTGAGTCAGTCATTAATGCGACAAGTATTACACAAATTATATGCGTCAAATTGAGTTCATAATTTCATTGGAGTTGAATTTCATCCTGAAAGCTATCCACAACACTATACTATCACAGAACCATATCGACCAACCTCAATGAAGGTTTCAGTAGGCATCACATCAAGTCATTATCCAATTAATCTTTTCCATTTTAATCTTATACGCATCATAATGTGCGACGATGAGAGATGTTATTCCATATTCATGTTCATCATATTGCCTCTACTTTTACTAGTATAGGTGAATACCATGGTGATCATGTAGCACCATTACCGACTAAAGATGAGGGCTACGAAATAATGCCTAGTGCAATGAGTTCTAACACAACTGATAGTGAAGGTGACATTGGAGAAGAATAATGTCTAGACTCTGGGAACGGACATTTGCTAAGAGATTACTCTAACAAAATAAACAGTGTTAAGGAACACATGTTCAGTAGCAATGATTATATTCAGGCCTACCATACAGCACAAGAATGGGATGAACAATTGAATTTTGATGGCCTCTCAGAAGATTCTATTTTTCTAGAAGAGAATTTCATTCCAGCAGACTTAAATGAGAGGATGTATTAACATGATAAAAGATACCTTAAATTCACTATTCAGGGTTGGTCCATAAATAATAATGTGTATGTAACATGTGACTCTAACAAGATGAGGTTCATTATACTTTGCATACATAGCGTCATTCCAATAAGCGTGCATGTGGCATCTACATGGTGAAGAGTGGTGCCTAGAAGATATCTAGTATGGCAGCCCCACACACATGTACTCATTCGATATTGAGTACCGGACACAGACAGTGCACCTCATAATTTATTAGCTACTACATCCAACCTGTCATTAGATACCAATTTGATTTGAAGCTCAGGAAAATTATTGGTCATTTGGAATCAAAATTTAACATTATGGTATCCTATATGAATGCTTGGGATGCACGTAAAAAGGCAATGCAGGCTATTTTTGGCAGTTGGGAAGAGTTATACTATTCACTTTGGATCCTTCATGGCTCTTGTATGTTGATTATGCAGTTATGCATAAACGTTCAAGTGAATCGGATATTTTAGGTCATTTGGATCATCTATTATTGGTTGGAAATTTTGCAAACCAACCCTGAATCTTGATGGTACATTTCTATTAGGAAAGTATAGAAGAACTCTTCTTACTGCAGTTGGGATTGATGTAAATAATGGCTTGTATCCTCTAGCATTTGCAATAATTAGAGCAGAGTGCAATGAGTCCTGGGCTTGGTTTATTAGGACATTACAGGACTTGATTCCGCTTATATGTACTTGGGCTAATTTATGCATTATCTCTTACCGACATTCAGGCTCAGTACATGGATGTTGTGAATTTTTTTCCTGGGCTAAGCATCGCCACTACATATGCCATCTTAGAGAGAATTTCAAGAAGGCATGCTGAACTATGGGAATTTTTGATGCTGAGTTTTTGTGTCAAAAGATGTACATGGCGTGTAATACAAATTCACACCTTTACATGTTACATGCACATCGTGAATATCAAAGTAGAGTCGCTAAGTAGATGCTTGCTAGAGATGTGGCGTCATGACTCATGATGGCGGATATCATTATGGCACGATGACCACTAATGCATCAGAGTGTTTCAACGATAAAAGAGGCATTGCCGATACAAGCTCTAATTACATCAATTTATTACAATCTTGTATCAATTTTCACCAAATGCCTTGAGACAGCTTTTGATTTAATCAGGCAGAGTGATTCGATATTCGCACTGCGCAAAGGCGCTGAGAATGAGTGTGAAGCTAGAGATGTCGAGCTCCAAGGATAAATAAATTCAGGTGTTTAGTATGTCCTCAATGTCATTTAAGGTTGAACTGTAAGAACAAGAAAGTTGTAGTTGTACATGCAGGCAGCCATATACTTCACATTCCTTGTTCGCATGTTATTGTTGTGTTAGAGCAACGTCATTTGTGCGACTTAATACACATTGTAAATGTACCTATGTAAGCTCAATTCTCAATGTCATCCCGATCGATTGATCGCCATCATATCACCGACATCATCGATTGAACCACCGAATATCGGTTAACCAGCGTAAGGACAGATATACCAACAAAATGGATGAGAATGTGCAAGTAATAGAATATGTGGAATATGCAAAATGTTGGGCACAATGAGCCACTTGTCCACAAATTGCTACGTAGACTTATTTTTTCCAATGTTGTTAGAAGATATTTGTTCTTGTTACTATGTATATCGTGTAGTTTTCGATTATTGTTACGTGTATGTTTTTTGTATATACTCTATATTGTTGCTAGTGTAGTGGTCAGAATGTGTAGTTCTTATGACTGTTGATTTATGTGTTTTCACTATGCTGTTGGTAGTAGCTATACATTATTAACAGGCTATTTTTGTTGTATGCCTCTGTAGACATGTATTTGTTATACCTGTGTATGTAGGACATCTTTAGTGTGTGCATGAATAGTTTACTTATGTGTATGTCTGCACTGTAGTTTTCTCAATATTATTGCTATAAGATGTTTGTTCTTCCTCTAGTTTATGTAAGTAGTTTATTTTATGGAGGACTTATTTTACATATTATGTTTACTTCTATTATTTTATGTTCCTATCCACAATGTTAATCAGACATTATTTCTTTTTTGGTGTTGACATGTACTGAAGTTGTTTACTTGACAATGAAATGGCATCTAGGAAGGAGGAGCATGCGATGTCGCATAGACACAACCAAGAGCCTCCAAGAACTACTGGCCCGCACCAAAAGGTACACCCCAAGATACCATTGCGTACATAGGGTTGCGCACCCATATCTGGTATGATTTATTATTTGTCAAAGCTAGCCTAAACTAAATACATTTTTAATTAAATCCTCAATTCATATTGTGCAGGCGACAGTTCTTGAGGCAGCATCACACATATTAATGTTCAGAGAGTGGCCATTAAACTTCCTCAAATTTATGATGGACTATGTGATGCTGGCTTAGATTGTGTTTCACAATTGCAGTATATCAGACTTGATCACCACCTGCTTAAAGCTTTAGTTGAGCGTCACCACAGACAAACACTTTTCATTTCATAGATGGTGAAATGACAGTTACGCTATAGGAAATGGCCATGATTCTAGAAGTACAGATTGATGGGCCTCCTATTATCGAACCAACAGTGATAGGGGAGGGGAGACAATGGATATCTTGGCATCGATTATTCATGAGACATCGTGAGCTCGAGTTATATATCATGATCTAGTACAGCCACATGTTACATCCACATTTCATATGGGGCAGGCGCATACATGGACATGCTTACCTTTACGTTGGCTGAGGTGAACATTTTATAAGGACTCATACTTGGATCTACCTTATGCTGACTTTCTGATGCACCTTAGAGCTTACATTTTGTTCACTATTGGCTGCTTCCTTCTGCCAGATACGTCTGAGTCTGAGATACATTTGCAATACTTACCGCTACTGGATGATTTGAGCTTATTCAGCAGGTACTCCATTGGAGCGATTGTGTTAGCACACTTGTACAAGGAGTTGAATGAAACCACAAGGCCAAAGCGGACCAACATGGTAGGATGTCTGCACCTACTTCAGGTTTGGTCATAAGAGCATGTACATGTTGGGTGACCCACATTGCACGTACCCTTTCTGGCAGAGTTGGATGGGCTGAGCATTAGTTGCAGGTGGAATGAGGGTTACCTACAAGAGATGACATATGCCCATGTTAGTGTGTATAGAGATGAGCTTGATGGGATGCTACAGAGTCAGGTATGAGTAAGAGCACAATTATTCATAGGATCACCTCTACAATCTTATGTATGACATATAATTTTTTTTCATATTTTAGGTGATATGGGAGTCGTACGGACAGCAGGTACGCATAAGAGTAGCTTTCGTCTACTTCGTTGGATAGGCTATTTGGCTCATTAGGGTACCTTTGATCAGCTGGAAAAGAATTGAGTGGTACCTCCCAGATCGTGTGCTCAAACAGTTTGGTCTGTCACCTAGAGTGGGCGTGGTGCCTATAGATCTTTCATTTCAGCGAGTCGATGATCGCGGAAAGGTTGATGTTGACTGAATTGATTATCACCAGGTCTACATATCCTGTGGGAGGCAAGACATAATTCAATTATTTTCGTGGATGATGTTACACCTCCTATTGACCCGTACGGTACAAGGTGGTATCGCCCTAGCTTTACATGCTGAGGGCTCCGACCATTCCTCCTACCACCTACTATCCTCGAAGCTCCTGGAGAGAGACTGATGATAAGCACTGAAAAACTGTATGTTAACTAAATATTTATATGTAATGAGTACTGAATTACAAACTTGTCTCTACAACGAGAACATATCTTGGACACACGAGATATTTCCCTTATTTCGGAGAGATCAATGCGATTTTCAACATTCAATCAACACTTATGAGGAGCGGGAACTATACAAGAATATGCACATTTCGAATGTGTACAAGGATATCGATGAAGCTAGTAGTTCTTCTCAGAACACCTTCGTTTTAACCACATAATGTAGGATTTGATGTGTTCATCGCCTATGATGTCACCATACAGTTACCCATTTAGCACACCAACTCCGTACTTATATCAGGAAGTCATGTTCAGTCCATTTCAATCATGGCAGGCAGCAGGCCCTCCCATGTATCCTCACCCACCGGTCTATATGCCGCATATGCATGGAGTATACCCTGTTGTCCCATTCCAGCTAGGAGCATCACAGGAGATACCCGAAGTTACACCCCTCGTGATCCAGAGCAAACCACTGACCAGGCTGAAGATGAAGCGCAACATCGACAGCACCATTTGTGAGACCATCCTCGGCGACCACCTGCTCAGTATACTCCAGGAAGTGACGCACTTCCATCACGCAGACATCGTCATCGTTAGATGTCGTCACTTGTCGTATTTATTTATAGAACGGATGGTAGCTTGATATACACTGTTTTCTCAATGTTATATATTTTTATGTACATTGTATATCGTGACATTTTTTTTATATTATATATTTCCATTAAAATTGCATTTTGGAATAAGGAATATAAGAGATATCTTGTTGGTATTGAAGCCAAATTTAGAATTTTGGAGAAGTAGTCAAGAGCTACGAATTTGTCATCAGTAAATATTTCAACTAGCAAACTTTGTAATGAGATTGCCACTATTATTTTTATTAATATATTCAATCAAATTTGACATGCTAAGTAAATCCATCCACTATTGCAATTTTGAATCCACCCATATCCACTAAAACTGCAACGGTCCAAAATCGCATCTCTAAGTCCAACATGTCGATTCCAACGACATACCAAACTCGCTTCAATTCGACAACGACCATGATCCAACCAAAATAATCGAGGCGCATCTATTCAAAAAATGCTACATTTTTTACATTAATAAAATTGCTACGCAAGGAGCCACAATCGCCTTTTTTGGTCAACATGAAAGTCATGAGGAATTTCATGTCAATTCCAAAGATACTGAGACAACGGACGACTCCAATACGTCCAAAATACCCAGCTAGTCGCACTTTTCAAAACATCGCCATAGTTTTTTTTGCACGTTGGCGAAAACTGCTACGCAATGAGCCACAATCATCTTTTTTGGTCAACATAAAAGTCGTTGGGAATTTTGTGTCAATTCCAATGATACTAAGCTCACTCAATTCCGACAACGGACGACTCCGATACAACCAAAATCGTCGGACGCACTATTCAAAAAGGCCGCAGATGCACAGATCAGCGATGCTACAAGGGCCACAATCGCCATTTTTAGTCAACATGAAAGTCAGGGAAATTTCATGGCGATTCCAACGATATCAATCTCGCCAATTCGACAATGAACGACTCGATACATCCAAAATACCGAGTCGGTCGACTTTTCAAAATACCGCGGTTTTTTCTCATTGACAAAACCGCTCTCAAGGGACCACAATCGCTTTTTTCGATCAACATTAAAGTCGAGAAATTTCGTCGATTCTAACGATACAAAACTCGCAATTCCGACAATGGACGACCGATACGCCAAAATACTACACGGCCCACGCTTTTTTTAAAAATAATTATTCTAGAGCCGCCTGCTTAACGCAACCGGCGCGATCGTAAGTCACGAGCCACCACCCGTTAAACGGGTGACTATGCCTAATTTTAAATTTTTTTTAATATTTATTTCGCTAATTATAATTTAAAATATACTTAATTTAAAATTTTAGCCTCAGTGTTATCGTTGAATATGTCTTGGCTCCATCTACGAATACAAGAATAATAACGCTTAACATGTAGACTATTAATTGAATCTTTCAAGAAGTGTAATTTATAAATGTGAGTTTCAGTGGAGCTTCAGTAGTGGCATTGATGCCAATATATATATATATATATATACACTAGTGCACGAGTTACTATTAAATAAGAAAAACGTACTATTTATAATGATAATGATTTACAAATTTGATTAATACCGCTAAGTCACACTTTGCAAAAACATATAATTATATCTCAAATTCATTATAATGATATCAACAAAAGAGAATTAATAAAACTCTAAATATGAATGCATTTGTTCAAAACTCCACGACACACCACAGAATCTTTTTTTTCTTAATATCTTAAGAGTATATTTAAATGCCCTGTAACTCCAACAAAAATTTTCTTCTTTTAATTTTTTTTAATATTTATTATTTTATTCTTTTTTTTTGAAATGGTATCAACACCCCACCCATCTTGTGATGCATGACTAATCCCACCTGAGCGCCATATTCATCACCCACATGTTGGCCCCACTGATTTTCCCACCATAAGGCCTCGCTTCCAGAGGATTCGAACTGATCCGGAGGGGTTCGGAGCACACCAACCAACCGAGCTAAGAGACGATGGATTATTATTTTATTCTTACATAAATTATACCAAAGATTCCTTAGCATATATAATTTGTTTACATTTCTCCATTGTTGCCGGCCACCAGCCAGAAATGTTCCAACCGAACGAAAAAAACAAGATTCGATCAACAATTCAATAGTATTTTACAAACGGCCACTCGATCGGAGGTGATAAAAATAAGATGATATATTCAGTACGAGAAGGCAACAATTTCTTTTTTTTTTTTTTTTTTTTTTTGGAAAGTTATGGGCATAGCACACAATTATTACGCATTTATATATATGACATCAAAATTTTGATAATTATAAATATATCATCTTTTCTAAACTTGAGAAGTGAATTTCACTTAAAAATTAATAAAAATATTATTTTTTGATGTAATATTAAAAATTTAGGTGTTATATATATATATATATATATCAGAATTTAATTATGACATGTGTAAATATATAAAAATTATAGGCTAGGTATGTAAATGTCCCTTTTTATATCACACAATTCTTACATTTCTATATATTAATATCTAAAATTTAATATTTATAAAAATAATACATAAATTTCTCATATCACATCAATAATATCACTATTATCATCTTTTAAAAATAAAACTCACTTTTTCATTTATAGAAAAATGTTATAGAAATAAAATTTAAATTTTAGATATTAAATATATAAATATATAAGAATTATATGATATACACGTAAAAATCTTACTTTTAATTTATATATCTTTTAATTCAATTGGAAACCTATTTGAAATGCATTGAGAACCTTTAAATGTCTTTTGAGGGCAGCGTTTTCAATTTAAAATGATTTAGTTGAGTGATTAAGAATGCATTAACACCTTATAAAAATATTGAAAAATTACGGTCCGTCAAAATGCACTATAGCGAAGGCCACTCAACTGTTGAAATACTATCGTGGTTAGTTATAACGACAAATTTAAAGATGAAAAGTTGCTTAAATTCTTCGGATTTAATTTTATCATTTTTAAATAAATAATTTTATAACAGAATTTTTTATATATTTATATTATAACGCACTCTGTTCTCTATAAATATGAGCTCCACAACTCCTCCATCCTCGCTCACCGGCGCGAGAAGAAACCCCATTCACTCCACCTCAGCGGCCATGGCCTCCTTCGCGATCGCCAACAATACTTCGGCAGTGGCTTCCGCAAGCCATAAGGCTATTAGAACTAAACCCATGAAAGGACACGGCGTGGTTTGTGCGGCCATGGATCAGCAGCAAAGCTCTGACTGTGGAGAAAACTGAAGTTAGAGGAAGGGAAGCTGGCAGCTTGGACGAGCATACGCCAGGAACGGTGGGAGGGAGCGCTCCAAGTACAGGGAGAAATCCTCTCTTTGGCTGGTATTATTCTTATACTGGCCCCTTTAATTTTACTTTCTCAGTTATCTTTCCCTATAAGCAAGCAAATTAATTATGGAACTAAGGATATAAATTTAGTAGAGAAAAAATGATTATAATATTTTTATTTTTCATTTTTTATGTGTGAAAACTAAATCATGTAATTAATTTTTTTTTATAATATTGTATGAAAAATATAGATTCTACAATAATAAATTTATATTCTATCTACAAAAATTATTTTAAGTTAAAAAAAAAAACCTCTGCTTCAACTCTTCTGCAATCATTCTAATGATTATACGTAAATATCTTTATATTTTATTATTAATTTAGATTTTATATCAATATTTTCATATCCTTGTATTATTGATAAATCAAAATTATGTGTTTTAATCTATTTTTTTTCATTTGGGATTTGAATTCAATACTTTAATAATAATTTGTAAGACACTCACTAACGTTAGCCAAATTAATTAATATCTATATGGTTTAAAAGAATTTAAATATACTGAATACATGAATTTTTAGAGCCTATTTTAAACTACTCTGATTTATTAATTTTCTGTGATTTTTTTTATTTTTTATTTTTTTGAATTTCTAATTTGGGAACGGAATTGAAGATGATTAATTCTAAAATATTGAACTTATAAATAAAGTACTAATGATAGACATTTGGAAAAATAAAAGTTATATAAAAAAGAGTAAGACTGCAAATCGTACTTAGAAAACGATAACATAATCCAACGCAAGAGACAAATATATGCCAACTTAAATTCTTTTGCCCACCAAAAAAATAAAATAAAATTACATTAAAAAAAAACTAACAATTGGATCAAACCCTTTCATTTTAAAGAGTTTTATCAACGTAAGAGATAAAATGCAATAATAGCAATTCACTATTTTTTTATGATTTCATAAAAGAAAATCAGATCGTGAGAGAGAGAGAGAGAGAGAGGCAGAGAGAGAAAGATTTATTTTATTTTATTTATATTTTATTTTATGATATTTGATGATGATAAATATTTTTAAGATATTTAGAATAATCAAAAATTATTTTGAGGTTTTTAAAAATAATATACTTTATTTTAAAAAAATTAAAAATATATTTGAAATATATTAAATAAAGTTATAAAATATAAAACAAAATAGATTGCAAAACAGGTCTTGAATAATTTTTTATAAAAAAATCACCGATCAATGTAGAAATTAATATTCAGGGTAATGGCCATTTTTTTTTAATTAATTGCCGGCGCTCCACCTGAGAGAGTCCTGCTCAGCAGGAGGTTGAGCGTACTATTAAAGTATGGTAAATCATTTTTGACAAATATATTGCCAAAAAAATTATCTGATTGTTTTATTCATTAAGCAAACTTAGCTAAAAAATATGATCAATCAATACAATTTCAATTGATTAACATTTTCTTTTTTTATTATTTTGTCCGTACCAAATTGAATATTACTTTTAGCGCCTTTTTATAATAATATTTTATGTGTTGACTAGCCGGTCAAAGAGATTATTTATTATGTGATTAGTATTAGCAGCTAATTTCATTTTTTTATCAGGTTTTATTTTGCAACATGTTGCAATATTATAATTAATCTTGAACTGAAATTAAAACAAAAGACACACAAACATACACACAATATATATATATATATATATATATATATATATATATATATATATATATATATATATATATATATATATATATATATATATATATATATATATATATATATATATATATATATATATTAGTAATAATAATAATATGCACATTAAAAAATAAAAAATTAATCAATGTTACTATAATATGATTTTTATCTAAAAATGATGTATGACAAATTATATAATTTTTAGTTTAATCTCATTTTCCTAATGAAAGAATCTTCTTTTTCAAATAGTGGGTCATAATTTTTTTTGGAGAGTTTAATATAGACCACACAATTCTTATATATTTACATATTAAACATCTAAATTTTAAATTTTATATACATAATACTCCAATCTTCAATTTCACATCAAAAATATTATCTTTACTCACTTTTAAAATAAAATATATTTTTTAAGTATAGAAAAATAAAATTTTCTAAATATCTAACTTTAATTATCAGATATATAAATACATAAAAATTATAATATATATATTATAATATATATATATATATATATATGTAAATCTTTCTTTTTTTTCACCCAATCATGTGAAACTTAATTAAATTATTTAAAGTATGACTATATGATTCCATTATTTCCCTGCCTTTTTTTACGTTCAGATATATATTCTATTAAATATCAATTTTCATCAGCAATAAAAACTGTGGAACGTCATTCTCACGTAAAAAATAAATAATATTTTTTTATAAAACATATATAAAGAACTCCTTTATTTCCCCTAGTTTCGACAAATTTTTTTTCTAAATTATGCACAGATCTCATAAATATGTTATCGCCATTTATTTATTCACATAAAAAACTTAATTAAATTATTTCTGGCTTATTAAAAACAAAAAAAAAAAAAACATTTGTCTTCAATAAATTTTAAAAATATCTTTGAAATAAAGTTAACCAACGGTCAACATATTTACGCATGCGATGCAGAATGGCACGTACATAAGGAACGGGCCGGGCATATGGCACATAGCCGACTACTATTTCCGCCACCTATTCGACGGCTACGCCACCCTCGTCGGCCTCCACTTCAACCACGGCCGCCTAATCGCAAGCCACCGCCAAATCGAGTCGGAAGCCTATAAGGCCGCCAAGAAGAACAATCGCCTCTGCTACCGAGAGTTCTCCGAAAAGCCCGACGGGTTCCTCTCTTACGTGGGCGAGCTGGCCAGGCTCTTCTCCGGCACTTCCCTAACTGATAACGCTAATACCGGCATCGTACAACTGGGCGACGGCCGCGTCGTCTGCCTCACCGAGACAGTGAAGGGCTCGATCCAGATAGATCCTGAGACGTTGAGCACCATTGGGAGGTTTGAGTACACCGACGGCCTGGACGGGCTCATTCACTCGGCTCACCCGATCGTCACGGAGACCGAGTTGGTGACGTTGCTGCCGGACTTGGTGCGACCGGGGTATACTGTTGTGAGGATGAAGGCGGGGACGAATGAGCGGAGGGTGGTTGGGCGGGTCGAGTGTAGGGGAGGACCGGCTCCTGGCTGGGTTCATTCATTTCCGATCACGGAGCACTATGTGATTGTGCCGGAGATGCCGCTGAGGTATAGCGTACAGAATCTCCTGAGAGCTGAGCCGACGCCTCTCTACAAGTTTGAGTGGCGGCCGGATTCGGGTAGTTACTTGCACGTCATGTGCAAGGCGACTGGTAGAGTTGTAAGCCTCCCTCTATCTCTCTCTCTCTCTCTCTCTCTCTCTCTCTCCTCAACTAATAAGTCTCAAAACCATCTAAAACAGTAAAACTAAAGAGAATAATATATGAAAGAAAAAAAAAATTTAATCTGAAATTTTTTTTATTATTATGATGCAATAATTATACTCACCTCTCCTTAATTTTATATCATATAACATTACTATTTGTCAATGTAATTAAATTATTTGATAGTATAACAAAGAGTTTAAAGAAAGTTCAATTAGTTATATTCTGATGTAAAATATATTATAATATATTAATTGAACTATTTTTTTCTATAAACGTTTAATAATAAAATTCTCAACGCTAGATGATAACCGCTAAAAGTTAAACAACCTTAAATTTTGATGTTAAATAATTGAAAATTGTTCTGAGTCATCTGCATCTACCATTCAATTTTTTATTCTTACGTAAGCTTCTACTTTTTTTACTTGTTCAGGTGAGTTGAGGTCCCAGCTTATGTGACCTTCCACTTCATAAACGCATGAGGAGGAGGAAGACGATGGTAGGGTCACCGCCATAATCGCCGACTGCTGCGAGCACAACGCCGACGCAAGCATTCTCGATAAACTCCGCCTCCAGAATCTCCGATCACTCATCGGCCAGGACGTCCTACCCAATGCCAGGTAATATCTGTACTTTTAAAATCTTTAATGCTGCTTAGCTAATTATACTAATCAGTTTTTGACATATTTTATTATTAATAGAAATACATGCCATGCCATTAATGTTAAATTATAATTATTTTTTTAGATATTTTATATATTCTTAAAATATTATATGATGAGCAATCATTTGTATTTCAAATATTGTCAAGTAAGAATAATAATCGATGCGCGAGACTAAATTATAATAAAGTTGAAGGGATTAGCAACTGAATGGCTTGTTTTGAATTGTTAATTAATTATAATTAATGAATATGATCAGGGGGGAGATTTCGCATTCCTTTGGACGGGAGCTCCACTGGATCGCTGGAATCAGCGCTGGATCCGGAAGCGCATGGGCGAGGAATCGATATGTGCAGTATGAACCCTGCGTTTTTAGGCCGCTCGTATCGCTACGCTTATGCCTGCGGAGCTCGACGACCCTGCAACTTTCCTAACACTCTCACGAAGGTTAATGACTACTCTTAAGAATTAATGAATTCAAATAAAATGCATTTAAAATATTATATTTAAATATATATGTTTTTGTAAAAACATTTTATATTCTGATATCAAAATAAAATACTTTTTTTTTCTTTAGCAACCAACTATGATCCCAAAAGAATAGCTAAGGGCCTCTTTGGAGTCAATTTTGATTATTTTTTAAATGTATTTATTTAGTGTGTTTCTTAAACATTTCTATTTTATTTTTAAAAATAAATCAGCTATTTATTTTTAAAAATATTGAAAATAATTTTGAGTATTTAAAAGTAACTAATACTATAGAACAACTGTTTCCTTTAGCCATAGTCAATTTTAATCGTTACTCATCAATCATCATTATCACTATTGCCCCAATGATTATAACCAAGTGTCATATAAAACTAAATTGAAGATATTTGTAACATGTTAAATATATTATATGTCAAGTTAAAATATAAATAAAACAATATAAAAATAAAAAATAGAAAAGAAATTGTAAAAGTAATCCCAAATATTCTCTAAATTACTTTACTGATTCGAAGAATATGCCTTCATTAATCAAGTTCAGAAGAAAAATATTACTATATATAATTTTCATATTAATTATACTTGACCATAACGTCGTAATAAAAATTTATATAAGCATGAAAAATTATTTCTTTACATTGTTTTTTTTTATGCTTATGCAGATAGACTTAATGGAAAAGAAAGCAAAAATTGGCATGACAAAGGCTCGATACCTTCTGAACCTTTCTTCGTCGCATAGGGGCAACTGAGGAGGACGATGGTAAGTCAAGATAACCTTTATATATATATATATATATATATATATATATATATATATATATATATATATATATATACATATATATATATATATATACATATATATATATATACAATTTGCATGCAATAATGATTCTACGTAAACAAGCACAACAACAAAATTTACATTAATTTAATCAATCTTTTTAGGAGTGGTTATATCTATTGTGAGTGGCCAAAATGGAGAAGGGTATGCTCTCATACTTGATGGCTCCAGCTTTGAGGAGATTGCTCGAGCGAAGTTTCCATATGCGCTATGGCCTGCATGGATGCTGGATTCCGAACAAGTAACTAGCTGCGATTAATCACTGACTGTAAAGAATTCAGTTTATTTCTCCATTAGCAAAGGCTTGTATAGGTGTACGTATTTTCTATATATATATATATATATATATATATATATATATATATATATATATATATATAGTTTCTAATATATTATGTGGTGTGTAGCCCGCTATAGTCTTATTGAGTGGGAGCTTCAGTTCAACATCTTGATTATGTGATATATATGAATTTATGATTAATTTTGCTTAAATATTGCAATATTATGTGTCAATTTGCATATACTTTGTGTAGAAGAGGATTTTATAATTGAATTTGTATAATTTAATAAATATAGAATTCTATATGAAAATTTTAATGGAGAGAAAAAACAATGGAAACTAGCTTAATCAAAAAAAATTTCTGCTGGCATGCTTTTATGCAAGACCTGAAGAGTAAAGAGAGTGAGGGAAGTGGGTAGTCATTTCTTCCAATGCCCAATTTTAAAGAAAAATTCATAATTTTTACATATCTAACACATAAAGTTTGATATTTACAAATATAACACATTTTCTATACTTCAAAAAGTAAATTTTACTTCAAAAAAATTAAGAAAAATGATATTTTTGTTGTAATAATAAAGATTTAGGTGTTATGTATATAAATAATTATGTTTGAATGTTAGATATGTAAATATATAAGAATTGTGTGCTATGTATGTAAATGCCCCAATTTTAAAATACTTGGCATGAAATACTAAAAAAAATGAATTAGAAATAAATAAAGTTCTATGATTTGAAGACAATAAAGAATTTTGAATGGTCATATAAAATATGGAACCAAAGTTATAATCATAAATAAAAGTTTTTATTAGAAGATAAAAAGAGGTATCATCACCAAAATAAATTGATAGATATCTAATCTGAACGATTAGCTTGAACAAAGGGAAACCAACCATTGAGAGCTATTAACTTCAATTTTTTGTGTTGTCAATGCTTAAAAAATAATTATAATGATTAATATTTGTTTTCAAAGTGAAGAAATGAGCGAGAAGTTGCAAATTTTGAATTTTAGAGAGGCAAGGATAAGGATTTGAGTTTAAGAGAGGGGAAAGAGATGAGTTAGGGAGGAGCTTTGTAAGAGAAAAGGAGGTTCAATTTATGAATAGAAGAGTAAGAAAATGGTAATTTTGCTTCCAAATCGCCATCTCAAGAACTTAATTGTCAACTTAAATTTATAATTTTTCATTTGTCTCACACTTAAATGACAATCTCAACTTTTATTCCAAGCACAAATCATAACCATACATAAATTCAAGTTTTTGCACTCTTACAAAAGAGCACATGACCGCTTCATAACAATTCATTTAATGCTTTTTAGATACTTCCAAAATATAAGAAGCAATCAAATTTATCCTATACGATTATATAATAATCATACACACAGCATGAACTATTGTCATCATTATAGAAAGCACTGTAGAGAATAAAATTATGATGTCTGATCACTAAAATAATAAATAAAAACAAAAATTTTAAAAAATTTCTTAGTGCAAATTATAAAAAAAAAAGTAACTTTTGATAATATATTTTATGAAATATCACTTTCAGGAATTCATGCTCAATGAAGTCATGCCACTAGTAAATTTATGATGGTGATTCTAACAATATAGTTAATTGTATTTAAAAAAAAAATTATTCTTAAATTTTTGGTAATAAATCTTACAACACTTTTCTTAGATTAATGACATGTTATTAAATTAGGTTAAGCTTTGTTGTTTTAAATTTCACACTTCTCATAAAGTCTTAATCAAGTTAGAATGTGACCTTAAATTTATCAGAGGCTTAAAATCATTTCGTGTTAAAAGTCATCTAAAAAAAATTTAAACTCATCCATTGAACTCGTCAATTGAAGTCATTCAAAAAAGACCTAAACTCGTCCATTAAACTTATTGATGAAACAATTAACTTATCCATTGAAGTCAACTAAAAAATAATTCAAATTGTCCACTAAACTCGCTGAAAATTGTAGTCATCTAATGAAGATTTCAACTAATTCATTGAACTCACCAAAAGACTTTTTATGATACTACCCCTTTACCCTTTCACATAAATAGTGGGTCAAAAGGTGATCGAAGCAATCCAATTATTGCTACAAGCCTGCATTTTCTTGCAATATAATAAAATATTAGAGTTTCTCTTTCTAGAAATTCTTTCTGTCTTTTTTTTTTCTTTTTTACTTAACAATTCTTGTTAGTAAGCTTCTAGTATTGTCCACAAATAAATTTGGATCAAATATTTATTTTTGTTGAAAATTATATGCCAATTCTCTAATTTACTTCTATTTTGAGATAAAAAAAATTAAAATTATTAGTTTGTCAGTTCAAATTTTCACATGCAACTTCAACTAAATAAAATAAATAAATTAGCAATCACTTTCCCCATTGTGTATTCTCTTTTCTCCTATTTATCAATATACCAATTGTTAAGTTGCATGACAATTCTATCGAAATACAAGATTAATGCTACAAACATTAAGCCCTCTAAAGACAATTGTCAGTAGTTTGGGCAACGGTCAGCTGAGTATACCCATGAACATTTTGAGCTCATCATATAGCGACGAACAAAAATTGCAAATTGGCACAATTGAAGCATAAATTAAATAATTGCCATTCGAGCAACTTTTATATAGGGCTAATTGACCGTTTGGGAACAAATAAGTTATTAAATGGCCAAATTTCTAACTAAATATTACACCACCCAATTATAATATAAATACATGATTTTTTAGCTAAGTTAGGATGCATTTGAGGTAGTTGCAACTATGTAAAAAAGTAATGGTAGAGTTGTTATTAAAAAAAGTTATTATCTAATAAGACAACTAAATTAAGTAATTATAGCTTTTTATTTTAAAAAAAGTTATATCATAGTTTTCTAGAAACTACCATACTCTGTCAAATCAAGTTGAAAAATATAGTTTCCCGCCGCACTGCATCGCAAAATGCACTCACACACAGCAAGTTCCTAAACGATAACTGCAATGGGATACGAAAACTCACTACACTGTTATCCCAAACGCACCCTTAATTGTCAAACATATACATCTAATTTCACACTAAAAATTTAAACTTTTACCTAACGAAGGCTACAATATTTGTGTAATTTGATTTAAAAATGTTGTCTTCAGGCGGCAAAACATACAACTCATAAGACAAGTTCCATAAAATTGCTATGAAAAAAGCTCAAAAGTGAAATAAAATATTCCATCAGCTATATTGTCCTCACCATTAAATATAATTTCATATTTTATTCCCCACCCAAATAATAATAATAAAATAACAAAGAGAGAGAGAGAGAGAGAGAGAGAGAGAGAGAGAGAGAGAGAGAGAGAGAGAGAGAGAGAGATGAACAAAAATATTATATAAATAAGAGAAATACTTTTATTTCTTAAGTATTCAACAAAAAAAAATTTATTGAAGTGGAAACAAATAATGAATTATTTAATTTATTTAATTTCATAGTGAGAAACTACATATTTGGTCCTCCCTTGAATAAGAAGAAGAATGTAAACCAAAGGCCTACAATTATTACCAACAAAAAAATTGTGCTAATTAAAAATTTCACCTCACAAAGTAATTAAGTAGTAAGTTAATCCAAGATATTTGATTCATAATATCAGCTAGTAATTTATTTTTTGCTAATACAAATCACAATTGTCTTTGATTGCTTCTACATGCAACACCCATGATATAAATATGTAAGTCTATCATCAAACTTTGACATCATGCGTTGAGCAGTAAATCCCTGATATTGGTTTTGGTATCCCGCAACACAAAGGCCAGTTATGCTCTTCAATAACTTGTCTTCCCGGTGAAATGGCTGCTCTATGAACTCTTCAAGTGCCATCCACTACAACAACAAAAAAATGTTGTTCTTGATAAGCATATCATGTAAGCATGGTGCACAAATCTCTTCTTTCACTTCTCTCATAACTCCGGTGAATATTTCTTCAGACTGATAAGAAAAAAATAAAACAGTTAGCAAACGAGTTCAAGGAGAAGAAAATAAAGATTAAGATAGACATTAATGAGCTGAAGGCCAGCATGAATATATAATTACCTTATTTATGAGACCAGCGGGCAACTTCCACATGCCTGAGCATCTTAGAGGGCATTTCTATTCTTTCACAACAAGCACCTAATCATACTATGCATTAGTTGCATATTTCATGGGCATAGAAGCCTATTTTTTCTACTATTAATTAAACGAGTGGTGTCAAGTAATCCACTTGATAAGAGTCTTGAAAGTCATTATTAAGGTCTGAAGTTTAAATCTTGCTTATATCATAATAAAGTATCGTTTTATTGATTTGGGTGAGAAAAAAAAGCTTTGGAAACCATCATTATGGTGCTAATAAGGGCTACAGGCCTATTAATAGAAGCAAAAAAGCATGCTAATAGGGTTTATTATCATGTTTAAAGTCATCATAATTATATTAATAAAACTATTAGCATGTTAATGGAGGATGTCATATTAATGGCCAACACATCAAGAATTTTTTTTATCTATGGCTTCCAAAAGATAATGTTTTTTTCTTTAAAGAAGAGCAAGACAAACTTTTGGTCATATTCAGTTTAATTATAATTCAAAGTGGCTAAAGGTAAAAGATGTGCCTAAAGGATTGCTTTCACTCGCTGCTTTAAGAAAGAAAAGAAAAAAAAAACTAAAATTGATATTTAGTTGAACTTTCTTAAGAGACTTTACTCGAGCTCAAATATCTATTAGCATTTGAATGAGATGATTCTCATACAAAGCTGGAAAAATATGCTTTAATTCACATGTAAATTCTAAGCATTTTCTTCACAACAAACAGCCAAAAATGTAAAGAGGACATAAAAACAGCAGCATTACCTCTTTATTTTCGTTGATCACAAATCCTCCTACACCAATTTGATGAGTAGAAGGGAGAAAACAAGGTTCATCTGGAATCCAATATGTTAGCATAACATTACCTGGTTCTGCATGGTGATAGCTGAATCCTTGCTGAAACAATTTCTATTGCAAAATCAGTGACTTCATAAAACTAGGAGAATCAATAAGAAACAAGTTTAAAAAAAAAGAGAGATTTTTGAATGATTTTTATAGCCAATACTACTTCTGCTGGAATCAGTTTCAACAATTTTTCCCACATGCATCTACTCAATTCAATGAACTGAAAAAGTTCACTTGGAATATAATGGAAAAATAATAAAGGAAAATGAAACAGATTGAAGCTACAAGATTCACCTTCAATGCAATCGGAACAAGGTCAGCTTGTTGTTCTAAAATCTTCAACCAGACACCTCTCTTTCCCTGCAATTCTTGTGATCACATTTTTTGAATCTTGTAATTGAGAAAGATGCAGTTAAACAACAACAAGCCTTAATCTCACTAGGTGGGGTCGGCTACATGAATCCTTCGTCTCCATTGTGTCCTATTATGTGTCAAATTCTCATTTAATTCAAGTATACTAAGATCATTTTTTATACATCTTAACCAAGTCTTTTAGGTCTACCTCTACCTTTCTTAACATAAGGCAAATCTAATGCATCTACTCTCCTAATCGGTCATCGGACGGCCGCTTTATGGCCAAACCATCTAAGACTCTCCCTAATCTTATCTACCACTGGAGCTACTCCAACTTTTTCCCGAACATACTCATTTTGCATTATATCTCTAAGAGTAAAGTCACTCATCCACCTAAGCATCATCATCTCTGTAACACTTAACTTAGTCTTATGCTTCTCTTTTATTGGCCAACATTCTGCACCATAAATCATTGCAAGTCTTACCACCATCTTTAAAATTTTCCCTTAAGTTTAAGTGGAACTTTTCTATCACATAATAGGTCAAATGCATTCCTCCACTTCAACCATCCAACTTGGATTCTACTAATAACATCTCCATCTATTTCACCATCATTTTGAATAATAGAGCCTAAATATCCAATCGCTCACTCTTATTAATGACTTGATCACCTAAAAAACCGTCACTAAAACTTCTACAACTAAAATTACACTCCATATATTCAGTTTTAGATCAACTTAAATGAAAACCTTTAGACTCTAAAGTTGACCTCCATAATTCAAGTTTGGACTCCTCTCTAGTCTTATCAACAAGAATGTCATCAAGCAAAAGCATACACCAAGGTACATCTTCTTGTAAATACCTGTAAGAACATCCATAACTAAAGTAAAAGATAAGGGCTTAATGTTGATCCTTGATGTAATCCAACTGAAATAGGAAAATATTTTGTCAATCCTCCTTGTGTTTGGACACAAGTAACAGCTCAGTATACATATCCTTAATGACTTGAATATAACCTATATTAACTCATTTCGTTCTAGAACTCCAACATCTCTTGAGACTTTTTCATAAGCTTTCTCTAAATCAATAAATATCATATGTAGATCCTTCTTACTTTCTCTATGCTTCTCCATCAAACCTCTTAACAAATGTAAGTTAAAGATAACAGAAATTAACAACCTCTAGCTTCCATGAAGAAAGTGAAGATTGAAGAATGGCGGCAAATGCATTTGTACTGACAGGCAAGCTCTGGGGATCAATTACAACCCCATCGTATTCATATTCAGAGGCATCAAGTAGTTCATTAGTTCTTGTGATCGAAGCATCAGGAGTGATAACTCTTATCCCTTTCCTCCATGGTTTTATACTCAACGCAGCTAATGATTTTCTCTGTATGATGAAGGATTTCTGTCCACCATTTGAAATTTTGACTTTTGTAAAGTCTGTGAGAGCTAGAGCAGTCGGTCATATGAATTTGTGGATGATAGTCCTAGAAATCAAATTGGTTTTATGGTTTGATATATTCTCTCTTAATTTTGCCTGTATTCGTCATCATCGTTAACCAAATTCTAATTATTTGAGGTTGACTTTCTCGATACTCTATCTTTGATCACAATAATTGAGATTCATTTCATTAATCTGTGCATAAATTTTATGATTGATTTTCAATGTAGCATCAATCATCAACCTTTCTGACTTGGGATTGAGATCAGCAGTAGAAGTTTTCTTAATTTTAATACAAACTAATATTTTAAATTCTTAGTGAGTTCTCATTGTCTTTTTACTCTTGTTTAGTACTAGTTGGCATCCATATTACCGGCTTGCCATATATAACTAGATGCTACTCACTATTTATATTTGACCGTGAGGACTTATTACAAGTAATTACTCACTAGTCAAAGGCTAGAGTTTATAAGACACAATTTTCTCTAAAAATTTTTAAAATTTCATGCAAAATATTAATAGAAAATCAGCTAGTAAAAAACATTCAGAGAAAGAGAGAGAGAGAGTTGTTAAAAGAAAACTAAGCAACAAAATATTTTGCTACTGACTTAAATTAACGATGACGCCAGATATATAGATGTTGTGTCAATGCTGGATTTTGTAGAAGCTATACTTCCATAAATGAGCATTAGGTGTTTCAAAGCTTTCTATAATAAAGCATGATTTGAAGTTGCAGTGAACTTGGAAAGTAGCTACTGAAAATCTACGAATGTGAACCTAAAGAACTCGATTTAGAGCTCTTAAGCTATAACAATATGCATCCAGAAGGCAAATTTAATGACTTAAACATATAAGCTGGTCATGATTTTAACTCTTTCTAGTAAAATATACTATGAAAAAAGAGAAGATTGCATTCATCTGCTCACATTTGTTGTAGATAATGTTTCTACTAATGCTTCTTTCTGGGAAGGAAAATTGCAGTCTCATTGATGCCATTAATCTTGTTTCCTTTTTCTGATCTATGAACAGTTCAATGTATCGGCATAGCTACTACAAAAGGTTGGACAAATATATAGTTTCTCAAAAGTTCCCAGTGGCTATAGATTATTGAAAAAGCATTTATCTTATACATCTATAAGAAGCTTTACATGCTCACATTTTGTAGGGAAGTTAACAGCTCTCTTCTGCATGCATTGATTCTTTATTCCAACATCCTTCTCAGAACAGTAGTAAGGGTTACACTTAACTTCTAATACTTATCATCATCACCATTTATCAGTATAATTAGCTTATCCCAACAATTTGGGACCTTATCTTCAAGCATCAGTCAGACTTACCATCCGACTTTGCCATGAATATTATATTTTCATCAACTCAAAAGGAAAATAAGCCGAAACTACACTGGAAAATGAGATTACTTCTTCAAATATGCTGATTGTATTTGTATCGTTGGACAACTTGACTGCATATTCTATAAATCCAGAAGAACCAAAGCATCGAATTAGTTTCATCTTGAAATAAATCTTATTCTCTTATTCTGTAACTTTTGGGTTTTAACTATGGCTATGCTCAGCAATTCTCCGATGTCTTCTCGAACAAAATTGGTTGAATGTTCTAAGCAGATTCTGCAACCTGAACAACAAACTATGGAATCAACCAACTTGGTATATTACATCTATAAACATATCCATCTTACTCCATGAAGAGACAGTATTCTTTCAAATTGGTTTTGTTGCATGGGTATATGCTGTATGTAAGGCAATCATATGAAAGCTGACAGATACTAAAAATTGGATGCAATCCTGTGGCCAAACTTTTGCGACAAGAAAACCCTTGCATTACCATAACAGCTAAAGTAGACAAGTTGACAAGAATATACCAAATGCAGTAAACCACAAGGCTCACAATAAGTGCTAAATTGCAGTGGGATGAGAGTTAGCGTAGTCCATAAATAGTTAAATAATATATTGGTTGAAATGTTAGTATTTAACCCTCATTAATAGGCTTAAATTTTTAAAATAAATATGAATTCAACTATTGCTATATCCAAGGAAACTTTGGTTCCTTTTTGACTTACTACGTCAACAACTGATGTTAGTGTTGATATTCAATAGATCTTAATGTTATTTGTGGCGTTCAAGAGTTTTTTTGTGTCTTCTATGATGATTAAAGATCGGTTGAGAACGAATGATTCCCATACTATATTCTCATGATTGAGTGTGCTCTTAGTATACAATACTTAATAGTGTCAAAGAGTTTTCATTTTTTGAAGGATTGATAATTAATTAGTAGATTTCACATATCAGAGTGGAATTTGTTAAAGAATAGAGAGAAATTTAATTACTCTATATATATATATATATATATATATATATATATATATATATATGTGGCTCAAAATTCACCATACCGACAATTGAATAATTGAATTGAAGCTGATTTAAAGTATCGGTATAATTTTGAAGGCATGAGATAGTAGATAAGACACTACCAGAGATTTCACTCATTTGGTGAGGACTTTAGATCTGGTTTTGAGCTTCCATAGTGCAAGCCACATAGTTAATTACCCCTCTCAATAAGTAAGAGAGAACTTTTGATTAAGGCTAGTCGTTAGATCGCTTAAGGCATAGCGTATAATAGCAGCATAAGGAGTTTCAGAATTTAAAATGTATGAAATTTATCATTTCATCTTAAACCGGATGGTTAGGGGAATGATGATGTGCCCATCCCCAGATCCATGTTACATCCCGGCGGTCATGTCTACTTGGTCGGAGGAGGTAGTCGACCCAATCGAAGGATCTTTATCGGCAACACATGGCGTCGTCCAAGAAATCCTTGTAGATCAGGTGGTGTTTGTGGCAGACTTAAGTCTAGGCGATGAGGTTGTTTGTCCATCAAGTATACCTATATTTCACAACTCAAAGGCGAAGAGCCATTGGAGTATCTGATTCGGTGGGTGATCGTAATATAATGGGCCAAACCAAAGATGGAGGACTACGGTCATAGCTTCATCTGGGTGGCCAAAACGCGGTCGAGGACATGGGCCCGTCCTTCGGTGTGAGATTGAGAGTGAACATAGTAGAACACTTGATTTGACATTGGCTCCTTTATGAGCTAGAGTTTTCTTAATTTGTCACTCCTGGCAAATAGTTGCGGAAGGTGGATAGATTGAATTGATTTAAATTTTTAATGATATAATTTCATTTAAGCAGTTTCAGATTGTTACTTAATTTGATTTGAAAAATTGATTAATTTGAATATGTTTAAGAGCTTTAGATCCTATCAACTCTATTTCTAACAGAGATCTCAGCCAACCAATCAGTTCTCAAATATTTCAATTTGAAACTCTTATTATAGGTTTTAGGTTTTGTTAACTGACACGTCCCAAGACTAAACAGAAAACAACCCAGCACGTAGATCCTTACTTGAATTTAAGCATTGAAAATATGGGGCTGTGGTGTATTTAAGAATTTACGTAGTATTTGTTTCCTAATTATGAGATTAATTTCAGATATTCATTTAATTCCAATTTAGCTTGCCTAGCCTTTTCAAACATTAAAATTTGCACTTGAAATATCTATGTCCGAGCACATGCAGATGTTTATGACTTAGCTAATTTCACCTAATTAATGATTTCGTTAATTTTGAAAATCATAATTAGAATGAAATTTCTTATTTTTTGATTAAAGGAAGCCTTATAATTTTTGTAAAATTGATTTTAGTATCGTCTTACTACTTTGTAAAGTTCAAATTCAATGATTTTTGTTTTGAAGCTACAAGTTCAAAGGATAATTTATTTTGTTATTTTAAAAAGAAGATTTATCTTTCGAAGTAATTCTCATTTTCCCCCTCTTTTATTCAAATTTTCCTACATTCGTTTTCCCTCTTTTTTTATTGAACTCTCTACACATTCGTTTTCCTCCTTTCTTTTGAAAGCAAACCAATACGCTCTTCTAATTTCTATAAATAAGAGGGAGTCTCTTCTATTATTCCATTTGTTTGAAGGGTTGGAGTTAGGACATTTGAAAGTGGTTAAAATTGCTTTCAACTCTGCTAGATAAATTTGTAAATGCTTTTCACATTTTGTTTTACTTTTATGTTAGTTGTATTCATTTACTTTTCTCTTTTTTGTTTGACTCTTTTAGTATAAAATTATTTTGATTCTTACTTAGCGTTCTTAAGCCAGTTCATTTCACTCTCGAGGAGTCATCCCCATGTGGGGTGCATTATTACCAAGAGCTTTCGAATTGGTGTCTTGCGACACCACAAGTTTCATCTCATCAGCCCCTCTCTTAAGACGAGGCCTTCGGACTAAAGAAGACAAATGCAATATATATTCATTCCCCACTTTTTTTAAGTATAGAAAAAATTTAAAAGTCAGGGAGCATCTCACGGATGTTGGCTTACTATGCCCGCAGAATGAGTGTCTTTGACACCATGGGGTTTTCATCTCATTCCTCGCCCCTTAGCCCTTGAATGAAGAAATACAAGCATGTATATATATCCACATTCCTCCCACATGTTGACTCATTTTTTATTTATGCTGGTAAGAGAACAAGGTTGGGTATCTTGAGAAGAACGCCTCTTTATTGCTTCTCCAGGCTGCGAAAAATGGAAAGATAAAGTGAGAATCGAAGAAGAATTCGCCTCTTGATGATGTTCTTCCCAGTTTCAGAAAGTAAAATTGGGGGATTCTGGAGGGGAAGGAATCGTCTGGCAAGGCATGGGTTCTGAAAAGGCGGGAAGGCGGGTTGTGGGTTTGAAGTTTTAGCTGAACCCGGCCGTGAGAGAGCGTCGGCGGACACAGCAGGGGCTGCAATGAGAGGTGGGCACACGGCAACAGGCGATTACGCTGGAGGTGGGTAAACACAGGCAGCTCTGGCGAAAGTCAGCTGGCAGTCGAGGCGAAGCAGCTGGGGAGCAGGCGTGGCCGGCAGGGAACAGACTCATGCTGGGGCTGGGTCTGAGGCTGGGGCAACAGGAACGGCGGGGACCGGCTTGTGCTTCGGGGTATGGATCAAACTTTTCGTCATGGGATACGAAAATCATCCCTTGACAATTTGAATCGAAGAAAGTGATTTAAAGTGTCGGTGTAACTTTCAGAAGGCAGATGGAATAGTAGATAAGCACTTGCGAGATTTCTCCCTCATTTGTGAGGACCTTAGATCTCAGTTCCGGGTTTCTTATAAGCAAGCCCCTCTAATTACCCCTCATAAGTGAGAGAACTTTCAATTAAGTCGTTAGATCACTTAATGCATGCGTATAATATGGAGTTTCAAAATTTAGATTATGAAATTCATCATTTAAACAAAACTAGATGGTTGAGAGAATGATGCGTGCATCTAGATCCCATGGTTACATCCCGAGCAATGGTGTAGTCTACTTGAGTCGGAGGAGGTAGTGACACGAGAAGGATTCTTATCCCATGGGTTACGTCATCCAAGAAATCCTTGTAGACCTGGGGTGGTGTTTGTCTAAGTATACAGGTTTAAGTCTACCTTAGTTGATAGAAGGTTGTTTGCCCTATCAAATGTACCCTATGATTCACAACTCAAAGGCATTGGGAGCATCTGGCAGCGTCTGATAGTAATATAATGGGAGGATTGGCCAAAACCACGTCAGACTCCGTGGTAATTACTATCAGAGCTCTTAGCCAAAGCTAGAGGACACGAGCCACATCCTTTTGTGAGATTGAGAGTGAACATAGCGAGAACACTTGATTTGACATTAACTCCTTTATTAGAGTTTTCTTAATTTGTCACCCCAAAGCGTTCTTTGAAGGTGGATGGATTAAGTTTAATTTAATTTTTTAGTGATAGAGTTTCATTTAAGTAGTTTTAGATTGCTACTTAATTTGATTTGAAAAATTAATTAAATTGAATATGTTTAAGAGTTTTAGATCCTGTCAACTGTTTAGCTAAGAGGATTAGATCTGTCACGAATCGACTATATTTCACCATTTAAAACTCTTATTATAGATTTTTAGGTTTTGTTAAACCAGACCCAGTCTTAAGATTAAATTAAGAAACAACCCGCGCAGCATCCTCAGATACTTGAATTTAAGCATTCAGCATAGTGTCGGGGCCCATGCAGGTGATTAGTAATTTAGGTAATTTTATTTCTGAATTATGAGATTGATTTTGTATTTTCATTTAATTCCAATTTAGCTTGCGCAGCCTTTTCAGATATTAAAATTTGCACTTGAAATCTCTATGTCCGAGCACATATATGTGTTTATAGCTTTTAGATAATTTCTCCTCATTAGTGATTTCGTTGATTTTTTTAAAAATCATAATTAGAATGAAATTCCTTAATTTTTGTATTGAAGGAAAGCTATTTCATTCATCCGGCATTTAGTTGATTGGCCTTTGTTTTACAAAGAATTGCATCCGAAGAAGGCATTTTGATTTAGATTGTAGTTTTAAACATTATTTGTACTTAGTTTACTTGTTGAGTTTTTACAATTCTCACAGCTTGATTATGTTCAATTTACATCACTTTTGATAAGTTATGCCAATTTTGTTTATTGCTTTTACCTACTCATGTTTATTAATTTATTCTAATTATTAAACTCAATCTAGATTCATCCTTAAACTTTAAGTTTATTGCAAATTTGTTATGGGTTTAGTATTAGCCTCCCAAAATTCCAATTAAAGCTTGTTTAATTTTGAGAAATCTACAAGAAAAGAGAACTCACTAATTACTTCAATTTAAGCCATAGAGAATCGCTATTAGAGTTTGTGAGTTTAATATTAACCTCCCTAAATTTTATTTGCATTTTAAATGAGTGTTCTACTTTTTCCAAAATTTTCTTTAAGCGCTCTCCCCCTATTTCTCTTTGATTTAACATTTATCTTTATATTTATCATATATTCTTTTGTTTGACTTAAATTTAGGTAATTTTCGTCTTGAATTTTTTATTAAATTTTCTGAATCCAGGTTTGGGGTTGCATCGGGGTGTTTTCTTTCGGTACTCCCTCTTGGCGTAATCGGTGTTTGTGACACCACGGGTTTTCATCTTTTCGCACCCCTCTTCACGAGGCCGAAAGAATACAAATGCAATATATATTCATCCCTCCATCTTTTTTTCTAAGTCTAGAAATTAGATAAAATTTGACGATTTCATCTAGGGGCCATATTTAATATTGGCTCGCGGTGCCCTCTTGAGCGTGGCGGCCTACTGCGACACACCGCCGGTTTTCACTCGTCAGCCCTCTTGAGCACGACGATGTCTTCGAACCTGCAAAGAAACACAAGCATATATATATATCCACATTCGTAAATCCCACATGGTCATACTCATTTTTGCACATGATGCTCTAAGGGGTTGGGTATGCTGAAAACTAAGAGAAGAACCTGTCTGATATGTATCAATTTCAGTAATTAACGGTGAGGGTGATTAACCGTAATTAGCTTGTCTGATGAGCTTGAGTGATAAATTCCTTGAATTGAAGTCGCTCTTTTCATTCAATTGGGTTGGGTGTGAGTTGAGTCAAGAAGTCAAACTTTCAAGTGAGTTAACGGTGAGTTAAAGAAGGAATCGCTTTTAGATCCGTTGGATCTAGCGCCTTTTCTTCTCGGCCGTTGGATGGGCTCCCTTGGATCGAGTTTTTCTTTCTTCTTGCTTGAGCCGTCAGATTGCCGCGTTTGTTTCTAACCCTTGGATGTGTTTCTTGATCAAGGGGTGCTCAGTCTTTAATGGAGATAGTGGATTACGCGTGTTGCATTCTTAGCGGCTTGATCCGTCTTTTGGCGGATGAACGTTGGATGAGCTTTAGTGGAATCTGATGTCGATGTCACGGTGGGAATGATGGGTTGAATCTGAGTCTAACTCATTTGCTTCATTTGGCGTGTTAGGGTTCAGGGAAAGCGAGATGGAGGAGAGATTCGATTGTCCGGAGATTCTTACGATCCGTGAAGATCCACCGTAGAAGTGATAGAAGGTCGATCGGCTCGAGCAGAAGGGAGGTGCTTGCTGGCTTTACTTTCGATAGTGATTTGGCTTCCACCGTGAGAAAGGCTTTGGAGAGGAAGGAAGATTGGGACGAGAGGAAAGAGAAGACATAGAGGAGGAGTTCTTGAGATAAATTTTCATCCCTTTTTTTCTGTTTCTCCTCTCTATTTATAGTTTTTCGTTTGCTCTTCTCAGGTGTTCTTTGGCTCTGTAACTACTACTATTCATTTGCATGTCGCTTTTTTGAGTTAATTTCTGCCTATCATTGGATAGTTTGATTTCTTGTTGTGCTGTCAGTTATTCTGGTTAGAGTTCTTGATATTAGTTCTGTCCTTGTCAGCATCTTCTGTTTGTCTGGGATTTAATCTTATACAAGTTTATTCTCTGTATGTATTGTATACTGAGTCTACTTTGGAGTTCTTCTGTAGTAAAACTATTTTTGTTTATTTATTTCTCTATTTTTTTATTTGGAACTTCTACTGGCTTCTGTTATATTGTTTTGGGAATGTTGGTGAAGTCTTTTAGCCAGTTTGGCCTTTTCCTGATTCTTTTGTCTCTGTTGATGGCTTGGGGTATGTGTTCATATCATTACTCCCACCTTGACCTTGTCCTGAGGTCAAAATCGAAAATTTTTCTTTCTCTTACCCAAGATATATCTGTTTCTAATAAACCTTCCCCGGATTAATACCTCTTTGATGTTTATCTCCCTTTTGTATCATTACGGGACTTTGATAGGTATAATAAACATTTGTCCATCTCTCGAATTGGTTTGATAACCTTTGGATGGATAGTGAGTCTGTATGGTTTTAATCTAGATATGTGAAATACATTATGTATATTTTGTTTGTTTTAATTCAACTTTATAAGCCACCATACCTATTTTTTTAGTATTTTGAAGGGTCCATAATACCCTTTGCAATTTTTGGTTATCTTGGTTTCTTACGTAAATGTGTATTTTAACTAAAACTAATTCATTGACTAATTGAAGGTCTCTTGTTTATCAACAATCTGTTTTTGAGCTTCCTGTAAATTTGTTATCGGGGTTTGTATGTTCTCTTTGTTGTATCTTGATTCTACCTTACTACGTATTGATATGGAATGATTGGAGGGAGGCGCTTGAAAAGGAGTCATTTTGGTTGAAGCATTGATGCTTGTGTTATAGCAAAACTCGCCCATGGTAGAGTAACCATGCCTTAGGTCCAAAACAAAGCTCCTTAGATATTGTTCTAGGATTCTATTGGTTGCTTTGTCCATCTGTTTGAGGATGGTAACCTTGTGCTTTAAAGTTGTTCCACTTAGTCTACAATTCTTGCCAAAATTGCTCATAAACAATGGATCTCTGGGATACTATTCCTTGTGGTATCCCATGGAGTTTCACAATGTATGATAAAGATTTGAGCTAGATAAAAGCTATAATTGTTTTTGTGAAAAATGAGCATACTTTGATGTCATTCCTACTACTAGTATAGTTTTTTATTATGACTTAGGTAAAGATGAAATCCATGATACCTCTTCCCATATTGCAATGGTATGGGTAATCCTGGTCTCAGTATCATATTTGACTTGTTGACAAATGGGGCATGTTGATACAAATTGTTTAATATCCTTTTTCATCTGTTTCGGAAGAATTGTTGAGTAATTCTAGTCATAGTTTTGAATGCCTCCATGCCCTCATTGGTGTTGAATGGAACTCTCTTATGATCTTGTTTTTAAGGTCACTTCTTTTACAATTTATCTTTGGAATTAGCCCTTTACTAATCTGTAATGAGGGAATAATTACGGCTTGACAATTTTTTATATAATTCTTGTAATTCCTTATTAGCTTTGGTTTCCTCAATTTGTAATTTGTTGACCATAATTCTTTGAGTATATCTTGAAGTTTAATGACATTAAAGTCTGTTTGATCCTTAATCAAAGTCTTCGTGTTAAACATTTTTTGACATTACATCTAGCTTTGTTTGTAATGCACGGTTTATAATCATAATCATACCCAGTTTGACCAAAAATCTTTCTTTGTTCGGGGTTTGAATTGTTCGCATTAATTCTCTTATGCTTTGTTGATGATTCGATGGTAAACTTATTTCCTAGTAAGTATTGTCCACCTTTTGTTTTGTATAGCATATAATTCTCTTGCATATGTTGATGTTTTTTGTAAAGCGGTGAAAGTTTCTTCTTGAAGTAAGCAATTGGATGTTTGTTTTGTGTGAGAAGCGCTCATTCTTGTACTCATCTGTTTCAATGATAAATGGTTGAGCAAAGTTTGGATATGCTATAATGTTGTCATTACTTGCTTTAATTTGGTAAAAGCATTGTTGATTCTTACGTCCCTTGGCTTTGCTTCCATAGATGTTAGGGGAAGCAATTCTTTGCATAATTCTTGACAAATTTTACGTAATAACTTAAACCCAAAATCCTCTTAATTCTTTGGTGAATTAGGTATGACCATGTTTGCACGACTTGAATCTTGTTGGGATCCACTTGTATGCCTTGGATAAGATGTGACCTAAGTAGTCAATTTTCTCTTGTACAAATGAACATTTTGAGGGTTTAATAAACATTGAATCTTGTTTGAGTTGTTTGACACTTCTTGGAGATGATATGGATGTAGTTCTAATGTCTTTGTAGATGAGAATATCATCAAAAATACTAAAACAAACTTTCTTAGGAATGGTTTAAGGGGTATTCATTAAAGCTTGAAATGTTGAAGGTGCATTTGTGAGTCCAAAAGGCATAAACTCATAGTGTCCTTCATGAGTTCTAAAGGTTTTATAAATGTCTTCCTTTGCCATTCTTATATCCGACCTTAGATCCGGTTTAGAAAATCGTGGCTCCATATAACTCATCCATGAGTTCTTGAGTTGGAATAGGAATCTGGGTATAGTAACTTTATTGAGGGCTCTATAATCTACAGAACCTCCACCATCTTTCTTTTGATTAATAAAGGGGGAAGAGAAAGGATTGATACTTTCTCGATTATACCACTTTCCAGACATTTCTTTAATTAATCTTTCAATTTCAGTTTTGAAAATGTGGATACACTAATTTTTCACTCTCAGAGTTCCATGTGGCGGATGGATTTGATGGTCTATATTTACGCTTGGGGTAAGCCTTTTGGGTTTTGAAATAACTCACGGTAAGTGTGTAATACGTTGTATTTCGGCAATGTATTGAATTCTACTATAGAGGGATATGTTTCCTGTTATTTGACTCATTTGAAAGCATGATAATATCTCTTTTTCAACTTAGAGGATGAAGGAGATTACGTCCCTTGTCTTTGTATTTCCTTGTAATTGTACTAGTCATCATTAATGTAGAATTTCATTGTTAGCTTCTTGTAATCAAATGTACATTCACCCAACCATTCTAACCATTGAACCCCAAACTATATCGACTCCTTGCATGGGTAACGGATAGCAATCTGTAAGTATTGCCTTGTAGTTGAATAGGAGATTAGAACATATGCACGAGCATTTTAAAGTTTCCCATTGCTACTACCAATACTTGAAATCTTTGGAGTGATTTTAAAATCAATAAATTTTGCTAATTTTGATTGAATGAAATTGTGGGTAGATCCAATCAAAACTTACTTGTACCTTTTATTTCCAATTAAACCTTGTAATCTCAAGGTTCTCGGGTTAGACGACTGTAAATGCATTGAGAGGCGATTTGAGAATTCTTCTTGATTTTGTATTTCCGACTCATTTTCTTCTTTGTAAATCGGTCTTGGTCCTCATTGATTCTTGTTAGAGTAAACATTTTTGATTTGCAAATATGACCTCGATACTTCTCATCACAATTAAAACATAGTCCCTTCTTCCTTCTTTCATCAGTTGTGTTGGGGTCAATTTACGTAGAATGTTTTGTTTATTGGGTATTCCATTGCTTTGATTAATTCTTTGGCATTAGTGGGGTGTTGGCGACAAGGTGGTTGATAGTTACGGTTTTGTTTACTGTTGGGCTTGGTATGTTACATCTTGGTATTATATCTTGACAAGCCTATCCTCCATCAATTTAGCTAACTGAAAGCTTCTTTGCGGTGAGCTAACAATGCTCTAACTTCCCTTTTATGTCTTGCCTTAAAGATTCAAAGCAACTATGTAAGAATTGGTGGAATTCGATATTTGGTTTGCTAATTCCTCAATTCGTTATAAAATTCTTTGCCTTGTTGTTTTCTTTGTAATTTTGCAAGTTCACTTAAATCTCTATACAATGATGGGGAAATCTCGAATAACTTGCTCTTTAAATTGTGTCCAAGAGTGTAATTGGTGATTAAGATGCATCCATTGGTACCAACTTAATCTTGGGTCCGTCCATGTAAGCAGAATCTTATTAAGAATTTTTGGTCTTCGAGAGCTATAATATTGAAAGAATTGGTGCGCCTTAACGACCAACCTAGGATTCTCTCCATTGAATCTAGGCATGTCTACTTTAGCCTATTGTTGTTTTGAGTTTGTTGTCTAGGAGGAAAAGAGATTTGAGTGAGGTTGGGTACATACGTGATTGTTGTTCTTGCAGTTATTTTCCAATTTTCTTCAATTGAGGAGAGTCTTACGGATACATCATTGAGTATCATAGTGATGGATTGCATTTGTTCATCGGTTTTGTTTTGTCAGTTGACACATTCCTCAATAGTTTTCTTTGTGTGTGCCTTGACCATTGTTTGAGTTGTGGGATTCAGAGCACCAATGATATGTATCAATTGTAATTACGGTGAGAGGGTGATTAACTTTTAGCTTGATCTGATGAGCTTGAGTGATAAATTCCCGAATTGAAGTTCGTTTCGCTTAGATTACGTTGGGTGTGAGTTGAGTCAAGAAATTGAGTCAAACCCTTTTCCTTAAGTTAATTTGAGTTAAAGAAGGAATGTATCAGCTTTTAGATCCGTTGGATCTAGCGCCTTTTCTTCTCGGCCGTTGGATGGGCTCCCTTGGATCGAGTTTTTCTTTCTTCTTGCTTGAGCCGTCAGATTGCCGCGTTTGTTTCTAACCCTTGGATGTGTTTCTTGATCAAGGGGTGCTCAGTCTTAATGGAGATAGTGGATTACGCGTGTTGCATTCTTAGCGGATCCGTCTTTGGCGGATGAAGCGTTGGATGAGCTTTAGTGGAATCTGATGTGATGGTGGGAATCGAATTGATGGGTTGAATCGAGCAGTCTAACTCATTTCATTTCGTCGGTTAGGGTTCTGAGGAAAGCGAGGAGATGGAGGAGAAGATTGTCACCCGAGATTCTTCTATCAGTGAAGATCCAAACAAGATCTAGAAGTCAGTCGAGTCGAGCGAGAAGGAGGTGCTCTGCTTGCTCTTCGATAGTGATTCCAGCTTCCACCGTGAGAAAGGCTCTGGAGAGGAAGGAGAAGATTGGGACAGAGGAAAAGAGAAGATAGAGGAGGAGTTCTTGAGATAAATTTTCATCCCTTTTTTTCTGTTTCTCCTCTCTATTTATAGTTTTAGTTTGCTCTTCTCGTGTTCTTTGGCTCAGAACTACTTTTTATTGTTGCATGTCATTTTTTGATTAATTTCCTTGCCTCTCTTGTATCGATTGGATAGTTTGATTTCTTCTTTGTCTTCGGTTATTCAGTTAGTTCTTGATATTAGTTACCTTGTATCTTGTTTTGCAGGATTTAATCTTATACAAGTTTATTCTCTATGTATTGTATATCTTGAGTCTACCTTGAGTTCTTACGTAGTAAAAGCTTTTTTGTTTATTTATTTCTCTGTTTTTTATTTGGAACTTCCGCTTACATTATATTGTTTTGGAAATGTTGGTGAAGTCTTTTAGCCGGTTTGGCCTTCGATTCTTTTGTCTCTGTTGATGGCTTGGGGATATGTGTTCATATCATGTCTACGTGTTGCTTCTCGGCTTCGAGGTGGTTGAGGAGTAATGTGAGGAATCTCGACGAAAATCGAAAAGAAAGTTCGGCTGTTCTTCCCATTTTCTGAAAAAAGATTGGAAGGATAAGAAGAAGTGTGATCAAAATCGAAAGAAGAATTTAACTCTTGACGATATCTCGGTTTGGTGGAAAAAATGGATGGATGGCTGGGAAGGAATCGTGCCAGCTAGGTGTGCCTGGGACAGACAGCACGGGCTTGCGGTTTGAAGGTTATGGTGTGGGCCGAACAGGGCGACGGGACGGAACGTGCAGCGGAGGCGGGCTTGCGGCACGGGCAGCGCGGAGCGGTGCGCAGAAGGAGATTGAGAGGGTCGGTGCGGTGAGCTCGTGCAGCGCGGAGCGGTGCGCAGGGACGCGGGCAGACAACGGAGCGCAGAGGGAGATTGAGAGGAAAGAGGAACGGGATTTTACCTGTGCCAAGGGAGGTTGGAGCATGGGAATGAGAAGAAGAGACTTGGAACTGTTTTTTCTCTTCTTTTTTTTTTTTTTTGAACCAGCAAAAATGAGTGGGAGGGAGCGGTTGCAGCATGAGGGAGTCTTTCTTTCAGTTAGAGGAAACACAAAACAAAAGAGGGAGGGAACCGTTAGGGTTTTTAGGCATAAATATGCTTAATTGATTTTTTTTCAAATATTTAATTAATCTTAATTATGAATTTTATGCCCACAGACTCGTATAGTGGATATATATATCAATCTTAGCTTTTTTTGATATTCCGGCACAATCCTTCTGGAGGTTATTTGTTACACGTGATGGCTCGTTCGTCGTCAGTCGGTTGATTTTGGTGGCGTCGCTCATTGATTTGCGTATTCAAATCATTCGACATTTGCATGTGACTCGAATTGCGCGTCTCTAGTTTTGATCTTTGAAAATATGGCGTATCAATTTTCATTGATCGTCGACTTTCGACTCGTTATGCGTCGACATTGATAGCTCAGCGTAATCGGTTGATCGTTAGATTTTGATATTTATGTTTGATTGATTTCAACGTTAGAACAAAGTCGTTCATCGATCGAGGTCATTTGGCATTTTTTGACATAGGTGTATTTTGAGCCTCAATTTACACACTGCCACCTCCAAAGTTCATCAAATTCGATTTGTAGGCTAAACTTTGACTTATGGCACACATATGAAGGTCAACAATATATATAGATGTATAAATACTGATGATAAGTCTTCACTCATAGGCTTAAGTTTTTCTATTGAAAATTAGTTTGGCTACTACGATATTAGTCGTAATTTTGATCCATAAGAACCATAATTCAATCCATCTATCAGAGAAGAGTCTCAACCATAATCTTCATTAATAAGCATTGGACGTGTTTTTAAAATTGGCCAAAGAGAACCTTAAGGTTAGTTGATAGTTATCTTGTACTAAGCCTTTGTCATTCCATAATAACTAAGCGGTGTTTCCCCATAAGGCTGCAAACGAGCCGTGCCGAGCCAAGCATATGTGTTCAAGCTTGAGCTTGTTTAATATTATCAAGTTCGAGCTCGATTCGAGCTTTTAAGAATGGTGTTCAAGCTTAAGCTTTTTTACCATTATCGAGCTTGAGCTCGATTCGAGTTTGTTCACAAGCTCAGTTCAAATTGAATTACCAAGCTTGTTAATGAGCAGCTCGTTTAATAAAATAAACGAGCTTTAATCAAGCCTTAATTAAGCTTGTTCATGAGCAGCTTGTTGAGAAATATACATGAGCTGTATCAAGTAAAACTTATTAAGCCTAAAAAAATAATAATCAATACTGTTCACAAACAAGCCTTAATCGAGCCATAATCGAGCTCCTTAGCGAGTTTGTTCACGAACTTTAAATGATAATGTTCATGAACATAAATGAATCGACGACAAGGCTCAAACATTCATTTAATCAGTATTTAAAAAAAGTGTTGCTCGTTTGATTAGTTAATCAAATGAACATGAATGAGTAATTTGAGCCATGAGTATTATTCGCTTGGTTCATTTTACCCTATTTCCCATTGAAATGGTTGACTATTATTGATTTAAATGCCTAAGTATTTAATGAGAGGATGTCAAGCAGTGTTTCTCTCCTCTCGAGAGCCAAATATACAATATCCTTATATCTAAGAGTATTTTGGTTCATTTAATCGATGTAAAATGAATCTGATGTAAAAGATACTTTATAGTTATTTGGTTGAGATTTCAAATTCGACTTTATTTTTTTGTTTGGTTGACAAAATGTAATGTGAAGGTTTTGATATCTCGGCTAGGCTAGCGGCGGCGGATTGCTAATCGGCACGGCATTGAATGGTCGTCAGAATACGGAGCAAATATAATTACCTATGAGGCAAGCAATTCTGGAATAAGTTATAATCACTATATTTGTATTTAAATTAGCCCGAATTCAAATATATATGTATTTAATCTGAAATTTTACTACTCTACCAAACACTGAAATGTTAGCGTATTGGAATCATTTCCAATGTAAGCAACCACATCAAATATCTCACAATCCCAAGCTTCGGAGAGAGAGAGAATGATATTTATTTAAAAATTGGATATAATATTATTTAAAAAATAGATATAGTTTTATATCTAAATTTATAAAAATAGAAGATATTTCAATATTATTTTTAAAAATACTTAAAATAATTTCTAATGTTTAAGTGTTCACAAAAATAATTCCACCAAATTTATTTACTTAAAATCAAATTAAAATAAAATAATAATTGAAATAGAGAGCAAAAAATAAAATTGATTCCAAACAGCATCTAATTAATAATTTATTATCAATCATAACTTAAAATAATTTTATGCCATCTTGCTATCTCTGAATAGAGTTTACACTATGAAGGCATAAAAATTATGTGGTATGAATGTAAATTTTCAAAATAAGAAATTATTATTGTTCTTCTGGGATTATAGCTATAACAACAAACAAAATAATAAATGATTAAATCATAATTGAAGGGATATGTAGTTTATTTTAAAAACTAATTATGACAAATCTACAGTACCGCAGAAATATAACAATATTATTTTATGATTTTAATGAAATAAAATTTAACAGAAAAGTAAATCGATTTAAGCAATCAATTAATAATGTGAATCAATATTATTGTTGATGTCTCACCGGTGCATTTTAGTAATTAATTAAATCATTTTTAACAGAAAAACCGATGTTTGAGGTGTGGAATATAAAAGTTCTTAAATATTTAATCAGCACATGCATTAAAATCCTCAATCTAAATGGACCACATATAACTATTAGGCCCATTAGGACTAAATTTCAAATTAAAGTTTCAACCAATCTCGCCGAAACTCAAGAATTTTCGTGCATCCTTCTACGCTGCCTCTGCCGCTCGTATTGTCCTCGTCGCTTCAAAATTGAGAAAAATATTACGTCCGGACGTCAATCATACGTAACACATATTTACTATTAAAATATAATTTTTTTTAATTAACAATGCTATAACTTGATGACACCTTAACGATATCATTTATGTTAACCCAGCCAGGCGCCGTAATTAAAATAGCGAGAAATGTCTGAATGTTGAGAAATTTAAAAGCAATATATAAATAGATTTGGGGTATAATATATTTTTTTTTCAGATAAACTCTGCTCAGAGAGAGAAATAAAAAATCTTATTTTTTTTTTCTAGAAGAATCGTGAAGATGAAGAATGAATTTTGAAGTTGTGGCTTTCATATTACGACTAATTTAGCGGATGATGTATTAAATAAAAATCGTCGATAAAATTCTCAATATTTTTTATATATAAATTTTTTTAGGTTGTTAAAATTCTTTTATGTAGTATATATTTCCTACACTATTTGGAGTTCTTTGTAATATGACTTTCCTAATTTTATGAGTTGTTTTGTATATGTATTATACTCTCATGAGTACATCCATTCTCTTTTTTTTTTTAGTTTTAACCATGGAGTTAATATGTTTACTAGATCTTTAGAAGATTTGGTGATTGGTTTTTAGGGATATTTTGCGTGTACTCTCTATCTTTCATGAGTACATTAATTCTCTTTTTTTTTAGCTATTTATGTTTGGAGTTAATATGTTTACTAGATGCCTTTAGAAAGATTTATTTGAATGATTGATTTTTTAGGATTGCATATGTATTTCTATACTCTCATGAGTACAACATTTTCTCATTTTTTTATTTAATCATATTTCTTAGTTAATATATTCTTAATTTTAAGCGGTTTGGAGATTGATTTGTTAGTTTTGGATTATTTTGTATGTGTACTCTCATGTGTACACCCCATTCTCATTTTTTTAGTTATTTGCTGTTTGGAGTTAATATGATTAGTAGATGCCTTTGTATTATGAAGATTGGTTGATTTTAAGATTATTTTGTATGTGTATTCTCTGCTCTCGAGAGTACATCTTTTTTTTTAACTATGGGTCTTGTAATATGTTTACCATTACCTAGTGTAAGATATTTTGAGATATTTCATGAAGAATTTGCTTGTTTTTTGAATTTTGCATGCGTACTCTATGTACTCTCATGAGAGTACATCTCATTTTTTCAAAATTTTTAAATGTGGGGCTTGCAATTTGTTAATCATAACCTATTGGAATATGTGTGAAGATGTTTCATGAAAAATTTGCTAATTTTAGGGGTTATTTTGTATGTGTACTCTCTATATTCTCATGAGGGTACACCTCATTTTTTCAAAAATTTTAACTGTGAGGCTTGTCATATGATTAATATAACCTATTGTAAAATGTTTGGAGAGGTTTCATGAAGAATTTGTTGGTTTTATGAGCTGTTTTGCATGTGTACTATGCGTACTCTCATGAGGGTACACCTCATTTTTTCAATTTTTTCAACTATAGGACTTGTCATATGTTTAGGATATCTCGTTGTAAGATGTTTAGAGGTATTTCATAAAGAATTTGCTAAATTGTGGGGCTATTTTTTATGTGTAATCTATGTACTTTCATGAGGGTACACCATATTTTTCTAAAATTTTTAATTATGGTGCTAGTCATATGTTTAGTATATCCCATTGTAGGATATTTGGAGGTGTTTCATGAAGAATTTTCTAGTTTTTGGGGTTATTTTGTATGTGTACTTTATGTACTCTTATGAGAGTATACCCCATTTTTCTAAAAATTTTAATTGTGGGGCTTGTCATATGTTTACCATATCACATTGTAATTTATTTGGAGATGTTTCATGAAGAATTTGTTAGTTTTTGGAGTTATTTTGCATGTGTACTCTCATGAGAGTACACCCATTTCAATTTTGTAATTATCTTATTTAGTATATCCCATTGTTATGTTTGGAGATATTTCATGAAAAATTTTATGGATTTTGGAGTATTTTGTATGTACTCTATGTACTCATGAGGGTACCTATTTTTTAAATTTTAATTGTAAGGCTTGTCATTTGTTTACTATATATCCATTGTAATGTTTGGAGATGTTTCATGAAGAATTTGTTATTTTATTTTGTATGTGTACTCTGTGTACTCTCAGGGTAATTTTTTTTTCAATTTTTAACTATGTGCTTGTCATATGTTTAATATATCCCACTGTAAGATGTTTAGAGGTATTTCATGAAGAATTTCTTGATTTTTAGGGATATTTTGTATGTGTACTCTGTGTACTCTCATGAGAGTACACCTCATTTTTCTAAAATTTTCAATTGTGGGTTTATCATATGTTTAGTATATCCCATTATAAGATGTTTGGAGGTATTCATGAAGAATTTTCTAGTTTTTGGGGCTATTTTGCATGAAACATATTTGTGTCTGCACAGATGAATGAGATAAATGATCGATGCGATGATGAAGTTTTTATGTCTAAACTGATTATGGGAAAATTCTAGCACCAATTCCTGACAAGGCATTATGCATTATGTTTATGCACATCAAATTGGACTCAATGTTAGGAAGGATCATATTATTTATTGACATAACTCCAAGAAATTGAAATCAAAAAATTTTTTATGTGCAAAAGCGGGAATTGTCTAGCTCGGTCAAATTCTAGAAAGCATCTGAGTGTTTGTCCGGCCATGATTAGATTTTCCATTAGTTTAGATGGGAATTGGAAGGTTAAAAAATATATAGAAAGTCATAATCATTCATTGTAAAGTCGGGTGACTACATCTTCTCGAGATCTATAGAGGCATCGGCGATGAGAAGGTTGTTGTTGAAAACAAGAGATAAAATTAGAACGATGTGTTTAGCTATCTAAGTGAGGAAGTTGGCGTGGAGAATATTGGCAAAGAGATGCTTTCAATTTCATCCAAAGAAGATCGAGGATTGCGAATGGTGATAGTAATGTATTAATACAATTATTCAAGGAAAGGTAAGCGGAGGATGGGATGTTTGCATGAGATGTTCAAGTTGATGAGTTAGGCGGCTTGGTTAGTTTTTTTTTTTAGCAATGGAATGTCAAGGATAGAATATGATTATTTTGGGGATGTCATAATTTTTTATACAAGCTATGGACTCAATAAATATAATCTTATGCAGCCTTTTTGTGAATCATCAGGAAAATATCTTATTTGGAGTAATCTTTCTATCAAAAGAACAATTGAGTCATTCACATGGATATTTAAAATATTTCTGGTTAATGTGGTAGACATTATAATATATTCACGATCAAGATCGCAATGACGAGCTATCAAACATTACATACTGCCATAGGTTGTGTCAATGACATATTTCAAAAAAAACTCCTTGAAGGTATATTATTGCTTTAATAGTAATAAGACGATCAAAGTCTCTTTATACATGAATGAGTAAGTGTGACTCACAAGAAGAGTTTGAGCAAGCTTGGTCTACCATGCTAGATGAAGGCAATTTACATGATTATGCTTGGTTGTCTGAGCTATATAAAATTAGATTCAAGTGATCTATCGCATTCTGCAAAGACTTATTTTGTATGAGTATCTTGTCAACGCAACGTAATGAGTCCACGAATAATGTATATCATGAAATCTCTAAACCAACAAGTTCAATCATAGATTGTTTCTTGGGGTTGGAGAAGGTTATGGACACATGGTGAGAATATGATGAAGATTTCAAGTCGAGGTCGACAATTGTTCCTGTTGTTAAGACCAGTCTAATTCTGAAACAAGCCATTATATTTTACACAAGAAAGCTTTATACAATATTTGAAGAAAATTTTTTGCATGGAGTTAGAGGATTAACTATAAATGTGTCAGATGACAATCCCATGGAGTATTTGGTGAGAAACTTAGAGAATAAAAGTGCTTCCAAAATATGGACTATCCATTTCGACAAGATATGCCTAAATATAACTTGTAGTTGTAAAGAATTTGAAATGATGGGAGTGCTTCGTGCCCCATTGCATCTGAGTTCTAAGTCAGGAAGATATAGTGTGCATTCCGGAGAAGTATCTTCTCATGCGATGGTCAACTAGAGCAAAGAGGGATATCAACTTTGACAGTGCTTATAGGAACTTAAAAGATGTATAAGACAATGATGGAAATGAAACTGTCATTATTTTTTGGAACCACATCAATTAATATGCATATCAAATAAGCACCAGGGCACAAGGTAATAAGAAAGCTGAGGAGTATATGCTGAGATCCTTAAAAAAACTATCTACTAATGTCGACTCTATATTATGTGGGAATTCACCTCTAACTGACAGAACATCTAAGAAGAAGAAGTCAACCAAAATAGATAAAGGAAATGACTTTTTAAAGGATCTAGTTAAGCAGCGGTCAAAGGGTGTTTCAAATGCAAGGCTGAAGAGATATTATGAGGGAAACAAAAAAGCCAATAGTAACTTTCTATCTGCCTCTGAAGTTATAGTCTTTAAATATTACTTTTAAACTTTAAACCATTATATTTTTTTATTACAGACCAAAATAACTTACGGGGTGGAGAATATAGGGTCACCCATTGCAACACCTTTTTTTGTTATGTCATGCTTTTAGATGTATGCATGAAAAACCCTTCATTCACGCTCTTACATATCAGTAACTGATATGATGTTCTATTCTAGGAATTTAACTCAAGCTCAATAATTAATCAGTCGGCTGAAGGGTACACCAAGCTGATGATGGATATCATTACAGGAAAATATTTTAATGCATGATATCATTTAGTTATCATGTGTTCTTCGACTGTACATATTTTAATGTCAATTTGACTAAAAATGTGTCAATTAGTAGATATTATGTTATATTTGGAGGGTAATCTTTGTACTTTGACTTCTGTTTGTTATGTTTTTAATGTGCTGGTGATATTCCGTAGTTTAAACTACTGAAAATTCCCATTTGCATTACCAAAAATTTACTGGTGATATTATGCGCTGTATTATCAAAATTTACTGAACATTTTATCTTCAAACAGGCAAAACAACCTCTAAACAGCTTGCATTTGCATCTACTAAATATTTTATCTGCAAATAGAGTAGAACATCTGACATAAAAAAGAAAAGTGGGGTGTACTCATAGGAGAGTATAGAAAGTACACATGTAAACTGCCCCTAAAACTAACAAAATAACTCCAAACAGCTTGCATTTATATCTACTAAATATTTTATCTGTAAATAGGGTAGAATATCTGATAAAAAATAGAAAAATAGGGTGTACTCTCTTGAGAGTATAGAGAGTACACATGCAAAATAGCTCAAAACCAGAAACCTCCAACGACTTACATTTGCCTACTAAAATTTTATGCAAATAGTAGAATTCGATAGAAATGAGAAAATGGTGTATACTCTTTTGAGAGTACAGAGAGTACACATACAAAATAACTTAAAAACTAGCAAAAAATCTTTAAAATAGCTTACATTTGCATATAGTAAATATTTTATCTCTAAACAGGGCAGAATATCTGACAGAAATGGAGAAAATGAGGTGTGCTCTCATTAGAGTATAAAGAGTACACATGCAAAGCAGCTCCGAAACTCCACCAAGCAGCCTTCAAACCGCTTGTATTGACATCAACTAAATATTTGAATAAAAAATTGGTAGAAATGTTGAAAAAAAAATTCACAAAAGTAAGTATACTCTCATGAGAGTATATAGAGTACAGGTAGAAAATATTCCCAAAAATCTACTAGGAAGCCTCCAAAATGCTCACAATGGCATCTACTAAATATTTGATTCCCAAACAGGGTAAAATTTTTGAAAAAAAATAAAATGGGGTGTCTTTCTTGAGAGTCTGAGAGTATACATGCGGCGACTCAGATAATCTAGCAAGCACCCTCCGAATAGCTTGTAACTCTACATGAATTTTCTTAATTCTTATAAAATTTTCATTGTTTACGAAAAAGAAGATATAAAACATACTAAAACTAATAGCACAATTAGGTTCGAAAGAGAATTTTCTTAATTTTAATAGAACTTTCAATTATATTTTAGCTCTGTGACATTGAGTTTTGGTATATGGTAGTGCTCTTATACTGTTTTCCATTTTAAAAAAAAAAACTTAAAAGAAAACAAAACAAAGCATGATTTTAAGTTTGAATCCGAATTATTAGGACTAAATGGAATTACTCTTAACACGCACGTACTTTATAAAGCGTGATTGAAATGATTTTAAGTTTGGATCCAAACTATTTTGAGTAAACGGTATTGCTCTTATCACACACGTATTTTATAAAGCATTATAGGAATGATTTTAAGTTTAGATCATTATTCGAGACTTTTTTGAAATACTCAAATTTATATAAAATTTTGAATTCTTATATTTTTTTATTTTAGATTAGTCAAATTTAAACTTCGAAGCAATTATAGCAACAAAAAAAAATCTATAAGTGATTTTAAATATTTTCATCTTAAATTTGTTATTTTATATTTAAAAATTTTATTAATTAGTTTATCTGTACCATATCATTTATTTTTATTTTTACAAAAAAAGTTAATTTTCAAAAATACTCAATACTTTGTAGGTTTAGTAAATATTTTTAAAAACAACTATTTTACCTTCGATCATTGCTAAATATCATCACAATAACAATAACAAGCCTTTATCCCACTAATGTATACATGAATCTATCTTTATGTCTCATGTGTCAAATTCTCATTTAATTCAAAAGGTCATTTTATACATCTTAAAAGCCTTTTTTTTGGGTCTACTCTACCTTTCTTAAAAAAATAAGGCAAATCTAATGCATCTACTCTCCCAATTGGGTCATCGACACACTTTATGTGGCCAAACCATCTAAGGTGACTCTCTAATCTTATCCTTGAGCTACTCCATTTTTCTCGAACATACTCATTTTATTTTATCTCTAAGAGTAATGCTCATCCAAGCATCCTCATCTCTGTAACACTTAGTCTTATGCTTCTCCTTTGTGGCCAACATTCTACACCATAAGTCATTTTGGTCTTAACACCATCTTATATTTAAGTTTAAGTGGAACTTTTCTAAACATTCTCCACTTGACCATCCAACTTGAATTCTACTAATAACATCTCCATCTATTTCACCATTATTTTGAACAATAGAGCCTAAATATCTAAATCTCTCACTCTTATTAATGACTTGTTCACTAATATCATACTCACTAGAACTTCAATAAAATTATAATATATTGAGTTTAGATGCAACAAAACCTTTAGACTAATGTTGACCTCCATAATTCAAGTTTCTCTTGGACTCTATCTAGTCTTATCAACAAGAAGAATGTCATGAAAAAAGCATACACCAAGGTACATGTTCTGTAAATGCCTGTAAGAAAATCCATAACTAAAGCAAAAGATAAGGGCTTAAAGTGATCCTTGTAATCCAAGAAATAGGAAAATATTTTTTCAATCCTTCTTATGTTGACACAATGCTCTAGATACATATCTTTAATGACTTGAATATAGCATCATACTTGTAAAACATCTATTAAAATATTATGTCCAAACATGGCAAAAAAAAAAATGAAAAAAAGAACTCTCATGAGAATAAAGAGTCTGAGATGTAAAACTAAACCAAAAAGTAACCAATCAGCATCATAACAGCTTGTAAAGGCATCTATTAAACATATTCTATCCAATCATGGTGAAATAGTTCAAAAAAATGAGAAAATGGGGTGTACTCTCCTAAGAGTACACAGAGTACAGATACAAAATTGAACTAAAAAGTAACCAATCAGCCTCATAACAGCTTGTAAAGGCATCTATTAAACATATTATCTCCTAATATGATGAAATAGTTCAAAAAAATGAGAAAATGGGGTGTATTCTCTTGAAAGTACACATAGTACTAATACAAACAACCAAAAGCCATCACGCACTCCAAAGCTTTAATGCCATTTAGTGAGATATTATCTCAAACGGGCAAAAAAAAAATTTTTTAGAAAATGAGGGTCGTCATAAGAATCTGGAGAGTACTGGTACAAACAACCAAAGTAACTAATCATCTTATAGACTTGTAATGGCATCTATTAAACATATTATCTCATAACATAGTGAAATAGTTCAAAAAAATGAGAAAATGTGGCGTACTCTCATGAGAGTACACAGAGTACAAATACAAAATTAAACCAAAAAACAATCAATCAGCTTGTAAATTGCTTATGATGCCATCTCTTATATATTATCTCAAACGGGATAAAAATCTAAAAATTTTGAGAAAATGAGATGTACTCTCATACAAAAGTCTGGTCTAAAACTAAACTAAAAAGTAACCAATCAATCTCCAAACTGCTTGTAATTGCATCTACTAAACACATTATCTCCAAACAGGGTTAAATAGCTAAAAAAATAGCTTTTAATGGCATCCATAAACACACCACACAATTACATGTTTAAAATAATTCATTTTCTGCACAACAAATTTCTATAATTCAACATTTTTTAGCTCAATTTTTTCATACCTAAACAAAAAATAGCATAAGCGAACTCAGCCCCGAAGTAATTCATTTTCTTTGGCCAATCTTGATAATTCGGCCAGTCCTGAGGTTTGCGTCATTTGTCTCCATGTATTTGCACACAAATATCCCACGGTCAACTATTTTCTTGGGTGGTAGCCCTGATCAGATTGGCCATTCTATAGGATCGCTTTGAAAAGCCTGGCCAGCATCTTCAATGAGTATTTTGATCTAAAGAGTAAAAAATAATGTCAAGAATTAGGTACAAAGTATGCACTTTAAGTAAACTAAAAATGAGAATAATTCTTACAATATAAGAAAGAATGGCCTTATGAGCTACGTTTGGCAATGAGTCATAAAAATAACAAGCCCCTTGCTTAATATGCCCCACGAGGAGTGTCCAAAGCTAATTATTTATAACTGGAAGTAAGAGTAATTCAGCCCTTGAAATATTATCTGCACTAACATGCTGGATGAATATTTTGATTTCCTTTGGTAGGCCATATTTAGCATAACTCTACAAGAAGTCAAGAAAAAGTTTATAATTAGTAGCTTCTAACTATCTAAATAAGGAATGGATCATATCACCCAAAATTTTGTGCAATAACTCACCCAATGTAGGTATGAAACATACAGATAGGGGACATATAGCCCAGGACAGAGAGTATACTTCTCATCCAGTAAAAAGGCAAATGCATCTACGTGTGCATCGATAGATCTTGATATGTCGACAACTCATCATCATATGGCCCGCTGATGATATTCCTACCTCGTTATCACTCGCATATATGAGAACTATGGGAATGTGAGCATTACTAAATGAGTAGGTGATTTTATGTATACAGAATGAGATGAAGTAAAACATGACTCGCTTGTCCTTGAATCGGGAGCACGAGGTGTCAATGAGCTGTACATTAGATTAGATAGGACATCTCTTGATGAGAAGTCAATAATATCATGTGCCTCAGCTGACTGCAAGGAAATTAGTGATGAAGAGCTAGATTCATTGTGAATTAAAGCTCAATCTTCTAAGATGATGAATACCTCTGTCTGATGCTCCTCAATCACCACGATAATAGTTGTTGGTTCATCCACTGATATTGGAACATCTTTGTCAACCTACATAAAAATTAATTGAAATCGTATAGGTTAAATTAAAGAAAGCAAAGTAATACCTCTATTGTCCACACATCACTGTGGAGGCTACCAGAGTTATTCTGGCATGACTTTGTGTGAAGGAGGATACAACTTTCCTCTTCCTCAGCTGCCTAGCCTTCACACCATGTTCAATGCTGCCCAATAAAGGCTGAACATCATCTTCATGTTTAATGGAAGCCTCCATAGGAGCTTCCCTTTTGGTAGCCTCCACAGGAGCTTCCCCTGTGGTAGCCTCCAAAGGAGCTTCCCCTGTGGTAGCCTCCATAAGAGCTTCCCCTGTGGTAGCCTCCTCAAGAGATTCCCCTGTGGTAGCCTCCACAGGAGCTTCCCCATCTGGACCATGCCGCCAACCATGCCTCATAGCTACCATAAATCAATTCCATCAATTCTCTGGGTTATTGATGCTTCAAACATGATACTCTTTCCCCGGGGCCACGACACCAAGTATCTTCGTAAAGCTTTCTAGATGGGTACTAGCATGTAATACATTGAGCGGAGAATATCGAGAAGAGACGTATGGAAATTCAGTGGGGGCTCCACTCCTTGGACTTGGAATGAGACTGCTATCAGGCTCGACATGGGTTGTCTACTAGATAGGGGGCACTATTTGAAGGAGTCAGGTCTCCTCCTTTAATATGTCCTCAAATAAAAGCGGTTGTGTTACAATTAAAAAATATGATGATTTATAATATGAATAAATATATTATGAGATAAATAAAGTGAATTTATTTTGCATCACCTGGCGTCCTTCCAAATCACTAAAGGAATCATCTACAAAATTTATTTTTGGCCATCGTAACATACGTGGCTTTGTAGAAGAAATTAGTGGCCTTATGATGCCTATGTGCTCTACCGCCCAGATCTGCAATGAATATTTATATAACTTAACTTCAATGCATCAAATAATATAAATCTGAAGATATAGAACATACCATTATAAGAGTGATAAAGCCACTCATGTACCTGAGTGCCTTCTGTGTCAAAATTTTTGATGTAATACTATCAAATTATGAAACCAAAAAGCCCCAAATGGCCTCTGGCCAATTATAATCAGCAAATCTCTCTATGTCATCAGCATAGGCTATCAATTCTAATGCCACTCTATAATTGTGATATATAAAAAAAATTTAAAAGTAAAAAATGTAAATTATGCCAATTGTACCATGATGGCGATCCAAATTCTTAAGTTTATTCTTAAAATTCACTTATCTGAACTTCAAAAGTGAGGATTTTTATCATATGACCTTCTCCCCTCTGTTTAACATCTCTACAATTAATGCAACCTCATTGGGAATGAAAGGAATGCATTGGCCACCAAAATAGAATGTCTGCTTCTTTATATCCAAGCAAGACGTGATTGAAGTGATTGCGGCTGAGTCTTATTGAATTTCATGCATCCTAATGAATTGATGCAATGTAGCCTTCTTAAAATATCAAGAACTTCATCAGCAAAGCATGCTAAAATAGTATCAAACGCTCTAATCTTTGGTTGGCATCACAGTTATCCTTATCCTAGACATTTTAAACTTCAAAATGAAAAGTCAATTAATGAGAACATTATCAGAACAATGGAGGCCCAGAGAGTACACATGCAAAATAGCCCTTAAAACTAGCAAATTCTTTATGAAATATCTCCAAATATCTTCCAATGAGATATATTAAATATATGACAAGCCCCACAATTAAAAAAATTAAAAAAAATAAGGTGTACCCTCATGAGAGTGTAGAGAATACACATATAAAATAGCCCCAAAAATCCACCAAGCAGCCTCCAAACTACTTGTAAAAGTATATACTAAGCGTATTATCTCCAAACTGAGTAAAATAGTTCAAAATAAATGAGAAAATAGAGTATACTCTTATGAGTACTGAGAATCTGATATAAAAGCCCAAAAGCAATCATCTCTTGTAATGGTATCTCTTAAATATGTTATCTCCAAACATGATACAAAAGCTGGAAAAAAAAAAGAGAAAATAGGTTGTACTCTTATGAGAGTATAGAGAGTACAGATGCAAAACTGCCTCAAGAACTAACCAATCAGCCTCCAAACTGTTTGTAATGGCATATACTAAATATATTATCTCCAAACAGGATAAACAAACTGAAAAAAAAGAGAAAATGAGATGTACTCTAATGAGAATACAGATAGTACACATGCAAAATAATCCTAAAAATAAACCAATCAGCCTCTAAATTGCTTGTAAAGACATATTCTAAACATATTAAGTCTAGAGAGGGTAAAAAAGCTAAAAAAAAAAGAGAAAATGACATGTGCTCTCATGAGAGTACAAAGAGTACAGATGCAAAACTGTCTCAAAAACTAACAATCAGCCTCCAAACTTTTTGTAGAGGCATCTACTAAACATATTATCTCCAACAAGGGTAAAAAAGTTAAAAAAAAAAGAAAATGAGGTGTACTTTCATGAGAGTACAGAGAGTACACATGCAAAATAGCCCTAAAACCAACCAATCAATCTCCAAATTGCTTGTAAAAGCATCTTCTAAATATATTAAGTCCAAATAAGGTAAAAAATTGAAAAAAATGAAATGACACTCTCATGAGAATGCAGAATCTGATACAAAACTACCTCAAAAACTAATCAATCAATCTCCAAACTGCTTATAGAGGCATCTACTAAACATATTATCTCCAAATAGGCTAAAGAAATTGAAAATAAATAAGAAAATGAGTTGTACTCTCATAAAAATAAAGAGTGTACACATGCAAAACTATCTCAAGAACTAAACAATCAGCCTCCAAACTACTTGTAATTGCATCTACTAAACATATTATCTCCAAACAGGATAAAAAAGCTGAAAAAAATGAGAAAATAGGATGCTCTCAGGAATAGAGAAAGGTAAAATTGCTCAAAATAAACTAATCAACCTCCAAACTGCTTGTAATAACATCTACTAATTATATTATCTCTAAATAGGGTAAAAAAGCTGACAAAAATGAGAAAATGGGATATACTCTCATGAGAGTACAGAGAGTACACATGTAAAAAAAATACTAAAAACTAACCAATCAGCCTCCAAACTATTTTTAAAGGAATATAGTAAATATATTAACTCCAAATAAGGTTAAATAGCTAAAAAAAATGAGAAAATGGGGGTGCACTCTCATGAGAGGAGTCTGGCACAAAATAACCATAAAATCAACCAATCATCTGGCGCTTTTAAAGGCATCAAGTAAACATATGAACTCTAAACAAGCCCCAAAAATTATCAAATTCTTCATGAAACAATATCAAACATCTTACAATGAGATATACTAAACATATGACAAGCCTCACAGTTGAAAATTTTGAAAGAAATGTCATGCACCCTCATGAGAGTACAAAGAGTACACATACAAAATATCTCCAAAAACTAGCAAAACAGTCTCCTTTCTTTTAAAGAACTCAAATGTTCTAAATGTTCTCCTATTCGATGGTGATAATAACTATGAAAATCCTAAAATCATTAAAGTTCAAGAATACAGAAAGAAATACCTCATGCAGTCGCCTATAATACCTCAATTTTTATACCCAAGATTTAGCAAATCTCTGAGGGAATGTCGTACGCACGTCGAGAGAGAGAGAGGGAGCTGGGGTGAGGAAAATTTCTACAAAAAAAATGAAATCCCTAAACTGTTCTATGGTGAAGAATATGGAATGACGCATGTAATATTTTCTCCCCCGCTATTTTAACAGGTCAGGCTAGGCCAATGTCAACATAAACGGCGTCGTTAAGGCATCATCAAGTTACAACATTGTTAAGTAAAAAAAGTCATATTTTAATACTGGACACATGTTCGATAGTGATTCGCATTCGGATGTAAAGTTACGTCCCGACTCTGCACGAAATATTTTCTCATCAAAATCATAGCAAAACAAACAAATAATAAGATAAAGAAAAGACTGATTCTTAATTCATTCCTCTAGGGACGCCACGATTCAACACCTCACCTTCTCTACCTAAGCTATTCTAATTGACCTGGTCTGGGAATTCACACCTCTTCTTAGTCTAGTTCTCCGTCTTTCTTCCCAGCGTGGAACTTCGACAAGCGGCATAACCCATCCTCTCATTCATCATCTCCTCTTCTCCCTCTCCTTCTCTCATTAATTTAGTACCTCTATCTTCCTATTGTCTCATACCCCTGTGCTGACACTTTTCCCTCATATTCCCTTCTCTTCTCATATTTCTCATCCGTTTAGTCTTGTCCATCCTGAATCTTCCTCTTCCTTCTCATTTCTTTGGTCCTGCCCTCTCTTCTTCTTTATCCAGTCACTGATATCATCAACTGATCACTCATCAACCCTTCCCTCCCACCTCATGGGTCCCTTTTCTCCATTTTTTTCTGAGACACCACCCACGTTTACACGCTTGCACCAAAGCATAACTTCCCTCTTGCTCTCCTCGTCTCCTCTCCCTCTCTCTCTTTGGGTTTTAAAAAAAATTCTTCTCCTCCCGCACACAACCTCTCTCTCTCTCTCTCTCTCATCTCAGTTTACAAGTCCAAAAAGCAAAACAAAAAAAATCTTTTATTTATTTTTCTTCCCTCCCAGTAGAAAATATTTCAGTCAGCTTACGTCTGGACTCCAATCCATGGTCAGCGTGTCAGTATTTTTTTCCCATTTTAGCGTTAACGATGGGGGGCTTTGTTAAGGGATGGCGTATTCACGGCCTTTTACACTTCCCAGCGTTGACTGTAAGCATCATTGGAATGCGAGGAATTTAAAGAAATATATAAACAGATTTAGGGTTTAGGGTTAGTTTTTCGAGCAAAATGAGCTCAGAGAAATGAAAATCTCATTTCTTTTTTACAAAAGAACCATGAAGATGGAGAATGTTGATAGCGAATTTAAAAGGATGTATTAAATAGAAATTCATCGGTAATATTTCTCGTGCATTTTTTCTATTTGTTAGTGATATTCCTTGTCTGTCTGAAGAGAATATGTTCATTACATTCCATTAGAAGCAATTTGGATGCTTTTGTTGAATTTTACTTTTAGTATTATTTTGCATATGTACTCTTTGTACCTCTTTGGAGGTACGAGCATTAGGACCTCTTTTCCGATTTATTTTGCCTACTTCTTTTGATTATGTTTAGGGGCATTCCAATGGAAGCATTTGGAGGTACATTTGATGGTTTTTTGGTGTATTTTGTATCACTCTGTACCTCTTTAGGGTCTGAGCTTTTGGGAATTTTTTCCATTTTATTTTGCCTAATTATTGAGATTATATTTGGACATTCTAATGGAAGCAATTTGATGCTTTGGATGATTTTGGTGGGTATTTTGCATCTGCTCTACCTCTTTGGAGGAATTTAGAGACTTCTTTAATTTATTTTGCCTTCTTTTGATTATGTTTAGGACATTCCAATGGAAGCATTTGGAATTTGTTTGGGTTTCGTGGATATTTTGCATGACTCTCTACCTCTTTGGGGTATAGAACATTTAGGGACCTCTTTTGCTAGTTTATTTTGCCTATTTCTTTTGATTATGTTTAGGCATTCCAATGGAAGCATTTGGAGGCTGTTTGGATGGTTTCTGGTGGGTATTTTACATCTGTACTCTCTGTACCTCTTTGGAGTACTGGATCATTAAAGACTTTTTGGTTTATTTTGCTGTTTCTTGAGATTATATTTAGGAATTCTGGAAGCAATTTGATTTGTTTGGATGATTTGGATATTTTTTACTGTACTCTCACCTCTTTGGAGGTACAGATCATTTATGGACTTCTTTTATTTTTTCCTACTTTTGATTATGTTAAGAGCATTCTAATGGAAGTATTTGGAGGTTGTTTGGATAGTTTGAGGGTATTTTATAACTCTCGTACCTCTTTGGAGTCTGAGCATTTAGGGATCTATTTTGCTATTTTATTTTGCCTACTTCTTTTGATTATATTTAGAGTATTCCAATGGAAGCATTTGGAGGCTTTTGGGTGGTTTACTGGGTATTTTTGTACTTCTCCTCTTTGGAGGTACAGCATTTAGGACCTCTTTTGCAGTTTATTTTGCCTACTTCTTTGATTATGTTTGCATTCTAATGGAAGCATTTAGAATTTGTTTGGTAATTTCGGTGGGTATTTTGCACGTACTCTCTTTGGGTAGAGCTTTTAAGAATTCTTTTTTCATTTTATTTTGCCTTTTGATTATGTTTAGGGCATTCCAATGGAAGTATTTGGAGGCTGTTTGAATGATTTGTGGTGAGTATTTTGCATCTGTACTCTCTGTACCTCTTTGGAGGGCAGATCATTAAGACTTCTTTCGTTTATTTTGCCTACTTCTTTTGATTATGTTTAGCATTTCAATGGAAGCATTTGGAGGCTTTGGATAGTTTGGGGTATTTTGTATCATACTCTGCACCTCTTTGAGAGAGCATTCTTCTTTTCCAGTTTATTTTATCTTCTTTTGATTATGTTTAGGACATTCCAATGGAAGCATTTGGAGGCATTTTGGGTGTTGGTGAGTATTTTACTCTTCTCTTTGGAGACAGAGCATTTCCTCTTTTCCAGTTTATTTTGCCTATTTCTTTTGATTATGTTTAGGGCATTCTGGAAGCATTTGGAAATTTGTTTGGTTAATGTATTTTGCATCACCTATACCTCTTTGGAGGATGAGAGCTTTTCCATTTTATTTTGCCTAATTATTGAGATTATATTTAGGGCATTTCAATGGAAGCAATTTGATGGCTGTTTGGATGGTTTCTAGTGGGTATTTTGCATATGTACTCTCTTTATCTCTTTGGAGGGTACAGAGCATTTATAGACTTCTTTTTCCATTTATTTTATCTATTTCTTGAGATTATATTTGGGAATTCAATATTGCGATAATTTGTGATTTTGCAAATTTTTGTTTTATTTTTGGAGGAAATCAAGTCAGTCTTCAAATGGAAATAAATTTGTGGAAAGAAAGCGAAATATCATCAAATTACCTTTTATGGAAGGACCATACTGGTTAGACTTAAAAGAAATTTTGGAGGGAATCATTAAAAAATTCGAAACCATTCTTTAACTGGTAAAATACTTGACATCACCTCCACATCATTAAGCGATGAAGGCGTCGTGTTGAGACAATGAAATAGTATTAGAGCAACGGTGCATTGTTCTAAGAGGAAGTTGGCGTAGAGAATATTGGGTTCACAAAAGAGATGCTTTCAATTTTATTGAAAGAAAAAGATCGAGGATTGAATGGTGGCGTGCATTAATATAGTTGTTTAAGGAAAAGCGCGATGATGTTTGCATGGGATGTACAAGTTGATGAGATTGCTTAGTAAGTTTTTTTTTGGAGCAATGGCATGGATAGAATATGATTGTTTTGGGATGTGATAATTTTTGATACAAGCTATCGACTCAATAAATATAATCTTGTTTGTGCTCTTGTTGGAGTGAATCATCATGGCAAAATGTATTATTTGGAGTAGCCTTTTATCGAAGAGACAATTGAGTCATTCTCATGGCTATTCATTCTTCTTGGTTGAAGTATATCGACTATTGAAATTATATTGCCGCATACTCATCATAGGTTGTGCGATGGCATATTTCAGAAAGCTCCTTCAAGGTTCATTGCTTTAATAGTAATAAGATAAGGGCTATTTTATAAATGCATGAGTAAGTGTGACTCGGAGAAAGAGTTTAAAGAAGCTTTACCATGCTAGAAGAAGAGGCATGATGATTGCTTGGTCTAAGCTTTATAAGATTAGATCCAGTGGTCCCTGCATTCAAGGACTCATTCCATCTTGATCAGTCAATGCAACGTGAGTCCACGAATAATGTATATCTAAACCAATAAGTTCGCTCACAGATTATTTCTTGGGGTTGGAAAAGGTTATGGAGACATGTCATCGAAATGAACATGACGAAGACTTCAAGTGTAGCCAGTCATCGATTATTCTTGTTGTTAAGACCAGTCCAATTCTAAAATAAGCTGCTATGTTTTATACAAGAAAGGTTTACACTATGTTTGAAGAGAAATTTTTGTATGGAGTTGGAGGCTATCGCTAAGTCGATGACAACCATGAGTATTTGGTGAGAAACTTAGAGAATAAAAATATATCAAAATATGGTGCATTGATGGGACTATCCTAGAAGTAACTTGTACTTGCAAAAAATTTAAAATGATGGGATTACTTTGTGCTTGTATCGAGTTCTTAGTCGGGAAGATATTGTCGCATTCGGACAAGTATCTTCTCATGATGGTCTACCAAAGCAAAGAGATATTTACATTGATAGTACATACAGAAAATTAAGAGATGTGGCAAACATAGATGGAAATGCTACTAGCATTATTTTTTGAAACCACATAAGTTGATATACATATCAAATAAGCGTCAGGGCATAGGGCAATAAGAGAGCTGAGGACAATATGCTTGGATCCCTAAAAAAACTATATGATGATGTCGACTAATAAGTGGAAATTCTCTCCATGACAGTTAAGAAGAAGTCAACCACAATAGATAAGGGAAAAGATATCTTAAAGGATCCAGTTAAGCAACGTCCAAAGGGTGTTTCCAACTCAAGGCTTAAGGGATATTGGGAGAGATCCAAGAAAGCCAAGAGTAATTTTGTATTTACATATTAATTTTTAGTATTTTAAATATTGTTGTTAATCTCCAAATCCTTCTACTTTTTTTGTTGCAGAAACCAAAGTACAGTCTGATAGTGTTGCTGAACGTATTTCGTCACAAGTTGCATCACCTTTATCTGTTGTGCTAGAGTGTTTTTCAGAGGTACGCATAGAATATCACACCTCGATGCTGTAAGAAATCATCAACTAATATGATGTTCTACATGCAGGAATTTAACTTGAGCTCCACAATCAATCGGTCTTTGAAGGAAGGCGATGATGGATATTATTTCAGAAAAACATTTTGATGCATGACATTATCCAATTTTCTATTCTTCGACTGTACAATCTATTTTTTAATGCTTTAGAGTCCCAAAGATGACTCTCTTTAATGAGACACACCAAGATGTTTGCTATTTAGCTAGTAGATTTTCTCCTTTGGACTATTTGTAGCTCTGTAAGCAATAGTGATTGAGTTAATCCCCTACTGAGGACCTTGTAATCATTAGCCTATAGCAATAAATATGTGCGACAAATTATAATCATTGATTTTGCATCGTACTCTCTACCTCTTTGAGTGCATTTATCTAGTTTATTTTGCCTATTTCTTGAGATTATTTTTAGGGCATTATAATGGAAGCAATTTCATGAGAAGGTTTATTTATGTTTTACATCCCAACTCTCGTATCTTTGGAGTTAGAGCATTTAGACTTCTTTTTCCATTTAATTTTGCCTAATTGAGAGATTATGTGACATTCTAATGGAAGTAATTTAATGGTGCTTGGATGATTTACGGTATTTTTTGCATATGTACTCTACTCCTCTTTGGAGTCTGAGCATTTAGTTCTTTTCTAGTTTATTTTGCCTTGAGATAATGTCCATTACATTATAATGGAATTTGATGATTTGCTTGGATGATTTAGGTATTTTTTTTGTATCACACTCTCCTCTTTGGAAGGTACGGATCATTTGGGACTTCTTTTATTTTTCTAATTGAGATTATATATAGCATTCCAATGGAAGCAACTTTGGTTTTGGATGATTTGGATATTTTTTTTGCATCGTACTCTCCTCTTTGGAGGTGCAGTATTTAAGACTTCTTTTCCATTTTATTTTACATGTTTCTTGAAATAATGTTCATTAGATTACAATGGAAGCAATCTGGGAGCTGCTTGTATGGTTTGGGAGGGTATTTTGCATCACTACTCTCCTCTTTGGAGTACATCATTTATACTTTTTCCAGTTTATTTTGTCTGTTTATTAAGATAATATTCATTACATTATAATGAAAGCAATTTGATGACTACTTAGATGATTTCTGGGTATTTTTTGCATCTGTACTCTCTATACCTCTTTTGAGGGTACAGAGTATTTATGGACTTCTTTTTCCATTTTATTTTGTCTGTTTCTTGAAATAATATTTATTAGATTACAATGGAAGCAATTTGGGAGCTGCTTGTATGATTTGGGATTATTGCATCGTACTCTCTTGCCTCTTTGGAGGGTAGATCATTTATGTCATTTTTTAGTTTATTTTGCCTAATTCTAGAGATAATGTTCATTACATTTCAATGGAAGTAATTTGAAAGCTGCTTGGGTGATTTCTGGCTATTTTTTTGCATATGTACTCTCTATACCTCTTTGGAGGGTACAGAGCATTTAGGGACTACTTTTTCCATTTTATTTTGCCTATTTCTTGAGATAATGTTCATTAGATTACAATGGAAGCAATCTGGGAGCTGCTTGTATGGTTTGGGGGGATATTTTGTATCTGTACTCTCTGTACCTCTTTGGAGGGTACAGATCATTTATCATTTTTTTCCAGTTTATTTTGCTTAATTCTAGAGATAATGTTCATTACATTATAATGGAAGCAATTTAAAATTCTTGGATGATTTCTATTTTTTTGCATCGTACTCTCTGTACCTCTTTGGAGTCAGCATTTAGGACTTCTTTTCCATTTTATTTGCTGCTTTGAGATAATGTTTAGATTACATAAAAATCAGGGAGCTACTTGTATGGTTTGGGGGTATTTTGTATCTGCTCTCATACCTCTTTGGAGGGTATAGAGCATTTAGGGACTTCTTTTTTTATTTTATTTTGCCTGTTTCTTGAGATAATGTTCATTAGATTATAATGGAAGCAATTTGGGAGCTGCTTGTATGGTTTGGGGGGGGGTATTTTGCATCTATACTCTCTGTACCTCTTTGGAGGATATAGAGCATTTAGGGACTTCTTTTTTCATTTTATTTTACCTATTTCTTGAGATAATGTTCATTAGATTACAATGGAAGCAATCAGTCTTGTATGGTTTGGGGAGGTGCATGTACTCTATACTCTCGAGTGAGATCATTTATTGCCTTTTTTCCAGTTTATTTGTATTTTATTGCATCTGTACTCTCTGTACCTCTTTGGAGGGTACAGATCATTTATGAACTTTTAGTCCAAAAATTTAGTTGGCAAATTTAATCTCATAATGTGGTGACAAATTTAAAAACCTCTTAATCTATTGTATTTACAATATGAATTGAAAATAATTATTTTATAATTAAATATTAAAAGTTCTCTTTCGGACAAGTTTCATTACAATTATAACAGAATTAAATTTTTCATATTGCAATGCGATGGAAAAAAATACTATTTTTTATAATAGATTAACTTATTTTATTTTTGTTTCATCTAAATAAATAGACAAGTCAGTCTGATAAGGTTCAAGTAAATATTCAACTTCATTTCACTCGAGCATGAACATACATATATGAGTTAATTTTTTTACGCTTTATTTTCATAATAAAAAAACAATTAACAATCATAATCGTATTTTAATACATATGAGTTAAAATTAAAAGCTTAAAATATCATGATTTTACAATCAAAAATTTACTTATACCCAAATATAATTTTACAATGAAACTTTAAAAAAAAAAGATAATCCCTAATGGTAATCCCTATTTAATTTTATGCATTAATTTTATACATTCGTTGGATAACATTTATTTATGCATTCTTCTTAATTTTAAATATCATAACAAAATAACCATACCATTAAAATGATTTTAAATGCATTTCTCTCAAGAGTATAGTCCTAAAAAAATCCATAAGATAAAAATATGATTCTTTGGAGTAAAATATCATCCCAGTAAAATATCGATTAAAATCAAACTATATGAAATGAGAGAAAAGAAGTTACAAAAGAAGAGTAAAATATCATCCGGATCCATAAACGATCCATTCACTTCAACAAAACACCTATGTCATCGAAACCAAACCGATGCATTATACAAAATTCTCAAACTAAATACTATTGTTCTCAATTTTGATTTTTAAGTCCCAAATAAAATATGGCGACGACCTAAATATATTCATCTTCTTTGGCCAATCCTCGGTGGTCTAGTCCCTTGGAGTTTGTTGATTCTTTGCCTCCATGTATTTCAGACAAACATTCTATCGACACTTTTTCTTGGGTATATCCACCATTTCAAATGGCCATTTTAGGATCGCTTCGGAAAAAGACATCTTCAACAAGTAATTTGATCGAATAGCGAACATAATCTCAACAAGTTGGAGAAAAAATAGTTAAGAGGAACCAAATTTGAAAAGCTTGTTCTTACAATCTCGGGAAGAATGCTCTTATGGGTTGGTTTGGGTAATGAGTCATAAAAATACGTGATATACCCAAGAGTGTCCGTCGATTATCTATAAGCGTAAGAACTTCGACCCTCGACACCGCCGGTGACATGTTGGATAAACATTTTGCTTTCTGTCTTTAGGCCGTACCTAGCATAACTCTGCAGGAAAAGAAGAGAACGATTATAGATTATAATTTTTATCTAAACAAACAAGAATTGAATCGTAATACCCAATATTCCTGTGGGGTCACATACCCAATGCAAGCATGAAATGTACAAATAGGGGACATACAGCCCCGGACAGAGCGAATACTTCTCGGCCAGCAAAAACATGAAGGCATTAGTGTGCATCGAGATATTGATCATGAGCTCATCGATTTGCCTCATGCAATAATGATATTCCGACTGAATCTTTATCACCCAAGTGATAAATATTTTAAAGTGAGCTTAATTAAAGCGAATAGGTTATTTTATGTATGAAGGAGCGAAGATTGACTTGTCCAGTCCGAGCATGGCGTGTAATAAGATCGAGCATCGGCTTAGGCAAAAATAGCTGGATGAGAACTCAACAACATGAAGTGCCTCGATGGCGCAAGAAATGCGAGTGATGAAGATCTAGATTCACTATGAATTAAGGATCGATCGAGTGTTTTTCATACCTCATTGATGCTCCTCCCACAATGATAACGGTGCGATTGTGTCGGCTCATCTGAACCTATAAAAATATTTAGTGAAATCTATTTTTATTATCTCAAATTTAAAAGAAAGTAACTTAATACCTCTGCTGCTGGCTTCTCATCTTGAGTGGAGGCCACCACATCACTTATTCTTGCTCGTGACTTCATGAGTGTGTGTGAAGGGGAACTAATAGCTTTCCTCTTTCTTCTGGAGACCACCCAATCTTGTCGATTACAGGGTTTGAGCATCGTCATGTGTAGTGGAGGCCTCCATAAGAACTTCCTATGGTCCCGGTTGGAGTATCCAACTCCATAGTGGAAGCTCCGTGGTAGCACAAGAGCTTCCTCTACCCCTCCTGGGGGACTTTCCAAGTGGTAGCCTCCCGGTACCCTCCACGGAAGCTCACGTGGTAGCCTCTCGAGTTTCCCCAGTGACCCCCAGAACCTCCCCACTTGGGGTGGTAGGACCCACTGCACGGCAAGAACTTCCTCGATAGCGAACATCAAGCCCATCCATCTTCTCATTGTTGCATGAAAAGATGATCTTGTATCTTTGAAGTCCACAACAAGTATCCTCTCACCACAAAGTCTCGTGGGGTAGTGGAGGCGGCTAGATGGGAGAATATCGAGGAGAGAAACATATGAAGACTCTGGGGAATTGGACTTAAAATGGGGCTATTGGGCTCGACATGTAGATCTTGGGAGGACAGAAGGAGCAGGTTCTCCTCTTAATATATCCTCGAATGAAAGGGACACTGTGCCGGAGATAAGAAAATGTGAAGACATACAACATAAATAAAGACATTCTTATATGAACTAAGTGATATTATTATATGTCACCTGACTTCCTACTAAACTAGTGAAAGCATTATTTGAAAACTCTATTTTTACCCATCGAAGATTGGCTTTGTAGATGGAAATGATGCTTATGATGCTTTCGTGCCATATCCACAATAAATATTTTAAGCGATAAACTTCAACGCATTAACATATTCACGGAGATATAGAACATACCATCAAAAGAGTGATAAAGCCACTCATGTAGCAGCCTCGGGTCAGATCTTTTATGTAATATCAAATTGGGAAACTGAAAATCCCAAATGGCCTCACGCGGTTATTCAGCAAATCTATCTATGTCAGTAGCAATCAATTAATTGCCACCTGTATGATATATAAAAAAAATTTGACAACAGAAAATGTATGTACAAGCATAAGCGGCTCTGAGTAGCCATCCAAGTTGATTCTTGTAGTCAGATGGAGCTGGAGGATTCTATCATGACCTTCTCCCATTTGGCATCCCTATCATCAACTTCATCGGGGTGAAAGGAATGCCGCACCCACAAGAAAGCTTGCTTTTCTATGTCCCAACAAGAGATCGATGTAATGGCAAGCTCTTGCTTAATTCCATGGAGCCTAATGAATTGATGGAGATGAAGCTTCTTTAAAATGTCAGTGGCTTCATCAATAAAGTGTGTTGCAATATTATCGAACATAGTTCTTACAGTGGTAGGCCTGCATCTTGAAGTTATCCTTTTCCCAAACATGGTAAACTTCAAAAGAAAAGTGGGTAATGTGAGATGCAAATCACCTATCAAAACCAAGCGACGACTTCCAATGAATCTTCTCGAAAAGAGTAAATATCTGATATCCACCAAAATCATCCAAATAGCCTCCAAATGCTTCCATTGAAATACTAAAACATAATCAAATAAATAAGCAAAGAAGTCATAAATGATCACACCCTCAAAGAGTCTGAGAGTACAGATAAAAATACCCCAAACTATCAAGCGATCAAAAAATTGGAATGTCCTAAACATAATCAAAAGAAGTAGCAAAATAAAACAAAAGAAGTCCTAAATGATATGTCCCTCCAAAGATGTGCAGAGCTGATATAAAATACCTAGAAACCATCCAAATATCCAAATGCTTCCATTGGAATGCACATAATCAAGAGTAGATAAAATAAACTAAAAGAAATCCCAAATGATCCCCTCCAAAGAGGTATGAGTATAGATGCAAAATACTCTAAATCATCCAAATAATCTCCAAATGCTTCCATTGGAATGCTAAACATCAGTAGGCAAAATAAAGCAAAAGAAGTCCTTAATGCTCTGACCCTCAAAGGAAGAGAGTGATAAAAAAATATCTAGAAATCATCCAAGCAAATTACTTTGTTGGAATTTCCTAAACATAATCTCAGAAAGCAGGGCAAAATAAACTTACAAAGAAGGATAAAATGATACCCTCAAAGAGGTACGATGCAGATAAAATACCCACCATAAACCATCCAAATGCTCCAAAATCCATTGGAATGCCCATAATCAAAAGTAGGCAAAATGCAAAAGTCCATATGATGTACATGAATTCTGAAAGAATGCATAAAATAAACATAAACATCAAATGCTTCCATTGGAATCTAAATATAATCAAAGAAGTAAAAAATAAACTAGCAAAAGAAGTATCTGTACCCTCAAAGAGGTATAGAGAATCTGATGCAAAATACCTGAAACTATCCAAAGCGACCTCCAAATGCTTCCATTGGAATGCCAAAATATAATCAAAAGAAGTAGGCAAAATAAATTGATAAAAGAAGTCCCTTAATGATCTGTACCCTCCAAAGAGGTACAGAGAGTAGAGATGCAAAATATCCATCACAAACCATCCAAACAGCCTCCAAATGCTTCCATTGAAATGCCCTAAACATAATCAAAAGTAGGCAAAATAAAAGAAAGAAGTTATAAATGATCTGTACCCTCCAAAGAGGTACAGAGAGTACAGATGCAAAATACCCACCAGAAATCATCCAAATAGCCTCCAAATGCTTCCATTGGAATGCTCATAATCAAAGTAGGCAAAATAAAGCGAAAAGTCCATAAATGATATGTACCCTCCAAAGAGGCTGTAGATGCAAAATACCCCAGAAATCATCCAAAGCTCCTCAAATGCTTCCATTGGAATGCCCTAAATATAATCAAAAGAAGTAAAAAAAAAGAAAAGTTCATAAATGATATGTACCCTCAAAGAGGTAGTCTGAGATAGAATCAAAATAACAGAAACCAAACCTCAAATGCTTCCATTAGAATGCTAAATATAATCAAAAGAAATAATAATAAACCGGCAAAAGAAGTCATAATGCTCACCCAAAGAGAAGAGAGTCTGATGATAAAAAAATACCAAATCATCAAATTGCTTCATTGAAATTCCCAAATATAATCTCAAAGCAGACAAATAAATTGAAAAGGATAAATGATCTGTACCCTCAAAGAGATACTGAGAGAGAATGATACAAAATATCCCCAGAAACCATCCAAAACTCAAATTACTTCATTGTAATGTAATGAACATTATCTCGAATTAGGCAAAATAAAGAAAAAGGCCATAAATGATGTACCCTGGAGATGCAGTCTGATCCCAACCATCCAAGCTCAAATTGCTTCCATTATAATGTAATGAACATTATCTCAAGAAAGCAAAATAAAATGGAAAAAAAGTCCTAAATGCTCAGACCCTCAAAGAGGTACAGAGAGTACAAATACAGAAACCAAATAGCTTTCAAATTGCTTCCATTGTAATGTAATGAATATTATCTCAATAAATAAGTAAAATAATCTAGAAAAAAATGACATAAATGATCTGTACCCTCAAAGAGGTAGGTATAGATCTACACCTAAACCATCCAAACAGCCTTCATATTGCTTCCATTGGAATGCCTAAATATAATCTCAAGAAGAAGGCAAGATAAATTGAAAAGTAGGCCTAAATGATCTGACTCAAGAGAGATAGCAGACAAATGCCATAAAACCCCAAACTATCCAAATGCTCCAAATTGCTTTGAATGTAATGAACATAATCTCAAGAAACAGGCTAAAGAAACTCTAAATATTGTACCCTCAGAGGTACAGAGAGTACAGAAATAACATATAAAATAACCAATCTTTCCTGGTGAGAAGAATAGAGTAAACCCTAAATTCATTTAAGTTCGAGAATGCATGTGTAAATACCTCATGTAGTCACCTACCTCAATTTTGATTTCTTTATATCCAGGAGGCGTGAGATGCGTCAGCGGGAGCTAAGAGAAAAATCTTCGTCGAAAAGAAAGCACTAAGCTGTTATGTGGCGAAATGTCGAACGATAGTATCTCGTTCTTCTTCTCTCTTTTGAACCTACGGGTGGGGGGTGTAGCGTCTGAATCGTATCCCTTTACTGCTGTTTTGTTATTCATCGCATAAACGGGGAAAAATATTAGACACATGGATTGAGTCCGCCGTAAAGCTACGATGGACTCGACATATTTTCTCCTCACCACTCTCTCTCCTCTTCTCTCCTCTCTCGATTTTAGAAACGAAAAAAAAAAAGATAAAACAAGAAAATAAATTTTGCTTCTTGTTTGCATATTTCATTGTCACCTTAGATCACTTATAATTTTAAATAAATGTATATATATATGTACAATATATGTATAAAGATTAATAAATTTGCTTCTTGTTTGCAATAAATTATGTATGTGCAATATATATGAAAAAACAGATATTTTAGATCTATGCATTTCTTTTTAGACCGGTAGATTGGCGAACTCACATCTATGATAGTGCAAAACACTATCAATACCGAGGCAGATCCGCATTGTCTGAGGGTGGACAATTGCACAATATGAATTTTTTTCGTATAACTATTTAAATAATGAGAAATTTGCATGCATAATACTTAAAATATAAAAATTTACATATTCAGCATCCAAATTTTAAAATTTACAAAAATAGCACCCAATTATAAAGAGTTTGATTCTCTCATCGACAAATCCATCACAGCGATGAGCTTGCCGCACTCCCTGATTTTCCCACCATCATAGAAATGAAAACTTGATGCTTGCCTCCCCAACCTTGCATGGCCTGCCAAACATCAAGAATGCCAACTTTAAATCCTACAGAATTTTAAATCCTGTTTCTCCTCTTCACCTGTCATACAATAAAAATAGCAACTTTAAATCCTCTAGAATTTTAGTTCTACTTTTTCCTCTGTCCCGCCAAACAGCAAAAATAACAACCTTTAATCTACAAAATTTTGAATCTCATTTCACCTACCAAACAACAAAAATGGTAACTTTAAATCATACAAAATTTTAAGCCCTCTATTTTTCCTCTGTTGCCTGCCAACAGTAAAAAATGCAACTTTAAAACTAAAGCTTTTGTAGAGATGTGGGAGGAAAGATGAGCGTTACCTTTGCAACATCTCAGTTCTCTTTCTCGACAGGAGAGGAGCAGAATGAGCGAGAAATAGAGGGAATGATAGCGACATAGATCCGCCAACTAGGAGTGCACCAGTCTTAGAATGTGTCAAGGACCGTTGGCGGCCGTTTGTGAGGCCGTTAGAAAATTTAATCGGTTAGGTGTTATTTTTGTTTATATTTAGATATCTTGAGTCTTACTTTGTTAATTTTTGAAATTTAGGTGTTATATATATAAATTCTCATATTTTAAGTGTTATGTATGTAAACACTTCTTAAAAAAATTGATAATTTTATCTACAAAAGTTTTAAAAAGCTATGTTTTCTGTAACCCTATGGCTACACACGGCACATCCGCTTTCACACATCCTCTCTTGATTGCTCTCCTCTTCACAAGTCAAGACTCTCTCTCTCTCTCTCTTAGTTGAACATTTCGCGCGAGGGCACCGTTGTCCATCTCTTCCCTCTTCGCACCACTTAAGGTGTTATTACAAGCAATAAACTGAAGCCTAAATTTCAAAGTTAAAATAACTAAATATAAGTCCATATTTTCTACCATGTACGTCTTTTTAGATGAGATATCACTATTAAATTATATTCAAAATTTAATGTCAAATGAATACAAATTCGAAATTCATAAAAATACAAAAAAAATGTAAAAGTAAACTAAATTTAAAGGCCGAAACGAAATTTATTATTCAAAACTTAAAGTAAATAATTCACCCACCTTCTATAAACGTTTATCAGAGGTGATAAATTAAAAAAACTTTAGCTCATTAAAAAATTAATGTGAAGTCAGTGTCTTCTTCTTATCTTAATCTCATTAATTTTATCTTTGGTAAAAAAGTAACATATATTCATCCCCATCATGTGATTTTCTGGATGGGATTTACATATAATGTGGTTTACATTTAGAATCCTTTAATTGAGTGATTTGTCTTCAAATGGCATCATTATATTATGGTTACAATTGTAGTACATATGTTTTCCAATGGCTCTACCTGAAGTTTCAATCATAGGGTATGTTAAATAGGGGAAAAAATATCTATTAACTAAGGTGGACTTAATGTTATCTCCTTAAACAGATATTACCCTAAGTCTACAAGGTCTTCTTAGACTACACAACCCTGATTCAGGCATGATATTTCGGTTGGGTTGGGCCATTTATCTCTTTTAACCAAGTAGGCCCAGGGATAAATATTTCTGATATGGGTGGGCATGGGATCTTGATCAGGCGCGTCATCATTCCCTTAGTAATCCGCTTTCAATTAAAGGTGATAAATTTCATAAACTCCACATACGACTACTATACATTAAGCAATTAATGATATAACGACTAGCTTTAATCGAAAGTTTTCTCTGAGCATTGGAATGTGTAATTAACTATAGTGTTTACGCTATACGAAACCTGAAAACAGATCTAAAGTCCTCATAGAATCAAGATGAAATCTCTTGGTAGCATCTTATCTATTGTTTTATCTGCATTTTGAAAATTTGATCGACATTGTTCAAACACTCTTCATCGAGAGTTCGATGACAAATTTTCAGAGCCAACAAATACTTTATTTCTTGCTTTCTATTTCTATTTTATTTTATTTATATTTTAATTTAAAATAAAATAAATTTGGCCATGATAATAATTTAAAAAACACTTAAAACATTCAAAATTATTTTAATTATTTTTAAAAATAATGTTTAAGTGTCTTCTATTTTAAAATTTTAGATATAATATGATATCTATTTTAAAATAATATTAATATTAAAAAAATAGATATAATAAGATATTAAAAAATTTAAATATCATTTCTCTCTCATCTCTCTCTCTCTCTCTCTCTCTCTCTCTCTCTCTCTCTCTCCTTGGATTAGTTAAATGAAAATCTCTCTCTCTCTCTCTCTCTCTCTCCCCCGCCCTCCTCGCCCCGTTCAACTAAACAAAATAAAAGAAAAAAACATGAAAGGCATTGTCGATGGCCAAGTCGTCCAAGCTGGCGTATTGTCGACAGCCAAGTTATCAACAATATCGATTTTCATAATTTTTTTTTTCGAGTATTCTTTTGTTAAATAAAGTTAATAGAATGCCGATTTTTAAAATTTCGTCTTTAGAGAACTACGTGAAGTTTAGGACATCTTGGAGCGTTGGATTATATCGATCAATTAGAACCCTCAATACCTACCTCGTCATTGGGCCTTTTAAGAAAAATAAGCCTATTTCGCTGCTCTAAGCGACAAAAATTTGTTGATGTGATATGTTATCATTGCTTAATCTCTTTTTTATGTTTTTTTTTTGTAGTACTTTTTTTTTGCAATGGGTATCCACCCAACACCCCACCCATCTTATGGATGACGTGATGAATCCTAATGCGACCACATTTATCACCCACACACGCCTCACTTACTTTTCCCCACCTTAGAGCCGCCTGGAGATTCAACTGGGAGTCTACCACCAACAACTGAGCTAAGAGACGGTGGATTTTTTTTTGATAGTACTTCAAAAGAAGATTGGTATGTGTTCTAGACTCACTTTTCTCTTAAAATTGAAACTTATTTTTCTTATTTCCTCAAACTCTAATTTTTTTTTTTTGAAGAATCATAAAACATGGATTGTGAATTTTGATATTTGAGTGAGAATTTTAAAAATAAAAATAATATAATGTTATGTTACAAATATGTAAAATTTGAGTGTTATATATATATATATATATATATTATATATATATATATATATATACATATATAATACATATATATATATATACATATATATATATATATATATATATATATATATATATATACATATATATATATATACATATATATATATACATATACATATATATATATATATGTTAATATATATACATATATATATATATATATATACATATAATACATATATATATATATATATATACATATATATATATATATATATACATATATATATATATATATATATATATATATATATATATATATATATATATATATATATATATATATATATATATATATATATATATATGTAATTGTCATTTAAAAAAAACTTCAAAACAAAGAAAAAAAATTAGATCTTGATGTCCTAATTAATATTTAATTTTTTGTTCTTAATGAATTTTAAATTGGGAGATTTACATACTATCACCTTAGACATTAGTATTTACATACTTAACACCTACATTATATTATTTATAACATGCCCATCTAATTCTTTCAAAACATGAAGAAAAGCACTCTCCATTTATGCTAGTATGCCTTGCCTCCATCGCTTGCGATTATCCCCATCTCCATAGCCTATCTTCTCATCTCCCTCAATTGACGTACTTCTCTCAAGCTTTCCTTAAGTGTGAACCTCCCACTTTGTTTTGTGGAGTCTTGCATAGTCACAACTAGCTATAGTATTATGAAACCTCTTATCCCATGGTGCTCTTAAACCGCCCTTCATTTATTTTGAGCTAGAGCCATAGAAGTGTAATCTATTTCATGTCTCCATCTCTCCCACAAGAACTAACCAAAAAAGTGAAAAAGTTGCGAACAATTACTTAGACTTAGTTTAAGGCTTCGTTTGAGAGGGCTTTTTTAGTACATTTGTGTTTAAAACTAATTCTGATTTTGATACTGTTTAATAATATGGTTTTTTGAAGCTGCTTTTACCCATCTCATGAAAGCTCCATTTTAAATTTTTTAAAAGCGAAAAGACAAAATAGTGAAGAAAATTTTTCAGAATCCAAAACTGAAACCAGTTTTAAGTAAACACTCGTTAGCTACTCGATTTTTTTCCTTTATTATAAAGTATATTCATATGCAAATTTGGCAAATGGGTTAGAGATGAAAGTGATTGGAATGCTATATTTAGGATCATCTATGATAGGTTTTTAACTATATGTGTCACTTTGATATGCAAATAATGCATTATATTTGTGATCATTTGCTCGAAGGTTGACAAATAATTTGAATTTGGTTAAAATTAAGCAACTTCTATTTTTTTTTTTTCAACTAGCAAAGGAATCTGATATGTTCATAAACATCACATTGACTATTTAGAATATTTGTAGTCTTGGTTTATTTAAATGTCAAATTGTTGTTGTAGATTGTCCTTTTTTAATTTATTTTAACCATCTGTTGTTGTAGTATCAAAAAATGAGCTTAAGCTAATCAACTGCTGTAGGTGACATTTTTTGTAATAGTTACATGCAACTTAACCAACTTAACAGTTAGATTATACAAATGGTATACATGGATATATCAACCTTAAAAGCAATTCTTACATATTTATTTGTATACATCCAATGGCATAGTTGTTCTAATAAAACAAAATGCTTGGTTTGATAGCATAAAGAAGAGATTTCACCTTAACAGAATAAATCTATTTGAAGGCCTAAGTAACTTAGCAAAACCTGTTGAAATAGCTTTAGCAACTTAGCTTAAGAAATAAAAAAAGTTGAAATACCTTAAGTAATTTAACAATTCGAGCTAATACAATAATTAGTGTTTCATATGTTTTACATATGGTGTAACAAATATATATCAAATTCTAAAAAATTCTTGAATACACATTCATATGCATTCAATGGAGTACTTGTTCTAATAAAATATAATGCTTGGCTTCATCGCATCAAGAAGAGATTTCACCATAAGGAAATACATCTGCTTGAGAGCTCGCTAGAGGACTCCTCGAAGAATGTAGACCGATGAATGAGCTTTAAAAGCTTGTTGGAGGACTCCACGATGGAATAGCCAATAACTATGTAGCATGGGTGGAACTAGAGGTGACTGAGGGGACACTCGTCACTCCTAAATGTTTACTAAGCTCTTTAATATCATATAAAATAATTTACCTCCTAAATAGTTAATATGGATGTTTTTTTAATCTAAAGTTTGAGGACATTTTATATGCCTAAATGACTAAATTAAAAGAGATGTTTTTCTTATTTTATAAGTAATTTTTAGCTATTTTCCTTTTAATCTTTTTATTTATTTATCTAAAAATATATAACTTAATAATTATTGTACAGATATCTTAAATTATTGTACAGATATCTTAAATAAATTAAAAAAAGTTCTAAATTCTGTCCTCGTGGATGTTGTTAATAAAATAAGTAACTTATCGATATACGGGCTCGGGTGGACTCGACCTGCAAGAAATTCGGCGACTTTGACGTCGAGAAGCAGAACAGCAGCGGTAGGATAATCGTCGGCGATGATGCCTTGGCCCGCCTGTACTCTTCCGTTGAGGCCAACATTGAGACCTCCCTACGGGTAAATCCGGCCTTCTGCAAGCGTAGAGGCTCTTGCTACTTCCTCTGAGGCTGGCTGAGCTCTTTGCCTTCTAGGTTTCTCTTCATGCCTTCTATTCTCGCTGGATTGCTGGGTAACAAGAGATTTTGCCTGCAGAATGTGAAGATTGTTTCTCAGGTGTAGAACATGGCGACAATGGTGGCCATGTAAGCAGAGATCAGGCATACCGGGGCAGGCTGCTAGAAGTAGAAGAGGTTCCCAATTTGCAGAGGTTAGCGCCAATATCGTCTTATTTTATTTGAATTTATATTTTAATTTAATATGTACTCTTGGGAGTGGAGTTCTGCGATTCGAGGAATGAAATAAGTTTTTCGCAAATTCTCCATAATTCGTATTGTTTTATCATTTATGTTTATTTTGTTGTTTTGCATGAATTAATCTCCTTATCAATGAGTTTTCGGTCATGTGAGTTTGAACATGATATTCAGAAGGATAAGAAAAACTGACTTACAGAATAACCATAATACAGCAATAGAAGCTGAAGAAGAAAGGTTTCATGTATATTTCACTTGTCAATAGGGATGCATTTATAACCAGAATTTGTTACAGGTAAAAGGTTGTGATGATGGTTGTTTTGATCCTATGGCTGAGATAGCCTATAGCCTTAGTTTGTTATAGATATGCGGCGACCATTGGTATGCTTAACACACCCCCGTAAGTGAGGCGCCGGCAAGAAGAAGCAAACTTGGCAGTAAGCTGTCGAAATAGTTGGGTAGACTAAAGGCATCTGCTAATTGTTCTGACGTTGGTATGTAGGAAACTTGTAATTGTTGTTTTGCTATTAAGTCATGAATAAAATGATAATTAGCTTGAACATGCTTCATTCGACTGTGGAAAACTGGATTTTGTGCTAAATAAGTTATACCAATATCATTACACCATATTCGTCAGGGTGATTTGAGCTTAATGTTGAGTTCTTGAAGTAGAGTAATGATCCATAGAATTTCACTTGCTGTATGAGCTTCAACTTTATATTTTGCTTTAGTCATTGTGCGAGCAATGGTTGGCTGCTTCTTAGAGGTCCAAGGAATCGGTGAAGAGTCAAGAAAGATGAGAAATCTGGTGGTAAACTTACGATCATCTATGGAACTGGCCAAATCAGAATCACTATAGGTTTGAAGATGAGTTTGTTTAAAGGTAGTAATGTGGATGCCAAGCTGAATAGTGCGCTTTAAGCAGCGAGCATTTCACCGCAGTCCAATGTTCAGTGGTCGTGGCATTCATGAATTAGCTAACCTTATTGATGTTGTAGGAGAGATTTGGTCTAATAAGAGACAGATATTGGAGAGCGCCAACTATGCTGCGATAAGAAGTAGGATCTGGAAGTGGTGTTCTGGTTTTGGATGGCTTAGTAGAAGGGGCCATTGGGCTTGTAATTGGTTTGGAGTCTAGCATGGATGTGGTGGTAAGAAGTCCATGGATATAGGAAGGTTGCGATAGATGAAAATCTGAAGCGATATGTAGAATAGTAATGTGTTGACCTCCACATATGTGTCATAAATCAAGACAAGCCCACAAGTTAAATTCGACGGACTTCGGAGGTGACAATGCGCAAATCGGGGCTCAAAATGCACTAGACGTCACCGAAAATGGTCGAAACGACCTCCGATCGTAAACGGACTTCGCCGTCGTAACATCAAAAATTGACAATATAAATATTGCAAAATCTAACGAGTAATTGATTAAGCGCCGAGCTATCGATGTGTTGACGCAGATATCGAGTCAAGAGGCCGACGCAAGTCAAACGATCGATTCGCGAAATTGACGCCTAGCTTTAAACGCCGAAATCTATCAAATAAGCATGCCCACGCCAATTCGACGAGCCATATAAATGTCGAATGATTTGAAATGACAAGACGCAAATCGAGGCTGAAATGCACTGGACGTCACCAAAATCAACTCAAATGACCTCAGATCGATAGCAGACTTCGCCATCATGTTCATAATGTCGAAACTGGTCAGGATATAAATATTGCACAACTTGATGATCAACCCAGCCGATCAATCGCCAGCGCATGCACGCATATCAAAGTCGAGGCGCAGACGCTACCAAACGACCTCCGTAAATTGATCATGCTAGCTTCAAACGTCAAATCTATCAAAATTATTTTGCACTCAATTGAATGAGTCACATAATGTCGGCGAAAGCGGCGACACGCATTTTGAGATTAAAATGACCTAATTTGATGTTGATTTGAACCAAACCAAGATCCGACGCGGAAAAATGCTATTGCGTTCATTCAATATTTTAATTGATATATATATATATATATATATATATATATATATATATATATATATATATATATATATATATATATATATATATCGACTATGTGAGTTTACCAAAGATAAAATTCACATTAAAACCGTTTAATCAATTTAAAATTTATTTAAAATCTCTAAATTACCTTTCTCGACGTGCAACTGTTCTCCCCTATTTTCGGTTTATCTGGTTCAAAAAAGAAAGAAAAGAAAAAAAATTGTTCCTCTCCCTCTCTTGCCTTTTACCACGTTTGAAACTCCTCTACACAGGTAACTCTTTCTCCCCTCTCACTTCCACTTATTGTTGTAACAAGGCTGTCAGATTGCTTCCCGTTGCCATGTCTGCTCTCTGCCAGCCTGCTCCACGCCATGGCCAACCCCAGACTGTCTGCTCCTGCGTAATCCCATCAGATTGCCAAATCCTGCTGTTTTGTAGTTAACTCGCCACTGCTGTGGCCTGACAACCTGATCCACTGCGCTCATATCTTGTCTGGTCTTGCACAGATCTGTGGCCTGAAGCTCTCTGCTCGCCCGGCCATTCAGATCCTGTCTGGCTCAGATCTCCCATGCGCCTGCTCTCAGAATTCAGATTTCCAGAACTGCGTGCCAGCGAGATTTCACTACCTCCGGCCCATCTGCTGTTCCAGGCGAACCTGATTTGTCGGACGGCTGCTGCTGCCCACCTCCAAACCAGATTCTCAGAACCAAGTAGCCTGCTCATTCCACGCCTCGCGCCCATATCGCCCCACCTTCAGACTGGCCCCCAGATGTTGCCTACCCACCATGCTCAGAAATCCACAAAACCCACGTCTGACCATCGCCGCTGCCACACTCCTCTTCTCGAGTTGAACCCGTCCAATTTCGCTATCAAATCGGGAAGAACATCGAAGAGGTTATGGCGCCAGATTCCTCATAACACATCCAATTTTGCTTCACGAACCGAGAAGAACATCGTTAAGAGCGAATTCTTCTTTTGGTGTCGATTCTCATATTACCTCACCCGCCGCCGCAACCGGAGAAGCAACATCGTCAAGAGGCAAGTTCTTCTCTTGGTTTTCAGCATACCCAATCTTGTTCCCTTTAAGGTATCATAGCAAAAAATGAGTCAACATGTGTGATCCAATGTGGATATATATATACATACTGTGTTTCTCAGCCTCGTGCCCTCACGCCGAGATTGAAAATCGTGTGGTGTCAAGACACCGCTTACGCCAAGAAGAGTCAACATCCGTTAGATGTCGCTCCCCCTAGACGAAATGCTGCCAAAATTATCTAATTTCTAGACTTAGGAAAAAAAGGGCGGGGAATGAATATATATTGCATTTGTCTTCTTTCAAGTTTGGATGCCTCGTCGTGCTCAAGAGGGCGCGACGAGATGAAAATCCAGTGTCGTAAGCCATACGCCGAGGGCGATTGAGTCCAAAACATCCGATGCATCCCCCTACACGGGGATGATGCCAAGAGACTGCTGAAATTTAGACTAAAATTCAGAACTTAAAACAAATTCAGATGGAAATTATCTAAACTTAAACTTAAATCAAATAAAAGAATATATGATAAATATGAATATAAATGTTAAATCAAAGAGAAATGGGGGAGCTTTTATAAAAATTTTGGATAAATTTAGACTAAAATTTAACTTACAACAAATTCAAATGAAATTATCTAAACTTAAGTCAAAGAATATATGATAAATATGAATATAAATGTTAAATCAAAGAGAAATTGGGGAGCTTTATAAAATTTATTTAAAGAATAAACACTCATTTAAAATGCAAAGTAAAATTTAGGAGGCTAATATTAAACTCACAAACTCTAATAGCGATTCTCTAAGGTTTAAATTAAAGTAATCAGTGAGTTATTTTTTTTTTAATTTCTCAAAATTAAATAAGCTTTAATTGAAATTTGGGAGGACTAATACTAAACTCATAACAAACTTGCAATAAACCTATAGTCTAAGGATGAATCCAAATTGGGTTTAATAACTCTTATACGAATATGGAGGTGCTTACTATGCTAGCTAATAAACATGAGTAGATCTAAAGCAATAAACACTTAAATCAAGATAACTTATCAAAAGTGATGTAAATTGAACATAATCGGAGAATTAAAACTCAACAAGTAAATACAGCAAGTAATGTTTTAAACTATAATTAAATCAAAATATTTTCGCACGGATCTACAACTCTTTGTACAAGCAGACAGAAGACAATACTAAATCAAAATCTATAAAAATCATAGGACTTCCTTCAATCAAAAATTAAGGAATTTTATTCTAATTATGATTTTCAAAATTAATGATTTCATTAATTAGACAAAATTAGCTAAGCTACAAAAAAAAATCCTGCATGTGCTTGGACATAGAGATTTCAAGTGCAAATTTTAATGTCTGAAAAGGCTGCGTAAGCTAAATTGGAATCAAATGAAACTACAAAATCAATATCATAACTCAAACACAAAATTACCTAAAATTACTATATACTCGCATGGGCCCCGACACTACAATGAATGCTTAAATTCAAGTGTCTGGGATGTCGCATGTTCTTTCCTGCTTTAGTGGACCGAGTCCGTTAACAAAATTTAAAACCTATAATAAGAGTTTTAAATCATGAAATATCCGAAACATTCTCTGAAAAAGAGATCTAATCCTCGTTAGAACTAAACAGAGTCGAATCTAAAGCTCTTAAATATATTCAAATTAATCAATTTTCGTCAAAAAGAATCAAAACCGCTTAAATGAAACTCTATCATTAAAAACTTAAATCAAACTCAATCCATTCCACCTTCCAACGCTTGGTGACAAATTAAGAAAACTCTAGCTCACAAATGAGCCAAAGTCAAATCAAGTGTTATACTATGTTTACTCTCAATCAATCTCACACCAGTAAGGACGTGGTCCGTGTCCTCTAATCATGATTTGCCAAGAAGCTCCACAGATGACATACCAAGTCCTCTGATCGAGTGGGTTTGGTCAATGTTCCATTATATTACGTCATCATCAGACCGTATGTTCCCCAATGACTCGCCTTTGAGTTGTGAATCATATGGTATACTTGATAGAGGCAAACAACCTCTGTCGAAATTTAAAAGTAGGCTTAAGATTGTCTTGGAGACAAACACCACCCCAAGTCTATAGGATCCTCTGGACGACGTAACCCATATGTCGACAAGAATCCTTCGTCGTGACTATATCCTCCGACTAAGTATACTAGGACCATGATTGCGGGATGACTAACCATGGGATCTAGATCGCATGCCATTATTCCCCAACCATCCGCTTAGTTTTAAATGATGAATTTCATAATCTAAATTCTGAAACTTCACATGTTGCTATTATACGCTATGCATTTAGCTGCCTAACAACTATTTCTCTCTCACTTATTGAGAGGGGTAATTAACCATATGGGCTTGCTTCTATAGAAAACCTGGAACCAGATCTAAAGTCCTCACAAAATGAGGGTGAAATCTCTTGGTAGTGTCTCATCTACTATTCCATCTGCCTTCTGAAAATTACACCGACGCATTAAATCACTTTTTTCAATTTAATTTGTCGAGAGGTCGATGACGAATTTTCGGAGCCCACATAATACCTAGAAATTGATGGAGTGGGCCAAGAGTCTAAAGGTTTTCGTTTAAATTGATCTAAAACTGAATATATGGAGTGTAATTTTAGCTGTAGAAGTTTTAGGTGTTGTTGTGACTTTAGATCAAGTTATTAATAAGAGTGAGAGATTCATATTTAAGCTCTATTATTCAAAATGATGGTGAAATAGATGGAGATGTTATTAGTAGAATTCAAGTTGGATGGTTGAAGTGGAGGAATGCATCTGACCTATTATGTGATAGAAAAGTTCCACTTAAACTTAAGGGAAAGTTTTATAAGATGGTGATAAGACCTGCAATGATTTATTGTGCAGAATGTTAACCAATAAAAGAGAAGCATAAGACTAAGTTAAGTGTTACGTAGATGAGGATGCTCGTGGATGAGCTTTACTCTTAGAGATAGAATGCAAAATGAGTATGTTGAAAAAATTGGAGTCCTGGTAGATAAGATTAGGAGAGTCACTTTAGATGGTTTGGCCACATAAAGCGTCCACGTCCATAACCCGACAGAGAGTAGATGCATTAGATTTGCCTTGTGTTAAGAAAGGTAGAGGTGACTAAAAAAATTTGGTTAAGATGTATAAAAATGATCTTAAGTATACTTGAATTAAATGAGAATTTGACACATAATAGGACAGAATGGAGACGAAGGATTCATGTAGCCGACCCTACCTAGTGGGATTAAGGCTTGTTGTTGTTGTTGTGTTAAAATAATTACATAAAAATTTTTTTTTGTGCTTTCAATCAATTAGAATTACCCCCACCAACCTTCTCTTCCACTAAGAATAAGCCACATTATTCCTCAGCAATTTTTTAAAACTAAGTATCATTAGAAGCTTAATTAGGTAATTAAGTATTATTAAAAAAAGTTTAAGACAGTATACCACCAGGCTACCGGTCACGTGAACGCCTGCTGATGTCGCGTTACGTGAATTGAGTACCGCCATTGCGCATTAAGCCAGATAGGGAGCGGCCGCCACTAATCGCAATTGACCCCGTAATACAAGATATGTAATTAACAACCAACTAGTATTCTACAACAATTAATTGACAAATGATCGTGGATATCAAACCTAATTAATTGCAGTACATTAATCCCTAATTAATTGCAATATATAAAAAAGAAAAATAGAACATATTTGACTGAATAAATCAAAATTGTTATGTTATTTGATTTAATAAAAAATGATGCAAAAGACAAGATGCACAACTTATGTGAGAATTGATCCTCCCAAAATTGGGATTCAAGTAGTTCAAAGAAAGTGCACATGAAATATAACAAAGGTAGTACGACGTAGTGACGACGATAATAATGCATGAAATAGATAAAAATAAACGTAGTACAGACGCACAAATAGACTACCCTAAACATCTAACGCCTCCGGCGTTTGTGTGGAATCGCACCACCCCGTGTGGTGGTCGCACGGATGGACGATCATGCAAACCGATGGTCACCCTCCAAAGGTAAGATCTTCTGCAGTACGCCTGATCGCCCCGTGCGGAAGATAGTGGTGACTCATATGTAGGTTGATATGTAGAATGACCCGCGCGATAATGTAGATGGACTAATCGCGATAAAGAGCTCGACGCCTCATGGCGTAAACCCACCGTAGTAATCCGTAATATGTGTTACCGAGCATGTACTGCTTATCCGTCTTTATATTTGCTCATACCTATCAACACATCCTGTAGTGGTCGATCATCCACGCCAAGTATGGTCAAAGATGTCCCGAAGTCGCCGCGATATGCTCCGCCTACATGAAAAAAGATGTAAAATTAACACTTACATAAATATTGAATTCGATGAATACTTATATCGTGACTTACATAAATACGCCCACTGAAGTAAGTGGTCGAGGATCGTGAAGGCCCAAGAATACAGAGAAGACGACCAACCCCGACATGTACCGCCGATAGTTATCTTCCCCGTCCACATCCTCATCTAAGCCTCGAGGCAATCCCTCCTCTCCCAAGCAAAGAATGTGACTGGTGGTAATCAACCCGCCGACATCCACTTTACCCCACCATCGAATTTTGAAACTAGGGTCAACCTGGCTACATAGACCCCGAATCTGAACCGACGCAACACTCTATCTGTTAAATGCCACTCAACCCTCTTCCAGCTGATAAGAGGGACTCGTGACAACCATATCTCAGAGCCCGCCGAGCATGTATCGAGACGTGGTGATCTCGCCATCACGCATTCTCCCATGTCACCGCATATTATTAAATTATGTCAAAGAGACATATTTGAACTGGTTATTCTAAATCCAACCAATGAATGCCGCAGCCATCCAAATTCATTTCTCAGATATCAACGTTCCATCGGCCGCCGCGAACATACTTCTCATTCCATATGTACACAAAAAACAGTTTAAACACATATTAATCCATTATTTCTATCGATTCCAACAACAGTTAATAATGTACCACGATACTTGTCTAACAAAAAAGTACCGTCTAAGCTCAGTACAGGTCGAAAGCTACTCCATCCTATGATTGAAGGGTCAAATGCCCAAAAAAGTCTCTAAGCGGTACCGCTAGATCAATTTCAGATCAGACGTAAGGAGCTACAAACTGATTCCATAAAAAAATTGAGAGTCCTGTAAGACTCTTCTCAGCTGCTAAATATTACTTTTATTACCTTACGCCTTGCATCCCAAGCCTTCATGTACGAAACTTTAACATTGAATTTCGATTCCATCCTACCTATAATCTCTCTGGGTTTCAGATCTATCCGATGCCTGATCACAGGTATAATGAAGTAAGCTATAAATTTAGAGCTACACTATCGATGACCTGCTGCACTTACTGCATGGATACATTTATGATTTTCACCAACTCTTGATATTCTTCAAGCACCCCCTAAGGCCTACAATGCAAACGCCACTTATATATGGTCTAAGTAGACTATCATGTCATAATAAATAACCGTAGTTCTTCTAAGAAGTAATCGTTTGAGTCAACATTATTTACTATGCAACCAACAACAAGAAATTGCGACTATTTATACACATACCTGACAAGGTCACCGGGATTTCAGATCCCGTGTGGCCGTAAGGACCGAAGTAAATATCGTTGTCCCATTCTCTCATAGTCCGCACATCCGGACATACTCGTTGGACAACATCCGACTCTTACCGCAATATTTCTGAGTGAGTGATTTCTTAAGATCATGATCGCTGACTCACAGAAGGGTTTCTACCCCAAGTGATCGCCATCATCACTAATATCCCGCCGACTCATCACTTGAACCACCGCCATACCGATACTCATCTTTGCTCGCAGACTGTGAGGCAATACATGATTCCTCAACGATAAACAACATCATCGCCGCCACAAAACTCATAAGTTGGACGATAACCAATCATACTAATTATTACAACGTAGCGTGGAAAGATTGACAAGATGTTACGGAATCAACTCATCAAAGCCGCGTTGTCTCGAGGTGCATGTGCGAAGTCTTGTGTGTCGCCGCGAGTATATCTACCGACTTTATCGGATCACCGACTGTGGATGCAACATTAATATCCTCCACTTCGACATACAACACTAACATCCGACGGAAGTTTAGTGTTACTTCACAACGCCATCGCCGATATTACGACGCTGAAGTAACATCGAGATAGGCCGACGCATCGAATTCTAATAATATGTCGCAGCCGCCGAATTAGGCGACGGTCCCGTAATCCGCTCGCCGCCTAATTTCATCGTAAGACACCACGCCACGCCTAACCGACGAGGCCGCCCACTAATTAGCATTATACCTATTCTTAAATTTTTTTTTAATAATACTTAATTACCTAAGCTTATAATGATACTTAGTTTAAAAAAAAAATCCTTATTCCTCCCACCCACTTACCGTCCTTGACGGTTTTGCAAAAGACAACAAAATTTATTATTATTTTTTCTTTTCTCTCTACATAAAAGAGAAGGTTTTATTTTATTTTCTCTTTTTTTCGCACTTCTGCTAAGCCGTTGGCAGACGCTCGATCCAAAACAAAACTTGTCTCTCGTTCATCCCCCTCAAGCTCGGAGCCTCACACTCGCTCCCGTCTCCCTAAAGTCGTAAGTCTCTCACAGATCCACATGATTTTCCTCTCTTCCATTTTCACTCACTCTCTGCTCTTGTTCGGCATTCCTTCAAGCCGAAAGCTCTTGGTCTCGTCGATTCCTTTAAGCTGCCAGCCACAAGCATCCGCTCCCATCTCCGCAAGCCTTAAGCTATGTTTTTCCTTCTCCGACCTCCCCTTTTCGCAAATGAGGGCAGTCGAGAGGCAACTCTACCATCAAGTAGGTTACTCTCGACTTCCCCTCCTATTTCCTCATTTGGATTTCTCGTTTCGCCCAGCAAAGCCATAAGCCCCGTCTTCCTTCTTCGACTTCTCCTTTTCGCAAACGAGGGCAACCGAGAGGCAACTCTACTGTCAGGTAGGTTACTCTCGGCTTCTCTCTCCTTCTTGAAAGAGATACGCCGAACTCCCTCTTCAAGCCGGTCACTTCCACTACTCTGTCTTCTTCTCATATGACTATCCATTGCTTATCCCGAAATCCCCTCCATCTCATTTGTCTTCATCCCATACAAGCGGTTACAAGCAACTCCCGCCGATAATCCTGCAGCCATCCCCATCGGCCTCCAGCTCGATCTCACATAGAGATTGCTATGCCTATTTCCACGCAAGAAATCTGCCCCCATGGCCTCTCTTAAGCCGAATCCCCATGTCTTTTCTTCTAGCGGCGGCTGGCCGATACTTCCTTGGCTGCTTTTCTCTACTCAACCAACCCATATTCCCTCCTCACCTCATCGTCTCTCAAGCTTCGTCGAGCCCATAACCTTTCAGCCGGATGTTAATTTCCTCATTACTCTCTTGTTCATTGGAAAACATAAAAGTCATTCATGATTATTATTATTCGAAATCATGGGAATTGATGACTGAGCAACAAAAATGAGTTTGAATGTGTAAAAATTGTATTGTATTTGTTTCTTTACGGGTTTGAGCACTGCTACGCCATCGATAGATTTAAAATCTAGAGATGTTTTAACATCAACCGTCACACTCATCGTATGGGATAAAATTGAAAAAAAAAATCTAAAACTAAAATTGGACTAAGTATAAATGAGAGCATTAAATAAATGAATAAAAGGACTTACAGGAATTTTAAATAATTCGAAAGCTCGATCTTCCCCACTTCTCCTATTGAAGACCAAAGCTTTGAATGCTATTGAAAGAATTCAAATGACATAATAGTAAGAATTACCGTAGCCTCTAATTTATAGGAATGAAAAGTGAATGTGAAGCTTACATGTGACTCAAAAATAATAATTAAATATTATTGCAGGTACAACATGTGAAAAACATGTGGTACTTTTACCTCATTCTATTCCAATTCTGCTACACATACAAATATAAGATATGAAGTCTTAAAACAAATAGATTTATAAAATTAAAATTGGATGGGCACAATAAGTATTATTATCATATGAGAATATATTATGTGAAAGTGAATTCATTCACTTAGTTTATCACCAAATGAATGCTTGATCTTAATGTAGGGATTTGATCGCTCATACATGAAGAAGAGGGAGAAGAACATGACTTGCATGCTTACCAATGAGTTTGGTCATGCATGATCTTTTCAATAAAGGATACAATTATTTTGTATTTGAATGCAAAATTAAAGCACATGGAACTTGTTGAGTGTTATTTTCAAATTAAAGTGAAAATCAAATAAAATTCATAAGAGATTTTCACTATAACCAAAAAATTATTAGCAAATATGACTAAGACTTAATGAATAATTGACCAGATTCAAAAGGAGCTTGAATTCAAATAAGCTCACTTAAAAGAAGTACAATAACTTATCTGAGCGAATACTAATGTTGAATGTTGAATTGATAAAGATTTAACAGGTCCTTAACGAGCATGAGCCAACCATTCAAATTTAGAAATTCAATAAATAAATTTAATGCAAGTAAAAATACAACAATTTAAGTGCAAATATAAACTTGATTCTGCTTTACATTTTCCACCGAACCCACAATATTCAAGTGCAAGAGTGGGTAGAAGACACCATTTGAAAATTTAAAATAACTCGCTACCGAATCTACAATTCTTCGTACAAGTAGATAGAAGACAATACAAAATTAAATCTTGCAAAAATTATGGAGCTTTCTTCAATTCAAAAATTAGAAAATTTTCATTCTAATTATAATTTTTAAAATCAATGATTTTATTAATTAGATGAAATTATTTAAGCTAAAAATACCCGTATTTTACATGTAGATTTAAGCAACCTAATGTCAAAAGTGCTGTCGGATTAAATAAAAATACAAAATTAATCTCATAATTAAAAAATAAAATTATCTAAATTATCAAATACCTACATGGGCCTTGACACAGTATTGAATGTAGAATTCAAGAATGAGACGCGTTAAAAACTAAATTGACTTAAATATCTTACACTAAAAAAATATATACAATTATTTGAAGGAGAAGCAATCATTTTGAAAGCAGCATATTTTTAAAATTCAATATTCTAAATATATGCTTATGTATGTATTTTAGAATCAACACATTCTATGATGAAAGTTTAAATCATATCTCGACAAGCAAATCCTTCTCCATGTGGATTGAGTTGATAAAATTGATTATTTCAATAAAAAATTAAATAATTAAGCTCAGCAAGGTTGCATATAAAAACTAATATGAAATGATACGGTTAAGTTGATCACATTAAACATACTCTTACTACTTTCATAAAGCCTTTAATAGTTTTAATATGGCTATTTCACGTTTAGAAATTCAAATATTTAATTTCAAAAATCTTAAAATACAATTACAGACTTCAATCCATAGATTCAATCCTTCTCCTATAAGGGTAGAGTTGACAAGATCTAATGTGATATAATAAGATTCAAAATTGTTGACCGATCTCATGAACAAAAGAGGAGCAGTCTACCCCGATGATATTTGATTGAATGAAGATTTCAACCGGAGGAGATTACTATTATTCATATTTTAAAATTATTGTATCTCAAATTCAAATTTATAAATGCAAGTTGTAGACCCGATCTTCTGCTAACAAAAGAAGAAGTCGACAAAGTTTTCCCCAGAATTCGGTTGATTGAAAATATTAACCAGAGGGGTTTATTATTATCAAAATTTCCTAAAACCTTCAATGTTAAGTGAAATTTCTATCAATTATCAAATGTTTAAGAAAATTTCAAAATAAGAAAATTGATTAAATAAAAATTCATCATAAAAAATAATAATAAATTCATTCATCTGCCTTCCGTAATTATTTGTCGGGGGTGACAAATTTAATGTTAACTCCCGCATGAGCCAATGTCATATTATGTATACTACTATATTCACACTCAAAACGCTCTACACTAGTAGGCGACGTGACTCGCATATCCGTTTGGCCAAGAGGCCCACATATAAGCTTATGTGAGTTCTCGACCGGTGGTTTGGCCAATAGGCTCCACTAAATTACGACACGATCAGAAATTGTGATGTTCCCCAATGATTTTCTACCCTTTGAGTGGATCATAGAGTATATCTAATAGACATAAAGCTCGTTGGTGGACTTAAGATTGCCCCTCTAACAAATATCAACCTAAGTCTCGCCTCTCGAACAACGCAACTCATGTCCGATAAGGATCCTTCTACGTCGGGCCGACCATCTCCTCCGACTGTGACCAGAATCATGATGTGACAAATCATGGGATCTTGATTGGGCACGTCATCATTCCCCAAACCATATGCTTCAAGCATAAAAAAATAAACAAAAATGATGAATTTCATTAAATTTCAAATCTGAATTCTACTATATCACGAAAGCAATTAAATGACTAGCCTTACCGAAAGTTCCCTCTCACTGATTAGGGAGGGGTGATTAACTATAGGTGCTTGCTGCTATAGGAAATCTAGAACCAGATCTACAGTTCTCACCAAATGAGGGAGAAATCTCTGGGTAGTGTCTTATTTATCCACTACAAACAATCATCTGCCTTTTGAAAATTTTATTCGGCACAAAATCTATACTCTCGTTTTCATCGAGAGGCCGGGCGTGAATTTTTGGAGCCTGCATGTATAAATTTAGATATCAAGAGAAGATTTTTGGTTATCTTAGGAACATGTGATATATCATAGTGCTGAATGGAATGTTTAGGATAAATAACGTGTGTTGAGCCAATATTTGGATGGGTAGATCTGAACCATTTCCTACTTGCACTTGTCATCAACATTATTGTTTTGATGCAAGTGATGATTTTGGAGATCATGTGTAATATGATGTGTTGCACCTGAATCCGGGTACCATGGATCAGATTGTTTATGTAGTTGAACTATATGTGTTGTAGTTACTACTGTGGATCGGGGAGAAGGGTATTGAACAAAATTAATATGAAAACACTCAATAGCATTGTGGCTATAGCGATGGCATACTTAACATTACATAAATGATCTACTGCATCTATGTCCACGATTGCGACCACAACCTCTAAAACGTCCACGATTGCGATCACGACCTCTAAAACGTCCCCGATATGCTGAGTGTGGTTCTTGATTGGATGTTGTTTGAAGAGATAGATCAACTATCTAAGCAAGAGGTGGGTTGCGAGTGGGAGGAGCTTTAGTAGAAGGGTAGAGTAACTCATGATTGAGTAATAAACCCATAGAATCATCAAGAGAGATTGGTTAATCGAGTCGTAACGATTGTGTCTAATGTAGAGTATTCTACTCCAGGAGAAGATAAGATACTGAGGACCATTTGTTGATCGGACAAGGGGGAACCGATGACAGCAAGGTTGTGTGCAATATTTTGTGCTTGTTGCAGGAAATCAGACATGAAAAGGGTTCCCTTCTTAAGTGTAAGAAGCTGATATTCCACCTGTTGAATCCAAATTTGAGATGAAGAGCATAAATATTAGATAGGGCTCTCCACATTGAAATTGCTATGATGTTGCAGGACTTGCAAAAAGACTGGTTGAGTTAGAGAAGAGATGATCCAGTTCAGAATGAGTTGATCCTGTTGCGATCAAGTTGTGAAGGCTGGATTGGGTTCTTGGGTGTGCGGTGGGAAAGGATGAGGAGGGATTGATCCATCAACATACGCCATTAGTTCATGTGCACAAAAGATTGGCAGAAATTGAGAGCTCCATAAGGGATAATTGTTTTTATCAAGCTTCACATTGAGCAGTGATGCATATTTGCTAGAATTGCCTTTGATTTAACATACTAATGGGTTTTGAGACAATATCAGTGATACTTGATGCACTCATTGGAGATGACACCGTAGGAATTTAGTATTTCCAATGGGTGGCTCTGATATCATGTTAGAACATGAATTTCAGAAGGATAAGAAAAACTAACCTACAAACTAATCATAATACAACTACGAAAACTGAAGAAGAAAGGTTTCATGTATATTTCACTTGTTAACAGAGATACACTTATAAGCAGAGTTTGCTAGGTAAAAGGTTGTGTTGATGGTTGTTTTGATTGTATCGTTGAATAGCCTTAGTTTGTTTTAGGCATGCGGTGACCACTGGTATGCGTAACAATGTGAAGTTGGAGTAGTGGCTTTGCTACACTCATGAATTCTTTTTATAGGGATAAGCAATATCTAATCTATACTATCTATACCACTATCTAAAAGGTGCCTTATGATTCTCCTTTACATCATTAGGTTTCATTTCTCTGGAGAGTTATAAATTGCATTAGCTTGCTTTTATTGTTAACTTGAAGATTCTTGAAGATCATATCATTGTACCAACCAACCTGTTATTGAGGTGTGCAACCAACACTCCATCTGTGGCTAGATGAATTGTAATCATTTATAATTCATACGAACAAACATTATTTAATGCATGCCAATAGCAAGATTTTTAGTAAAAACGAAAACGAAAAAAAAAAAAAAAAAAGATCTTAATCGCCATCATAGTTGTAATTTATCATGCCATGTAGGCAAAATCGCACTACGTGGTGCAAATCGCCAGCACAGTGGTGATTTTTGTTTTTTTTAATTTTCCTGGTCTAGCTGTTATTCCTGAAATTGGGTTATAAATCTCCCCCAACCTCCAAACCACACACCTTTACTTCTTCCCTAAACTCCATTTCTTCTTCTCCTTTCATTTCTTCTCTCAAGTCAAGCTCTTTTCTCAAGTTTTAGCAAGTTCTAAGGTGAAGAATGTGTTTTACTCCATTAGATGAAGCTTTCAAAGCAAGTGCGAGCTGACATCCACCTTCAAAGTCAATCAATCTTTGCTGTTGAAATCTGTACAAGAAATTTTTTAAAATTTTAATTTTACCTTGCATTTTTCTTACTTTATTATGAGTTTATTTAATTGAATGTGTTTGTTATTATTAAATTTGTGCAAACATTTGGTTGGTTTTGAAGTTGTGCATGCAAATGCCCCCAATATATATCATTTCAATTGTTTTTATATGTGTATTTTAAATCTAAGTGTGGGTGTAACAAAACTAAAATATACACATGTGGGCTCCGAAAATTCACCTTCGACCTCTTGATTTGAAGAGAGTTTGATTTAAATATCGGCGAAATTTTCAGAAGACAGATGAAATAGTGTAGATAAGATACTACCTAGAGATTTTGGCCTCATTTTGTGAGGACTTTAGATCGTTTCTTATAAAGCAGACCTATAAGAATACCTCTCAAAGAGAGAACTTCGACAAGGCTAGTTGTTGGATCGCTAATGCAGTATAAGAAGAACATGGAAGTTTTGTAATTTAGAGTTTAGATTAATGAAATTTTTCATCTTTTACTTAAAAGCGGTTGGTTGGGGGAATGATGACGTGTTCGATCTAGATCCCATAGCCCATCATCTCATCGTCAGCGGTCCCTACTCTACATAATGAGTCGAATGACCTAACCGAAAGGATCCTTATCAACAACATATGAGTTATGTTATCCAAGAAATCTTTATAGACTTGGGGTGTTGTCTGGGAGACTAAGTCACCTACCGATTGAGAGTTTTTGCCTTATCGTTCTATGATTCACAACTCAAAGTGAGCCATTGGGAGTATACTGCAAAAGCGTGATCGTATAATAATCATTTGGCGACCACCGATCGTGAGGACTCATGGTAATCGATATGTGGAGTCTATGGCCAAGTCACGCAAAGAAGAGACAGCCACGCCCTATAATGAGAGATTGATCTGAAATAACATAATGTAACACTGATTTGACATTTGGTTCTTTGTGAATTTTTCTTAATTATCTCCTCGACAAATAATTATGGAGGGTGGGTTGAATTTTTAGTTTTAAATTTTTATATTGAATTTTATTTAGACATTTATAGCTTAAGGCCATATTAGATTTCACATTTGGTTTGACACTTAATTTGGGTTAGTGTAATTTGAAATTAAAATCATATTTTTCATAGAAGTATCCCCTCCGGTTGAAATTTCTATTCAATAGAGCCATCATCAGGGTGTATAAGTTTGCTTGTTCATTTAATTTATTTTTTCAAATCCGTACTTATTACTTAATAATAGAGATCGATCTACGTCATATGACGAAAAACTCGATATTTTAATAAGTTAAAATTTTTATAATAATTGGATTTTTAGGTTTTGTTAACTTTGGCCCCTAAGACCAAACCGAAGAACTATCTATTTCACCATCATTTTGAACAAATGAGTTATAAACGCCACTCTTTTATGACTTGATCACTAATGGCACACAACACAATCACTAGAACTTCTACAACTAAAATTACACTCCGTATATTTAGTTTAGATCTATTCAAACGAAAACCTTTAGACTTTGTGGTAAAAAATTTCTATAGTCACCTTCAATCTGTGGAGAAAGAGTAAATATAAATTCTTTTTTTTGGGACCACGCAGATCCATAGATGCTCTTATTCGTGATCTGCACGCCATCAAGGAATAGTGTACTATCTCGGAGATAGAAGTCACTACCATTTAATGGACCTAATCACCACAAGGACTCCCGACGATAGGTATATGTACCGTAGATTGTTCCCTACTTTATATGGAAAAGTAAAGAAAGGTTTATTTTAAACCGATTTAAGTTCTGCAGTCATACAATTATATCCCAAAGGACTAATCTTAAGAATACTCGATTAAGATAAATAATCATTGTCTTCAAATATTTCAATGGAAAGGACTATCAATCGACTCATTTTGAAGATCAAATATGATTGATCAAAGAGAGAGAGTTATTATCGAAGCCAAAAAAAGATAAGTAGGAGATGCCCACGATGTTAGGAAACCTAGCGAACATCTCAAACTATCTTATGATTGAGCTTTATATTTTTGAAATTGATTTGATTTGTTTGAGTTGTATTTTCCATTAGAAATTTAAGATTTATGATTCCATAATATAAGATTATGGAAATGCCTAAGAGGTGAGGATTTAAGCTTATGACCCACAAAGGGCAGAAACATTAGAACCTAAATCTAAAGAGCTTTGGCGAGGGTCGAAAGCACAACCTAAATCTAAAAAAAATAGTGTTTGGTTTTTCACAGAGAGACAAACCACCCGACTGACTTACAACCGCCGGGGTGCCAACTAACTCCTCCTACGATTTTAAATATATATAAGCAAGTCTTATGCTTATGCAAGATAGCTAAGCTGTTATCTATTTAGAAAGAGACTAAGTCCTTAAACTTATTCCCTAAAGAGACTAGATCATATAGGGATATGCTTCAAATTACCTAAATCTAATGCAATTCAAATTTCATTTTATTTTCATTTTTGGACAATTATTTTGACTCAGGTTAATATGATTCATATGCATAATGCATGAGAAATAAAGTTATTGGAAATCAATGAATGGAAAAGATGTTTTCCACCATGGCTCAGACATGCCAAGTTTCTCGAAAAGAAAGCTCTCCAATCAAGAGTGAAATAAGATGATTTGTGCATGATATTATAAAGAAATACTCATCCAAATAAGAGTTGTTAATTCTTTTATCTTGATTTTAAATCTAAGCTTTAGGTGAGGTTATGAGTTCTTTATTTTTAATTTTGAGTTAGATTTGGTAAAATATTTATTTTTTCCTAAGAGCCTAATCCACATCCACGCCATATATAAAGCAAGGAAGAAACTAGGAAAAAGATGTCACTTAATGCAAAAGCTAAACAAATCATTAATCAATTTATATAGCTAATCGCAAAAGAATAAGAGGTCAAGTGTGATCGCGCCACGATAAATAAAATAAATCAATAATTACCCTTATATAACCCGATTACAAATGAATTAAATTACAATTGAATTCATTATGAGGTCTTCAAGCTTCATTTCTTCATTCTTCTTTTCATCTTTTCTTCTTTCTTCTTCTTTTCTTCTTTCTTATTTGGAGAATCTTTTGGCTTTTGGATGGTTTGAAGGTGGATGCTCAGGCTTCAGTATTACGTAAGTGATCTTATATTAATGTTCATCACCAACAATCATGTTTTAAAATTTTAATTGCGAATTTTAAAAGAAAAAGAATGTAATCTAAGCCTGCGAAAATAAGGTTAAATAAATAACAAAATCTGATGACTTATCCACCCCACATGGGTGACTAAGTCGTTTATGGATTATAGCAGGGTATAAAGCACTTTTATGCAAAACTTTATATATTTATTCGCATGTCTAGCGGAAAATAAGCTAGTTAAAATTTAAGATCAGCCTCTATCATTCATTCTGATGTCTCCCATATCATATATCATAAAAGCCAGGCATAAACCATTGCATACAGCAAAGTGGTGAGTGGTGACTTAAAGCTTTAATGTGTGTCTTTGAAGGTTTGTGTGGTTATGATTAAGTATAGTTTTAAGTTAAATTTTCTATGCACCATGTTCAACTTAGGAGGGTTTCATTTAAGTTGTTTAATTGATTTGAGTTGATTTTATTTCATGTTTTGATTAGATTTAAGTGAATCTTATAATTAATTACTAAGTTATAAAGAGAGGGAAAGAGAAGAGAACTTCTCTTTCCTTCCTTAACCTAAGTAATTTCTAAAGTAGATTCATATTTTAGTTTTTTTTAGCGAATGCTTTGATTAATTCTTTTAATCAATCCTAAGTTTAGATGAACTCTAAACAAACCCATTAAAAAAAAGGCATTTTAAGATTAAATGAAATGAACTAAATTCATAAAACATACATCACTTTATTTCTTTCCCAACATATATAGCATGCATATGGATAAATCCTAAACATATCTATACATACAAATGAGAATGTTTAACACACTTTATGATGCATACTAAGTAATCCATTTAAGAAAATTTAGAAATTTAAGATGCATGATTTTCATTAAGTAGAAAAGAGATTTATTATCCAATCTTCACATGTACACATGAAAGTAAGAAAGACATAAGTGAATAAACATCATTGTTAACCAGAGGTGTAAGGTACAAGACCTACTTAGGGCTACTTAAAGCCTCGTAATCTCGGGGGTTGTTTAGATTAATATGCCACTTTCCTTAAATACAAACATGTGCATAAAAGAAATGAATGGAAAAAAAAGGATGCAAAAATTTGTATTAATTGATTCATTTTTGTTTATGCAATTTATATGTGCTAGCATAAGTATTCTACTTAAATGATAGTATAGGAATGAATAGGATATGAAATTAGACAAATGTTAGGTTCTTTTCAAATGAATCATACATCTTATCAACTCCTATTCAAAATTATACTAAAAGAAAAGAGAAGGAAAATCTACGCTAAGCACATCCTTATATCTTCTCACATGCAAGCTTATAATTACAATATAAGTAGCATATTTTCAATTTTGATAATTGATTCAAATATTTTGAAAATAATTTGAATTTAATAGTGATAATAGTCACTCATATTATTACTTTAGCCAACACATAGAAATTTGATATAAAGTAAATATTTTTATTTTAAATTTGAATTTTAAAAAGTATGAATCATGAAAATACATACATTTAGCATGTTGAAAAGAACTAAAGAATGAAAGCGTAAAACACATTCACTTTAATTAAATTTAAAGATAATCTTATGATATAAGAAAACTTAAAATAAATCAAAGTTTATTTAGTATGATTTTTGTTTGATTTGAAATTTATTTTAATTTTGAAAATGTGAGTTGAGTTTATTGTTCCTAATCCATTTCAACATGTGTTTAACATTTTTGTTTAATTTTTAGAAGATTAGATTCATTTTAGATTTTGATTAGGTTAAGGTATGAATTAAGCAAGTTAATTAACCTACACCATCTTAGCATAGTTAACCAAATAATTATGAGCCAATGAGATGACATAAAACTTCACAAGGAATTTAAACTTGCAATCCATCTAGTAAAAAAAAGGCCTAATGCAATTTGGCTCATGATTAATGGTTAATTAAGCTAAAGGGTTTAATTTAAGTAATTTTAAAATATCCACATGTAGGTTTTGATTTTCTTAATTGAACTTAGGCTCTTAAACACATCTACCCAAAGTATTAGTTAAGTTCTAGAAGTTTTTAGAATTTTTTAGAAATTAATTAAGAGGTAATTAATGAATTAACCCTTAATTAAGAGATGATTAAGGAAACAAAATAGGGTTTAGGAAATAGCTTAGGGAAAATGCCCCAAAATTATTTTCTAAACCTCCTATTCAGTGGATCTAACTTTAATCAACTCCGATGAGGGATTAAAATACTAATCACACTTTAATTATCCTTAATTACATTAAGGGAGTAATTAGGAAATGCATTTACAATTCTGCTAAGCCTTCAATAAATCTCAAAAAAATTAGTGGAGGTAGAAGTCATCCCCCAAAATATACTCAAGAAGTTTGGGATTAATCGGAGGATTAATTAAGGGATAATTAGCAAAATAAGATTCCTATTAAAACTCAAAATCAGAGAAAAATATAATTCAAAATCTATTGAAATTATTTTTAGAATATTCTAGATTGAATTATCTTTCCATTGAAATTTACCTCATATTTTTCTAATTTTTTGTGGGGAGATATAAATTTTGAAGCTTAGGGATTAATTAAAATTAATTAAATCCTAATCCACTTAGTTCACGACACGACGCGGTGAGTAGCGCTTTACACGCGTCACGAGAGGGTTACTTAAACGTTGCATCACAGAGGAGGCGTGGCGGTGGGACATTGTTTGATCCTTGTTGCTTGATCATTGCTAGGGATCACCCCATGGTTTTAAAAGGGATAAATGATTTATAAAACGTGCGCTTAATCTCGGCCGTCCATCCAAAACACGCGGATGGATGGTAGATCTAGTTCTTCACGAGGATTAATGGAGATCATTATTTTTGAAAGATTGCTCGTCGAGCTTGATTAGGTAAAACTTTACCCACACCATCTTAAGCTAATGACAAGCCTATCTAACGATGGAATTCTCATGCCATGAATATTTCTTTCATAAAGAATCAACACCTCATAAGCTTAGTGGTCAGAAAATTCCATACCACCAGGTGATCAAAACTCGAGTTCGGTGAGGTAGTTTGGTCTACAGTGGATCCAATCACAAAGTTTCAAGCCTTGGGATTGGGTAGATCTCTCTATGGACCAACACCTCTTCCTCTTGCTTGCGGCTTTGATCCAATTCAACTCTTCCTTGCTTTGGGAATTTGTGTGAATGCTTGGGTGCACTCGACTTGATCCCCTGAGGGAGTGTGTAAAGGTAATTGAAGTGGATTTGAGTGAAGAGGAAGTTGAGGATTCAATGGAGCTCCCCTGTTTTCAAAGGTTGAAAATTGATAAAGCTTGATTTCAATTCTCTCTTAGGAAGCTTAGGAATGCTCTCTGATGGCTCCCACTCTGGACTCAATGGGTGATGAATTCAAATGGAAGGGAGTATATCTCTCCCCATGGCATCAGACCACATAAACTTGTCGTTTTGATCCAATTGACCATATTGATCTGTTTGGAGTTGACACATGGTCGGTTTGAGCTTAGGAGTGGATTAGTACCCTCCCATGTGCTTCAAATCAAGTGGAGGGAGGTTTTCAAATTGGCCAATTTGTAGGGGTGGTTGATTTTGGCCTTGGGTCCCTTTGGGCGAAATGGGTTGGGTGCACCACTCTCTATTGGGTTCACTTGACCTATTAGGAAGGTATCAAGTTCATATAAATAGAGTTTGACCAAATTCCTCATGGATTAGACCAAAATTTGTTTTATGACCTAGGGGTAGAATGGTTATTTTGCTGATTTTTAAATTTGAATATGTTGGGTATGTGGAGAAAATAGGTTTGGCCAAGTTTCATTAGATTTGAAGTTCATTTGATATGGTTTGGCTCATGTTGACTTATTTAGGTCAAAATGGATCAACTTAGGTTAAGTTAACCAATTGATCAAATTGGGTTAAACCAAGGGTTGGGTCAAGTTCGTATGACCATTTGAAATATTTGGGTGGCTTTGGTTTGATTCAATTTAGTTTAGTTTTGAATTTAGCTCATATGACTTCATTTAGGTCAAAGGGGTCAAGTTGACCAATTTGACCCATGTGACTTATTTGAGCTAGGTCATGGATAGGTTTAGGTTTGGTTAGTCATATGGAGTTGATTGATATCTTTATTTCCAATCAATTTTAGTTAAGTTTGAATTTGGCTCAATATGACCCATTTAGGTCAAGTTGGGTTCAAGGTCAATTGGGTTAGGTTAAGTCTAGTTAGTCAATTGAGGTTTTGGTCAAGGTCAACAAGTGATTTGGAATAAACTTGATTCATTTGTTTGAATCAATTTAGCTTAGATTAAGTTTTGACACATTTTGACCTTTTAGGTCAAGTTGGGTCAAGTGCTTTGTTAAGCTTAAATGTTGGCGTGGTGTTCAAACATAGTTCATGAATGAACTTAGATCAATGGTTTGATCTACATGATGGATTTTATTTTATGTTAGGTTTCATTTTTGGCTAAGTATTGACTTGGTCAACCATTAGGTTTGACTTGGTTTGACCTAGTTTGATTGATTGAGCATCGTGATTGTTGATGTCATGATGAGAGGCATAGGTGAGTTTGATTCAATCCAATTTAGTTAGGATTAAAATTTGGCTCATATAAGGGTACTTTAGGTCACTTTGGGTCAAGTGAGCCTAAGTTGGTCAAATAGGCTTTGAAAGCTTGGTTTGAGTTTGATTGAACTTGTATATGAACTTATAATTGAAATATAAATCCATTTGCAAGTAGTTTAAAGTCAAATGAGTTTTGATTCATTTGATAATTTCATATTCAAAGCCTAAGTGGGTCAAATGGCTTGAACTGGTTTGAGTTTGATTGAACTTGTATACGAACTTATGATTGAAATATAAATCTATTTGCAAGTAGTTTAAAGTCAAATTGGTTTTGATTCATTTGATAATTTCATATTCAAAGGAAGAATATGAATGAATTTTGGCTTGACTTTTGAATTGATTTTGATTTAGTGATTGAAATTTATATTTATATTTAGATTCATGATTGTAGGGTTGACTGAATCATGAAGGAAAATCAAGAGTTTGGTTTGATTTGAAGTTGATTTGGCTAAGTTCAAGGTTCTTACTTGAAAAGCTTAGGTTGAATTTTGAGTGGATTTGAGTTTGATTTTTGAAATTGGTTTTGATTGTTTGAATTTATATTTCATTTATGTATGTGAATATAAATGAGAATATAAATGTATCATGAGAAAATTTCAAGGGTTTGAAGTGATTTGATCGTGATTTAGGCTAAATCCATTAAAAGGGAATTTAAAGAACTTAGGAAATTTTGGAGTTTGAAGCTTGAGTTTTTGAATTTAGTTTGATTGATTTATATTTATATTTTATTTATATATGTGAATATAAATGAGAATATAAATGAGTTATGAGAACATTCCATGCATTTGAATTGATTTAATTATGGTTTTGGTTAAGTCCTTAAAGAGAAATTAGGACTTAAGAAGGATTTTAAATTTCGAATTTAATTTTTATATTTGATTTGATTGATTTATATTTATATTTCATTTATATATGTGAATATAAATGAGAATATAACTGAGTTATGAGAAAATTCCATGAATTTGAATTGATTTGGTTATGATTTTGGCTAAGTCCTTAAGGGAAAACTTAAAGGACTTAGGAAAAATTTATGAATAGATTTTGAATTTTGAGTTCAGTTTGATTGATTTATATTTATATTTTTATTATATATGTGAATATAAATGAGAATATAAATGAATCAAGAAAATTTGATGGATTTGAATTGGTTTAGATCATGATTTAGGCTAAGTCCTTAAAAGAAGATTAAGGACTTAAGAAAGATTTGGACTTAAAAATTTCATTTATGGGTTTCAATCATGAGTTTCAATTATGGATTTCAATCACATGATATTGATTTGAGTTTGGAGAAAATCAAATAAGATTGATTTGGAGTTTGACTTGAAGGAAGGAAGATGAGGAATGGTTCAAGCTTAAGGGTAGACAAATTTTCTTAACACTCCTAAGGCATGACTTATTCCTATGACTAACTCTTCTAAATTTTTAGGATTAGGTTGAGTCTTCACCTAATCACTAGATGTGCTTTAAGACTAAGGAACTCTTAAAGTCTAAGAGAAGTTCTATGTCTAAGATGGAGGGGTTGAGAGCTCATTCTATAAATGAGGTCAACAGATTTTAAGGTTGACTTCCATAATTTAAGTTTCTCTTCGACTACCTCTCTAGTCTTATCAACAAGAAGAATGTCATCAACAAAAGGCATACACCAAGGTATATCCTCTTGTAAATGCCTAGTAAGAACATCCATAACTAAAGGGAAAAGATATGGGCTTAAAGCTTGATCCTTGATGTAATCCAACATAAATAAGAAAATATTTAGTCAATCTTTGTGTTTTGACACAAGTAATAGCTCTAGTATGCATATCCTTAATGACTTGAATATAACAAATATTAATTCCTTTCTTTTCTAGAACTCTCCAAAGGATTTCACTTGAAATTTTATCATAAGCTTTCTCTAAATCAACAAATACCATATGTAGATCCGCCTTACTTTCTCTATACTTCTTCATCAAACTTTTCAACAAATGTATAGCATCCAAATAATTCATTTCAAACAAATGATCTGTCAATGCAACTCCATATTTCTTTTCAAACAAATCAAGATAAAGATAATTGAACTTTTTTTCTTGATGTAAATGATTAAGAGGGAATACAATCACCACCTACAAAAGCAAAGGCTAAATGTGAAGAAGATCTTGTTAATGTTGTAATTACTATCTTCTCTTTTCAATTCATTATAGCTAAATGCAGAAATTTCGGTGAATTTAATTTGTTGAAAATTCTGGCAAATTTTTTGGTGAAAATTTTATGGGGGATTTTGTATAGGAAATTCTTTTGCTAGAATTTTTCTGATAATTTTTTATAGAATTTTCATCAAAAACTCTGCCAAATATAAGCAACAAAAATTTGTCAGAAAATAAAATTAATATTTTAAATGATCTTCTATGCCATTCAAAGCCTCTGTATCTAAAAGCCTAACCCTGCGTCGCCTCTGATTCTCTTGCAAAGATAGTCAATTTTTTGCTTACTTTTTGTGATTTTTCTATATATTTGAAGGTAAATTTTTTATTTAGCTCATATTATTTTCATATTAAGATTTTATCCATAGGTTTTTGTTTACTCGAGTAGTATTTAACAAACTAAATGTACATGTACTTGATTTTGAAAATCATACGAAAATCCTTAAACAAGGCATCCTTGGCAGGAACATCTGGTAAGAATAAGTGATTAATCTTAATTTTTTTTATAATTTTGTTATTTTTAAGTTACTCCTATTTTATATTTTTGATTTCATAATTGTTATTTTGTGATTTTGGTATTTTCTATTAGAAAAGTCATTTTTAACATTGTATTTATATATTTTCTCTTATTTAGTTTGTAGAAGAAAATTTCATTTTATGTTCTGCTAAATACATTTAGTTCATATTTAGCTTCAATTTAAAAAATAATGATGTAGATTTTATGTGAAAATTTTATCAGAAATTTAAATAAAAAGTTTCGAAGAAAAAATCTGCCAAAATTCATCAGAAATACTTTCCAATGGATTTTCTATATGCCGGTAAATGCATCCTACGCAGTATTTACCGTAGAAAAAAAATCCATCAGAAATCTGCCAAAAATGCAAGTTACTAGCGGATATTTGCCATTTACTGATGAATTTTCCCTTTGAAAAATTGAAATTTTCTTGTAGTGACTACTAGAGATTTTTCCTTTCTCTCTCTTATCTATAAGAGCTGCTTCTTATTATGGCAGAAAGCCTATACTCCTCTCTCTCTCTCTTCCTCTTCTCTCTATCACTTCTGTGGTTGTGGGATGTTTCAATACAACACGATCATCTCCTTATATAGTGCTTAGAGGTAATAGTTAGTGAATTTAAATTTATTAGGTAGATGATGGTATATATCATAATATTGATGTGAGCTAGGGATGATAAGTAATAAGTTTATTAGAGTGAAGTAGAGGGTGGCAGGTGTGAATTAGGTGATAACATGTCCTGACACATTCTCATATTGCAGCGGAGAGGCTGCATAGGAAACTCATTGAGAGAATATCTTTCGACCATGCAAGTGCCTCACTTGTGATAACTCCAAAGATAAATTAGTTTATATCTAGTACGTAGATTTACGAAAGTATGAAAGAAAAAAAAAAAAACATCTCTCAGGAGCGTCAAGCTCTGCGATAGCAGTAGAATCCTTTTGCATACTCTTTTAGGGATGAACATATTTTGAAGAATTTAACCCTTTTGTTTTCAAATTAAATAAAAGTGTTGGGTCCTGTCAGCATGAGACTACATTAAGTTTATGTAAGGAAGGTCACTCCAAAAAGTTTCTATCATTATGGAGCACTACACGTAAGATCTGGTCCATATAGTTTGCTATTTGGATACAGATCAAACTTTCCTGTGTATCAAACATCAATTTAGCCGAGCAATCTTAATTGTTTGTGGAGGAGATTCAAGCTTTACTCACATACTCTCCAATTCTAATTTGAAAACAATTCATACACCCGGGGATCCGAAACAATTCTCGAGGGGCACAATATGATAAAAATAATAATACACTTTTATATAAAATATGAATAAATTATTTATTATTTTATGTAAGTATTTTGTTAATCACAACTGAAAATAACTAAACATATTACAAAGTCAATCTATACTTAATCTTTTTTTCCTTTGAATCTTATTATGAGCATATTAAGATAGAAATTAGAAAATTTTATAAAATAAATAAGCAATCATTATAATATATCAATTATATATATATATATATATATATATATAATTTCTAAAAAGTTCGATGAATCAATTGCTTACTAATGGTTGTTTCGGTGGCTCACGGCGGTGAGTGAGGATGTCGGTTGAGTTGCAAAACTCGGGACTCTGAGAGAATTGTGGAGCAAGACAATGTGATGTGTTGAGTTGACAAATATTAGGACTCAAATTAGAGAAATAGAAAAACGAGAAAACCGAAGGGGCTATTTGGTTGGAGGATTTAGGTCGGATTTAATATAAATCCAACCAAATTATATTTTTGGACAAGCTAAGACTCTACTGGGTACATTGTTTTCTCAATTTTTTTCATTTTATAAAAGGTAAAATTTTTTTTAGAGATTTTCTTGTTAAATCAATTTTTTTAAAAGCGTGAGATGAAAAACTTGGTTTAAATACTATTTCAAACACTATTTTGTAAATCCTTTTGAATGAAGTCTACTTATTAACCCTCTCACTATTACTTTCTAGAGCACTTTTTTTTCCCTTTATCTCACGGGCTACTCATTTTCTCTTCTTAAACAATAAATTCTAGGCAAAAATATTTTGAAATATTTATTTAATTTATCTTATGACATGAATAAATTATTTATTTATTTTTGGAAATTATGAATGTCAAAAATATAAATTTAATGAATTGTAATATATTTTAAATATATATACATAGCATAATCATTGTAAGATATTAAATAATAATTTATGAAATACTTACAAATTAAAATCACGAATATATATATATTGGTAATATGAAATATGCAAAATATTTTAAAGTTATTTTAGTCATTTAATCAAGAATGTTAACATTATTTATCTACATAAATAAAATAATTTTAGTTTTAATTATAATAAATATGTATTAATTTTGTTATTTTTTCGAACAATAATTTTAACTTTTTCTACTTAAATTTTAAAACTCCATTTTCTGCAAAAACAAGTTTTAAAATTGATTGATTTTTTTTTTTTTTTTTTAAAAGAGGGTTTGTATAATCCTCCTCCTTGATTCGGATTTGGACAAGCGAGCAGCGGGTGGGTGGAAAGGCGTGAGTTACCTCACCACGTCTCCTTTCTCTTTTTCAGACAGCAACGGAGCAGAGGTGTAGAAAGGTGAGAATTTTGAACTGAAAATTTCGTTAATTTTATCTGTATCAAATCAGATTTTATGAATTTTAATATGATGAGCTAGTGGGCAGTGGGGGCACGTGCCCCTAGTGCCCCCACACTGAATCCGCCCCTGCATACACCTTCATCATAGTATTTATCTTCACTTATATTGTTAGTATGAAAAATGATCTTTCTCCTCCACCATCAACCGTTGTTGTGGCTAGTAAGCACCTAATGACGCACAAGAGAAACATCATGTAATGCTCTTAGCATCACTAGCCACATATCACAGTTTAGTTTCCTATTTAACGTGTCCATTATGTTGCTTATACACATTTCTCTAAGGTAATTAATAGGTATCTTGTCCATGGTTAATGACACTCAAAATACATAAATGCCAATACTTCCTTGTTTACAATAGGACGGTATGTTATACTTTTCCTTTGTTTGATAAACAAAAGTGTTTACCTTCTTTGGATCAACTGACTTGCATGCTTTGTAGGCCTACACTCATGGGTTTGTGATTTGTATCTTCCAGACTTTGCATGCTGTGAATATACTATTATAAATTTTTCAAGTTATAAAATCTAGATATCACCGATATATATCTATGTTGAAATTCTATTCTACCTTCTAAAATAACTAAACTATAAAAAACTCCTTTAATAAGACTAGGAATTAGAAAGAATATGATAAGAAATATGTTCCAGTCAGGAGTTAGGGAGCTAGGGTTGCGAATGTTTTTTCGCCGTGAGGGGGCTCCATTGATGCGTCGATCAACCGGGGTTTTTTCACAGGTTTGTTCTTCCTTTGCTCTGATCAGTGTGCGGCTGCTTGGCTTTTTTGTTGTTTGGCCTCCGGCTCTGGGCCGGAGGCCCTCCGGGGCTATTCTCTGTGGGTGTACCTAATCCTCCCCTTTTTCTCCCTTGGATATGAATAACCCTTCTTCTTCCTCCTTTCCTCCCCTCCTCCCTACCCCCTCATCAAGCTCGGTTTTGGGTTCTTCTCCCTTCCATAAAGCCAACCCCACTCCCCAATCCATGATAAATCCCTCCTGCAACTGGAAGGCTCTTTTAAATTCGCATAATGAGACTGGAAAATCCTTATCTCTGTCGTTTGTTCCTTCCCAAGAGGCGGAAGTTAACTTCTCTGAGGCCGATCTAGCAGAGGGACAAAAGGATTGAGAACTATCCCTAGTGGGTCACGCGATTGGGAAACGGCCTTACTATGCTTCGTTACTAGCTGTGGTTAAGAAGAAGTGTCTTTCAAGCCAACTGGACCTTCTCACTCTCGCGGACTTTTCCTTTTCAAATTTCCTTGTAAGGAGGACTATGATATGGTTTGGGAATATGGCCCGTGCTTTCTCAGTAGACCCTTCATCTTTAAGGCTTGGTCGTGGGATTTCTGACCAGTAAAGGAGAATTTTTCTGAAATTCCTCTGTGGATAAAGCTCCCGAATTTCCCTTTGTGCTGTTGGAACGAAGAAGGGTTTTCTTGGGTTGCCAGCAAAATTGGGGTGCCACTATAGATAATCTTACATTTTGCCGGACCAGTATTACTTTTCTTTGTGTTCAGGTAAATCTCTCTTCGACTCTTCCTGATTCTGTGCCGATAAATTTAAATGGCTTAAAGTTTGAGCAGCCGATTATTTACGACTGGAGGCCTTCTGCTTGCCGGAAATGCAACTCTTTCTCACATAGTCTTGTCAGCTGTCCCCTTAACCCAAATCCTCGTCCTCAGTGAGGCGTGGCAGTAGAAACCCCACCCGATTGGTTCTTCCTGCTTCGGTTGTAATTGCAGATACTCCCCTTGAGCATGAACCTTCCTCCTCACTCCCTCCCAAGGCATATAGTGACCCTTCACATCTTAATGAGGCCCTCGACTCAGCTGCCGCTCCTCCCCAAAACTCCTCTTCCCTAAATGATCTCAACCAATTGCCGGTCCAATCCCCACTTCTAGATTAGGTGAGATTGACCACTGGCGATGGAGCTGGCGACTTGTCCAATTCGATTCAAACCCCACTCAGTACCACTCGTTCAGCCACCTTCCCTAGTCTAATTTCTTAAAACACCAGGACTCGCTCCTTAAAACACTTGGGAAGCAAACCCAAGAAAAGGAAGCCTCCAAATCCCCCTCCAACCTCTCCTTCTTAGCCCATAAGGCCAAGAAGAAGGGGAAAAACCATTAACCTTTTTTACGTCTTTTCCAAAACTTGGTTGTTGGAATGTGAGAGGACTTTTGGCCGAAGGCAGGACTCATGACTGTTTGAGGATGATAAAGGACTTTCGCTTGGATATGATGTGTCTTTTAGAAACCATGTTAAACTGTGATTTTTTGCATGATCCTATCTCTGAGAAGAGGCTTATATCTTTGTAGGAATGTAGCAATAACTTTTCCCGATTGGTGAGCATTTGGTTGAAATGGACCCAAAGGTTATTTCCTTCTCTCCTCTTATTATTACATCTCAAATGATTCACGGAGTTGTTTCTATCCCTAACTTCCAACAGGTTTTTGTGTCTTGGGTATATGCTGTAATCTTTGTAGTGATGACAAGACTTATGGCACTCTATTAGGCATAGGCGATTATGAATGCTCCACGGTTGATTCAGGGATTTTAACTGTTTGCTTTACTATGTGAAAGAAGGTGGGAACCCTCCTTCCAAATAGGTTATCGACTTATGATTGTGTTAATGATGCTTGTTTAATGGATCTCTAGCTGGAGCTTTTTTTTCACTGGTCAAACCCAGGATCAACCCATTAAAACCAAAATCGATAGAGCTCTTTGTAACTCCTACTGGTTGGATGCATTCCCCTCCTCCTTCTACAAGGTTCCACCTCCATTATCCTCCGATCACTCTCCTCTGGTAATTTCCTTATCTGACCAGGTTCAAAGTACACACAGGTTTATGTTTCGCAACCATCGGGTTCTCTATCCTAATTTCTCTAATCTGGTGAAAATGGCTTGGGCCCCATATGTTTGTGGGGATCTTATGGTGGTGCTCTTTAAGAAACTTAAATTGGTTAAAGTGGCTATTCGATATCATAAATGGGACTCCACCCCTCTCATCCAACAACTTCAATGCTTAAGGAAGGACCAGGAACACTTCTTGTCCTTACTTGGGAAGAACACCAACTCACCTACACCCTTTGTGGGTAGGTGGGAGTTAGTAAACTTAACACTAAGTATTCTAAAATAGCCAAGAAAGAGAGCTTATGGGTTAAACAAAGAGCAAAGAACTCCTGGCTTACCCATGCGGATATGACCTTAAATTCCTCTACTGTTCGATTAAGGAACGCCGCAACTCCAACTTGATTAGGGAACTCTTGGTGGAAAGGGGAACCATCACCAACCCTATTAAAATTGCTGATGAAATTTGTAACTACTATTCTCTCCTCTTCAATAAAGCTCAACCTACTTGACTGTGTGAATATTTCAGCAGTCTTACTCTTCTGCAGAGACATGCACTTGAGGCCTCCATATCTGACCAAGAAATTATAGCAGCACTTCATGACATTAATGTGGACAAAACACCTGGTCCTGATGGGTTTACTTCTAAATTTTTTATTGATGTGGGATCCGAAAATTCGCCACCGACCTCTTTCGAAAAAGAGGAAAGAGTTGTTTAAGTGTAATGGGTGATAATTTGAAGCGGATGAATAGTAGATAAGACCTACCCAGGAGATTTCATTCTCATTTGGTGAGAACTTTTATATCTGGTTTCGGGTTTCTATGCAAGCACTATAGTTAATTACCTCTGATCGAGAGCACTTTCGATTAAGGCTAGTCGATGAATGGTTAAATACAGTATATAATTGCGTGAGTGGAGTTTAGAACTTATGAAATTTATTATTTTAACTTAAAACTTTTGTGGGGGAGCGATGGGCCGATCAAGATCTCATGGTTTAGTCATCCGGTAGATCTGGTCCGCAGTCGGAGGAGGTAGTTGATGACGTAGAAGGATCCTTGTCGGCAACATGGGTTACGTCGTCGAGGTGTCCTTGGGGGTGGAGTTTGTCAGGGGACAAATATAAGTCTAACATAGCTTTTTGCCCAACAAATACATTCTACATTTCACTCAAAGAGCAAAGCCGTTGGAACATCTGAGCGGGTGACTAATTTAGTGGTGCCATATCGCGGTGAACCACCGGTCGGAGAGTCGTTTTATGCCATATGTGGTGCCATATGGCAAAATCCATGAGACGGAAGGACACAGACGCTCTACGGGCTTTAGGAATATTTGAGTGTGAAGGTAGTTATGTATTTTTTGACATTGCTCTTTGTGAGCAAAGTTTTCTTAATTTGTCACAGACAAACAATTCGGAGGAGGGTGGATTGATTTTATTTTTTTTATTTTTTTTAGTTTTAATTTAAATAATTCATTTCATTTTTTTATTTTTTATTTTGTTATTTTCTTTGAATTTTGATCATTTTATGATTGATTTTAGATTTGAATATATGATCATTTATCATTGAAATTTTAATTATAATTACCCTTCTCGATCAGGGTTAATATCGATTGATACCTACACTTTCTGTTGGTTTTACGGAGGATGGGATCATTATCTCAGAAGTATAATCCTTCAAAACCTTGTCCACTCTAGTTTGAACATAGAGGATGGGTTTGGGACTTTTCTTCGAGGATTTGAATTTTAGCTATGATTGATTCATATCTTGTATTATATGAGAATTAACTTCTCGAGATATTATTAATTTGAAATTCTTATAATATCAAATTTTTAGGTTTTGTTAACTTGGGACGTCAGAAGACCAAAGCGGGATATCTGTTCTTTTGTATTTACTTAGTATTTACTCCATGCATACGGATATCTGTTCTTTGGTGTATGGACATTAGAATGTCTAAGTTGGAGTTTATATGTCGAAATTTTGATTTTGAGTTTTGTTAACGGACCGGTCAGAAGAACCGGAAGATGTAGCATCTCGTTATTTTATTTGACATGGTAATGCTAAGTTTTACGCACGGATTTTAGGTTTTGTTAACCTACCATTCAAGACCAAACCGATGATAAGATCTGCTTTTGGAAAATATGATATGTATATTATTTTGGCCAAAACCCCTCTTTATGTCACAAATCAGGGTATGGGCTGAAATAAATTATTTTGGAAGCCTATGATCAAATATAAAGTGATGGGCCTAGAATGTTTAGATTTGATTTAAAAACCCTTTCTTTATGTGGCAAATCAACAAACATAAAGTAAATAATCATTTTGAAGGCCCATATGATCAAATATAAAGTGATGGGCCTAGAATGAGTTTAGGCATTTGATTTAAAAAACCCTTTCTTTATGTGGCAAATCAGCAAACATAAAGGGCTAAAATAATCATTTTGAAGGCCCATATGATCAAATATAAAGTGATGGGCCTAGAATGACATTTGATTTGGCTAAAAACCCTTTCTTTATGTGGCAAATCAACAAACATAAAAGGGCTAAAACAAATCATTTTGAAGGCCCATATGATCAAATACCCATAGCCCATTTATTTCTCTTGATAAGGGAGAGGGGAATATAAAAATATGAGTAGATGTCATATTTCATTTAAAAGAGGCAAGTGGATTAATTAAAATTCACCTCCTTCACATGCAAGCTCATGGCAAGTGACAAATACTCATTAAATTTATTAAGAAGATATGGCAAAGACTTTATTTTTCTTCAAAGAAAGAGATAAGGATGCACAAGGGCATGCCATGTCCATGCATGTGCATGCATATGACAAATGGCATTACATTAGATAGTTTTGCATGCAATTTATGACAGGCACGTGTCGATGCCATAAGAATGGCAAAAGGAAAGGGCTAAGAAGCCTATAAATAAGAGGAGATTTCCCTTTCACAAGTACTTACATTTTCTACTCTCCTTTCTCCTTATACCACAAGTTTAAGTTCTTTCAATCTTGCATAAAGGGTTAAGTTGTGTCACATATACTTGTGAGTTTCTTTTCTAACTCAACCATTTTTTGATATCTTCTTGATATATGTCATGTCATATGGTAAATTTATTTCATATGTGTTTGCTTTTAAGTTCACTATCTCATGTATTTAAATCATGGTGTGAATGACAAGTAAAGTAGGGAGGCATTTATGTTTGAGCATATGTCTAATGTGTATTCCATAACATGTCAAGCTAGATAGAATCACTTTATGTCATATGACAAATAAGATAGCTTTCATTATATAGATTGAAGCATGAGTATTCATATATATAAAGAATTTTAAGCCAACATGTTAACCTAAGCATTTCATCCTTTCTTTTCTATCACTTTTTTTTAAAAAATTTGACCTCCTGTCATCCCCAGGGCTACTGGGGACTGTTCTTCCCACCACGCCAAGAAAGGCGTGGTAGGTGTGTCGAGACACACATAAATTTATTTGCCCACACCATGCCAAGAAAGGCATGGGTTGCAGACAAGATTTCAGCTTGGAACAACGTGAGCAAGTAATTTATCAACAGATTTCACCATGAAACAAGAACAATTTATACATTTCTGTAGACAACAATTATATAAAGATATTATAGCATTGACAATAAGAATGTATATGAAATTAAAGTATAAGCATTTATATATGACATATTTCATTCTTTTATTTTGAAAATTTGGCCTCCCTACCATCCCATGGGGCTACTGGAGACTAGTCTTCCCACCACGCCAAGAAAGGCATGGTATGAGACAAGTGAAATTTATTTACCACCACGCCAAGAAAGGCGTATGGGTTATAGCATAACATAGAATTTCCTACCATGTTGGAACATGAGTGTACTTATAATAATAAATTTAAAGCTTGCATGCATTTATTAAGAGCAAAATAATCAAAATTTATAACAGCCTCCCCTCCCCACATGTGGGTTGCCATGAGAGACTGCACCCACCATGCAAGAAAGACATGTATGTATGTCGTGAGACACCTACCAAATTTTGATAGCATAGCATTTCCCACCATGTTGGAGAACATGGTACTTATATCACAAATTTAAAGCTCATTTGCATAAACAAAAAAAAGAAAGTCATTGCATGTATATTTGATTAGAGCATAATAATCAAAATTTACAAGCCTCTCTCTTCACATGTGGGGTTGCCATGAGACGGGTCCACCATGTCAAGAAAGACATGTATGTATGTCGTGAGAGACACCACCAAATTTTGATAGCATAGCATTTCCTACCATGTTGGAGAAACATGTAGGTACTTATATCACAAATTTAAAGCTCATTTGCATATAAATAAAAAAAAAAAGAAAGTCGCAATATATATTTGATTAGAGTATAATCAAAATTTACAATAGCCTCTCCTCACATGGGGGTTGCCATGAGAGATCTCACCATGTCAAGAAAGACATGTATGGTGTATGTCGTGAGACACCATGAAATTTTGATAGATAGCATTTCTATATATTGAGAACATATAGTACTTATATCCAAATTTAAACTCAGATTTGCATATAAACAAAAGAAAGTATTTTTTGCATTGTATTTTCATCACATTTCATTCCCATAATTCAAAAGCAAGAAAAGGCATGAACAATGTATCTTGTATGATTAACCTCCAAATACTCATGGACAACAAACATATAATTGTTTAATGCAAGAAGACATGACAATTGCTTTGAGTAAAGTATGAACAAGCACTAGGCAAGATGTAACTTTAATGAAACTAAGCATCAAAATGAAAGCTTTAAACTTGCACAAAAGCCACATTTCAGATTGCACTTCAAAGGCTTATCTAGTGATCACAAAAGAGAGAAACAAGCACAATGCTAACAAAGTCAATCAACCTTCTTCCTTTTTCTTAACATATTATATGAATTTAATCCACATAAATAAATAATCACACTAAGTTTAATAATCGAAATAAATTTCAACAAGATCATTTCATGATCAAGTAATCAAATAGTGAAAGCAAAGAGCAATAAATTCTAAAGCTTGCAATATTTAATCCATTTAAACAACAAATGACTCAAATACAAAAAGATATTTCATATAAAGCAATATATTTATAGTTTTTAAAATAGTTTATTGCATCATCTTCCCAATGAAACAATATTTCATATGTTTATGCCAATACTCAACAAGCAAGCACATTTTTTAAACAACAAACAATGAGAAACACATTAGATCAATGAAAACAAATGAGAAAAACAAAATTTCATCATTCTCCCTTCCAATAACACCAGATAAAATAAGCTCATAGCAAATGAACTATCAACAAGAAAACAATCCAACTCCATTCAGAAAGAAACAGAAAATAAAGATAGAAAGATAATTTAGAAGCAAAGAAAAGAGAAAACTTAGCTTGAGGAGAACAATGCTAAAAGAAAGGAGAAAAGGGTTTCTTAGAGCAATGAAAGAAAACAGGGTTTCGAGATCTAAAGAAGGGAGAAGAAGAAAGAAGTCGCTTCGAAGGGAAGGAAGAAGAAAGGCTGAGAGTCCTCTGCTTGGAGGGTTCTGAAACCAGAGGAGAAGGAACCGAGGAGAGGGAGAGGGAGAAGGAGCCTGGGTGGGTTCTGAGCAAGAAGAGGGAGAGGGAAGCAGGGAAAGAGGAGAGAACGAGAGAGAGGAATGTGAGAGGGAAGAGCCGAATGAGAGTGAGAGCTGAAAATGAGGTCAACGATCTCGAGCCTTTTAGCCGCTCCCGATTGGTCAAGAGCGCGGTTAGGTAGGATTAAGGATTAAGATTAGCTAATTAACCAATTTAATAATTATAATTATAATATAAATTTTATAATATTAATAATAAACCCTAGCAATATGGGTGTCAATTGTTTCGAGTCAACGCAACGGCGATCGCGGATCGAGGTCGTTTCGGACAATGTCGACAATCGATGAAATTAGGTTTAAAGCGCGCCGATTCGATTGATCGACATTTCACACTTTGCCGAATTGATCAAAGGCATCGCTTGATTTTCGACGCTTTGACACGCGATCAATTTCGCAACGGAGGTCGGACATCGTCGAATTTCGATATATGCGCATAATTTCATTAAAAATTGATTTTAATTATTTGATTGATCATTAATTTGATATTTTCATTTAATTAATTTGATGCTTTTCGCATTATGAAGTCAAATTTTCAAATCAATTTAATTAGATTATCGGATTAGGCATTTAACCTCATGTCATTTATTTAATTTTAAATGACACATAGTTGAGTCAACAATGCCCCAACAAACATGGTGCGCATGGAGCGGATGTTTGTTGTATAAGTGACCTTTGATCTCCAAGAGATTTGCTTGGATGTTGTTGTAATTTCTACAACTCAATACCTCGCCTTTGGAAGTGAGTATAACTCGTTGGGCAAGCATTTGCATTTCAGATAACTCGTTGAACCGATATTTGTTGTAGTCAATGTTTTGTGCTTGATGGACTAGATGAAGAGATGATTTGTCATCATCAACTTGTCAAGAGAATTTGCATCTTCAATCATGTTTTTTGCGGACTTGTTGAAGACTTCCTGAGAGTTTGAAATTTATATTTTCGGCTTTGTGCCTTGACTGATGGAGTATTGTTGAGATGAGAACATTCTTGTGCTTGCTTTGACGGACTTGTCAGTTTGATTTGGAATATTCTCCTCTGGCTTGGCCTTTGTGACTTGATGGAGTCGGTGAGATGAGAATGTCTCAGGCTTTGCTTTTAATTTATTGATTTCATCTCAAATTTGATTTGTATTTTCCTCTGCCCCGCTTGTGCGCGGACGATGTTGATGATAGAATGTCTTCCCCTGCTTTGTGCTTGATGGACTTGTTGAAGATTTCATTTAATTTTTCCTCCGCCCCGCTTTATGCCTTGACGGACTTGATGGAATGAGATAGAAATGTCTGTCGTGCTTTGCTTGACTTGTTGAAGATTTCATCTCGAGATTATCTTGTGCCTCCTTTATCCCTCATGCCTTGATGGATTTGATGGAGAAAGTCCGAATCATCTTGAGATTCGTGCGAATAATTACCTTCGCTCCGGGCTTGTAGAAGGATAAATGCCACACCCTCTCGAGCTTGTGTTGGATCAATGGCAAAGAGTCATGTTTTGCACATGTAATGAACATCTTGATGACAAAACTCCTTAGTTCGCATTTAGCTTTATACGAACATTGGGATAGCTTCTTGGTCCTCTGCTTTTGCTGATGACTTATCGAAGAATTTCCTTTGCTGATGCTATCATCAAGGAGTTGAGATTTCTATTTGTATTTGAAGCTTAAGGTTGAGAGATTTTGTTGTAGAATTTGAAATGACCCATTATAATTTGTCACTGATATTGGAGAGATTTGATTTGATGCCTTGTCGACAACAATAGAGGATTTACCCGAGGATCAGACTCACAAGTTGGAGAGATTTGGGGATTTGGATGCTCTTGTCTTTGAACTAACGTAGGAGGATCCCTTACTACCTTTGTGGCGTTGAGTAAGCAGTCCGGCCATATTTTGGCGTGTTGAATCCGACCTTATACACCCACTTGAGTCGTGGACTTGAGCAATTGATGAAGGATTTTATCCTCGCTAACAGATGGGGATCTCTTACTACTGGGCGTTGTTGAGTAAGCACCGACTGATTTTGGTGTTGAGTCCGACCTTATACACCAACTCGAGCCTTTGGATTTGAAGTGGGATGGAAAATGTCCTTCCAACTTGGTTTGTTGAAGTTTGCGACTTGAAAATTTTTTCTTTGGTCGAAGACTTTTAAATTTGAGCATTTGAATACATAATTTTGAGTATGCATGGGGATCTCGCACGGCAACCCATGAAAGAAAGATGCCCTACTTTACTATAAAACTTTAAAAAAAATGCCCCTATCAGGGGATTTTATTTTATTTTGAAATGCATTCTTGTGTTACAAGAGAATTTCCAATGAAAATTTTCATAAGTGTTTGACAATAAAGATTTTCAAATGCAGATTTGTCCAATCACACTTTCATGTGTAATATTTCTTTAAATGAACATTGATTGGCATTGGTCTTTCACCTTTGAAGTCCATGAGCATCCTCCTGATATACCTTTTCAATAACAAAAAAGGTCCTTCCCAATTAGGTTCAAATTTACGCCAATTCTGCGATGAGGGATGATTGGTCTTCTCGACCGACCATTCTCCTTCCCAAAAGCTCGATGCATCAGATGATCGAATGCTCTGGACATCTCGCCGATAGACTTAGATTTTGAGCTTGGAGCCCCACCTCCAAGCATCAAGCTCTTCCATCCAGTGAGCATTCTCATCTTGGGTGAGATTTTGTTGAATGGCTACTCTGAGCGAAGGTAGTTCAACTGAGTGGCAAAAGCTTGCCCCAAACACCAAGTGCATAGGGAGACTTTGTAGGAGTTTTGTAAAGGTAAGCCCATAACGCTTCCAAGTTTGGTATGCCACTCCCTTTATTTCTTGTGAGAATTTTTCTAAGCAATTTGAAGTGTTTTATTAAATGCCTCCCAAGCCATTTGTTCTGGATTATAAATTGATGAATATCGCCAATCAATCTTATGCCGACAAGAATTTATAAACTTTAGTACTTTTGAAGGTCAATCGATGATGATCATGGTACACCAAATCTATAGACAATATTGTGGTAAAGAAGTTAGTCACTTGTCACAACTTCTTTAAATGTGCCACTGGAGAAATAATCGGTCGCTAAGATGAAGCGGTGACCTGATGATGGATCAATTGGTCCAATTACATCGTCCCCAAAGACTCAAACGGCCAAGATGCTATCATGCAACGGATTTGGAGGTCGATGAATTATGTTACCATGGACCGGCATTCATGGCATCTCTTGGCATGATTGATACAATCTTTTACCATACGGCCAATAGTATCCAATTCTTTTAATTTTGAAAGCCATTTTAGGACTGATTGCACCACAAAGTCCTTGATGGATTTCAACAATTACTTGTTGGCTTCTTCTATTCCCAAACATCGCACACATCTGCTCAAGGATCTACGATACGAGTATTGCCAACATAAGCATATCAAGCCTTTTCTCAAGTTGTTATCGACTTATTACTTGGCAATTTGCCTTCCTTGAAGTAGTACGGGTCAGCCTTCTTCCTTCTTCTACTATAAGGATTTCATTGTGGTTTTAGCACTTCCTGGAAGTTTCTTCATTGAATGGTTTGAAGTCTTGTTGACTTTGAAGTAATTTGTAAGGAGTGTAAGGAGCAACATGAGCTGCACCCTGTTGATTTGCGTTTGATGACCCCTCTTCCAGCGGGGATTTTAAACTTATTGGCTCTAGGACTCGACGAGTGCAAACACTGATTAGTATGTAGTCATCCATACTAGCCATTTCTTTAGCTAACTTAGCTAAGCAATCTGCTTTGCTATTCCTAGCTCTGGAGACTCGAGTCATAATGACATTTGAATTTGCTTCATAAGCTCGAGAACTCGTGATAATTCAAGCTTGTTGATTTTGTAAAGGCCCAACACTTGAAGTTGAGAATCGCCATAAATTTGCATTGGACTCCCATGGAAATGGCTTCCTCTAAACCCGCCACCAACGCTTCATATTCACTTTGTTTGGTTCTGGTTGAGTTAATTTATAAGAATGTCTCGATATGCCACCTTCGTGTGATCAAGATGAGACCGATACCACTTGAGCCTTTGGGAGATTTGAGGGTTGAGTGTATCTAATGGATAAGCTCCATCAAAATACAATTCCCACATTTGTTTTTCTTTTCATATATGTGCATGATTTGCTCATCGAAGATCATCAAGCAATGAGTCTGGTATGGGATGAGCGCAAGAAAAATCTGCGAATTTGCCCTTCACCGGGAACATATGTAATATCAAATTGTAGTAAGGACACCCATCGCGCTGACCAATTGGTCTTGTCATCAAGAACTTCAACGGATCGATCCTTGAGATAAGGGTAATTTTATGAGATACATGTAATGACGTAGCTTTTGAAAAAATTAACGCCAAACAATGCTTCAATTGAGAATAACGCGCTTCGCTCTATTAGTTCACTAATATAGTATTTCTCCTTTCCTTCCTCATTATGTTGGCCAACAAAGCACCTAGAGATTCTCTAGTCTGCGGTACAAGATGAGAGCTTTTGGGATTGCCGCAAGAATGGGTGGGTTCAACAGATATTTCTTGATATCGTCAAGGCCTCTTGACATTCTTCATCCCACTTGAAAGGAGTATCTTTCTTCATTAATTTTGCAAAGGGCCGCCCACATTTGATATAAATCTTCTAATGAATGCGAGATGTCCTATGGAGCTTAAGTTGACGAAGACTCCTTGAGGAGGCATTGACAATCGCTTTGATTTTGTTGGGATCGATTTCAATCCCTCCACCACAACATATCCAAGGAACTTTCGAAGAGACTCAAAGGCGCACTTGAGAGGATTCATCTTGAGATCATATTTTCTGATTCTTTCAAAGACGATCCTTAAATCATCGAGATGATCTTTGCGATCTATACTCTTGACAACGATCATCAACATAGCACTCTACTTTTGATGAATCAACTCTCAAAGATTCGCGTCATAGCTCTTTGGTATGTAGCTCCAGCATTCTTCAAGCCGAAGGGCATGACTGTATAGCAATATATGCCAATTGGCGTCCTGAATGAGGTATGCTTCTCATCTTCAGGAGCCATCTTGATTTGATTGTAGATCCATCCATAAATGAGAACATGTCGTGGTTTGAAGTGTTATCCACCAATGCTCGATACGGAAAGTCATCCTTTGGACATGCTTTGTTTAAATCCTCAAGTCGATACTGATAATGAATCAACCATTCTTCTTTTTTTCACGGGACAATATTAGCTATCCAGTATTTTTCTTCTCGAATAAAACCACTTCAATGAGCTTCTTGGTTTCGCAATTACCTGTTTCAACCTCCAATCTCATTCGCCAGAGGCTTGCTTGACCGGTGCCGGCCCGCTTAATTGCTGTTTGTGAACCGCTATATCGGGGATAAGCGGCATTTCAGCATATGTCCAGCAAAGCAATCCCAATTCAGCAAGTTTTTAATTCTTCCACTTTATCTTCGGAAGTAGAGCACCGATGAACGCTGCAGGATCCTCCTCGGTTCCCAAATTAATTTCTTTAAGTTCATCCATAGTGCCTCCCCACCATCTTCAAGCTCTTGTGGTCGCTTCTACTTCTTCATTATTGAGACTAACATTAAGAATGACATTCTCATCTTCATCATCACTCTCTACTTCTATTCTAGTAATGTATATTCTTGTGGACCGTTGTCTTGGATGAAACCAAGGCCTTTGGTAGTGTGTTTATTTCTCTTACCAATGGTTTGAGAACCTTTTGGGTACCACATCATTTCAAAGAGCTTAGTCCTTTGCTTACTTGCTCCAGCCTGGACCCCATGTCATAGGTTTGCATCTTTGGAGAGTAATATTTTGGTATCCTTGTGGGCATAGCTTCTTCTTCTTCTGATAGTTGCATTACCCAATCAGGATCTTTCTTGACACCCCTCGGATTTATAAAACAGGCTTCCTCGCCCGTGTTTTCCAGGGAGAGGAGGTACATAGAAGGTCACCGCCTCGACTTTGTGAGTTTCTGAGGGTGATTTCTTTAAAATGTTGGGGAGGAAGTGAGTGACTACGAGTGTAGTCTCTGCTACTGATGGATCTATGATTATTTTAAAGTAGGTGCATTGCACCTTACCTTCAAAAGCAGATTCATACTCATAATCAGAGTCAAAATGTTCTTCCTCAATCAGTGTTTTACTGGCAGATTCGCATGGACCTTTGGATTTAGAAGGAACACATTCGTCTTCTTCTTGATCGCTAGATGAGGGACAATGTTATTGATTTTGGACTTTCTTTATATCCCTAGGGACATTTGGAACAATCTCCTTTCCTTTATTCATTTTATCTTCTCCCTTCTTCTTAACTTGTTCTTTTATGGGTTTTGAAGTAGATGCAGTATTTGCTAGTTGTTTTGTTAGCTTTGATTCCCTCGGAAGGAAATAACTGGCATCTTGATAAATCTTCATTTCATGCACCGCAAAAGGTTGCATGTCACCCACAATTTGGCATTCTTCTCCATCCTTTGTATATTTCATACATTGATGCAATGTAGATGGGACAATGCCATACTTATGAAGCCATGGTCGACCCAGAAGGGCTCTGAATGAAGTATCTGCATCGATCACATGAAATTTAGCTTCTGTGTAGAGGTCTCCAAATTTAAGAGGAAGGACGAATGACCCGATAGTTTTTTGTCCCTTCTCATTGAAACCTTGAACCATGACTTTATCTCGTCCCAGATGTTGTACATCTAGAGATAGCCATCTAAGAGTTCTCAAGTTCATAAGATTCACGGAGGAACCGGGATCAATTAAGATCCGCGGTATTATAATTTCATCACTTTCATGTAACATCTGAGGACATTGTGCTGCAGTCAGCATTAGATCATCTTCAAAATGTGACGATTGGAGGCTCTTGAACATGCAAGGTCTGTTAGACGCTCAAAGAAAATATGCTTCAACTTTCCGGCTCTTTGAGAGCTTCAATTAAGGTGTTATGGAGATCTTGACATTAGAAGTGCTTCAGTATACACTAAGCCGCTACGAATTTTCCTTAGATGGGATAGAATTTGGGATCCCTTTTGATGAAGGCTTCTTATTTGAATCCTTAGGGATAACTTTTCATTGATTTCAATTTCTTTTCCTTTATCTTTATTCATTGGCTCTTTCCTCTTGGGATGGTAGCACTCACCACTTCTCAACCATTGAGCTTTACTTCACCAATCTCGGATGACTTCTGTTTCAAAGATTCTTCCGCCTCGCCTAATGATAGACTAGAAGATTCAGAATCACTGCCCAACTTTACATTTTTTATGTTTGTTGATATGGTGAGCTCTGATTCATCTTCATTTGGGAAAGAGTTCTCTAAGTCGTTATCAACTTCATGCATCATCAAGCAAGACTCGAGGAAGTTCTTCGCCTTCTTCCCGCTTTCATCGACCAAGATTTGTAATGAATTCGCAAGCGTGATAGGTCGCCTTGCGATTGATATAATCTTCCATATTATTGATGATCCTTTTGTGTTACGTACGACCATCAATAGTAGTAGTAACATTTTGTGCATCTTCTTCTTTTTATTTAATTTATTTTTTCATTTGGCGTTTCTTAGCCTTCCATGATATTTGGCTAGTTCTTTCATGAGACGAACTAGCCTTCCCATAACTTAGGTTTTGTCTCAACTCAAGTATGGGCTCAAGTGGTGATTTCCACTGAATACCTGGAACGCCTTCCAATTGTTTCAACATTTTTACAGTCTTTTTAGAGACTGCGGCCTGCCATCCTTCATCATCGACCAGCTTCTCTTTGCCTTTATCATTGCTTGATAGTCGGAGATGAGGTGATTACTGGATTCTTTCTTGGACGCACCAATACACCGTCCGATAATGTGAATTCTCCATTTCTATATTTTCGCTTAGCCAATCTTTGAATATGTATAATCTTCAAGGATGGCCGAGCACCGGTGATATGGACAATTAGATTATGCTTGTCCAGCCTCTTCAGGTCTTTTACACTCTGGTAGTTGGAGACCTACTTTGAGTGCATGTTTAAACAATTTGGCCACACTTTCCCTCTTAAAAGAATACTCTTTGTTCAGCTTTTCTTTTAGGTCGGGCCATTGAGTCATTCGCCTTTTGTTTGCTTTTCGCCGTCGCCTTCTTGAAGACACCGAGAATCATTACCTCAGTATGAGCTTGGGTTGTGGGGATTGAGCAATGCGGCTTTTCTTGATAGGCAGGTAGCTTTCTTTGTCTCGTTATAGCTTAGTATCCTTCTTGTATGAGGTGAAATGTGTTTCACCTTTCTTTGCTCTTTTGAATCTCTTGTGGCCATGAGTGATAAATTTAATTTCTCAAATTTAGCCACCCTATCAAGTCTTGAAATGTGGTAGTGAAGCCATGCACAAAGATAAAGGCCATCTTATCATCGATGATGTTGCCATCGATGGTTGGATCGCATGCTCTTCTTCTTGTTGTTCACATTTCATACTCATATTTATGAGCGTAATATCAGTGCTTGACTCGTCTTTCTTCCTCTTCTCAAGGCGAGATCGAATTGTTGTCTTTTTATTGCTGCGAACCTTTTTAACGAACATGTTTTCAAGTTCGGCAAAGTCTTGATTGAGTCATTTGATAACTTCGGCATACCATTCAGCGGTCGAAGTTAGGAAATTGAATAATAATGCATCATTACCCTGTGTTACCGGGATGCTTTGAAGAGATCTTTGTTTGGGATTACCATTCGTCAATAGATTAAACTTTGGCATTGAATATCCCTTTGGGTATGGAATTTGATCATACTCCAGCGGGATATGGGCGACCTTTGCTCACCAATTTTACACTTTTGCCGCATATGACTTTGATCTTCTCATTCAATATAATATCAAGTTGAGAGGCATCGCGCTTGAGATATAGTTTGTATAGAAGCGGGTTCGGTGACTCATTTATTTCAATCCTTGAGCTCAATTTGGACCCTTGAAGCATGTGAGATCAAATTTATTGGAGGATTGTCATTGGCATTCTTTGGGAGGCTTGATGATTATTTGGGGGGGGATAGGTGTTGGACTGCGATATTTCTGCATTGCATCATTCCTGCATCATCATTTGCTCATTTTCATATTCAAGCGGCGATTTCTTTATCTTTGGCTTTCATCGGCGAATTTGTCTGCCTGCGCCAAAGTGGTAGTATCTGAAGGTGTGAGATTTTCTTGTTCTTCTTCTCTCACGAAGACTTCGGAGGATGCTTCCTCTATTTGAACATTTTGTTGTTCTTGGTTGAGGGGAGAATGCGTACTGCTAGGTTGATATTGGCGCGGATGGCTCATACCATTTGCACCATATACTTCTGACGTTGCCTCTCTCTTCTTCTTAGTCCTCTTGGACGCAATTTGGTCGGCGTCTCCAATGAACTTAGATTCCAAGTGTGGAATCGAAATTTCTTCGATTAGAGCTTGATCGAAGTTAACCTCCTCTTGATGGGATGGAGTTGATTGATGGCGGGATCCCGGAGGATTCTCCAAGGTGTCTAGTCATATTCTTTATCACCTCTTTTTAGGCTCCCATGGCATGATTTGAGCGGATCAGAATTCACACCGGATGTCACGCCATGTCTTTTCTAGCAATTTCTTTTTTGAGGCTAGGCCTCCATACACTTTCCACGCAGGGACCTTTGATTCGCGGTGGATTAAGTCACACCCGATGTTCAGGTGTGGGACATGGATTGGTCGTCACGACATTGGAGTTTGGGATGAGGTCTCCTTGGAGGATCTAGCATCCTTGATAACGGGACGCGTATTTTCTTTTCATCGCCCTCTCTCTACTTGGGCAGATGCATCGTCGATATAGTTTGGGTTTCCTCTGAGGATGGAACCTGTGGGGTTCAAAAAATTTGAGAGGTAGAGGCTGACCCACTTAAGGTTGTCAAATTGTGGGTTGGAACACTCATTCTTGGTTCCTAATTGATTGTGGTAGCGAGGCGTTAAGTGTTGAGCATGCTCAGATTTCTTTTCTTCTTTGCCTCGGTAAACTTCAGATGAAGAAGCTTGACATCATGCCTCCCGGCGAATGGTTGTTGGTGGATTGCATTCGAGGGACAAAAGGCCGTCAGCATAACCTCTTCATGATTGGTGTCTCAGGGAGCCTCTGAAGTGATTGTTTTTTGAAGTGACGTGAGTCACAACTTCAACCTTTTAGAGATTATGCACGTATGGAGGTTTACTTGACAAGTTGAGGCTAACTTGCTCATTCAAGATAAGGGAAATCCAGCTACGCGGATGGTAGCTCCGGTGCTTCGGCATTGATGTGATTGGCCAAGCGGATGTTGGCATCTTGCCGAAATGTGACATTTGTGTTTGTAGTTTAAGAGGTTTTAAAGGTAAAATTAGCAATTAAAATTACCTATACTTCCAAAATATAGATGCGATAAGATAAAACATACTAAGCATATCTAAATAAAATCTCAAATGACTTAAGACAAGCTTTTAAGTTGTCAAGTTTAACTTATCATTTCATTTCATTTTCATTTTATATATTTTTTTTATACTCCATTTATGATTATAACTTAGATTTGGCCAAAGATGGAAAAGAAAAAACTATCCCAGTAGTCGAAATGTGGGATCGAAAATTCAGACCTCTTTGAAAAGAGGAAGAGTTGTTTAAGTGTGGGTGATAATTTGAGATGAATAGTAGATAAGACACTTGCAGAGATTTCGTTCTCATTTGGTGAGAACTTTTATATCTGGTTTTGGGGTTTCTATGGTAAAGCACTATGGTTAATTACCCTCCAATCTTGAGAGCACTTTCGATTAAAATTTGCGATGAATGGTTAAATAAGTATATAATTGCGTGAGTGGAGTTTAGAACTTATGAAATTTATTATTTTTTAAAACTTTTGTTGGGGAGCGATGGCGCAGATCAAGATCCCATGGTTCCATTATCCGCATCGCGATCCACAATTAGTCGGTAGTCGAGGACGAGAAGGATCCTTCGGCAACACATGGGTTCGTCGTCCAGGTGTCCTTGTAGACACTGTGGAGTTTGTAGGGGACAAATATAAGTCTACCTTAGCTAACATGGGGCTTTTGCCCAACCAACATTCTACATTTCAATTTCAAAGCAAAGCGGTTGGGGAACATCTGGTACGTGGCCAATAATTTAGTGGTGCCATATCAGCGGCGAACCACCGGTCAGGGCTCAGGTGCCATTTATGTGGTGCCATATCGCGGCAAAACGTGGGAGGACAGACGTCGCTTACGAACTTTAGGAATATTTGAGTGTGAAGGTAGTTATGTATTTAATTTGACATTGGCTCTTTGTGAGCAAAAGTTTTCTTAATTTGTCACCCGAAGACAAACAATTGCGGAGGGGTGGATTGATTTTTATTTTTTATTTTTTAGTTTTAATTTAAATAATTCATTTCATTTTTTTTATTATTTATATTTTGTTATTTTCTTTGAATTTTGATCATTTTATGATTGATTTTAGATTTGAATATATGATCATTTATCATTGAAATTTTAATTATAATTAATTCTCGATCACAGGGTTAATATCAATTGATAGACCTTCTACTACTTGGGTTTTCTGAGGAGAGGATCGAATTCATTATCTCGAAGTATAATCCTTCTTGTTAGTTTGAACATAGAGGATCGGGTTTGGGACTTTTCTTCGAGGATTTGAATTTTAGAAGCTATGTCGATTGATTCATATCTTGTATTATATGACGAAATTAACTTCTCGATATTATTAATTTGAAATTCTTATAATATCAAATTTTTAGGTTTTGTTAACGGGACGGTCAGAAGACCAAAGGGAGTATAAGTGTTCTTTTGTTTGACTTAGTATTTACTCCACATGCATCGGATATGTTGAAAATTGTATGGACATTAAGATGTCTAAGTTGATATGTCAGTTTTGATTTTGAGTTTTGTTAACCTTGGGTCAGAAGACCAAAGGAAGATGTAGCATCTGTTTCTTTATATTTGACTTGATTGTAATGCAAGCGTAAGTTTTATCTGATTTTAGGTTTTTTATTAACGGTCCAAGAAACCGGGATGAATAACATCTGCTCTTTGGAAAATATGATATGCATTATTATTTTGGCCAAAAGCACTGTTTTATCCTTCAAATCAGCAGGGTGAAATAAATTATTTTGGGCTCTGATCAAATATAAAGTGATAGCCAGAATGAGTTTAGGCATTTTTTATTTCTAAAACCCTTTCTTTATGTGTAAATCAGCATAAAGTGAAAATAATCATTTTGAAGGCCATATGATCAAATATAAAGTGATGGGCTAGAATGAGTTTAGACATTTGATTTGGGCTAAAACCCATTCTTTATGTGGCAAATCAGCATAAAGGGGAAAATAAATCATTTTGAATATATGATCAAATATAAAGTGATGGGCCTAGAATGAGTTTAGCATTTGATTTGTAAAACCTTTTCTTTATGTATCAGCAAATATAAAGGTAAAACAAATCATTTTGAAGTCCCATATGATCAAATACCCATAGCCCATTTATTTCTCTTGATAAGGGAGAGGAATATAAAAATATAGATGTCATATTTCATTTAAAGAGCAAGTGGATTAATTAAAATCCACCTCTCTATCTGTTCACAAGTGGGGGAATACTCATTAAATTTATTAAGAAGATGAAAGACTTTATTTTTCCTTCAAAGAAAGAGATAAGGATGCTGAGCATAGCATGCATGTGTATCTATGACAATGACATTACATTAGAGTTCCTTGCATGATTTATGACGTGTCGATGCCATAGAATAGGTGGCAAGGAGAAATTTAAAGCTATAAATAGGAGATTTTCCTTTCACAAGTACTTACATTTTCTACTCTCCTTTCTCCTATACCACAAGTTTAAGTTCTTTCAATCTTGCATAAAGGGTTAAGTTGTGTAAGTATACTTGTGAGTTTCTTAACAATTTTTTTTGATATCTTGTTGATATATGTGTTAATATATGGTAGATTTAATTTATTTCATATGTTTGCTTTAAGTCTTCTATGTCTCATGTATGTAAATGTGGTGTGAATAATGAGTGAGGCATTTAAGTTTGAGCATATGTCAATATTATGTCGTATGTAGATATATCACTTTATAATACTTGAAATAAGATAAACTTTCATTATATAGATTGAAGCATAGTATTTATAAGAAATTTTAAGCCCATGTTAACAGCATTTTCCTTTCTTTTTATCTACTTTTTTTTTAAGAAAATTTTGACCTCCGTCATCCCCGCGTAGATACTGGGGTTGGTCTTCCCACGCCAAGAAAGTGTATGGTAGTGTCGTGAGACACGATCAAATTTTGCCCGCAGAAAGGCGTGTATGGGTTCTGTGCTGACATTTCCTTGCCGCGAACGCGTGAGCAGAATACTCTTATTTTCCACGCGTTGGAACACTTCCAGTTTCATTCTAGCGTGGAACAATGCGGGTACTTATAGCGTAAAATAAATTTGCATTCATGTATATGAAATTAAAGTATAAGCATTTATATATATATTTCACCTTCTTTTATTTTGAAAATTTGACCTCCGTCATCCATATAAATGAGGGGCTAGGTCTTCCACCACAAGAAAGCGTGTATAGTGTCGTGAGACACACCATTTGCGAAAGAGGCTATGGGTTAATAAGCGTAAAGAAACATGGTATCTTATAGTAATAAATTTAAAGCTTGCGCATTTAGTTAAAATAATCAAAATTTTACCTCCGGCTCTCCCACAATGTGGGGTTCTTGAGAGGCACGCCACCATGTCAAGAAAGACATGTATAGGTGTATGTGAGACATGCGAAATTTTGATAGCATAAGCATTTCCTACCATGTTGGAGAACATGGTAGATATATATCATAAATTTAAAGCTCGCGTTTATATAAACAAAAGAAAGCTGTCTGCATGTATATTTGATTAGGAACATAATAATCAAAATTTACAACAGCCTCCCGGCTCTCCCCCCACATGTGGGGGTTGCCATGAGAGACTGGGCACCCACCATATCGAAAGACATGTATAGGTGTATGTCGTGAGACACCAGCGAGAATTTTGATAGCGTAGCATTTCCTACCATGTTGGAGAACATGGTAGTACTTATATCACAAATTTAAAAGCTTGCATTGCATATAAAAAAAAAAAAAAAGGCACTGCATGTATATTTGATTAGGGCATAATAATCAAAATTTATAGACCTCCGACTCTCCCCACATGTGGGGGTTCCATTGGGCTGTATGTCGAGAAAGACATGTATGGGTGTATGTCTGAGACATTAGGATATAGCATTTCACTATGTTGGAGAACATGGTAGTCTTATATCACAATTTAAAAGCTCGCATTTGCATATAAACAAAAGAAAGCATTCTTGAGCATTGCATTTTCATCACTATTTCACTCCCATAATTCAAGAGCAAGAAAAGGCATAGAACAATGTATCTTGTATTCCAACCTCAAATACTCATGGACAGACATATAATTGTTTTAATGCAAGATAGAGACATGTGATTGCTTTTGAGTAAAGTATGAACAAACGCAAGATGTAACTTTAATGAAACTAAGCACCAAAATGAAAGCTTTAAACTTGCAAGCCACATTTCAGTTGCACTTCAAAGGCTTATGACTTAGTGATCACAAAGAGAGGAAAACAAACACAATCTTAACAAAGTCAATCAACCTTCTTCCTTTTCTTTTAACATGGTGATTATATGAAGTTTAATCCACATAAACTAAATAATCACACTAAGTTTAATAAGTCCAAATCGAAATCTTGCTATAAGATAGCCACTTTCATGATTGCAAGTAATCAAATAGTGGAAAGGGGCAAAGCGAACAAGGTAACCCTAAAGCTTGCAATATTTAATCCATTTAAACAACAACATGACTCAAATCACAAAGAGATGGGACTTCGTGTATGAGAAGCACATATTGTATAGTTGGTTTAAAATAGTTTATTGCATCATGGCTTACTGAAATGAAATAATTATCCTTCTCCTTATTGTTTATAAGCTCATATACTCTCTGGAAGCAATTAAATGATACATTGAAAAGCTGGAACAAAGCCAATGATGAAAGCGAGGCTCCTTATGTGGGAGTATCGAATAAAGTAAAACAAATGAAAGCTGGAGCAAAATTTGATCATTCTCCTTCCAATAACACTACATAAAATAAGCGGCGTCTTTATGAAAGCAAATGAACTATCATATCAAGTAAAGGGTACACCCATTCGAACTCTATTCATGAGTTAAACCAAAAAAATAGCATTATTGCTTGAAACACGATATGGATTTACTCAATGAAGCTCATGTAATAGGAACAAAACAATAGAATACTTAGCTTGCCCATTAGAGCAACAAGTCGTTCAAAGCAAGAGAACCAGTCGAGGAGGAGTTTCATTGACCCTTCACGGGATTGGAGGCTACCCTGCGAGAGGAAAAGCAGTGTGTTGCTCAGTAGGTCGGCACCAAGAAGGAGGAAGAGGGAAGAGGAGTTTCCTTCATTTGCTCGGCTCACTGGGTGGAAGGAGGAAGAAAGGCTAGGATCGAGTTCTCTGTTTGCTCAGGGTTGGTGCTTGAGCAGAGAGAGCAAGGAACATGCAGAGCTCAGTAGAGGGAGAAGGAGTCAGTGGGTGGGTTGTCGGGAGCGACAAGAGGAGAGAAATCACCTAGAGCTTCTAGAGCAGAGAGAGAGGGATCGAGAGAATAAGTAGAAGCGTGAAAAATGAGGGTCAACGGGATAACCCTCGTTTCCTAAACCGACCTCCTCTTGATTGGCAAGCGGATTAGGTAGGGATTGAGCGGGATTAAGTGATTAGGCTAATTGCAAACCAATTTAATAATTAAGGTAATTAGCCTAATCATCAATTTTGAATCATCATCTAATAATAAACCCAACATATGGGTGTCAATTTTAGGTGTTTGTTGTGTGCGAGCAAGCGATCAATTTCGTGATCGGAGGCCGTTTTGACAATGTCGACGACGATCGGGATAAAATTAGGTTTACAATTTGTGCGGCGTCGTATTCGAATTGATCGACATTTACGCACACTTTGCCGAATTGACTGCGAAAGGCATCGTTCGATAGGTTTCGACGTTTCGGCGACAACGACGCGATCAATTTCGCGAACAGAGGTCGTTTAGACATCGTCGAGGCTTCTCGACTTCAATATGCGTGTAATTTCATTAAAAATTCGATTTTAATTATTTGATTGATCCTTAATTGATTTGATACTTTCCCATTTAATTAATTTTGATGCTTTTGGTATGAAGTCGAATTTTCAAATCAATTGAATTTAATTGATTTCGATTGTGATTAGGCATTTAACCTCTATGTCATTTACTTAATTTTAAATGACACATAGTTGTAGGTCAACAATTGAATGCTGGGATTTTATTGGGAAACAGTTCTTATCTGCTGCTCATCATTTCTTTAAAACAAAGAAGCTCCTTGATTGTTTCAAACACTGTCATTACCTTAATCCCAAAATCAAGCACTTTAACAACCGGTGACTATAGACCCATATCCTTATGCAACACTTTTATAAAGTTATTGCTAAGATTCTTGCTATGAGCTCAAAAATGTTCTTCCCTCTATTGTTCACCCAGTCAATCAACCTTTATAAAGAATAGAGATATTGCGGATAATATCGCTATGGCTAATGAAATTTGCTAAGACTTTAGGAAGAGAGGACCCCAGAATGCTTTCTGTGCTAAAATTGATCTTAAAAAGGCCTTTGACTACATTAATCGGAAATCTCTTGTACAAAGGATGATTCAAAAAGGCTTTCCTTTGACTTTTGTTGATTGGGTTTGCTTGTATTTCGATATCCCCTTCTATTATGCTAAACGCGTCAAATCCACGGTTTCTTTTATTCTATAATGGGCTAAAGGGATGCCCACTTTTCCTTCCTCTTACTATCGAATGGATATTTTTCTCGCTTCTTCTCGAAAGTAAAAAGGTGGTCATTGAGAATTCCTACTCGATTTCTGTGTAACTGTTTCTACTTCTCACCGCTTCTTGCGTGATGATATCCTTATTGTGGGAAGAGTGGGGTTTCGCTCAGCCACGACCCTCCATGATGTTCTGATAACCTCCTCTACCCACTCGGGGCTTGTAGTGAATTATGCTAAATCTCAACTCTGTTTTTCTGTGGATTCTGAGGAAGCTGACTGGGTCTGTGAGTTCTTGAATATGGCAATAGGGGACTTCCCTTTCCCATACCTTGGTCTTCCCTTAGTTGTCGGGCCTCTTAAGTTCTTTCATTTCTCCTCCTTAATGGACAAGATTGCCTCTTGGCTTATGGGTTGGAAGTCTAAATGACTATCGATGGTGGTAGGCTTCAACTCATTCGCCTCTATAAATGACTATCTTTCTTATTGGATGCGGCTGCTCCTCGAGTGCATTATGAAGAAAATCACCTCCTTGACTGCCAAATTCTTCTATCATGGCGACGGTGTTAAGAAGATGCATCCAATTTCTTGGACCAAGACTACTCTTCCAGAAGTGAAAGGGGGTATTGGGTTGTTGTCTGCTAACACTCTAAATGTGATGTGCAAGGTTAAAATTCTCTGGAAAGTGGTTAATCGATCCTTTACTTTGCTTCCTGGTGTATTAACAAATATGGTTCTATTTGGAACAAGTCTTCTCGCTCCTCTGCCTTATGGAGAGAACTCCAAGGCCTTGCTATTCGGTTTAAAAATAGTTTTTCATTCTCTGTAGGTGATGGTTGCTCTTTATCCTTGTTTTATGATCCTTGGTGTCAGGGGAAATCAATTTTAGAGATGTGTGGACCCGTTCTGTTGCTTGGGTGCCCCATGAAAGCTACTATCGCCTCTTTTGTGGCATGGGGCTTGGGATATCCCTAACCTTTTACTGAAAAATTTGTTGCTTCCCCAACTTATTAGCCTTACTCCCCTTACCCCTGGACAGGACACTATTAGGTGGAAAGGTGAAAAGATTATATCAAATAAAACAACCTTAGAATTGATTTTTGAACATTCTACCTCTGTGGACTGGGCAAGTGAGATTTGGTTCAAAGGTTATGCTATAAATTTTGCAATTTTCTCTTGGATGGCTAGACTGGGAGGACTTAAGACTTCTGATTTACTGAGTTCTGGAGGGCTTGGCCTTGTTCTATTCTATCAGTTTTGTTTCTCTGAGCCAGAATCGCACCCTCACCTTTTTTTTGACTGGCCCTTTTCCTGAATATTATTAGAACCCTTCTACCTAATGGTATGTTCTTTCTCTTTCACCCCACTCTCCAAACGGTGCTTGCTGGCTCGTCTTTACTTGAGCATCATGCTCTGAGGAGGCTTTATCTGTTGATTGTAGCTGTAGTTGTTTTATGGTGCGAAATGAACGTAGGCTTTTTCAAAGGAAGGAATCCTCTTTATTGCCATCTCCTATAAGATCAAAGAAAGAGTTGCTTTTAAGCTCAGACGCTGGAAATTCAAGGCCTCTTGGCCGCCTTCTGTTCTTGCCACCCTATACAATTGGAAGAATGCATTGGGAGGAATTGATCCATCAATGCTTGGGAACCCTTAATGGGTCTGAAGTTTTTCTGCTGTGGTGTTCAGTGGGTTTTTTCTGTGATGTTTTTTCTGGTGGTGCTTCTTTACGGTGGTTGGTTTCCAGTTCTCGGGTTATGTGATTTGTCTTGTGGATGGCTTGTTTTCCTTTGATAGAAGTTGGTTGTTCTGGATCTCTTTGTCCAGGTTTTTGAAAGTGTTCACTTTTTGGACTTCAGGCATACATTGCTTTGGGTGAAGTGGATGATGATGAGACTGGGCAGCATGGCGCCTTTCTGGATGACGCTTCCTGCAACCTGGGTCTCAGCGGATTATCTTCTAGTTGGAGATCCTTCGGTCCTAATCAATTGCCACTTATGACATATTGGTTCTGCTGATCCATTGGAGGGCAGGAGCAGTCAACCGTTGGTTTGCCTCCTCTGATTTTGATGGACTGTTTTGGTTATTCTTGCTGCCTTTCCCCTTCTCTCTGGAATTTTATATTTTGTCTCTGAGTCCACACAGATTTTGATTTTTGAGCTCTTTGGAGCTTAGCTTCCTACTGTATGTTTCTAGTCCTTTGACTTCTTAGTTTTCAGCTTTATGGGGCCTCCCCCTTGTAATTTATTTGTAACTAGTTTTCTTTTGGAATGAAAATTGGGCAAATGCCCTCATTTTTTTTCCAAAATATATATATATATATATATATATATATATATATATATATGATATTTGATGGTTGCTGGACCCTTATTAAGACCCTATCAGTATGGTCCACTGAACATACGATAGCATCATCTGCTTGACTAGACAGCCGGTAGACTGTAGTGTTAGTTTAATGCCTTTCCTGATGCTGTATATTTGTTCCCACCTCTAATTATAGGGAATCTTATGAGCTTGACTCTTCCACTTTATGCTTGTTTTTATAACATTCAATTTGCCAGCAGTTTCTATTAAAAGTTAGGCCTTGCTTTAAAGAAGTTATTTACCTATTTCTGGTTTCCAAAATCTTTAGAATGAAGAATGCACTGTCAAGTTCTATACATAGATATAGCTTTAGATATATATATCATTGACCAAAGGCTGTTTCTTTGTCTGCATATTACATGCTTGATTTATATTGAAGTGCTTTATAAAGTAGAATTCATGTTGTTAATATAATTTGGTGGTAATGTTAAGAAAACTTAGACTGTTAATAAACATAACCATCATTATTGTTTCATTTATTAATAATTAATAAGTTTTTATACTTTTGTTTACTACTGTAGCATCCAAATTAGGGTTGATATCTAGTTGAATTGAGTGAGCAGGCTTAGCTTTGAAATTGAAGATTTTAATTTTTAATTCAAGCTCAAGCAGAGTAAAAAAGAAGTCAATTTTGGAGTCAAGGTTTGAGCTGATTTAAATAAGGCCTATTACATTTATTAAACTTTTTTAAATCACTAATTAAGATAATTATTTATCTAATAATATTTAAACTTAATTATAACTGAACTATTAAGCTTTATAAAGCTATAGAATGTTTTATGTAGGTGGACTCTTAAGCCTAGCTTAACTTGACAATCAAAGGAATCTGAGTTCATTAAGTTACCATTCTATGGACGCTTTAGCTTTTAATCAATGGGACTAAACTGTAAAATATATGGATGTTTATAATATTATGTAAATGTCATATTCACAACAGCCCCTATAATTTTATTGTGATTTTTGCAGTCTTAACATAAACAATTTATTTTTAAATATCAACTTCATTAAATCATTGAATTTAAAACCTTGATAGTGATCCGATGGATATGAAATAAATATAAAAAATAAAATATTAGATAAATCAGTCAACATTGCAGTAGCGTTGAGCATTCATATATTTTAATTTTATAATTTAATCTGTGTATTAGATAGTTTCTTGTTTGAATTTATCCATTCCAAGCTCTGACCATGGAAACGCAGCAACTAAGCTAATTAGGGCAATTCTGAAATTAAAACCATTCATTGCTAAGTTCAACGCTTGCACTCCTTAAACTTTTATGTTTGTGTCTTCATAACTGCTTGCCAAGTATCCATATGGTAGTCAAGTGTTATTTTTTTAATATTTTTTATGTTGTGCTAAATATTATTTTAAATATTTTCTTTTAATCATAAATTTAAAACTAATAAACTTCTATTTATTTATTTTTTTAATTTTGTGAAATTATAATTGAAAATGGAGAAGTGACTTGATACTTTGCTTTATTATAATAAAATCTGCAAAGTGATCTTTTAAAGATATTCTATCTAAAGGATAAACACAATTGATCCCAACTATACGATAATTGTATCATGCTTTCTAAAGTGATAACTGCTTTAAAGTGATATTCTACTCCTGGTCTCAAAGAATTACTTTTTATGTTTATCATAGATCGTCATTATTATTGATATTTTTGTTTTATTCAAAGTTCAATAATACTTGGCATTTTAATGTGAAGCTATTTTACATGCTCTCACTAAGATGATTAAATTGTTCTATGAAAAACATGACAAAATAGCCATGTTACTATGTTACTAGACAACAAAATGTGCTCTGAAACTTTTCATCATAAGTATTATGCAATTTATTTGTTGGAAGTATGAGATGAGCTTAAGAGTGTATTTGGGAGTGTGTTCTATCTATGGTACGATTTGATTGACATCGTTCAGATTTTTGGAGAACAATGATAGAATTGTGATGGGATTGCATGTTAAAGAATTTGTATTAAGAAAGTTATATTTTTTTAATTTAATCTGATTATTTATGATGATGATTTTAATTTTTTTAAAATAAAATAAATTTATATACCTATTATAGATTCTTCATATATCAATTTTTTTATAACAGTTATACTATTATTATTTTTAGAAAGTTATTATTGTCTCAAATAAATCATAAATGTGATGGCCAATGCAAATAACTAAATTAAAAGTTTATTGTGTGAGATCATCTTAGGGCACTTGATTAATTTTATTTTATGTTTATTATTATTATTATTATGTTATTTCTAAAAATATATTTATTTAGTATATTTTTTTGTATTTTTATATTTTTATTTTAAAAATATTTAAAATAAATTTTAAATATTTTAATTATTTTTTAGAAGTAACATCATCATTAAATATATTTTATTTTAAATTAAATAAAATTAAAAGTAAAATAAAAAGTCAAATTTTTAGGGACGGCCTCTTTTTCTTGAATTTGTATTTTTGTATGCACAAACAGTCTAATAAAAAAAAGTAAGGGGTTGCTTGGGATCATTTTTATATTTTATTTTATATTTTATTTTATTTATATTTTGTTTTAAAATAAAATATATTTGATGATTATTATTATTTTTAAAAGTATTCAAAATTCTAAAAAATATTGAGTATTTTTAAAAATAGTATTATTTAGTTTTGAAAAAAAATAAAAATACATAAAACCATATCAAATAAATATTTTTTAAGTAGCATAAAAATATAAAAATTAAAAATAAATTGATCTCAAACGTCATCTAAATTATTTTGTTTGGAAAATTTTTTTGGGAAAAAAACTAGTTATCTAACTCAGTTGAATAGAATCTATTGTTTGCAGAAAATGGTATACAGTTAGAAAGGCCTCGGCAGTAGTTCTAACAATAATTTATGGTGGTTTTAATTGCTGCAAAACATTTGCAGTGATAGTTAAACCGTTACAAGATAGTTGTGGACTTTGCAAGGAAAAAAAATAGCTATTAATGCATAAAGAAAAAAAAAAAAACAAGCTAAGGGTAAGATTGTAATCAGTTATTTGTTTGCTTCAACTTTCAAAACATATGTTGAATTTCATTTCAAATTAGTAAAATCTTTAAATTTCATCTCTAAATGGAATCTCAAATATAATTGCAAAAAAATTTGAAAAAATTTCATTTTTTTTTGGCAATAAGGATTTTTACCTTAATTCAATGATTTTAGGAAATTTCAGTGGGAAGAAGAAGTGATGGCCGGTATGGGCTTAAAAGTGACAGCAGTCGATGAGGCATTTCTTCTCTTAGGTGCAGGGCTTTGGTGGCTAGGCATAGCTAGGGTGGATTTGCAATAATGAGGGAAGAGGTCGACTGATTTGATTATGATTTATTCAAATCATTATTATTGGTCGCAGGGCGATTTTAACTTCTACAATTTATAGCAATTTAAATTATTGTGAAATGGTAAATTTAGTAGCAATTTTTAAATTGAGGGTAAGGAGTAACATCTTTAGAGAGAAATTTTTGGTAGTGAAGGGTAGGCCACATCTAAGTCATTATTAGGATATTTTGTAAACCATGACTCTTAAGCAATTAGAAAGGTTGAGTTGAGGATGCTAATTTTACTTGTAGATGGTCTAGATATGAATAAAGATAGCAATCAAAGTGAGCAAAAATGTAGAGACAACATAAGATCTTAAAGTGGGGATTATGACTAATCAAGGTTAATGATAGCTAAATGTGACTTAGGGGTGTGGCTATAGTGAGCTCAATGATAGTGGCAGTGATTATCTCAAATACGACACTCATGATGAACTTAGAACTGATGATTATTTTTGACTTAAAATTAATGAAAAATGTGAGCCGAAAATTTTCGTTAATGGTTTAGTGGAAGTATTCTAAAAGCCACTTGTGATAACTTAGCAAGAAGGCATTTAATTTAAAGTTTGATTTTATTAAGAAAGGCTGGATGCCCATCAAAAGTTTACTATATATTTTGTTAATGATGGATGGTATTGCTTCCTTAAAATATATGCAAATGTACTATACATATCTCAATGCATCTATTAATAGTAATGGGCCTAATTATAATTATTGCTAGGATGTTGATGTGATTGTTTGTTTGATGTTGTAGCCTAAGTCTACCCCTGATCTTGATTTGATCCTTATGAAATCATTTTGGCTCATTGTTATTGATATGCCACTTAAAATATTACTAGTCGAAGCACAAATCTTGATATTAAAAGTAAGTTGATCCGAAGTTGAAATTGGTCGAGATCAAGCACTTAAAATATCATTAGAAACTTTGGGATATCAGTTAAATCCTTAAATAGCTTTCAAACATGGAGTGTTTATAGTCAAATCGAGCGTCTCGACGAGCCGGATCTAACAAGCCCGAGATCTCATAATTCTGACTTCATTTGAGTATTCAAATACACAAAATACATCATATGATCAAGGGAATCATCAGCCATCCGATGGAAGTGGAGGTTTTGCATGTATTACGTAAACGCCACTCCTCCAATCTAAAAATAGGGGGGCCCAAGCAAGAGATAGGAGAGAGCTCTAAAGCTTGAAAATCCTTAAAGCACAATCATGCCACCACTCGACGGTTGTCAACCACCGCTGCCGCCGTGATCCTCCGTCAATCTCCGTCGGTCACCAACATGATGACCTTCATCCAATCAGATCCTCCGCTCATCATCATCTCGCTACCACTAATCTACAACCAACGTGAATATATGACTACTATTATCTGTTATTCTACCACAATTGGTTTCTAGCATGCAACAGTTTGACGCCGTCTTTGGGAAACTGATTCCCATTATTTCATCTTGTATGGTGACCAAATTTCCAACAAGATCAAAATCACCATCGAGGTGGAGCATTTCAAGCTTTTAAAGAGCGCAAGCGAAAAATGAAGATTCATTAAACTTCATTCCTTTAGATTTTGTCGGAAACTGGGGGGTAACTCTTAATCTCAAAAGATTATCCAAATCGATATGCTGGATATCTAATTGATTATCAGTTCGAGAAGCAACTCAGTAATACTAATGAGAAAGACAAAGGTCAAGGAGCAACTTTGGCTACAAGCTCAAACAAATATTTTGATTTGACCTATTCCACACAGGTTAATGTCATCGAGCGAAGACTCTGACAAACAACCTCGAATGGGTCAAAACTCCTCACCTACTCCACACAGGTTAACTTCATAGAACAAAGACTCTGACAAGCAACCTCGGATAGGTCAAAAATTCTTAGTGGATTCAATTCGACTTCTTCCATATAGATTAACGTCATCGTAACACCGAAAACAACCTCCTGATAGTCAAAATTCTCGGATTCAATTCAACCTTTTCACGCGTTAACGCCATCAGCAAAGACTAAAAATAACCTGTGGGTCAGGTCGCGGACCTCTTCCATACAAGTTAACGCCATCGAGTTACATTTTGACAAACAACCTGGATAGTCAAAATCCTCGCCGGATTCACAATCTTCCATAAGTTAAAGTCATCGAAGTCACACTCGACAAATAACCTTGATAGGTCAAAATCTCAGATTCAATTTGACCTCTTCCATAGTTAATGTCATCGAGTCACACTCTGACAAACAACCTCGGATAGGTCAAAAATCTCAGCGGATTTCATTCAACCTCTTCCATATAGTTAACGTTATCGTAATACTCGACAAACAACCTGGATATGTCAAAATCCTCGCCGGATTCAATTCAACCTCTTCCATAAACGCCATCGAGTCACACTCAAATAATTAAAAGGTCAAAGAAAATCGAATTATCGCCAGACTCTCACGGCTACCACCATCATCGCCATCCCAATTAACCGACGCGGCGCCACTATCGACTACTGCGCTTAATTGCCGCTGACCACTCTTCGGCCAACACTCGCTGACTACTATCGGTCACTCTCCGCTGAATATCTTCGTAATCTCCGAAGTTACCACACCGTTGCGATATCTCACATTACCGACGCTTGCCGCAATTATCGATACTCATTTTGCTCGCCACTACCTCTGCCGGCCACAACTAATTGCTGATACTTTCATCATCGGCTTATCACTGATAATCTCCGGTCAAATTATCGTTGCTTATCTCGCAATCTACTGAGCCGCTTGTTGATTACTGCTGCATTGCTGAATTGCTGGCCATTAACCACTGCTGGTTACGCCACCATCGCCGGCATCTTCATGGTCACCACCATTCGCTGGTTATCTCTCCAGGAGCCGCTATCGCCGCTGTTGTTGCCGCCACTAATTCTTGCGCTAACCACCGTTGCCGCCACCATTCACCACCATCGTTGGTACCACCTCCAACCATCGCCACCATATCCGCGGCCACCATCGTGTTATCCTCGCTATCGCCGCCGGCCACCGCTGCCGACCACCGATGTCGCCACCATCGGTATCGCCCAACCTCCTCCGATTTTCATCGCCGATGATCGCTCAACCCGGTTCGCCCGATGAGTAGCTCTTTCGAGGGAAAACTATAACATGGCGTGTCAGCGGCCTTGATCGCCTCCAACCCGGCACGACGGATGCTTCTTCGAGGGAAAACTATGACACGACGATGTATCGCGGCCTTTGATCGCCAAACCCGGCCGGTCCGACAGTACTGACGCTCTTTCGGAAAATTAGAGACGACGACGTATCGCTGGGCTTTGATTTCAACCCCGGTGGTCCAATGAGTAAGTTGACTCCTCTTCGAGGGAACTGATACGACGACCGCGCCTTGATCGCTTCCAAACCCGGTCGTCCGACGAGGCACGCTTCTTGAGGGAAAATGAACCACGACGTATGTACTGCCTCACCCTCAACGATCTCCTCTAAGAAGAGGGACACTCCATCATATGAGGAGTGTGCCTTCTCCTCGACTGAGGGTTTTATAGACATAGGCAAAAGGTAAAAATCGCTAAAACCGTCAAAATCGTTCAAAACTACTCAAACGGGCAAACCAAAACGAGCGCTGCCGCAAAACATGGACCACCTGCAGGCGTGGTTCGCTCGCTTCCCATCGCGCTCGGCGCCGACGCTCCGCTCGACCATCCATGTAGATCTGCTTCGCGAACCCCGCGCGCGAATCATGCTCATCCGCCATGCTCGTGGACCCGCTCACGGTGAGCCGCCGCCAAACCGACCCATCGGTTTTATGCGCAGTTCGACGCGCTGCGCCATGACCAGCCGCCCGGCCCTGCTCACCATCATAGACGCTGGAGCTGAAGCGCCGGGCCGCAGTGAGTACGCCGCCATGGGCGACGCCAAGGCACGCGACGCCTGGCGCTCACGGGCGCCACGGAGCCTGCTCAGAATATCCGGAATGGTCCATAACTCAAATCTAAGGCCCGTGTACTTGCACACATCTCTACCACGCCCGATCATAATCTTGTGCTCTGAAGATTTGTTCTTTCAAAATGTTTGATTAATTGACCGCAAATTTCATCAAGAATTTGTTATTTTCAAGATTTGTATATATTTTGGACGATTGAGATAATGTCATCCAAAAATAGAGGCAATCGATATGTCATTTAAAATACTACTACAAGCACAAATCTTGATGTTAAAACGATCCGAAGTTGAAACTGGTCGAGATCAAACACTTAAAGTATCATTGGAAACTTTGGGATATCAGTTAAATCCTTAAATAGCTTTCAAACATTGAGTGTTTATAGTCAAATCGAGCGTCTCGACGAGCCGGATCTAACAAGCCCAAGATCTCATAATTCCGACTTCATTTGAGTATTCAAATACACAAAATACATCATATGATCAAGGGAATTATCATGAGCCGTCTGGGAGTGGAGTGGTAGTTTTGTAATGTATTTACGTAAACACCTCTTCACCTATAAATAGCTCTCATTCTTCATGAGGAGACCAAGCAAAAGAGAGAGCTCAAAAGCGAAAATCCTCCAAGCATAATCGCCACTGACGTGCCGACCACCTCTGGCCAACCACCGCCGTCAACTTCCTCACCGCCACCACCGATCCTCATTGCCAATTCGCCGCTGTTGCCACCGGACCAGCTGCCGACTACCACGCTGCCAACCATCGCCGCCACCATCATGCCACTACCATTGCCGGTTATCGCCGCCACTATTGCCGCCATTCGCTTCCAATATGACTTCATCGTCAATCGCTGATCCCCGCTATTCACGATCATCTACTACTCAGAATCGTCACAATCAACGTGACTATATACTGTTGTCCGACTGATTCTACGCCTCTTCTCATATATAATTGTAATCGTTATCGGAAAATTTTGTACGAAACGATACATAGTGGAAGATTTTATGGGCAGCCCTGATTTTTTCCCCTTTCGAGGTTTTCACGTAAAATTGAGTTTTATTATTAATTCTTCAAACATGCTACACTCAGAACGTAAGTAAACTTTATTCTACCACAACCGATTTTTTTAGCAATAGTTATGATGTTGCTAAGATGGCTAAGATTGTACAACATCTATGATCAAAAGTTAAGCCAAAAGAGATGGGGATTGATCATGGTTGCTTGGAAGGGGTGTTGAGATCCATATACATGAATGGATGTCAAATGCAATTGTTATTGGTCAACAAACACATGGTTATTTCCTATAGCAAACACTAAACTATTATGTTCAAAAAATTATTTATATGGGGTAAAATTTTGATTAAATTATCTTAACTTTTTATATTAGTCAGATAGATGAGATGAAGATATAAGATTTTCATATATATATATATATATATATATATATATATATATATATATGAAAATCTCTCATAAAAATTTACTATGCTTAACTCATCATCTGTTATTTATTAAAAAAGAAAAAAAAAATACAAGGGTGGTCTATCTCCCAGTAATTGGAGGGACTTTAGTTTAAATAAAGCTTAGGCATACATAAAAAGAATTATTGATGAGACTAAAGTAATTTTTACACACATTTGTATTGATCTATTTGTGTGTCAAATTAAGTCGTAAGTAGTTAAAATTGATAATTAATGAATATAACATCACCCAAATTTGAGTTAAAATGTCTTAATTATGATTAGAATCAATCAAAATTTTGTCAATTAGAAAAATTGATCATGTCGATGCATCGATAATGCATAAATTAATTAAACAAAGCCTTTGTTTTAATTAATGATTGATTGATCGGTAAAATTAATTTTAAGTGTGATTGTATGTATAATAGAGTCGAAGGGCTTCCATGACCTCCTTTGGTAGAGCAGATTGCACCACTTCGTTAAAAAGTTGAAATCTATGAAGCAATACCTTTCGCAATCAATTTGGCTAAGCTTATGTGAGCATCGAGCAAGAGCCTGTGATATCGCACAACTTATTTGAAAATTTGCCTAAAAATTAAAAAAAAAGTTGTCACATGAATATTGAATTTGCCTAAAAATTATACTAATATTGCCCAAAATTAATTTTGTCTAAGTTTCACATGTATCTCAAGAAAATATCTATAAATTGGGAAAATATGAGAAACAAAATATTTGAAAATTTGTAATGTCTCAAGTGATTTATTTCAAGTTTTAAAATAATAATCTTGATATTAATAATAATGTCAATTTAGCATTATATAATATTGATAATTTGTGTAATTAAAAGCATGATTTTAAAACAAACCATCAAATACAACTCAAAAGCCTACTCATTGGAGTCTTTGCCACCCAAATGTCTTTATTGCTCCCACCTTATTTCAGCACATTAAAAAAAGTGGAAAAAATTCTACACCTAATGCCATTAATATATATATATATATATATATATATATATATATATATATATATATATATATATATATATATATATATATATATATATATATATATATATATATATATATCTTAGTATGTATGTATATAGATCTGTCAAATTATAATATAATAGTCATTCATTTATAAACTTCAAATATGGATTTATTAGGTATTTATTTTAGTAGTTATAAATGTATAGTATCCAAGTTCTTAGTCTAATCATAGTCTTCTTACCTTTTAGATATAAATAATTAGCCTACTACGTTTAATTTGATGACAAAAAGATAATAATTTTTAATTTTATACTTGTTATGATCATGATCATATCTATTCAAGACTAATTTTTATCCAGATATATGAATCTCGAAAGTTAAAAGAGCTGAATCTATACGCCTAATTTATTGAGTAGCCTAAATTAGAGATAGAATATTCCCATCAAAGTGCTTAAAAGCATCACCAATAGAATTGTTTCATCATGATGAATCCTACAATATAAAATTTTGAAAGAGTATTCACCCAACATCCCACTCATCTTATGTCACAATCTATCTTGTTTATCAGTTCCCCATGCGCCTGATGAAGGGCCCACCCTGAGAGAAATCAAACTGATTAGAGCTAAGAGAGTGGTCTACAATATAAAATTAGCTTGATTCAAACTTCCAAAAGTTCCTCAAAGAATTTGATTTAGATGAACTTGTTTGTCAAACATACCACACATTAATGGAAATGAATGGTTGGGATCAAATCCAGCAAATTTTCTATCATTGGCCTCATGGGGACATCAAACTAAGCCCTCAGAATGATCTTGACACAAACAACATAGTAACTTTGTCTAATCATTGTGTAGTTTATCTATGAATGCTTTATATATATATATATATACTATAATGAAAATAACTTCAATATCAGCATTTTTAAAAGTGAATTTAAAAAAATATTATATAGGTGAAGATCAAGGGTTAATATGAATATAATTTTTAATTTTCAGTGAACTCTTATTAATATTATTGAATAAAGTTTTTTTAAACGTCCAGTATCTAAAGAGATAAACCATCAGGAATCAGATCACCATCATCACTGAACAATTACAAGAGGACAAATAGTAGCTGCAGTTATGAAATCGACAACTCAAATTCATTTTATATCCCTTAATTGAATCATCCCACCTCCATTAAAAGAACTTCAAAGGATCACAACCAAATGTCACTAAACCCACAAAGATGGAGACTTAATTATAATTAAAGAAGATTGACGACCTCTCAATCTATCCACAAAACTTTATATATTTATTTTTGAAATTTGTATTTTTTTTTATTATCATATGCACGAATCTTAATGCATGCCAAGGGCTTTAAACCATTTTTTTAAAATAAATTTTATTATTATTCTTGGATCTAATTTTTCTTGAGCTTCAAAGAAAAAAAAGGTATCTTTCAAAGGCATGTGAGTCCCAACCAAAATCCCTATCGACTAAAGTAATGGGTGTTAGAAGGTGGCCCTATTGAAGAACACCAAGTGTGCTCAAATCATGAGAGGTTGTACCATGGAAAGCAACGGCTGATGATCTTCTTAGGCTTTTTTTTAATTATTTTTTAAGATTTTGTTTCTTAATATTTTTTATTATTATTATATTCTTTATTAAGTTTCAAATAAATTAATAATTTATTTATAAGCTGTTCAGGATAGAGTTTTTTGACTTGATAAATGAAAAGGATGAATTTTAAAAATAATAATAGTAATAACAACTTTATTCAATGATATTAATTGAAGATATAATTGAAAATGTATCAAAGTGATTTGGGAATTTAAAATGGATGGTAGGACTTATGACGTGCTGAAAAAACATAGAGCTACAGCGTTTTTGCGTACGTATTATTGTATTTTATTGTGTACGTGTATATATAATCAAATTTTAATTATATTTTATGTGAATAGAATAGAATATAATATATAAATATGCATATTATTCTAATTATTTTATAAGAACCAAAGAAGCACTAACATGAGTTTAAAATAATAATAATATAAAAGACTTAACAATGAAAAAATATGATAAAAGTTAGATATATTTACATATCTAATATCTAAATATAAATAAAATTTTATTATTATAATAAAAATAATAATTTTTTTACTTTTGTGAAGTAAAATTCATTTTTTTTGAAATATAAGAAGGATATTATATTTATAAATATCAAATTTTAAATATTAGATATGTAAATATATAAAAATTGTGCGCTATATGTAAGTTTTTCTAAAAGTTAACATGGAGATAATTGTCCACGTATTATTTAATGGAAATAAATGCAGAATAGGTCTTCAGTGACTCAAATAGGTAAAGTTAGATCTATAGTTATAATAAGAAATTCTTAAAATGAGTGTATTTAAATTTATTGCTTATATTCTTAGAATTAACAAAAAAAATGCTTATATTGGAATTAATAATTAATTTATTTAGGCAGCTATAGTGATACAAAAATATAGTACTTAAAGTATTACAAAAAACACTAATATCTTAAGAAATTATTGTGGGTATAATAATAATTTTTATTTTTAAAAAATCATAGTATAACTTTTCTGCTATATTCTATGAAGTGAGATTAAAAAATATATTTTTTTCGCTATATCACACCTCAAAAATATATTTTTTTTCGCTATATCCACTATAATGTTATCTCAAATGCACTCATAGATTTTTTTTCCTTTACAAATTAAAAATTATTATGAAAAATATCACTAAAAGAGGCAAGTCTTAAAAACCATTAAATATTATTTAAATTTACATACATATCACATAATTCTTATATATATATATATACATATCTATCACCTAAATTTTAATTATTATATGTATAATATTCTAATTTTTAATATCACATTAAAATATCATTATTATTTATTTTTTAAATATAAAAAATATTAAATAAATAAATATATTAGACAAAATTCTACTAATAAAAAATCTTATAAAAAACAAGTTGATTAATAAATTAGTTTTACTTAAAATATTTATTCGATATCAATAATAAAAATTTAAACATATTTATATAAATCGAGTGTTATATGATCTAAAAGATCATAATTTATTCATTATCATTCAAATACTTAAAATACATCAAATGATCAAAGAAATTATTTGTCAATGGTAAATTCTGGATTTTAATATATTTAGATGGACGCACCTCCAATCTATAAATATCTTCATGAAAAAAGAGAAGAGAGATTTAAAATCCTCAATCATTTAATATTTTATTTTACTCAATCATTAATTCTTCTTATTTTATTTATTTTATATCTATCTCACTATCAATTTTTAATTATATTGTTATTCAATTGTTGCCGGCTCAGCATATTAAAATTTATTTTATATTTTATCTTTTAAATCTTTTAACCATTGCAATATCGTTAATTTATATTAATTACACATATATTTCTTATACTATCACCGATTTATCTTATCGTTATATTCTCTTTTTAACTATCATTTATATAGAATAAATTTATAAATTTATATGTTTATTTCAGATTCTTTATCACCTCTTCATATATAATCAGAATTTTATAAAATTTTGTAAAACAAATACATAAAGATTTTTTTAATTCTACGATTTTTTTCCCTCTTTTCAAATTTTTTCAATGAAAATTTTATCATTAATTTTCAAATATATATATAATTAGACACAATATATATATATAAATTTATATATATATATCATAATTGATATATATATATATATATATATATATATGAATGATATGGATGTAAACCTGCTAAAGATTAAGTAAAAAAAAGTAATTTGCTTGCCTTTTTTTTTTTTCTCCGGAGACTGAAAGCTAAAGATAACGCTCCTTTTTAAGCTGCAACACTTGGACCGCAAAACATGGAAGTTTTAACCCATTGCCAAGTCTTCCTTTTATTAAACAAATACTTTAAATACTCAGTTACGAGGAAAAGGACAATGCCATCCTAAACTTTATCTAATCTGACCTATTTTTTCATCAAAATTTTGTATGACCCAAGAGAATTTTTTTTTATAATTTAAATAAATTTAATCATAAATTTATGCATAAATTATATATATATATTTATATAATTTTAAATTTAAATCTCAATTAATGAGTTAAGCTGATTTTTTTACCTTACAACTACTTTAATATTTTGAAGTAGTGGCAATCATAATTCTTAAAAATATTAAATTAAATATTATTTCTTGGATAAGAAAGGGAACCTTGACATCTTTCTTATCTTTCAAATCATTTCTTTGTTCAATTGGCATCTTTCTTATTTAAATGGTCACAATTATTTTCTACAAATTTGTGTAAATCTAAAGAGACAAGTAAAATTTGTATTTAATGGACCAAATCAATATTTATCTCGCTTAAGTTGATGAGCATTTTAATTTGAATTCATCATAGGGAGTCTATTACCTATGATAATTCTAAATAACCAAGTTATTTCTAGATTAATAGAACATAAAGTCGACCACGCATAGAAAAAAATTGTTAACCTCAACATTCGTGCAACTAATTATCATATTTTTCAACTTTTTTTGAAAATATTAACTATTTGTTAGCCTTTTTGATAGATATGTTGGCTTTGATATCAACGGTTACGTTTTAAAATAGAAGATATGTGCAACTATAGATTTAGTTGAAAGATAAAATTTTGTGTAATTAATAATTCAATTAATAGTTTTTAAATACAATCCAATAAATAAAATAGCCTATAATATTTTGAACTTGGATAAAACTTTGCTTATAAAATCCTCAACTTCATAATCAACATTATCCATTATAATGTAAAATCCAAATTAACATTTGAATTGGTCTAACAATACATTCCTTTGGAAGTTAAAGTTGTAAAGGAGCAATAATCTTAACTTCGCAATTTTATAATGTATAGTAATAGTTCAACAATATGTTAGTATCAACAGTATTCTCTTTGGAACAAAAAAATTACATTCCATTTTATCATCAATCCTAAAGAAATTATTATAAATAAAATAAATAGGCTTAATAATAAGTCTCTACATATAAATTATTTACAAGAAGAAATTTCTATTTTAACTATTAAACAGCAAATTTCTTCCCCAAAAATAAAAGAAAAAAATTCAAAATTATCTCCAAGAATTCCAAAAGGAAGTCTCTGGTGACAACCCGATTACTTTCTGGGAAAGAAAAACTCATGTTGTGGATCTCCTGTACATTGATAATTTCAATGAACGTGACATTCACCAAGCTCGTCGATGAACGAGCACTACTATGAAGGATGAGATTGCTAACTTATTAAAGAAAATACAATCCTACTCCCTCGAGGTATTTATTGTTATGAATTGTAAAAGAAAAGAAGGAGACCGCAATTGTAATTTACAAGTAAACAAAGTATTAAAATAGATCAAATATCCAATTCCCAATAAAAGAGATTTATGAAATAGATTACATGCAAAAAATATTTTCCAAATTTGATTTAAAATCGATATTGGTAGATCTAGATAAAAGAATCGTATAAAACCGCAGATTTACTGATTTACATTACAAATGAAACGTAATGCATTTTGGTTTAAAAAATGCACTTTAATCAAAGATATCATGAATAATATATTTAAAGATTTTTTTAAATATATTTTAGTCTATATTAAAGATGTTCTTGTATTCTCAAACACTATTGACGAACACTTCAACCATTTAAGAACATTTAAATGGTTAAAAAAAAAATTATTGAGCCAAAAAATTAAATTCTTTCAAACGAAATAAGATTTTAGCCATAATATATCTAATGCTTCTATTATACCAATTAATTATTAAATTTGATAACTAATTTCCTAATAATTTTAGATAAAACCAAATATATTCTTGAGCTTAATAAGTATTATCACAATAAAGGATATTGATGATGTTCTTGTGTTCTCAAATACTATTGACGAACACTTCAACCATTTAAGAACATTTAAATGATTAATAGTTAAAAAATAGAAAGTTATTAGAAAATCAAATTATTTCAAAATGAAATAAGATTTTAGCCATAATATATCTAATGCTTATTATACCAATTAAGTGAATCCTAACAAATTTTCTAATATCATTTTAGATAAAACCACTATACTTCTTAGAGCTCTCAATTATGTAAATGATTCTATCAACCGGCAAAGATGCGCCCCACTCTTGACATTAAAAAGAATCCCCACCATACCGATACTCATACCTGGCAAAGCAAAAAAATTAAAGAAAGGGTTCAAAATCTTCCATGTCTTAATCTTAAACACCAGTTTCAAAATTGTTGAAAGATGCCTCGATAAGGGCTATGGAGGTATCTAAAGCAAAAAGAATTCTAAAGAAGAATTGGTTCGTTTTATTTCCGGTAGATGGAATCCTACTCAGCAAAAGTATTCCATCATCAAAAAAGAAATCTTTCTGATTAAGTGCATCTCAAAATTCCAAGATGATTTACTTAATCAGTATTTTCTCCTTCGTATTGACTGTTCCTCAGTCAAATATATCATTGAACAAGATGTAAAAAATTTAGTTTCAAAACAAATCTTTGCATCATGGCAATCGCAGCTCTCTGTCTTCGATTTTGATATTGAATTCATTAAAGGTAATGAAAATTCTTCTCCTGATTTTCTAACCCGTGTATTCTTGCAGGGACGATCAGGGGTGGATCACCTCACATGGAAGGATGCATCCTCTTAATCGAGGAGGCAACTCTTCTAAGGGAGGTCACGGCCGTGGCCGCGCTAATGGCAAAGATCCAGTCAATTCAACAATTGGCATGATCGATTTGAAAACTTATCTTTATGGTACTTCCTCTTCAACTACGGTTGAAAAGGGTGAAACCTCTCAAAAGGCAACACCATCCCTAAAAGACGTACAGAACCTGCTTATTTCTCTAAAGAAATAAAATAGAATATTGAAATTATCCTCCGATTATTCAATAAATAATCAGGGCTTATTTGAAAGATATTTGGGAAACAATCCTTTCCCATTTGAATCTAATCTCTCAAGAGAAAATTATAAAAAATCTTAATACAATTAAAGTGTGTGAGATTCATGTTCGCGGATCGAAACCATACTATTTTGTATAAAATGCTATACAAAAAATCTTTCATCAAAGTGAATGGGGTTTTCACTAAGAGAAAAATATATTTTATCCTCCACTAATTTACATAAAATAAAATTATTAAAAATGTTATGCTATGATGAAAGCCTTCTTCCTTCTCAACAAAAAGACATTCATGAATGTTCATAATGAACAAAGATATTCTCAACGAGAACTTCCAAAGAGGTTCTTCTGGTGGAACTATTTTGGATAATTAAATATTCTCCTGATCCAATCAAAGAACTCTTTAAATGGATGGAAGTTGCCCCAAAATGAGGGCTATTAATCCAAGATGATTCAAGGGAAAATCTCGCTCACTTCTGATCGCCAAATCCCATGGATTTGGAGCTGGAACGTTATTCTTGGAAAAGACCCTTTTAATCAACTGGTCCTTCAAAGACAATTTCTTTTAAAATGGTGGAATTTGATTAGCATTGAGGATAAGCTCAAGCAAATCAAAACTATCATCAAAGCTTATTCTGAACTAACTTCTAAAACCCATGATTTTGAGTTATCTATGATGATGTATGTATTAAAAGACGCTACATCATGAGAACAAGTTCAAAGATAACGCCTCAAGAAAATTTACGAGAATCAACTCGCCAAGGTGTTTAATCACCCCTATCTACACCTGGACAAATTTTCCGACGTGTCGACGGAATCTACGAGAAAATTAATGGATTCATTCTTGTAACTAAATTATTTTCCACTTTGCCTTACAAAGGCAAAAGGAATGCATTATTCCACTGCATCTGCTTTTTTCAAAAAGTGAATGACATTATCTCCACCAGGGAATCTACTTTACAACTCATAAAGTAATCCCATCAAATAAATAGCAACTTTTCAGTTGTACATTATTATATCTCTTCACGTAAATAATTATTTAAATAATCTTTAACCTTGTTTAATGTCTACAAAGTTTTCTCTATTTACTTATATATATGAAGGTTTTGTCTTGTAACAAATTGCTTTTTCTCTTCTCTCTTCTCTTCTATTAAGTCCTTGTAAGCTCCCTCTTCTTCTTTTTCGCCATCGTACATGTTTTAATATAAAGTTTTCTTTTTGATCCCGATAAAATTGGTAATGAGCCATGATTATCCTTAGTACAAGGATGTTAGAAGTTTTCATCTTTAAATCATATGGATTTGCATCATTCCATCTTCCCATGTCAATATTCCATCTTCATCGCAAATTTATTAGGAATTGTGTAAGTCCCATTTTTGTTGACCTTTGATTTTGAGCGTTAAGAACAGTTTGTTTTAATCCTTATTTTCTTCTTAAAATTCTCCTCTCTCCTCCCTCTTTTTATGGAATCTCACTTCCCTTAGATGTAAATCCCTCAAGAACTAATTGAATATATCTCTATAAATGACGTGAGTCCTCTTCATTCATAAAGATGATGCAAGATAGCCTTTAAAAACTCTTAAAGGATTAAATATATTTACGCTCAAGAGATGGCGTATGCTTCCACCGGGCTCAATCCCTAATGAGTGTTGTAAACTCATCAATGTCCGCTTATTTTAACACATTTCCCAATTTAAGTTTATCTCTTTCTCTATATAATTTTTGAAGCTTTAAAATTATTTACTTATGGTTATGATTTTCAAGTCAAAATGAACTAATTTTCATAATTCCATTAGTTTTAATGAATTTCATCTTCCTTATCAATATCTCCTTAATTATCGCTTCCTAAATCCCTTATAAGAAAAGCTTGAATAATATTGAGTGGAGTTTATTAATCTTATTATGTGTTTAATTTTCATCTTTCTCCTCCTATGGAATCATGTAATTTCATACGAGTCTATTTAGTTCCTTGAATGAAGAAGACCTAAATATATGCTCTCTAAAACTATTATTTATCAATTGAACTTTCATTTTAAGGTGAAAATGTAACAAACCATTATCAGATGGACAAAACCATTTATCTACTAACTCAAGATCTGCAAGACTTCAAATATATTCATATATTTTTAAAACCCTTAACCTTAAAGGATTAAATGCTTTTATATTAAGAGATGGCGATAATTCAATCATTCAATGAGTAAAATGTTATCAGCTTATTATTTACTTAAGTTTATCTCTAATATAAATATTTTGAAGCTTTAAAATTATATTTACACTTTATGGTTATGATTTTCTTCCTTCATTGCTTTAATTTTCGAGAGTTTTAAATACTTTAAACTTAGAGAGTCGTCAAAACTAACTTTTAATTGAAACAAATGTTAAGATCTATATATTACTAGAAATGATTAAATGGAATGAGGTGGTATTTCCGAATCATACCATACTTTCGCCAAGACCTTCCATTAATCAAGATATCGATAATTCAAATGGTCGATGGCGATGTTGAAGTCGATTCAACCCTTCATCACACTTTGGATTTCTATCTTCAAACCTCGCTAGTTGATGGTTCCCAAACTCAACCATTCTCTGCCTAAACAAAATCATATTATGAGAGAAAATCAATCTCCCACTCCATTCAAATAAATTTAGTTTTATTAAGACTAGTTAGAATACCAAGTATGATAACTTTTCTTGGTATAGAAGTTTCACTTCACAACGCCTTGAAATAAATGATTTATATTTGAGAAGAGAAAGAAATAGTCGCAAATTTTCATATGCTCAATCCGCCATACCAAAAAAATGGCAAGAAAAATTATTGAAGCATCTTATCGCATCAAAATGGTGGATGATAAACCTTTAGAATTAGCAAAAAATAAGTTATGATCCACAAAAAAAGAATTATTGTAATTAAACAACTTAATATAGTAATGTATACTCAAAAGCATCATTCTTTTACTAAAATTGATGCTTAAACAAAAAAGTAGCCTTAGAAAGCTTCTACCATCTTTTATCCAACCAACTCCTAAACTTTAAGCCATCTTAACACATTCATAATTGATTCTAAGAAGTCAAGATACAAATATGAAGATTCAAAATCATCAAACCAAACTGATATTGATCAACGCATGAAAATTCCTTTCAAGAATTTCAAGATTTTATCCCAAGAAAAAACTCCACATTAAAGATACTCATTTATAGTTTCTATGATATTCTTTATGAATGAATGGATTATAACAAACATCATACCCTTCATCGTGCTTATGTCGCACGCCGTTTCTAGAATCGCAAAAAATTCACATTATGCCGAAGTGATTCTCCGAACTCTAAAAGGATGGTGGGATAATTTTCTCATCGCTGGAAGACCTTTAGTAAATTGGTACTAAGGATCTTCCAAACAACAAAAAACCAAGAAAATTTATTATAATCTTCTCAATTATAGATCATTTTCGATCCATTGAGATCAAGGAAAATCCTTACTCCAAAAATTAAGATGTCCATCCTTAACCCATTTTGATGGTACAAGGATATATGCTATGACGCCATGACCATTTCGGAAACAAAATTCAATTTGCTAAAAGGTTCTTTCTTCTCACGGAACCATCCCATATGAAACCCCAACATATGGAAACCATGCATGTAGACATCCGCTTCCGATCTAAATTAAAAGATCAAATAAAACGCCAAGCAAAGGCGAATAGCAATTCAACCGTGATCCGATCCTTATCTTCATTAGAATTTTAAACATGAAAACACGTCACAAAAATGTGATAAATTCACAAAAGCATTCATTCCTTAAAACCAAAGAGTAGCACAAGTCATTATGCAACATATGATACCGCAAGAAGTTAAATAAACTTGGATTGATGAAGGGTTAAATGAAAATATACTTACATCCTTCTATTCTGAAGAAGTTGAAAATATTTCATATTTCATCTTTCATAAATTAAATCTAACTATTGAAGTCCTATCAATAGATAGATTATTATAAAATATAATATATGACACTCATGCCACCCATGAGCAAAGGACCAAATTATTTTACAAGTTGAAGATGATTCAACTTGTGACAAATTTGATCTTCTTAATGACAAAAGAAAGATAAATTAGAAAAATTTAATTACAAGCCTCTATATATTCCTTCCAAGTATTTAAGAAAATGCAAGTTCATCATCTTCTAAGCCTTCTTTAGAGCCAAAAAATCCAAAAAAAAAAAAATTAGAGGAAAATGAATGGTCATTATGGATCTTTGTAGAATTTATTTCACCAAGAAAGGTTTCAAAAAAATATTCAAAAGGCATACCGTAAATGATATATTTCATTAAATTAATTATAAATTTATTTTACCAATTTAACTTGGAAAGAGCATATTAATACAAGAATAATTATTTTATTGAAAAATAGCCAAGCTTAAGCATCTTTGTCAGATCAAGATGAATTTCAAATGCCTTTATTTTAGTAAATTACAACACATTATTTGGGAACTCCTTTTCTTAAAATGCATATCTCAAGATGAATGGAATTCAGTTTCTTTGAACAAGAAATTACGCTCATTTTATCGCCAATCATAAAAAAAATATAAATGAAATAAATAGATTAATAGTCTTCATATATTTGAATACTTTTAACCAAAATTTCTTCCCAAAAATAAAGAAAAATTAAAAAATTAAGAATTCCAAAAGGAAGTCTTGACAACCCTTTTTTTGGAAAGACTCATGTTGGATCTCCATTGATATTTCAATGAACGACATTATTTAAGATTTTCTGAACTAGAGCTTTTACAAGATTTCCATTTATTAAAGAAAGAATAATTTTGTTCTTGAAGTATTTATGTTAAAAGGAAAGAGGATATCAACTTGTAATTAATTACAAGTCTAACAAAGTATTTCATGACATTCACAATAAAAAGGATTTATTAAATAGATTATAATGCAAAATATTTTCCAAATTTGATTTAAAATGATATTGATGGTCCAAATAAAGAATATCACTATAAAACGATTTATGGTGCTTAATGGAACGTAATGCCTTTTGTTTAAAAAATGCACCTTCTAATTTCAACATATCAAGAATAATATATTTAAAAAATTATTTTAAATATATTTAGTCATATATTGATGATGTTCTATGTTCTCAAATACTATTGATGAACACTTCAACCATTTAAATTTTAAGAAAAAAATTGAGCCAAAAATCAAATTATTTCAAATGAAATAAGATTTTGACCATAATATATCTAATGCTTCTATTATACCAATTAATAGAAGTATTGAATTTGCTAACAAATTTCTAATATCATTTTAGATAAAACTAATAGTTTGAGCTCAATTATGTAAATATTTCTATCAAATCCCAAAGATGCGCTACCCCTTGATAAATTAAAAAAGAATACCCCACCATGGTTTGATACTCATATCGTGACAGTACGTAAAATTAAAAAAAGGGTTCAAAATCTTCCATGTCTTAATCTTGCGGCCCCACTAGTTTCAAAATTGTTGAAACCGATGCCTTTGATAAGAGCTATGGAGGTATCTTCAAAGAAAGAATTCTAAAGAAGAATTAGAATTTATTTCGGTAGATGGAATCTACTCAGAAAGTATTCATTATCAAAAAAGAAATGCTGATTAAAAGATCTCAAAATTCAAGATGATTTACTTAATCACATTTTCTCTTCATATTGATGCTCTACCAAATATAATATTGAGAAGATGTAAAAAATTTAGTTTCAAAACAAATTTGCATCATGGCAATCGCAGTCTTTGATTGACATATTAAATTCATTAATAAAATTCTTCCATTTTCTAACTGTGAATTCTCAGGACGATCGTGTGATCACCATGAAGGATGCATCCTCTTAAGAGGAGGCAACTGGAGGTCGGCGCCACACTAATGGAAAAGATCCGCCAATTCAACAATTGGCATGATCGAAAAGTTTATCTTATTCCTTCAACTACTTGAAAAGGGTGAAATAAAAGCTCACCATTCAAAGATGTCTTCAACTTGTTTATTTCTAAAGAAATAAAAAAATTATTGAAATTAATCCTCCGATTATTCAATAAATAGGAGCTTATTAAAGATATTTGGGAAACAATCCTTTCCCATTTGAATCTAATCTCTCAAGAGAAAATTATGAAAAATCTTAATACAAGTGAGATTAACCATTGATCGACGAACATACTATTTGCATAAGCAAATAAAATCTTTCATCAAAGTGAATGTGGAGAATTAGAAGAGGAAATATTCACTCAAGAAAGATAGAGCAATTAAATAAACTTTTGTGAAAAGTGGCATTATTTGTGGTGGGATTACTTATGTAAAGTAGATTAAAGATAATACCATCCGCTAAAGTAAAATGGTGGAGATAATAATGTATGTAAAAGCAAATGGAAGCAATAATCAATCAAGATGAATCCATTAGTTTTCTATGGATTCCACGACAGCAAGAGTCAACTCAAGATGTAGATAGGGGTTAAACACCTCAAGATTTAAAAAATTTTCGATTTCTTGTGAATCGCTCTCATGAGGCAACGCCTTTCTTTACTCTAAAGCAACATCAACATAACTCAAAATCGCTAGTTTTTGAGGATGTTATTTCGAATAAGCTTTGATGATAGTTTGATTTGCTTGAGCTTATCCGCAATGCTAATTGAATTCCACCATTTTAAAAGAAACCGCTCAAGGACGATTAAAAAATGATCTTTCAATAACGTTCCAGCCCAAATCTATGGATTTGGCAGGTGTAAAGAAGTGAAGATTTTTCCTTGATCATCTTGGATTAATGCTCATTTTGTCCCATCCATTCAAGAGACTCTTTGATTGTCGAAGAATATTTAATTATGCTCCAAAATAGTTCCAAGAACCATCTTCAAAAGTTCTTGTGAGAATATCTTTATTCATTATGAACATCCATGAATGCCTTCATTTTTTTTGTTGAGAAGGAAGAAGGCTTTCAATACTAACATAACACCAATAATTTACGCCAATTTTGTAGTAAATTAGTGGAGGATAAAATATTTTTTTCTTAGAATGGAGTACCCCATTCACTTTGATGAAAGATTTTTTGTATAACGATTTGCTATACAAAATAGTATGGTTCGTCCATCACGATGGTTAATCTCAACACTTTAATTGTATTAAGATTTTCATCTTCTCTGAGATTAGATTCAAATGGGAAAGGATTGTTTCCCAAATATCTTTCAAATAAGGCTCACAGATTATTTATTGAATAATCAAAGGGATTAATTTCAATATTTTGTTTTTATTTCTTGAGAAATAAACAAGTTCTGTAAACACATCTTTTAGGGATGGTGCGCTTTTAGAGGTTTCACCCTTTTCAACCGTAAGAGGAAGTACCATAAAGTTTAAATCATGTCAATTGAATTGACAATCTTTTCCATTAATATGACCTCCCATGAGAAGTTACCCCTCAAGAGGATGCATCTTCTATTGATCCACCCCATCCCTCGCAAGAATTTAGTTAGAAATGAAGAGAATTTTTATTACTTTTAATGAATTCAATATCAAAATCAAAGACAGAGAACTGTGATTGCCATGATGCAATGATTTGTTTTGAAACTAAATTTTTTACATCTTGCTCAATGATGTATTTGACTGAGGAACAATCAATGGAGAAAAAATATGATAAATCATCTTGAATTTGAGATGCACTTAATCATCAAAGCATTTCTTTTTGATAATGAAATACTTTGAGAAGATTCCATCTACCGTAAACAAAGTTAACCAATTATTTTTTTTAGAATTCTTTCACCGCTAGATACCCATAGCTCTTATCGGCATCGATTTCAACAATTTTAAAATTAGTGGGGTCCGTAAGATTAAGACATGGAAGATTTTGAACCCTTTCTTTAATTTTGCGTACTACCATGGTATGAGTATCAGACCATGGTGTGAGATTTTTTTAATCAAAGAGGCATCCTTTGCAAGATTGATCATAATTGAGAGCTCCTAAGAACCGCAGATGATTTTATCTAAAATGATATCGAAATTTGTTAGCAAATTCAATACTTCTATTAATTGGTATAATAGAAGCATTAGATATATTATGGCCTAAAAATCTTATTTCGTTTTGAAATAATTTGATTTTTGGCTCTGAAATAACTAACCCATTTTTTACTATTAACCAATTTAAAATAATATTTAATTATATTATTCATGATATGCTGAAATTCTGAAGGTGCATTTTTTAAACCAAATGGCATTACGTTCCATTCGTAATGTCCAAAAGGTAAATGATTTATAGATCCATTCTTTTATCTGATCTGCCAATATCTGATTTTAAATCAAATTTGGAAAATATTTTGCATATATAATCTATTTAATAAATCCCTTTATTAGAATTGGATATCTGATCCATTTAATACTTTGTTTAATGCTTGTAATTAATTACAAGTCCTCCCTATCAATTCAACATAAATGATAGCTCATAGGGGTAGGATTAATTATTCTTTCTTTAATAAAACAAGATCTTCCCATAAAGCAATGTAGTGCTCATCATACATGAGCCTTAGTAATGTCATCATTGAAATTATCAATGATGGAGATCCACAACATGAGTTTCTTCCCTAGAATTGTTGTCACCATATTTTGGAACAATTTTGAATTTTTTTCTTTTATTTTGGGAAGAAATTTGTCGCTTAATAAAAGTTGAAATTTCTTCTTGTAAATAATTTATATGCATAGACTTATTATTAATTTATTTCATTTATGTAATTTATTTAGATTGGTGATAAATGGAAATAATTTCTTTATCCCAAAGAAACACAATTCTATCATCATTCTAGATAGTACATTATTTTAAGAAAAAAGAAGTTCTCAAAATAATGTGTCAATTTTTTAAAAATAAAAGGCATTTGAATACAAACATCATCTTGACACAAATGATAATTTATACTTAATCTATAGACTCTCACCGCCTTTAACCCTTTTTTTTTTTAAAAATATTTAGAAGGAATTATTCCTTCTTGAATTTAAATCGCCTACTATCAACAAGAGTGCTTAAATTTGGTAAAATAAATTCTTTATTTATAATTAATTTAATGAAATATACCATTTTGATATTGCCTTTTGAATATTTTGTAAGAAACCCGTTCTTGTTAGAATCTTTTCTATGTTCAAATGAATTGCCTTTGATTAATTTCAAGATCCATCAAACCATTTCATTTGTTTCACAACTTAATTTGAACTTCTAATTTTAGTTTTTTCGCTTTTAGCTCAAAAGAAGTTTATGATGAACTTGCTCATTTTTCTTAAATACTTCGATAAGGAATATATGAGGCGTAATTAAATTTTCTAATTTATCTTTCTTTTATCATTAAGAAGATCATAATTTCAAGTTGAATCATCTTCAACTTGTGCTAAAAGTTAATTAATTGTCCTTTGTTGCTGGGTACTGTAATCCATATATTATATTTTTATAATAATCTAGACTTGCACAAGATATGATTTATCAATCAAGATGAAGATGAAATATGATTTCTTCTTCTCATTGATTTAATAAGAGGATGTAAGTAGAATTTTCGTTGTTTTAACCTTCATCAATTTGAAGTTCATTTAACTTCTTCAATGTGCATCTGTAATAATGTATAATGACCACATATATTTTATTTCTCTCTTTGGTTTTAGAACCAGGGATAGAGTGTATGTGCATGAATTTGTCATGTTTTTATGACGTTTTTTCACGCTGGAAAAATAGTATCTTGTGTTTTTCTCTTTGGAAAGATAAAAGGATCACAATTGTCACACCAACCTATTTTGCCAAGTATACATTCTCTTTTTATTTGATCTTTTAATTTAAGATCAAAGCGGATAGCTAATCTGGTTTTAATACATGTAGAAATACGGTTTACATATGTTAGAGTTTCATATGGGATGGTTCCATCAAAAGAGAAACCTTAACCTTTTCAAAGAAATATATTGGGAAGGCCTTCAATGAATTTTGTTTCCAAAGTGAAGATTCTACATCATAAAGTGTCAACGCTAGAAAAATATCCTATAATCAAAATGGGTTAAGGATGGACATCTTAATTTTTGGAGTAAGGAAGTTTTTTCTCCTTGATCTCCAATGGATCCAAAGAAATGATCTATAATTGTTGAAGATTATAGACCAATTTTTCATTAGGTTTTTCTAAAGATCCTTACTTAAGTCAATTTCTAAGGAGGTCTTCCTTAAGGAACAATGAGAATTATCCCACCATCCTTTTGAGTTCTAGAACAAATGATGGCTCATACAATGTGAGGTTTTGCTGCTAATCTGAAACAATAAGAATAACATATATGGTGGATAATGATTTGATGTTCAAAATCCATCAATATTCCATTCATACAAAGAGTCTCCATCATAGAAATTTCTACAAATGAGTATCTTCCTCAAATAATAAATCGAGGGCTTGATTTTTATAATAATATTTTTCAAATTTTTCTAGGATAAGAAAGTTTTGATATCAAAAAGGAGGATGAGGATCTTGTAATTCTGAAAAGGTTTTGAATTTTTCAACATTACTTGTGATCACGCTTTCAATGATTTATTTGAATCTTCATCCTGATTATCGATATCTTCAAGAGCTTACATACTTTTCTCTTAAATTTAGAATCAAATTCTAAATGTCTTCGTAAGAGGGTCCCAACTTAGTTTAGAGGTGGTTGGATAAAAAAGGTTTTACAAATTTATACGTAGGCTTTCTAAGCTTTGCTAGTTTCTTTGAAACCTTTTGTTTAAGCATCCGATTAGACTCTGGCTAAAAAAGATGATCAAATATTTGAAGTATACTATTACTATAATTAAGTTGTTTAATTATAGTAATAAATTCCTTTAAAATTTATGGATCGGAACTTATTTTCAAGGCTAATTTCTAAAGGTTTATCATCCACCATTTTTGCAACTGATGGAGGATAAGATGCTTCAATAATTTTTTTCCTGCTTGCCATTTTGGTAGTAAAACTTGATTGAGCATAAGAACTATAAAACCAAGTTTAAAAGGAATAGTTGCTTTTGACTATTTCTCTTTTCATTTTCTCAAAATATAAATCATTTATTTTGAGACATTGGTTTTCTAAGTAAAACTTCTATACCAAGTATGAAAGTTATCATACTTTGGTGAAGTATTTTAACAACTTCTCTAGTCTTAGAACCCATTGTAGCTCATTAAGAAAAAATTCAGATGGAGTGAGAGATTGATTTTCTCACTGGATGATATGATTTTTTTTGCCTCAGTGATGGTTCAAGTGGGAACCATCATCTAGACTTCCGAGGTTTTAAGGATAGAAATGGAAGTGTAATAGATCGATGAGGTTGAATCGACTTCAACATCGCCATCAGCCATTTGAATTATTTGATCAATTTCTTGATTAATGGACTTGAGTGAGAAGATGGATCCATGATTCTAAATCCATCTCATTCCATTTAATAACTCGCTTAGTAGCAATATGGGATGCTAAATTTGTTTCAATCGTAGTAGTTCATTTGGTTGAACAACTTTCCAACTCTAGGATTTAAAGTATTTAAAACTCAAAGTGATTCAAAATTAAAGAAATCATTTTAACTGAAGGAAATCATAACCATAAAGTCGTAAAATATAATTTTAAAGCTTCAAAAGATTTATCTCTAAAAGAGATAAACTTAAATTAGAAAGGTGTTGAAATAAACGACATAGGCTAGTTACAACACTCATTATTGCAGGCATCATCACCATCTCTTAGGTTAAAATAAGCATTTAATCTTTAAGGGTGGGTTTAAATGCTATCTATATCATCCCTATATGAATATATTTAAAGTCTTGCATATATTTATGCAGATCTTCAACGTTAGTAGATAAATAGTTTTGTTCCATTTGATTTACAAGAATGGTTTGTTCTGCCATCAAGATTTTCCTTAAAATCAAAGTTCCAAATTGATAAATAATAGTTTTATCAATTTTGGGAGAGACCATCTATTTAGGTCTTCTTCATTCGGGGAACTCGCCATTTCGAGTTCTTGAAATTATTATTCCTTTTAATCGTTAGAAGTTACATCTGAAGAGAAGATGCCATAGAGGGAGGAGAGAGGAAGATGAAAGAGGAAATTAAACATATAAAGGATTAAACTAACCTAGTTATCTTCCACATCAGATCCATCAAAAAATAGGACTTACAACTCATATCCATGACCATATTGTATAAGACGACAATGTCACGGGAAGAATGTACAGTGTTAATCGAGTAGTATTAAAAGAAAAAAAACTTCTAACATCCTTCCCCCCCCGCCTCCCCCAAAGGATGACCCCATCATGGCTCTAATACCAATTTGATCCAGGATCTTTTAAAAAGAAAACTTATTTATTAAAACTTAAAAAGAACTTACACGATGGCAGAAAGCAGGAAGCAGGAAGAACAAAAGAGCTTACAGAGGAGAATATACTAGAAGAGGAGAAGAGGAAAATAGAGCACACAATACAAAAGATATTATATGGTGGAGGCAGAGAGAATACTTTGTACATTGCAAAGGTATAATTATTAGATAAAATTATTGCCGAGAGGGTACAAATAACAACCTTCCAGTGAAAAGTTGCACTTTGCTGAAGATTACTTTTATGAGTAAAGTATTCACTGGAAATAATGTCATCCGCTTTGAGTCAGAAAAGTAAAGTACCGGTGAAGATAATAATGCATTCCTTTTGAAAAGGCAAAGAATAATTTAGTACAAAAGTGGAATCCATTAATTTTCTCTGGATTCCACGTCGACGTAAGAAGTAGTCAGATGTAGATAGGGTGATTAAACACTTGGCGAGTTGATTCTAGAATTTTCTGAGGCATTCCTTATGATTCATTCTCATGAGGGTAACGCCTTTGATGCTTTCAAGTACATCATCCGATAACTCAAAATCGTAGTTTTTTGAAATAGTTCGTAATAAGCTTTAATATAGTTTTAATTTTCTTGAGCTTATCCTCAATGTTGATTGAATTCCACCATTTTAAAAAAATTATCTTTGAAGGACCAACGATTAAAAGGGTCCTTTCCAAGAATAACATTTCTCCAAATCCATGGGATTTGGCACAGAAGAAATGAGCAAGATTTTTCCTTGAATCTTTTTCCGGGATTAATAGCCCTCATTTTGGGGCGCCTTCCATCCATTCGAAAGACTTCTTGATTGGATCCCGGAAGAATATTTAATTACTCAAAATAGTTCCACCATCCAAGAACCATGGAAGTTCTTGTTGATAATATCTTTGTTCATTATGAACATCCATGAATGCCTTCATTTTGAGAAGGAAGAAGGCTTTCATCATAGCTTGAACATAACACCAATAATTTATGCCAATTTTGTACTGTAAATTAGTGGAGGATAAAAATATATTTTTCTCTTGGAATGGAGTCAGACCCCATTCACTTTGATGAAAGATTTTTTGTATAATGCATTTGCTATACAAAATAGTATGGTTCATCTGATCACGAACATGGTTAATCTCAACACACTTTAATTGTATTAAGATTTTTCATAATTTTCTCTTGAGAGATTAGATTCAAATGGGAAAGATTGTTTCCCAAATATCTTTCAAATAAGGCCCACAGATTATTTATTGGATAATCAGAGGGATTAATTTCAATAATATTCTATTTTATTTCTTTAGAGAAATAAACAGGTTCTTGTGGAATGACATCTTTTAGGGATGGTGTTGCCTTTTGAGAGGTTTCACCCTTTTCAATCGTAGTTGAAGAGGAAGTACCATAAAGATAAGTTTTCAAATCGATCATGCCAATTGTTGAATTGACCGGATCTTTGCCATTAGCGCACCGCCACACCTCCCTAGAAGACTTCCTCATTTAGGATGCATTCTTCCATGTGGGGTGATCCAGATCATCCTCAAGACCCGTTAGAAAATCGGAAGAGAATTTTCATTACCTTTAATGAATTCAATCAAATCAAAGATAGAGTCGGACATGATGCAAAATTTATTTTGAAACTAAATTTTTACATCTTGTTCAATGATATATTTAAGAGGAGCATTCAATTACAAAGGAGAAAATGGATTAAGTAAATCATCTTGAATTTTGAGAGTAATCAATAAAGCATTTTTTTTTGATAATGGAATACTTTTGTTGAGTAGGATTCCATCTACCACAAAGGGAACTAATTCTTCTTTAGAATTCACGCAGATACCTCCATACTTATCGAGGCAGCTTCAATTTTGAAACTAGTGGGTCCGCAAGATTAAGACATAGGAAGGTTTTGAACCCTTTCTTTTTTTTGCATCGCCATGGTATGAGATACATGGTGGGGATTCTTTTAATCAAAAGAGTGCATCTTTGGCAAGATAGAAATCGCTACATAATTGAGAGCTCCTAAGAACCGCTGTAGTTATTTTTATCTAAAATGATATTAGAAAATTTGTTAGCAAATTCAATACTTCTATTAATTGGTATAATAGAAGCATTAGATATATTATGACCTAAAAATCTTATTTCATTTTGAAATAATTTGATTTTTGGCTCTGAAATAACTAACCCTTTTTTAAAATTAACCATTTAAATGTTTTAATGGTTGAAGTGTTCATCAAGTGTTTGAGAACACAAGAACATCATCAATATAGACTAAAATATATTTAAAATAATCTTTAAATATATTATTCATGATATGAAAATTCAAGGTGCATTTTTTAAACCAAAAGGCATTACGTTCCATTCGTAATGTCCAAAAGGCCATAAATGCTTTTATATCCGATTCTTTTATCCGATCGCCAATATCTTTTTTAAATCAAATTTGGAAAATATTTTTGCATTATGCAATCTATTTAATAAATCCCTTTTATTAGAATTGGATATATGATCCATTTTAAAACTTTGTTTAATCTTGTAATTAATTACAAGTCATTCCCTTTTTTTTCCTTTTCAATTCATAACATAGATAATGTAGTACGCTCAAGGAGTAGGATTATTATTCTTTCTTTAATAAATCAATCTCTTCTTGCATAAAGTAGTGCTCGTTCATCCGACAAGGACGAGCCTTAGTGGAATGTCTCATTGAAATTATCAATGCGGAGATCCACAACATGAGTTTTTCTTTCCCAGTAATTGTTGTCACCAGACTTCCTTTGGAAATTCTTGGTGGCAATTTTGAATTTTTCTTTTAATTTTGGGAAGAAATTTGTTGTTAATAGTTAAACTCTTCTTGTAAATAATTTATATGCATAGACTTATTATTAAGCCTATTCATTTCATTTATGATAATTTCTTTAGGATTGGTGATAAACTAATGTGATTTCTTTATCCCAAAGAGAACATTCATCAATCCTGGACATAGGCATTATTTTAAGAAGAAAAGGAGTTCCCAAAATAATCTGTTATGTTAAATTTTTGACTAAAATAAAAGGCATTTGAATACAAACATCATCTTGATATAAGGCCATGATAATTTATACTTAATCAGAAGACTCACTCACGCCTTTAACCGTTTTTTCAAAATATTTAGAAGGAATTATTCCTTCTTGAATACAATTTAAATCGCACTATCAATAGAATTAAATTTGGTAAAATAAATTCTTTATTTATAATTAATTTAATGGAAATATACCATTTCTGGTATATTGCCTTTTGAATATTTTGTAAGAAACCTGGTTCTTGGTTAGAATCAGCTTCTATGTTTTCAAATGAATTAAACGTCTTTTGATTTATTTCAAGATCCATCAAACGACCATTCATTTGCTCTTGCTCAGCTTTAATTTGCTAAACCTCTAATTTCAGTTTCTTTAATTCAGTTTTTAGCTCTACTAAAGAAGCTGAATTAGAGGATGATGAACTTGCCTCAAATTTTTTCTTAAATACTTCAGATAAGGAATATATAGGAGGCTTGTAATTAAAATTTTCTAATTTATCTTTATTTTTATCATTAAGAAGATCAATAATTTTGTCACGAGTTGAATCTTCTTTAACTTGTGCTAAAAGTTTAATTAATTGATCCTTTTGCTCGTGGATGAGCATGTACAGACCAGTCATAGATATTATATTTTTATAATAATCTATCTATTGACAAGACTTGCAACAGTTAGATTTGTCAGATTTATCAGAATCTGATGAAGATGAAGATGAAATATGATTTTCAACTTCTTCTGATTCGATTTCTGAATCAGAGGATGTAAGTAGAATTTTTATCAGGGTTTGTTTTAACCCTTCATCAATTTGAAGTTCATTTAACTTCTTCTTGACTGTGCATCTGTTCGCATAATGACATGTACGACCACATCTATAACATTTTATTTCTCTTGCCTCTTTGGTTTTAGAACCAGACGAGAGTGTGTGTGAATTTGTCATTTTTATGACATTTTTTTCACTTAGGAAAAACAATGTTGTGTTTTTCCCTTATCTTGGAATAAAGGACATACCGAGGATCAAGTTGAATTGCTCACACTGCCAAGTCAAGCTTTCGCCAAGTAGATTCTCTTTTTTCATTTGATCTTTAATTTAAGATCGAGATATAGCTAATCCGATTTTAATACATGCAAATAAGATTTCATATGTTAGGGTTTCATATGGGATGGTTCCATCGTAGAGACGAAGAGAAACCTTAACCTTTTCAGCAAATAGATTAGGAAGGCCTTCAATGAATTTTTGTTTCTAGTGAAGACTGTCGGCATCATAGAGCGTCATAACGCGTGCTAGAAAAATATCCTTATTCAAATTCCTTTTATTTTAGTCAAAAATTGAACACAACACATTATTTTGGGAGCTCTTTTTCTTCTTAAAATAATGCCTATCTCCAGATGATAATGAATACGTTTGAACAAAGAAATTACGTTCCGTTTTATCACCAATCCTAAGGCTAAAGGCCTTATGTGTTACCTAAATTCATAATGATTATAGAGTTCAATGCAATTATTGGAAGCTAACTCTACTAAGTTAATTCATTTGATATATAAGTAAAAACTTATGTAAGGTGGCAACTATTATAATTTTATATAAAATATTTCTAAGTATAGTTATAGAATGTATAATGTATTTAGAAGATTACAAAAAGAATTTGTTGTCATGGTCAAAGGCTTTTTACATATAGCCTTAAAATTATTATATACTTATATTATATATAATTGCAATCGATCACATCCTCACATCATCAAATTTGTTGTAATGCAATTTAGTTGATCTGTTCTTATTCATTTAAGGGTAGAATCTCCATCCCAGTGCATTTAAGGATATTTTATGCATATAGAAGAATGAAGAAAGATGATATTCTCTTATTAGTGCTAGTATTGACTTAAAGTGGGAAACCAAACTACCATTAAGTCTAGGGATGTGAATGAGCCTTATGGAATGATTGACTTAAAGATCAATTATTGGAAATGTATGAATGAGTATAATAAGAGGCAATGATTTCATGGGAAAAAAGTAAATCTAATGGCTATTGGTTGTATTAGTTATGGCAAATTATGAGAGACATTTGTGTCTAGAAATAAAATTACTCTTCACATCTTTTGAAGGGAGATAATTTCTTTTCAAGATAAAAATTAAGAAGGCATAAAGTAATACAATTGAATTTTTTTATCTATTATAAGAATTTCATTTTTCTTAATTTGAAGACCATTTATAGATCTAAGCCCCATTAGTTACCACTTCTGTGAGGGTGGAAACTTTTACTTAAGGCTAACAAATAAAATCTATTCTAGATTAGTTACTACAATAACTCTATTTAAAAAAAAAAAAAAGATATTCCACTCTTTCTCTTAGGTAGTTTTAGTTTAAAGATTGAGAACTTACTTGATCAAGGTCTTAAAGTTTCATCATATTGAGAAATTATAAATCATAGTCCATTTAGTCAAGGAAGGTATTTGTATCAACTTTTAATTGAATAACTGATTTCCTATATGGTTGGAAATTTCTTCTTATTTAATAAAGGAATTAAAATTTTTCAAGCATAGTAATGTTCTCTATATACAATCATTCCACATTTGTATTTTTAAAAAGAAATACTTTTTTTTTTATCTTCAACCATGAGAAGCAGTTCACTAAAGACAACATTATTTATGATGGTTGAGAAGGACACCATCTACCCAAGCTTTCATATAGTATCTTTATTAATGTACTTTATGAAAGCATTCTCCAAGTTTGTGTTCTTGAATTGCCATCATCTAAGCATTCTCCAAGGTTTCCTCATATATAGGTTCATAACTTACATTGCATATCATATTCATTAGAATAGAAGTTTTATTTTAGGATATGGTTTAAATTAAATCTAGGATGTTTAATGCATCAGGAAGCAGCTACCTGACACAAATATTATTATAAGTCTAAATTGAGTAGCTTTCATTACATATAATTAGGCTTTCTCATTTCATTTTCTTCTATATATATAAAGATTGCAAGCCATACATCTTTTTTATTTTTTCTCAGAATTTATTTGCCTAATAATCCTAAATTTTCTTTATTTATTTTGAGATTATGAGATTAACTCTAAAAGATTCAATTTATGGTTGTAAATAGAATATCTCAAGATTTACTTGGATTAGCCACCTTTCTATGCTAAATCACTTTGAGCCTGATAGTTTGAGATAATGGACCCATGAAGTCCAACTAAGATTATTTTCATCTTTACTAGACTTCTTTTCCTTATCCATTTCTCATTTTGAGCCCATCATGCTCAACAACTCCATTATAATTTAATAATTATACTATATAAGCTTTCTATAGATTGGCCAGTTATTTACTTGGTTATGGAGATTAACCTTCGTCTTTATAGACCAATACTGGTGTATAGACTATTCTATTAAAATAATAATTATTGAACCAAGAGGCATCATTGATGAATTTAACAAAATTAAGTCAAAATTAATACATCTTTTCATTTATTGAGAGTTTACCTTAGAAGTATTTTCGAGTGTAATTAATTTTGAAGTTTATTTTTTGGGAGATCGAGAAACCCACATTCACTTAATTCTTTTTTATCAACTTGACGATATGCCTTTATGTAAATATCTTATATAGGTCTAGATAAGAGATGTTGATCTTAACCTCATCTATCTCCATATTTCTTCTTGTGAAATATTATATGTAAACTTTTTATCATCATTTAAACATTTTTTTCTCACACCAAATCTTTGATGCATGACCAAAGCAACTTCAAACTATCTTCAAGGATAGCTTAATCATGAATGAAAAAAAAAAATGTTCAAATATGGATTGAAAAAAAGTTGATCTTATGCCAAAGATGTTTAATAAATTGCTTAATTATGAATTGATGACAATTCAGAGATTGATCGGCTATGGGTCAAAGTTGTTTAAACAATTGAAAGACTACCAATAAAATAATATACAATCATAATTTTAAGATTATTATATTATTTTATGATGATTCGAGAATGAATGTAGTTGGAATACGTCTCTAATATAACAAATTCTTAGTAAATACATTGAAGTAAAAAAAAAGAGTTTATTTTTTAGTGTATTAAACTTAGTTTCAATCATAAATGACTAAGTGAAAAATATTACTAATCATCAATGATGGCAAATATAAAGAGACCATCATGAAGTTTTTTCAAAGACACACTATGCAATCACCAAAAAATGAAGAATGTGATTGGAAGAATATTTTGGAGATAAGTAAATATTTAATTTTAAATGTTAGATATTTAAATACATAAAAATTGTGTGATATGTATGTAAATCTTTCTTTTTTTAAAATAAACTTATTATACCTATTGAATACATTTTGGGCTCATATCATTTTATAAGAGAAAATATTTATTATTATTTAATAGAAATAAATATATCACCTTATAATTTATTTTATAATATTATGAAACTTGTAACAAATTTTTTAAATAAAATATCAATTATTAATAAAGCTGCAAAAAATGTGATTAAATTATACGATCATTAAAGTTGATGTCCATCCCAAATTTATAATAGTTTTAAATAATAATAATAAAATAAAATAATTAATTATAAATAAGATGTATTTACATCATACTACACAATATTTAGTCATAATAATAAAGCATTATTATTATTCCCTCTAATTTTTTTGAAATCTCTCTCTCTCTCTCTCTCTCTCTCTCTAAGTGATCGTACTTCTCTGACAAACTCGTGTTCCCCAGAAGGTCCTGTTTTTCATTCTTAAATTCCCAACATGTCCCCAACTGCCAAACAGCCACGAAGCTTGGAGCCATTTACTATCATACATACGTAGTCACGTGAAGCCGACGTCAGCTTCTTAATTGCTGGCCTTTAAATCCCGAGAAATTAATTTCTTCTCAGAAAATATATAATAGGCATTTAATTAAAGCTGCACTCCGTAAAATAAATTATTTTTAATTCACGTAATATCCTTATTTTTATTGAGAGAATTAATAAATATATTTATAATTTCATTGATCCATCATAAAAATATTACCCTTGTACTTTCTTACAATAAATTTATCATAAATTAGAGTATTGTTATTGACTTGGAATTTACTTAAATAGGGCAGATTCAAACATAGTTGAGGAAGGGAGGAGAAACGAGCAATTGCCCTCTAAGAATTTTATAATTTTATTATATGAGATAATTAATTAATCATTAGTCATCCCCCTCTAAAAATTAGTTTTTACCCTTTACCTTTATCATAACATATAAATTTACCCCTTCTAAAAATTAATGTGGATACTACTCCTCTATTTAGGTAATAATAAAAATGTTGCATAAGAAATTACTATTTTAAGAAATTGAGATGGGTATATGGGTATATAAATTTTTTTATTTTATAAAAGTTGTTAAGTTAGAAAACCGCACTAGAGTAAAAGTTTACTTTAGCTTTATTTAAATCCAAAGACACAAATATTTTTAAAGAGTAACAAGAAAACTTAAATTTTCACGTGAAAAATCTCGAAAAAAATCATCTTAGCAAGAAAAAAGCTTCCACTATGTATCTGTTTTAGTACAAAATCTTCCGATAACGATGAATCAGATAGAAAGAACAACCATGTAATGCTCAGGTGGTAACAATCGCTAAGTAGTAATGACTAACAACGAGAATGGGCCCGATGATGAAGGTCATCATGGAGACCGAGAGGGACGTGCAGGATCGGCGGCGACCGACGGCGGCTGCATGGCGATTCGACGATCATCGAGTGGTGGCATCGATTCTCTTCTTTTCTCTTTCCCCTCATAGGAGGAATGATGGACTATTTATAGATTGGAGGAGCGACGTCTCAGAAATACGAACCACTCATCTCCATCGACGGCCATGATGATCATATGATGTATTTTGTGTATTTGAATGCTTAAATGAAGTCTAATTATAAGATCTTGTTAGATCCGGCCGTCGAGACGCCGATTTGACTATAAATGTTTAGAGAGCTTTTTAGAATTTAACCGATGTCCCAAAGTTTTCAATGATATTTTAAGTGCTTGATCTCACCGCTAATTGATTTGCTTTTAGCATCAAAATTGCTTTACTAAGATATTTTAAGTGTCATATCAAAAGTTAAATTGTAACTTCTGATTATTACTACAAGTAATCAGATTAAGTTAGAAAATGCAGCATTTGCATATCAAATTTCTCAAAATATAATTAAAACGCAACTCAAATGCAATACTAAAATGATACTATAGTGCGACATTATATCATAGTATCATCGTTGTCCTAAATGACCCCTTAATATTATTAAGATATAATATTTTTAAATATTAGTATCGCTACTAATAAGGGCGGAATCAGTCTCAGTTTTTAGAAGAGTGTAATTGCCCTCTCTCCTCGCCTAAGATAATTCTTATATATACATGAAATTATCAGAAATTTTTTTTTTTTTTGGAAGAATTTGAGAGCCTTAGCTCAATATATTCCAAATGAAAAAGATAAATACAGGGTTACAATGGAAAACAAACAAAAAAAAAAATGATACAAGAACATAAAAGGAATAGATAGAACAGACACAGAAAAGGAAGAGTTAATTACAACTCTTCCCAAAAATCGGTGCTAGACCAACAAGCTTTCCTTCCAGATAATGCTCCACCCAAAACATCCAAAGAAATGATAAGAGTTAACTCGACTCGACTATAATCAACCAAGAAACTCCAACCCGAAAAGCATCTCAAGGCAAGAGGTACCTTTCACCCATCCAGGAAGGAGTAACTCCAACCAAGGTTTCTGTGATGTGCTTCCAAGCTGTGCCAAACAACCAAATACCTATTTGGTAAACATGTGAGTCATCATCGTCTAGTTCCCCAATACGAACACACAAAATATCAAAATGATAAACAGCCAGAAGCATAACAGATACTAGTTAATCTTGTTCCTCCAACCCGAAATTATATGTAACACACTAGCAGGCCAAGAGTCCATGACCTTCCATCTGGCAACTTTAAAAGCAATTCGATCCTTGATTTGATCAATTAAAATAGTGAGGTGAGAAGCAGAGGAAGTGATGATTCTTTTGTTTCTTTCTCTCCATATACAGTAAACTAAAACCGCAGTTGAAAGATAATGAAGCCTTTTGATGATTTTGTGCACCTTAGGTTCCAAACTATTCAAAACTTGTTGTAATGTAGATTGCAGTAAAAAAAATTGCCATTAGGAAGGATACTTCTTATCAGATGCATAGAGAAAGGACACTCAAAAAAGAGGTGAGAGTGAGATTCAGATTCTCTAAGATAAAAACAACAAGTATTATGTATACCTAGCCCTCTTTTAACAAGCATATCGAATGTCTTTAACCCCCAGATAAGCCATCCAACAATAGATAGTAATTGACAAAGACATCCTTGAAATACCAAACCAATTAAATGAAGGTAAATTTTCAAAGAGGACCCCTTTAAAATCACGTTTATTGGATTCCCAAGCAATCCAATCCTCACCACCTGCAATTGTAATAGATTCAATAGTTGCAAATAGCAGTGGAAATTCATCTGCAAGCATTCTAGGCATTCTCCAATGGCCTTCCAAAATAAAAGAACTGAGTTTATCATCATTAGAAAAAAATTAGAAGTTTAGGTCATTAGACTCCAATAATTCAGCCATTGATTTTTTATCACACCAAGGATCATAGAGAAGAGAAAAAGTATTACCATCCCCTATGTGGTAGGATATTTTATCACGATAACGATTTGCATATAGTTTCATTTCCTTCCACATAGGGGAAATTCTGCGAATGGAATTACTCCAAATAGATCCGTATTTCTATTTACACCAAATTGCAAAAAGAGAATCCTGCTTAAGGGTCTTCCACATTGTTTTGATCTTACATAATGAATTAAGGGAGAAAGCCGAGAGTATTCCAATTCCCCCTTTCTCCTTGGGTCGGGAGGTTTTGTCCCAAGAGATAGTAGTCAGTTTATTGGATTCCCCATTATGATAGAAAAAGCTTGAAGTGAGAGTATATGCTTTAAAACACCTTTAGGAATCATCATAGATCTAAACCAGTATGAAATCAAGTTGTTAACCGAGGATCTAAGTAATTGCAGCCTTCCTCCAAGAGACAAAAATTTACATTTCCAACCAGCAAGCCATCTTTGAAGTTTGTCAAATAAGCTAGAGAAATTCATTAGTGTAGGAGATCCCAAGGTTAGGGGAAGGCCCAAATATTTGATTGGGAAAGTACTCTGAGTAATATTAAGAATGCTGCAAAGATTTTCCACCTCCCTAGAGCCTTTAGAGAAATAAATAAGAGATTTGTCAAGATTAACAACAAGTCCAGTGTATTTTTTTAAGCTGTCAAGGCAAAATTTGAGAGCCTGTAATGGGTCACACCAGTCACAAGAAGATCATCTGTAAAAAGCAAATGAGAAATTTTGCATGTCCCGGCTATAAGAGGTCTATACCTAAGTAAATTGACTTCTCTATCAATCAAACAAGAGAAGGTGTCAATGGCTAAGGTGAAGAGGAAGGGAGATAAAGGGCAGCCTTTTCTAAGTCCATTTTTTGAAGAAAAATAACTTTAATTTCCCCATTTAGAGTAAGCGAGAATGGGATATCTACATGCCTTCACCCAATTAATAAATCTTGGGGGGAAACCAATTGAGTGAAGCTTATGCAAAAGAGCCTCCCGATTGATAGAGTCAAAAGCCTTCCTGAGATCAAGTTTAGCAAGAAAACTTCCTTGAGAATTGTTATGGAACAACTCGTTACAAATTTCATAAGCCATAGTAATATTATCTGAAATATCTCTTCCTTTAATAAATGCAGATTGGGCAGAATTAATCAAATAAGGAAGAACCTTCTTAAGTCTAGAAGCAAGAACCTTGGCTATGACTTTATAAAAAGTGTTGCAGAGTGATATAGGTCTATAGTCAGATATAGAATTGGAGTGTTTAACTTTAGGAATTAAGGTAATCAGGGAATGTTTCAACCGATTCGGGAGCTTCTGAGTTTTGAAAAAGTGGTGTGTTGTATTTAAAAAAGTTCTTCCCGTAACATCCCAAGAAGCAGAGAAAAATTTGAAATTAAAGCCATCAGGCCCTGGGGCTTTATTCTCACTTATACTGTTTAGAGCTTCTTTAATTTCCTAATCACTAATATCAGCCTCCAAATCCATAGCAGAATCTGCCGAGAGAGAATTCCCAATAGGGAGATCCTGCATTATGAAAGAGTCAGAGGATTTGCTATTAAAGAGTGCTGAATAGTACCTGCATATTTCCTCAGCAATAGATCCTGATCATTTAAGTTTCCCTTGTCGGTAAGGATCTCCCTAATGGTATTGGAGCTTCTCCTTTCTTTGATTGAAAAATAAAGAAACTTGAGATCGTCGTCAGAGGAAGTTAACCAATGAGCCTTAGCTTGTTGCTTAACCCAAGCATTCTCCATTTGTAATAGACTAATATATGAGTCTTTAATTTCCTTGGCTTCAAGTAGAAGATGGATATCATTTGGGTTCCTTTCCAGCTTTTCAAGTATATCCTGTTGATTCCTTTTGACCTTGTCGATTTGAATTTGCATGTGTGAGGATCTCCTCATAGATTCTTTAAGCACCCTTTTGGCATTGGATAATTTATTAGCAAGCACAAAGATGGGATCCCCTGCAACATAACTTTTCCACGCAGCATTAGTGACCTCCAAAAAATCAGGTGAGAGGGTCCAATAATTCCTAAATATAAACCGGGTTACCGGAGCAGTAAGATGGTTTGAGAAGATAATGAGAGGAGAATGATCCGAAGAGAGAGGAGGAGGTACTTTGTAGAAGGAAGTAGGGAATTTTTCCAACCAATCAACATTACATAATACCCTATCTAATTTGGAAGAGATGGGGTTATTGACTTGCTGATTAGACCATGTGTAAAATAATCCTGTATTAGAAAGATCTAGTAACTTACAGTCTTGTACGTAAGTAAAGAAAGAATGGGTATTTGTAAGAGAAATCAGAAAATTTTGATGTAAACATACTTTAGATTCGTTGAGGTACTCCACAATTATAAAATTATTTTTCAGCTCAGTTCTTTGTTTTTTTATTATTTATTAATAATTATCCATCACTATTAATAGCTTCAAAACACAAGCCACAGGTCAATCGTCTCTAGTCTTCAACAGCACTTGTCCTTTAGGCAACAGTGATAGGCACGAAATTCCCGCTGTTCTCCGCCTGCCACACTCGCTGCAACATTACTAAACAAATTACCCTTAGGGTTTGCATACACTTAGGACTCTTCATTGCATTTAATTGATTTAAATGATTTGAATGATAAAATTTAAAAATCAATTAATTTTATATTTTCAAAAAATTGAATCAATTAGTTAAATAAAAATAAAATAAAATAAAACAAACAATAATTTATTTCAATTATTTTGATTTAATTTTAAATAAATTAAAATTTACTATATTTAAAAAATATTTATAAAATGTATATTTATTATGCAAATTCTTTTATATAATGAACAAATAATAACAAAAATATATATATATATATATATATATATATATATATATATATATATATATATATATATATATATATATATATAATTAAAAAGCAATTATTTATTTTTATCCACTAAAATATTTAAAATTTTTATGATGGCTTGGAAAAATTTTATGAAGTACTTTATTTGGTTTCATCTAAAATTTTATTTAATAAATTGATTCGAAAAATAAAAATCAAAGTTTTCATTAATTAAAACTAAAATCCAAATTAATAAATTCAAAATCGAACAAAATTGTTCAAAAATTTTGATTCGATTTAATTTTTTGGCCAAATAACACACAACCCTACTTACATCCTATAAATTATAAGTGACTAACTTAGAATTTCTTTTTATTTTGTAAGTTTAATTATAATTAATTAAATCCCTTTCACTATTTTAGATTAATCATTTCTTATTAGACGTAAATATTAATTTAAATTATTAATTCATCTCATTCATTAAATTATTTGCATATTTGATCATAAAATTTTGAGAATTGATTTAAACATCTTTAAAATCGATTTGAAAAAGTTTAACTTTTGACTAAGTTAAAAAGTTCTCATCTATCCCAACATATTTAGGCCTTTAATTAATTGATCACTCCTTCAACTAAATTAATTAATTATCTCAAACATTTAGTCCCAAAATATTTCTAACATGTTAATGTATAAAACGATCATTAGAAAATTTTGATACATGTTAGGTCAACCTCAAGATTAGGAAAGTTATCCATACTCAATTTAGGTCATTTTAAGTCCCAAGTTGAAACCAAGTCATATGAACTTCATATTGATCACTAACATTAGTTAATAAATGATTTCTTATGTCAAAATTACTTTAATTTAGATATTAAGACATTAATTTATCCAATTACATCCAAGCAACTCAATTAACTCTGATTGATATAATTAGATCAATTTTGTCAAATTAACAATGAGATTAAATTAATTAGATCAATCCATCAGTGTCATAGATATATTCCAAGTATTATAAAATGGAATTGTTCCATTATCCAAGCATAATAGGCCAAGTAAGGTGTTTTACCTCTTAATGCTCATACCACTCTTTAGTGGGTGATTCAAACAAGCTAACTATAATATCCAACTAATTTTTTGAGAGTGATTATAGCCAAGAATACTATTGATAAATTTTTAGTTTAATTTACATTAATTTGACCTATCAGATTATCAATTTGGCCAAATGAGCTAATATGATTTTTTTTTTTGTAGGCAAAATGAAAACATCATGTTCATGAAGAAATTAGACCTATATTTCATTCATGGATGTTAAGAATGTATTCTTTGATCAACTCAAATTAATTTGACCACTTTGGGTGGATCAATTTGACCAAATGATTCAATATGTTACATTTAGGTCAAACGGAGTAAAATAAGAATATACCAAATAAATTCTTATAATTTTTTAAAACAATATTTTTAATTATTATATAAGATGGTTACTTGGTTTATAGACCAATAAGTTAGTCTCTTATGTTAGTTTGCATCGATAAGGAGGAAGTTAATGAAATGTTCGCAAGATAATGAAATTAAACTATTTTTCTCCCTTACCTATACTTCCAATGTGTGGTCCCCAATTGCCACTACGATAGCTTACATTTTAGATAACTGGGAGGAGTTAACCATGGATAAAATCATGGTTAATATATGGTGGCTCTCAACCCCTATTGCTATAAATAGCTACAATCAATGCTAAGCAAAAGAGAGAGTTGGAATGCATCTCTAAGCTCAAAGTGGTCTAACAACTTTCCTCACTTTCCCATACCCATTGAACTAGCTTCACCACCACCTGTAGATGAGAGGTAGTTTTGTCAACCCACTTGACTAGCCCAATTTAGCTCAATTCTAAGGAGTTTTTTTTTTTCAACTCTTACTTCATTAAAAGTGAGAGGATCTTCAATTTTGAGCTTAATAACTCACATAGGTAAACATAATAAACCACTTCTCTATTTTTAGGTTTTGTGGTGGTAGATGTCACAATGGCTAGAGTTTAACCCATGGGCTTATAATCCTTGGCTTGTTGAAGCTATTCCAATCAAGTTCACCTCAATTGGTGCAATGTGGAGGGAGAAATATCCTCTAGTTTTTGTAGTCAATTTAGGATTCTAGAGGTGGGAGATAAAATAATATTCATTGATTTTGAATCAATGATTCTAATCAAGTTGAAATGTGGTCGATCATACCCCATATCATTTTTTTTTAAAATTTTGTAATAATTTAAACATTAATTCAAATTATATTAACTTTAGGTTTGAACAATGTTTCATATGAAGATTTTAGAAAAATATATTTTCTCTAAAATTCATTTCCTTAATTTTAATTATTAATTATTCTCATTTTAATTAATTAATGTATCAAGAACTTTAAAAATTTCTCAAAATTAATGAAAAAGTTTATAAGGTCATTCTAAATTTAAAATAAAAACTTTGTTTCCATTTGAATTCTATTATGTTACTTATAATTTTTAAAATGATAATCCCATTGTTTAAACTTTTAATAATTACTATTTAATCTTAAAATTATAAATAAAAAAATTAAAGAGTGTATCTACCATGTTCATGTACCTTTTTTAAAATTTATAGTAATTTTTAAAATTTATTCAATGTGTCTAACTATTTAAAAGTGGTAATTTTCATTGTTTTTAAACTTTCAAATTTAATTAAGTAATTCTAAAAATTCTTAAATTTAAAAGAATTTATTAAATACATTTTCCTAATTAATTAAAAATAATTAAATTATTTACATTATATGTATAATTATTAAGTCAAAATAACCCAATTTTATAAAATTATCAACTTGCTACTAATGGGCCTATTATCATGTAATATCTCTCAAAGCTTTATTCTAATGTATTGAAATTTATTTGATTTCATCTACTATTTTTTAATAAATAAAATACCCAATATACCTAATATTTAATTATTTGATTATATAAATATTTAAATATATTTAAAATTTTTAAAATTATTAAAGTGTGTTATTTCATGAATGTAGATGCATTTAGCAGAGAAATTTACTATACTTAAATTATCTTATTTTTAAAATTTTATATATTTTTATTCTAATTTTTAATTTCAAGAAAAAATATTTTTTTCCAAAAGAAAAGTTAATTATTAATACTTTCATCATCTTGGATCTTAAGTTATTAGTTCATTCAATTAAGATTAAAATTTACCTACAATAAATATCTTCTTAGAACATAGCATAACATAGACATGTGCACACCTTTTAATTGCATTCATCTATGCATTAGATTGTGAATGTGTGGTCCACTGCAATATCATAATATATTTTAACTAAATTAATTCAATTTCAACTTAATGTGGCATAGCCTTGATTATCAATCGACTTTATCTGCATTAATATTTATGCACATAAGTTAAGTTGTCTTAGTATGTAGCTAAGTTGGAGGACAATACCCATAATATCTTAAGATCAACTTATGCAACATCTTAAGGCCTTTTCCATTTCTTGAACTATTTTAATAACTCATATTATTATTGGTATGCATATCATTCCATCACTTTGAATTAATTCCATAACTTGTTATTGCACCTTTTACTAAGTTCTTTATATTTTGCTTATTCCTTTGACTGAGTATACTTGTGCTAGTGTTTCTCTTTTGACTAGTACTTTTCTCATCCTCTCAATTATTCTTGCTTAATTAAAAAAATTCTCATAGACAAGTCATACTTATATGACTCAATCTATTCATGATAAAGTAACATTTTTATGATTATATTAATATCCTTTTATGAAAATGGTTGCCTATTTAAATCATGTTCACTTTGAGTTTAATCAATATCATATTTGGTCAAACTTTTATCCAATTGAGTCAGACCAATTTGATAAAGTCATTATGTAGTTTTATGATATCCTGTAATTAAACATCTTTAGTTCTAAGTATATACATGTACTAGCTGCTCTGCTCTTTCTTTTTCTCGATAGATGGTTTTTATTAATTCATAACAACCTTGTAATCAAAATATTTATTATATACTTCAATAAATCTAAAACCCATTTATATTCAAATGCTCATAACTTGCTTAAGCATTTGAATCCCATACATAATAGTTGATAGTTCATATAATTATATATGATTATGATCAACTAATTATCATTACTAAGTGATAGTTCATATAATTATACAAATATTTTTATTATAATCATACCTCATATGATAATTTATTAAATTTAATTAATATTTAGGTCAATATCTTAATGCATAATCTCTTTAATGATTAGGAAAAGATTGCATTGAGTGTGATTAGGATTTGAGATTGATTATTATATTTTTTTATGATGTTTTATGTTGGTGTGATATGCTAATATAGAGATATTCTTATGCAGGTACTCCTCATATAACTATTCTTCTTTCAATCTTACAAAGGTGATGCATCAAAATATAAACATATACTATTTTTTTTGTGATATTATATTTTTTTATATGCTAATGTGCTATGATGTTTCTATTTAGTTATAGAAGGTTTTCTTTATTGCATTTATTTTTTGAAAATTCTATGTATACAAGTAAAGTAAGATTTCATGATCTAATACAAGTATTTGTCCCAATTTCTGATGAATAAGTATATAGTATGAACTTGTTGAAAAAATCAAGAGTAGATGTAAAGCAATAGTCATAATTTACTGTTTAAATTATCTAATAACTTTATTTGAATAGAACTCAATTACTTCTTTTTTTTCTTTATTTTTGTTATTCATAAGTAGATTGCTTAATTACACTAGCCTGATACCCTATTCTTTTAAAGCTATCATAACAAACTGGTCATTTATATTACCTGTCATTTTGCTATCTCCACTTTTTTTATTGTAATGTGATTGCTTGGGATATAGATAATTTTGTACTAAGCTCATAGAATAAAATATTCTCTATTAATTTTAATAAACTAATAAATAATCTTAAATTATTTCAAAAAATATTTAGAATTAAAATTAAAGCTCTCTTTAGTCAAATATTTTAATTTAATCTTGCTCTTTTATAACTTTACGGGAGGTATAAGGTGAAATAACTAATGCTTAAAACCCATAAACATTGATGCACCATCATAACATGGCTAAGTCAACATGTATAACTAAAGGTCGTTCTCATTTAAGGACAGATAATCTATATCACATATTATATTTTTTAGGATATAATGTTAGTTAGACATAATTATGACTAGGTTATTTTTTTTTCGCTAAAAGGTGACTAAATGACCTAAATAGAATTGTAAGCCTAAACATGGGTAGCTCTATTAACAGGGTAATCTTCTCTCTTTCCTTCTATATGTATTTCTCTCTCTCTCTCTCTCTCTCTATATATATATATATATATATATATATATATATATAATATATATATATATATATATATATATATATATATATATATATATATATATATATATATATATATATATATATAGATATATATATATATATTAGGTCCTGCATCCTTTTAGCCTTTTGGTCGAAATCGTCTAATATAGGAATCCTGAGTTTTCTTTACTTGGTTTGATGTCATGTAACCAACTTTAAAAGATGTAATTTGTAATTGAGTCTTTGGTGATTAATTAGTTATTATCATAACTTTTTAAAACATGGGTGATCAATCTACTTGGTTATCATGCTTCACCCTCTACTTTGTAGCTTGACATCTAGTACTTAGATTCTTTTGAGATACTAATAACAAAACTATGAGTTCTCCTTAATAAGTTAAGGAAATTAAATCAAAATAAAGACATATTTCTATTTATTAAGAGTTTATTCTTGGGATATTCTCAAGTATAATTAACCAAAGAGAGCTTAGTCACTTTGAGAGATTGAATAACTCATTTTTAAAGATTTTTTTTATTAACTTGATGATATGTCATGAAATAAATATTCACTATAAGTTCAGATGAGAGATGATGACCTTATCTTGATCTATCTTCTTATCTCCACTTTAATATATATATTTTTTCACACTAGTGCACATATGAAAGTTGATAAAAATTAGTCAAGAAGGTGCAAAAGGGAGAAAATTAGTAAAGATCATCAATAAGCAATCAAAATTATAAAATGATAGGTTTTGAATGAAGCATTAAGTTTCTTAGATGAAACTCATATGATCATTACCTCTACAAGATGCTCCTAATGAAAAATCATCACATTTGAGGTGTGCGTTTGGTTGATTTGGATGGATTGGATGATAAATTTTTAAAACCGATTGGTTTTGAATTCTTAAAAATATTGAACCAAACCGAATAAAATAAAAAAACCAAACAAACAATAATAATTTGGTTCGGTTATTTTGGTTTGGTTTTGGATAAATCAAAGTTGGCTACATTTAAAAATTATTTGCATAGTTTTTTTATTGTATAATGAATTAGTTATAAGCAAAATAATATAAATATAATCAAAATGCAATTGACTACTTAATGCACTAAAAATATTTAAAACTAATTTTTACTTACCTGAAGGATGTTTTGAACTTAGAAGTTGATGGAAACATATTACCATATTATGAGAACAAAATATTTTAGAAAATTGGATAATGGTCCACCAAAAAAGCATCTACTAAATATTCAAAAATAAATAAAAATAAGTGTATAATAGATAAGCCTATTATACATACATTAATAATATCGTATTACATATAATTACTTTGATTTATTTGGTTCCATCCAAAATTTTATTTAACAAACCGATCCAAAAACTGAAAACCAAAGTTTTCATTAATTAAAACCAAAGTTCAAATTACTAAGTTCAAAATCAAACCAAATTACTCAAAAATTTTGGTTCGATTTTTTGGTTAAAACCAAATAATGCACACCCATAATCACATTAACCTATTTCTTGGATATAATCCAACAAAATGAGCATATTTTTTACCCTTTGAGATTTTTTGATATTATAAATTCAATTTTTACCCTTTAAGGCTTAAAGAAAACTCTATAATTAATCTTAAGCAATTTTAAGGATTTTAAAGCTAAATTTTAAATATTTTATATCACAAATGATTTATCATCTTCATTAAAGGGTGAAATTAAGATTGAGCGAGAATTTATTTTATTAGCATTCTTGCGCTAAGGTCCATATTTTGTTAAAAGAGTAGTCACATATTATATATATATATATTTAATAATTTTACATCGCAAATTTAAAGGTCTAAATTATTGTAAGACTCTTAGATTTTGATGTCTAAAAATAAGGCAAATTATAAGTTACTAAAGATTTATATTTATAATTATTTGGTTTGAGTTAAAATGAGACTAAATTAACCATTTGAAAACTTTATAAAATCATTTGGGGGACCAAATTTTTCCCTAAAGTTTGTTTGCTTATAACAAAAATAAGAAAGTAGATTGAATAAATTTGAAAAGTCCAAGTTCATTTAATTTTTATATTACTAAGAAGCTAATATATTCAAAATTATTATATAATAATGCGAGATCAATCCATACAAATCAATGGAGTGTTTTGATATCTATTAGTAATTATCAAAATCCTTATTTCAAGAACACCTAACATCGAAATTCAAATATTAATGCGACTACTAATATAAATGACTACCCTCCCATAACAACTAAAATAATTACAAAAACAAAAAGAAAATTTTGCATGTAATTGCATGTTCATGCAAATCTGATAATCATAAGGGGGGCATGGGACAAAACAATCCATCTTTATCGTACGAGGCAGGGAGTACAGTAGCGCCTTACCCTGCGCTTTAGCCACGTGAAAAGACGACACAGAACTGCTCCCCTTCTCACTGCTTCTCTCCGGTCTTCTATAAAAAGTGAATAAATGAAGAAGAATAAAAACAAAGCGAATCACTCAATTAGCCTTACTCGTATTATATGATCCAACTCCTATTTATTCTCTTTCTTCTTCCTCGATGGGGGAAAAAAAGACATGTTATTAAAAGTAGTAAATAAAGATGGCAGTGTCTCCATAAACCCAACAGCTCTAACTTATTAAAAGAAGAAAGAAAATAATTATAATGAACACAAACTTATCGTCTCTATATAGGGGTGAATAGGTTGAGAGCTGAACTTAGTTTGAATCTAAGCCTATTGGGGAAATTAAATTAATAAATATATATATAATAATAATATAAAAGAGAATGGGTGATGTTTTGGATACTCATTGCAAAAAAAAAAATTATAATGAACACAAATATTAATAAATATATTAGGGTAATAGAGAGGTGATTAGTAGGTCTAGCTCTATCAATGTAGGATGAAGAACTCTTAAAAATATATAATAATAATAATAATAATAATAAAAGAGATCTTTGAAATTGTTAAATGAATGGGATATGAGATATAATATTTATGATTAACTAATTTTCTTTTGTATAAATATACATTATTATTATGTCATTTGCTTTTTGTCATGTTTTTTTTATTAAAAGTTAATTATGATTAATAATATTTAATGATAAGAGTATAGTAATTAGTGGAAGAGAGAAGACAATCATTCTCATGGAGATGTTTATTTCTATGTATTATTGATTATATATATATATATATATATATATATATATATATATATATATATATATATATATATATATATATATGTACTCATTGTACAATGCTAAGTTCACTATAGCAAAATTATATTGAAAAAAAATACATAATCCTATTCTAATGAAGATGATAACTATTATGTCGAGCTATTATTTTTGTTGCTTGTTTGAAAACAACCTTATATATGTTAACATAAATCCAAGCAAAATGGCTTTAATAAAGATTTTTTTTTTTAAATTATGGATAAGGAGAAAACAAACTCCCTTTAAAGGACCAAATAATTTGAGATTGCCTCATAGTAGTTAGGATTATAATCAATATGAAAGGAAACTCAACTTAAAATTAAAGGATATATAATTATTTTCTTAGCCATAATACATAATTATAAAACTAGAAAATTACTATGTTCATAGAAACTGGAGATAATAATGGGAGTATAAAACTATGAAAAATAGAAATTCAAGAAATTTAGGTGTATGCTTCTTTACCAATAGCTTCTTTTGAAGTTTTATTTTGTCAATTATCAGAAAATTTGATCATATATAAAACAAATTGATGAATAACCCAAAATTTCAAAATGAAATTATAATGATGGAACCTATATGTGAAGTGACATTAAAAATCTTAAAAAGGCAAATAAGATATGTTATTTCAAAAGATTGATGTAGTTTATCTAAATAGTAAAAGAAATCAAACTATTATTGTTGAAAATTTGTGGTAAAAATTTATCATTGATAACTTGTAATGAAATTTTTATTATTAATATTTTAAAATATTACTAGCAAAATCACTGTCATAACTATTTGCAATAGAAAGTCCATTAATATTATTTTTGATCATATGTGAATTAGGTCATATCTATCATAATCCGAATTTATTTTGTCGTCACTCCCTCCTTTATCTCCTTTCTCCTCATCCCACTACAATCACCACTCTCCCTCACTTCCCTAACCCACCATTGTTCTCCTTTTACTACTTTCCCTTTTCCCTAACATATTGTCACAATTTTTCATCACTCTCGTATCAATTGTCGCTCTTATCCCTCACTCCCATACACTTTTTTGACACTCTATCTCTTGTGTAATCACTATTAACATTGCCACTCTCCCTCACTTCACCAATCTCCCTTACTTCCCTACCCACATCCACCATTTTATCCCTTGGACCATCACCTCATTGTCGCCATCGCTCTCCCCAGCTCATTGACTTGCTTGCAATTGCTCTCTCTTTCTTACTGCATCACATTGATACCGATCACTCTTGCTCTCTCATTCCATATGACTCATTTACTGTTAAATATGGAAAGACACATCAGTTGAATATCGATACTTTCTTGGCGATTATTGAATTTTGAAGGACGTATGTATATGTAGTATCATTAATATCATTTGAATATATGATATATTATCTTTATATAATGTTTGTAAAGAAATATTAATTTCTATTTTTTATAGGATAAATTTATGAGATTGATAGTAATCTTTAGTTAGACTTTTGCAAAAGGAACCTATCATGATAATTATATGTCAATTTATGGGCACAAGTTGTTAGGGGATTGGAAAAAGAGTAAATTATATATAGTTGGGTCTCATAGTTATAATATCTACACCACCATCATATATAGTTATCATGGAATATAAAATAGATAGTGATGAGGTAGGAGACTATGTTAATTGCAATTATAAATATCTATAATTAAATTGAAGCTATATGGTTTGAGAAATTACATATCATGGTAATGCTCTTCGATGATAGCTAGCATTACCTGCTACAAATTGCACAGAGAGATAGAGGATGAGGGAATGAAGATAAGAGTAAGGAAGTTCTTATGTATGAGAGGATAGAAGGATATTTCTAAAGCTTATTTCTAAATTGTTGTTATATATCATAAGCATTTACTTGTTCATGAATGCAAGCATGTTTGTAATTTACTTTCTATTATAGTTTTAAAAGGCTTAAACAATTGTTAATTTTATGTATTTGTTATATGATATTCAATTGTGCAATTACTTTGAACAAAATAACTATACCACAAGTTGTGATATTTATTATTGCCTCATCTTTATTATAAGTTTCTATTGAAATATAAAATCCATACCTTACTAACTTTTACTTATTGTTTAGGTTTTGATGGGTCATCAATGAAAGTTTCATCAAGCATCAATAAATCATATATTTGTGACCAAAATTTTGGCACTATTCTATCATCGCATCATTGAAAGAAATCTCATCAATGACATTATGTTGACCACAATTATTTTAATAATGTAGATATAAAGTATTGATAATAAATTCATCTATAATTTAATTATGAAAAAGTAATCAATAATTTACTAACAAAAATATCATCATAGGTTGCAACAAAAAATTTACTTTTGATGAAGGTTTTATCAATGAACATTTTTTATCACAAAATTCAAATATAACAAAGGTATCAACAATTTAAATTAATTTTTTATGATATATTTTGTCAATAATTATGTGTTTTGTGATAGTAAAATGAGTCAAAAAATGATATAGGGCATGATGAAGATCCTTTTCATTTTCACAAACAATATGAAGTGTTAATTTTATTATGTAATTAAATACCATAAAACATAAGTTAGTGAGAGATTATTTATATTTTTTTATTATGCATATTAATGATATTTACTTGGCTACTAATAATTTTTAGCTTTTTATATGAGATAAGAAATTTTTTCCCACCCAAGTTCTCAAGTTAAGATTTTATTATGATATAAAAGAGACCTAAGCCTAAGTTCATGACAACAACTTTTAAGATCCTTACAAATTAGCCTAATTGGCACAAACTTATGAGTAAAAATATTTCGTTATAGGTCACAAGAATTATTAGGATTGTATTAGAAGATATATATCTATAATTTTTAGAAAGATTTTAGATGAAAAAACTCAAAAAGAAGATAAATTTAGTCCTATAAAATGCATAAAGAATGAATTTGATTATATTTTTTATTACATTGAAATGAAAAAAAAAGGTATCTTTTTATGCTTGTGTTGTGCAAGATTGCCATATGATAATGTATAAAGGCCATACACCAAATATATTATGAGAATCAAGGGCAAATTCAGGCACAATTGAGCGGAGGCAATTGCCCCTTGAATTTTATAATTTTTCTTATATGAGCATCAAATTAATTATTTGTCTCTAAATTTATTTTTTTTTGCCTTTTATTTTTATCCTAAAATATAAATTTATCCGTCCTGAAAATTGAGGCTGATTCTGCCCCTGATGAGAATGCTAGATAAGTGTTAAAGTAATCCGAGCTTGGATTAATAAAAAGTTAAAAAGAAAATTTTGAGACACTTATTTGAAATGAAGAACCACATGATCACTTAATTATATAAAATATGTTCGTCTCAACGTAAATTTATGATGATGCTCGAAAATTCACATTCGATTAATTATTTATACTAATTTGAGGATCAATCTCATCTCATGAAAGAGTATAAATTACTTAGTTATTATTGTTTATGTTATAAAAGTTGAATTTGAACATGCTTTAAGCCCATTATTTGTGGTTAATGATAGCAAAACATTTTTAGCATTTGGAATTAAACATTGACAATATTGCTAAAAAAAATTAAAAAAAAATATTATGGTAATGCTACAATAAAGAAGTTCAACAATAAAAAGACAACTCAAATTTATGATTTAGAGTATATGTTGACAAAAGGGCTGTCACTAATTTATGTCTAAAAATGCATTTATTAGAAGCCCTTAAAATTTCATAATCTTTATGTATTTGACACTATATACTATCTTAGAAATTAATTCTAATATTATGACTACATTACATCTTTTATTATTTCAATTCATTATAATGTCACATAATAGGCGAAATGAAAGATAATGGGGTGTACATCTCTCTCTCTCTCTCTCTCTCTCTCTCTCTCTCTAAAATATTTAACTAAATCAATATTCTGCATAACAGCTTTTAAGCATAAATCTCCATACATAATTACCCTCTCACCTAAAAATTTTACAGGATATAAGAATGAGACTATATGTAAATAAAAATTAAAATAACAGATTACTGTAATTTGCGCAAAATTAAATTAGTAAAAAATAATGGAATATTGAACCAACTAAATCTATTATGTTAGTTCTTAGTTTTAAATTTTATAACCTCTTTAAATGATAAATAAAGAATGGTAATAAAATCTCGAATGTCCTCAAAAATAATTGCCAATAGAAAAGATAATAATCGTCATTAATCATAATTATAAAAAACCATTTACATCGACCGACTCAGCTTTTCTCCCAATCAGAAAAGATAGAAGGCACGATTTTGATATTCAAACTTAAAACGTTGCATTAACATCAAGCATTAGTTACAGATTACATCGACATAAGATGAAACTTTAATTAAACAGAGCAAAATAAGCAGAATATAACATAGAAAACGGTAGAATAGAAAGATAATAATACTGAAACATGAATTAGAATCATAAACGTCAAATGTTCCTTCGGTTGATGCGTCGCCAACAGCTAGAAGCCATAGCATGATTCGCAAGCTACGAACTTAGCTCATCGTCTTCTTCCTCCTCTCGACTGTACACAAAATGCTTTTTTTTTCCACCTCCGTTCTTCCTCTCTTTTTTTACTTCAAAATTTCCAAAACAGAACCACCATATTCACCACCTTCACAAATCTACATTTTTTTTAGATTTTTTATCAACTATATTCACAAGAAGAAGGAAAACATAGAAACAGCTTTCATCGTTTTTTTTCCTGTTTGAAATCACATGATCAGCTCAGAAACCCACCCAACGTCAGGACCGGGGCCGATGTCGGGCTGTTCCAGACCGCTCTCCTTGCTCAGCCTCTCGTACATCTTGGCCCGAAGAGCTCGCCCAGACTCCACCCTTTCCACCGGCTCTTCCATCTCAGCACACCCACCAAAATCATGAAATCCGCTGCCGACAACCGCCGGAGACTTCGTTGGCGTCGACGGCAAGCTACAAAACCCGATCTGAACCCAACTCCAGGAGACACCAACCCAGTCCACGAGCATGGCATCGATTTAACCTTACTGATCTGCAGCTTCCTCATCGATGCAAGCACGTCGTTCACTCTCGACCCCATCGGTGAAACCGGTGGGGACTCTGCCGGCGGCGACATCGGCGGAGAGATCAACGTCGATGTTGGCGAGGACGAGATCAGGCCCTTGGGAAAGTATCCATCAAGCCGCATCGGAGAGCCGTCGTACGAATCCATCCTCTGCTGTTTCTGATGTGGTAGATACCTGAGCTGCTCCGGCGTGTGCGCGAAGAAGCAAACACGACGGCGGCATGCCGTCCCGTCTTTACATGGCTGTGTTCGATACCTCGCTGGGTGAAGCCAACACTCGAACACTCCGTGCGCGAATTCACAGGCATCACCTCTTTTACAGTTCCCTTTGCGAAAATCTGGACATGCCACCCCAGAGTAGTGGAACTTCCTTGGATCCCGGCGGCGAGCCTTTTCGCCGGGATGTGCGTAGGGGCACTCAGTCCAGTCGTGCGACCGCCCCCGCGCACATCGCCGGACCTTGAACTCATAGATTCGGAACTCGTCGCATGAGTACGCGTCGATCGGCGGATCGGTAAGTTCCGCCTCGTCGTCCGCCTCGGGCACATGCTCAGCTTCATTCGAAGGCAGATATCGCCGGAGCGCCGAGATCGCCGCTTCGCTGAAAGCATAGTCCCCAGCGGCGGATAACTGGAACTGTTCGTCAAACGGTGACCACGGCGGTACGTCCACCGTCGGGTTACGGTAGACCCCTTCACCCATCGTCATCATCTCTCTTTCTCCTCGTCTTCTCGTAGTTTCTTTGCTGATTTTCGGGGTTGAGCGAGGGAGAATATAAACCAGAGGGACATGGGTTTACCTTAGGTTAGAGTAACTGCGGTTAGAATGACGGGCACGGAAATGAAGAACTGACGCCGTTTGTGGAGGGGAGTGAGGCGGTGGAGCGGGCGATATTTTGTCGAGAAATAGAACGAGAAAATTAGTGGCAGTTTTGTTTGGGAGTGAGGTGGGACACGTGGCGGGCGTATAGAGAGGCGGAGCGCATGCGGATGGCGAGGTGTTGTTCGGGAAACAGAAGTGCGAGGACACGTTGCTGTTGCTGGGTTCGGTTTTGCGCGGCAGGACGATCGCGCCACACCAAAAAGATATTAAAACGTAATTGGTGTTGTACTGTGGATAGAAAATTATTGTAAATTTTAATCTGGAACGTTGGTGTTGGGGTGGGGGAAAACGGACGGCTTTGATGCGGTTAAATTGATGGTGGAAAAGGGTCGAGTGAGGAAATGCTGAGCCGACGACAACAACGTACGGAGCGGTCCTGTAGTGAACCGGATAGTTAGCTGGCCTGGTTGCAAGATTTTTTTTCGAAAGAGTTCCAAACATTATATTATTTTACGGATTTACCAATCGAAGGGATCGCATGCTGTTAACGTAGCTGAAGCAAGGCCCAAGATTTTAAAAAAAAAAAAAAGATTTACTTTCTACAAACGGAATAAATAAAAAATAAAAAATTATCATGAAAATAAAAATGCAATAAAAATAATAAAATATAGATGTGTTCAAGCTTAATTTATTCGAGTCAAATAGGAAATAAAATGATCGTTCGAAACAATTTTTTAAAATTTTAACAATCAAATCTATTAATATAGTGAGAAAACAATTGTTTGATTAGTGGATAAAATTAAAAGTAGCTCTAAATTAGAGAGGAAAATAAAGAGATGAAGGGACACATGATTTTTGTGTGAAAATCAAGAAAAATTAGATGGTTTAGCCTAATTAAAATGTCTTCTATATGTATGTGTTAGAAAGGGCCACCTATAATGACAAAAAAAAATTGAATAAGGAGATGTAATAGTGAAATAACTAATTTATGTAAAGATGGGTAACATGAAAATATGGAGCTTACAATCTAGAAAAAGAGGATTTCTCAATAATAGGATTGGACTATTTGACATTAATCTTGAGGTGAGGTTAAAGAAATTAGCTAAAAAAGAGAAACTAGATAGAGAGAGAGAGAGAGAGAGAGAGAGAGAGAGAGAGAGAGAGAGAGATTAGAGGGAAACTACTATAATTGGAGAACTCTACTCATTATCTTATGATTGCCCATCATCCTAAAGTGTTATTGCTCCTAATATACTTATTTAAATGAGTTGATCAACATCTTTAACTACACTAATTTTTTCCAGCAACTATATATTTTGCCACCAAAGAAGAACTCATAGACTTAAAGGTGAAAGGTTGGCATAATCCTTAGGTTATATATAGAAAATATCTTTATCTTAGAAGGACAGATCTAGTTCTCTTCCTAAAATGACAAAACATATGATAAAAAAATTGATCGATTAAAATTTGGGTCGAACAAGTACATATAAAGAAATGACTTCTTTTTTGAAGGGCATGTAACCATGAAAATAAATGATGGAACATTATAATTGAATGGATGTAAAATGAACCAAATGACTCATTAACGAACAAACTTTCATCGCGTTTAGAACATAGGTTGAAATACAAATATTCCAAAGATCAAACAATTATGATAGTGCATATCGAGTTAGGGCGTCGGCGTAAATTAACGACCGTTATGAATTGATTCATTAGTTTGAAATGAAATCTATTAAAAGACTATTCACACTCAATTTGGATGATTACAAGGTGAAAGTGGCGACGCATTTTATGAATTGACTCAATTTGGCCATTAGAACGACCTCATTGCAAAACGTGTCGTTTAAATGAACATCAATAATTGAATCAACATATATATTAACCTTATATCAATATCGGTAAAAATTGAGAATTGACTTTAGGGCTTGAGAGTATCGCATTTAAACCCAATCCATGCTTCTTTGGCCTAAACCAAGCCTCAAATTCAATTCATCCAAATCCAAATCCAAATCCAAATCCAAATCCAAATCCAAATTCAAATTTCAAACCAAATGATTAAAACCAAGCTTTGGCCTAAACCAAGCTTTGATCTTTGAAATTAGGGTTTATATGATCATTGAAACTAGGGTTGATATAATCACAATCCATAGCTATGAAGGATTAATGGTGCAATAACCTTTTTAAGATTTCATTTCTTTGTAATTTATAAGTTTAAGGTTCATTATGATAGGCCTTCTAACATTAGTGGCAAAGCGTCAAAGATTGCTTATAAAGATTTAGCCATAAGAACTTATAAACATGCCTTACCATAAATGATAACAATATTGAAAATAATTTTTCCATGGGAAGAGATAAACTTCTAAGAATTGAGAATTGACTTTCATTTTAAAAAGACAAGTCCAATTCCCTTTCTTGAAAAATTATATTAATATAGAAGATGAATTTCACATCAAAAGGACAAGTTTAGCTCTCTTCATTGAAGGAGAAAGCATTATAATTTTTTTGAGTAATAAATAGGCATAATTATAAGAATAATCAATATAACTTTAGGTTTTGTTTATTTATAGACTAAATTAGAAGTAGGATTATTTACATATTGGGAAGAGGCAATGAGAAAAACATGGTAAAAATGTTTTTCAGCTCATTAACATGGGATAAATAATGATTTGTGTATCACTTATAGTTTACCAATTACTCACTAACTTTGATATAGACTAAGATAATCTAGAATTGGATCTAATATGACTTCACTTTTGGGTGATTCAATCTCCTCTTTAGATTTAAGTCTTGTAGATAAGACTTACTTAGTCAATACAAAGCAAATGAACAAACACTTAATTATTATGATTCTGCTTTAGGGCTTGGGAACTATCCTATGGCCTAAATCCAATCCATGCTACTTCTTTCAAACTAAATCAATTCCTCCATCAAATCCAAATCCAAATCCAAATCCAAATTTCAAACCAAATGATTAAAACTATAATCTCAAATCAAATCCAACCTATCCCAAGATCTTGACTTGAAATTCAAATCAAACTCAATTGATTTTCTCAAAGTCAATTCAACTCTCCAATCAACCCATGCCAAATATAAAATCAAACCTACATTCAAATCAACCAAACCAAACTAAATATCAAACCTATCTTAAGTTATATGATTTGACCCTATGGATTTAGCCAAAACTTTAATCAAATCAAATCAAATTCAATTAATTTTCTCATGAATTAACTATTCCCTTAATCATCATCCCAAGTATAAATAAAATCTACAATCATGAAGCCAAAATTTATTTAATCAAATCAAACATAAACTAACCCATTTGACTTGAAATATCCAAATGAACCAAAATATATTTGAACCCAAATCAATTACAATCAAAGCTATATATCAGTCCTAAATTTATATATAAATCCAACTAAACTCAATTCAACCCAAAATCAATTCAACTAAACCCAATTGGTCCACTTGACCCAAAGTGACCAATTTGATCTATTTCAACCAAATTCCAATCCCACCCAAATTGGATTGAACCAAGCTTACCAAAATATCCTATGATGATTGTTGATCACTCTTGATTGATCAATTGTCATCAATTGGGTCAAACCAAGTGAACTTGTTCATTTTACCAAGTCAACACTCTTAACCTACATGAACCAAACTAGCCAAATCTCAACCCAAGCTAAATTAATTGAAACCATTGATTCACACCAAATTATGATTAATGATTGAACCTGACTTGACCATCAATTGAGCTAAATCTAACCTATTTGGCCCTTTGACCCAAGTTGACCTAATTTGACCTAAAAGAACAAATTAGGTCAAATCAAGATCTAACCCAAATTGATTATAACCAACAATCAAATTCATTAATTTGAACTTGGCCATATTAAATCCAATTTAACCAATTCATCAACCTAACCTATTTAGCTCTAATTGACCTAAATGGTCAAATTTGCCTAAATCAAAATCAAAAGTAAATCAATTCAAACCAAAGCCTACAATCATCTTCAATTAACTAATTGAACATGAGTCAACCTATAACCCCAACCAATTTGGCCAATTTGGTCTACTTGACCCATTTGACCTACATGAATTCAAATGAGCCAAAATCAAATCTAAGCTAAATTAACTCAAACCAATTGAACCAAAGCACTTCAAATCATCATTTGAACTTGACCGAAGTCTTGGTTTGACCAATTTGACCAATTGGTCAACCTAATCCAACCTAGCCCAATTTGACCTACAAGGGTCAAATTGAGCCAAACCCACTTGAACCTAGTCCAAACCCAATGGAACATGATCCAACTCATCTTAAACTCACTCAAGGTCAGCCCAAAATCAACCAAACCCAAATTGGGTCCAATCTAAGGCCTTGCCCATTAGATTTTCTCCCCCACATGGGATCAAACCCAAAAATAGCAAGTCAACTCTTTCCCTCTCTTCTTGGCAGCCCCTCCTTACCCAAATGGGGACTTGAAATACTCACCTAGCCCAACCCAAGTAGGCTAGGTCGGCCATGCACCAAGAGGAGGTGAGTTAACTCACCTCCCCACACCTGGCCGAACCCAAAGGATCCAAGAATGGAGGAAGGCGCCTTGACCCCAAGCCTCACCAGAATGACTAACCTTGATAACTCCGGCTCGATGGGTGACCACCAAAATCGAGGGATGAATCTTGTCCGTCTAATCCAAGGGATGGGGGGATATACCCACCTCATTTCGAGACAAATTGATCAGTTGAACCTTGAGAGAGCTTGAGAGAGTGAATTTGAAATCCCAGAGCTCTCCCTAAGCCTCTCAAGCCTCCCCAACATTGGGCTTCACTATTGAAATAGTGCAGCCTTCCACTCGATCCAACTCCACAATACAACCAAACTCAAATTAATTTCACCTACACCTTCCCCACACTCCGTCAAGCAAGAACGAATCACCTCTTGAGCTCCCCAACCACCGAAGGCACGACTTCGATCAACTACAGCTTGCATAGTGAAGGTTCATGGCCTTCCGAGTGAACGATAAGGAATCCGCATGCGGGCTGATCAGCAAGGCTTCATCTCTGTGGTGAAAATTTATATATATTCCTGCCTTCATCTATCCCTCTTTTAGGAAATGAGGATAAATAAAAATAGAAATATACATAATACACTTTGGGATGCCACACAGATCCGTAGATGTTCTTATTAGGGTGATCCGGTATGGTATTGAGGAGAGGTGTACTATCTCAAGAGATAAAAGTCACCACCATACAATGGACCTAATCACCTCAATAAGGACTCCTAAAGAGTATGGGCTTCGGAATGTACCAGAGATTCTTCCCCTACTTTATATAGAAAAGTAAAGCAGAGTTTATTTTAAACTAGATTCGTTAAGTTTCCTATAGGGGTAAGCCCCCATAGTTAATTACATCCTAAGGAACAGGGTTTCTTAAGAATACTCTCGATTTAGATAAATGATCATTATCTCCAAAGATTTCAAAAAGGTATGATTATCAATCGATTGGTTTATTTTTAGAAAGTTAAGTGAGATTGATCAAGAGGAAGGGGTTCTTATCGAAGCCAAATGGAAATAAGTAGGGGATGCTTGAGATACTAGGAAGTCTAGTAAGCATCCCAAACTACCCTATGGTTGAGATTTACATTTTTGAAATTGAATTAATTTATTTGAGTTAAATTTTTATTAGAATACTATGGCTTATAATTCCATGATACAAGGTCATGGAAATGCCTAAGAGGTGAGGATTCATGCTCGTAGCTCGCAAAGGGAAGTAGCAACCTCTTAACCTAAATTAGGGAGCTTTGGTGAGGGCCAAAAAATACAACCTAAATCTAAAGCAAAAAATGAGTATTTAGTTTACCTTCACAAGAGAGGATAAACCACTTAAATGTTAGACTTACAACCACCTGGGGGTGGCTGCCAACTAAGTCCTTTGATTTTAAAATATGTAGGTAAGTCAAATACTTTTACAAGATAGCTAAACTATTATTTATTTAGAAAGAGGCTAAGTCTTTAAATTCACTCCCTGAGAGACTAGATCATATAGTGCATAATTTTAATGACTTAAATCTAATGTAAATTTTTCATATATTTTATTTTCATTTTGGACAATCAATTTGACACATTTTGATTCATATACTGCATGAAATTCGATTATGAGCTAAAATCATCAAGAAAAGGAGGTGTGTTTCCACCATGGCTCTCATAGGTACAACTAAGTTCTCTAGTAAAGGTGGAAGCCCTCCAATTAAGAGTGAAATAATATACTTTTTATGCATGATGTTATAAAAGTAAGACAACATCCAGCTAAGGAGTTACTAATTCTTTTATCTTATTTTATAACCTAAACTTTAGGTGAGATTATGAGTTATTTATTTTTATTTTTGAGTTGATTAATTTGGTAGAAGATTTATTTTTTTAAGAGCCTAATCGTCATTCAGGCCATACATCAAAGTAAGGAAAAAACTAAGAAAAAGATGTCATCTTATGCGCAAGTTAAATACACATCAATCAATTTATAAAACTAGTGCAAAAGAATAAAATGCCATTTATGGCCGTTATGGGCAAAATCGAAAATAAATTGGGTGTAGCTCTACCCTTATACAACCCAGATTACAAATGAATTAATTATAATTAAGAAAGGAATTCATGTTATGGGGTCTTCATTCTTCATTTCTTTTTCTTCTTTTCTTCTTTTTTCTTCTTTCTTCTTTCTCCTTCTTTTATCTTTGGTTCCTTCTTTTGGATGGTTGGAATGTGGATATTCCAAAGCTTCACATGGTACATAAGATGAGATCTTATGACCAATGTTTATCCTAATCCCCCATAACAATCATTCCAAAATCCTAATTATAAAATTATATGAAAATGGGTAAAAGGAAATCTAACTAACACCTATAAAATGGAGATTAGCTAAACAAACCATACAATCTCAAGCATGTATATATATAAATTGGACTTAGCATCCCATACATGGGTAACCAAGTCTACCTTGCCTATTTTAAATTATGCTTAGGGGTATAAGCACTTGTACAACAAAAGCAATTTTATATTCTTATTACAGCGCCCCTTAAGCACAATCCCCTATAGAAGATATTGATTAGACTAAATCGTCCTACCATTCAGTCTATGCATATGCACTCTAACATCCATACTAAAATAAAACATCATAAAATAAAAGAAAATATCAAACAATGCATCGCCCTAACCTAAAATTAGAAATGGTGACTTAGTCTAATATGTGTGCTTTAAAAGGTTTGTGTGGTATGCTTAGCTAGGCTTTAAGATTTACATTTCCTAAGTGTGAAAAGTTCAACTTAGAGGGTGATTTCACATAAGTTGTTAGATTGATTTAGTTGATTTTTATTTGATGATATATTTAGGTTTGAATGGATCTACAAATAATTATTAAGTTATAAAGAGAGGAAAGAGAGAAAATAACTTCTCTTTCTTTCCCTATCTTAAGTAATTTCTAAAGTAGATTTATATTTGACTCTTATTTAGTGAATATTTTATTATGTATTTTAATTAATCCTAAATTTAGATTTTCCTTAAACAAACCCATTTAAAAAGAATGGTATTTTAAGATTAAGCAGAGTGAATTAATATCACAAAATACACATCATTTCATTTCTTGCCCAACATGTGTACCATGCATATGGATGAATCCTAAGCATATCTACATGAGCAAATAAAAATTTTAGCACACTTTGATGGATGTTAAATGATATCACTTAAGGAAATTTGGAATGTTTCATGTATGCATTTATTAAGTAGAAAAGGGTGATTCTTTTATCCATTTTTCACATACACATTTATATGTATGAAAGACATAAGTGAGTACGACGCCATTGTTAGCATTAAGGGTGTAAGGTACAAGACCTACTTAGGGCTTCTTAAAGCCTCGCAACCCCGGGGTTGTCGGACTACTTTCCTTAAATATAAATGCATGTACAAAAGAAATGAATGAAAAAAAAAAGAAAGATGCATAAGTTTATGTTTGTTTGATTTTGGTTTGATTATTTAATTTATATGTGTAATGTAGATTCCTTCTTAAGTCATGAAATAGGAGTGTATAGGAATAGATTTAAGCAAATGTTATGTCCTTTTCAAATGGATTATATACTTTGCAAATCTTACACAATCCTATGTTAAGAAAGAGAGGAAAAATCACATAACACATTTTATGCTATTCACATGCAAGCTCATAAGTACTTATAAATAGCATACCTTTCAGTTTTGATGTTTAATTTAAAAGTTTTAAAATAATTTTTAGATTTAATAGTGATAATAGCCATTCATATCCTTACATTAAAAATTTGACATAAAAGAAATATTTCATTTTAATTTGATTTTAAGTATGAATGCATGATTTTCATATGGCATACACATTTAGAATGCTAGGAAAGAAATAAAGTGATGAAAGTGTATAAATTTATTCACCCTAATTAATTCCTAATGACAATCCTATGAATAAGATTATTTAAAGTAAATCAAATTTTTTATTTTAAGAGTTTGGATTTTGTTTGAGTTTGATTTCAATTTTGAGAAATGTGAGATGAGTTTGCTGGTCCTAACCCATTCCCCCATGTGAGTTATTTAAGTTCAATTTTTTTAGGTGATTAGATCAATTTTATGCTTTGGTTAGGTTAAGGTGTGAATTAGTGTATTAATTACCCTTTATCTTTTAACATAATATGAGCCAATGATATGATATAAAACCACACAAGGAATTTAAATCAATAATACACCTAAGAAAGAAAGGACCTAATGCAATTGGCTCACAATTAATGATTAATTAAGTTAAAGGGTTTAATTTAAGTACTTTCATAACCCTTCCAACACATGTGGGTTGGATTTTGATTTCCTTAAGCTACTTAGGTTATTGAACACCTAAGCACCTACCCAAGATGAATTGATTAAGTTCTAGAATGTTTTGAAAATTTTATCAAAGTAATTAAGCAAGTGATTATAGGATTAGCCCTTAATTAAGTTTAGATTCAGGAAGGAAAGGAGTTTAGGAAATGGCTTATAAAAAATTCCCCAAATCCATTCCATAAACCTCTTCTCTACTTAAATAAGGCTTAATTAACTTAATAAAGGGGTTAAACCACTATTCATATGCTTAATTATCCTTAATTACATAAAGAGAGTAATTAAGGATTCATTAATTGATCTCCCTAATTAACCCATCAATAAATCCCAAGAAAATTAGGGGAGGCAGAAGTCATCATCCTAAATGCACATGAGAAGTTTGGAATTAATTAGTGGGGGTAATTAGGGTTATTAAATTTTCATTAAAACCCTAATTCAGAAAATATGACTATTCAAAATCAATTGAAATTAATTTTAGATTATTCCTCTTTGAATTATCTTTCCAATATTTTTTATTTTTTGATTTTCTAATTTTCTACATTTAGTTATGATATTTTTTAAGTTTTCATGATTATTAAGTAATTAATCCCTTAATTATGGCTAATCGTCCATGCATGGATGACGGTGCACTTTCCATGGCATGATGGGAAGAGGCCATTATCACATCATAGTGCCACGTGTGCGGTTATGCTTTCTCCATCCGATCTATCGGATGGTTGAGATCAACTGGTTCTTAAGGGAAATCAAAGGATCTGCATCTTGATCATCCATCAAAATGTATGGATGGGATGACCCATGATCCATCCTGAGTTCTTCATGGGAAGAGGCATCCACCTTCCATGGCATGATTCAAGCTCGATTGAGCTCGGATTGAACTCAAATTAAACACACACCATCATCATGCAAGGGAGATTACATCTAATGGTCAAATTCTCATGAGGTGATAATTTCTTTCACAAAGGACCACACCATGGCTAGTTTAAGCTTGGGTTGAGGGAATACCTTGTCAGAGGCTATCACCGATGCTCAAATCTATTGAGGTAGCTTTGTCTAGTGAAGACGAAGCCTTGTTAAAGATTTGAGGGGATTTAGTTGAGTGGATCTTCTTATAGAACAAGCTCTCCTTCAATTGGTCTCGGCCTTGATCAAGAGCACTCTTCCCGTAGCTTGAGGACTTGGATTAAGCTTTAGGCAAGTTCAATTTGATCCTCTCAAGAAGCTTGCAAGAGGAATTGAGCTCTAGTGGAGAGTTGAATGAGATTGAATTTCACTTGAACTCCTCTATTTTCGGTTTGAAGAAATCCTAAAATGGGGAAATGGAAAATGCTTAGAAAACCTTGGGGGAGCTTGGAATCACTTCCTCTGAGTTCTAATGCTTCAATCAAATAGAAGAGAATGCAATTCAAGTGAGATTAGGGGGAGTATATCTTCCCGTAGGTGAATCGGATGACCATAAGCTCTCATGCCATTTTGATCCAATACACCATATTCAATGGGTTTATTATGCTTTTAGGAGTGTCATGGCATTCAGTTTTAGGTGTGGAGTGGAGTTATGAAGCTTCCATGTGCTTAAAATGAGTGGAGGAAGGATTCTCATGTGCTCATGTCCATGGGGGTGGTCAATTTTGACCTTGGGTTGGGTTTGGCTGACCCAAACCCATTGGGTCATGTGCACCATGTCCATTAGTGACCATTTGGTCCACTAAGAGGATGTCAAGTGTCCATGAAAAGGAATTGACCAAATTCAAGTGGTTTTGATTTTAGGTTACCCTATGGCCTAGGGGTAAAATGGTCATTTGGCTTGGATTTATTTGAATATGTTTGGTATGATTGAAAAAATGGGTTAGGCCAAGTTTCATTGAATTTGGAGTTGGTTTGATATGATTTGGCTCATGTTGACCCATTTAGGTCAAAATGGGTCAACTTAGTCAAATTGACCAATTGGTCAAAGTGGGTCAAGTTCATATGACCATTTGAAATATTTTGGCATCATTGGTTTGGTTCAATTTGATTTATATTTAATTTGGTTCATTTGATTTCATTTAGGTCAAATGGGTCAAGTTGATTTGACCATTTGACTTATTTGGGTTAGGTCATGGGTTGGTTTAAGTTTGGTTGATCATTTGAAATGGATTGGTAACTTTGTTTCCAATCAATTCGGTTTATATTTGGATTTGTCTCAATTTGACCTTGCAGGTCAAGTTGGGTTCAAGGTCAATTGGGCTAGGTTGAGTCTAGTTGGCCAATTGGGGCTTTGGTCAAGTTCAACAATTATTTTAGAATGAATTTGACCCATTGGTTTCAATCAATTTGGCTTAGATCAAGTTTTGACATATTTTGACTTTTTAGGTCAAGTTATGGGCTTGGGTCAAGTGGCCAATTGGGCTAAATAGGCTCAAATGATGACTTGGTCAAGTTCAAACATTGGTCGTGAATGAGTTTTGATCAATGGTTTCAATCAATTTGGACTTTGATGGATTTTGGCTAGTTTAAGTTTCATTTTGGCTAAGTGTTGACTTGGTCAACTCTTAGGTTTGACTTAGTTTGACCCAATTTGAGTGATTGATCATCTTATGATGATTGTTGCTCATAATGTGAGGCTTAGTTGGGCTTAGTTCAATCCAATTTGGGTAGGATTAGAATTTGGCTCAAAAGGGTACTTTAGGTCACTTTGGGTCAAGTGAGCCTAAGTAGGTCAAATGGCTTGGTCAAAGCTTGATTTGAGTTTGATTGAACTCACATATGGACTTATGATTGAAATATAAATCCATTTGCAAGTGATTTGAAGTCAAATGGGTTTTGATTCATTTGACAATTTCAAGTTCAAAGGGTGAACATGAGTTTGACTTGGGTTTGATTTTTTTAATTTAGTTTTGGTTTGATGATCAGAGTTTATGTTTATATTTGGATTCATGATTGTAGGATTGATTGAATCATGAAGAAAAATCAAGGGTTTGACTTGATTTGAAATTGATTTGGCTAAGTTCAAGATTTTGACTTGAAAGGCTTAGGTTGGATTTTTGATTGAATTTGGATTTGATTTTTGAATTTATTTTAGATATTTGAATTTATATTTCATTTATATTTGTGAATATAAATGAGAATATAAATGGGTTATGAGAAAATTCCTTAAATTTGAATTGAGTTAGATTTAATTTAGGCTAAGTCCATGAGAGGGAATCAAATGACTTAGGAAATATTGTTGATTTGGATTTGAATTTTGGATTTAGTTTGATTGATTTGAATTTATATTTCATTTATATATGTGAATATAAATGAGAATATAAATGGGTTATGAGAAAATTCTTGAATTTGAATTGATTTAGATTTGATTTAAGTAAGTCCATGAGAGGGAATCAAAGGACTTAGGAAATATTTTTTTTGATTTAATTTGAATTTGATTTGATTGATTTGAATTTATATTTCTTTTATATATGTGAATATAGGTGAAAATATAAATGGGTTGATAAAATTCCTTGAATTTGAATTGATTTAGATTTGATTTAGGCTAAGTCCATGAGAGGGAATCAAAATGACTTAGGAAATATTTTGGAGTTTGGAATCTAATCATGGGCCTCAATCATAAGTTTCAATCATTTGGAATTGATTCGAGTTTTGGGAAAATCCATCATGATGGAATTGATTTGAGTTTGAATTGAAGGGAGGAAGTGAGGATTTGGTTCAGTAGGGTGAAAAATTTTCTAACACCCAAGGCATGACCTATTTTCTGGCTAACTCTTCTAAGTCTCTAGGTTAGGTTGAATGTCCACCTAATCACTAGATGTCTTAAGACTAAGGAGTCTAAGAAGTCCTATGTCTAAGATGGAGGGGTTGAGAGCTCATTCTAAAATAGAGGTCAACAAAGGGCTAATAGGTGTGGTGTGACGAAAACACATATTATTGGCGAAATGATCAACAACAGAGCGATCACAAGTACTAATAGAGACCATCTACTCCTAACCCAAGGTGTAGAAGGAATCTAGAGCTTAGTGCAATGTGACTCTATTTATGCCAACCACATAAGAGAGGGAAGGAGGAATCCACTAAGGATAGAACATGTGAACCTTCCACTAGGGAAACAGGTTCAAATCATCCACGAGGGGATGAAAGGTTTGATTTGAGTCTCACTGGGGAGAAATTGACTTGATTTGTATAATTTGTTTTGATTGTTTTGATTTGATTGATTCCACTAGGGGAAGTTGATTGGAATTATTTTGTTGAATTTTATTTTGTTTGTTGTTTGAATCCACCAAGGGAGGAGGGTTGAATTTGTTTTAGATTTTTTTTAAGATTTTGGATTTTGAGATGGGCCTCGTTGGTTTGCGATGGATCGCACTGAGTAGAAGCCATGGAGGCCTATACCTAACTCAGATTTACCAATCAAAAGTGGTAGTCTACTAAACACATAGTAGGACTAGCCAACCAAAGGGAATGCATTTCGGTGTGCAGCAATTGTACTATGAATAAAGCATTGTAGACTTACATCCTCCAAAGTAGGGATCAGTTGCTGGGGTGATCCATTGGCAAGGCAATGGATTGAACCCAACTAGGGTTGACTATTGAGTGAATGCCTCTAGGGGACTTAAATCAGCTCAAAGATAGTCAAAATTAATTTCATTTTTTAGTTTATTTTGATGGGTCCGATCGGTTTACGATGGACTATACTGAGTAGGGACCGTGGTGGCCTTGGGCTAACTCAGATTTACCATTCCAAAGGGAATAGTTTACCAATCACATGGTAGGACTATCCAACCAAAGAGGTGCCTCTTGATTTGCAGTGATCAAGTTAGGAATAAAGCGTGGGGACTCACATCTTCCAAAATAAGGAACCACTAGGGTGATCAATTGGCAAGAAAATAAATCGAACTCGACCTAGGGCTGACTGTTGAGTGAATACCACTGGGGGACTTAGATCAGCTCAAGGATAGTCAAGATATTAATTTCATTTTTTAATTTATTTATTTTGATGGATTCCATTGGTTTGTGATGGATCACCTGAGAAGAGCTTATATCGATAGACTATCTTGATTCTTGAACCAAGGGAGTAGCTTCCCGATGGGAGAACTGTCCGACCAAAGGAGAGCATTTTAGTTTGAAATGATCAATTTAAGGGAAGAAAGCTCGGTGACTCACATCTTCCACTACAAGAGACCATTGGGGTGATCAGTTACTTTGGGAAATAAATCAAACTCAACATTGGGCTGCCCGTCAATTTGTGATAGTCATGCTAGAAAGAATGCATCATAGTCTTACATTTTTCAAAGCAGAATGACTGCCAGGGTAATCTACTTATGGAAAAATATATTGAACCCCACCTAAGAGCTACTATGGAGTGATAGATTTATCTCACTTCGGTCAGGGCAATTCTATAGGGAGTTCTGCGCCACAAGATAGCCGCTTGAGGAAAGGGGCCCTTTGGGGGCTTGAAATCCTAATCCATAAGCGAATTAATTTGTAAGTTTGTTTGTTTAGTTTGTTTATCATGGACCTTGTTAGTTTTGAGGGATCAGAAAGCTTATATCAACCTAGACTATCAGATTCTTGAACTAAGGAGAATCTGTATCCATGAACAAATTCTCCAACCACGGGGGTATACTAGGAAAGGGGACTGTCAATTCAAGAGTAACCAGGTAGTGTCTAAATGGGGTTGTAAAGGATGTGATCCAAAGAGTACTTGAGGAGGGGCATAAGGGCTTAATCCAAAACCTGAGAAGATGACATGGCTAGTCATATATCAAATATTGATGGCCAACTCGAAAGCGGGGACTCACATTTGCCAAGAGTGGTGTATCCCGGATGAGTCATTGACATAGCGAACATCAACCAACCTAAGGTGTGTCGATTTGTAGCAATCACTAGGAAGAAAGCTGGGGACACATCCTCTATACAATTGATTCGGGATAGCTGTCTTGACTCGCAGGTGCCATCCGACCTAGGGGCGAATTGGTGAATGCCATTGGGGGACTTATATCAACTCAAACATAGTCAAGAGGAAAGGAGCCTCTAGGGGACTTATCCTAAACCTCAAATATACTCGACTGAGTTAGTGCATGGTGGTTAGTTCAAGAAGAAAGCTCAGAGACTCACATATTCTTAAACAAAATCAACATGAGATAGCTTACTGGATGGGTGGTTAAATTAATCATACTAACAAGGCACTCATTGGTTTACAATGGTCAAGTTAGGAAGAAAGCGCAAGGACTCACATCCTCTAACAATGACCAGTGGGGTGACATACTAGTGAGGTAGCATGTAGACCCGACCTAGAGCAGCTAATGAGGGAGTGCCACAGGGGGCTTGCTTCCACATCAAAGTTGCCCGAGACAAAAGATATGTACATATTTTTATGCTTGTGTTAAAGGGAATAGGATGCCTCTTGGGTTCTCTCACACCTACCTTAAACACGTTGGGGATTTTGATAAAATGGTGCCATGGATGGAAACCGGGATCTCCCACTAAGAAAGGATGCCGCTTGGGTTCTCTTATACCTAACTTGGTTATGCTAATCAAAATAGGATGCCTCTCGAGTTCTCTCACACCTATTCTAATAGCGCCGGGAGATTGTGCTTGATTGTGTTTATGTTGTGAAAGAGGGATAGGATACGGGGACTCTTACACCTATCTAAACATCATGGCTGAGATTAAAAGCAAAATAATGCTTTGAAAGAAGAGAAGATTTTTGATGAAATGAAATCAAATTTTTTGTTCTATTGTTGATAAACATTTTTAAACATGTTTTATAGGTAATATTTATTCAAATAGAGCTCATTAATTGAAAGCATCGGTGTTCCCCAATCAATGAGATATGATCCTCCTTGGTAGCCTTCTCATGACATAGGGGCCTTCCCAAGTGGGTTCAAACTTGCCTCTCATCTTTCAACGAGCAACAATTGGTCTCCTTAGGACTAACACAAGTTCTGCTACTTGGAAAGACCTAGGGTGGACCAGCTTGTTGTGAGCTTGAATCATTTTATCCTTGTATAGCTTGAGGTTCTGGCACGCCCGTAGACGACTTTCCTCCAAACCTTCGAGCTCTTCTAATCGCAACTTTGCATTCTGCTATGTAGTGATCTTGCTACCCAATACTATCTTTAGTGATGAGAGTTGAACTTCTAAAGGTAGAACATCTTTAAAAAAAATAGGGTAAATTGAGTTGGAGTTCGGTATGTGGTGCGATAGGCCCAAAAGGCTTCAACCAACTGCTCATTCCACTGCTGCTTATTATCATCAAGAGTCTTCCTTAGTATTTGGGTGAGAGTTTTGTTGAATGCTTCTGCTAAGTCATTTTCTTTGAGGTAGTAGATGGTCGAGTATCTCCAATCTATACAGTGTCTTCTGGCAAAGCTATTGATCTTAATGCTTTTGAATGCAGTACCATTATCTGATATAATTCATCGAGGCACCCCAAACCTATATATGATATGGTTCTAAAATTGAAGCACATCTTGTGACCTCTCTGAGTGGGATTGCTCTACCCCAGAAAAGTAGTGGTGCACTAGATGAATCGATGACCCTTGGAAAAAAAAGGATCGATAGGACCCACAATGTCAGTACCCCAACACTTGAATGGCCATGAAGCCAATGTCAGGTGTAGAATGTTGGGTGATTGATGTAGGACCACACCGTGTACTTGACATTGATGTCATCTCCTAGCTACATCTATGCAGTCTGTAATCATCACAGGCTAGTAGCTTCTTAGTCTTTTGATCTTCGTCTTCATCTTCAAACTGGATTGATGTGCACCGCATAGACCTGAATGTACCTTGATTATAATGCCATGGGCTTCGTGTTTATCTAAACAGCGTAACCACATTTGATCAAAGGATCGTCGATACAAAGTGCCATCAATGAGAGCATAGGAGAGAGCTCTTTATTTCACGTGATGGGCTTGGTGAATTTTCTTGAGGTAGTTTGCCAGTGTTCAATTAGTCTATGAACAGTTGCTTCCAATCCAGCTCCTTTTCCTTATAGGCAACGACAACCTCCACTTTAAAAAAAAGTGTCTCGATGAGTTCAACATCAATAAGGGATATGACTTATCTATTTTGGACCCTTATTGTAATGGACTCATATTCCGGACATGCCAATTCTTTGGCAAGTTTGGCCAAAGCATTTCCTACTGCGTTCTCTACTTAGGAAACTTTATAGATGGTGACTTCAGGGATTTGGGCCAACAGCTTTATGGTATACATGTGGAAATGACGAAGCTTGGGTTTGAGAACCTTGTACGACAATCTTGATGACCAAGAATCCCAGATGTTGATGCTCTTGACAAACACTATGATGACTAACTCCAGAAAGGCAATCAAAGCCTCATACTTGGCTTCGTTGTTGATGCAAGGGTTGAAAAGATAGTATGATAATCTCATCACATCATAGTCTAGAGTTAGGAGAACTATTCTTACCCCTACCTTTCCCGGGAGAGTAGATCGTGGTGCTTCCCCTTTATGAAAAGAAGTTGCACCAACAAAATACATCTCCCATCAGTGGTTGTCGATCTCCCCTAAGTTCATAATTTGTTCATCAGGGAGATTGTCACTAAGTGGAGAATCAACAAGAAGTGGGTGTGCTGCTAAGAAATATGCTAGTGTTTGTCCTTTTATCGCATGGAGGGATATAAATGTGATATCAAACTGCAAGAGAATCATGGACCATCGTGGAAAACATCTGTATAGCGTTGGTATCATGAGGTACTGCACTAGATTGGTTCTGGAAATTAAGTTCACCTTATGAGAAAGTATATAGTGTCATAGCTTCTAAGATGTAAAGATCAAAGCTAAGCAATATTTCTCAATAAGTGGATAGTTCACTTCAGCAAGAATCAGACGATGGTTGAGGTAATAGAGAGTACTCTCCTTCCTTTTGTCGTTAGCTTGGGCCAACAAAGTGCTGAGAGAGTCATCCAATGAAGCAATGTAGAGGATGAGTGGCTGAGATAGAGTACTAAACGGCGCTTCACAAATCTTGCTTGATATCTTCAAAGGTATGCTGACACTCACCATCCCACTTGAACTTGGCATCCTTTTTGATAAGTGTTGAGAATGGCTTGCATCTCCCTGATAGGTTGGAAATAAAGCATCTTAGATACACCAACCATTCTTGAAAAGATCTTAGTTGAGTTAAACTTTTAGGAGGTGGCATTTCTAAGATAGCTTTGATCTTTTTTGGATCTATTTCTATTCCCCATTGTCGGACAACAAACCCAAGGAATTTTCCTGAAGCTACTCTGAATGCACACTTCAGGGGATTTAATTTGAGGTTATATTATCTTAACTACTCGAAAACTACTCTCAAGTCAAAGTGATGGTCTTCCTTTTCTCTATTTTTGACTACTAGATCATCAACATAGCACTCAACATGTTGATGGATGGGTTCATTGAAGATCTGAGTCATGGCCCATTGGTATGTAGCACCATCTTTTTTAAGACCAAAAGGCATGACCCTATAATAATAGATTCTGATCAGGGTTCAAAAAGCAGTGTTTCTTTCATCCTCGGGGGCCATCTTGATTTGATTATATAGATGACCCATCTATGAAGGAGAAAATTGCATGAGATGAGGCATTGTCCACCATTAATTCTAGTATAGGAAGAGGAAACTCATCCTTAGGACATGCCTTATTTAAGTCCTTGAAATTGACACATATGCAAATTTGGCCATTCTTCTTCTTAACTGGGATGACACTGGCTAACTAAGTAGGGTATTTTTTTCCCTGATGAAACCAACATCGATCAATTTCTTGACTTCAGAAATGACCTGTTGTTCAATTTCTAATCGCATGCATCTAGGAGCTTGCTTGATAGGGTTAGCACTAGGATCTATTGCTAGTTTGTAGACTACTACGTCAGGAGATAATCAGGCATTTCTTCATAACTCAATGCAAAGTAGTCATTAAACTCAGTAAATAGCTTAACTAAGTCATTGGTTTCTTCTTTATTAAATAATGAACTAATGTATGTCGGGTGTGGATTTTCTTCTATCCTGAGGTTGATTTCTTTAAGCTTGTCAATTATTGAATGAATCTCCTCAAATTAGTGCATCTTTGATTTGGAGATCATCGATTATCGAGGTTTCTAAACACACATCCTCATAAGAGTTGGTTTGGTGTGAAAAGAACCTATCGGACTCGGTGGTTGGTGACAAGCAGTAATCTTCATCATCGGTGACCCATTGTACCAAATCCTAGTCCCGATCTTGATTGTGCATCCCTGCCTGTGTTGTTCCATAGCTTTTCAAAGTACTCTGACTTGTGCTTAGGCCATGAATAAGGAATCAAACCCTTCTTTGCAAGATTAAAAGGTAATTCTATTAATTCTTTGTTTAAAATATCCAAGTCCTACATCAGGTCTTGGACTTGAGAATGATGATCCCAAAAAGAATCTCCTTGATGTCAAATCAGTAGAAGACTTAGGGGTTTCCTTAACTACTAAACTAGCAACTTTTTGAGTTAAAAGTGTGGTTAGAGCTAAGGTTCCTAAATACTGCCTGACAGTTTCACATACATTTGATTTAAATACTTTGCTTTCTCTAGAGGTCCGATCTTCATCATTATCTGGCTCGATTGTCACCTCCAATGAATCCCGCTAAGAGGGGCTGGCTGGTATGTTAATCAGATTAGACTCATCCTCCGAGCTAGATTCCAAGTCTATGTGAATAGTAAGGGTACTCCTGTCAACTGGAACATAATCCCTTTTGGCTGATGGCCAACCAAGGGGTCTTCCACCTCTGGGCGCCTCTATTTCTACCCTCTGCAGTGGAGGTCAGTCATCTACCTTCTTCTTCACTTTCTTGTCCAATTTAGATTTTCAGTTTTTTTCTTTTTCTTTTACTTTTTTTTCTTCATTTTCTTTTTCTTATGAATTTGAATTTTATCCAAGTTCACGAGAAAGGGTGTTTTGATAAAGATAGTAGATTGCATCTTTATATATCTCAACCTCTCTAATTGAAAATGGCTTTTCATCTCCTTTGACACAATACTCAATCCCATCTTTCCTGAACTTGATGCACTGATGGAGGGAGGATGGAAACATCTTATTCTGATCTATCCAAGGCCTATTGAGCAAAGCAGTGAACATAGTATTTGAATCAATCATATAAAACTTGGCTTCAGTCTTCCAGTCACCTATCTCTAAAGGTAACACTATGGAACCTAAGGCCCTCTCACCTTACTCACTAAATCCTCTCAACATCTGATCTCCTCGGAGTGTGGAGATTTTGATCCTCAAATAAGCAAGGGTCTTTAGACTCATAATGTTCACCGATGCACCTAGATCGATGAGAAATTTGGTAAGTCTGAATCTGCCTATGTCCACTGTAATATAGAGGGGACGGTTGTGCTCCATTTCCCCCAAAAGAAGGTCTTCATATGTGAAGGTGATCCCCTGAGCTTCTTTGGAATAATGTGCCTCATCTCTAATAGCGGTCAGCTAAGCTAAGCATATCTTAGGATCAAGGAGAGCCTTAATTAATGATTCCATCATCTCTTTAGATAAGACAAGGGCATCATATATGCTTAGCTTAAATGACAACTTTCTAAGGTGAACGAGGACATTGTAGTCCACCTTGGGCTGATCCTCCATAAGCATATCTAAGAGTGGAGCATCTTGTGAAAGGGCTTCTCAATTCTTTGAACCAATGACTTATTTTTCTCTATCGTGAGGTGCTTCCCTAGGAGGTAGAACCTTGCCACTATAGAGGTTGACTTTGGTGATCTCTTATGGCAAGGTAATGCAAGATTCTATCTACACATTAGGCTCACCTACATCTTCTCATATGGGACCCTCAGAATTGAATGATTCTAAGTCTATCTCAAGAGGTGAACCTATAGTATTCAGAGTAGGAAAATCCAACTCTGAATTAGGAAGAGGGAGATTAAAATTTTTATAGTTGTTGTTTAGAATTGAAGAGGTATCATTAGGAATAGATTCAAACAAATCATCTGAAGTGACATAGATATAATTCAAGCTAGCTTTATTCATCAATTTCTTAGATTTGATAGAAGGTACATAGTATAAATAAAATAAAGTAAGAGGGGTGAGGATTTGATGCCCTCTTCTACCACATGTCTACTAAAAAAGAAGAAGAGTAAGTGAGGTAGATGTAGAAGTCGCACCTGTGGGGGACTCACCAGGTTTACTCTGCTATCTCAGTTGGCACGCCTCAGGCTCCCCTTTCCCTCAGTTGGCTCTAGCAACTTGCAAACCTTCCTTGATGCTGGAGGTTTGAGCTGGCTCAAGATCCTGCAAGAAAAGTTTCTTGATCTTCGAGATAATTTTCTTAGGGGTTTTGGATAAGGAGATATCCCAACCTTCTTTGGTTTTGGAAGGATCGTAAGTATCCCCAAGGATTACCCTAATAGAACTGGATGGTTGTTCTACAAGATATTCTTTCAAGATGACTATAGCACTGGTCTTGAAGCTATATTCAAGCCAGTACTTAAATGTGAAGCAATCTTCTAAAACATGACCTAGTATACAGTGTTAGGGGCAAAAGTTAGGATCATTGCTTTTGTCCACTTCCTCCTCCTAGGTTCTTAAATAAAAATCGGCTTCTTTAAGATTCTTAAATATCTTCCTGATTACCTCCCTCTTAAATGAATAAGGCTTGTTAAGTTTATCCAAAAGAGTAGGTGAACCATAGCTACTTGGCGGCGGGTATGTGTACCACTGCTGTTGATAATGTGGCTTAGGAGGAGGTAGCGCAAGCCATGGAGGATGCTGTGGCGGCCAGTAGGGCTGCCTCGGTGGTGGTAGATGAGGTGGAAGCGATGGATGTGGAGCATGAGGTCTCTTAAACTGCTCTTTGGCCATCTATTTTCCCTTATCTATTATCTATCCCCCCTAGATTCTTCTCATACCCGCTTTTTGGTAGATCCGAGAAGGAAACTATTTGGCTTTTGGTTGCAAGCGCCTTATTGATTTCTCAAAAATTTTGATGGTGAAACCTTTGAGCATGAAGGCGACTAGGCCATGGATATTCTTAAGCAGAATATTGATGGCATGCTATTCAAACAGCTGAAGTTTGCATTTCATACTCAAATTATGCCATCTGAGGATGTAATCAACACAGGACTCACCGTGGTTTTATTGAGCCACAACAAGATCGCCAACAGTGACCCTTTGATGAGCTCCAGCAAACCTCTTGATAAAGAATTGCTCTAGCTCAGCAAAAGTCTTCACTGACCATTGGGAAGTTCAATGTACCAATCAAATGCTATACCCGCTAAGCTACTGACGAAGAGACGAAAGAGTAAAGCATCACTGCCATCAACATTGTAACAACTAGCTCTAAAATATGTAATGTGTTGCCTCGGGTTCCCACCGCTATTAAAACTTTTGAAAGAAGGAGGCACAAAACTCTTAAGATATTAGGTGGCATCGAATTCCTCCGGGTAGGGTCTACCTTTTGGAACTAATGATCCTCCTTGGGCTTGAGCCAACACTTCTCTCACCTGCTGCTCAACCATGTTCTTGATATCTTTTTCTTATATGGAGGTACAATCCACTATCTTCCTATACATGCTGGTGCTACCTTGCTCTACTAGAGGTAAAGTCTTGGTTGGATCCAAGACATGCACCAACTCTAGTTGATTGGTCTCAAATTTATAGATGAGCTCGGGCTTGGTTTTTTTGAAGTGCTAAGCGGATCTTGAGCCTCTTCTCCATTATATCTATTTTTCATCCTTCTACTTTATCTATTGAAGGAGGTGTTGGGTCGAGTAGGTTATGTCTTCCTGCTTAGCCTCAACACCTTCTAAAGTCTGTTGTTCTCTAAGGAGGGATCCCTTGGTGTCTACCATGCAAACTCATACTGAATCTCCCAATAAATCAACTTCATTGAGATCAAAGTTGATCTTCTCCTCATCAGACCAGTCATATCTTAGGATCTCTTTCTTCTCCATGAGATAATGGGCTAGTATATCCTCTAGAGAACGATCCATCTGAATTGGCACAAATAACTTTGGCTGACATGGTGGGATCACTATCATATACTGTGAGGCACAAGAACTCCCCTACTGTTAGAGAGTTAACCCTGTGAGGGCTATACTCATTGGAAGAAATATGCTCCTAGTTGTCACTGAATCTATAGGGAGCGGCACTTCTAGGAGGATCTATCATCATATGTGCAGCTAAACTGTCACCCGCTCCTTTGGCAACTGCTGCAACCATCTCTATATCTTATTGCAATGGTGGTGGAGAATGGATGACTACTGTGCTTTGAGGTTGTCGCCCCTTCCTCACCGTAACTGGGGCGAAAGGTTGAGTAGGGAAGCTTCCTTGCCACGAAGATGTAGATGGATGGATCTTGTAGGATCACCAATGGGGTCCTCTTCTCCCTAAATGAGGCCTTCATGGCCTTGGCTAGAATTGGAGATACTGGAACATGGAGCAGAGATAGTAGACAAGGGGTAGAGCGGTGTGGTGGAGACACCACCGACTCACTCAGGATAAGAGCTGCTCTCCTATGATGTGTAGTCCTCTTGAGCAAAATGTTGTCGATATGATCGATGCAGATAATGCGCCAATCAAGTAAATCAACAAGTGTAGAGGCCACTGACTACCGACTGAACCTCTGCCTCTCCCAACTGGTAATGTAAACTGAAGTATGGGATAAATAATGATTTGTGTGTCACTTATAGTTTACCAATTACTCACTAACTTTATGTAGACTAAGATAAGGGTCATCTAATAGAATTGGATCTAATATGAGTGTTGACTTCACTTTTGGAGTGAGGATTCAATCTCCTCTTCCTAGATTTAGGAGTCTTCTAGACACTAAGACTTAGTCATAAGACACTTCTAGCAATAAGGTGAACACTCAACCTAAGCCTAGGGACTTAGAAGGGTTAATCATAGGATTAGGCTATGCCTTAGGGCTTAGGGAGACGAACCTACCCTATGGCCTAAACCCAATCCATGCCTACTTCTTTGGCCTAAACCAAACCTCAAATTCAATTCATCCAAATCCAAATCCAAATCCAAATCCAATTATAAATTCAAATTTCAAACCAAATGATTAAAACCTATAATCAATCCAAATCAAATCCAACCTATCCCAAGCCCATAATTTGATCCTATAGGCTTAGCCAAATTCAAATCAAACCAAACTCAATTGATTTTCTCAAAGTCAATTCAACTCTCCAATCAACCCATGCCAAATATAAAATCATACCTACATTCAAATCAACCAAACCAAACCAAATATCAAACCTATCTTAAGTTATATGATTTGACCCTATGGATTTAGCCAAAACTCCATTCAAATCAAGTCAAATTCAATTGATTTTCTCATGAATTAACTATTCCCTTAATCATCATCCCAAGTATAAATGAAATCTACAATCATCAAGCCAAAATTTATTTAATCAAATCAAACATAACCTAACCCATTTGACTTGAAATATCCAAATGAACCAAAGTACATTTGAACCCAAATCAATTACAATCAAAGCTATATATCAGTCCTAAATTTATATATAAATCCAACTAAACTCAATTCAACCCAAAATCAATTCAATTAAACCCAAGTGGTCCACTTGACCCAAAGTGACCAATTTGATCTATTTGAACCAAATTCCAATCCCACCCAAATTGGATTGAACCAAGCTTACAAAAATCTCCTATGATGATTGTTGATCACCCTTGATTGATCAATTGTCATCAATTGGGTCAAACCAAGTCTACTTGGTCATTTGACCAAGTCAACACTCTTAATCTACATGAACCAAAGTAGACAAATCTTAACCCAAGCCAAATTAATTGAAATCATTGATTCACACTAACTTATGATTAATGATTGAACCTGACTTGACCATCAATTGAGCCAAACCTAACCCAATTGGCCCTTTGACCCAAGCTGACCCAATTTGACTTAAAAGACCAAATTGCATCAAATCAAGATCTAACCCAAATTGATTACACTCAATGGCTCAAGTTCATTTCAAATTGATTATTGAACTTGACCAAAGCCATAATTGAATCTAATTTGACCAATTGGTCAACCTAACCCATTTAGCCTAAATTGACCTAAATGTTCAAATTGGCCTAAATCAAAATCAAAATTAAATCAATTCAAACCAATGACTACAATCATCTTCAATTAACCAATTGAACATGAGTCAACCCATAACCCAAACTAATTTGGCCAATTTGATTAAATTGGTCAACTTGACCCATTTGACCTACATGAATCCAAATGAGCCAAAATCAAATCTAAGCTAGATTAACTCAAACCAATTGAACCAAAGCACTTCAAATCATCATTTTAACTTCACCAAAGTCTTGGCTTGACCAATTTGACCAATTGGTCAACCTCCAGCCTAATTGACCCAATTTGAAGGGTCAAATTGAGCCAAACCCACTTGAACCTAGCCCAAACCCAATGGAACATGATCCAACCCATCCTAAACTCACTTAGGGTCAGCCTAAAATCAACCAAACCCAAATTGGGTCCAATCCAAGGCCTTGCCCATTGGATTTTCTTCCCCACATGGGATCAAACCCAAAATAGCAAGTCAACTCTTCCCCTCTCTTCTTGGCAGCCCCTCCTTACCCAAATGGGAACTTGAAATACTCACCTAGCCCAACCCAAGTAGGCTAGGTCGGCCATGCACCAAGGGGAGGTGAGTTAGCTTTCCTCCCCACACCTAACCGAACCCAAAGGATCTAGGAATGGAGGAACTGCCTTGAGCCATCCCCAAGCCCTCTGGCCAACCAAGTCGAGCCACCTAGGACTGACGTTGATAACTCTGGGGCTCGAACGATGGTTGATCGGCCAAAATTGAGGGATGAATCTCGTCCATCTGATCTAAGCGATGGGGGGATATACCCCCCTCATTTTAAGCCAAATCGGTCACTTGAACCTTTAAAGAGTTTGAGAGAGTGAATTCGAAATCCCAGAGCTCTCCCTAAGCCTCTCAAGCCTCCTCAACATTGGGATTCACTATTCTGAAATAGTGCAGCCTTCCACTCGATCCAACTCCCTCAATACTCAACTAAACTCAAATTAATTTCACCCACACCTTCTCGACACTCCGTTAAGCAAGAACAAATCACCTCCCATGCTCCCCAACCACCGGAGGCACAACTTTGATCAACGACAGCTTGCACAGTGAAGGTTCGTGGCCTTCAGAGTGAACGTCAAGGAATCCTCATGCGGGCTGATCAGCAAGGCTTTATCTATGTGTTGAAAATTTATATATATTCTTGCCATCATCTATCCCTCCTTTAGGAAAAGAGGATAAATGAAAATAGAAATATACCTAATATGCCTTGTTGGGATGCCACATAGATCCGTAGATGTTCTTATTAGGGTGATCCAGAACGGTATTGAGGAGAGGTGTACCATCTCAAGAGATAGAAGTTACCACCATTCAATGGACCTAATCACCTCAATAAGGACTCCTAAGGACTATGGGTCTTCGAAATGTACCAGAGATTCTTCTCCTACTTTACATAAAAAAGTAAAGCAGAGTTTATTTTAAACTAGATTCATTAAGTTCCCTATAGGGGTAAGCCCATAGTTAATTACATCCTAAGGAACAAAATTTCTTAAGAATACTCTTGATTTGGGTAAATAATCATTATCTCCAAAGATTTCAAAAAGGTAGGACTCTCAATCGATTGGTTTATTTTTAGAAAGTCAAGTGGGATTGATCAAGAGGAAGGAGTTCTTATCGAAGCCAAATGAAAACAAGTAGGGGATGCTTGAAATACTAAGAAGCCTAGTAAGCATCCCAAACTACCCAATGGTTGGGATTTATATTTTTGAAATTGAATTAATTTATTTGAGTTGAATTTTTATTAGAATGTTAGGGCTTATAACTCCATGATAGAAGGTTATAGAAATTCCTGAAAGGTGAGGATTCATGCTCATAGTCCGCAAAGGGAAGTAGGAACCTCTTAACCTAAATCTAGAGAGCTTTGGCGAGGGCCTAAAAACATAACCTAAATCTAAAGCAAAAATGGGTATTTAGTTTACCTCCATAAGAGAGGATAAATCACCCGACTGTTGGACTTACAACTGCCTGGGGGTGGCCGCCAACTAAGTCCTATGATTTTAAAATATGTAAGCAAGTCAAATACTTTTACAAGATAGCTAAACTGTTATTTATTTAGAAAGAGACTAAGTCCTTAAACACACTCCCTGAAAAACTATATCATGTAAGGCTTGATTTTAATGACTTAAATTTAATGCAAATTTTCATATATTTTATTTTTATTTTGGACAATCAATTTGACAAAGGCTTTATGATTCATATGCCTAATGCATGTAAAATTAGATTATGAGCTAAAATTAGCAAAATAAGGAGGTGTGTTTTCACCATGGCTCTCATAAGTCAAGCCAAGTTCTCTGGAAAAGGTGTAAGCCCTCCAATCAAGAGTAAAATAATATACTTTTTATGCATGATGTTATAAATGTAAGACAACATCGAGCTAAGGGGTTGCTAATTCTTTTATCTTATTTTATAACCTAAACTTTAGGTGAGGTTATGAGTTATTTATTTTTAATTTTGAGTTGATTAATTTGGTAAAATATTTATTTTTTTAAGAGCCTAATCATCATCTAGGATATACATCAAAGCAAGGAAGAAACTAAGAAAAAGATGTTATCTTAATGCACAAGTTAAATAAACATTAATCAATTTATAAAACTAGTGCAAAAGAGTATAATGCCATTCATGGCTGGGCTCCATCGCACAAACCCGAAAACAAATTGGGTAGTCAAGTCCTACCCTTATATAACCCGGATTACAAATAAATTAATTATAATTAATAAAGGAATTCATGTTATGGGGGTCTTCATTCTTCATTTCTTTTTCTTCTCTTCTTCTTTCTTCTGTGGTTCCTTCTTTTGGATGGTTAGAATATGGATACTGTAAAAGCTTCACATGGTACATAAGATGATATCTTATGATCAATATTAATCTTAATCCCCCATAACAATCATTCCAAAATCCTAATTATAAAATTATATGAAAATGGGTAAAAGAAAATCTAACTAACGCCTACAAAATAGAGATTTGTCAAATAAACCATACAATCTCAAGCATGTATATATATAAATTGGACTTAGTACCCTACACATGGGTAACCAAGTCCACCTAGCCTATTTTGAACTATGCTTAGGGGTATAAGCACCTGCACAGCAAAAGTAATTTTATATTCATATTACAGAGCCTCTTAAGCATAATCCCCTACAGAAGATATTGATTAGACTAAATCATCCTACCGTTCAGTCTATGCACATACACCCTAACATCTAAACTAAAATAAAACATCACAAAATAAAAACAAACATCAAACCATGCACCGCCCTAACCTAAAGCTAGAAATGATGACTTAGTCTAATGTGTGTGCTTTAAAAGATTTGTGTGGTATGCTTAGCTAGGCTTTAAGGTTTACATTTCCTAAGTGTGAAAAGTTCAACTTAGAGGGTGGTTTTATATAAGTTGTTTGATTGATTTAGTTTATTTTTATTTGATGATTTATTTATGTTTGAATGGATCTACAATTAATTACTAAGTTGAAAAGAGAGAGAAAAGAAAAGTACTTCTCTTTCCATCCCTATCTTAAGTAATTTCTAAAGTAGATTCATATTTGACTCTTATTTAGTGAATATTTTATTATGTGTTTTAATTAATCTTAAATTTAGATTTTCCTTAAACAAACCCATTCAAAAGGAAAGGTATTTTAAGATTAAGCAGAGTGAATTAATATCACAAAACACACATCATTTCATTTCTTGCCCAATATGTGTAACATAAATATGGATGAATCCTAAGCAAATTTACACATGCAAATAAAAATGTTTAGCACACTTTCATGATGGATGTTAAATGATATCACTTTAGGAAATTTGGAATGTTTCATGTATGCAAGATTTTATTAAGTAGAAAAGGGTGATTCTTTTATCCATTTTTCACATGCACATTTATATGTATGAAAGGCATAAGTGAGTATGACACCATTATTAGTACTAGGGGTGTAAGGTACAAGACCTACTTAGGGTTACTTAAAGTCTCACAATCCTAGGATTGTCCAGACTAATATACCACTTTTCTTAAATACATATACATGTACAAAAGAAATGAATGAAAAAAAAGAAAGATGCAAAAGTTTATGTTTGTTTGATTTTGGTTTGATTATTTAATTTATATGTGCAATGTAGAAATCTTTCTTAAGTCATGACATAGGAGTGTATAGGAATGGATTTAAGCAAATTTATGTCCTTTTCAAATGGATTATATACTTTGCAAATCTTACACAATCCTATGTTAAGAAGGAGAGGGAAAATCACATAACACATTTTATGCTATTCACATGCAAGCTCATAAGTACTTATAAATAACATACCTTTTAGTTTTGATGTTTAATTCATAAGTTTTAAAATAATTTTTAGATTTAATAGTGATAATAACCATTCATATCCTTACATTAGCCAAAATATGCAATTTGAGATAAAGGAAATATTTATTTTTTAATTTGATTTTTAAAAAGTATGACTGCATGATTTTCATATGGCATACACATTTAGCATGCTAGGAAAGAAATAAAGTGATGAAAGCATATAAATTTATTAACCCTAATTAATTCCTAAAGACAATCTATGAATAAGATTATTTAAAGTAAATCAAATTTGTTTTAAGGAGAGTTTGGGTTTTATTTGAGTTTGATTTTAATTTGAGAAATGTGTGATGAGTTTGCTGGTCCTAACCCATTCCCCCATGTGTGAGTTATTTAAGTTCAATTTTTAGGTAATTAGATCAATTTTATGCTTTGGTTAGGTTAAGGTGTACATTAAGTGTATTAATTACCCCTTATGTGTACCACTTTAACATATTTAATCAAATAATTGTGAGCCAATGATATGACATAAAATTGCACAAGGTATATAAATTAGCAATGCATCCTAGGAAAGAAAGGTACCTAATGCAATTGGTTCATAATTAATGATTAATTAAGTTAAAGGGTTTAATTTAAGTACTTTCAAAACCCTTCCCACACATGTGGGTTGGATTTTGATTTTCTTAAGCTACTTAGGTTATTGAGCACCTAAGCACCTACCCAAGATGAATTGATTAAGTTTTAGAATATTAAAAATTTTATCAAAGTAATTAAGCAAGTGATTATGGGATTAGCCCTTAATTAAGTTTAAATTAAGGAAGGAAAGGTGTTTAGGAAATGGATTAGAGAAAATTCTCCAAATCCATTCCATAAACCTCTTCTCTACTTAAATAAGGCTTAATTAACTTAATAAAGGGGTTAAACCACAATTCATATGCTTAATTATCCTTAATTACATAAAGAGAGTAAATAAGAATTCATTAATTGATCTCCCTAATTAACCCATCAAAAAATCCCAAGAAAATTAGGGGAGGCAGAAGTCATCACCCTAAATGCATATAAGAAGTTTGGAATTAATCAATGGGGTAATTAAGGTTATTAAGTTTTCATTAAAACCCTAATTCAAAAAATATGACTATTCAAAATCAATTGAAATTAATTTTAGATTATTCCTCTTTGAATTATCTTTCCAATGTTATTTATTTTGTATTTTTTTTAATTTTTCTATATTTAGTTATGATATTTTGAAGTTTATATGATTATTAAGTAATTAATCCCTTAATTATATGGCTAATCCCGTCGACGCCACGTGGAGGCTGACACGGTGCACACTTTCCACATGGCGCTATGGGAAAGGCCACTTAAGTTGTAACATCATAGTGCCTCATCAGTGGCGGTGCTACGCGCTTTCTCCCCATCCGTCAGATCTATGATCAGATGGTTGAGATCAAACCCGTGGTTCGTAAGGGGGGAATGAAAGGATCCTACGTGTCTTGATCATGGCCATCCATCCAAAATGCGTAGATGGATGACCCATGATCCGTCCCTGAGTTCTTCTGCAGGAAAGGAGCCATCCACCTTCCATGGCATGATCCGAGCTCAATTAAGCTTAGATTGAACTTAAATTCAATCCACACCATCATTATTAAATTCAATCCACACCATCATTATGCAGGAATTCTCTAGCAGTTCAAATTCTCTGATATTGGAGGGGTGAGAGCCTAAATATTTGAGGGGATTTGGTTGAGTGGATCTTCTTATGGAACAAGCTCTCCTTTAATTGGTCTTGGCCTTGATCAAGAGCACTCTTCCCGTAGCTTGAGGACTTGGATTAAGCTTTAGGCAAGTTCAATTTGATCCTCTCAAGAAGCTTGCAAGAGGAATTGAGCTCTAGTGGAGAGTTGAATGAGATTGAATTAGATTATGGGCTAAAATCAGAAAGATAAAGAGGTGTGCTTCCACCATGGCTCTCACAGGCCAAGCTAAGTTCTCTGACAAAGGTGGAAGCCCTCCAATCAATAGTGAAATAATATACTTTTATGCATGAATTTATAAAAGTAAGATAACATCCAGCTAAGGGGTTACTAATTCTTTTATCTTATTTTATAACCTAAGCTTTAGGTGAGGTTATGAGTTATTTATTTTTAGTTTTGAGTTGATTAATTTGGTAGAAGATTTTTTTTCTAAGAGCCTAATCGTCATCTAGGCCATACATCAAAGTAAGGAAAAAACTAGGAAAAAGATGTCATCTTAATGCACGAGTTAAAAAAATATCAATCAATTTATAAAACTAACATAAAAGAATAAAAGGCCATTTGTGGTCAGACACCATTGCACAAACTCAAAATTAAATTGGGTGCCAAGTTCTACCCTTATACAACCCGGAATACAAATGAATTAATCACAATTAAGTAAGGAATTCATGTTATGTGGGTCTTCATTCTTTATTTCTTCATTCTTCTTTTCTTCTTTCTTTTCTTTCTTCTTTGGTTCCTTCTTTTGGATGGTTGGCATGTGGATACTCCGAAGGCTTCACATGGTACATAAGATGAGATCTTATGACCAATGTTCATCTTAATCCCCCTTAAAAATCATTCCAAAATCCTATTTACAAAATTACATGAAAATGGGAAAAATAAAATCTAACTCCTGCAAAATAGAGATTAGCCAAACAAACCATACAGTCCTAAACATGTATATATAAAAATTAGACTTAGCACTCCACACATAGGTAACCAAGTCCAGCTGGCCTATTTTGGATTATGCTTAGGGTTATAAGCACCTGCACAACAAAAGCAATTTCCATTTTTATTACAATGCTCCTTAAGCATAATCCTATAGAAGATAATGATTAGACTAAATTGTCCTACCATTCAGTCTACACACATATATCCAAACATCTAGACTAAAACAAAATATCACAAAATAAAAGCAAACATCAAACCATGCACCGCCCTAATCTAAAGCTAGAAATGATGACTTAGTCTAAAGTGTGTGCTTTAAAAGGTTTGTGTGGTATGCTTAGCTAGGCTTTAAGGTTTACATTTCCTAAGTGTGAAAAGTTCAACTTAGAGGGTAGTTTCATATAAGTTGTTTGATTGATTTAGTTGATTTTTATTTGATGATTTGTTTAGGTTTGAATGGACCTACAATTAATTACTATGTTGTAAAGAAAGCGAAAAGAGAAAAGAATTCATTCCCTACCTTAAGTAATTTTTAAAGTAGATTCATGTTTGACTATTATTTAGTGAATATTTTATTATGTGTTTTAATTAATCCTAAGTGTAGATTTTCCCTAAACAAACCTATTCATATAGAAAGACATTTTAAGATTAAGTAAAGTGAATTAATATCACAAAGTACACATCATTTCATTTCTTTCCCAACATGTGTAACATGCATATGGATGAATCCTAAGCATATCTATACGTGCAAATAGAAATGTTAAGCACACTTTTCCTGATGGATGTTAAATGATATAACTTAAAAGGAAATTTGGAATGTTTCATGTATGCATGATTTTATTAAGTAGAAAAGGTGGTTCTTTTATCCATTTTTCACATGCACATTTATATGTATGAAAGGCATAAGTGAGTACGGCGTCATTATTAGCACCAGGGGTGTAAGGTACAAGACCTACTTAGGGCTACTTAAAGCCTCGCAATCCCGGGTTGTCCAGACTAATATACCACTTTCCTTAAACACATATGCATGCACAAAAGAAATTAATGGAAATAAAGAAAGATGCAAAAGTTTATGTTTATTTGATTTTGGTTTGACTGTTTAATTTATATGTGTAATGTAGAATTCCTTCTTAAGTCATGACATAAGAGTGCATAGGAATGGATTTAAGCAAATGTTATGTCCTTTTTAAATGGACTATTCACTTTGCAAATCCTACACAATCCTATGTTAAGAAAGAGAGAAAATCACATAACATATTTTATGTTATTCACATGCAAGTTCATAAGTACTTATAAATAGCATACCTTTCAATTTTGATGTTTAATTCATAAGTTTTAAAATAATTTTTAGATTTAATAGTGATAATAGCCATTCATATCCTTACTTTAGTCAAAACATGCAATTTGACATAAAGAAAATATTTCATTTTTAATTTAATTTTCAAAATGTATGAATGCATGATTTTCATATGGCATACATTTAACATGCTAGGAAAGAAATAAAGTGATGAAAGCTTGTAAATTCATTCACCCTAATTAATTCCTAAAGTCAATCCTATGAATAAGATTATTAAAAGTAAATCAAATTTATTTTAAGGAGAGTTTGGATTTTGTTTGAGTTTGATTTCAATTTGAGAAATATGAGATGAGTTTATTGGTCCTAACCCATTCCCCCATGTGTGAGTTATTTAAGTTCAATTTTTAGATAATTAGATCAATTTTATGCTTTGGTTTGCTGGTCCTAACACATTCCCTCATGGCATTCAGTTTTAGGTGTGGGTGGAGTAGTGAAGCTCCTATGTGCTTGAAATGAGTGGAGGAAGGATTCCCATGTGCCCATGTCCATGGGGGTGGTCAATTTTGACCTTAGATTGGGTTTGGCTAACCCAAACCCATTAGGTCATGTGCATCATGTCCATTAGTGACCACTTGGTCCACTAAGTGGATGCCAAGTGTCCATGAAAAGGAATTAACCAAATTCTAAGTGGTTATTTTAGATTACCCTATGGCCTAAGGGTAAAATGGTCATTTGGCTTGGATTTCAATTTGAATATGTTTGGTATGATTAAAAAATGGATTAGGCCAAGTTTCAGTGAATTTGGAGTTGGTTTGATATGATTTGGCTCATGTTGACCCATTTAGGTCTAAATAGGTCAACTTGGGTCAAGTTGACCAATTGGTCAAATTAGGTCAAACCAAGGGTTGGGTCAAGTTCACAAGACCATTTGAAATATTTTTGCATCATTGGTTTGGTTCAATTTGATTTATATTTGGTTTTGGTTCAATTGAGTTCATTTAGGTCAAATTGGTCAAGTTGACCAATTTGACCCATTTGACTTATTTGGGTTAAGTCATGGGTTGGTTTATGTTTCATTGCTCATTTAAAATGGATTGATATCTTTGTTTCCAATCAATTTGATTTATATTTGGATTTGACTCAATTTGACCTTTTAGGTCAAGGTGGGTTCAAGGTTAATTGGGCTAGGTTGGGCCTAATTGGCCAATTGGTGCTTTCGTCAAGTTCAACAATCATTTTAGAATGAATTTGACCCATAGGTTTCAATCCATTTGGCTTAGATCAAATTTTGATACATTATGACTTTTTAGGTCAAGTTGGGTCAACTTGGGTCAAATGGCTGGGTTAGGCTCAAATGATGACTTGGTCAAGTTTAAACATTGATCATGAATGAGTTTTGATCAATGGTTTCAATCAATTTGGCCTATGGTGGATTTTAGCTAGTTTAGGTTTCATTTTGGTTAAGTGTTGACTTGGTCAACTCTTAAGGTTAACTTGGTTTGACCCAATTTGAGTGATTGATCACCTTTTGATGATTGTTGCTCATAATGTGAGGCTTAGTTGGGCTTAGTTCAATCCAATTTGGGTAGGATTATAATTTTGCTCAAAATGGGTACTTTAGGTCACTTTGGTTAAAGTGGATCTAAGTAGGTCAAATGGCTTCATCAAAGTTTGATTTGAGTTTAATTGTACTCACATATGGACTTATGATTGAAATATAAATCTATTTGCAAGTGATTTGCAGTCAAATGAGTTTTTATTCATTTGACAATTTCAAGTTCAAAGGGTGAACATGAGTTTGACTTGGGTTTGATTTTTTAATTTAGTTTTGGTTTGATGATTGAAGTCTATGTTTATATTTGGATTCATGATTGCAGGATTGATTGAATCATGAAGAAAAATGAAGGTTTTGGCTTGATTTAAAATTGATTTGGCTAAGTTCAAGATTTTGACTTGAAGGCTTAGGTTGGATTTTTGATTGAATTTGAATTTGTTTTTTGAATTCATTTTGGATATTTGAATTTATATTTCATTTATATTTGTGAATATAAATGAGAATAAAAATGAGTTATGAGAAAATTCCTTGAATTTGAATTGATTTAGATTTGATTTCGGCTAAGTCCATCAAAGGACTTAGGAAATGTTTTTGATTTGGATTTGGATTTTGGATTTAGTTTGATTGATTTGAATTTCTATTTCATTTATATATGTGAATGTAAATGAAAATATAAATAGGTTATGAGAAAAGTCCTTGAATTTGAATTGATTTAGATTTGATTTAGACTAAGTCCATGAGAGGGAGTCAAAGGACTTAGAAAATATTTTTGATTTGGATTTGAATTTTAGATTTAGTTTGATTGGTTTGAATTTATATTTCATTTATATATGTGAATATAAATGAGAATATAAATGGGTTATGAGAAAATTCCTTGAATTTGAATTGATTTAGATTTGATTTAGGCTATGTCCATGAGAGGGAATCAAAAGTACTTAGGAAATATTTTGGAGTTTGGAATCGAATCATGAGCCTCAATCATAAGTTTCAATCATTTGGATTTGATTTGAGTTTTGAGAAAATCCATCAAGTTGGAACTGATTTTAGTTTGACTTGAAGGGAAAAAGTGAGGAATTTGGTCCAAGTTATAGGGTTGGCAAATTTTCCTAACACCCCTTAGGCATGACTTATTCCTATGGCTAACTCTTCTAAGTCTCTAGGATTAGGTTGAGTGTCCACCTAATCACTAGATGTCTCTTAAGACTAAGGAACTCTTAAAGTCTAAGAGAATTCCTATGTCTAATATGGAAGGGTTGAGAGCTCATTCTAAAAATGACGTCAATATCTCCACTAGACGAAGGTTCCTCAATCGATTGTGTCGCCGTTCTTAAGCTCCGATGAGGTAAATCCATTAAACTGTGATTTGTGAATTTTTTCTTTGGATTTTTAAAGGAAACTTGTATGTCATGCAAATCTGACCAATAGATCCTTTTAGATCTACCTCGTGATGGTGTGGGTTGAATCTCGAATCAATCCGAGATCGGGAGAGCTCAAATCGAGCTATGGAAGGTGGACGGTATCCATCTCTCATCGCTCAGGAGATGATAGGTCACGCACCATCCGTTCCATGTGATCAAAATAGACAATCGTGATTATTTATTGGATTTATCCAATTTTAATCCCTTAAGAACCGCAGGTTTAATTTGCATCGTCAATCTTAGGTGGAAGAGATGAAAGCGTCACGCCAACATAGCGTTGAGTTAGATGACTTTAAGTAGGCAATCCTGCAATTCCATGTGTAAAGTGTGCCACATCAGTGGCCTGCATGGCGCCGATGGGATTAGGCTTAATTAAGGCTTAATTAATGGATTTAATGGTGAAACTTTAAAAATTCATAATAAATTGTAAAAAAATAAAAAATACAAATAAATATTTATTTTGATGTATTTTTGAGGAGATTTATTTAAAATTAATTCTAATTGATTTTGAAGAGGGACTAAACTTGATTAAGGTTTAATTATAAACTTAATTAGCTAAATTACTCTTAATTACTTGAGTAATTATTCTCAAACTTTGTGTGTTAGTTTAGTGGGATGACTTCTATCTCCCATAATTTTCTTGATATTTATTGCTTGGTTAATTAGGGTAATTAACTATTTAAGCCCTAATCATGCTCTTAATTAGTTTAATTAAATAATTAACCTCTTAAATAGTAAAAATTAATTAATTGAGTACACTAATCACTGTTGAATAGCAAATGGGCAAGGGGAATGGGGTTTGGATCTCCTTCCTAACTTCTTTTCCTAAGCCCATTTCTCTTTAAAGGAAAATTAATTAAAATAAGAATAATCATGAGTTTAATTATTTAATTAAGTGGCTTAATTAATCAAATTAAAATCACAACCACATCAGATAATTAACAATGGATTTAAGGGTTCCACTTTATTTGTTTAATAACATAAAGACCCCTTTAAGGAAATTATGATTAACCCATAAGTGTGAGAAAATCATAAAAGTACTTAGTTAGATTCTTTAACTTAATTAACTCTTAATCATGAGCCATTTGCATTAGGTCCTTGTAGGATCATTGCACTTTTATTTTCTCACACATTCATCCCATTTTTGGCTAATAATTAAGTGGTTAATCAAATTAAATGAGCATAAGTAAGGGTAATTAATTGATTTAATTAAAGATCTAACTTAATTAACTCATAAAATGCACATAATTACCTTTTCTTAAATCAAATCAAACTACTAATGTGGGAATAAGATTAAAGCAACAAATAATTCTTCTCCTCTTTAAAATTAATCAAAATCCCAAATCATAAATCAATAATGAACTTTGGTGTTCTTTAAATGGGTTTATTTTATGTGATTGTCCTTAGGAAATAGTTTAATTGTATGAACCATGTGGTTATGTTTAGTTATTCTTTCCATGCACATTAAATATTGTATTTCATTTGGTTTCATGCATTCATATTTTCAAATAAAAAATAAATAAATGAAATGAGTTTCGTTTATGTAAGCTTGTATGTGTTGTCTTAATGAAATATATGTGTGACTATTATCACTAATAAATTCAAAATTATTTTTCAAAGTTTACAAATCAATTATAATACTTAGAGTGTTAATAATTATGAATATACATAGGATTTGCATGTGTTTATAATTTAAGCATATTAAATAAAGCTCTCTTTCTTATGATTCATATATAGATTTATATAAGTTTGAACAATAATGAGTATATAGTCTGGACATCTCAGGAATATAAGGCTTTAAGTAGCCTCAAGGAGGTCACTTGATTACTTCACTTCTTTGGTTTAACAACAACACATACTCGCTTGGTTTCATTCTTATGTATTTTGATATTAGAATTTAGATATAGCTTTAATTCATATGTCTAAATGATTTAATTTAAGAAAGTATAATCTGTGTATAGTTTTCATCTTAATAGTTGTGTATACATTTATATGTATTTAAAATAACAAGTGTCTAGTCTGGACATCCCGAGAATACAAAGATTTAGCTAGCCTCAAGGAGGTCATTTTATTACCTCACTTTCCTGGTTAATAATGGCATGTACTTGCATACATCTTCAATACATGTGTATGTGTGTTTAATTAAAAGATGAAGATCCCCCATTATTATTAAAAATGCATGCATTCATATTCACTTAAGTTATTTGCATGTGTTATATATAAGTTGGTACTGCCTTTCCCTTATTCATGTATATATTTACATAGGTTTGGAGTGTTAATGGGTATATAGTGTGGACATCCCGAGAATACGAGGCTTTAGCTAGCCCCAAGGAGGTCACCTGATTACCTCACTTCCTTGGTTAACAATGACACGTACTTATATGATTCCATACTTATATATTTTGGTATTAGAATTTGGATAAAACTTTAATTTATATATTCATATAATCCAATCAAAATGAAAACATAAACTTCAAACATATACATATATTCATCATTCAAGTATGCTAAAATATGTTGTATGTATAGTTACACTTAGGATTAAGTTATATGCATATTACATGTGATGGAAAGGAATGAATTAGTATATTTCATGTGATAGTAATTCAATTATGCTAACCTTAAGAACCCTTTCATGTTGGATAAGGTCATTTAGAGTTAACTTAAACTTAGGATTAATTAAAAATCATTTAATAAACCATTCACTGAAGAGAACTAAATCAAATTAGCATGCTTTAAAAGTGGCTTAAGGTAGAGATGAAAGAAGGTAATCCTCTTCCTTATCTTTGCAACACTTAGTTGCTAAGTATAAATCACATGAAATAAAAATAAAATATAAATTAAAATACATAAATCGATTAAACAACTTCAAATGAAATCCACCAACATGATTAATTAAATAGTTTCAAACTTAGAAAAATACAACTCTAATGTTTAGTTAAGACATACCACACAAGACTTTAACACACACATTAGAATTAAGTCACCACTTGAGCTCTATGTTTGGACGGTGTATGATATGATGTATGTTTTGTTTTATGATATAATATTTTAGACTGGATGTTAGGGTGTATGCTTCGTAGACTGGATGTTAGGCTGCTCTTAGCCTAATCATATTTTCTGCAAGGGATTGTGCTTAAGGGGATGCTTAAAAATAAATATAAATCCTCTCTTTCTTGTTTGCTTAAACCCCTAAGCATTATCAAAGTTAAGATATGTGGGCTTTGTTACCCATGTGGAGAGTGTTAAGTCTAAACTATACATATAACTTGGATTGCATGTATTTTAGCAAACCTCTATTTTGTAGGTGTAGTTAGATTTACTTTTTCCTATATGAATGTAATTTAATAATAGAAATTATGATTAGTGTTATGGGGTTTAGGATGAGTAGTGGCTAGAAGGCTTAGTCCTAGGAGGCCATGTGATGCCTTTGAAGCAAGCACCATCCAAATAAAAAAAAGAGCAAGCCAAATCAAGAGAATGAAGGAGGAAGATGGGAGAGTAAAGAATGAAGAAACCCATAGCATGTATTCATTCTAAATTATAATTATTCTTTCATATACCGGGTTGTATAATGGTAAAGCTCAGCAACCCATATTTTCTCTTTTCGGGTTGTACAGTGGAGCTCAACCGCACCGGCCTCCTATTCTTTTGCGGTAGTTTATGAAATTGATTGATGATTTATTTAAATTGTGCATTAGAAATGGCATGATTTTCATAGCTTTTTATAATTGATGCTTTAATGTGTGGCCTAGATATGGTAGGCTCTTAGGATAAAATAAATTTTCTACCCAACTAATCACTCATAAATAACTCATAATCTCATCATAAAGCCTAGGATATAAATACGATAATTAAAAGATTTAGGAACCTCTTAGTTGTATGGTTGTATGTCTCACATCATGCATATCATTTTGAGTCACTTTTGCAAAATGAGGGCCTCCATCCTTACACGTATAGGGACCACTTAACTCATGAGAGAAACCCCTATCGATGGAGCTTCACCCTCTCTCTTTTGATTTGGCCAACAATCAAATTTTATCATGCATCTAAGCATATAAAAATCCCAAAGCCTTTATCAAGAATACCACGTCCAAAATAAAAATAAAAATATGAAAAGATTTTGTATTTATAGGTTAAGTCTTATGCTCATACCACTCATGCTCTAGTCTCTTAGGGAGTGGGTTTAGGACTTTAGTCTATTTTCAAATAAATAACTACCGTAGTTATCTTGTAATTCATAAGACCAGATTACATTATTTAAAATTATATGAGAAGTTAGTTGGCAGCTACTCTATGCGGTTATAAGTCCAGAAGTCAGACAGTTTACTCTCTCTTGTGGAGATAAACCCTTATGTCCACATGTCATTTAGATTTATGTCACACTTTAGCTTGTGCTAAAGCTTCCTAGATTTAGGATCCGAGGTAGCTGTTTCCTTCGACCTACAAGTATAAGTCATCACCTCTTAGGCATGTCCACAACCTTGTGTTGTTAGATTATAAGCCCTCGTAATCTAATTAAATTTAATTCAAATGAATAAATCTCTTCACTTTCAAATATATAAAGTTCAATCATAGGATAGATTGGAATGCTCACTAGGCCTCATAGTATCATGAGCATTTCCTACTTCTTCCCTTTGGATTCCAAAAATAAGTCTTCTCCTTGAACTTTCCAAATTTATTTTTCAAACATAACCAATCATTTGATAGTCTAACCTTAAAATCTTTGGAGATGATAACTATCTACTTTAATTGAGAGTATTCTTAGGGAATTTCATTCCCTATGATGTAATTAACTATGGAGGCTTGTCTCCAAAGGGAACATATGAACCTGGTTTAATATAAACCTTGTTTTATTCATCCATGTAAAGGAGGGGAAAAATCTATGGTATACTCGAAGACCCATAATGCCTCAAGAATCCTTATTAATTGATTAGGTCCATTATAGGGTGATGCCTCTATCTTTCGAGATAGTACATCATACCTCAATGTTAAACCCGATCACCTCAATAAGTATCCCCTATGATCTGCGTGGTGCCCCCCCCTCACATCCAAAAAAAAAACACCACAATGAGTTAATTATTGATAGAATATATAATAAATGACATGCTAGAAATTACTCACTTAACAAGAATGTCATAATTTAATGATTTGTTGATTAGGCATAGTTTTTAAAGAATCATTTGGGAATACATCATTATCAAATTATCAAGCTAAATAAGCGAAAGGAAGACATATATGTTGTCATTCAACATATGGATCATTCTAAACACTAAGTGAATTTAAGTTTAAATAGTTCAAACTAAGCCCATAGGCAAAGCTAAAAGAACATATACACTTATGTTTTTGTTACCTAGACTATAGCGATGAATAGCTATGGTGTTTGTTTTTGTGTGTGTTTTGAGTGTGTGTATATATGTGTGGGGACACCACACAGATCTGAGGATGTACTTATTAGGATGATCGGACACTACATTAAGTAATAGAGTAAAGGTAGAACTCACTACCCTATAATGGACCTGATCACCTAATAAGGACTCCTAAGACATAATGGGTCTTCGAATATACTAGAGATTTTTCCCTACTTTACATAAAAAAGTAGAGCAATTTTTATTTAAACTAGGTTCTTTAAGTTCCCTATAGAGGCAAGCCTCCATAATTAATTACATCTTAAGGGAAGTGAATCCCTTAAGAATACTCTCAATTAAACTAGGCGATTGTTATCTCCAAAGAATTTAAAGATAGGACTATCAACAAATTTTATATTTCAAAATCAAATCAAGGGAGAGATCAAAGGGAGAGATTATCAAAAGGAGATGAGTAGGAAATGCTCATGATACTAGGAAGCCTAGTGAGCACTCTAGTCTATCCTATGGTTGGGCTTTATGTATCTGAATTCTGAGGTGATTTATTTATTTGAGTTAAATTTTTATTAAAAATCTAGGACTTATAATTTCTAAATTATAATATTATGGAAATGCCTAAGAAGTGAGGATTTATGCTTGTAGCCCGCAAAGAGAAACAACAATCCATATCTTAAATCTAGGGAGCTTTGACGAGGACCAAAATATGACCTAAATCTAAAGCGAAAATGAGTATATGATTTACCTCCACAAGAGAGAGTAAACCACCTGACTGCTGAACTTATCACCGCTTAGCATGGAATCCAGCTAACACCTCCTACGCTTTAATTCCATTTAGGTAAGTCATATGCTTTGCAAGATGGTTAAGCTATTATGTATTTAAAAGAGAAACAAAGTCCTTAAACTCACTCCCTAAGAGACTAGATCATGAAGGGCATGAATAATGACATAAATCTAATATAAATTTTGTCAAGTTTTATTTGATTTTTGAACTTTTTATTTTGACATAGGCTATAGGATTCTTTATGCTTAAATACATGAGAAATTGATTATGGGACTAATCAAAAGAGAAAGATGTATCTTTCTATCAAAGAAACTTATAGGTTAAGCCTTTATTCTCTGGCACAGATGAAAGCCCTTTCTTAACAAGAGTAGAAGAATGTGACATGCATGATATTATACATATAATCATCCTATTAAGGGGATTGCTAAATAGTTTTATTATCTTGATTTAATTCTTAGGCATTTATGTGAGGTTATGCGTTATTTCAAAATTTTAGTTATGAGTTGTTAGTTGGATAAAAATAAAATTTTTGTCCTTAGAGCCTAATCACATCCAGGCCACACATTAATCACCAATCATAAAGAAACTATGAAAAAATATAATATTTCTAATGCCCAAGCTAAATAAAATATCAAATAATTTTATAAAGTTATCGCAAAAGAATAAATGGTCGGTGCGGTCAGGTACCGCCGCATAACCCGAAAAGAAATGTGGGTAGCCGAGCTCTACCCTTATACATCCTGATATAATGAAAGAATAATTACAATTATAAAATGATAAGTATTATTGGGGGTCTTCATTCTCCATTCTTCACTCTTTATCTTTTATTTCTTCACTTTGCTTTGCTCCATTTCTTTCTTTCACTTGGTTTGGTTGAGATGTTGTTTTCTCCAAAGGCATCACATGGTGTATAAGACTTGGTATAATAACCAATGTTCATCCTAATCCCCCCATAACACTTATCATAATCCTAATGCAAAAAGTGCATTAAAAGAGATGGAAAGCAAATCTAGCTCACCTGCAAAATAAGTGTTAGTTAAACACACCATACAACCCAAACAATTATATGAATAATTTGGACTTAGCACCCCACACATGGGTAACCAAATCCACTTGTCCTAACTTGGCCTATGTGATGTTGGGCATCATCATCACCGTCGATGTCATCATCATAAAGCTTAAATCCATGTATTGGGCCTTTTGTTATAATTTAAGTTATGTATTATTGGGCTTTTATATTTTGTATATGTCTTGAGCTTATATGTATTGGGCTATTCTTATGTCATGGCTCATGAGTTATTGTAGTAGGTATAATATTTTTGGTAGGTATGGAATGTGTGGTAAGTTTGATAACGGTGATAGGTTTGATAATGGTGATAAGTTTGGTAGTAGGTGGTAGTAGGTGTAGTTATGATGGTGTTAGGTTTGAGTTTGGAGTTAGGTTTGAGTATTCTTAACTCTCTCTTTCAATCCTATAAATAGGGACACTTTTGTAATGCTTGGCACTTGGATTTGGAATAAAAGTTATATTTTAAATTTCTTTTACTAGTCTTTTGTGTGCTTTCCTCCTGAGTGACGGACTACTTGAGTGTGTGAGCTCACAACCCTTAGAGAAGGACTTCTAAGGAAGGAACGTGATCTCCACAATGATGGACTATTTTTAGTGGTCGACTTCAACTTATCCCCGCTTCGCTGCTGATTATTTTAAAATTGCTACAGGTTAGATCGTTCATAAATTTTTTATTATTTCTTTGCACTTATAAGATTCAGATCTCTAGTGTGGTTAACATAGCTTTAATCAAAATCTTTTCAACTTCACTAAATTCATAATATTGTGAATGTGCTCAATAGTAGTGTGCATTTATCATTACTCTTATGTGAGGATTTAAGAATTATTGATGTAATAAATATCATATCATAAAAGGAACTCTCGTCCTACATCATATTTGGTATCAGAGCAAGTATATTTCATTGGGAACATCTTGTTTACTATTGAGTTTTATTTTTGCATTAGAGTAATCTTGTAATTCATTGTTAAAAAAAAACATCCAAAATTTTTATCTAATTAGGGCATTTACTTACTTTTTTTAATCGTGTCTTTAATTTCATTACATTGCATATTTAAAAATAAAATTTTAATCAAGTCTTATATATCAAGATTAATCTTTAGATGAAAAAAATATGATTCTTATGAATTTTTTACTAGAAAAAATACAAAAGCTTACCTTATGCACCAACAAACCTATAATGAATTCCAAAAAAGATTTGAAGCCTTAGAACAAAAAGTAGGTAAGCTTACAACACATTCACCGTAGCCCAATCTTAGAACACCAACTTGAAGAGAGGGAAGGTCATCCACAATCTCATCTTCCTCTCCTCCTCATCCACATTCTCTATTAGACCCGTTATACTAAGAATAACTTTAATGAATATCCTAAGTTTGATAAGGTACTTCCTCACCTACCTCATCAAATAGGAAGACAATTAAGATGAGATGAAGGATATGCTCATCGAACTCCTTATGAGCATTATGCTTGACATTATGAAAAGCCATTATTTAGTTTTGTTCCCTCTTGATGTACACTTAGAGAACCTGATGATAAGATTATTTGTAGGGTTAAAAATGATCCACCTACTTTTGATGGTCGACTTGATCCTAAAATTTTCTTAGATTGGTTAGTAGAAATGGACTAATATTTTGATTGGATGCCCATGTCAGAAGAGAGACAAGTTCATTTTGCCTGCATGAAACTAACTAGCCATGCTAAGAATTATTGGATTAATCTCACACAAAAATTTCAACGATTAGGACAACCACTTATTGCTTCTTGGAATGAGATAAAAGAAATTTTAAAGCAAAAATATGTACCATTAAATTTTGATGATCAACTTATGGATGAAATAACTATGCTTAAACAAGGATCTTTAACTATTGTTGAGTATATGAAATGGTTTGATGAATTGACATGTTGTGATGTTAGAGAGGATCACCTACATTCTAGATTTAGATTGAGTTATGAACTAATATTCATAATGAAATGATAACGAGAAATTTATTCTCTTGAGGATGCATTTCGAGTGGCGTAAATTGAACAATATCTTAGATCACAACCTTATAAGTGATTCACAACTTCATCTAGAAACAACTCTCAATCTCATGTTACCCCTCCTACCTTAGCATTTCCTAAAGGACTTAGTGAAACAAAAGTAAAAGCTTTAATGGGAACATCTGGTTCTAAGATTTCTAGCATTACTTATTTTACATGTGATAAAATAGGTCATTATGCAAGTACTTGTCCTTGTCAAAACTTACACTTAGATTATGAAAATGAGGATCAATAAAATAAAAATATTGACAATCAAATTGCAGTTGACCCTTGTGAAGAAGCTAGTGATGCAGAAGAAGCATTAGATGAGTCTCATATAGCTATTATGCGTTGTGTATTAGCTATTTAATATTGATTGGAGGTGCACATTAATTTTCCAAACTTATTTTAAGAGTGGTTAAAAGACGTATAAATTAATCATTGATAATGGCAGCTGCATGAATATTATTACTACCTCTACTTTGTCTAGAATGAAGCTTAACCCAGAGACTCATCCACAGCCTTATAAGGTTGCTTAGGTAGATAAGACCTATATCTCTATATCTCAATGTTGTCTTGTACCCATTCAATTAGGAGAATATAGTGATAAAATTTGGTGTGATGTTCTTCCCATGGATGTTGCTCATATACTTTTAGGTAGACTTGGCTTTTGATATGGATGTCACAAATTATGGCGTCTAATACATATGCTTTCAATTTTCAAGGTAAGAGAATTGTATTAAATCCAGCTAAGCCTAAAGAGGTCACTCCACTTCAACCCCAAAATTCTTCTCCCCCCATAGAAAAGAAATCACTACATATTATTAATAAACATCAATTTCAATAAGAGATTAATGGGAATATCATTTTTGAATTAGTTATCCCAACCTCTGAAAATCAAACTTGTGTTAATCCATTCTCATCTAAAGTAGGTGAAATTTTATCGGAATATCAAGATATTTATCCCGAAGAAATTCCTAGTGAGCTTCCCCCATTAAGAAGTATCCAACATGCCATAGAGCTAGTTCCTGGATCATCACTCTCAAATTTGCCACATTATCGTATGAACCCAAATGAACATACACAGTTAAAATGATAAGTTTATGATTTATTAACAAAAAGATTTATCATGAAAAGTTTATCTCCATGCACAGTGCCTGCTCTTCTTATCCCAAAGAAAGATGATACTTGGCATATATGTGTAAATAGTCGTGCTATAAATAAAATTACTATTAAGTATAAGTTTCCCATACCTGGACTTGATGACATGTTAGATATGATGGTTGGATCAATAATTTTATCTAAAATTGATCTTAGAAGTGGTTATTATCAAATTCGTATGAGAGAAGGTGATGAATGGAAAACAACCATGCAGACAAAAGATGGTTTATATGAATGGCTAGTAATGCCTTTTGGATTGACTAATGCTCCAAGTACATTTATGCGAGTGATGACTCATATCTCACGGTCGTTTATTAGAAAATTTTTAGTTGTGTATTTTGATGATATTTTAATTTTTAGTCAAACTAAGAGCGATCATGAGAATCATTTATGACAAGTCTTTAAAGTGCTTCAAAAAAAAGATTATATGTTCACTTTAAAAAATGCTCATTTATGATGTCTTCAGTAATCTTCTTAGGATTCATTATTTCTTGTGATGGCATCTCTAGATCCCAAAAAAAAAATTCAAGTGGCCTACCCCAACCACAATTCATGATGTACATAGTTTTCATGGGTTAGCCACATTTCATCGAAGGTTTATTGGTGGATTTAGCAATATTATGACCGATAACTCAATGTCTTAAAAAGGGAGACTTTATTTGGACAAAGGCAGTTGTTGATGCCTTCTCTAAAATTAAAGAACTTTTAACAAGTCCACCGATATTGAAATTGCCAAATTTTGATAAAGTATTTGAGGTATCATGTGATGCTTCTAGAGTTGATATTGGAGGTGTTCTTAAACAAGAAGGTATTGCTTTATTTAGTTAAAAATTAAATGAAGCACTTCGTGGAAAAATTTTATGCAATTCCTGCCTTCATCTATCCCCCTTTCTTTTGGAAAAGAGGATAAATGATATATATATATATATATATATATATATATATATATATATATGTTATAGATATGGATGTTCCAAGGTGATGGGTATGACATTGGGAGAGGTGTACTATCTCGGGATAAAGTCACCACCCACAAATGAATCACCCCAATATGGACTCCAGGACAATGGGTCCATATATCAAAGATTCTTCTCTACTTTACATGGAAAGTAAAGTATGGTTTATTTTAAACTTGGTTCATTAAATTTATAGCAAGCCCCAAAGTTAATCATAAGGAATGAGATCCCTTAGGAATACTCTCGATTAAGATAAATGATTGTGTCTCCAAAGATTTTAATAGGTGGGACTATCAATCGATTAGTTTATTTTTGAAGATTAAATGTGATTGATCAAGGAGAGGGAGTTATTATCGAAGCCAAAGGAAGATAAGTAGGAAATGTCCATGATACTAGGAAACCTAGCGAGCATCTCAAACTATCCTATAGTTGGGCTTTATATATTTTGAAATTGATTTAATTTATTTGAGTTGAATTTTTATTAGAAATTTAGGGCTTATGATTCCACAAGATAAGATTATGAAAATGCCTAAGAGGTGAGGATTTAAGCTTGTGGCCCACAAAAGGGAAAAGCAACCTCATAACCTAAATTTAGGGAGCATTGGTGAGGGCCAAAAACACAACCTAAATCTAAGGAGAAAATGGGCATTTGGTTTGCCTCCATAATAGAGGATAAACTACTCGTCTACTTGGACTTACAACCACCTAGGGGTGGTCGTCAACTAACTCCTCCTATAATTTTAAATTCATATAGGTAAGTCATATGCTTTATGCAAAATAGCTAGGCTGTTATTTATTTAGAAAGAGATTAAGTTCTTAAACTTACTCTCTAAAGAGACTAGATCATGTAAGGGCATACTTCAAATGACATAAATCTAATGCAATTTAGATTTCATTTTATTTTTATTTTGGATAATTATTTTGACTTAGGCTGATAGGATTCATATGCTTAATACAAGAGAAATGAGATTATTGGCCAAAATCGATGAGGAGGTGTATTTCACCATGGCTCTCAAAGGTCAAGCCAAGTTTCTCAAAGGTGAAACTAATCAAGAGTGAAAATAATATGCATTTGTGCATGATATTATAAAAGAAGTGCTCATCCACCTAAGGGGTTGCTAATTCTTTTATTTTGATTTTTAGCCTAAGCTTTAGGTGTGGTTATGAGTTCTTTATTTTTAATTTTGAATTGTTAGATTTAGTAAAAGATTTATTTTTTTCTAAGAGCCTAATACACATCCAAGTCGTACATAAAATAAGGAAGAAACTAGGAAAAGGATGTCACTTAATGCATAAGCTAAACAAATCATCAACCAATCTATAAAGTTAATCGCAAAATAATAAGAGACCATTGTGGTCGGGTACCACCGCACAAACCTAAAAAAAATTGGGTAGCCAAGCTCTACCTTTATACAGCCCAGATTATAAATGAATTAAATACAATTAGGCAATGAACTCATTGTTATGGGGGTTTTCAAGCTTCATTTTTCATTATTCTTCTTTTCTTCTTTCTTCCTTGGTTCCTTCTTTTGGATGGTTAGAAGGTGGATGCTCCAAAGCTTCACATGGTGCATAAGATGAAATCTTTTGACCAATGTTCATCCTAATCCACATAATAATCATTCCAAAATCCTAATTATAAAAATTACATTAAAAGGAAAAGTAAATCTAGCTAACACTTGCAAAACAAAAGTTAGCTAAACAAACCACCAATTCCCAAGCATGTATATTGGACTTACCACCGCACACATGGGTGGCTAAGTCCACCTGGCCTACTGGATTATGCTTAGGGGTATAAGCACATGCACAATAAAAGCATTTATATTTTTATTTATTACAGCACTCCTTAAGCACAATCCTCTATAGAAGATAATGGTTAGACTAAGATCGTCATACCATTTATTCTACGCACATACATCCTAACATATAGACTAAAATATATATCATAAAATAAAAGCAAGCATCAAACCATGCACCGTCCTAACCTAAAGCTAGAAGTGATGACTTAGCCTAATGTGTGTGCTTTGGAGGTTTGTGTGGTATGCTTAGCTATAGATTTAAGTTAGAATTTTTTAAGTGTGAAGGATGTTCAACTTAGAGGAGGGTTTCATTTAAGTGATTTAATTATTTTGGATTGATTTTATTTTATGCTTTGATTAGGTTCAAGTGAATCCTACAATTAATTACTAAGTTATAAAAAGAGAAGAGAACTTCTCTTTCCTTCCCCAACCTAAGTAATTTCTAAAGTGGATTCATATTTTATTTTTGTTTAATGAATATTTTAATTAGGTATTTTAATTAATCTAAAGTTTAAATGAACTCTAAACAAACCTATTCAAAAGAAAGGCATTTTAAGATTAAGTAAAATGAACAAAATTCATAAAATATACAGCACTTCACTTCTTTCCCAACATGTATAACATGCATATGAATGAGTCCTAAACATATCTATACATACAAATGAGAATGTTTAACACACTTTATGATGCATGCTAAGTAATTCATTTAAGAAAATTTGGATGTTTATGATGCATGATTTTCATTAAGTAGCAAAGGGATTTCTTATCCAACTTTCACATGCACATATGAATGTATTAAAGGCATAAGTGAGTATGATGCTATTGTTAACCAGAGGTATAACGTACAAGACCTACTTAGGATTACTTAAAGCCTCACAACCTCAGGATTGTCCAGACTAATATACAACTTTCCTTAAATACAAGTATGTGTACAAAAGAAATGAATGGAAAAGAAAGAATGCAAAGTTGGTGTTGGTTGATTTATTTTTGTTTATGAAATTTATATGTGCATCCTTCTTAAGTGATAGTATAAAAATGAATAGGATATGGAATTAGGAAAGTGTTAGGTTCTTTTCAAATGAACCATACACCTTGCCAAATCCTATTCAAAATTATACTAAAAGAGAAGAGAAGGAAAACCTACACTAAGCACATCCTTATATTTTACTCACATGCAAACTTATAAATAAGATATAAGTGACACACTTTCAATTTTGATAATTGATTCATATGTTTTGAAAATAATTTGAATTTAATAGTGATAATAGCCACTCATATTCTTACTTTAGCCAACACATGCAATTTGACATAAAGAAAACATTTTCATTTTAAATTTGATTTTTGAAAAGCATGGATGCATGAAACCATATGACATACATATTTAGCATGTTGGGAAAGAACTAAAGCAATGAAAGCATGTAAACACATTCACTTTAATTAAATCCTAAAGACAATCTTATGAAATAAGAAAGCTTAAAGTAAATCAAAGTTTGTTTAATATGATTTTTGTTTGATTTAGAATTTGATTGAATTTTGAAGATGTGAATTGAGTTTGCCATTCCTAACCCATTCGCACATGTGTTTGATATTTTTGTTCAAATTTTAGATGATTAGATTCATTTTATATTTTGATTAGGTTAAGGTATGAATTAAACATGTTAATTACCCCTTACTTACACCACCTTAGCATAGTTAATCAAATAATTATGAGCCAATGAGATGACATAAAATCTCACAAGGAATTTAAATTTATAATGCACCTAGGCTAAAGGGTTTAACTTAAGTAATTTCAAAACACCCCTAACACATATGAGTTGAATTTTGATTTTCTTAACTGAACTTAGGCTCTTGAACACCTAAGCATCTACCCAAGTAGATTAATTAAGTTATGGAAAGTTTTAGAATTCTAAGATATTAATTAAGAGGGTAATTAGTGAATTAGCCCTTAATTAAGAGAGGATTAAGAAAGAAAAGGGGTTTAAGGAATAGCTTAGGGGAAATACCCTAAAATTATTCCCTAAATCTCCCATTCATTGAATCAAACCTTAATCAACTTCAACAAAGGATTAAACCACTAATAAAACCCTTAATTATCCTTAATTATATAAAGGGAGTAATTAGGAAATAAATTAGCAATTTCTCAATTAAGCCACCAATAAATCTCAAGAAAATTAGTGGAGGTAGAAGTCATCCTCCAAAATACACTCAAGAAGTTTGAGATTAATCATGGATTAATTAAGGAGTTATTAACACATTAAAATTTTAATAAGATTGATTTGCAGCTTGACATGAAGGAAGGAAGGTGAGGAGTGGTTCAAGCTAAGGGTAGAAAAATTTTCCTAACACCCTTTAGGCATGACCTATTCTTATGGCTAACTCTTCTAAGTCTTTAAGGCTAGGTTGAGTGTCCACCTAATCACTAGATGTGTCTAAAGACTAAGAAACTCTTAAAGTCTAATAGGAGTCCTATGTCTAAGATGGAGGGGTTGAGGGTTCATCCTAAAAAAAGAGGTCAACAAAGGGCGCCCAATAGGTGTGGTGTGACTGACAAGGAACACCGCACGTATTGGTGTTGATCAAAATGATCAACAACACTGAAAGATCACAAACACCAACATAAATAGTCTATCTGTAACCCAAGGTGAAGAAAGAATCCAGAGATTAGTGCAATGTGGCTCTACTTATGTCCAAGACATAAGAGAGAGAGAGAGAGAGAGAGAGAGAGGAATCCACTAAGGGATAGAGCATGTGAACCTACCTTCCACTATGGAAGTTGTTTCAAGTCATCCACAAGGGGATGAGAGGTTTGATTTTATTTAAGTCTCGCTGAGGAAAATTTTCCACTAGGGAAGAGGGTTGAATTTGTTTCATTTTTTTAGATTTGGATTTTGAGATAGACCATGTTGGTTTGTGATGGACTGCATTAAGTAGGAGCCCCGAAGGACGAGACCTAACTCAGATTTAACAATCTCAAGGGGTAGTCTACTAAACATGTAGTAGGACTAGCCAACCAAAGATGCCTTTGGTATGCTAACTAGGAAGAAAGCATAGTAGACTTACATCCTCCAAAGTAGACTTACTGGGTAATCTATTGGCAAGACAAAGATTGAACCAACCTAAGGTGACTATTATTGAGTGAATGCCACTAGGGGACTTAGATCAACTCAATGATAGTCAAATATCATTTTTAGTTTTATTTTGATGGATTTCATTGATTTGTGATGGATCATACTGAGAAGGAGCTTATATTAGCCTAGACCTATCTCATTTATCAACCAAAGGGAGTAGCTTCAACATGGGAGAACTATCTAACCAAAGGAGTGCCTTTTGGTTTGCAATGATCAATTTGAGGGAAGAAAGCTCGGGGACTCATATTCTCCACTAGAAAAGATCACTAGGGTGATTAAATGCTTTGGGAAACAAATCTAACCTAACCTAAGGTGCCCGTCAATTTACAACAATCATGCTTGAAAGAATGCATCATAGTCTTTCATCTTCCAAAGTGGAATGATTGATGGGGTAACTTGCTTATGGCAAAATAAATTGAACCCAACCTAACGGAGACTATGGAGTGAGTGCCGACCTGGGGATTTATCTCAACTAAGGTAGTCAGGCAATTCCTATAGAGAGTTATGCTAACACTGCCTTAAAGATAGGATGTCTGCTTAGGAAAAGGGGCCCTTTGGAGGCTTGAATTCCTAATCCACAAGCAAAAATTTTATTTATTTGTTTAGTTTATTTATCATGGGCCCTGTTAGTTTGCAAGGGATCAAACTGAGAAGGAGATCATATGAACCTAAACCTATATCAGATTTACTCAACCAAGGGAGAATCTGTGTATTCGTTAAACAAATTCTCCAACAATGTGGGGGCTACTAAAATGGATCCAATCCAAAGTAAGTGTCTAAATAAAGGATGTGATCCCAATAGAGTGCCCATAGGGGATGGGCCGCTAAGGGCTTAATCCAAATCGAAAATGACATGGCTAGTCATATATCAATAGGTATTGGTCCAACTCAAGGAGAAAGGGGGACTCACATCGCCAAGAGTGGTATCCACCGTGAGTCATCGATAGTGAACATCAACCAACCTAAGGTGCTTGTCGTTTTGCAAAATCGCCTAGAAGAAAGCTTGGGACTCACATCCTCTATGTTGAACTAATTGGATATGCCTTCTGATTATCACCTGGGGTGCTACCGAGTGAATGCCAGGGGACTTATATGACTCAAATGTAGTCAAGAGAAAGGAGCCTCTAGGGACTTATCCTAAACCTCAAATATACTGACCTAGATCATGATGATTAGTTCAAGAAGAAAGCATGGGACTCACATCTTCTTAAACAAATCAACATGGGTTTTATGGTCAAGTAAGACTACCATACTAACAAGGCACTCATTTTGCAATGGTCAAGTTAGAAGAAATTGGGGACTCACATCTTCTAAATAAGTGACCACTGGGGTGACATACTAATAAGGTAGCATGTAGTCCCGACCTAGAGTAGCTAATGAATGAGTGCCACGAAGGGCTTGCTCCATATCAAAATAGCTCGAGATAAAAGATTTTTGTTTGTTATTATGCATGTGTTAAAGGGAATAGGATGCCTCTGGGGACTCTTACACCTACCTTAAACATGCTAGGGGATTTGATAAAATGGTGCCATCAAAGATTCCCACTAAGAAAGGATAGGGTTTTCTCACCCAACTAGTTATGCTAATCAAAATAGGATGCCTCTGGTTCTCTTACACCTATTCTAATAGCATCGGAGATTGTGTTTGGTGAAAGAGGATAGGATGCCAGGGGACTCTTACACCTACCCTAAACACGCCATGATTTCAGATAAGCAAACAACGCTTTGAAAGAAGAGAAGATTTGATGAATGGAATCGATTTTGTTCTTTTTATTAATTATTTTCAAACATGATTTTTTTCATGGGTAATATTTCTTAAATAAAGCCCATTAATTGAAGCATGGTGTTCCCCTTTATAATCAATAAGGATAAGATCCTCCTTGGTAGCCTTCTATGACATAGGCCTTCCCAAGTGGGTTCAAACTTCTCCCATCTTTTGAGACAATAATTGTCTCCTGGACTAACACAAGTTCTCCTACTGAAAGACCTAGGGTGGACCATCTTTGTGAGCTTGAATCATTTTGGCCTTGTACAACTTGATTTTGCAGCATGAATTCCTCCAAACCTTGAGCTCTTCTAACCCAACTTTGCATTTTTCTCAGAGTAATATTGCTACCCAATGCTATCCTTAGTGATGGTTGAACTTCTAAAGGTAATAGAAACTCATATATTAAGGAAAATGACGAGTTGGAGTTCTGATGTGGTGGTAGCCCACAAGGCTTCAAACTGCTCATTCCACTATTTTTATTTTCATCAAGAGTCTTTTTAATATTGATGAGAGTTTTATTGAATGCTTCAAGCCATTTGCTGGGGTAGTAAATGGTGAGTATCTCCAATATATACATGTCTGGGCTTGATCTGTGATTTTGAATGCGGACATTATGATATAATTTTATCGAGGAACCCCAACCTATATATAATATGGTTCTAAAAAATTGAAGCACATGCCGAGTTGACCTCTCAAGAGTTTTGCCACTTGAGAAGTATGTGGCTAAGATGAACCGATGCCCTTGGAAGAAGGAGGATCGAAGACCCACAATGTGGTACCCAACACTGAATGGTCATCCAATGGGGTGTAGAATGTTGGTGGTTGTGAGGAGACATCATGTACGACAGATGGCATCTCCTAGCTACATCCATGTATAATCATGAAGTAGTATTAGTCTTGATCTTCATCTTCATCTGACTGATTGATGTGCTCGCATGTATACCTCGATAATGCCAGCTTCATGTTTGTATAAACAAGTAACCACATTTGGTCAAAGGACCGCGGTACAGGTGCCATCAACGAGCGTGGAGAGCTCTATTTCACCGATGGGCTTGTGACTTTTTGAGGTAGTTTGTTGTTTAAATAGCCTATGAACTGCCTCCAATCCACCTCATCCATTTTGGCAATGATAACCTCCCCTTCAAGAGAAAGTCTCTCAATGAGTTCAACATTAATAAGGGATGGATCTATTTTGGACCTTATTGAAATGGACTCATCTTCTGACATGCCAATTCTTGGCAAGTTTGGCCAAAGCATCTCTGCTACTATTCTCTACTTGGAACCTTGTAGATGGTGACTTGGGAATTTGGGCCAATTTTCATGGTATACCGGTAATGAAGTTTGAGAACCTTGTAGACCCAACAACTGATGACCAACCAAGAATCAAAGATGTTGATGCTTGACGATAGTGATGGCTAACTGACATAATCAAAGCCTCATACTGGCTTTGTTGGTGCAGGGGTTGGAAAGATAGTAATAATCTCATCATATCATGGTCAAAAGTTAGAGAACTATTCTACCCGCTTTCAAGAATAGATAATGCTTCCTTTATGAAAAGAAGTCACCATCAAAATACATCTCCCATCGGTTATTGGCCTCCTAAGTTCATGATTTGTTCATCGGAGATTGTCACTAAGCAAGAATCAGAAGTGGGTGTGCTTCTAAGAAATCTGCGCCCTTTTATCATGGGGTAAATGTGATATCAAACTGTGAGAGAATCATGGACCATTGTGCCAAATGTCTGTATAGCATTGGCCATGTCATGTGGTACTGCAGTAGATTGGTTTTGAGATCAAGTTCACCTTATGAGAAAGCATATAATGCCATAGTTTTGAGAGGCAAAGATCAAAGCTAAAGTAACATTTCAATAGGTGGATAACTTCTGAATCAAGATGGGAGGTAGTAGAGAGCTCTTTCCTTCCTTCATCGCTTGGTTTAAACAAAGTACCAGAGAGTCATCCAATGTGTAAAGTGTGAGCTTAAGATAGGTGCTGAGAACTTCACCAAAATAGCTTGATGTCTTCAAAGGCATTGGCACTTATCATCCCACTTGAACTTGCATCCTTGACAAGTGATGAGAATGGCTTGCATCTCCTGATAGGTTGGAGATAAAGCATCTTAGATATGCCACCGTCCTTAGAAGGATCTAAGTTGAGTTAAACTCTTAGGAGGTGGCATTTATAAGATATTTTTGATCTTTTTTGGATCTATTTTTATTCCCCAGTGTTGGACAATAAACCCAAGAAATTTTCCTGAAGCTACTCCGAATGCACACTTCAGGGGATTCATTTTAAGGTTATATTATCAATCATTCAAAATACTCAAGTCAAAGAGATGGTCATCTTTTCTCTTCTTGACTACTAGATCATCAACGTAGACTCAACGATGGTGGATGAATTCATTGAAGATTGGAAGTCATCCCATTGGTATATGTCATATATTTTAAGTCAAAGGAAATGACCCATAACAAAGATTCTAACTGGTTCATAAAGTAGTGATTCTTTCATCTTTAAGAGACATATTGATTTTAATATAGCTAGACAACCCATCCATGAAAGAGAACACTGCATGAGATGAGGCAATGTCCACCATTAATTTTGGTATAGGAAGAGGAAACTCATCCTTAGGACATGCCTTGTTAAAGTCCCTAAAATTGACGCAGATGCGAATTTGGCCATTCTCCTTCTTAACTGGGATGACACTAGCTAACCAGGTAAGATATTTTTCTTCCCTAATGAAACTACCATCGATCAATTTCTTGACTTCATAAATGACCTGTTGTTCAATTTCTAATCACATGTCGTTATCGACTGGACCCACTATACTGAATCCTAGTCCTGCTCTTGATTGTGTTTCCTTGCCTGTATTATACCATAGCTTTTCAAAGTACTCCTGTGCTGACCATGTATGAGGAACTAAACCTTTTCAGATAAGATTATGAACACAAGATAAGTAAAAGTCAAATGGTAATTCCATTAATTCTTTAAATATATCCTTCAAGTTCTACATCAACTTCAAGACTTGAGGATGATGATCCCAAAAAAATCTCGCTTCATATATCATTGAAGACTTAGGGACTTCTTAACTACTAAACCTTCAACTTTTGAGATATAAGTGAGGTTAGAGCTAAGGTTCCCAAGCCGCTAATAGTTTCACATAAACATTCAAATACTTTTGCTTTATCTTAGTCTTCATCTCTGCCTGATCAAAGTCACCTCCAATGGAACCCAGAGGGGTTGTTGTATACTAATCACATTAGACTCATCCAGGATTCCAAGTCTATGTGAATAGTAGGGTACTATGAAGAACATGACCTCTATCAATGGCCAACCAGGGTCTCTCCTGAATTGCCTATTTCTACCTCTGGAGGTTGAGCCATCCAACCCACATGTCCATATGATGGAATGAACTGTGGGTGGAATGTAATATGCGGATCTATTTCTTCCTCATTTCTGCTTTCTTGTTCACTTAGATTTTTATTTTTTTCTTTTTTTAGCTTTTCTTTTTTTTTCATTTCCTTTTTCTTTTGCTTTTGAATTTGAATTTTGTCTAAGTTAATGAGAAAGGGTGTTTTAAGGAAGATAGTTGGTCGCATTCTCATAAATTTTAATCACTTTAATTGAAAATGGCTTTTCATCTCCATTGACACGATATTCAATCCATCCTTTCTAACTTGATGCACTGATGGAGGGAGGATGAAATTATCTTATTCTGATGTATCCAAGGCCTACCAAGCAAAGCAAGGTGAATGAAGTATTTGAATCAATGATGTAAAACTTGGCTTCGCCTTCTCACCTATCTCCAAAGGTAACACTATAGAACCTAAAGCTCACCTTGTTCATTGAATCCTCAACATCATTTGATCTCCTCTGAGTGTGAGATGTCATCCTCAAATAGAAGGGTCTTAGACTCATAATGTTCACGATGCACGGATCACATGAGAACTCGCAAGTCTAAACGCCCATGTGACTATGATGTAGAGGACTTGTGCTCCAAGTCCCCAGAAGAGGTCTTCATCTGTGAAAGGTGATCTTCTTTCATAATGTGCCTCCTCACCTATAGTGGTTAGATGAGCTAAGCATATCTCAGGATCAAGGAGAGCCTTGATTAATGATTCTCTCATCTCTTTGGATAAGACAAGGGCATCATATATGCTTAGCTTAGATGACAACTTTCTTAGATGAGAGAGGATATTGTAGTCCACCTTGGGCTGATCCTCCACAAGCATATCCAAGGGTGGAGCATCGGAGGGGCTGATCCTCTCTACCAATGACTTATTTTCCTATATCTTGAGGTGCTACCCTAGGAGGTAGAACCTTGCCACTATGGAGGTTGACTTTGATGATCTCTTGTGGTAGGGTAATGGAAGGTTCTACCTGCATGTCAGGCTCACCTATAGCTTCTCCTATGGGACCCTCAGAATTGGATGATTCCAAGTCTATCTCAAGAGGTGAACCATAGTATTCAGAGTAGGAAAGTCCAACTCTGAATCAGAAAGAGGAAGATCAAAATTATTATAGTTATTTTGACTTGAAGAGTTATCATTAGGAATAGAAGTAGACAACCCATCAGAAGTGACACAAATGTAATTTAAGCAAGTTTTCTTCTTCAATTTCTTGGATTTGTTTGGAGGTACAAAGTTGAAATCAAGTAAAGAGAGTGGGGTAAGAGATTTGATGCCCTTATCTACTGATACAAGAGTTATACTAGTAGAAGAAGAAGACTGAATAGAGAAGTCAGTGTGGAAGTCAGAATAAGGGAGGAGGCCGACTTGATCATGGTTATGCTAGGGCTATCTAGCCAACACATGTTCCGAGCTCCCCTTTCCTAGTTGACTAGCAACTTGCAAACCTTCCTTGATGTTGAGGTTTGAGCATTTGCACCAGAAGGAAAGTTTCTTGATCTTCGATGATCTTCTTAGAGGTTTTGATAAAGAAATATCCCAACCTTCTTTGGTTTTGAAGATCACATGTATCCCCAAGGATTACCCTAATGGAACTGATTGTTCCACAAGGTATTCCTTTGGGATAACTATAACCGATCTTGAAGCTATGTTCAAGCCTTAAATGTGAAGCAATCCTCCAAAACATGGCCTAGCATATATGGGGCAAAAGTTTGATCATGACTTTGCCTACTTCTCCGATCTCTAGGCTCGAGTAAAAATCAGTTCTTTAAGAGATTCTTAAAGATCTTCCTGATTACCTCCTCTTAAATGAATAAGGTTTGTTAAGCTTATCTAAAAGAGTAGGTGGACCATAGCTACCTAGCGGTGGGTATGTGTGCCACTGCTGCTGGTGGTATGGCTGAGGAGGCGGCGGTGCTAGCCATGGAGGCTATTGTGGAGGCCGGTAGGGCTGCCTCGGTGGTGGTAAAGGAGGTGAAAGTGAAGGCTATTGAGGTCATGGTCTCTCGGATTGATCTCTAACTGGTTGCTTCCCCTTATCTATCGCTATCACCGCTCTTTCTTCATAGACCTTCTGGTTTTGCTTTGCAACTAGTCTTGAAAAGGAAAACTATTTGGCCTCCCTTGTAGACTAGCCACCTTGTTGATTAGCTTCTCAAATGTTTTGATAGTGAAGCCCTTAAGCATGAAGGCACCGGGCCATGGATATTCTTTAGAAGAATCTCAATGGCATGTTGTTCCAATAGCTCATTTCATACTCGTTATGCCATCGAGAATATAATCAATAAGGGACTCACCGGGTGTTGTGCTATAATGAGATCACCCATAGAACCTTTGTCGAGCTCCAAAGAAACCTCTTGATAAAGAGTTGCTCCAACTCAAATGTCTTTAGTGAACCAGGTTCAAAGATACCAATAAAGCAATCCCTATCTACTAACTAAGAGGCAAAATATCAAAGCATCGCCGCCACCGATTGTAACAACCGCTTGAAGTGTACTATGTACCTTGTTTCACGCCATCAAAGCTTTTGAAGGATGGTGGCATGAAACCCTTGGGATATTGGATTGCATCAAATTCCTTCGGGTAGGGTATACCCTTTGGAACCGATGATCCTCCCTGGGTTTGAGCCAATTTCCTTCACTTGCTGCTCAACCATGGATCTACAATCTTTTTCTTATATGGAGGTACTTTCCACTACCTTCCTATACATGCTAGGGCTACCTTGCTCAATGAGAGGTAAGGTCTTGGCTGGGTCCAAGACATGCACTAACTCTGGCTGACAAATGTCAGCTATAGTATGATGAACTGCTAGGGCTTATTTTTGAAGTACTGAAACCACCGCTAACAAGTCAAGATGTCGTGCCATCCTATCTATCTGATCATCTTTTTGCTTCAACCAATATCAAAGGTGTTGGGCTAATTGAGCTGTATCTTCGATCAACCTCATGACCTTCCATGGCTTCTCCTGAGAAGAGATCCTGGTATCTACCATGCACTCCCAAGTCTCCAATAAATCATCTTCGTTGGGGTCAAAGCTGACCTTCTCCTCATGTGACCAATCATACCCCAGAATCTCCTTCTTCTCTATAAGATAATGTGCTACTATCTCCTCAAGAGAATGATTAATCTGAATGAGAACAAATGATCTCGGTTGACCGGTGATCAATCATGCACCGGAGACCCTCACCTCTTGGAGAGTCAATCCTATGAGACTGATACTCACTAGAGAAGACACACTGACACACTATATGAAAGGGGTGACATTCCTAGAGGTTCCACTATCATCTGCATTGACTATCATCTACCTCTATAATAGCTACCATCTCCATATCCTACCAACTGGAGTTGGTGAAGGGATGACCACTATGCTTGGGTCGCCACTCCTCCGCACCACCATGGGCGAAGGTTGAGCAAGAGCTCTCTCACCACAAGTGGTGTAGATGAAATAGGATCTCTCGGATGATCACCAACGGATATGCATCTCCTCGAATATGGCCTTCATGGCTTTCGATGGAATTGGAGATGTTGTGACATGGACTGGTGACGGTCGATGGGGGGTAGCGTTGTGTGGTTGAGACACCACTGACTCTCTATGAACAAGAGCTATCCTCCTGTGATGATTGGTCCCAGTAAGTAGGATGTTATCTATATGGTCGGTGCGGGTAGCGTGCCGAGTTGAAAAATCGATGAGTAAAAGCGAACGAGAACCTCGCCTCTCCCTAGGGTGATATGAAGAGATGTATGGGCCTCTCCCTCACAATGAGTTTCCCCACACTGGGATGATGATATCAAATTGAGCAACTTGTGTCTCAGAACTCGCCAACTGGGCAAAGATCGAGGTAGCATAGGACCTCTTGCTCCAAGTAACTAATGGCTGATGTTGAACCACTAGTGGAGGTGAAGTATGAATCCTCCTAGCATCCTCTCTGTTTGACCCAGAGAGGATGAAGTTCATGTAATAGTAGGTGATCAAAGTAGTACCTCCTCACAGAAGTAGCGCCTCCATCTCCTGATAATCGGGTGATACTTGATCATATTTTATTTCTCCTTGTGTCGGTAGGGATGAGAGAGTGAGAACTAGACCCAACCTCAAAGTGGGGAGGCAATCCGGAATCAAAGGAGCCTTACCCTGAGGGTTCCAAAGAGTGGGTGCTAGCCTCACTGGCAGCAGAAACCATGGGCACGCCGAGACATGACCAATGGGTGGACCGCCATGCTTTCCTATTTAATGAAGAGACATTCAAATTTGAAGGTAAATCGATCTTGATGACGCATTCACGCCACCGCACCTAATAATAGTGAGGGAGTGCCCTCACATGTGATCCTCACTCAAATCCCTACCATGGATAAGGTGGGTATGATCCAATCGGGAAATTGGCCGATCCAAGGCCAAGTCCATGCCATGAGGGAAAGTGAATACGCAATAACTAAAAGACTGAACGGTAGCTATATTGATGCTGAGAATCTGCAATATATGAAATGAGCTTGGATCAGATTTCTATTTTTTTTTGTTGATTTTTGAATTTGAAATTAGAATTTGAACCCACATCCAACATCTTGGAAGTGTTAAGTGGGGTTCAAATGGATTTGAGAAGATTTTAAAATTTGATTGAAAAGAGGAATTTTTAATATTAATCCAACTTCAACAAATTTGGGTATGTTGAAAAGTGGATTCAAATATTTTTAGAAGGATGCTTCCATAGGTTCATGTTTGTTTGAATTTAGATTTTGATTTGAGGACCCTTTCCTTTAACAAATTTGGGTATGTTAAAGTAAGGGTCAATTGGTTTTATTTTTAATTTGGTGTTTTAAAATTTTACTTAGCAAATTTGGGTATGCTAAGTGAAGTGTTTTGAAAATAATTATTTCTTTTTTTTGAATTATTGTTTGATTTTGAAAATTGGAATTCCCACTTAGCAAATTTAGGTATGCTAAGTGAAGAACCCAAGTGTGTTTTGTTTGATTTTTGAAAATAGGATTCTTAGCAAATTTGAGTATGCTAAGAAATCCTAAAGTGTTTCATTTGTTTTTGGATATTTTGATTTTTTGCAAAAGTAGGTTCCTTAGCAAATTTGGGTATGGTAAGAAAATTCTAATGTGTTTCCTTTTTATTTTGATTTTTTTTTTGATTGAAAGTGGAGACTTTATTTTAGCAAATATGGTATGCTAAAGATGAAGTTCCATTTTTTGAAATGGAAATTTCACTTAGCAAATTTGAATATAAATGAAATTCCAAAACATGTGTTCAAAATTTTTGTGTTTGGTTTGATTTTAAAATGGAAACTTCTCTTTAGCAAATTTGGTATGCTAAAGAATGAAGTTCCAAAGTGCTTGAAAATTTTTTTTTTGAATTTGGAACTTCACTTAGCAAATTTGAGTATGCTAAATGAAGTTCCAAATGTGTTTTTAAAATTTTTTTGGTTTGAATTTGGAGACTTCACTTAGCAAATTTGAATATGCTAAATGAAATTCCAAATGTGTTTGAAAATTTTTTGATTTTGAATTTGGAGACTTCACTTAGCAAATTTGAGTATGCTAAATGAAGTTCCAAATGTGTTTGAAAATTTTGGGTTTTGAATTTGGAGACTTCACTTAGCAAATTTGTATGCTAAATGAAGTTCAAATATGTTTTGAATTTTGAAAATATGATTGTTAAGTTTTGATTTTGAAAGAAGACTTCCATTTAACAAATTTGGGTATGTAGAATGGAAGTCAATCTTATTTTTGCAAATGTGAAATTTTATTTTATTTTATTATTTTTTTGAAAGAGGAATTCTAACTTAATCATATATGGGATATGTTTAAGTGGGATTTCCAAATGATATTATTTTTTATTTGGGAATGAAATCTTCATTCAATAAATTTGGGTATATTGAATGAAGATGTTCATATGTGCTTTTGAAAAATTTAGTTTTGTTTGAAAATGAAACTTCCATTCAATAGATGTGAGTGTATTGAATGGAAAGGTTCATGTGTGCATTTTGAAAGTTTTATTTTTTAATTTTGATTTTGATTTTTGGAAAGATGATTGTTCATTTTATTTTGAAAATGAAATCTTCATCAAAATGAATTGAAAGAAGATGTTCATTTGTGCTTTTGGAAAAGATTGTTAGTTTTATTTTTGAAGATTCTTACATATAACAATTATAAGAATTGTTAAATGAGGGTGATTTAAGAAAATTTTGTGTAAAATATTTTATTATGTGCATTTTTTTTTTGAAAGAGTGGTTTTTGAAAAGCAAGATTTTTATGAAAAATTTATTTTGTCTTTATATTTCAGAATGAACCTTTTCTTATCATAAAATGATAAGGAGGAAGTCTTTAAATGTTTTCTTTTATTTAGATCTTTTTTATTTTACCCATTGGAGAACATCGGGTTTTAAGACCAACAGGTGAGGTCTAAAACCTAAAGATGTTTAGCAACTTAAGAATGAAATAAGCTAAGTGCCAACCAAAAGAAAGATAGTCTCAGATTCATACCAAGTACAAACTCACTATCGATACATGAAGATAATGATCATTTACCAAAGATGGAGAGAGGAACCATCCCAGTGAGTCAGAAAAATCTGGTGAAAAAATTTTATTTCACCTTTTATCTTTCTTTTGGAAAAGAGAATAAATGAAAACAGAAATATATAAAATACACCTTGTTTGGGATGCCATGTAGATCCACAGATGTTCTTATTAAGGTGATCAGGTATGACATTGAGGAGAGGTATACTATCTCGATGGATAGAAGTCACCCCTACAATGGACCTAATCACCAACAAAGGACTAAGGACAATGGTGCATATGTACCAAAGATTCTTCCCTACTTTACATGGAAAAGTAAAGTAGGTTTATTTTAAACCGGGTTCATTAAGTTCCCTAGCAAGCCCCTAGTTAATTACATCCTAAGGAATGAGATGGAATACTCTCGATTAAGGTAAATGATTATTGTCTCCAAAGATTTCAATAGGTAGGACTATCAATCGATTAATTTATTTTGGAAGATCAAATGAGATTGATCAAGGAGAGGGAGTTATTATCAAAGCCAGAGGAAGATAAGTAGGAGATGTCCACAAAACTAGGAAACCTACCGAGAATCTCAAATTATCCTATGGTTGGGCTTCATATTTTTGAAATTGATTTAATTTATTTGAGTTCAATTTTTTAATAGAAATTTAGGGCTTATGATTCTAAAACACAAGATTATGGAAATACCTAAGAGGTGAGGATTTAAGCTTATGGCCCACAAAGGGGAGAAGCAATCTCAGAACCTAAATTTAGGGAGCTTTGGTGAGGGCTAAAAGCACAACCTAAATCTAAGTGAAAATGGGTATTTGGTTTGCCTCCACAAGAGAGGACAAACTACTAAACTACTTGGACTTACAACAGGGGTGGCCACCAACTCCTCTATATTTTAAATTCATGTAGGCAAGTCATATGCTTTATGCAAGATAGCTAGGCTATTATTTATTTAGAAAGAGACTAAGTCCTTAAACTCACTCCCTAAAGAGACTAGATCATGTAAGGGCATGCTTCAAATGACCTAAATCTAATGCAATTCAGATTTCATTTTATTTTTTTTATTTTTGGATAGTTATTTCTAGGATTCATATGCCTAATGCATGAGAAATGAGATTATTGGCCAAAATCGAGAAGGGAGGAGGTGTGTATTTCCACCATGGCTCAAGGTCAAGTCAAGTTTCTCGCAAAGGTGGAAGCCCTCCAATCAAGATTAAAAATAATATGCATTTGTGCATGATATTATAAAAAAAGTACCCATCCAATTAAGGGGTTGCAAATTCTTTTATCTTGATTTTTAGCCTAAGCTTTCGGTGAGGTTATGAGTTCTTTATTTTTTAATTTTGAATAGTTAGATTTGGTAGAAGGTTTAGTTTTCTCTAAGAGCATATCTACATCCAGGCCATACATAAAGTAAGGAAGAAACTAGGCAAAGGATGCCACTTAATGCACAAGCTAAATAAATCATCAATCAATTTATAAAGCTAATTGCAAAAGAATATGAGGTCATTGTGATCGGGTACCACCGCACAAACTTGAAAACAATTGGGTAGCTGAGCTCTACCCTTATACAACCTAGATTATAATTGAATTAAATATAATTAAATAAGGAACTCATTTTTATCAGGGTCTTCAAGCTTCATTTCTTCATTCTTCTTTTCTTCTTTATTCTTCTTTTCTTCATTCTTCCTTGGTTCCTTCGTTTGGATGGTTGGAAGGTGGTTGCTTCAAAGGCTTCACATGGTGCATAAGATGAAATCTTATGACCAATGTTCATCCTAATCCCCATAATAATCATTCCAAAATCCTAATTTTAAAAATTACATGAAAAGGAAAAGTAAATCTAGCTAACACCTGTAAAATAAAGGTTAGCTAAACAAACCACCAAATCCAAAGCATGTATATTGGACTCATCACCCCACACATGGGTAACTAAGTCCACTTGGCATAGATTATGCTTAGGGTATAAGCACCGCACAACAAAAGCATTTATATTTTTATTTATTAGCCTTAAGCACAATCCTTGAAGACAATGGTTAGACTAAGATCGTCCTACCATTCATTCTATGCATATACATCCTAACATACAGATTAAAACATATATCATAAAATAAAAATAAGCATCAAATCATGCACTGTCCTAAACTAAAGCTAGAAGTGGTGACTTAGCATAATGTGTATGCTTTTGAGGTTTATGTGGTATGCTTATCTATGGCTTTAATTTAGAATTTTCTAAGTGTGAAGGATGTTCAACTTATAGGAGGGTTTCATTCAAGTGATTTAATTATTTTGGATTGATTTTATTTTATGCTTTGATTAGGTTCAAGTGAATCTTACAATTAATTACTAAGTTATAAAGAGAGGGAAAGAGAGAACTTCTCTTTAACCTAAGTAATTTGTAAAGTGGATTCATATTTTAGTTTTGTTCAATGAATGTTTTAATTAGGTGTTTTAATTAATCCTAAGTTTAGATGAACTTTAAATAAACCTATTCAAAAGAAAGGCATTTTAAAATTAAGTAAAATGAACTAAATTCACAAAACATACATCACTTCATTTCTTTCCCAACATGTATATAACATGAATGAGTCCTAAAACATATCTATACATACAAATGGGAATGTTTAACACACTTTATGATGCATGCTAAGTAGTTCATTTAAGAAAATTTGATGTTTGATGCATGATTTTCATTAAGTAGCAAAGGGATTTCTTATCCAACTTTCACATGCACATATGAATGTATGAAAGGCATAAGTGAGTACGACGTCATTGTTAACTAGAGGTGTAAGGTACAAGACATACTTAGGGCTACTTAAATCCTCACAACCTCGGGGTTTTCTAGACTAATATACCACTTTCCTTAAATACAAGCATGTGTATAAAAGAAATGAATGGAAAAGAAAGAATGCAAAAGTTGGTGTTAGTTGATTTATTTTTGTTTATACAATTTATATGTGCAAGCATATGTATCCTTCTTAAGTGATAGTATAGAATGAATATGGATATAGGCAAGTGTTAGGTTCTTTTCAAATGAACTATACACCTTGCCAAATCTATTCAAAACTATACTAAAGAGAAGAGAAGGAAAACCTACACTAAGCACATCCTTATATTTTACTAACATACAAACTTATAAATAAGATATAATGACACACTTACAGTTTTGATAATTGATTCATATGTTTTGAAAAAAATTTGAATTTAATAGTGATAATAGCCACTCATATTCTTACTTTATCCAACACATAAAATTTGACATAAAGGAAACATTTTCATCTTAAATTTTGATTTTTAAAAAGCATGGATGCATGAAACCATATCATATACATATTTAGGATGTTGGGGGAAGAACTAAAGTAACGAAAGCATGTAAACACATTCACTTTAATTAAATCCTAAAGACAATCTTATGAAATAAGAAAGCTTAAAGTAAATCAAAGTTTGTTTAATATGATTTTTGTTTGATTTAGAATTTGATTGAATTTTAAAAATGTGAATTGAGTTTGTTGTTCCTAATCCATTCCCACATGTGTTTGATATTTTTGTTCAATTTTTAGATGATTAGATTCATTTTATATTTTGATTAGGTTAAGGTATGAATTAAACATGTTAATTACCCCTTACCTACACAACCTTAGCATAGTTAATCAAATGATTATGAGCCAATGAGATGACATAAAACCTCACAAGAAATTTAAATTTGTGATGCACCTAGAAAGAAAGGCTTAATGCAATTTGGCTCATGATTAATGATTAATTAGGCTAAAGGGTTTAACTTAAGTAATTTCAAAACACCCCTAACACATATGAGTTGAATTTTGATTTCCTTAATTAAACTTAGGCTCTTGAACACCTAAGCATCTACCAAGTAGATTAATTAAGTTCTAGAAAGTTTTAGAATTTTAAGAAATTAATTAAGAGGGGTGGTATTAGCCCTTAATTAAGAGGATTAAGAAGAGAAGGGGTTTAAGGAATAACTTAGGAAAATGCCCCAAAATTATTCCTAAACTTCACATTCAATCAGACCTTAATCAACTTCAAAGGGTTAAACCACTAATCAAACCCTTAATTATCCTTAATATAAAGGGTTAAAATGAATTAGCAATTTCCCAATTAAGCCACCAATAAATCCCAAGAAAATTAGGGGAGGTAGAAGTCATCCCCCAAAATGCACTCAAGAAGTTTGAGATTAATCGATTAATTAAGTAGAGTAATTAGATTAAGATTTCTAATAAAACAAAATTAGAAAGACAATATTCAAAATCCATTAAAATAATTTTAATATTCTAGATTGAATTATCTTTATGAAATTTACCTCATATTTTTTTGATTTTTTTTTAGAGAGATATAAATTTTATAAATTTAAAGGATTAATTAAAATTAAATAAACCCTAATTAATCCCTTAATCCTAAGGTGCGCCACGCAAGCACTGACTTGGCCCCGCTTTACACTCATCGTCCACTGAGTGGCCACTTAAATATTACATTGTAGCATGGCGGTGCAGCTTTGCCTATGTTTGATCAAGATCGACGAGATTTAATCCACATTTTAAAGGAAAGAGAATTTAAACATGATTTAATCTTGGCCATCCATCCAAAATGTGTGGATGGACACGAGATCATCCTATTCTTGAGGAATAATAAACATCCACTTTCAAAGGGAAGATTCAAGCTCGATGAGCTCAGTTGATGAAATTGCACACACCATCTAACCCTAATGGAAAGCACATCTAACAGTTGAAATCTCATGGAATCAAAATTTCTTTCATAAAGCTTCACACCACATTCAATTTAGTGATAAAAAAATGTCATACCTCACCGGAGGTGATCACTGGCACTCGATTCCCTTGCAGGAGCTTCATCTGGTTGAGATAAAGCTTTGGTGAAAGTTTTAGCTCTTGAGGTTGAGTGGATAGCTCTATGGACCAACCTGTCCTCCTAGTCAACTCTGCTTTGATCTAGGTGAATCCTCCTCTATTTTTGGAGCTTGGGAAAGGGCTTGGGCAAGCTCGACTTGACCCTCTCGGTGGAGTGTGCAAAGTGAATTGACTTGGTTTGGTGTGTAGAGAAAGTTAGCAAATCCTTGGAGCTCCCACATTTTTTCTTAAGGAAGAATCGAGAATGGCCAATTCAATCTCATTATAAAGAGCTTAGGAACTCTTGCTAATGGCTCCTATGACTCTCCCACTCATCAATTAGGCTCTGAATTAGTGAATAGGGGAGTATATCTCCCCTTGGCAATGACGAGAAGCTTCACTTATCATTTTGATCCAATTGACCTCATGGGTTGTTTGATCTAGAGGCTTGCACATGGTCAGTTTGAGCTAGGAAGTGGAATGGTAACTCCCATGTGCTTCAAATTGAGTGGGAGCATGATTCCCATGTGGCCAATTTGAGCCATGTGCTCAGTTTTGGCCTTGGATCAAGTTGGACTGACCCAAACCCATTGGTTTGGATGCACCACCCTCCATAGGGTTTACTTGACCTATTAGAGAGTATCAAGTAGGTATGAAAAGGGTTTGACCAAATTTTCCATGAATTTGACCAAAATTTGTTCTATGGTCTAGAGGTAGAATGGTCATTTGGCTAATTTTTGAATTTGGATATGTTGGGTATGTTGTGAAAATAGGTTTGGCCTAGTTTCATTAGATTTGGAGTTCATTTAGTATGGTTTGGCTCATGTTGACCCATTTAGGTCAAAATGGGTCAACTTGGGTCAAGTTGGCCAATTGGTCAAATTGGGTCAAACCAAGGGTTGGGTCAAGTTCATATGACCATTTGAAATGTTTTGGTGGCTTTGGTTTGCTTCAATTTGGTTTAGGTTTGAATTTGGTTCATATGACTTCATTTAGGTCAAATGGGTCAAGTTGAATTTGACCCATTTGACCTATTTGAGCTAGGTCATGGAGGTTTAGGTTTGGTTAGTCATATGAAGTGGATTGGTATCTTTGTTTCCAATCAATTTTGGTTAAGTTTAAATTTGGCTCAACATGACCCTTTAGGTCAAGTTGGGTTCAAGGTCAATTAGGCTAGGTTAGGTCTAGTTGGCCAATTGAGGCTTTGGTCAAGTTCAACAAGTGATTTGAAATGAACTTGACCCATTGGTTTCAATCAATTTAGCTTAGATCAAGTTTTGACATATTTTGACTTTTAGGTCAAGTTGGGTCAACTTGGGTCAAGTGGCCAATTGGGCTAGGTTAGGCTCAAATGTTGACTTGGTCAAGTTCAAACATTAGTCATGAATGAACTTAGATCAATGGTTTTAATCAATTTGGCCTATGGTGGATTTTGGCTATGTTAGGTTTTATTTTGGCTAAGTGTTGACTTGGTTTGACCCAATTTGATTGATTGATCATCTCATGATGATTGTTGATCATGATGAGAGGCATAGGTGAGTTTGATTCAATCAAATTTGGTTAGGATTAGAATTTGGCTCATAAGGGTACTTTAGGTCACTTTGGGTCAAGTGAGCCTAAGTGGGTCAAATGGCTTGGTCAAAGCTTGATTTGAGTTTGATTGAACTTGTATATGGACTTATGATTGAAATATAAATCCATTTGCAAGTGGTTTGAAGTCAAATGGGTTTTGATTCATTTGATAATTTCATATTCAAAGGAAGAACATGACTGGATTTAGGCTTGATTTTTTAAGTGATTGAAGTTTGTATTTATATTTGGATTCATGATTGAAGGATTGGTTGAATCATGAAGGAAAATCAAGAGTTTAGCTTGATTTGAAGTTAATTTGGCTAAGTTCAAGATTTTGACTTGAAAGGATTAGGTTGGATTTTGAATGGATTTGAGTTTTAATTTTTGGAAGTGATTTTGATTGTTTGAATTTATATTTCATTTATATATGTGAATATAAATGAGAATATAAATGGATTATGAGAAAATTTCATGAATTTGAATGATTTGATCATGATCTAAAACAAGAGAATTTAAAGGACTTGGGATATTTTGAGTAGATTTGAATTTTTGATTTGATTTATTTATATTTATATTTCATTTATATATGTGAATATAAATGACAATATAAATGAGTTGTGAGAAAATCCCATGAGTCTGAGTTGATTTTGATTTGATTTAGGCTAAGTCCTTAAGAGAAAATTTAAAGGACTTAGGAATTTTTGGAGTAGGAATTTCAATTTTGGATTTATATTTGATTGATTTATATTTATATTTCATTTATATGTGAATATAAATGAGTTATGAGAAAATCCATGAGTTTGAATTGATTTGATTTGATTTAGCTAAGTCCTTAAGGTGGAAATTAAAGACTTAAAATTTTGAGTTTGAAATTTCATTCATGGGTTTCAATCATGGATTTCAATCATGTAGCATTGATTTGAGTTTGGAGAAAATCAAATAAGATTGATTTGGTGCTCGACTTGAATGAAGAAAGCTGAGTGGTTTAAGCTAAGGGTAGGCAAATTTTCCTAACACCTATAAAGCATGACCTATTCCTATGGCTAACTCTTCTAAGTCTCTAGGGATAGGTTGAGTGTCCACCTAATCACTAGATGTGTCTTAAGACTAAGAAACTCTTAAAGTTTAAGAGGAGTCCTATGTCTAAGATGAAGGGGTTGAGACCTCATCCTAAAAATGAGGTCAACAGTGTCAAAGATATTCCATATATGATCGTGAGTTGTATGCTGTCATACAAACTTTACATTATTATCGACATTATCTTCTTTCATGAGAATTTATACTTTATTCTAGTTATGAAGCACTTAAATATCTAAACACCCAAAAAAACTTAGTTCTCATCATACAAAATGGGTTCAATTGCTTCAAGAATATACATTTGTTCCTAAACATAAATCTAGTGTCGAGAATAAAGTAGCAGATGCTCTAAGTAGAATATGTACCTTATTAAATACCATGAGTGTGAATGTTACTAGATTTGAAAAGGTTAAAGATGATTATCCTAATTGTAAAAAATTTTAACAAATTTTTGAATCTTTGAAATTTGATGTTTCAATTAATAGTCGACTATTAAATCTGAGAGACTATCTCTTTCATACATAACTATGTATCCGATTAATCTCTTGAAATTTTCTTCTAAATAAATTCATTGAGGTGTGTGGCATTTTGGTCATGATAAGATTATCCATGATGGAGGATGATTCTTTTTGGCCTAGTCTTAAGAAAGTTGTTGCTTTATTATCATTGCCCAATGTCATACCGCCAGTAGCAAAAGTGCAAAACAAAATTATGGTCACATACACACCACTCCCAATTCCCCACAAATCATGGGAAGATCTTAGTATGGAATTCATCTTAGGATTACCTCGTACTGTATAACATTTTGACTCTATCTTAGTAGTTGTTGGCCAATTTTCTAAAATGACACACTTCATTTCATGTTATAAGACATTAGATGCATCATATGTAGCGATTATTTTCTTTCATGAGATAGTTCTCTTACATACACTTCCTAAGATAATTGTGTCTGATCATGATGTAAGATTTATGAGCTAATTTTGGAAAACTTTATGGAAAAAGCTTGGCATAAAACTCTTATTTTCTCAAACACCACCCTCAGATGGATGGCTAAGTTGTTAGAAACTTAGAGATTAGGTGTCTCAGTGACTGATCATACTACTAGTTGGAATAGTTCTTTCTATTATAGAATTTGCTTATAACAGTTCAATCAATAAGTCAACCAGTATAAGTCCTTTTCATATTATAACTGGTTATAATCCAAGAAAACTAATTGATCTTATTGAATTGCCTATAACATATAGGTCTAGTGCATTTGCATCTTCATTTTCATAAAGCATGCATGATTTACATTAATTCAACAAAAAACTTACTCAGTTATGATAAATATAAAGCTAGTGTTGATGCACATAGATGATATGTAAAATTTAATGCGAGATTTGGTTCTTGTTAAAGTTATAGAGATTTCCAACTGGGCTAGAAATTAACTCTCAAGAGATATGGTCCTTATAAAGTTGTAAGAAAGTTAAATGATAATGCTTATAAAATAGATCTTCCAATGAATGCTGGGATTTCTTCGATATTCAATGTATCAGATTTAACGTTGTACCATGGGCAAGCCATAGATAATACTATTCCCTCTCTAAATAGTACTAACATGCAAGTTAATACTTCATCACCAACTCTTCTACCATCTCGTCACTTAAGTTCACATCATCCAGATCAAATTTTAGAAGAGATTATCATCACATCGATGCACTCAAAGATTTCTCATTCGTTAGAAAGGTCTTTTCACTTGAAGATTCATGGCTTACATTTGATGAGTTATCAAATTTGGACTCATAATTATTACAAGAGTACCTGGATTTTCATTCTCTAGAGGAGAATCCTTTAAAGTCGGGGAGTGTTGATGCAGGGCATCATCATCACCGTCGTCAAAGTCATCATCAAAAAGTTTAAATCCATGTATTGGGCCTTTTGTTATAATTTTAAGTTATGTATTATTAGGCTTTTATATTTTTTATATGTCTTGAGCTTATATGTATTGGGCTATTCTTATGTCATGGCCCATGAGTTATTATAGTAGGCATGATATTTTGGGTAGGTATGGAATGAGTGATAGCACATAATGGTGGTAGGTTTGGTAGTATGGTGTAATGTAGTTATGATGGTGTTAGGTTTGAGTTTGGAGTTAGGTTTGAGTATTCTTAACTCTCTCTCTTTCTAGGGAGGCACTTATAATGCTTAGCACTTTGATTTGGAATAAAAGTTAACTTCTAAATTTTTTTTACTATGATTACTGTGCTTTCCTCACAGTAATGGCTCTTGAGTGTGTGAGCTCATCAACCCTTGAAAAGGACTTCTAAGAAAGAATGTGATCTCCACAACGATTGTTTGTAGAATTACTTCAACTTATCCCACTTAGTTGATTATTTTAAATCTACACAAGTTAGATCATTCATAACTTTTAGGTTATTTTTTGCATAAGATTCGATCTCTGTGGTTAACATAACTTTAATCAAAATCTTTTCAACTCTAAATTCATAATATTGTGAATGTTAAGAAATGTGCATTTATCTTTTCTTTATGATGATTTATAAATTATCGATTAATAAACATCATATCATAAAACTCTCATCTACATCACTATGCTTAGGGCTTGGCAACCATAGCAAAAATATTTATATTTTTTTTTACAACCTTAAGCGCCTCATAAAATATGATTAGGCTAATCTCATAATATTTAGACTCATACCTTACACACAACATCGGTAAATAATATATCACAAAACTAAACATTCATCAAACCATCCACCGCCCTAACATAAAGTTAAAAATTATGACTTAGTCTAATGTGTATGTGTTAAAGCTTGTGTGATATGTCCTAGCTAGGCTTTAGAGTTATGATTTGCTAAGTGTGAGGGATTTAGTTTATAAGGGTTGATTTCTCTTTAAGTAGTTTAGTTGATTTGAAGATTTTACTTAGTGTTTTCTTTTGTTTCATGTAGCCTACACTTAGCAACTAAATGTTAAAAAGAGAAGAAAGAGAGGGAATCTCTCTTTTGTCCCTACCTTAATTCATTTCTAAGGTAATTTAATTAGCTTAGTTCTCTTTAGTGAATGGTTTATTATGTGTTTTAATTAACCCTAAGTTTAAGTTCACTCTAAATAACCCTATTCAATAAGAAAGACATCTTAAGGTTAATTAGAATGGATTACTAGCATAACACACATTCATTCATTTCTTTTCATCATGTATATCACGCATATGAATAATCCTAAGCATACCTATACATGTAATTTGAATCTTAGCATACTTTGATGATGAATGCAAACAAATATATTTTAAATTTAAATATTTTATTTGTTGGTTGAATTATGAATGCATGTCTTCATTACATAGAAAAGAAGGATTTTTCATCCATTAGCTAAATACACATCCACGTGTATACAAGTTTTAAGTGAGTACGACGTCATTATTTTCTACACTAGGGGTATAAAGTACAAGACCTACTTAGGGCTACTTAAAGCCTTGTAGCCCCGGGATGTTCAACTAATATACCACTTTTCTTAGATACATGTAAATGTATAAATAACTATAAGGATAGAAAAATCCATGCAAAGGTTTACTTGATTTATTTGATTTATGATTCTTTATTCATTGGCCACATCATGCATATGTATAAGAGTTTTAAGTGAGTATGATGCATTATTTTCTACACAGTGTAAGGTACAAGAACTTAGGTAAAACTCTCCAGGATGTCTAATATACCAAATACATATGAATGTAAAAAAAGTGTCACATGAGTAGAGAATTATGTAAGAAATTATGTTTGGTTAGGTTATGTTATTTACATGTGTGATATGAAATTCTTCCCAAGTGTTAACATGGACATGCATAAGAATGGATTTAAGCAGTGTTATGTTCTTTTCAAATGAACTATACACTTGCAAATCCTATGTGAATCCATATTATAATAGGAAAAGACAACCTCATATTACACATCTTATACTATTATCATATGAAAGTTTATAGATATGTGTAATTAACATTACTTCATTTATAATAATTGATTTGTATGTTTTGAAAATAGCTTTTTATTTAATAGTAATAATAGTCACTCATATTTAATTTAAGTCAACACATGCAATTTGACATAAAAATAAACATTTCATTTAATTAATTTTAAAAGAAATGAATGCATGATTTCATATGGCAAGCAATATTTAGCATGATAGGAAACAAGTAAAGGAATGTAAACACATGATTTCATTCACCCCAATTAATTCTTAAGGATAATCATATTAGATAAGGCTATTTAAAATAAACCAAAATTCTTTAAAAACATTTTTAAGTTTAAGTTTGATTTGATTTAGGAAATATGAGATAGGTTTGTTAATTCGAGCTCAATTCCCCATGTGTGCATTAATTTGGCTTAATGAAGAATATTTAAGTTGATTTTATATTTTTATTAGGTTAAGGTATTAATTAAATGAATTAATTAACCCACATATCACCTTAAGTTAATTAACTAATTAATAATAAGCCAATATGATATGCAACCATGAAAAGTAAATTTATAATGCTCCGAAATGAAAGTGGTCTAATGCAATTGACTTATGATTAATAGTTAATTAAGCAGGATTTCACTTAATTACTTTATGATTTTCTCACATGAGTCAACCATATTTCATTATCTCTCATTGAACACCCAAGGAGCTACCCAAGATCAATTAAAAGATTGTTTAGGTGTGGATGGATTTATCTCTTTATTTTAATTTCATTAAGCCTTTTAATTAATTGGTTAAACACTTGATTATGTTTTAATTTGAATGATGAAATTGACTTATGGGAGAAGATCAAAGGCAATTCCCCAATCCTAATCCCTAAATGATTTCAACATCCAATTAGATTTTAATTTCCTTGCTTTTAAGATTGATCACTTAATTAATCAATTAATCATTCCATTAACCATTAATTAATTTGATTTTTAAAGATGAAGAAGACTTAGGAAATGAATTAGGAAAAGTATCCCCAATCACATTCCCTAAGTTATCTTACTGTTTAGAAGAGGTGATTATATTTAAATGATAAATGAAGTTATTGGTCATTCATTAATTATTATTAATTGGATTAAGAGAGTGATTAGGGCTTAATCAAGTGATTTTCCTAATTATGCAATCAATAAAATCCTAGAAAAATAGGAAAGGCAGAGGTGATCCCCTAAAACATCCATAAAAAATTTGAGATTAATTGAGTGCTTAATTAAGGTGTAATTAAGTTAATTAAATTTTTTATAATACCTTAATAAGTCAAAATCACTGTTCAAAATCAATTAATTATAATTTTCTAGATTATACTAAAATATCTTCAAAATGAGCCTAAGTTTGTATTTTTTTTTTTTTTGGATTTTCTACAATTAATTATGATTTTAGATTAAAAATTATTATTTTTAATAAAATTGGTAATTTATATTTATATCTTCCCTTTTTATCTTTGATGATTATCCCATGAAAAATCAGCTTTCAGATGATGGATGGTGATCATTTTGATGAAGACATGTTATTCCATCTTCTTGCGATGAGCTTGCAGCTTGGGTTCTCCAAACACTTCCACACCTTGGGAAGGGTGATGCATCAATAGTTAATTTTTGAAATTCAACATTTCCTATAGCTATCATTTTGAGGAATTACCTCCTGGAGCTAATGCAACACGGTAGCTTTGCTTGGGAAAAGGCCTTGTTGAGGAGCTTTGAGCTTGATTATTGGGAGGCTCATTGACCAATCCATCGTGAGGCTTCAATCAATCAAACACAGTCCTCCTATGGCTTGGAAGCTTTAATGGTTAATTAGCTTCAGTATGGTGATGTGTGGCTAGAGAATTGAAGTTTAATTTTGATATGAGAGAGTATTGCTCAGGATTGGGATGCCCTATTTTGGCTTAGCTCGAGAATGGGCAATGTTGAATGGAGAGGGCTTGGGGATCCTTACAAACACTTTGAGGGGCTTCGAAATTCACCTAGGAGAGCTCATGATGCAAGTGTGTGCCAAATCGTGTTGAATAGAAGGGGTATACCCCTTGTGGTGAAAATTATTTCCATGCCTTCATCATCCCCTTTTGGAAACGAGGATAAATGAAAATAGAAATATAATAACACCTTTGGGACACCATGATCCACAAATATTCTTATTTGGGTGATCGGGTATGGCATTGAGGAAAGGTGTACTCTCGAAGATAGAACTCACCACCTACAATGGTCTAATCACCTTAATAAGGACTCTAAGGACTATGAGCCTTGAATGTACCAGATTCTTCCTACTTTACATGGAAAAGTAAAGGGTATTTTAAATTTGGGTTCTTTTAAGTTCTACATGGGCAAGCCCCCATAGTTAATTACATCATAGGGAATAGGATTCCTTGGAATACTCTCGATTAAGGTAAATGATCATTATCTCTAAAGAATTCGAAAGGTAGGACTATCAATCAATTGGTTTATTTTTAGAAAGTCAAGTGGGATCGATCAAGAAAAGAGTTCTTATCAATCCAAAAGAAGATAAGTATGGATGCTTAGAATACTAGGAAGCCTAGTAAGCACCCCACACTATCCTATGATTGGGCTTTATATTTTTGAAATTGAATTGATTTGTTTGAGTTGAATTTTTATTAGAAATCTAGGGCTTACAATTTCATGATATAGGGTCATGGAAATGCCTAAGAGGTGAATATTTATGCTCATGACCCGCAAAGGGAAGTAGCAATCTCTAAACCTAAATCTAGGGAGCTTTGGCGAGGGCAAAAAGTATGACCTAAATCTAAGATGAAAATTGGTATTTGGTTTACCTCCACAAGAGAGGATAAACCACCCAACTATTGAACTTATAACCGCCTAGGGGTGGCCACCAACTAACTCCTCCTACGATTTTAAAACAGATAAGCAAGTCAAGTGCTTTTGCAAGATAGCTAAGATGTTATTTATTTAGAATGAGAATAAGTCCTTAAACACACTCCCTAAGAGACTATATAATGTATGGCATGATTTAATGACTTAAATCTAATGCAAATTTTATCACATTTTATTTTTATTTTTGGACAATCAATTTGACATGGGCTTTAGGATTCATATGCCTAATGCATGAGAAATTAGATTATGGGCCAAAATTAGCAAGATAAAGAGGTGTGTTTTCACAATGGCTCTCAAAGGTCATGCTAAGTTCTCTTGCAAAGGTGGAAGCCCTCCAAGTCAAGAGTGAAATAATATGCTTTTTAGGCATGATGTGAGGAAAGTATTACAACATCCAGGTAAAGGATTGCTAATTCTTTTATCTTGATTTATAACCTAGGTTTTATGTGAGGTTATGAGTTAGTTTATTTTTAGTTTTGAGTTATTTTTATTGGATAGAAAATTTATTTTCCTCAAAGCCTAATCATCATCCAAGTCATACATCAAAATAAGGAAGAAACTAGAAAATGATGTCATCTTAATGCACAAGCTAAAGAAACATCAATCAATTTATAAAGCTAGCAAAAGAATAAAGGTCATTTATGGTTTGGGCTCCACTGCACAAACCCGAAAAGAAATATGGGTAGTCAAGCTCTACCCTTATACAACCCGAATTACAAATGAATTAAATAAAATCAAGAAGGAATTCATTGTTAGGGGGGTTCTTCATTCTTCATTTCTTCTTTCTTCTTTCTTCTTTTGGTTGGTTGGAATGTGGTTGCTCTAAAGGCTTCACATGGTACATAAGACATAGTCTTATGACCAATGTTCATCATAATACTCTATAAAAATCATTCCAAAATCTTAATTACAAAGTTACATGAAAATTAAAAAAAGGAAATCTAACTAAAACTTATAAAACAAAGCTTAGCTAAACAAACCATACAATCCCAAGAATGTATGTTTATAAATTGAACTTAGCACCCCACACATGGGTAACCAAGTTCCTAACTATTTTGGATTATGCTTAGGGGTAGCACTGAAAAAAAGCAATTATATTTTTTTTACGCTTTAAGCATAATCCCTATAGAAGATAACGATTAGACTAAGATTTCTCTACCATTCAGTCTACGCACATACACTCTAACATCTAGACTAAAATATTATATCAAAAAATAAAAGTAAACACCAAACCATGCATTATCCTAACTTAAAATTAGAAGTGGTGACTTAGCATAATATGTGTGCCATTTAAAGTTTGTGGGTATGCTTAACTAGGCTTTAAGGTTGAAGTCTTCTAAGTATGAAAATGTTCAACTTAGAGGGGGTTATTTCATTTAAGTGATTTAGTTACTTTGGTTGATTTTATTTTATATTTTGATTTGTTTGAATGAATCCTACAATTAATTACTAAGTGTTATAAATAGAGGGAAAATAAAAAAGGACTTCTCTTTCCTCCCTACCTTAAGTAATTTCTAAGATAGATTCATATTTGATTGTTGTTTAGTGAATATTTTATTATGTATTTTGATCAATCCTGAGTTTAGATTTTTCCTAAATAAACCTATTAAAAAAAGGCATTTTAAGATTAAGTAAAGTGAAATACTATCACAAAACACACAACACTTCATTTCTTTCCCAACATGTGTAACATGCATATGGATGAATCCTAAGCATATCTACACATGCAAATGGAAGTATTTAGCACACCTTAATGATGAATGCTAAGAGAGTTACTTAAAAAAATTTGGATGCTTCATGATGCATGCTTTTGTTAAGTAGAAAAAGAATGATTCTTTTAGCATATTTATAAGTATAAAAGACATAAGTGAGTACAACACCATTGTTAGCACTAGGGGTGTAAGGTACAAGACCTACTTAGAGATAATTAAAGTCTCACAACCCGGGTTGTCCAGACTAATATACCACTTTTCTTAAATACATGTGCATGTACAAAAAGAAATGCATAGAAAGAGAATCATGCAAAAGGTTTATGTTTGTTTATTTGATTTATTTATGCAATTTACATATGAAAGTGTGAATATCCTTCTTAAGTGATGACATATGGATGAATAAGAATAGATTTAAGTAAGTGTTGTGTTCTTTTCAGATGAACTATACACTTTTCAAAAAAACCTATTCAAAACTATGCTAAAAGAGAAGAGAAGGAAAATCACACAACACACATCTTTATATTTATACTCACATGCATGCTTATAAATATTTGTAAGTAGCATACCTTTCATTTATGATATTTGATTTATAAGTTTTGAAAAAAAAATTTGGATTTAATAGTGATAATAGCCATTCATATTCTTACTTTAGCCAAAATATGCAATTTGACATAAAGGAAACATTTCATTTTTAATTTGATTTTTTAAAAGGAATGAATGTGTGATTTTCATATAGCATACATATTTAGTATGTTAGGAAAGAAACAAAGTGATGAAAGCATGTAAATTCATTCACCCTAATTAATTTATAAAGATAATCTTATGAGATAGGATTATTTAAAGTAAATCAAATTTATTTTAGAGAGATTTTTAGTTTTGTTTGAGTTTGATTTGGATTTAAGAAATGTGAAGGTTTGCTGGTCCTAACCCATTTCTCACATGTGTATGATGTTTTAGTTTAATTTTAGAACCATTAGGTGAGTTTTATGCTTTGCTTAGGTTAAGGTGAGCATTAAGTTCATTAATTATCCCTTACCTACACCACTTTAACATATTTAATCAAATAATTATGAGCCAATGTATGACATAAAACCACACAAAGAATTTAAAATAGCAATGCACTTAGGAAAGAAAGGGGTCTAATGCAATTGGCTCATAATTAGTGATTAATTAAGCTAAAGGGTTCAATTTAAGTACTTTCATAACCCTCCCCACATATGTGGGTTAGATTTTGATTTCCTTAAGCTACTTAGGTTATTGAACACCTAAGCACCTACCCAAGATGAATTGATTAAGTTCTGGAATGTTTTGATTTTTAAAGTTTGATTAATTAAGCCATTTAATTAAGTGATTAAATTATTTAATTAATTTGCACTTTAATTAGATTTTTATCCAATTGAAATAAAATTAGGAAAAAGATATGGGAAATAACTCCTAATCTCATTCTCAAAGTCCATTTACTATTCTAAGATAATTAGCAAATCTAATTAATTAATTTATGACTATTTAAAAGGTTAATTAATCATTTAATAGCTCAAGAGGGTAATTAGGAATGACTCAAGCAATTCCCTAACTAAACCATTAATAAATTTCAAGAAAATTAGGGGAGACAAAAGTCATCCCACTAAATGCACATGAGAAGTTTGGAATTAATCAATGGGATAATTAGAGAGTAATTAGCATAATCATATTTTTAATAAAACTTAAATTAGAATAATATCACTGTTCAAAATCAATTAAATTTAATTTTAGATTATTCCCCTTTGAATTATCTTCATAATACTTTTTATTTTACTTTTTTCTAATTTTTTTATATTTAGTTATGAATATTTTGAAGATTCAGTGATTAATAATTAATTAAAACCCTTAATTATTAACTAATATCTTCGGTGCGACGTGGACCGCTGATGTGGCACACACTTTTCACGTGGTGCGATGGGATTCGTCACTTAAGTTGTCACATCTCAATGCTGCATTAGCAGCGGCACTATGCGCTTTCTCTCTAGATCGTCCTATCAAGGATCGGACAGTTGAGATTGAGCCCGTGGTTCTTAAGGGATTAATCAGAGGATCCTACGCAACTTGATCAAGACCATTCATCCAAATGCACGGATGGATGGTCCATGATCCGTCCCTGAGCTCGCCTACGGGTGAGGGCATCTGTTCACTCCTTAGGGCAATATCTAAGCTCGATTAAGCTCAGATCGAGCTCAAACTCAACCCACACCATCATCATGCAAGGGGGAAGACATCCAACGATCAATTTCATTTGAGATTAAAATTATCTTCATAAAGGATCACACACTCCCTATTATATGCTCGGTTTGAAGGCATACCTCATTGGAGGCTATCACCAATGCTCCAATCCATCAAGGTAGCTTCGTTTAATAGAGAGGAAGCCCTGTTGAAGATTTGAGGCTTTAGAATTGGGTAGATCCTTCTATTGACCAAGGTGCTCCTCCTAAGCTTACAACTTTGGTCTAGACACCACCTCCCTTACCTTTGGAGCTTGGGAGAAGCTTTGGATCAACTCAATTGACTCCTTGAGGGTGCTTGCAAGAGCAATTAGCTTGATGTTGGGTATTGAGTGGGATTGAATTCCTTGCTACCTCCCCTATTTTTGATTTTGATAAACCAAGAAATGGAGAAATGTAAAGTTCTTTAAGAGGCTTAGGGAAGCTTGAGGATGCTTGCTCTAAGTTTCCTAGCTTCAATCGAGTGTGAGTGTGTCAAAATGAAATGAAATTAAGGGGAGTATATCTCCCCCCTAGATGGATCGGACGGCTGACCATGCTTATGTCGCTTTGATCAAATTTACCCTATGCAATGGGTTTGTTAAGTTATTTAGGGCTTCATGTGATTCAGTTTTGGCCAGAGGAGGTAGTGGAGAAGTTGCCATGTGCAAAACAAGGTGTGGGAGTGATTCCCATGTGCTTGAAATGAGTGGAGTGGTCGGTTTGACCATTGGGTCAAGTTTGGCTGACCTAAACCCATTAAGTCAAGTGCACCATGCTCACTAGTGTCCACTTGGTCCACTAAGAGAGTGTCAAGTGGGCATGAACAGAATTTGACCAAATTCCAAGTGAATTTGGCCAAAAATTACCCTTTGACCTAGGGGTAAAATGGTCATTTAACTTGGATTTTAGTTTGAATATATTTTGTATGATTGAAAAATGAGTTGAGCCAAGTTTCAATGAATTTGGAATTGATTTGATGTGATTTGCTCATATTCACCCATTTAGTGGGTCAAGTTGAACAATTGGTCAAATTAGGTCAAACCATGGGTTGGGTCAAGTTCATATGACCATTTGAAATATTTTGGCATCATTGGTTTGGTTCAATTTGACTTCTATTTTGAATTGGATCATTTGATTTCATTTAGATCAAATGGGTCAAGTTGACCAATTTGACCCATTTGACTTATTTTGGTTAGGTCATGGATTGGTTTATGTTTCATTGGTCATATGAAATATATTGGTATTTTTGTTTTCAAATAATTTTTTGGTTAATTTGATTTTGGCTCAATCTGACCTTTTAGGTCAAGTTGGGTTCAAGGTCAATTGGGCTAGGTTGGGTCTAGTTGGCCAATTGAGGCTTTGGTCAAGTTCAATAAGTGATTTAGAATGAACTTGACCCATTGGTTTTAATCAATTTGGCTTAGATCAAGTTTTGACACATTTTGACTTTTTAGGTCAAGTTGGGTCAACTTGGGTCAAGTGGCCAATTGGGCTAGGTTAGGCTCAAATGATGACTTGGTCAAGTTCAAATATTGATTTAGAATGAGTCTAGACCAATGGTTTCAATCAATTTTTCCTATGGTAGATTTTGGCTAGTTTAGGTTTCATTTTGGCTAAGTTTTGACTTGGTCAACTTTTGGTTGACTTGGTTTGACCTAATTTGAGTGATTGATCATCTCATGATGGTTGTTTCTCACAATGTGAGGCATAGTTGGGCTTAGTTCAATCCAATTTGGTTAAGATTATAATTTGGCTCAAAATGGGTACTTTAGGTCACTTTGAGTCAAGTGAGCCTAAGTGGCTCAATTGACTTGATCAAGCTTGACTTAAGTTTGGTTGAGCTCACATATGGACTTATGATTGAAATATAAAATCCACTTGCAAGTGATTTGAAGTCAAATGGGTTTTGATTCATTTGACAATTTTAAGTTCAAAGGGTGAACATGAGTTTGATTTGGGTTTGATTTTTGAATTTAGTTTAGGTTTAATGATTGAAGTTTGGGTTTATATTTGGATTCATGATTGAAGGATTGATTGAATCATGAAGAAAAATTAAGAGTTTAGCTTGATTTGAATTTGATTTGGCTGAGTTCAAGAATTTGACTTGAAAGACTTAGGTTGAATTTTGATTGAATTTGGATTTGAGTTTTGAATTGATTTTTGGATTGATGATTGAAGTTTGCATTTAAATTTAGATTCATGATTTAAGGACTGATTGAATCATGAAAAAAAAAATCAAGAACTTGGCTTGATTTTACTTTAATTTGGCTAAGTTCAAGAATTTGACTTGAAAGGCTTTAAGTTGAATTTTGATTAAATTTGGATTTGAGTTTTGAATTTATTTTGGTATGATGATTGAAGTTTGTGTTTATATTTGGATTCATGATTGAAGGATTGATTAAATCATGAAGAAAAATCAAGAGTTTGGCTTGATTTGAATTTAATTTGGCTAAGTCCAAGAATTTGACTTGAAAGGCTTTAAGTTGAATTTTGATTGAATTTGGATTTAATTTTTTTAATTTATTTTTTGTTTGAATTTATATTTCATTTATATTTGTGAATATAAATGAGAATATAAATAGGTTGTGAGAAAATTTCTTGAATTTGAATTGATTTAGATTTGATTTAGTCTAAGTCCATAAGATAGAAATAAAGTGACTTGAAGGATTTCTAAAATTAGGAATTTCAATCATAAGCTTCAATCATTTGGAATTGATTTGAGTTTGAGAAAATCAATTAAGTTGGAATTGATTTGAGTTTTAAGTTGATTTGATTTGGAGTTTGGAGTTAGTTTAGACTTGATTTGGAATTTGACTTTGAAAGGAGAATGTGAGGATTTGGTTCAAACTATAGGGTAGGAAAATTTTCCAAACACCCCTAAGGCATGACCTATTCCTATGGCTAACTCTTCTAAGTCTCTAGGGTAGGTTGAGTGTTAACTTAATCCCTAGAAGTGTCTTAAGACTAAGGAGACTCTTAGTGTCTAAGAGAAGTCATCCTAAAAATGAGGTCAACACCCCTCAATTTTCCATCATGGATGGATGGCAGCATGCACACATTTTGCACTGGCTCACGTCCAGCCACCAAACTTGTCTCCATTAAGCCAGGGAGGCATGCCAGGGATGGGAGGATGATGGGAGGTTTCCATGGACCCAATGTGCAAGGATGAAAAGGTCTTGATCTAATGGGTGCTTGATTTGGGTTGGAGGTGATTCAACTCATCTCCCAAAGGTCCCTGGCTGACCTAGGATGAGTTAGGTTAGCTAGGTGGGTTAGGAGAAGGTTCTATGGAGTGCTAATGAGCTGTCATGGGGATGGGGTAGTTGACTTTGGCTTGGATCCAATAGTTTTAAGGTTCAAATCCTATGGTTTGATGGTTAATCCCCTTGGTGGGGTCCACTTGGCTTTTGGGCTGATTTGGAAATGAAGTAGGACATGTTTGGGTTGTCTGATTAAGTCCTAGGGTCCCATAAGTTGGTTTGGAGTGATTTGGCTTCATTTGATCAAAATGGGTTCATTTAGGTTGGGTTGGGTTAGGTTGACTAATTGGTCAAATTAGGTCAAACCAAGGAATGGGTTAGGTTCATATGATGATTTGAGATATTTTTGGTTCAATTAATTTGGATTCGTTTGGTCTAGATTTTATTTTGACTCATATAGATTCAAAAGGGTCAAATTGGTCAAGTTGACCATTTTGACCAATTTGACCAAATTGGGTTGGATTAGGTATTGAGTCAAGTTCAATTGGTTGATTGAAAGTGATTGTAGGCTTTGGTTTGGTTTAATTTAGAATTAATTTGAATTTTGGTCAATTTGATCTTTTAAGTCAATTTGGGCTAGGTTGGGTCAAGTTGACCAATTGGTCAACTTGGGCTCAATCATGGCTTTGGTCAAGTTCAATAAGTGGTTTGGAATGAACTTGAGCCATTGGTTGTAATCAATTTAGGTTAAATCATGATTTGACCCATTTTAGCTTTTTAGGTCAATTTGGGTCAAGTTAGATCAAGTGGCCAATTAGGCTTGGTTTGGCTCAATTGATGGCTTAGTTATGTTCAATCATTGATTATGAATGATTTTGAGTCAATGGTTTCAATCAATTTGGCATATGATGAATTTTGGCTACTTTGGATTTCATTTGGGCTAAATGTTGACTTGGTCAAATGCTAGGTTTGACTTGGTTTAACCTAATTCAAGGTGGTTGATCACCCCATGATGATTGTTGATCATGATTATGATTTATATGGGCTTGGTTCAATTCAATTTGGGTTGGATTAGAACTTGGCTCAAAAAGGGTCTCTTAGGTCACTTTAGGTCAAGTGAACATAAATGAGTCAATTGACTTGATCAAGGTTTGATTCAAGTTTAGTTGAACTCATATGACCTTAGGGTTCAAATATAAATCCAATTGTAATTGGTTTGGAGTCAAATCAATTTTGGTTCATATAACAATTTCAAGTCAAAAGGGTTAACTTGGACTTGATTTGGGTTGACCTGGATTTGGTTTTATTTTGGTGGTTTATGTTTATATTTGGATCAATGATTGAATGAGTGATTGAATCATAAAGAAATCCATGAGTTTGAGTTAATTTAGATGTCATTTAGCCAAGTTCAAAAGTTTGGCTAAAAAGGTTAAAATTGGGAATTTGGTTTGATTTGAGTTTGGTTTTGGTCATTTGAATTTATATTTCATTTATATTTATGAATATAAATGAAGATATAAATAGGTTATGAGAAAATACTTGAGTTTGGAGTGATTTGGAAGCAAATTTGATTAAGCTTAGGGATGTAGGCCAAAAGGGCTAACTTGGGTTTTGATTTGGTTTGATTTGTTTTGATTTGATTTGAATGGTTTGAATTTAGATTTCATTTATATTTGTGAATATAAATGAAGGAATGATTGATTTATAAAAAAATCAACCAAGCTTGAGTTGGTTTGAAGGAGTTTTGGCAAAGCATATGAAGGTGGTTCATACAGATTAGGGAAAATTTTGGAATTTGAATTTAATCATGGGTTTCAATCATTTGGAGTTTGGAATTGATTTATGATTTAGAATTTGATTTGAGAAAAAAATCAATTGGATTGGAGTAGATTTGGATTCGGTCAAGGCTAAGCCCATAAGATAAAATCAAAGGGCTTATGAAGGACTTCAGAGTTTGAATTTAGTGGTGGATTTCAGTCATTGGATGTTGGATTTGATTTTGGAATTTGAATTTGAATTTGAGGTTTGGTTTGAAAGAAAGAAGCAAGGATTGGGTTTGGTCTAGAGGGTAGGCAAGCTTTCCTAAATCCCTAAGGCACAACCTATTCTTGTGGCTAACTCTTCTAAGTCTCTCGGGTTAGGTTAAGTGTTCACCTAATCACAAAAAGTCTCTTAAGACTAAGGAACTCTTAGTGTCTATAAGAGTCCTAGAACTATGATGAGAAGTTAAAAGCTCACTCCAAAAGTGAGGTCAACAATAGCTATATTATATCACTAAAAAAATGATCCAAAAATAGAGATAAATAAAAATTACTTTAGAGAATTCATGTTTCACAATCGAATTCAATGATAAAGGTGAAACAATGTTGCTAAAGGTTGACAATCTTTAAATACAAAGACTTACAAAGTAAGTTTGAGAGTTAGACATAAGAAAATATTTTATAGAATTTCTTAGATAAAAAATTTACTTAATTCAAACTTGCATAAAGATAAGAGTTAGAAAAGCATGTTCATTTATAAAGTTAAAATTTTAAGAATTTCTTATAATTCAACTAAGAACAAATTACATTATTTATAAGCTTTGTTATCCCAAACTTAGTTAAAAGACTAATTGATGTTAGTGGACAAGCAATTTAAGAGAGAATTTAATTAAAAATAATTCTTAAAGCCCCTACTTTAAGGTGCTCAAATCACATGAAGAAGACAAAATATTATAACTATGGGTTAACTTTAATAAAGTATCTTATAAAAATGATTTAAATAGTATTTTTTAGAAAATGCTTTGGAGAGTCATTTAATTTATTTGAAATCACTTAATACAAAGTTAGTTCAAATGTGAGAGTTAAAAGATGATGCTTAATTTTAAAGTTTAAATTTTCTTACACCTCAAAACTATTTTAATAGAGTAATAGTTTAATTATAATAACATAAATGTATACTTCTCTTAGTCTCTTCTTATAAGCATATCTAATAATAATTGCTCAATTGAGGATTGGGTTAGAATTTTTATCTCAATTTGCATGAACCATCTAAATATAATATTGATAGATCATTTCATGAGTTTACTTATCCTAACATGCACTTAGGAAGTGTTAATATGATAAAGATATGACTATATGTTTTAAGAATTTAAGGGTCAATTTACTATGGAGCAATTTCAATAAAAGATGGTCCACAGATTATATTTCTTTTATAAGTGTTGTTTTATTTCTTCTATAAGCTCAAAATTTAGCTAATTAGAATTTAAAATATTAAGTAATGATCTTAATTACTAAAGAGATTGAGGCTATATCAAATAGATCCCATAATTCATAACTCATAAACTCAAGAGTTGGGATAATTTGATAAATTTCATGATTGATTATATTAATGCCACCTTGCAGAAAACCACCTAGTTCAGAGAGCATTAGACACATCTTCTTTAAAAAGAGACATCTAAGAATGATTAAATATTATACTTAACATAAGTCAAGTTTTTTTAGAGCCTCGATCAAAATTCAAACATTCATAGTAAAGTATTTTATGGAGGACCTTGATAAAAAAGGTCTTAAGATTTATTAGATATGTCTTATAACTCACTACTTGTTAAGGAAAGTTAAGATCTCGCCATGATCTTATGGGCACAAAACTCATATGAATGATTATAAAAAACATATATGATGTAACATTGACCCTTTATGACAAGTGATTAACATTAATATTTTTTTATACATAAGAAATGGAATCCTAATGGACTAAGGAGATATGGACATGGTCTTAGTAGATTTTTTTTCCTAAGAAGTAATAAACTATTAATATATAAGGGCTTATTATAGAGAGAAGGATATGGTCTAAGTTGGCATTATTTATAATGATACTAGAATTTCTTAAAGGATAGAGGTCTATTAAGTAAAGAAAGGCATAGTCTAAATAAGTATTGCCTATAATGATACAAGAGTTTCTTAGTGGATAGAGGTTCACCAAAAAAAAAGGATATGATCTATGTAAACAATATCTACTAAAAGCTAAGAGTATCTATATGAAGATGGATCACCTAAATTGACGCCTACATAGGTAACGGTGAATCTTAGCAAGAGAGAGTGGTTAAGTGAAAGTGTGTCACTTTGATCTAAGACCATGATGTTAAGGTACATATGAGTCTAGCTAATCATAAAATGAGAGATCTATCATAGGCAAGTTTGACTTATTTTAGAGGAATGCTTTAGTAAAACTAAGGTTATTTGAGGTCAAAAATTGGTATGAGAATAATAGATAGTTAAATCCCTTAGAAGGTAATATATGTATAAACTAGGACATTCATAACTATATGATGACATGAGAACTATAACATTCATATGGTACATCTGTAAGATATGTGATAGTTTATGATATAGAAGAAAGTCTATGTTCCCTTATGGCTAAATAAGAAGGAGGCCTCGTAGAATGAAATATGCCATGGACTATCCTATAAGATATGATGGTTCTTAAGGTATGAGCTAAGGTGAAAGTACCCGTGTATAGATGTAAGTTATGATCTGTAAGAAAATGTCATTTGACTTGCTCTAATAAGGGGGAAAGATAATACCAAAAGTGACATTTGTTGTGGCTCTAATGTTATGGCTCCTAAGTATGGATAAGGCAAAAATTATTTTAATATATGGCCTATGAGGGAAAACCATTTGACTTGCTCCAATAAGGAGAAAGGACAAGCTAAAAGTGCAAAGGAAAAGTCAAGCATGTTCTCAAAAACTATATTAGGAAATTATTTTGTCTAGGATTTATCTAAAGAAATTACTTAAGATCAAAACTTCATTACTATTGATAATGGCAATGCCCATGTTCTTGTGCGTCAAAGAAGGAATGTGGGATGATTTAGTCAATGAATTAGCTAAGAGTAAATCAACTATTCTAGACCCAAACATGTTTGCATTGATATTAATACCATTTTAATCATCATGATTTTAACTATAAATTTGCATCATTTGAAATTTGTTTTGTCATAAAAAATAATTATTGAAGCAATAATTTGTAGCCTATTGTACCCTTTTAAATTGATTTAAATGTTTAATGATGTTTTTATTTATATATGTTGTGTGTGTGTGTGTGTGTGTGTGTGTGTGTGTGTGTGTGTGTAGTTCTATGAAGATAAAAGTAATAAGTTTGATTTAAATTGACGTTTAACTCATTTAATAAATGAATGAAACTTTGTGTTTGAATCTAGCTTTATATATGTACTTAAATAATAAAAAAATGGATCATGAACATCAATAAAGCAATAAATATAAATAGTATTCCCGAAGAAGGAACTCATCTTACACGCTATGCTTTTGAGAACATAAATTCCATCCGGTGTATAGTAGAATGAAGACATTCCCTTTGATTTGAAAGCCTCTTCGTCACCATATTCTTTCAAAAGGTGGTGGAAGTCTTCAAAAGGAGTCAGCAAATCAAATTCTAGAATTATCTTCCAAGATTCGGTGGAATTTTTTTGGATGGATTTTGATGTTATTAAAATTATTTTAAGGTGTGCATAATATGTAGAAAATTAACTTAAAAAATTACATTATAATTATTTAAAAATATATTTGACAACTTTGAGGATAATCTAAAGTTAATTATCTTTCATATTCGGCATTTTATTTTGTTAAATTATTGACTTGTAAGGTCTTCCTATGATGAAATTATTCTAAGCTAACATGAGTCTGGGTCTATTTGAGATAGATGCACTGATTTGAAAATATAGTGATAAAATTGTTACAGAAGAAATTATTGTTTAAAATTTTTTGATATTTATTATAATTTTTTTAGAAATTTTACAAACCAACCATCCAATATATTTCAATTTTTTTTGCATTTATATTAAAAATATTAAATCGGGGTACAATGTGGCCCAGCGCTAGACTAAAGGACCCGAGAGGCGGGCGTCACGATGCTGTCCTACAGTGCCAGACACTGAGTGATGTTATTTTCTCCCCAACAATAAAATTTCTAAGTCCTCTTTTACATACAAGGTGACACAACGCAGTGGTGTTGTCCCCACAGTGCCATGGCGTTGTGAAATTTTATTTCATATTTTATCAAAATATTCTAAGTCATATTTTCAGTGACATATGGGTATGATGCTACAGCATTGATGCTATGGTGTCGTGATGCTATTAGGGCTATGCATAATTCGGTTTAAACCGAAAATCCGATTAAAATCGAATCGAAATTTTAAATTTGGATCAGTTTTTTAATTTTATTTTGGATTTCGGATTTAATTTTAGCTAAATTTGGTTTTTGGATTATGGATCGGATTTAAAAATTTGTAATAAAAAAAACCGAAAATCCGAAATTTAGTCGTAGCACCTTAGCCGGTTAGTCCGTCCAGAGTCCCGACTGCGACTCCTGACCCCTTTGTCCGGCAATGATCCACTGTCCCTGCAAAAAAATAGAAATCAATATTACGGGCTAGGGCCAAAACGATTAGAGGCGAAGGGCAAAGCCGAGGCAATCCCGTGGACTGTTCTCTACTTATCTAGTTTTCTTCGACTTCTGTTCAACTCTTCGTTGTAGTTATCGGCGTTTTCGTTCTGTTCATGATTCATCTGTTCTCTTCTCGGCTTCTCCCTTCTCGCCTTTCATCGTCTTGTGCAAGGGCGCTGCTTCTCCCTTCTAAGTTTTCTCTGCTCAGGGTCTGGTCTCGATTCTCGGTTCTCACATTCCGGCGTGACACATTAGTCAATAGCATTCAATGCAGCTTTTGTCTATTCTCATGGATTCTTTTTTATGTTGGACATTTTTAGTGTTTTTTTTGGTCCTTTGGAGACTTGAGTTGAGTTGTTTACTATTCCAATATATGCAACTCTTCCAGTATATTTTTTTATGTTTCATGAGCTCTTAGAAAGTAACCCTTCATGGTATCTTTCATTTGAAATGAGTGGGATTATCTTTGTATTAACTTTTGTATTTTTTTCATAAGATGCCATGTTTTCTGCATTGTATTCATATTCATATTCATAATTTTGTATTATCTTTGTATGAACTTTTTAATAATTTTTAGTTTTTTAAAAATCGAACTGAAAATCCAAAAAAAATTTTGGATTGGATTCGTTCGGATTATATTAAATCTTATCGGTCGGTTCATTGAATTTCAAACCAACGGATTACCAAATTAAAATCCGTCCAATCGGCCGAATGCACTTTAGATGCTATGATATTATTTTAGTTGTATTAATACATGGTGCCGTGGCATTGATGCTATGGCGTCGTGGCGCTATGTGATTTCATTAGAGCATTGTGGCACTAATTTTTGGGTGCTGTGGCACGGCTTTTGTAAAATTTTATTTCATATTTTATCAAAATATTCTAAGTCATATTTTCAGTGATATATGGGTATGACGCTACAGCGTTGATGCTATGGTGTCGTGGTGCTATGATATTATTTTAGTTGTATTAATACATGGTGTCATGGTGTTGATGCTATGGCGTCGTGGCGCTATGTGATTTTATTAGAGCATTGTGGCACTAATTTTTGGGTGCCGTGGCACGGCTTTTGTAATATGGCTACTCAAGAATGCAGCATCGCAACACCGATATCCAGTGCTTTGACACTATAGGCCAAAATTTGAATTTAAATGTGAATTTTTCATATTTTTTTAAATCTTGACAACATTTCGCCTTAGCAGTGTTAGGTTTCAAAATCATATAGTGCAAAGCACTCTTCTCCCTTATTCCGAATCAAAGATCAATGATGCATTTTTTTGTCCAACTAGTAAGAAAAAAATAATTTTTTTACCTGAAATAAGAAACTCGGAGTGGAGTGTGAACACCATTCAAAAAGAGTAGAGTTAAAATGGGGGAAAAGTCCTTTGAGTGGACTACTCATTTATATTTATAGGAGTGAGCTAATAACTATTTCCTTCTCAGCCAATAAGTGCCTTCTGAGTAATTGACAACTAGACCAGGCTAATTAAGCAGTGTCTCGGCACCAAGATCGTAGCGTCACGGTGCTGTATCATAATTCAATAGCTAGATCGGGCAGTTGTTTCTTCTAAAAGACTAGGGCACTCAGCGCTATGGATATAGCACCGTGGCGCTATAGCCAAATTTTTATTTTTTATTCTTTATTTTTTTATTTCTTTTTTTATATAAACACCAACACATTAAGCTTACTGTCTGCTACCACTTTTTGGCATCTTCTGGCTTCTTTCAGCGCCATGGTTCTTCTTTTAGTGGCACCAAGGTGTTGAACTTATTATCTTAAGGTCTAAATCTTTGATATATGTAGTGTTGTAGGGCCAATAGTGACGGCTTCTTTCTCTACAGCCAATTTGCTCACTATTTGTGCTACATATCTTAACATCTAGGCACTATTCTTAAAAATTTTGATTTTCTTCATTCTTTGGTCTTCAATGAGAATTTCCTACCAAAATACTAAAAAAATAAAACTAAACCAAAAATAACATTAATTAAACATAAAAACTCACAATTATTAACTCAGTTTTTCCTCACTGATCACAAATCAAGCCAAAGGTTAATTAAAATGAAGAAAATGCAACTTTAAAGTCTTCTATATAAGAAAATTAATTAAAGGTTAGCGATTAGAAGTTCAAATTTTAAATTATAATTATAATTATTATTATAATTTAATTAATCTTCTATCATTTTTTTATTCCAGGTTGGTTGGTGATGGACTCCTAACATATAATTCCATCATATGCTCTTAATTATCTTCTTGTGATGGAGCCATCTTAGTCTTTAATTCTATTTAGGTTTTTATTCTTAATCTTGTGATGGGGCTATTTTTAGTTTTGCAAAGTCTTTCATTATGATCCATTTATCTTTTAATGGCTAGCTTATATTTTTTATGCTAATTATGAACATATGATCATTAGCTTTGTTTATGATAACCACGTCTACTTGTAAGACATACTTCTACTTAAGTGTTAGTTGTAGATTTTAAGGTCAATTAAATCATTTATATGAAATAGTATCATCAAAATTATAAATTAAAATAATTAACATGTTAATTGATAAATTAAGATAGTAATCCTTAAGTCTTATTTTTAATAATTTTGAGTGGCCCATAAGCCTAACTTGTAAGTTTTTATATGTTAAGAATTGTTATATCTTCAGTCAAACCAATAGATAATCTTCTTCTTCATACTAATTAAAAGAATGGTTTAATTTAGCTTTTCAATAAGATTGGTGAGGTTTATTTATTTAATTTTTACATTAGTATGTGGGTTTGAAAATCATTAACGGATGCAAATAAAATATCAAATTATGCAAGAGTAAAAGTACTAGCTACATTATTATTATTATTTTCTTTTGAATTGTGCCCTAAGCTATCTCAAATTTTGTTTATGTTTATGATAGCGAAAACAGTACTATTATTAGAAAATTAAGAAGTTGGTAGATGATCTTACTTATCCAGACTTTTTTTATAAAGTACTTCAATAAATTCTTAAGATCTTATTAACTACCTCAGTTTGTCCATTAATCATAGGGTGAAAAAATATAAGAAAATTATAATTTTATGCAAAGAAACTTTAATAATATTCTACAAAATTAGGAGACAAATCACACATCTCTATATAATACTATAAAACCATACAATCTCACTATCACTTTATAAAAATAATTCTTATATGTAATGCATTATGTGTTTTGAATAACAAAAGAAGTGATTCATGTTTGAAAAACTAATCACTATGAAAAAAAAATGCTATCATTCCATCTTGTAATCCTTGGTAATCCCAAAATAAAAATCATTGATAAATCTTCTCAAGGTCTCTAAGGAATGGGCAATAGAATATATTTCTCTAATTTTCATTTAGTGGCCTTAGCTTATTTTCAAGTATAATCAAAGGTAGACAACTAGGCTTTCTAAATCCTTAGGCATATCAAGTAAAATAAGATAATTATATGTAATCATAGTTATGGAGTTTGACTAATAATCTTATTCATATCATGACATATGTTACCTAATATGCCTATAAGTAAAAAAACTTCATCCTACGAAACATGATATTCATGCAAGTTATTTATTATTAAGTGATGAACCTTATCTATATGTGCAGAGACTGATAATGTTATAAATGTGAACCAACACTTAGGAGATTTTATGTAATCAATAAAATGAACTATTTTTGAAGAGCAAATCACGAGCATAAGATTTCAAGCCATATGACACAACATTGATGAAATAGAAAAGTAGGAAACTTGTAAATTGTACATATAATAAATAAAGTGTAAAAAAAATAAAAGTATCATTAAAGTAAAAAAAGTAAATAAAAGCTTAGTGCAACTAACTTTGCTAAATACTCTCAAAAAGATTTTAAAAAAGATGATTAAGCTCCACATAGTATATTTTAGTCCTACATTTATAAATAATTTTAAAAGGACAAGTTTAAATTCTTCTAATGTGTTTGTATTTGATGTTATCTTGTGTCTAATCGATTTATAGAAGCCAGTTAAGGAAGATGTGAAAGTAATCTCATTAGTGGTGAGGCCCTCCTTACCTTTGATTGTTATGAGAAGAGAGAAAGAAGATTGAACAATACCCTCATGAAGCACAATCACTATGCCCTACCTAATCCCTAAATAAAAGTGATTCTTATTATCATTATATTTCTTTTTAAAGAAATTTATATAATTATCAATAGTATAATGCGACAAGATATGGATGATTAACACTTTCTTGTCATGAATTATTGCCTTCTCAAATGAAGAAAAAACTATTGGAAGTGTGACCCTTGGGAAAATATTATGCTTAATTATTTGTATAGAAGTTAGTTGTTCCGTGTGCATCCATCACATAACTTCTAGATAAATAGCAATGCTATAAAACGTTACATCATTTATAAAATAACAAAAGCTTCAAAAACTTAAATTTATTTCGACTCCACAGATTTCCCTTTCCTACTCAGCCCTATGGATCTCTTCAGACCTAATCAGACGCTCAATTTATGCGTCTCATACTAAATACGATCATAAGAAGCCTCCTTATGATCGCCATGAGGCCATGACGAGCATCGTGATCATCAATGAAATTTTTTTATTTAATTTAGAGGTCTTGAAGCTGATAAAGCGCCATCTTCATCCTAAGCGCACATCTTTAGTAGACTGAAGGTAACCCCCTTCTTGATACTGTAAGGTTTGTTGGTCCATCCGAGCCCTCAGCTCCTATAAGCATACGTCCCAACTCCTGGATGCCTCTCAAATATTTGTCTCTATGCAGTCACCTGAGTAGCCAGAATTCTCATATTGTCTCCTCCTCAGTGGGATATAGCACAAGGTCGGTCGACTCACTGCTCTAGCTCATGCATGTTTCATAATCATGTTAAATTGCCTTCAGCTCGACCATCGCCTTCTTATAGTTAACAGTGCCGGAATTTAAAGCATAGATTTCTTCTTATTGATCTTTTTTTTTTTTTTGGCTTCCAAGTGGTGTCCCTTCTCTCCATCTTAGCCATGCAACGTTCCTCAAACTCACTCAGAGCAGTCTTTGCCCTTTGATCTTCCTCTACTTTCCAAGCGACCTCCTCCTTAGTAGCAGTTTCCTAAGCCATAACTCTCTCTTCGATCATTTGGCGATTCACGTCCCACTAAACTCCTCTATAAAAATCTGCTCCGTTATGGCTTTCCGGGTTGCCTCCTCCAAAGCTTTCCTTGCAGCATCAGTGGAAGCTACAGCCTTTGTAGCTACAACCTTGTAGCTACAACTGCTTTCATGACTACTCTTACTTTGTTCTTGCATCCATAACATTGCCTCAAGTTTGTGAACGACCTATGATGCCATCAACAGCGTTTCAACAGTTATAAATATTTAGAGTATGGTCTTTTATGAATTCTATTCAAATTTGATCCTAGAAGAAATTTTTAAATTAAGTATGTTTTAATTAATAATTAACAGATTAGGCATCGATAAAAAAATTTAACTTTAGGTACAGTCGTCCGATAAGTGGCTGACCTCATCCAGGTGGCGTGGGCGCCTACTTATCGCCATCGTCGATTAGTTAACGTTTCCGTAAGAAGCGATTAACTTATCAGCGGCGACTAGATCCATAAGTTCGGCGCATTTCATCTGGAATCGGCCCGCCCCTTCATTCTTTTTTCATTTGTAAAGCTCGGTTCTCCTCGTTCTCCTCAGACGCGAGACCCATCATCGCCTCCACCATTTTGATTTTTTGGCATTTCACTTTTGCTCCACCCAATGAATTTCGGTTGGTTCGTAGCTTTCACGGTCTTGATCGTTGCTTTCGCCGGCTTTACCGTAAGTTTGCTTTTTTTTTTCTTCCTTGCTTATTTGAATTAGCAATAATGTAGAGAGAAGTTTTTCATATTTTTCATAATTATTCTCCTAAAATTTGCGTGGTTGGGGTATGACATCTTTGGGATCGTAATTTGGTAGTTCATTTTTTTGCTTTAATTGTTAGGTGTATAAATAGGTGAGCAATATGAATTTTTGTGACGGATTTTGAGTGAATTATTAGATTTTTTACAACATTGGTTGCTGAGCTAATAGTAGAATGAGTCGGGATCTCGTTTTTAATTCTTATGTCAGACCGATCATTGATGGTTAGTTCATTCAAGTTATGTTGGTAGCAAAATCAGCATGCACGAAAGTCATGCAAGCTTAGGAGATTTAAAACAAAAGTGCTCAGTCTCTCGTTATGATGTTGATAACCAGCGGTGGAGATTACATGTTGTTTTCAGCGGGATACATATGCTTGTTGATGATGATGATGATCCTGTTACGCTTCCCATCAAACATGATTCTTTACGTGAAAATAAAGCCACAATGTACTTCTGCGGTCAGCGATCGCGATATCATACCGCGAGAATGTACACTCGGTTATGCTCGAGTTCGGTTTGCCAACGGAATAGCATTACTATCACGCGGAGATAATGTAAGCATTCACACTCAACATCACGTTGGTGTTTTTTTATTTTTGTTCGTGGGTATCTTCTATTTTTTTAAGAAGATGATATATGTTTAAATGAACCGAAGTTGCCTATTCAAGCGCAGCATCAACCTAGTTCATCCCATACGATGATGAGTATGAAATGATGAATAGTGAATCAAGCACTGCATCTGATGATAGTGATGTTGATGGTGAGTCTTTGCTTGGTAATGCCAATTTATGCGACAACAATATCGGTCATGATCTTCTTCAAAGTCATTCAATCCGGAATTCGGTGGATCGCGATGTTATGATTTCCACTAATGAGTAATGCGTTGCTATGTCGGACAAGAAAGGCGGGATGCGGATATTGTGTTTGATGGTCCATTTGATAGCTCAGGTTTTCGGATGATGTCGAAGTTCCGGTAGAGTTATATGAAGGTATGTGTTTCTCAAATAAGAAGGAGCTTGATTAGAATGGCTAGTCCATTCTTAATAATGTCCGTTGTGACATCCAATCGAATTTCACGTTATATATGCAAATTTTAACGACCTTGCCAATGGTGTAGAAGTAAGTGATTGTGAGGTGTCTAGAGGTTATCAACTTTAGGTTCGCCGCACACATGCGTTGCCACCATCAGTGGTTCAGGACATCGCCAATGCACTTCTAAGTTTATTAGTTTTTATTAGTTACTTCATAATGCCAGTAATGCGATTTCAAATTGACCTGGAACCCAGAGAGATCATAGGAATGATGGAATTGACATTTAACATCAAGGTCTCTTACATGAAGGCCTGGGATGCGAGACGTAAGAGTATCAAAGAAATATTTGGCAGTTGGGAGGAGTCATATCGCTCCCTAGCATTGTTTATGGATTCGTATGCTCGCTAGTCTTATTTACAGATTATGTCATAGATACATGCGGTTTGAGAGTTACGCTTTTGGGCCATCTATTTTGGGGATATTGTCGACTGTTCTTAGCATGGGGCGTTCCTTTTGGGCAAGTATCATACGCTACCATTGGTATTGATGCAAATAACGGTCTATTTTCCCTTGCTTCTGCAGTGATCGAATCTGAGAATAATGAATCCTGGCTCTAGTTCATTATATGCCTACAGCAAATGCTGCCAATTGTTTCATCAATGGATAATTTTTGTGTAATCTTGGATAAGCATTCAGGGTTGGTTCGTGGGTGTCACGATGTATTTCCATGGGCCGCACATCGTCATTGCTTGCGACATCTTAGGGAAAACTTTAAGAATGTAGTGAGAAAAATGAATATTACGGATGTTAAATTTATGTGCAAAAAATGTACTTACGGTACCGATGACATCAACATATTTAACCGCAACATGGGACATAAAATAAACTAAACCGCATATCGATTGGTTGGTAGAATGTGGAGAAGTGGACATTGATTCATGATGGTGGGAAGCGCCATGACCACAAATGCATCAGAGTGTTTTAATGGTGTACTTAAACGTGCACGGAACTCAAGCATTGATACGTAATTTACTATAACATCGTGAGTCTATATAAGCGGACAAGTTCAATTGATTGACAATTCACCTTCTCTCCACATCCAAAGCGTCTAAGCAAATTTGGGAGGGACATTTCCCATAACCAATATTAACAGTGCAAGTGTTGGGCAGAATTGTATCCTTCGAGTTGATTTCACGGAAGATCAATTACTCATGCGGTTGTACCACACTAATTTATCATATGCCATGTAGTCATACCATAGCAGCTCTAGTACATAGGAGAATCAATTATCTAGCTTATATGTCAAGATATTATACCATGTCGATGTACGGGCAGACGTACTCTTCTAATTTTTATGTGTTACATGATCAAACACACGGCGAGTATGCGCGAGTGCATTTTTGATCTTGCCGGTGGTTAAAGTCGGTCGGGTACGATCATGTAAGAACACAATGATGGATGAGGCGCATCACAAAGTAATCGCATGTATAGTAATTGTAAATCAATCGGTCATTACCGGACATCGTGCCCACATAACCCTTCTAGTAGGCGGTGAGTTTAGTTTGTGTTTAGATATATCCTAACTAAATATGCATAGTTTTTATTTATCTACAATTATATCGATTTTAAAAAATTTTCATTTCTTGTTATAGTACGATGGTAGGGACCTTCTAGGCGGTTAGGCGTCTAGAGGAGGCATCTGAGAGCATTGATGGCACGGACGCACAGAGGTTCATCCCAACATAGCCCTTTTGGCGGGACATAGGCGGCACATCCGATCTGGTATGAATATACTTGCTTATTTTTTTTTTCTATATGTTTCATTTACGTTGTGTTGTTGACCCTAAGCTTTTATCTGCACTATTTTGGTGGCGACATCTCACCTTCTTATGCTCGAGAATGGCGTCGTGCCGGTTTCACCTCGCTCGAACTTTATTGTGTTAGTGTACATCGAGACTTGACCATCACGACAACAGCGTTGGCGTCTCCCAAACCAACATATTTCATTTTGTGGGAGAGATGGTGACATTGCATGGCGTTGCAATGATCTGTTCGCGCGACAGCGAATCACCGGTTGTCGGTCTATTATTGTAGACATGGGTGGTGGCGGTTGTGGTCTTTGCGATGAGCTTAGGTGGGCATCCGATTCCACACATTGTGTATATGACCCAGTTGACTCCGCAGTACATTCGACATTCAGGATGGGCCAAGCACACGCTCAGATCTGCATGCCACTCAGGTGGTTACGTTGGACATTTTTCAGGGAGTCCTACACAGACCTCCCTGAGTTGGACTTCATCGGTATGTCCGAGCTGTATTTTGTTTCTTCTTGGGAGTTTTCGATCGTCGGTCGAGAGGTGCATTTCGGTATCTCAGAGGATCTTGACACACTCTATCTTGTTGGCGTGTGCAGCTTACTCTGAGGAGTTGCATGAGTCTACCGGTAGGAGGGGCCAACATGGTTGGGTGTCTTCAATTACTGTCTTGGGAGGCCGCATGTTGGTACATTACATGTCCCTACCCTAGAGATCTCGATGGGCTCGATCGATTTCAAGTAAGAAAATTAATATCTTTATGGTGTTAACATAATGACATACAACTACGACTTATATATGATATTTTTTTTTGATCGTGAAAGAGAGATATGTGCATGTCGCCGGCAATAATTTTTTAGGGATGTGTTAGATGGGCTTCTACTAAGCCAGGTACTTCTTTTAATTGTTATACATCATTCTCAACAAATGCTATCAAACCATTGTCTAACATGCAGTGACACATATAGGTGACTTGGGAGCCATACGACATTCAAATTAGAGGTGCTTATTTTCCTACTGGCGGCGAGGACATGGTTAGCGCGGGTTCCACTAATTAGTTGGAAGAGGAGTGGAGTGGCCATTGTGAGTCCTTCGTCGGTTTGGTCACTTGCGACCTGGTCTTAGCCGATGGACTCAGTTCATTAGAGTCGATGGCGGAGGAAGCGGATATAGGCTGGGTGCGCATCCATCGACAGCCACATCACTGCAGAGGCATAGAGATCCGCGTTATTTGTGGTGGGCCATTGTACCCACAGCGGCGCAGTGGTTACTTGCGGCGAGCATTGTTAGGTAGATGCATATTGTTTCTCTTGGTATTATTTTGCTTAGCGAGGGATCTTTTTTGACTTTCTTGGACGTTGAATGGCGTGGACTATCGGTTCGTCATCAATAAATGAGCATATGATGCGGGGATGCAGCTTGGCGACATGTCGAGACTACGGGGGCGAGGCGTCCTTGACGAGCATATGTCACAGATATGACACATGTCTGATTACGCTCATTGCAGGCATGAGTGCGGGCCATCCACCTATATTGATCCAGGACCATCTTCCTTTCCAGAGAGCACCCAGTCTCCGTACCATATGGACAGTGTGACGTCACAAGATTGGGTATCTCTACGAGACTCGCAGCCGGACATTGGATCAGATGATACGAGCCATGCTCATCTACGTCGTCCGTTCTACTGAAGCACTATACTCCGATAATCTTGTGATAGCCTATAGACGGCATCGTCGACGATAGTGTTTAGAGGTGTATTTATTTTGTATAACTGTTGCTAGATATTTTTATTGTTCACTTTTATCTGCATCTGTACTTGAGTTTATTTTTGACTTATGGATGAAATTTTTTTGTATCGTTTGATTACTAGTATCATGCTTGTTTGATCTATTTGTATTTTACGGTATCATTTGTTCCTTTGGTATTACAAGTTCATTTTATCTATTTGCATTTCACTGTACATCGTAAAAAAGACTTGTTTTAAAAAAAATCGAGGCGTGCTGCCTATCGGGTAGTACACTTAAACAGTCGCCCGATGTCGACGGTCGATTATGTACGGTAACATCTGATCGCCGATAGATAGGCGCCATGCTTTACCGGCGGTGAGGTGTGACGATCATACTTATTAGGCGTACTATATTTAAAAAAAAATTACCTGTATTTAATCTATTAATTAAGTTTTAAAACATACTTAATTTAAAAATTTCGTCTTTGATTATACATCGTTTGACCCTTAGTCAGTTGAAGATATATGTCAAATTGTTTAAACATTTATAGATAGGGAAAATGACTTGTAGGGCTTAGATAATGGTTTGAATTAAGCATAATAACGAATTATAGTGATAGTGATGTTGGGGACAATATTGTTATCATCATTGTTATCATAAAATCTAAGTGTATATTTAGTTATATATTATTAGACTTTTATGAAATTATGTTCTTAGTTGGATGTTTTGAGATCTTTATTTCATGATGTTATATTTTAGGCTAGCACATAATAAGGTATTATTATATCATTATCCATTTAGTGGTTTTTTATTGTTAGAAATGATGATATGTATGATAGTGATAGTAGATATAGACATAATAACAGTAGCTAAAAGTTTGTTTTGGATTTAAATTTATAATTAGATTTGTGTATCTTGATCTCTTCTACTCATTCCTATAAATAGGAAGTCCCTTCTAATGTTTAACATTTGATTTTAGAATAATTTTTTTTCTTGAATTCTTTTACTCTCTTAGATGCTTCGCTCCCAAGTGAACGACATAACGTGAGTTCATAACCTTTAGAGAAAGACTTCTTATGAAAAGAATGAGATTTCTATAATGACAAATTATATATTAAAGTTGACTTCAATTTATCCTCCCTTCACTTCTGATTACCTAAACTTCATCATAATTAAGATCATTCATAACTTTTAAACTTAAATGTGTGGATTGATACTCTTTTGCTGACCAACTTTTAATCTCATCATTTAAATTATATCATCTATACAAAATTTAAGAGGATCAAATCAACACCATATCTAGGGGTGTATATGAGGGAGGATTCGAACCTAGGCCAATCTTTTACATAATAAAAATTTTAACCACTAAACCATACTTGCATTTATGATATATAAATGTGTTCATATGTATATATATATATAATAATAATAATAATAATAATAGTAGTAATAAATAAAAATAATAGTAATAAAATAATAATAATAATAATAATAGTAAAAAATAAAAATAATAGTAATAATAGTAATAAATAATAATATTAATAATAATAATATAATATAATATAATTTTTTATTTCGAGCTAAATCGAGCCGAACACGATCGAACAAATGATTGTTCATATTCGGCTCATTTATATATCGAGCTTGAAATGTCTGGTGTTGCTTGTTTAGTTAACGACGAGCAGAGCAACGTTGTACACGAGCTTTTTTGGACTTACCATATCACATAGTTCAAGGTATTCAAAGATTCTTAATTAATTGGCGAGGTCTTTTCCTACTTGAAAATTCATGATTTACTTTTGTTATGCTTCATTAGTTTAGCCGTTCATAACTATAATATTAATATTAGCGAATTTTTTCTCTTGATCTAATCTTGTTGGAGTCAAATGGGTTCGACAACATTACATCACATATAACATCTTCATCATTTCATCATTAAGGCAAGATCATCAAATTTTTCTTGGATATCAGATGGTGGTTGGGTTTTATTTGAGGCACTAAAATCATAAATAGAGCTTCATTTTAGGGGAAATCGATTTGAAGACCAGCTCAGAACCATATTATTATCTATGCATTGTGATATAGTCTTGATCCTTCTAGGAGATCATAAAAGAAAACCAGGTTGCTCCTTTCTCAAAGATCAAGGTTGCTCAAGATCAGTTCCATTTTAAACTTCTCCAGGTTGGGTTGGATTGTATTTCTAAATATTCTTTATTAAACACCTTCTTCTCAACAAAGCAGTATCTTTGAACACATGAAAGTTCTGGTTAAAATGATTTTCCCCGGGTTTTCCATTATAAATTTGTTCATATCTCATTGTGTGTTGGATAATTTTTGGTACGATGAAGATCTACTCTATAAAATTCTCTGAGAATATCTTAATAATATTACCTAAAATTTTATTCTCTTAAGAATAGCTCTTAAAGTTGGGGAGTTCTAATGGAGGACATCATTGACATCTTCATCATTTTCATAAAGTCTAAGTTTTTATTTGGTTATACTATGGACTACCATTATGTTATTGAGCCCTTTTGACTCTATGTTTTGGGTTGGTTGTTCTTACATTTTTTTTGTATCATGATATTATATTTTTGTGCTTGTGTGTATTGTGATATTCTAATGTCATAATTCATAAAATCTATTTTTTAAAATGATAGTAGTCAAGATACACATTTTATAAAATTACAAGCAATGGTTGGTGGATCATTTAAAATTATTATAAATCTTGTCACAAATGCATTTTGTTCTTGAATTGCTAAATGATATTTATAAAATATGTTTAATTTGATATCATTTAAAAGAGTTATGAAAAAATTCTCTCTAAATTGGAATAGTAAGGAAACCACTTATTAAAAATTGAAAATTATTATAATATTATATAATATTTTTATTTTTTAAATATTACTTATTAATGAATTTAAATTTTAATTATTATATTAAATTTAATTTAAATATTATGAGAATTTTCCGCAAGGTTGCTATTAACCTCAAGGTTTATCCATAAGCTTTTGAAATTACATTAAATTAATTTTAATTTAATTATAAAATTCAAATATTATCTATTTAATTTTAATTTTAATTTTCATTAATTTTATAATTTATTTACTTTTGAGAAAATTTAGTTTATATCCTTATAGTTTAATTTGGATTATTTATAAATTTTTAAAATTTATAACATTTAATTACATTATTTAACTAATTAATATTGATTTAGTATATTATTTTAATATTTAATTATGTTTAAAAGTGGTCAAGAGGTTACACAATTTTTCATAAAGCTCTTTGTTTACAAGATGTATTAGAATATTTTCATGATTTTTTGTATAATTTTCAATTTTAAATTTTATATATAATTTCTTTATTTTTACTTTAAAGATTTAATTTTTATTAATTTTTTAATTTAAATTTTGTTAGAGAATATTCAGAGGTACGAAAGACCTCAAGAAACTATTTATGAAAATTTTATCTCAGTTAGGAATTATTTTGTTTTTCTTTTTTCATTTCATTTTTAAATATTTTAAGATTAATTAGAAATTGATTAATATTTTTTTATGCTTTTAATTTTTTTTTAAGTTCTTCTTTAGATGTTTAATTCATAATTTTTAGAATTTTTTATGATTTTTAAAAGTTTTAATAATTCTTCTTCAAAATTATCTTATTTGCATACTTAATTTATCCAATCATTATTGACTGGAACACAATTTATGTATGGTGCTATTTGATTAGGCTAACTAAGCTTAGGTAGAAAGATGATGCAGGACTAATCAAAACCATTCGATTAGAGATTGGATAATTTAAATTAAATCTGTAATAAGTAAGAGAGTTTTTAATCTTTTTGAATGTTCGATTAAATCTTTATCATCCATTTTAATCAGAAATGGACAATATAAAAGTTATCTTCTACCTTCAAATGAGAAATAAATTTTGTCTGCTTAAATGGCTTTTGATTTGAGAGAACAAATGACGATCTCCTCGATCCACCTAACAAGTAGCTGTTCCTGTAGCCGTTCCTCGAGATTACCCGCAGGAAAGGCCACTGCACAATCTCCGGGACGTACGAGACAGAGAAAATATCGGCACGGATGCATGAATGCGATCAGTACGGACTTACCACGTGGCATAACATTCACGAGATTCGAGCCCGATAGACCTCGAGTTTGCCACGTGTGGCAAAACAATAAAAAAGCACTTGACACGCGGGCCGTGGATGACGCTACATGGCACGAGATTGTAGCACGTGTGCGGATGACAGTAGCTCTTTTGATCTCGGGATTCCCGAGGTATTTTTTTGTTTACGTTGACGGCCCACAGACGTCGTTAATGGTAATGCCTCATCGATGGATTGTTTTGTTGGAGTACGTTTGAGTACCGTCTATTTATAAGAAAATTATAAATTTAATTTTCGATAATTATTATTAGTATTATAAATTTAATGAAAAATACTCAAATAGTCAGTTTTGCTTACTTATTAAAATAATTGTGAAAACAGCTTTTCTAAAAAAAATTTAAAATAACAAAGAAATCATGATAATGGGCTAAAATAAAGGAGTAGGGTCTTAGAGTCTATTTATGATAATTGTTTTTATTTTATAGAAATTATTCATAAGTTTTATCATTTTATAAAAATTTTAATAATAAAATATAGCTTTTGATGATCAGATTTATTAGAAAATTTGTAAGAAAACTATTATCTAATTTTTTCATAGAAAATTTATAATATTAAAATAAGTATAAAGAAAATCTATTTTTATAATAAAATTATAATTATTTTTATAGAAAATTATTGTCGGGTTAAGCCGAGCGTTATTTTTCACTTTAATTTTTGAAACGACGAATATATTCCCACTGTTGCATAGGATTAAAAAGACCGGAAAATCTAGAAACTTCGAGGTTCGGTGTGCTCTCGTGATTCCGTGAAGCTTTGCGGTCATTCCGGCAAACAGTTTTTTTTTTCTCTCAAAATCAGGCGAACGGAGTTAGCTATCTCATTCTCATGTGATTTTACCCAATTTATAGCGCTATTAAATATTTATCAAAAAGACCAATTAGAAAATTGTGGGGCCACCTTGTAGATTTTTTTTTTTTTTACACTAACAAAATATATCTGAAACGTTTTTCGAATATTTGAGAAAAATATACGAGAAATTTGAAAATTCAACGATTTGATCGAGATTAAATTAAAATTGAATTGAATGATTTAATAAATATTAATTTAATTAGATAATGAAATAATAAAATAAATATATAATAATATTTTTAATAATTATTAATTTTTAGATCAAAATAATTTTAATAAGATATAATTATGTGTATTATGTGAATATTAAATATATTTAAAATTTTAAAAAAAATTAGAATTTTTTTTATAAATTTAAATATAATTTATAAAAAGTATAGTTTAAAATAAAAATATCAAATTTATAATAAAAAATTATTTGAAAAGTCTCATAAAATATAGTTAATATATAAATATAATATATAATATATAAAAATATATAATATATAAAAATATTTAAATTGTAATAAATTTTAATAATATAGATTTATGAGATTAAATATAATTTATATTATAAAATATAAGATTATTGTTTGTCTTTAGAAAAGTGGTGAGTGAAAGTTTCTGGCTCGATTAGTGAAGTAGAAATCAGAATTAAAGAAGCAAATAAGAGCATGGAATTTTAACGTGGAAAAGAGGGGAAAAACAGGCTGGCGTAAAAAAAAACTATATCTGTTTAGTCTGAGTCTTCACGATCTGAATTCTGAGAATTGCATATGAGGAAAAAACAGTATGTATGATCGGGTTGTAATGGTTCTTGATGGTGAAGATGTGGGGTAACAGGTGGGAATATAATTCTGATTAGTGATGATGGTGGTTGATGGCCGTGGCGGGGGTGTGATGGAGGATTTTCAAGCTTGAGCTTCTTGTTTGAGCTCTTCTTTGTTTGGATTCTTCCTCTTCTTCTGGACTCTTAAACTTCTTCCTTGCTGACACCTCCTCTTCTTCACTTGTTTGACTCTCTTCTTCACTTCACTTCACTTGGCAGCGGCTGGTGTGGAATGAAGGCCTTTATAGATGGGAGGAGGGCGTTGAAAATTCATGTAAGCTACCACCCTCGTCAGGACGGCTTCGGGGATGATTCATTGATCATTTGATGTATTTTGATCATTTGGATGCCCAAATGAAGTGAATTATGAGATCTTAGGCTCGTTAGATCGATTTCGTCGAGGCCTTCGATTTATTATAAACACTCCATATTTGAGAGCTGTTTTGGGATTTAATTGATGTCCCAAAGATTGATGATATTTTAAGTGCTTGATCTCGATGGTTTTGACTCAAAATCATCGCTTTCGACATCAAGATTTGTGCTTTGGTAGTCATATTTTGAGAATATATCGGTTGCCTATTTTTGGATGACATTAGCTTAATCATCCAAAATATATGTCAAATCTTCGAAAATAATGAATTCTTCAACGAAACGTCGCAATGAATCATACATTTTGAAGAGAAATCATCATGAAAATACAATATTATGATTGTAGAAGTAGATGTAGCGTAGGCATAAGATTTTGAGGTTAATCTATTTGGATACTCGAAAGTTTTCAAGCGTTTTGGGGACTGCGAGCGCCGTGCGTCAGCGCCGTTAGCGTCAGGCCTTGAGCCATGGCGTACCCGTGGCCTTGCGGCTGAGCCACCGGCTCAGGCGAACTATCGCGGAACCAGTTGCAGCGTGGCCGAGCCGTTCAGTCGGTCGATGTCCGGTCGATTCGGTCGGTTGGTCGTCTTGGCCGGTTCGGGTGCTTCGGCGTCGAATCGCGGTCCGAATTCAGAGCTCCGGTCAGCGCGATCGGTGTGACAGTCCGAAGCGGTGAAACCTCGGCGCGGTGGCGCAGCGTCGTCATGTCGCAGCGCTCAGCGCCCGTCTGGTCTTGGCGCGCATGTGAGCGGCCATGGCCCGCGGCGTGGACGAAGTTTGAGCCATTTTGAGGGGTTTTACTCTTTTATCCTTGTGGGGTTATAAATACCAGGGTAGGAGAGGCACACATTTCCTCTCCCTTTCTTCTTGAGTGAGGTCCTTTGGAGGCGATCAAGAGGCGTCGAGCGATCGGGGGCGATCAAGGCCGATGCGTCGTGGTTCCGGTTCTGACCTCGTCGATTCTTCGTCGGACCGTCACGGGTTAGCGATCAAGGCCCGATGCGTCGTGGTTCCGGTTTCCGACCTCGTCGGTTCAGGTCCGTCGGATCGTCACGGGTTAGGGTCAGGCCGCGATGCGTCGTCATTCCGGTTTCCGACCTCGTCGGTTCGGCCGTCGGATCGTCACGGGTTAGGAGGCGTCAGGTACGATGCGTCGTGGTTCCGGTTTCCGACCTCGTCCGGTTCTTGGTCCGTCGGATCGTCGGGTTAGGAAGCGTCAAGGCCCGATGCGTCGTGGTTCCGGTTTCCGACCTCGTCGTTCCCGTCGGATCGTCAGGTTAGAGGCGGTCAAGGCGTACGTCGTGGTTCCGGTTTCCGACCTCGTCGGTTCGCCGTCGGATCATCGGGTTAGGGAAGCGTCAGGCCCGTCGTGGTTCCGGTTTCCGACCTCGTCGGTTCGCCCCGTCGGATCGTCAGGTTAGAAGCGATCAGGCCACGTACGTCGTGGTTCCGGTTTCCGACCTCGTCGGTTCAGGTCCGTCGGATCGTCGGGTTAAAAGCGTCAAGGCCCGATGCGTCGTGGTTCGGTTTCCGACCTCGTCCGGTTCTTATCCGTCGGATCGTCGGGTTAGGGCGATCAAAGCCACGGTACGTCGTGGTTAGTTTCCGACTCGTCGGTTCTAGCCCGTCGGTTCGGGTTGGGCGGTCGAGGCCCGCGATGCGTCGTGGTTCCGGTTTCCGACCTCGTTCGGTCCGTCGTCGGGTTAGAAGGCGATCAGGCCGATGCGTCGTGGTTCCGGTTTCCGACCTCGTCCGGTTCTTGGCCGTCGGATCGTCGGGTTAGAGGCGATCAAGGCCGATCGTCATTTTTCTGTAGAAAATTGGTATTCTTTCAACCGATGGAAGGTGCGGCGGTTGAAAATTGCCAAGATGACGGAAGCATCGTTAGAACTATCGTCCATAACTTCGAAAGTTTGGCTGGTAGCATTATTGGAGGGGGATAACTTCTTTCCCTCCCTCTCTCCCTTTCTTTGTATATATCCCTCCTTCCTCATTCTTATGTGTATGTGTGCGTGTTTTTTGTCAGATCGTAGGAGAAAAATATTACTCAATGTAGGCGAGAGTCAAAAAAAGATGCGTCTTGAGTGAGTGGCAAAATCTTTCAAATTTTTTTTTTTATGTATTTTCTGGTGATGGTGAAGAAAACTCATAGTGTGGCGACCACGGACGATATGTCCTCCACTGTCACATCAGATAGTTTAATGGTGTTCCGCAGAAAATTTTTCTTCCCCAACGAGTTAGTGGCTATTGTTGCTAAAGTCTCGAGCGTTCGCCTCAGCGAGGTACTTTCTATTTAGATGACTCTTACGTCTTTGGTGCGATTCCCTTTGGCTCCCGAGCTGATTGAGATCTTCAAAAAATGTGGCGTGGCTTTGATGCAATTTTGTTTCGAGCTTTAACGGTCATTATTGGTTTGACTACCTTCTTCAGGGAGCGTGGGGTTACTTTGAACATTGAATATTTATGCGAATGTATGATTCACATGTGATGTTCAAGGCGTGTTTCTTATCGGACTATAAAGAATTGGATAGAATTTTACGGGATCGTCAAAACTTGGTCTCTTGGATTCTTTTATGTGAAGAATGAGTGGGGCCTTCACGAGAGATGGGGAAGATTGAATGATCTTCCGGATCCATCGGATATCGGAGGATGACATTCTAGCAACTCTTAATATTCGATGTGGGAAGCTTGCAACATGAGTTAACATTAGTAAATATATAGTTGAAGATAAGATGTTTAAGGTTGGTCTTTCCATCCGGCGGGAAGATCTCATGCTCTTAGTTGAAGAAAGGGTGACGAGAGTTCTCCTCATATTCTAGGGTTCTCTTGAGAAAGCCGCGAATCCGGCGGTAGCAATGTTCCATCTTCTGAAAGAAGACTTCGTGCGAAATGGCTATGTCGGTATCTGGAGATGATGTTCACTTAGTATCGAGAGTTTAAATTTGTTTACTCATGATGGGGAGTTCGTTACTCTAGCCGCAAATTCACGAAGAGGTATTAAATCACATATGTCTTGGGCGTCAGCAGGCGAGATGAATTGGTGTTGTTTTCCTTCTTCCTTCTATTCTTCTTTTTCCTCCTTCTTTATGTAACCTTGGTAGTGCTGATGATTATTATTATTTTTTTTTTTGGTAACTTCGGTCATTAGGAATGATGGCTCATTTGGGTGTCCTTAGATGAATGGAATCTGAATTTGTGAAGATAAAATATCTGCGAGTATGAGCGAAGGATGAATGCTAAAGCTAAAGAAGTGGCAACCTTGGAGGTCATTGTGAGTGTAGAAGCGGCGAATATGTCGACTTCTCTTCTCTCCAGTGTCGAGGGAGGTGGGCGCTGATGGTGATTGAGAGAGCGAGAGACTTCATAAAAGAAGAGGATCGAGGGCACTTACGTGAATAAAGCATTACAAGATCGTCTTTACGAAAAGGAGCATAGAATGTCGAGGAAGCAAGCGAGATCGCTAAGGCGGTGGAAGACAAGAATTCCACAGCTTATCGTGATACTATTGAAGATTTTATCCAGGAGGCTCGTAACCATATCTTTGATGTTGAAGTGAAGGACTTGGAACGACAGTGTTTAGAGGAGGGCTTCATCCGAGGGTTCTTGAAAGGAATTCGTGCGGTACATCGCAAGACTGGGGCCAAAGTTGAGGATATATCTCCCAGGCAAGCATCCGAAGATCCTTCACGGTGAGAAGGCGAAGGAGTTATGAGTGGGCTCGAGCGTCTCTAGTGATGATGAGGATATCGATATTATGTAGCATCGGTTGTGGATGTCTTTCTTCATCGTTTGTTATGTATTCGTGTATCGGGATCTTAATTCCTTCTTATATCGTCATTATTAATCGTCAATAATATCACGGATATACCCTCTCTTTTTTTCTTTTTCTTTTTTTTTTTTTTATACACCTCATCTTGTTTTCACCCATTAATTGGTCAAAATATTATTTGGCGTTGTTAATATGGGTGAGTTGGATCCGAGGATTTTGACCTATCAGGGTTGTTACTCGATGGCGTTAACCCGTATGGAAGAGATCGTGGGAAGTCCACCAAGGACTTTTTGACCTTTCCTGGGTTGTTTGTCAGAGCTTTTGCTCGATGACATTAACCCGTATGGAAGAGGCCGTGGGAAGTCCACCAAGGACGTTTTGACCTTTCCTGGGTTATTTGTCAGAGCTTTTGCTCGATGACATTAACCCGTATGGAAGAGATCGCGGGAAGTCCACCAAGGACGTTTAACCTCAGTTGTTTGTCGAGCTTTTGCGATGACGTGCTGTGGAAGAGATCGTGGAAGTCCACCAAGGGCGTTTTGTGGCGGCGTCGATAGTCGGCGGATGACCGCGGCAATGGTGATGGCCGGAAATTGCCGGCGATAATAGTTGGTGGCGATGCGAGCGGCAATCAGCGGACCTATAGTGGTTGGCCCGGGAGGTGGTCGTGCAACAGCAATGGTTGTCGGCGGCGGCAGCGTCGGTAGTTGGCGAGATAATGACGGCGATGGTGGTGACCGGCGGAGGTTGGCGGAGATGATCGATGGAGATTATCGGCGATGGTGGCCGATACCGACGCCGTAGTCAGCGTCGATGGCCGTATAAGTTGGCCACGGGGTGGTCGGCGGCAATATAGCGGCAGTGCCTGCTACGTCAGTGGCGCCGATGCGGCGATAATGGTGATGTGGCGATGACGCGACGGTAGTCGGCAGTGGTGGCAAACGGCGATGAGATTTTGACATATCGGGTTGTTTGTCGAGTTTACTCGATGCGTTAACCTGTGGAAGAGGTTGAGATCGAGGATTTTAACCTATCCAGGTTGTTTGTCGAGTCTTTGCTCGATGGCGTTAATGTATGGAAGAGGTTGAATTGAATCCGCGAGGATTTTAACCTATCAGGTTGTTTGCGAGTCTTCCCGATGGCGTTAACACTGTATGGAAGAGGTTGATCAAGTCCCCTTGATTGATCATGTCCCGAGATGTAACATGAGTTGTATATTTCTCAAGTGGGAGGAAAAGTAAAGAAAAAGCAAATCTTGTTAGAACAAAGCTGTGAATTCACTAGTTTAATGATATAATCATAAGACACGGGTATGGGCTTTAAAAGAAAATGACAACAACAATAACAACAACAAGCTTTAATCCTACTAGGTGGGATCAGTTATATGAGGATGAAATGACAGACGAGATAAAAGTCGCAATAATTATGCAGTAAGAGTTACTGATAATATTTTCGAAGATTCTTAGTATTCCAAGTTCGAGGTAGAGTTTTTCCTTACGGGTCCTTGAGCTTGAGCGTTCACCAGCTTGACCACATACGGACCATCCAGAGAGGTGAGAGTTTATTGCGGAGGGCCTTTGCAGCCTCGAGACTTAGCGGGGACCAAGTCATAAACGGATGATGAGGTTTCACTCTTACATGTTGAAGTGGCGAGCTACCCGTTGGTGATAGGAAGCGGTCAGAATGCAGCCATATCGAGTTTGAGGAGTAGGTCTAGTGTTCTTGGGAGTTTTTCTTCATTACTTCCATGATCGAAAAGCGGACTCTTGGACTTGGAACCCGATATCCACGTATGATAACGTACCAAAACACAAGTTATAGGTGTTTCACCGGTTAGGTGTGGCGTGGTGCGGTAGGCCCAAAGAACATTGGGAAGCTCATCAACCCATTGCCCCCCTTCTCAAGGCGTGTTTTAGTCCTTTGAGTATGGTCCTATTGGTAACCGGTTTGCCCATTAGTTTGAGGATGTCTTCTGGTATGCTGTGAAGATCTTTGCAAAGGATGTAAAAACTTTTCGATAAATTGAGTTATTGTGATGATCTTTGGGAAGACCAGACATATTATATTTTTCCAGATAATTATTTAGCATTTGCCTCGTGATTTTAGCGAGTGGTTGCCTCTACCCATTTGGTGAAGTAGTCGGCTAGAATGATGAACTTTCGTTGCCCGTCTTGTGGAAAAGGTCCCATGATATCAATCCCCGAGCAAAGGGCTTTGAAAGGATGAGAGTTCTGCGGGCATGTGAGGGAGGTTAGAATGCAATTGACACATCTTTTTTTGAACTCCAAAGGCGTCTTGTTTCATTGTAGGCCAATAAACCCTCATGATTTTAAGGGCCAATGCTCTTCCTCCAAGGTGTTCTCCACATATTCGAGTGAACCTCTCTTAACGTAATTAGCTTACGAAGGTGGAAGGCATTTGAGATAGGAGAAAGCTTCTTGTATAGTTCACCTCAATAATAGCAAAGTTTGAAGCTTGTCTTGGGAGGCAGTTCTTGAAGTTGGATCTTGAGGAAGGGTTCCTTCTTGTAGAAAAGATAGATCGGGTCTATCCACCTAACGCTCCTTTCCTCATCAATAGTTTGAATTACCCATGACCCTTGGATACTAGAAAATGTATTTCTTCAACATGCTTTCTCTTAAATAGATCTCCGTGGTAGAGGTAGCAAGCTTAGCAAGAGCGTCACCAGTATTCTTCTCTCGAGTATGTGAATGATTTGTTGTGTCTTGAAATGAGTAAGAAGGATTTTACCAAGTGGAGATATTCGCAGTTGAGGATTATGAGTATTAAAATCTCCTCCAACTTGGGAGGACAAGTCGGGAGTGTGAATTACTAAGTTTTGGGCTGATATGGCGAGTCTCAACCCTGCGATGAGAGCCTCATATTCGCCATGTTATTAGTAGGGAATTTTAAGCGAAGTCCATACTTGTTTTCTTGGGGAAACAAGTAAGATTCCCGCACCACACCGACTTCAAGCTCCATCAACATAGAGAGTCCATTGAGGAGATGAAAGGCACGTGTATAACTCTTCTAGAGTTGGGTTGGTGCATTCCACTATAAAGTGCAAGTATTTAGACTATGGCGGGTAGAAAATTTATATCAAATTCTCCAGTTCTGCACCATTTGATTAACCTCCCAGATGCTTCTGGTTTCTGTAAGATGGCCCTTAACGGTAAAATTAGTGTAAACGCCGATGGTGTGAGCTTGAAAGTATGGATGCAATTTTGCGAGAAAACTAACGCCACTTTATCGCAAATGGATAACGACTTTACATCGAGAGAATTTTCACGTAATAAATTGGTTATTGTGCCCCATCTTCTTCGCACTAAACCGAGCTTATTGCATGGGAAGAAACCGCAAGATATAAGTATAACGCTCCTTGAATAGGTTTGATAAAGGGTGGAGATGCTAGATATTCTTTTAGTTGCTCAAAAGTATACTGACATTCATCGGTCCATTGAAAATTATTATTTTTAGCACCTTCAATATTTTAAAGAATGGCAAGTATTTGTCCCTAATGGGGCTAGAAACGGATAATGCACATTCGACCATTCAAGCGCGCCTGATTTCTTCTGAGGAATCATATCTTGGAGAGCTTTGATTTTTTCGTGGTTAGCCTCTATCCCACCGGTGAGTTACCATAAATCCAAGAAATTTTCCAGACGTAACCCCAAAAGCACACTTGGTCGGGTTAAGTCGTATGTTATAGCGTCGAAGAAGGTCGAAGCATGCTTCTAAGTCTGAAATATGTTGTGACTTTTCTAAGCTTTTCACTAACATGTCATCCACATACACCTCCATTGTGTGGCCTAGTAGGTCTTTAAAAACTTTATTCATAAGGCGTTGATAGGTAGCACCGCATTTTTAATCCAAATGGCATGACTTGGTAACAATATAAACCTTTATATGTTTGCGCTATAGCCTCTTCATCCGTTGGGTTCATCTTTATTTGATAGTAAGCATCCAAAACTGAGCATTTGATGTCCTGTCCCACCAATTGATCGATTCGAGGAAGAGGAAAACTATCCTTTGGGCAGCCTTATTAAGTTGTAATCAACACACATCCTCCATGTTCCATTTTTTTTTTAACCATGACAACATTTGCTAGCCATATGGGTAATGCACTTCGTATGAATCCCGCCTATGAGCTTGTTAACTTCACAATGTTGAAGACGATCAAAGCAAAACTTCTTTTGGATGATTGGTTTGAACGTTGGATTAATTTTGAGGGAGTGCGATTACATGAATGCATATCCGGACTCCAAGCAAATATGTCTTGATTTCTGCAAGAAATCTATATACTTTTCCTTTGTTCTTCGAGAGTAAAGATCCCACTTGCACGTAATGGTTGGTCATCCGATAATGCTATTGAGAGTAAATCTTCTGGGAAGCTTTTGAGGTACTCTTTCATCTCGAAAGTTAAAATCTCGTCAAAGTGATGTAAGGATGGTTGAGCTTGTTCGAGATAACATGAAGTGTGATTTCCACAAACCACCCCAACTTCACGGGGTAGGAAATTTTATCTTCATGAGGAACAAGTGATAGACCAAAATTGATTGGAGGGGCCTCAAGATTGCATTATATGCGAACGACTTAACCACCATGAATTGTATTAAATGAGTCACTTGTCGGGAATTCTCCGGGGGTAACAGAAGAGTGATTGTCCCTTCTCGCCTGGTGATTATCAAACCATATAGTGGTCCGGTCCGGTTGGAGCTTTTGCTTAGCGCCCATGTTAAGAAAAGTTGAGTAAAATAAGACATCGAGAGCTCCCATTGTCGATCAAAATTCTTTAACGTTATAACAAGGATCACCGATCCCATGATGACAAGTGGATCTTGATGAGGATATGGACTCCTTCTAAGTCCGAGTCATTGAAAGTGATGGAATGATCAATGAGACTTCTTCAACTCGGTTCTTTGGAGGCGTGAAGAGAACTTGATTAGTAGTATCGGTCCTCGTAATTGTTTCAATTTCTCCAATTATTTGATGATTATTTGGTTGTTCTGTGATGATTGTCCGGTTGCCCCAAACGAAGTGTATTTATTTGAGGTGGTCGATTCTTTACAAACCCACGTAGATATCCTTGTTGAATGAGTCTCGATTTCTTCCTTGAGTATGCATGCTTGAGTATGTCCACGGCTCGATGAAAGTGACAATATTGCTCGATTTCAATTTGGTTTCAATGGATGCGCCACTTGATATTTTCTTCATTGCGAATAGCCATCGTGAGGTTAACACAAGATGTGTTCAGGTTGTCTTTTCCTCGAGGTTCACGTTGTTGATATGGGGTCGTGGAGGGAGATCACGACTATCTTGTCGCTTCTTTTGATGGGCCTGCCGGTCCGCATTTCCGGGGGTGCTTTTGCGTTTCCCTGCATATTATTCAAATTATTTACGATGGGCATTAATAGCTTCATCGGTGGAGATTTGTGCTTCTATACGATGAACTAAGTTGATGAAGCGACCGTGTCCCGCATTAATGACTAATAGAAAGGCCGGATGGAGTCCTCCAAGGAAAACTCCTCTTAATAGTTCGGGTCTACCCTGTGTATTTGGCGCTTCTAAGGAGAACCTCGGAAGTATTCTTGAGTGATTCACCCTCGCTCGTCAAGGAAAGATGGGAGGAATCTTAATGATTCTCCGGTTTGTAATGAACTGCTCCACAAAGAACCGGCGAGAAGTTAAAGGTATGGATGGATCCCCTTGGAAGAGAGTAGAACTGCGCGAGCTTGCCCTTTGAGGGTAACGGAAAGACGACAAAGTAGTGTGTCGAGCTTGTTGATATGCATGATAGTCCAGAATGGTCGATGTTCGGTGGGTTGCCCCATCATAGGAATCAATGCTCGGAAGCTTGAAACCTACGGGAATTGGATGTCGAAGAATGGCTTCAGCTAAAGGTGAGGACTCCTCATAATCGCGGTGTGGGTGAAGATGATTTCTATCTTGAAGGTGAAATTCATCTTGTATTAAGCGTCGTACTTCTGCACGAATGTCATGACGAGTGGGATTAACAAGATGAGCATGTGTGAAGCTATCAACAATAATCGGTGGATTAGTAACAGGTTGAGCTGCACGCGATGGATGAGTGGAACTGTAGCGCAAGGAGATCGCTACGGCCATGCGAGGAACTCCGTGTCGGGAGGATTAGCTTTTGACCTCTTCCCGCAACAACCGATCTTGGGGAGATATGTTTGCCGTAGTAGCGTAGTCCTTGCAAAAGCGGATCATCTTATTTTGAGACTCCTCCATTCGATGGACACGTCTTCCAAAGAGATTGCCCCTCAACATGGCTCCTTGGTTCGTGGATGGGTTTTGAGAATGACGTGAGTTGGAGCGGGAGGCTCTGTGACGAGTGTTATGGGGCCATAACGTGATGTTCACTGAAATTGTGGTTGAAGGGTTTTACTTCCACACCAAACTGCGTGCTGAAAACCACCACCAGAGTGAAAGTTTACGCCTTGTGACGATTCCAAACACACACACAGTAATTAAAGAATAAACAGAGAATTTTTAACGGAAAACCTCAAAAGAGGGAAAATCCGCCTAGCCAAGAAAAGCTTCCACTATGTATGTCGAGTACTGAGTCTTCCGATACAAGATTAATTGCATATGAGGAGGAAAAATAGCTATGTATCAACGATCAAGTTGTAATGGTTCCGATGGTGAAGATGTGGGGTAACTGGGAATATAGTGATTAAATGATGATGGTGATGACCTCGCTTTGGAGGATCTTCAAGAGAGCTTCTTCTTCCTCCTTGCTTAGGCTTTTCCTCTTCTTCCTTGTTTGGATTCTTCCTCTTCTTCCGCTTTTCCTGCTCTGGACACCTCTTCTTCACTTGTTTGCCTCCTCTTCTTCTTCACTCACTTCCCCACTTCACTTGGCTGAGGAATGAAGGCTATTTATAGAGGAGGAGGGATTCTTGGAAATTCATGTAAGGCCCATACCACTCCCCTCGACTGACGGTCGGGATGATTCCTTGATCATTTGATGTATTTTGATCATTTGGATGCCCAAATGAAGTAATTATGAGATCTTAGGCTCGTTAGATCGCTCGAGACGCCGATTTGACTATAAACACTCTATATTTGAGAGCTTTTGGGATTTAATTGATGTCCCAAAGATTCCAATGATATTTTAAGTCTTGATCTCGACGTTTTGACTCAAAATCATATCGCGACATCAAGATTTTGACTACCATATTTTGAGTCATATCAATTATAATATAAAAAAATATATTAGTAATTTTATATCTTAAAAAATTTCAATGTTGTAAAATATAATTTATAATATAAATATAAAATTAAAATTAAAATGTTATTCTTATATATTTATATTAAAACTCATCATCTGATATTACTAAAATCTGCATTATATAATTCAAATTGATCAATTTTAAAGCCTAATTTAATAAGTTTTATTATATTCAATTTTTTTAATATCATATCATAAATAAAAATTAGAATTACACTCTTTATATTAAAATATGGAGCTCTAAAGTATAAATTTGTAATATATTTGATATGATTTCATAGATATATTATGATTAATTTAATTTAAGTTTAATATAATAATATTAATAATTTTAAAATTTATAAATTTTTTTATAAAATATTTAAATTAAATATTTTATTAAGTATAAAATTTAAATAATTTAATTAAATCATCTCAATTTCTAAAATTGGGCCGGTAGAGGGTTCAGACTGATTTTGATCAGTTCACTGTAAAGGTAAGTTTAGGAAAAAATCGAACCGATATTATGGCTGGTCCATAATCGAATCGGTTGAACAGTGAATTCGGTCCGATTTTTAAAATATTTGTGAGGGCAGGTGACAACTATGGGTGTAAATGAGCCGAACTTGAGCGAATAGAACTGTTAGTTTTATCGTTTGAAATTTATTTATCAGATTTACCATATATCGAAATGAAATATCGTTTATGTGATTTAACTAAACGAGCTAACGAATGAACACGAAATGTTCAAACAAAAGTTCTTTGAGGGAGGATTCAAATCTGCCAATCTTTGCATAACAAAATTTTAATCACTGTCATACTCATTTGTAATATGTAAATGTCGTATGTATATATTATAATAGTAATAAAATAATAATAATAATAATAATAATAATAATAATAATAATAGTAATAAAATAATAATAATAATAATAATAGTAATAAAATAATAATAATAATAGTAATAAAATAATAATAATAATAATAATAGTAATAAATAATAATAATAATATAATATAATATAATTTTTATTATTAAAATCATAACACGATCAAACAAATGATTGTTCATGTTCTACCATTTATATATCGAAATAATGTATTCGTTCCGTTTAGTTAACTAACTAACACTGCACATAACGAATTAATACTGTTCGTGAACAATGAGTTTTTTTTATAGCCCTAGTGACAACGCTATTTGTGGTTGCGTTTTGGGTATTCTTCTAACCGTTGGACTATTTTATTTTTTACAAATAATTAGATTGTGTTAAATATTAATTTTTGTTTCCAAAAAATACTAACTTTTTAGTTATTCTTTTTTAAGAAATTACGATGAAAATCTATTTTAAGAATCAAAATCTTTAAAATATAATGTTTTATTTCACGTTTTTAAAAAAATTACTATAATACTCAATTATTTTCTAAAATATATTTTTCTATGAGAGTTTATAACTATCTTTACCAAACACACTTCAGCGATTTGAAATAGACCTAAGATGAAGCTACGGAGGTCAATATATTTTAGGTCATAAATTTAAGAGCTGTTTTTTTTTTTTTTTTTTTTAACATTTGAGCAATCGTAAACTCACTAGCATATACAAAAAATTTAAGATCTCTTTGGTTGAAAGCTTCTCAATAACTAGGTTAAGATGTCTCGCACAATTTAAGAGTTGTTTGGGATCAATTTTATTTTTTATTTTTTATTTTTATATTATTTTTAAAAATATATTTATTTAATATATATTTTTTATTAGGAAAAGTAAATAATATTATTTTAAAAATACTTAAAATAGCTTTTAGATATTTTGAATATTTTTAAAAATAATAATTATCATTAAATATATTTAATTTTGAAAAAAAATATAAATATAAAATAAAATATAAAATAAAAGTGATCCCAAACATCTCCTAAGTTAAATATAAAAAAGATTATGAAATATTTTAAATTTTTTATTTAGTATCATTAAAAAATCATGATACTTATATTTAATATATACTGATACATCATCAAAAAATACATTCAATAAAAACACAAAATTTGTTACAATTTTTATATTAAAAATTTATAAAAGTAAAGTCATAGTCATATGTCTAACAATTTTAATAAATTTATAATCAAACTTATTGTCTTGATGAGATGATCCTACATGCTAGAAAATCATCATGCAGAGTAAAGTTTTCCCAGGAAATCCAAAGACACACAACGGTATAAAAGTAACAAAACTCCAGTTTTTAATGAAAACCTAAAAGAGGGGGCCAAAGAAAAACTTCCAATATGTATCTATTTGAGTACAAGATCTTCCCAATCTGGATTAAGAGATGAGGACATCTATGTGACAACGATCGTAACAATGCTAGAATGATGGTGAACTGATGAGCAATCACCAAAATGCGAACAATTACTCGCAAAATGCAGTGAACAATCACCGACAAACGTAGGAACAATCACTTGTAAGTCATCATAATGGAGACCGGCCGAGATTGACGACGGCAGGGATCAACGGCGGTCGGCGGCCGGCTCGGTGGTAACAACCGCCGGTCAGGCAATTTGGAGGATCTTTAGTTCTCTCCTCTCGCTTGGCCTCCTTCTCCTTCACTTGGCCTCCTTCTCCTTGCCTCCCCATAAATGAGGTATTTATGATGGAGATGGCGTCAGAATACATGCAAAACCCGCACTCACTCCACTTCATCTGGACGACTTAAAATGATCCCCTTGATCATGTATTGTATTTGAATGCTCAAATGAAGTCAGAATTATAAGATCTTTGGCTTGTTGGAACCGGCTCGTCGAGACGCTCGATTTGACTATAAACACTTCATATTTGAGAGCTATTTAGGGATTTAACTGATATCCCAAAGTTTCCAAGAATATTTTAAGAGCTTGATCTCAACCAATTTCAACTTCGGATCAGTTTGCTTTTAACATCAAGATTCGTGCTTAATTAATATTTTAAGTGTCATATCGTTGCCCATTTTTTGGATGACATTATCTCAATCATCCAAAATATATGTCAAATACTTGAAAATAGCAAATTCTTCAATGAAATTTGAGGTCCATTAACTACACATTTTGAGAGAACGATCTTCACGTAAGACAAGATTATGACTACAAGCAGATAAAAATATGTGTAGGTATGTGCGAGCGTGAAATTTCGAGATTACGGACCCATGCAGACATTTACGGGAATTTACGGGCACAAGGTTTTGGGTTGGATTACGCAGAACGGCCGCAAGAAATGAAAAGTTTTAGTCAAGAAAGTGTGAAATAGACCGAACTGGAAGCCGGACGAGCTCAGCTTTTCCTGGCTGAACGGTCCCGAAAGCGGCTGGTCGCGAGGCAATATGATCACGGCTGGTCGAGCGACGGGCAGACGCGTCGAGCATGCTGCTGACGGGTCGACGGATGAGCGGAGGAACGCGAACGCCTGGTCACGGTCGGCTGGTCGCTGAACAGGCGAGAGTCAGACCATGTACGGCTCATGAGCTCTGGCCATTGGGCAAAACGTCCGCTTTGGCCCGTTTGAGCTGGTTTTGAATGGTTTTGTGGTTTTGAACATTTTTATCCTTTGTCTAGAAGGAGCTATAAAACCCCTGTGGCTATGGAGAAGGCACCTTCAAGGAGAAGGTCATGAGGCGATCAAGACGTAGCTCATACTGTTCGATTTTCCCTCGAAGAGGCGCACGCCTTGTTGGACCGATCGGGTTGAGGCGATCAAGACCGTAGTTCATACTGCTGGTTCGATTTCCCTCGAAAGAGGCGCTTGTCGGACCCCGGCGGGATCAAGACCAGAATACGGCTAGGCTCGCTTTTCTCGAAGAGCGTTGACCGCCTGTCGGACCGACCGGGTTTGGAGGCGATCAAGACCCATAGTTCATACGGCGAGCTCGCTTTTCCCTGAAAGAGGCTGATTGCCTCACGCCTGAGGCGATCAAGACTCGTAGTTCATCATGCTTTTTTCCCTCGAAGAGGCGCCGATCGCCTTGTCGACCGACCGTTGAGGATCAAGACCCATAGTTCATACGGCTGGGCTGGTTTTCCCTCGAAAGAGGTTTCGCCTATCGAACAACCGGGTTGAAGCGATCACCAGACGGGGTTGATGAAGATGTTCGACGATGGTGGTGGCGATGATGGTCGGCGACGACACTGAGGTGGTCGACGAGGATAAAGCGGTGACCTGAGATTGCCGTGGCGATTCGCGATGGCTGATGACCGGCAGAACCATAAGTATAGCGGGGCCGATGGGGTGGTCAGCGCAATCGGCATTGAGACGTAATGACGTCGGCGCTTAAGCCGGCGACGACGACGACGCGGTGACCGGCCGAGGTATGATATGATTGTGGCGGATGGCCGGCAGCAGCCAGGGCGACCGCAGAACTATTATATGGCGTCGACGGGGTGGTCGCAATGAACCGGCGCACAGTATCGCCGGCATAGGCCGATAATGCGAGATGGTGACCGCAAAGATCGATAATGAAAGCCGGGATGGTAGATGGCGGTGACCTACTGTTGGTTAAGCATCGACGGGGTGGGCGCAATAATAATAGTGACGCATCCGGCATCAATGGCGCAGTGACCGCGACGGGTTGGTGACCGACGGGTTGCAAATAACCAATGGTAATCTTTATCGATCTCACGAGATGACCGGAATGCGGTGATCGACGAAAATTACCGATGATGGATGGTGGCGACTCCGTGAGTCAGCGGGATGACCGGTGACGATGGAGATTTTGACCTATCCGGGATGTTTGAGTTACCCGGCTGACTTTAACCTATGGAGGGAATTGAATGCTTGAGGATTTTGACCTATCCGGGTTGTTTGTCGAGTGCCGACATTAACGTGGAAGAAGTTGAATTAATCCGAGGATTTTGACCTATCAGGTTGTTTGTCGAGTCTTTACGATGACGCGTAACTGTGGAAGAGGTTGATTTGAATCCGCTGAAGATTTTTGACCTATCCGAGGTTGTTTGTCAGGGTGTTACCCGATGACGTTAACCTGTATGGAAGATGTCGAATTGAATCCGCTAAGAATTTTTGATCTATCCGAGGTTGTTTGTCATGGTGTTACCCGATGACGTTAACCTGTATGGAAGAGGTCGTAGGAAGTCCACCAAGGACCTTTAAACTTATTGTTGTTGTCAGTGTTACCGATGACGTTAACTGTATGGAAGAGGTCGAATTGAATCCGGATTTTGACCTATCCGAGGTTTTGTCGGTGTTACCACATTATTAACCTATGTGGAAGAGGCCGGAAGTCCACCAAGAACCTTTTGACCTATCTAGGTTGTTTGTCGAGTCTTTTGCGGCGTTAACTGTATGGAAGAGGTCGAATTGAATCCATTGAGGATTTTGACCTATCCGAGGTTGTTTGTCGGTGTTAGACGTTAACTGTATGGAAGAGGTCGAATTGAATGCTAAGAATTTTGACCTATCCGAGGTTGTTTATCAAGGTGTTACCCGATGACGTTAACCTGTATGGAAGAGGTCGTAAGTCCACCAAGGACCTTTTGACTATCTAGTTGTTTGTCGAGTCTTTGCGACGCTAACATGTATGGAAGAGGTCGAATCAAAACATCCATTTGTGTTTGTAGCCAAAGTTGCTCCTTAACTTTGGTCTTGTTTTTCCATAAGTATGATTGGAAAATCATAATTTGCAAAGCTATATCTCTTCTCAATGTTGAAATATCCTACAACTTTGACTTGTTTCTTGGGATGGTAATCGATTAGATGCTTAACATGGGCGATCTTCTGAGATTAAGAGTTGCCCCCCAGTTTTTGACAAAATTTGAAGGAACGAAGTTTGATGAATCTTCATTCTTCGCTTACGCTCCTTTAAGAGCTTGAAATGCTCCATCTTGATAGTGGTTTTGATCTTGTTGGAAAACTTGATCGTCATACAAGATGAAATAATGAGAATCAGCTTCCCACATACGGCACCAAACTGTTGTATGCTAGAAAACCAGTTGTGGTAGAGTAAAAGTTTTCTCCTTAACTTCGTTGAAAAATCCAGCATACACACAGGTATAAAAAGTGCGAACAATAAAACTTCAGAGTTTTTACGTGAAAAACCTCAAAAAGAGGGAAAACTTGAGGCCTAGCCCAGTAAAAAACTTCCACTATGTATCTGTTTCAGAGTACAAGATCTTCCCGATATCGGGATTACATAATTGTATATGAGAAAGGGACAACATTTATGTGACAACGATCGGTTCAAAGTAGTAGCAGTGATGATGGTGAACTGCGGAGCAATCACCTGGAAATGCGGGGAACAATTGCAAATGGGAACAATCCGAGTAAACACAGGAACAATCACTTGTAGAAGTCATCATGATGGAGAACGAGAGAGAAAAGCGGTTGATGGCGGCAGGCTGGCGGCGGTGGTTGACAGCCGTCAGTGGTGGCCTTTGATGTGCTTGGAGGATCTTTAGAGCTCTCTCTCTCTCTTGTGGCCTCCTCTCTCTTCACTTGGCCTCCTTCTCCTTTACTTGGCCTCCCCTCTTATAAGGAATGAAATTTATCAGGTGGAGGAGTGGCGTCTACAGCCAAATCATTAAAAACGTCAAAGTACGTGGATGGCTCAATAATGATCCCCTTGATAGTATGATGTATTTATTGCATTTGAATGCTCAAATGAAATTAATTGTAAGATCTTTGGCTTGTTGGGCTCCTTCGAGGCATTTCGATTTATTATAAACACTTTATATTTGAGAGCTATTTAGGGATTTAAGTGATATCCCAAAGTTTCCAAGGATATTTTAAGAGCTTGATCTCGACCAGTTTCAACTTCGGATCAGCTTGCTTTTAACATCAAGATTCGTGCTTCGACTAATAGTACTTTAAGTGTCATATCACTATCGACCATAAAAGTGTCTTGATCTGAGTCCAAACAAACTCAAATCAAGTTTTTGAAGTGTAAGTATAATTGTTGTAGTATTAATTAATAAGTAAAATAATGCCCAATTTGACATGCTAAAATCTGAATCAAACATCTTGACGAGATGAGTCCAACGAATTTAAGATCATTCAAATCTAAGATCATTAAAGTATTTAATATTAAAAGAATAATTTATAACTGAAGGAAATAATACAAACCATCCAATAGAGTGCTTTAATATTGCAGTTAAATTTACAAAAATATTTCTCCTAAAATTTTATAAATAGAATCTCATTGTCACCATAAGGAAGAAGGAAGCTAAGAGCTAAGCTTAGGATTTTAAAACCATCCACCACTAACAACCATCATCGACTACTAATACCTATCGTCGATCATCACTAACATGTATTATCGACAGCCACTAGCGATCATCGTCGACTGTTATCAATGATTATTGCAGCCCAAACACCACTATAGGTTATTGTAGTCTCATGTTTTTTAGTCTATTATTATCAAATTTTTGTATAACTTGTAATCTTATTGTTGAGAGAAAAATCGAGAATACATGAGTAAACTCAAAATGAAACAAATAAAATTAAACAATAAGAGCAAAAAGAATTCTAAAATTTAGGTGGAAATTTGAAAATGGGGAAAACTATGGAGCTACATCACACTAAGAAATCTACCATAAAAAAAAATTGAGAATAATTGTACAAATATCTCTTCGCATAAGCCTCTCTAATAATCTAAATGCCTCACTCACTCTAAGTTACACACATTTCACATGCATACCCCAATTAATAAAGAAAATATCCCTTTAAAATCATAAAAAATTTCTTGAAAATGGACTGTTGTTTCGTAGCACCATTGTTCAGCAAAAGCAACACCTAGGCACTAATCTTTCAATCAATATGGCTCCTCTACATAGCATCTAATGTCTCGGTATTGTGCCAAGGCATAGACACCGCTATCTTTTTGGCAAAATCTTACAAATCGTGGAGCTAAAGCGCAGACCTCCAATACATAGGTGCTGGATTTTCTATCCCTAAAGCAAATTCTCCATTTCTCAACGCCATCTGTACTAGTATCACCTAAAAATTATACATGAAAAAAAAAAAATTTTGAGGCCTTCATCGCTAAATTCCCTAGTAGGGGGCATGCTAACCCTCAATAAGTACACTATCAAACTCGACCTTCAAAATTGAGAGTTGAGCTGATAGTACTTTCACAATTGATTGATATAACCAGGCTTCACAAAATAACATGCATACTTCTCTAATAACAGAGAAAGGTAGAATTCTTTAACTTTATCTATGAATGGATTATTCTGTCTAAGCCAGGCCCATGATTTTTTTTTTAAATTTTTTACATAAAAAATCTAAAATTTTATTTTTTTTCTCAATTATCCATGTTAGTGTGACACTGAAAATTCAACTAGTTGAAACACGATTGTTGATATTGAAAGTAATCAGATCCTGAGTCGAGACTAAACAAGCACTTAAAATATCATTGAAAATTTTGGGATATCAATCGAATCCCTAAATAGCTCATAAATATAGAATGTTTATAGTCAAATCGAGCCGGATCTAACAAGCCTAAGATCTCTTAATTCTGACTTCATTTGAGCATTCAAATATTTAAAATACATCAGATGATCGAAGAATCATTTTGAGCCGTCCGATGGAGTGGTTTAGATTTTGTCAATATTTACAGGGGTGTCACTCCCATAATCTATAAATAGCCCCTCATTTTGTACATTAGTGGAGTCCCAAAGATAAAGAGAAGAGAGAGCTCTGAAACTCGAAGAATCTCAAATGTCACATTATCGATCAGTCGCCACGCTACGCTACCTTGCCACCACCGGCCGGGACGCCATCTTGCCCGACCCTTTGCCGTGCCGGCACCCACGTCATTTCATTTGCCGGACGACCGAACCTTCGCTGAAACAGCCTGGACCGCTTGGCCATTGTCGCCGATCGACACCACCTCTCGATAGTAGACCATCTTTTTGTAGTATGATCATCAGACTACCACGTCAAGTATGTCCTTCGCCATTAATCCAGCAAAACTCGTCACAAAACTTACTCTTGTAATCTATCCTTCTTTTACTTTAGAGAAAGGGTAACAATTATAACAGAAGCTGATATAGTTAAATTATTCCTAAGTGGGTTATGTCCCGTGATTTTTCTCTTTTTTAGATTTTCCACATAAAAATCTTGAGGTCTCTCAAAATTTTTTACTGTGTATGTGAAACTTTTATACAACACTAAGACATCAATTTCTCTTACTCTACCCACCCAAATCTTCCTGCACACAACAGTTTAGCACCATTTATGGGAAACATTCCCTTTATATCTTCACAATGGTTGACAATTTGACTTTATGTTCAGAACAGCACCACCCATATGGTAAAGAAAATCTTATGCTCAAGGAACAAATAAGAAGAATGAGGATTCATCAAACTTCTATCCTTTAGCTTTTGTTAGAAACTGAGGACAACTCTTAATCTTAAAAGATCGCATATGTTCATATGTTAAGCATCTAATTGATTATGAGCCCAAGAAATAAGTCAAAGTTGGAAGATGTTTTAACACTGAGAAGAAGATAGCTTGATAAGCTATTATCTTTATATTATAAGACAAAGATCAATGAGCAACTTTGGCAACAACCTCAAACGGATGTTTTTGATTTTACCTTCTCCACACAGATTAAATGTCACCGAGTAACACTCTGACAAACAACATCGGATAGGTCATAACTTTATACCTACTCCCGTCATTCGACAAAAATCTCGGATATGTCATAACTTTATACCTACTATAGGTTAACATCATCGAGTAATACTCTGACAAACAAGCTTGGATATGTCATAACTTTTTACTTACTCCACACATGTTAACATCACCGAGTAATACTCTGATAAATAATCTCGGAAGAATCAAAATGTTTAAACTCTTTCACACAGGTTAACATTATACCTTGACAAAATAACCTCGGATTAGAGCTAAAACTATTGACTTCTTTCACACATGTTAAATGTCACCGAGTAACACTGTGATAAACAATCTCGGATAGATCAAAAATCCTTGGTGAATTCAATTCAACCTCTTCCATACAGGTTAATGTCATCAAGTAACACTTTAACAAATAACCTCAGATGGGTTAAAAATCTTTGGCGAATTCAATTTGGCACCTTCAATACAGGTTGATGTCATCAAGTAATACTTTGACAAACAATCTCGAATGGGTCAAAAATTCTTGACGGATTCGATTCGACTTCTTCCTACAGGTTAATGTAATCAAGTAACATTTTTACAAACAATCTCGGATGAGTGAAAAATCTTTGGCGGATTCAATTCAACACCTTCTATATAGGTTGATGTCATCAAGAAACACTTTGACAAATAATCTCGAATGGGTCAAAAATCCTTGATGGATTTGATTTGACCTCTTTCATATAGGTTAATGTCATCAAATAACACTTTGACAAACAACCTTAGACGAGCCAGAAATCCTAGGCGGATTCATTTGGCACCTTCCATACAGGTTGATGTCATCAAGTAATACTTTAACAAATAATCTCGGATAGGACAAAAATCCTTGGCTGATTCGATTCGATCACTTCCATACAAGTTAATGTCATCAAGTAACACTTTGACAAATAACCAAGGACGGGTCAAAAATCACTGACAGATTCAATTCGGCACCTTCCATACAGGTTGATGTCATAAAGCAACACTTTGGGAAACAACCTCAGATGGGTCAAAAATCCTTCACAGATTTAATTCGACCCCTTCCATATAGGTCAATATATCATGACAAATAACCTTGGATGGGTTAAAATTATCGGTAAAAAGTTGGAGCATCGCCAGTCGGTCTAATGAGGATAGTGGACGCCTCTTTCGAGGAAAAACTGGAGTCTCGCCATATGAATTACGGGTCTTGATCGCCTTCAAACCCGGTCGGTCCGATGAGGATAGTTGACACCTCTTTTGAGGGAAAATCGGAGCCTCGCCGTATGATCTATTGGTCTTGATCGCCTCCAAATCCGGTCGGTCCGACGAGGACAGTTGACGCCTTTTCAAGGGAAAATCAGAGCCTCGCTGTATGATCTACGGGCCTTGATCGTCTCTAAACCCGGTCGGCCTGACGAGAACAGTTGATGCCTCTTTCAAGAAAAAATCGAAGCGTCGCCGTATGATCTATGGGCTTTGATCGGCTCCAAACCTAGTCGATCTGACGAGGACAGTTGACGCCTCTCTTGAGGAAAAATCAAAGCCTCACCATATGAACTACGAGTCTTAATAAATAAAGCAAATAACATTCTTTGCAGAAGAAGGTCAGATCCTTGTTGACAAAAGAAAATTAAATTTATTACCCTTAGCCCCTGAACTTCTACTAGATAATTTTTCATAAAACATAGAAGAACATTAGAGCATATGGGAGAAAATTATGTCTCCTTACTTGACTCCAAGGTGGAGTTTTTATAGATCCACAAAATGGGCAAAAGGGGAATATACTTTGAGAATAAATTTGGAAATATTTAAATAGATTTCGAAATTTCTACGCTTAATTATATCTTTCCTTTTATAAAAGTGCAAAAAAGAAAAAAATAATAAATAAAAAAATCCAAAATTTTAAACTCACGTGCGTTTGTACGCTGTAATCGCACGGTTCGCTTGCGTGTATTAGTCGTCTTTGGTGCACATAGCCTTAGATCCCCCCTTCGCCCGTGCCCATGACCACCTACCCCGCCGTTGGTGGAGCCTCCGCATCGACACCTTAGTGATTATAGCTTCTGTTACGAAGATCTATTCTCTCAAATTATATCTGACGCAAAGGCTAATGAACCCGTAAATTTCATTAACATTTAAGAGGTTATTATTTTCAATAATTTGTCATGTATTTTTGGATGAAAGAGATGATATCATCCAAAAATAGAGGGCAACTAGTATGACACTGAAAATTTCACTAGTTGAAGCACGAATCTTGACATCGAAAGCAATCTGATCCTGAGTCGAGATTAGGCAAGCAATTAAAATATTATTGGAAACTTTGGGATATCAATCGAATCCCTAAATAGCTCATAAATATAGTCTTTATAGTCAAATAGAACATCTTGATGACCTGGATCTAACAAGTCTAAGATTTCGTAATTCTAACTTCATTTGAGCATTCAAATATTTAAAATACATCAGATGATCGAATGATTCATTTTGAGCCGTTCGATGGAGTGATTTGAATTTTGCTTGTATTTACACATGTGTATGTTAAATTTGCATTTAAATTTTAGATAAAATTCTTACTCTACTACAATAACTTTTCTATCACTTAACAAATTTAAGCATTAAAAAATATTGAGTGTAATTTAAACTATTTGTTCTTAAGATAAAATACAAAATATTTTTGGGGGTTTTACATACATACCACACAATTCTTATGTATTTACATATCTAACACATTAAGTTAGATTTTTTTTTTTTTTTTTTTTGTTTTTTGGAAAATTTAAGGGCATAACCCAATTTTAATTCCAAATGAAGAATAGATTACAAGTATAATACTAAAAAAAAGGTGAAAAAATTAATAGTAGTAGCTAAAGATCAGTATGAAGAACACATCCATCAAGTAAAAAAAAGAATAGCAACAAAAATCAGAGAATGGGAATAAGCATTCAAAACTGAAAGGGACTCAGACCACCAAAAATTGGAATGCCCGGCAAACCAAAAATCATCTGGGACGAGAGACGACGGGGGAGGGGGAAAACCTGCGGTTACTTTCACGACCATCCGGTGGGGAAGGTGACAAGATGCCACAGAGAGAAAACTGCCCAAGTTGCTGAGAAGGCCCTCCAATCAGGCATCCACCAATCATAAGGAATAGTCAATCAATCAGTTGGTCATCATTGTCCACCCAGCGAGCAAAAGCACGGCATCGAAGGGAAAACAAAAGACATTAGAGAAAGAAGAAAGGGGAGGAAGCTAAGGTGGTTTAAAGCTACTCCACTATTTTATCAAGTCGAGTATGTGACTTGGCCAGGAATCCTTGAATTTCCACCTTTTCAGTTTGGCAGAACCCTATCTTGAATCAGAGAGATAAGAGAAGATAGGGAGGAAAAGTAGTGGAGAATAAATGATTGTTCCTTTCTCTCCATATAGTATAGACCATAACAGCCGTAATCAAGTAGTGAAGTCTAATAATCACTTTGTTTGTGAATTCATCCACAAAGCTAAGAATCTGTTGAAGGGAGGACTACATTAAGAAGAAGTGGTCATTTAGTATCAGATCTCTAATCAATTTCATAGAAAAAGGGCACTCAAAGAACAAGTGGGAGTGTGTTTCAAGGTGAGTATGGCAGAAGCAGCAGGTAGAGGAGGACCCAAGACCCCTCTTGGCAAGAATATCAGAAGCTTTAAGACTGCCCAGGTAGGTCAGCCAGCAATAAAGTGCAAAGTTAATAGTATGACCCTTGAACCAAATTTCTTTGCTCCAACACACATTGGGGTGAGTCTCAAATAGAGCCATCTTGAAATCCTTATTTGAAGGAGAATTCTGATTGTACCAAACGATATTATCCTCTCCTCCCAGAATTGAGATGGATAGGATCCTATTAGAGTATCTAGGATAAGTAGCAGTAAAACCAGGAGGTAAATTCCAGTGCCCATTAGTGATGATTGAGCTCAACCTAGCATCAACAAGAAGCCCCAAAAGATGTAACCCTTTAGGCCCAAGGATATTAGACAGGGAGGAACCTCCACCCCAGGGATCATGGAAAAGGGAGAATTCTCTTCCACTACCCACCTAATAGATAAGTTTATCTTTAAATCTGATAGCCATATACTTAATATCTTTCCAAAGGGGAGAGGCTCTATAAATGATAGGATTTTAAATCAAGCCATATTTCGATTTACACCATTTAGGAAAGAGGGATTCCCCCATACAAATTTTTCAAAGAATTTTGAGCTTGCAAATTAGATTAAGGGAAGAGGCCGAGAGAAGACCAATTCCCCTTTCTCTTTAGGTAGTGTGGTGCGAGCCCAAGAGATAGTGTGAAGCTTCTTAGCTTCCCTCAAATGATAGAAGAAATTCAATGTAAAAGAGCAGATGCGCTTGATTATACCATTAGGTATAACAATGGAATGAAACTTGTAGGATAGATAATTATTCACAGAGGATCTGATCAATTGAAACCTTCCCCCAAGTGAGAGGAACTTGCATTTCCAGCCTGCCAACCAAGCATGAAGTTTGTAAAAGAGAGGGTCGAAATAAGCCATCTTGATAGGACCTATAACCAATGGTAAACCAAGGTACTTAAGAGAAAAAGTTCCCTGTTTAATATCAAGAATGTTAATAAGGTCTTCCACCCTCCTGCAATTTTTAGGAAAATAGATAGAATATTTCTCAATATTGACCTCCAGTCCTAGGTATGACTCTAGAGACTTGAGATTGAGCTTAAGAGATTGGAGTGTTGAGTAGGTTGCTTCCCCCATTGCCAAGAGGTCATCAGTAAAAATTAGATGTGAAATGCTGCAATCACTAGAGGAGAATGGGTTATAAAGAAGAAGATTTACTTTCCTATCAATTAGATAAGAGAAAGTGTCCGTGGCTATGGTGAAGAGGAAGGGGGAGAAAGGGCAGCCCTATCTCAGACCGTTTGCAGAGGGGAAAAAGCATTTGATACTGTTGTTCAGTACAATTGAGAATGGGACATCCATGATACAAGCCTCTACCCATTTAATGAACATGGCATTTGGCAAGAAGTCTATGAATGAGAGAATGCCTATTGACCTTGTCAAAATCCTTCCTTAAATCAAATTTGGCCATGAAATAACTATGGTTCTTAGGAGAGGAGAACTCATTGCATATCTCATAAGCCATAGAAAGATTATCAGCTATATCTCTACCTTTGATGACTGCAGATTGAGCATGATTAATGAGATGAGGAATGAACTTCTTAATTTTTTATGCTAAGACCTTGGCTATAACCTTATAGAAGGTGTTACAAAGGAAATAGGCCGGTAGTCTGCAATCAGATTAGAATACTTGACTTTAGGAATAAGGGTTAGAAGAGTATGCTTGAACCGATTAGGAAGCTTATAGATTTTGAAGAAGTGTTGAACAACATTTAGGAATAGTTTCCCAGTAGTATCCTAAGTTGCAGTGAAGAACTTAGAATTAAAACCATCAGGCCCAGGGGATTTGTTCTCACTTATGCTATTAAGGGCAGCAATGATTTCCTAGTCTTTAATATCAACAGCCAATTCTACTGCTTGAGCTAAGGTGAGACAGTCACCCAGAGGGAGATCCTGGAGAGGAAGGATTAGAGGGTTATAGCAATTGAAAAGAGTAAAGTAATACTTACAGAATTTCTCAGCAATAGAGTTCTGATCAGTCACAATCCCAATTTTAGTTTGAATTTCTCTAATGAGATTAGCATTGTTTCTTTCTTTAATAGAGCAGTATAGGAATTTGAGGTGATCATCAGAGTGAGTGAGCCAGTGTGCTTTAGCCCGCTGCTTAATCCATATACTCTCCTTAAGAGTTAGGTCCATGTATCTAGATTTAATATCCTTAGCATTGAGAAGTAATGAGGGGTTGCTAAGGTCTTTATCAAGTCTTTCCATGATCCTTTCTTGATCATTTCTCAAGGATTCAATTTATTGCTTAAGAGGGATAGGCTCCTAGATACTCCCTTTTAGAGCCATCTTGACTTGCTTGAGTTTTTTGGAGAGAACATAAAGAGGGTCCCCTTGAATATAACTCCCCCAAGCATCTATGATAACATCCAAAAACCCAGCAACAGTAGTCCAATAGTTTCTGAAAAGGAATTAATGTGAGGGAGTGAGGGGAAACTGAAGAAAGATTACAAGGGGGGAGTGATCTGAGGATAGAGGGGGAAGAACTTTGTAGTAGGAGGAAGGAAATAGATCAAGCCATCTAGAATTGCAGACAACCCGATCTAGTTTAGAGAGGATAGGCCTATTAATCTGTTAGTTAGACCAAGAGAAGAACAGCCCTGAACTAGGAAGCACCAAGAGCTCACAATCATTAATACAGTTTTTGAAGTCTAGTTAGTTGTTTAAGGAGGTTGGGTTACCACCCACTTTATCTTTGCTAGAAAGGGTACAGTTGAAGTTCCCCATAAGGATCCATGGATTACTGATAAAATTTACTAATTCTCTGAAGAGAGTTTCACAAAAAACCCTGGCTTGAGCATCATTGTCTGCATAGATACAAGTTAGGTGAAAGGGGTGGTTACCCAGAGCCGAAACACATCCATGGATAAGTTGGTGATTCTTAATTATAGGATCAAATGTCAACCTATCATAGCTCCACTTAATCCAGCTGCGACCACCAGAGGAGCAATCGAAATTAGAGAAGCTGGATTCAGTGTTAAACATAGAGAAATTATGGAGGAAAGAGGTAGGGTGAGAAGAGTCAGACCGGAGCTTAGTCTCTAGGAGGCACAAGAGATCCAGGTGAGAATCCTTGATAATCTTTAAACAATCAAGCTTCCTACCTTCAGTCAAAAGACCACGGATGTTCCAGCATCCCATGATTGGCTGAATCATTGAGAGGTAGAGGAGGAGGGCTTCTTGCCCTTCTTTTTATTCCCCTTATGAGGAGTAGGGGAGAGGTTTAAGGAGGATTTAGAGGAGTCCCCCTCTAGAGAAGTTTTACCTGGCATTTTTGGGATCTTATCGGTAGCCTTTTGATGAATCATACGGGTTGGAGAGACTACAGCCGAGCGAGTGATAACCCCAACTGTAGAAGAGCCTCCATTTGTATCAATAAGAGTATGATCAATATGGTCCATTGAAGGTGAATGATCCTCATCTAGGTTAATGGGGTATTCAAGAGAGGGGGAGAGGATAGGTGGATGGTTAAGGTCATTGATAGCCTTAGTAGAAGAAGGGAGTTGAATTTGTTCCTCCATAGGTACTTCTTGTGGAATAGGTGCTTCAGAAGGGAGGCTAGGAGATGACTCTTAAGGGGGAGAAACATTCAGTTGTAGATTGGTTGGTTTAGTGAGAATAACTTGTCGAGTCTCTCTGGGAGGGGTGCGGCTTCTACCGCATCCATGATTAGTAGCACGGGGTATTGGATTTAAGGGGCAAGAATTGTCATCATGAGAGAACATGTTGCACTTGGAGCAAATCGACGGCTTCCAGTCATAAACGATGTCCTGATTAAACTTCATTCCGTTAAGATTGATAGGGATAGAGTCTGGAAGGGAGAAGGAAGTGTTTATCTGCACACAAATATGCGCAAACATAATTCTAGCTTTAGACGCTGTAAGGTTATCCACAGCTAGGGGGACACCTATCCGGCTGGCCACTTTGGAGAAGCCAGATTCATTCCAGAGGCAGAGAAGAAAGTTCAGAAGTTTGATCCAGATTGGGAGCTCAGATATTTGCTCTTTAGAAGGCCGAAAATTCCAAGCCCATTTTTGAAAGACAAAGGGGCGGCCGTTAAGGAAACAGGGACCATTGTCTCATACCTGATTATAGTCCTCTTGACATGTGAATTTAAAGAGGAAGAAATCTCCTTCCAGGGTAAGAAGATCTAGGCTACCTTTAAACTTTCATTTCTTCCTTATAACAGCTAGCAGGGAGCCATAATAGGGGTGTTTCCCTATTACGTGACCGATCAAGAAGAGATGCCACACTTTTTGCCCTTCAGAGAGCTCTTCTTCGGAGAAGGAGACTTCCTGGGAGTCGAAGGAAATGAATGAGAGGGAGAGGGCTTGACTTTTTTCATTATGAGTAAGGAGGAGGTCCTTCCAGATACTTGATCTATTTGAGGTTGGATTTGGGAGTCCGAGGATGGAGGTTTGAGGGGAGGAGGCTGTTAAGGGGAGGGAAGGAAGAGGAGCTAACGAGGGGGTTAATAGCACTGGAATCCATAGCTTCCAAGGAAAGGAGGACTGACCTCCGGCCTAAGCCGGAGGTTAGAGGGGGGCGAGAGAGAGAAGATGGGGAGCAAGGTGAAGAGGCGGGGAAGAGAAGGGGAGAAGGAGGAAGACAAGAGGAAAAGGTGTTACTGGCGCAAACCCTAGGCGCATACCTCAACTTTTTGTCGCATAAGTTTGGACATCTTGGGTGTTGAAATTAAAGTTAGATATTTACTTATCTAATATTTTTCTATACGTAAAAAGATGCATTTCACTTTTAAAAAGTGAATAAAGTGGTATTTTTGATGTGATATTGAAGATTAGGGTATTTTATATATATATATATATATATATATATATATATATATATATATATATATATATATATATATATATATATATATATATAAAAATTAGTTTAGGTGTTATATATATATAAATATATAAGAATTGTGTGGTATGTATGTAAATCCCCCAATATTTTTAATGTAAGTCATGTAAAAAACTTTAAAAAATTAATTATTAGTAGATTTTAAAACTCTTTTGAAAAAAATATGTTAATTTTAGCTATTAATTTGGATAATATTTACCTTCTAAAAAAATTTATTCTTTATCTTTCTTTTATAGCAGTGTCCGTAATGCGGGCGAAACTTTTATTCTAAGAGGCCGTTTAAATCATTTTGTTTTCATTTTTTATGTTTTTATCTTATTTTCTTTATAATTTATTTAAAATAAAATATTTTTACTGATAATTATTATTTTTAAAATTATTTAAAATATCTAAAAGTTATTTTCAATATTTTTAAAATCAATGTTATTTATTATAAAAATATAAAACATATTTAAAAGCATGTTAAATAAATATCTTTTTAAAACTAACATAAAAACCAAACTCAAAAACAGAAAATAAAATTGATCTCAAATTAGTTATATTTGGACCGCCCACAATACTATGTACCAACCATGAGGCAACTTTCTTTTTACATGTATACCTTTTTAATCAACGCGATTTTTTTTCTAAAATCTTTTACTCTATTAATGGTTCAAATAATAATTTCATATAAATTTATTTTATTATTTAGTAATTGATATAGAATCTTCAAATAGGAAATCAGTGGTTTTGCGCACATAAAATTGACATATTTTGACCGTTTTAATGAAGCTTTTATATATACCTAAAAAAACAGAGAACCATCATTTAGTTGCCATAACATAAAGATGTGAAAGGATTAGTGAACAATGTTAAAGAAGAATATTTTTTCTTTAAAATTATAAGATTCCAAATAATAATAATAATAATAATACAGATGACTTTTTTACTAATTATTATTATGCATTCGAATTCAATAACATAATAATAATTATTATTATTATTATTATTATTATTATTATTATTATTATTATTATTACTATTATTATTATATATGCCCATCATAAATAAAATTCACTATCCTCTTTAATAAATTAAATCAAATTCTTGCTCAACATTCAAGTTTTTAATCCTCATGCATGACCAATATATTCAAACATATTTAAAAAAAATCAAATTAATTGTTTATTTTAATTGAGTTTGCATAAGAACAAAAGATCAAATATATCTCATTATTGGAAGAAAGACCTCTCTCTCTCTCTCTCTCTCTCTCTCTCTCTCTCTCTCTCTCTCTCTCTCTCTCTCTCTCTCTCTCTATATATATGAATGACCCTAAAAATCCCGTAATCAAACTGAACAGAGGTTCCATGCTTGTGATTATCTGTGAAAAATTATCAAAAGATGAGAAAAGAACAAAACGTTTATCTCGTGTATACTATAGTTGAAATTATTATAGAAGATATTTACTATTTATGCTATTTAGCAACTTTAAACTATATATAAGAATATCTCAAGTTTTCTAGCAGCACCTTTGCGGCGAAATTGCAGCTTTCTCAGCGAAAGATATGTATTTCAGCCCCAATAGGGCCCATCCGAGATAAAGAGAATAGATGACATTATTTTTATAAAATATTTATACAATATTAAAATTAATATATTTGATATATATATAATTTATATAAAATTTAAAATTTTCATATTTATTTATGTGATATTTAATATCAAAATATATGTATGAAAAACTATATTTTATATTAAAAAATTAATATTAGTCATATTTGTATACCATATTAAAATTTTAAATATTATATAAAAATATTATATATTATATATTATAAATATTTATATTTTATATTGAAAATATAATAGAATTTCAGGCTGTGTTAGCAACATTACTCTTGAAGCAAATGACCGAAATACGGCAGAGTCTGTTGTTGAAATAAAGAGGATTTTATTTCAAGATCTAATGATGATAGAACTGTCACGATTAACAATATCTCACATGTGATTACTAAAAAATCAATTGCTGATAAAGAAGAAAATGGATGTATTGTAAATTTTTATAATTTTAAAGTAATGTTTAGATATTTTAAGCATTTTTAAAAATAATAATTATAATCAAATATATTTTACTTTTAAATAAAATTATATATATATATATATATATATATATATATAATAAAATATATAATAAAAGTGATCCAAACTGCTCCTTGGATATCTCAAAATCCTAAAAGATGATTCAAGAGGTTTTTTAATAAAATTACTACAAGATTAATATCGACATAATATGCTTATATTATTCACTGAGATTTTTACAAATGATATTTAAAATTAGGTTCTTTAATGCATATTTTTTACGGATGATATACTTCTAATTAGCGAGATTTCTCTTAAAATAAAAAAAAAATTACAACTACTAAAATAATACATAATGTATGTATATGTATGTATATGTATATATATGCATGAATGTATATATTATATTTTAATATTATAATAATTGTAGCTGCATATCGGATCATAAGCATAATTTTTTATCAACATAAAAGTTATAAAAAATTTTGTTTTAGTAGTAATAATGTGAGAAGCAAAAGATTCTATGGATGAAGAACACTTATTTTAGAAGTTGGAGGGGGAAACCAAAAGAATTAATGAAAAGGGTAGGGAAGGCATACAAAAAGATGAAAGTAGATGATATTATCATCGCATGAGAAAAGAAATCTAAATCCTAAAGCTTAGAATAAGCAGTAATGATAATAGTTGTAGAACTATAAGAAAATATGACATAAGAGGAAATGAAATATATATGTGATTGTTATAAATAAAAAATTGGTCATAATCTGCAAGAAATGCATCAAATTAATGAAATTTCTTATAAAAATCTATAACAAAGTAACATTTCTGTTGGTTACATAAGATAATTAAATCATTAAACTTGATGTTATTATTAATGGTGGAGGATAACTTTGTCTCATTAAGAGTACATGAGTTCATGACTAGGGCTTAACCATGTTCTAATTTTATGTTGAAATGAAAAATCATCATATTTTAGTAATTAAATAGGTGCTTATTTATAGGCAAATAAAAACAACAAAAAGCATAGTTAAATGGGAATAAATACATATTCTCTCGAATCAATACTCTCTCGATATTATTTTTTTTTCTAATGTTGTTTTTTTTAAATATGCATCATAAACTAAAAATTAAATGATGGATTAAGCTAAGTGAGATCAAATGAAGAAAATATAATTGAAAATAGGTTTTGAAAGTTTGGGAGGGGACAAAAGTTATTCTTAGTAGAAGAGCGAATAATATTATTGTTCAAAAATTAGGAAAGAGAAAAGGGAATATTCAACATAACATGAATAGAAACTATTTAAAATGTTTTGCAAAGCATAAGCTTAATAACTTAAATTTTAGAGAGATTAGTACTTCAGGACTCCAGATATAGATTTACATTAAGACTTCAATAATATAGCATCATGTGATGCTCAGCTAATTCATAACTACTGTGTTTTAGCTATAAAATAGCATGTTTTGTTATATATTGATGAACGATAATACATAACACTTCACAGTTCATACTCAATATCTAACACTTTACACAGTATATGTGTATTAGTTGAGTTTTATATGATGCTATGTTATTAGAGTCTAGATGTAGAAGCTATTGAAAAATAACTTTCTGTTTAGCTCTTTTTTTAATTTTATCTCTATCATCATTAAAAAAATTATAATATTTACATTCCATACGTATCATTCAAATTAAAGGATTGTTAAGTGCATTAGGAAAACTACTTTTTCAAACTTAAAATCAAATATTTTTAATATTAATTTAAACCACATTTAAATATAGTAAAAAAAATAATTATGACTCTATTTTTTTTACTGCATGTTTTGGAACAAGTGAGTTAATTTTAAAATTTAGGCTTGATAATATTTATGTTATTACTATTATCTTCATATTTGATCTTCTCATTTATAGCAGTGTTTGTTAGTATATAAAAACTCAATATTGCAGGCTTTTTATGTTGAAATTGTTCCTTAGATGCCTTTGGGCTGCTCGTGCCACCCTGTTAATAATTAACAGATTAAGTATTCATTAAAAAAATTTAACTCGTGATAATAAGACTAGCCACCACCTCATCGAGGGTGACCAGTACTTATTTATCGGGCGAGATTAAACGACCGGCTTCACGGCTAGGTGCCGTTAACTTATCGAGACTAAGTTTGGCAGCGCCTAATAAGTGGACTACGATTCTAAATACCGAGCCCCTTCGATTTTTTCTATTTCCTTTTGCTCTCGGTCCCTCCTCCGTTCTCCTCTGTTCTCCTCCGTACGCACGAGACCCCATCGCCGGCTCTACCATTGGCATTCGTAACTTTCGCCGGCTCCACCATTGGCATTCATAACTTTGGCTCCACCAAGCGACTTTCATTCGGTCGAACTGTGACGAGATCGTAGATTCGCGTAAGTTTGATTTTTTTTTGATTCCTTGCTTATTTGAATTAGTAATAATGTAGGGAAGTTTTTCATAATTATTCTCCTAATATTTGTCGGTTGGGTATACTGATATCTTGGGATTAGGTAATTTGGTAGTTCATTTTTTGCGTTGCTTAATTGTTAGGTGAGCAATATGTATTTTTGTAATGAATTTTGAGTGTATTGTTAGGTTTTATTACAACATTGGTTGCTAAACTAATAGTAGAATGAGTCAGGATCTCGTTTCCTTAATTCTATTCTATGACGGGCAACTGATCATTGATGGTCAGTTCATTCCAAGTTATGATGGTGGAAAAATCCCATGCGAGTCGCCATACAAGCTTAGGAGATTTAAAACTAAAAGTTCTCAGATCTCTATGTTATGACGTTGATAACTTCGCAGTGGAGACTACATATCATTTTTTTGTAGGCGCGGGATACATAGCTTATACTGTTGATGATGATGATGTCTGCAGGACTGTATTGGACGAAGCTTCCCGCCAAACATTGATTCTTTACATGAAAATAAAATCATAATGTACTGCTGCACCTGAAACTGACACTGATATTATGCCGCCGAATGTACACTCCGGTTATGCTCACGAGTTCAGTTGGCCAACAACTGCTGAATCGCAACAGTACTATCATGAATAGGAGATAGTGTAAGCATTCATCTCGACATCACTGTTGGTGTTTTTTATTTTTATTTTGCGTACAATATCTTCTGTTTTTTTAGGAAGATGATATATATTTAAATGCAGAACTGAGATGTCTATTCAAGTGCAACTGCATGATCAACCTAGTTCATCTAGACAACTACGATGATGAGTATGAAATGATGAATAGTGAATCAAGCATCGCGCGATGATAGCGATGTTGCGATGAGTCTTTGCTTGGTAATGCCAATTTATGCAGATATCGTGATCTTCTTTGGAGTCAGTCTATCCAGAATTTGACGGATCATGATGTAATGAATTCCACTAATGAGTACGTTAGGCTATGTCAGACCACGAAAGACTGGGATACGGATATTGTATTTGATGGTCCATCTGATAGCTCAGGTTTTTCAGATGATGTCGAAGTTCCGGTAGAGTTATATGAAGGTATGTGTTTCTCAAATAAGAAGGAGCCATAGTAATTTGGTCCATTCTTAATAATGTCCGCCATTACCGTGACATCCAATCGAAGAATTTCATTATATAGATCATACCAGCACTGCCAATGGCGGCGCACCGGAAGCGGCAGATTGGGAGGCACCTGGAGGTTATCAACTTTAGGTTCGCCGCACACATGTGTTTCCACCATCAGTGGTTCAAGACATCGTCAATGCACTTCTAAGTTTATTAGTTACTTCATAATGCCGAATGCGATTTCAAATCAACGAAACCCAGAGATCATAGGAAGGATGGAATCAAAATTTAACATCAAGGTCTCTTACATGAAGGTCTGGGATGTGAAACGTAAGAGTATCAGAGTAATATTTGACAGTTGGGAGGAGTCATATCGCTAAGCATTGTTTATGGATTCATTATGCTCGCGTTGCATCGCTACGTAATTATGTCATCGATACATGCGGTTTGAGACCGATCGGGCTTTTGGACCATCTATTACCGGGTTGGGGATATTGTCGACTGTCGATGGACGACGCCTTTTGGGCAAGTATCAGGGTACGTTGCTCACAGCCATTGGTATTGATGCAAATAATAGTTTATTTCCCCTTACTTTTGCAGTGGTCGAATATGAGAACAACGAATCTTGGCTCTGGTTCATTATGTGCCTACAGCAACTGCTGCCAATTATTTCATCAAGGAATGATTTATGTGTAATCTCGGATAAGCATTCAGGATTAGTTCGTGGGTGCCGCGATGTATTTCCATGGGCCGCACATCGTCATTGCTTATGACATCTTAGGGAAAACTTTAAGAAGGCAGTGAGGAGAATGGGTATTGCAGATGTTGAGTTTATGTGCAAAAAAATACACTTAAAGATCAATGACATCAACATATTTAATCTAACATGGTCGACATCAAAAAAATTAAACCGTAAGCATATCGCTGGTTGGTAGAACGTGATGTGGAGAAGTGGACATTGATTCATGATGGTGGGAACGACCACGAATGCATTAGAGTGTTTTAATGGTGTACTTAAACGTGCACGGGGACTACCAATTCAAGCATTGATAACTGCAGTTTACTATAACATCGTGAGTCTATTCTATAAGTGGGCAAGTTCAATTGATTGATTTAACCACCGAATTCACCTTCTCTCCACGAACCCAAACAGTCCTAAGCAAATTTGAGCGGGAGGCTAGACATTACCCACAGCCAGTCAATATTAACACAAATGAGGTGCAAGTGTTGGATAGGAATTGTCGCTCCTTCAGAGTTGATTTACGGAATATCAATTCGGTTGTACATGAACAGATTTATCATATGTAGTCATACCATTGTACAAGAGTACATAGGAGAATCAATCATCTGGCTTATGTGTCAATCTATTACACCATGTCAATGTACGGGCAGACATACTCTTTTAATTTTCATGTGATGCTTGATCGAAACACCTGGCAAGAGTACGATGATCGGTCCGCATCCTTGATGCCGCCGGTTAAAGTCGTCGGGTACGATCAGTAGGTACAAGAACACAATGGATGAGAGTGTATCACAAAGCAATCGTGATATGCGTAGTTCTAAATCAATCGGTCATTCTGGACATCGTGCTCACATAACCCTTCTGGCGGTGAGTTTACTTTGTGTTTAGATATGTCCAAAACTCGCATTGCATATGTCAAAGTTGTTAATGTCTTCAAATCACTTAAATCTAGCAGAAATGAAGGAGTAATAATACCTTTAAGCGATAAACTGCACCCTGTCCAAGTGAAGAAGAACCTTGATCAGCTTTATTTGGTTTCATAATTACCACATCATGAGTGGAAAACTGCATGTCAATTTTAGGAAGCCAGCAGAATTATATGATGAATGTTACAAGGGAATACCATAAGAGAACCTATTCTTTCTCTTAAATAAAAAGATAACCATATAGATTTATTGTAACTTATGATGAATGTTAAGAAGTGCATTTAAGAAGAAAAAAATAGAAGAAATTTGAAAAATCAAAAAAAAACTTATGAGATTTTTGTTTGTACTTGTATGAATGGCGATGGTGGAGCCTTCTAGACCGGTTAGGCGTCGCCAGAGGAGGCCGCTTGATGATGTACGGACCCGACTGCAGAGGTTCATCCCATCATAGCCTTACTTCGTGGTAGACACAGGGCCGCACATCCAGTTATGGTATGAATATACTTGCTAGTTTTATTTCTGTGTGTTTCATTTACGCTGTGTTATGTTACTTGACCTAAGCTTTTTCATACTGCAGGAGACTATTTTGGAGGTAGCATCTCACCTTCTTATGCTCAGAGAGTGGCCCATCACGCTCACGGTACCGCCTCCCGCGACTGACTTTATTGTGTTAGTCACCGTGATACATCGACTTGACCATCACATGCGACAAGATAGTGTTGGTCTCCCATACAACACACATTTCATTTGTGTGAGATGAGGTGACAGACGTTGCAATGATCCTTGGTTTGCACATTGATGGACCACCGCCTATTGTAGTAGGACAGGGCGGTTGAGTGCCGATCATGAAGCTTATGTGGGCATCCGATTCCGCACTGTCATGACCCCAAGTAAATGACATTCGACATTGATTCGATGGGCTGCACACGCATGCCACTCATATGATTACGGTGGACATTTTTTAGGGAGTCCTACAGCACCTCCGAAGTTAGACTTCACATGGCGTAGCCTATATTTTGTTCCTTCTTGGGAGTTTTTACTATCTGATACACGGTCGGTGTATTTGCAGATCTCATTTTAGAGGATCTTGACACATTCAAGACTCTATCTATGGTGCAGCCCACTTATACGTGGAGTTGCATGAGTCTACCAGAGGAGCCAACATGGTGGTGTCTTTAGCTGATTTGGTCTTGGGAGCAGATGTTGGATCGACGCTACATGTCCCCTACCCTAGAGATCTCAATGGGCTCAAAGATCGCTTTCGTAAGAAATTAATATCTTTATAGCTTGCTTTAACATAATGACATGCAACTAACTGACTTGTATATGATATTTTTTTAATCAGGTGGAACGAGAGATATGGCCATATGTCGCTCACAATATCAGGGATGAGTTAGATGGGCTTCTACCGAGCTGTACTTTTAATTGTTATACATCATTCTCAACAAATCTTTGTCAAACCATTGTCTAATATGGACACATACGGTGACTTGGGAGCCATACGCATTCGATTAGATCGCCGATATTTGCCGGAGAGACATCTAGCATGGGTTCCACTAATTAGTTGGAAGAGGGTGGAGTGGAACCTTCCTGAGAGAGTCCTTCATCAGTTTGGTCACTTGCCCAAAGACAGTGTGTAGCCCCATGGATGCCCCATTAGAGTCGATGGGAGAGGGAAAGCGTGATCTGAGGTGCGTCATCGCCAGATATCGCTCGGGAGGCTCGCAGAGATCACGCTGGTGGTGATACTTACACGGATGCACGTAGTCCCCGCAAGCATGATCCGGGTTTAGGTCGCATCGCTATTGTAGGCGCCAGCGACCCACCGACGACGCATTACCGTGAGAACCCGCCGAGCGAGCATATGTTAAGATAACTCTATAATTTGCATATTTTTCTTAGTTATTATTTCCACATATTTACGTAGTAACATTTTAAATTGGTTTCAGAGGGAGCATATTTTGGCGAGGATCTTTTCGACCTTTCTTGGACGCTCGATGACGTGGACTATCGCCATCAATAAGTAATGAGCATATGTAGGATCTGAGTTTGACGACACATATCAGAGACTACGGTCTGCGCCAGAGCATATATCACAGGATATGACACATGTCTACGATTCCGCTCCAGCTGCACGCAGATATGGGTGTGGGGGCCATCCACCATGTCGATCCAGACCATCATCTTTTCCGAGAGCACCCAGTCTCAGGATTGGGTATCTCTACGAGACTCGCAGGACATTGGGTTAGATGATGCGAGCCAAGCTCAGGGGACATATGATGTCTCCCATCGTGCGCTGATCGTCATTGCGTACACCGAGCACTATACGTGTAGTCCGCGATAGCATATAGATGCCGTCGTCGACGATAGTCTGCTGACAAATTTCTGTTGATGCATCTAAACATTTTTGGGGAGTGAAAATTGTATGGGATGAGCAGTTGTTTTGTAGCTATTGAGTTATAGTTAAATTTTTATAGCTATTTTTCTCCACACTCATGATTCTCCTCTATTTCATTGTGAATGGTTATTTATTTCAGCACTTAGTTGTGTATTTGTTTAGAATGCAATCTTAACATGGATGTATATTTGGTGTTGATTGAAAATACTTCAATTTTTGTTGTAAAAATTACAACTTCATTTTTTTAAAAAAAATGACAGAGCTTAATCGGGCGACTGTCGGCTTACTGCCACCGATAAGTTAGCGACCGGCTTTAACCGTGAAGCCCGTTAACTAATCGAGACTTAACTTTAATCGCCTCGAAGTAGGCGAGTCACGCCACGGTGATGAGGGCCACCACCCACTTATTGGGTGACTGTACCTAAAGTTAATTTTTTTATGAATGCTTAATCTGTTAATTATTAATTAAAATATATTTAATTTAAAAATTTGTTCATCCACAGCAGGACCTATGAATCAACTTTTTTTTTGTGTATATATATATATATATATATATATATATATATATAAAGAGAGAGAGAGAGAGAGAGAGAGAGAGAGAGAGAGAGAGAGAGGAGGAGGAATTTGTTTGTTGCAAGATGGAGAAGATGTTACAAGTCTACACAACGCAAAGGTTGTGAATCTTTTTCCAATATATTATTAACATTATTCAAGATCTAATAGTCCTAGCATATTCATAGATGGACTTGGTTCATACATTGATAGGCACCAAACGAGTCAAACTATTCATGATATTCCTTAATAGTTGCACTCAGTTTAATGATTTCACAAGTGTTAGGCAATTTATTTGATCGAAGGCCAATATCGAGAATTTTGGCATAAAAATTCCACTTATAAAAGACGGGAGTTATTGCCACTTGTTATCTTAGATGCCTTCAAATAGTAAGAGGTTGAATGTGCGCTGATAGTCAAATATTTGAAGTAAAAAAATTAGAAGCTTTGCACATATCTAGGTGTCAACAAAGCTGGTAACAAGCATACAATATCTAATTTGGTGGCAATAAAATATAAGATATAATAAAAAATATCCAAAGAATCCCTCTAAAACATATTAATAATAGCTTCAAAACTAAATATGAGTTATTACTATGTATAAAGTTATGACGATCAAGTTAGTTTGCATGAGACAATAAATTTAGATTAATTGATGAAAATTAGAGTTGAGCTTTTTAAAAGAAATTTCATTTCTTGAATCAATTTTGAATATAATAGCAATGACAATTTATTAGAGATATTCTATGTTAGTTTCAGAATATGTATTGATGACTTTCTTGATAGTTGCAGCCATCTCATGGGCTTTTGGTTTCAATAAATAGTCTGGATAAAAAATTATGGACTTTTAATAATAGATTTTGCCATTGTCCAGTTTAAATGAAATAGACCATGACAATGGCTTTTAAATAATTTAGCTAAATCTTTTGATTATAAAGTCGAGTCATTGTCATTTATTTTATATGTATAATGACTTAGGTAAGACAATGAGATGTCAATTATGCATGGAATAATATCAAAAAAAAATATCACCATTGTCATGGTAGCCAAAAGATTCGAAATATTTTACAGTTGGGTTTAAATGCTTACATAGTGTATATGATTATGATATCAAAATTAATGAATTATTTAAATTAGCACCGCACCCAACTTCATGCTTATCTAATTAGACTTCCATATTAATAATTAAAATGCCAATTTTTTACCTAATATCAAAATATAATCCAACACGAATAATATGTTAGAATAGTTTAACTCTTGAATTGGGGGAGGCTAAAAATAAACCCATTATAGAACTTGTAGACGTAATTAGAAGCATTCTCATAAAGCAAAGAAAGAATGGTAAGCTTAAGTAAATAAAAAGGTGTATTAGTTCCTACAATCAAGAAGTATATTAAAAATTTAACTACAAAAATGATGCACTTTTTTACTATCAACATCATGCAAGGTCATGGTTGAGAAACACCATGAAAGATATGAAGTGGACATCAAAAATAAAATGTGCAACTATAGATATTAGTTGATAATCAAACTGTCATGTATTCATGTTGTTGCTTTCATCTGTATCAGAGAATATGGATTATGACATACCTCTATAGATGAGCATTATTATGCTATTAAATATTTTTAGAATATTATATATATATATATATATATATATATATATATATATATATATATATATATATATATATATATATATATATATATATATATATATATATGAGATGGCTTAAGATGGCCTAAGATGATGCAATTGCAACACTTTTGGAGAAGAATCAATGAACTACTTTTTAAAATGACGTTTAGTTAAGCGTAGGGGTGCAACCGAGTCAAGTACTTCATGAGCCGCTTTCGACGATAACCGACTCATTTATCGTTTCATATCGAGCTCGAGCTCGAGCTGAATGGACCGCTTGACTCATTTAACCAGCTCGAGCTCGAGTAAATAGAGGCTCAAATCGTTTACTCGTCGATCCGCTCAAAGCCGGTTCGGGATATTCTTCCGCGTTCTGCAATCCGATTTATATCCTTTATCCTTATGGCTGCCTAATTCGCAATCCTCTCGACTCGTCTCTCACTCACTCACGCTCGACTCTCTCTTTCTCACCTCGACTCTACGCCTGCCTACGGCTCGCCTCTCAGGCTATCACTCTCGACTCTCGACTCCACTCTCACAGCTGAGTTCCCTCATTTTCCTGGCTTCAAATCCCCGATCACATTGGACGGTGTCATGTTAGGAGGTGAAAGTGATATTTCAGGTTCATTGTCCTATTACTCTCTTAGTAGACAGCAAATAGACTTGATCATGTTTGGTCAGGTTCATTTTCTTTATGCTCATCTTTGGTATTTTGATTTGATGATGATTCGGATTAGCTGTGTAATATCTATGTTCGATTTTGATGTTCTTTCGGATTAGGTGTCTAATGAGTAATGGCTATGTTCGGTTGTGATGATTATTTCGATTTGAAGATGTTGTAACTGTTGTTTAATAGCTGAAATAATTTTTATGTCGGTTTAGTTCATTTCATTGATGTCCTGAATCCCTGATACTCCCAAAAGGGTGATATTTAAAGACATACAATGATTTAGTGGCTACCTAATAGGCATTCAATATTCAAACCACTTTTAAATTAAATGACTCACAAAAGCTTATTAATATATTCATTACATTTATCCTATTTCAAATTTGATTACTGTTATGATTGAATTGAATGATAGTAGACCATTGCAAGTATGCAAGCAACTTTTAATAATGAAGATCCAGCAGCTTGAAGGAGATATAATTAGGACTTCTGGACTATCTTATCCAGTTGATGATACCGAAACTTATGCATTAAAATATGTAGAATTAAACTTTCAAATGAACTCTGTCGAACACATAACTGCTTTTACTTATAAGTGTAGTGTGTGTAAAATTTAATGAATGAGTGAATAATATCTGTTGAGGAGGCCTTGCTTATCACTTAAATTGATTAAAAATTCAGCCACTTCCAAGTGCTGCTGCTACAAGAATCCTGATTTCCATTTCATATTCTTTTAAGTTGAGACTTATATAGTCATATGCTTATTCGTCACTTAGTGATGATAGCTTTTCATAAACCAGCAAGGCACTCTTGTTCACGAGAATTATATTTCTAGCAGAAACTCATTGAATTTATTTGCTGAAAATCACATTTTTTGAACTGTCATATTTGTTTCATTAAATTTTGATTGGAGCAATTGAGTGTTTAATGAAGATTGTACCAAATGTTTTACATTTTCTTAGAATCTAGTGGTCGTTGTTAAAAATTGATGTTTTAAGCTTTGATGATTATCATGAGTATCGTTGAAGTGTTTGTTGTCAGAGCTCAGAAACTTATGGCTTATAATATCTACTTTCTCGTTCTTTTTCCCGCGTTCATAATTTCAATGAAATGATTTTCTGTGATGGCTTCTATGTTGCAGTGAATTACAGGGTTATTGTGAGTATTTATGCTTGGATAAAAGGCAGTGTAATGAGTTTTTGATTATTACAAAGTGCAAATATACAGTGAGCAATTTGATATTTTTAAAATTTTTAATATTTAATAAATCAATTATCTTCTTCATTCATTGAATTATCATTTATCATTTTTGTTTTAGATTAAAATGGCAACACCACCATAGAGAGATGAGTTATTGGATGTAGCGGTGATAAACTTTGTGGGTGTCCAAATTGGTATTGAGGAACATAATAGCAACGTAGATGGTAATAATTATGAGGGGGAGAATGATGTTATTAATGATTTGGTTGATAAGGGTGATGATGAAGTTGATCTTGAAAATCCAATTGAATTAAGAAAAAGAAAGAAAACATCACGTGTTTGGGAGGAGTTTAAAAAAGATGTTCTTCGTGATGGCCAGAAAAAAAAAAGAAGAATGTTGTCATTGCAAGAAAAAGCTTGTTATAGGTAATACTGGTGCAACTACATAATTTAGAAGACACTTAGATCGATGTGCGACTAGAGTGCGCACATTAATGAAGCAAAAAATTTTACAGTTCTAGCCAAAAGATTATGACAGTTCATTGGAAATAAATCAGGAGAGATTAACTTCGATAACTTTAAGTTTGATCAAACAAAAGTTAGGGAGATGATTGCTCATTATATTTTGATTAATGAAAACCCTTTTGACGAGAATTTGGATTTAATCTTGTTCAAGTCCATGTCACCATACTTCTAAATTCTCTAACAACCGCCGTCCGATGTGATGCTAGTATATGAAAAAGAAAAAGAAAATTGAAGAACACATTGAATAGTATAAATAGAGTGAGTTTTACTACTGATATTTGGAAATCAAAGAACCAACGGATATCTTATAGGGTCACACATTTATTATGTGGACTCAAACCGAAATTGCAAAAAAGAGTTCTTAGTTTTTTACATCTACCACCTCCTCATACGACTTCTGAAATTATTGACATATTCTATAAGGCCCTAACTTAGTCGGGTCTTGAGAATAAAATATTTATCTTATCAGTTGATAATGCATCAAATAATGATAAGGCTATCAAGCTATTAAAATATGGTTTACGGATAAGGAAGAAATTAAGAAATTATTCTTCTGAAGTTTGGATGCTTACATATAGTGTTTCTCTTTAAGCTAATTGTAATTTGTAACTGAGCCTGAGCCTTTTCTTAACTTTACTTCTTTTATTTTCTCTTACTCTTTATGCTTAATTATACTCTTCCTTTCATTAGTATGTTGCAGAATTATTTTATGATTGGGTGATTGCCATTTGTTTCTTGGTTGATTCTGATGGGTTCCTATTGGTTGTCATCATGTCTTTCTGTGTTGGGATTATCTCCCTTTGATGGTTTTTATCTGAGTTTGCTTGTTTGGTTTAATCATTACACTTGTTAGTTTGGTTTGTGTTTGGTTTGGTTGGTTGGTTTTCTTTTTAGTTTTCTTTCTGATATACTTTTAGTTAGTAGGGTTTCCCTTTTGATGGATTTTCTTTGTTTCGGTTTTGGCCTTATGGTGGCTGGCTGCTGTTGTTTTTCTGTGGCTGTCTTACTATCTTTGATGGAGGTATGGGGACTACTTTTTTATCTTCATTTTATCCTCAAATATTTATGTTATATCTTTATTCTACTTATCTATGAGACTATGATTATTTTCTCTTTAGAATCTTGCAGAATTTTTGATTAGGTGGTTGGATACTCGAAGACTTCAAGTTGGAGCCTTGGATTACTTCAACTGAAGTGATATTTTCTCCATTGAAGACTTGAAAATGCTGTGTCGTCTACATTTCTCAAAGGGATCAAGAGAAGATGTTGATTTCAGTTTAATTCTATATTTTTCTTTTTATAAATAGATGGGGGATTAGGTGTTTAATTCTGTAACTTGTATGTAGCTCTTTTGTTTCAGCATTTAATTTTTTCTTTCAATATTTTGTAATTTTTTATTGTACTTTATTGAGTTGGAATTGTTTATATTTGTAATAAAAAATTTCCAAAAGACTCAAATTAATTTAATACATATTTTGTAATTTATTTTAATTGCTCTTCAACTTTTTTTGGTGCTCTTTATTAGTGTAATTGACTTCAAATCGAGCCTATAAACGAGCCAAGCTCGAGCTTCTCATCGAGCCAAGCTCGAGCTTCTAATCAAGCCCGGTAAACGAGTCGAGCTCGAGCTTAGTTTACTGTACACGAGCCGAGTTTGAGCTTGGTACATAAGCTCGAGTCGAGCTCGAGCCCGAAGCTTACAGAACAAGATGAGTCGAGCTGATGGCTCGAGCTCAACTCGACTCTTCTGCCACCCTGGTTAAGCGTATTGAATACAACATGGGCTAGAGATAGACCAAGAAAAAATAAGGTTAAAAAGTTTCATGAATATTCATAACAATAAGAAAAAAAAGTAAAGTGGTGCACAAATATGATATATATGTGGATGTTGGGTTTAACACAGAAACACTTGAACTCACTAAGTCGATTAAATTTGAAAATATTTGTTATTAATATTAACTTATTTGTTCAGAAAATAAAGATTTTATATATATATATATATATATATATATATATATATATATATATATATATATATATATATATATATATGTGTGTGTGTGTAACTTGGCATAGATTTTTCTCTTTGAATTTGGTGTGACAATATGCCGAAGGTTTTTTTTTTCTTCTGGTAACTTTTGCTTAAGCAAAAAGAAATTCTTTTTACACCATAAAAAATAGTAGTAAATTACCTTTGTTTTCATCATAGCAAATGAGATGGATATCTACTATATTAAATTTGCAGCTTCCTTACTTGATTGAAGATTGATTTTGCTTTCCAATTTATTGGTCTTATTGGCCACTCAGTAATTGAGTGCTGCATTTTTTTATTGTTTCACCACTATTGATGCACCAGCCTAAGACATGACACTATTAATTCCAACATCTGGAGAGTTGCAACCTGATTTGGTGTACTCGTAGGAGATAGAGGAAACCCGACGATAACCAGATGGATGCAACAAAGTAGAGCATATCATTAGGAGAATATATTGTCACTTTTTAGCTCTTTTCAGGACAAGCCAATCAGTAGGACCAACGCTATATCATGTCCCACTTCTGTTTTCAGCTCACGGACTGGTTTTATTTTCAACCTTTTAGGACTTTCTTATAAAATTTACTGAATAAATATATGAATTGAATTTGATAAAACAAAAAGCAAAGCTATGAGTACTAGTTCAGTAGAAGTGCAAGGAAACAATATAAAAATAAGGAGAGAAAGAAAAATATAAAGTGCACTTGTCTGAGATCGATGTAGCAACTGCATGCTAATTTGTTGGTAGTTGGATTACAGAATGGAGTAACAGTTAAAATGTTCTAAGAAGTGGAAGGCATCTTAGCCTAGCGGTGAAGAGCTTATGCTTCAACCAAGAAGTATTGAGTTCAAGTCCTAATATATATATGTATTATGTGTGCGAGTTTGCAATTAAATTCACTCAAATGTCTAAAAAAAAATTGTTCTCAGAAGAGTATCAGGTCTCTGGTGCAGGTGCTCCCGTGCCAGGATCAGCTGGATCAATATATAGTAACACTTGTTTAGTGCTAATTGCTTGTTGCTGTTCAAAAATGGTGGCGTGAGACAGTTTGGCAACCTAATAAGTTTGTTTCAACAACGTGAATATGTTATTCAATTGTTTCTTATGCAAGAATTGAAGTTTACTGCGTAATTAGCCAACCCCAAGCAAGTAACAGCAACATCGATGGAAACTAGTTAGCCTGAAATTATTTAAGATTATAGTGTGATACTATAATCATAATTCATAAACTTGATTCCATGTCAGACACTAAATAAAACATGTTAACTGTTAAATGTTTTATCAGTAAACAAAAATGACAAGTTCAGCATCATTAAAGAACAATCAGCAATTTCGAAAAGGGAGAGTATCAAAACCTGTGACAATGTCTGTGGTCCTGTGGAACACCAACAAAGGAATTTATTTCGAGCTACAGTTAATGTTGGCTGCTTGTAGCAGCTGAACTTGAGGATGAATCTACCAATATTACCTATGAGAAGCTTTGGACCTTTGAATCTTCTAATTTGTTGTGGAAATTGGGTTTCCCTTGTTTGTAGAATTGTATATGATAAGAAATAGCTCTGAAGATAAGACTGTCTTCCCTATAATAAGTATATAAAATGTATTGTAAGTTGCATCTACAGTAGACTTGTTCGTGCTCATTTTTGATAATACAACAGTTGTTGATTGAAATGATTCAAATCAGAATAATCAACAAGAAGTTTACATTTAAGTAAACCAAGATAATAGATTCTACTATTCAAGAATGTGCGGCCTCAACTAAATTATTAAATAGTCGTTGTGAAGCTTTGAACTTATAAAAGACCTTGATAGTTCAAAAAAGAACTGTTTGCATAAATTTCAACCAATTTCAAATTATTTGTTAACTTCTGAGCAATTGACTATATATAAATATAATGCATCCTTGGTAAATGTAACTTAGATCACCCTCAGTAGTACCTTCTACTCCTTAGCATCTCTAACTCCCTCTTCAAACTTAGAATCTAACTCTCATCATTTTAGTACTACAATAAAAATTACCACAATCAGCAAACACGTACAGCCACATTTACGTCTCAGCAAAAATTATAATAAAGGAAAAAAGAACGAGCATTTAGTAAGTGTCTAAGCAGATTAAGACTAAGGATAAGTTCCCAACTTTCTGCCTTTTAGGGTTAATGCTCAAAGGAGTAACACTTCCATGGCTATTGCAGGAGAAGAAGAATGAGTTAGGAGATTGGAAGAAGAAAGAGATTTCAAAGGTAGAGATGGTGGGTGAGTTGTGATAGTTAGCTATGAATGTGCAAGCATCCACAAAACATGTAGTGGTACACACCAAAGGGAAGCGACGAAGAAGTTATTTAATTGTGGAGATGGAAGAGATGGGGTTAATCGCAAGAGAAAATATTACAAGCGGAGTCTGGACGTAGCTTTACGTCCGAATGCTAATTGGATCTCAATACGTATCCACTAATAAAATTTGATTATTTTTTTTTACTTTATAACACGGTAACGATGTCGTTAACGTTATTTGGACCCGGCCCATCCCGTTAAAACAGCGGGAGAAAATATTACGGACGACGTTCCAGATTCCGAGCCTCAGAAAATTTAGGTATTTTAATTTTTGTGCAGAAATTTTCCACAACTCCCTCTCCCAACGTGCATCCGACTTTCCCCGAGAGATTTGCTAAATTTTGGGCATTAAAAATCAAGGTATTATAGGGGATTCCATGAGATATTTATTCTTGCATTCTTGAACTTTAAAGATTTAGGGTTTTCACATTTGTTCTGACTGTCGAATAGGAGCACATTCGAGTTCTTTAAAGGAAAGAAGACTTTGGGGGTTTTTAGAGCTATTTTGTATGTGTACTCTTTATACTCTTATTAGGAACCCAATTTTTTCAATTTTCTCAACTGTGGGGCTTGTTATATGTTTAGTATATCCTATTGAAAGGTGTTTGAAGATATTTCATAAAGAATTTGGTAAATTTTGAAACTATTTTGAATGTGTACTCTCTGTACTCTCATGAGATACACCATTTTTTTAATTTTCATTTGTAAGACTTGTCATATATTTAGTTACATTGTAAAATTTGTTTGGAGATGTTTCAAAAATTTTGGTATTTTGAAGCTATTTTGCATGTGTACTCTACTCTCATTCTGATTACACCCATATTTTTAAAATTTTTAGGGGCATATCATATGTTTAGTATATCTGTAAGATCACTGGAGATGTTTCATGAAGAATTTGATATTTTTTGGAGCTACTTTGCATGTGTACTCTTTGTACTCTCATGAAAGTAGACCCTATTTTTTCAATTTTTTTAACTGTAGGGCTTATCATATGTTTAGTAAATCCTGTTATAAGCTGTTTGGAGATATTTCATGAAGAATTTGGGTATTTTTGGAGCTATTTTGTATGTGTACTCTCTGTACTCTCATGAGGGTACATCCCATTTTTTCAAAATTTTCAAGTGTAGGCTTGTCATATGTTTAGTATATCCTATTGTAAAATGTTTGGAGATGTTTTATGAAGAATTTGGTGATTTTTAGAGTTATTTTGTATGTGTACTCTCTATACACTCATGAGAGTACACCCTATTTTTTCAATTTTTTAACTGTGAAGCTTGTCATATGTTTAAACATCCTATTGTAAGCTATTTGGAGATGTTTCATGAAGAATTGAGAGTTTTTAGAGTTATTTTGCATGTGTACTTTCTATACTCTCATGAAGGTACACCCCATTTTTCAAATTTTTAAATAGTAGGGCTTGTCATATATTTAGTATATCTTATTTGTAAGCTATTTGGGGATATTTCCTGAAAAATTTGAGGGGTTTTAGAGATATTTTGTATGTGTACTCTCTGTAGTCTCATAAGGATACATCCCATTTTTTCAAAATTTTCAGCTGTGAGGTTTTTCATATGTTTAGTATATTCTATTGTAAGATGTTTAGAGATGTTTCATGAAAAATTTGGTAGTTTTTGTAGTTGTTTTGTATGTGCACTCTCTATACTCTCATGAGAGTATACCCTATTTTTTCATATTTTTCAATTGTGGGGCTTGTCATATGTTTAGTACATCCTATTGTAAGCTATTTGGAGATATTTTTTGAAAAATTTGGGAGTTTTTGGAGCTATTTTATATGTGTACTCTCTGTACTCTTATGAGGTACATTTTTTTTTAATTTTTTCAATTTGTGGAGTCGTATGTTTACATCCTATCAGTAATTTGTTTGAAGATGTTTCTTGAAGAATTTGAAGATTTTTGGAGTTATTTTGCATGTGTACTCTTGTTGACCTCCACATACGTGTCATAAGTTGAAGCCACAAGTCGGCGACGGAGCGGACAGTCGCTCGAGGCTCAAAATGCATTGAATATCACCGAAAATGGTCAAAATGACCTCCGATCGACGAACGGACTTCGTCGTTACGTTCAGAACATCGAAATCGATTGAAATATAAATATTGTAAAATCTACAATTAATCAATTAAGCGCTTGAGCTATCAATGTGTCGACATGTATGTCAAAGTCGAGAAGCTGCAACGATGTCCAAACGACCTCTGTTTTGAAATTGATTGCACCGTTAGCTTCAAAACATTAAAACTATCAAATGAGGCTCACGCTTAATTGGATGAGTGCGTCGAATAATGTCGCGGTGGCGTGAAATCGAGAAATGCACATGATGACACCAAAATCAACTCAAATGATCTTCGATCGACATACGGACTTCTCCATCTCGTTTAGAATGCAAAATTAGTCATAATATAAATATTGCATATCTTGATGATCAATTGATCAGCTCAATCGTGTCGCACACATATCGGGTTATGAGGCATCGACGAGGATCAAATAACCTTCATTCATGAAATTGATTGAGTCATTGGCTTCGAAACATTAAAATCTATCAAGTGAGACTATTTGCACTCAATTCGAAGATTACAGCTTGGTCAGCGGCGTAGCGCATTTTGGTGAAATTGACGATTTGATGTCGGCTTGACCAAAACTATTGTGAAGCAGTTCTTGTAGATTCGTTTGGAGCGTCAATTATTATATTATATTGGTATGTCATTTACCAATATAAAATCCACATTAAAATCGTCTAATTAATTTAAAATTAATTTTTTAAAATTCCTAAATTATCCCCCCATGCTCAACCGTTCCCCCCATTTTTATTTTTTTCAGTTTTTTCTGATTAAAAAAAAAAATGATCCCCTACCCATGATTTCAATTTTCGACAGTTCTCTCCTCCTCTCTCATGCATTCTCTCTCACGTTGGAGACTCCTCCTACACAGGTAAAAATCGGTGATTCTCCCTCTAAAAATTCCCTCCATTGTCCAATGCTCCGGCGCAATCGCGCGCCCCGTGCTCCAGTGAGATCCCGCCTGTTGGCCTGTCGGCATGTCTCCCGTTGCTGGAAACCCTCCGCGGCCCACTCTGGCCCGCACATGCCTGCTAGCCCATTGCGCACCGACGCTGTCCCGCGCGTCCGATGCCCGCCACCGCGAAACCATGCCACTAGCCCGCCTTCCTAGAGCCCACCGGCCTATTGTTCTGGCCCGTTCCTCCAACCCGCAAAATTGCACGGCCCGCAGCCCGCAGCAAATGTTCGACTCGTCATTTTTCCGCATGATCAAGAACATCATCATCATTCTTCTTTCATTTTAGCGTTGCTTTATCCTTCCCATTTTGCTTCACCAAAAAACGTTAAGATTCTTTTTCGATTTTTTACGCGCCCACTTCGTTCGTTTTTTTTGCTTCATCGGAGGAAGAACATCATCAACAGTTCTTCTTTTGATTTTGACGTATTCCCCACTTTAACCGTCCATTTTTGCATGATTGGAAATAACATCGTCAAAGATTCTTCTTTCGGTTTAGCATTGCACTCCGTAGCGGTTTTACTTTGCGCCGGAGAAGAACATCGTCAATGAATTCTTCTTCGATTTCCGTATCGCATTCCTTCATTAGCCAGTTTTCACTTCACTTCTGATCGGGAAAGAACATCGTCAAGAGTCTTCTTCGATTCTCGCACTCCTTTATTCCCAATTGCAAACCCTATTCCTTCAGCTTCAAGATTACAACAAGACCAAAATGGCCGTAACATATAATATGTGAATGGATATATATATATATATATATATTCGCTCCCCCTAGACGAAATGCTGCCGAAATTTTATCTAATTTCTAAACTTAGAAAAAAAGGGGGCAATGAATATATATTTCATTTGTCTTCTTTCAGGTTTAATGACCTCGTTGTGCTTAACAGAGCACAATGAGATGAAAAAACTGACTGCAGTGTCGCAAGACATCACTCGCTATGCTCAACAAGGCATACCGAATAAGCTAAAACACCTCCAATGTAGCCCCCTATATGGGGATGATGCCGGGAGGCTGCCAAAATTGTGTCAAATCTTTTGACTTAGAAAAATGGGGAGAGTGAAATGAATTGACTTAAGAACGCTAAGTATAAAAACTTGCTAATTTTAAACTAAAAGTGTCAAACAAAAAGGGGGGAAAAGTAAAATCACATACAATAAACTCAAAAGTAAAATGAAAAAGAGGGGGAAAATAAATGTAGGAGAGTTCAAAAGAAAAAGTGGGGAGAGTTGAAGAGAATAAAAGAGGGGAAAATGAGAATTACTGAGGAGTAAATCTTCTTCTTAAAATAATAAATTAAATTATCCTTTGAACCTATAGCTCCAAAATGCCTTCTTTGTCACCGGATCTACAATTCTTTGTACAAGTGCGCATACACTAAACTAAATGTCGCATCTAATGAAGGAGCTTTCCTTCAATACAAAAATTTAGGAACTTCATTCTAAATCATGATTTTCAAAATCAATGAAATCACAAATTAGGTGAAATTAGCTAGGCTATAAGCATTCGCATGGGACCCGACACTATGTTGAATGCTTAAATTCAAGTGTTTGAGGATGCTACGCGGGTTGCTTCTTGGTTTAGTCTTAGGATTGGAATCTGGTTCACAAAACCTAAAAATCTATTATGAGTATTTCAAATTAGTAAAATGCCTGAGAAACTAATTATGTCATGTGACAGTAGATCTGATCCTCTATTATGAGCTAAATAGAGTTGATAGGATCTAAAGTTCTCAAATATATTTGATTCAATCAATTAACTATCCCGATGATGACTGTGTTGAATGGTGATTTCAACCAGAGGGGACATTTCCATCAAAATGTGATTCTAATTTCAAATAAAATTAACTTAAATCAAGTATCAATCTAAAGACTGTTTAAATGAAACTCTATCACTGAAAACTTAAATCAAAACTCAATCTATCCACCTTCCGTAATTATTTATCGAGGGCGACAAATTAAGAAAACTCTAGCTCACAAAGAGCTAATGTCAAATCAAGTGTTCTATTCACTCTCAATCAATCTCTTGCCGAAGGATGCGTCTGTCCTCGATCGTGGTTTGGCCAGCTCCAGATGAAGTATGACAGAGTCCTCCGACGGTGGGGCTCCATTATATTACAATCATCAGATCATATGTTTCCCCAATGGCTCGCCTTTCGAGTGAATCATAGGGTATACTTGATAGGACAAACAACCCTCTATCAGCTAACGTAGACTTAAGTTCATCTCCTTAGACAAATACCACCCCAAGTCTACAAGAATTTCTTGGACGACGTAACCCATGCGAGGATCCTTCAAGGTTGGATCGACCACTCGACTAAGTAGATTAGGGACCGTGACTTCCCGGGATGACGAAATCATGGGATCTAGATGAGGCACGTCATCATTCCCCCATCCATCCGGTTTAAGCTGAAATGATAAATTTTATAATCTAAATTCTGAAACTCCATATGTTGTTACTATATGCTACGCATTGAGCGATATAACGACTAGCCTTAATCGAAAGTTCTCTCTCACTTATTGAGAAGGGTAATTAACTATAGGGACTTGCGCCTATAGGAAACCTGGAACCGGATCTAAAGTCCTCACCAAAATGAGGATGAAATCTCTGGGTAATTTCTTATCTACTATTTCATCTGCCTTCTAAAAATTTCACCGACATTTAAACTACTCTAATCATCGAGAGGTCGGTGATGAATTTTCGAAGCCCACAGATTTCTGGCGACTCCGCTGGGGAAAGGATTCTCTTTCTATCTTTGGCTAGTTGAATTTTAGTTATAGTAGCAATAAAATATGATAAAAATTGAAATGTAAAATCAATTATTAATGAAACTAAATCTAAGCTAATTATGTCATTATGACTAATGTGCTTGTTCTTTATATCGATGGATCTTCAGAACACACCGTTCATCATGCAGCTAGTTCACGGAGCCAGCATCCATCTAGCTAATATTGTTATCAATACTTGGAATGTTGGAGCTACATTTAATTTGATAGTGTAGACTTCTCAGCCAGCACTGCTGCAAGTAATCCTCCACTTAAAGAATCAGATATATACACTAACCTGCATAAATGGAGGAGGACAATTGGAATGACCACTACTATTATTGAGGTTCCTCAAAGGAGAGCCTTTGTACTTAAAAGATTGATTCATTTTGTGGCGCCAGTCATGAAAAGAACCTTCACTGGACAAAAAGTTTCAGTCATACATGTAAATGCGACAACCCTGTCAGTTAAACCTTTCGCACCATGAAGGTATGATAATGAAGCCTCATTTTCTTGAGGAAAATTCAATAGAAGGCAATGGAGAAAAAACACTAAACTGCGAACTCAGTAGTTGTTGTCTAAATCACAAGTCATACAACTAACCTTACAACCAGAGCAGAAACAACATGAAACACTATCTACTCGAGCACATAAAGTTCTGAAGGTTGTTAAGAAAAAATGTCTTATGAAGAACAAGTATCAAATGTCAATTATCAAAGAAGCCAAAAATGCTCTGCTACAACTACAATCAGTGGTAATAAGTGCTCAAGACTGTTCTAAGCAATTCCTACATGGTGAGCATCGGGGCGTGATACTTGAACCGCATGTTCAAAAATCTGTTATCGAAAGGTCCTGATAAAAAGAAAAACAAATATGGAGGCTGAAGCCTCGAGAAGAAGTTGCGACGTAGAAGCTTCTTCATCTGGAAGCAAGCTAACCCAAAGACAGTGGGGAAAGAGAAATGCTGAATTACGTGCTCAACAACCATTGTTCAAGTAAAAAATTGTACAACCAGCTGTGAGCTAGAAGTGAGTGTTCCAACCCATAATAGATTTGACAATCTAAGATGGATAAAGCAGAGCAGCTCTACTGGTCAAATCAAACAGTCCTTCTGGACCCAATAATATCAGGTTCCAGCTACTCTAGTGAGGAAACTCAAAGCTCTATATGCAAGAGTGCATCGAGTCCTCAAAGTTACTAAGAAGAAATGATTGGTGAAAATAACATATCAAAGTCCTGTCATTTGGGAGGCTAGAGTTTCTCCTCCAAAGAGACCTCCTCCTACAACCCCAGCAAGATGTCTATTAATTCAAGTCCTGTGCGGTGAGCATCGAGGTGTGATACTTGGACCACAGGTCTAAGAATCCACCGTTGAAAGGTCCTGACATATAGGTGAGCAAATTTGGAGGCCAAAATCTCGAAGTGAAATTGCCTTACAAAAAGACAACAGCATGACATCTAGACTCTACTCTAACAAAATCCACTCCTTATGCTAAAGTATTTGGAGTTAAAGTAGTCTTGCCACTTGAAGTTGAATTACTTTCACTCTGAGTAGTCATTCAACACAATCTCACTCAAGATGAGAATGTCCATCTATGGATGGAACAACATGATGCGCTTGAGAAAGTTAGGCTCTAAGTTCAACAAAATTTACAAGTCTACCGAGCGAGGATATCCAAAGCATTCGATCATACAGTGCATCCTCAAACTTTTTAAGAAGGAGAAATAGTTCTAGTATTGAGAAGACCAATTATTCCTAATCAAAAATTCGGTGATAAATTTGAGCCTAATTGGGAGGGCCCTTTTATCATTGAGAAAGTATATCAAGGAGGGGCATACCAACTCATTAACTGAATGGCGAAAGACCAATGCCGCCAATCAATGGTCGATACTTGAAAAAGTATTATACATGATGACTACATTCTCGAGATATAATAAAAATCCCCTAATAAGACAGAGGCATTTTTTAGTATATCTATTTAGGTCGACATCGTGTTTCATGTCGAGATCCCTAAATAAATATACTCACTCTAGATGGAAATTTTTTCGTGAAAATTCCACTGTTACACAGGGGGCATTTTAAATATTCTATACATAGAAAAAATCAATGTTGCATATTAAAACTCTCTTAAAAGCATATCAATTCAAATATTGATGTATTTGCTTAAATTTCATCTTGAAAGCTCTTCAAAATGTGCTTTAGAATTTCTCCTGCAAGACAGGGGATATTTTTTTAGTTTATGTCAAGTTTATTTGAGTTGACGTCGTGTTATAAGATGAGATCCTCAAATATATTTTGAGTCAGGTTGACATCGAGCTTTATGCCAAAATCCCTGAATACATCCCTAATTATTATTCTTAAGTTGCAGAGTCTTGCAGGAACAAAAAAAATCTATTTCTCCGCATGAAAAGACAACCCTAAATGTCAAAACTTTATCTCCCAGATTTGCCAAATTCTGGAGATCAAGTCTAAAGAACTCCCAATTTTGGAGGCTTCAATCAATTAAGTTGGAGAAACATCAACATATACATTCCAAGTCTAGGGCACAGATGGGTTCTAAAGGTCGAACTCAACAAGCCCACAAATGATCGAGTTGCTGATGCTCTCCTCACTCAACAAGCCGCAAGAAAAGGCCGCAGTGAAAGAGCCCCCATTCATTAGTTTGATGATAAAACCACCAACCCACTACAACTTAAGTTGAAGACTCGAGTAAGTTCTAAAGGTCAAACTCAACAAGCCCAAATGTGGCCGAGTTGTTGACGCTCTCCTCACTAAACAAGCCGCAAGAAAAGGTCACAGTGAAAGAGCCCTCGCTTGTCAGTCCAATGACGATAGCTGTTCAATCTCAAACCAGATCTAGCTTAGTTATTATAAGCAACCAGGATCCAAGAGATCTTTCTACTTGATCGATAGACCAAGGCAATCTGAGAAAACACTCAATTCAGGGCTACCTCAAACCAATCTATATATTGCCCGCAGGATGATATCTCAATATATTCTCAAATGATCTGAATAAGCTCAAAGCTTAGATCAAAGCCAATCTCCTCATCAAGTTCATCAAAGCAGAAAGCACAGGACCAAGGAACCAATTCCATAGTTCATATAAAGTCGATGGTCAATCTAAAATTTGTGGTTATTCCCTGTAAAGCACACATTTCTAGACTAATAACTCAACATAGATCTTATATAAGCCAGAAGGCTAGGTCATCTGTATGCAGCCTTCAATGAATCCATCAAAGTAGTAAGCACGTGATTCATGGCATACAAACACTCCCTGACAAGTCAATATGGACAAATCAGGTCAGTCCTTCATCAAGTCCATCAAGCTTAAAGCTAGGACAGAAGAAATTTCAAATCCAACCAAGTACGGATAAACTGATTCCCTAGTGGAGTCCTTCATCAAAACAAGCAAACCAATTCCTCCATCAAATCCTACCAAGCATCTAGGATTGGAGGAGGCTCAAATCTGCAAGGACATAAAAGAAAAAAATCTTCAGCAAAACTATTGAAGTAGAGAGTAGATGGTGTAAGAACTCTTATCTATCTGACAAGTCAATTCTAACAAATCAGTCAATCTCGTCATTTAGCATGTCTTGAATAAGGCAACATACTAATGACAAATCCTATCAAAGCTTCGTAAGTTATTGCAATCGAAGCTAAAATGATCCAAGTTCTATGGCCAGCCCAAAAGGTCAACTAGTTTTCAACAAATGTGACTCGCTCTATGCACGAATCATATTTTTTAGGGGGAATTTATTAACCTCCACATACGTATCATAAGTCGAGTCATGCCCACAAGTCTAATTCGATGGACTTCGGAAGCGATAGTACGCAAATCGGGGATCAAAATGTACTGGACGTCACTGAAAATGGCTGAAATGATCTCTGATCGATGAACGGACTTCATCGTTGTGTTCAGAACATCAAAATCGATTAGAATATAAATATTATAAAATTTAACGATCAATCAATGAAGCACTCTAGCTATCAATGTATCAACATGCATATCGGAGTCGTGAAGCTACGCTGATGTCCGAATGACCTTCGTTTGTGAAACTAATCACGTTGTTAGCTTCTAAATATTAAAAATTCTCAAATGAGACTTTTCACACTTACTTCATATGAGTCTATGCCAATGTCAAATAATCGGGGCGCGCATAAATCCGAAATGCAAAGGATGACACCAAAATTAACTCAAATAATCTCCGATTGATGAACGGATTTCTTCATCACATTCAGAATGTCAAAATTGGTTAGAATATAAATATTTCACGACCGTAGCCCATATGCTCCCCAATGGCTCTGCCATTTGAGTTGTGAATCATAAGATATACTTGATAGGGCAAACATCCCTCTATTAGCTAACGTAGACTTAAGTTTATCTCCTTAGACAAACACCACCCTAGGTCTACAAGGATTTCTTGGATGACGTAACCCATATGTTGTTGATGAGAATCCTTCTATCAGGTTGGGTCGACTACCTCCTCTGACTAAGTAGACTAGGGACAATGACTGCCCGAGATGACGGAACCATGAGATCTAGATCGGGCACATCATCATTCCCCCAACCATCCGATTTAAGCTGAAATGATAAATTTCATAATCTAAATTCTGAAACTCCATATGTTGTTACTATGCGCTACGCATTGAGCGATATAACGACTAACCTTAATCAAAAGTTCTCTCTCACTTATTGAGAGGGGTAATTAACTATAGGGGCATGTGCCTATAGGAAACCTGGAATCAGATCTAAAGTCATCACCTAAATGAGGATGAAATCTCTGGGTAGTGTCTTATCTACTAATCCATCTACCTTCTAAAAATTTCAACGACATTTAAACTACTCTAATCATCGATAGGCCGGTGGTGACTTTTTGGAGCCCACAACTCTCTGTTTTTTCAGCTATGGAGCTTGTCATATGTTTAATACATCCTATTGTAAGCTGTTTGGAGATATTTCCTGTAGAATTAAGAGTTTTTAGAATTATTCTGCATGTGTACTCTCTGTACTCTCATGAGAGTATACTCCATTTTTTCAATTTTTTTAACTGTGGGGCTTGTCATATGTTTAGTACATCGTATTGTAAGCTGTTTGGAGATATTTCTTGAATAATTTGATAATTTTTTGAGCTATTTTATATGTGTACTCTATGTACTCTCATGAGAGTACACTCCATTTTTTTAATTTTTTTCAAATGTGAGGCTTGTCATATGTTTAATACATCCTATTGTAAGCGATTTGGAGATGTTTTTAGAAGAATTTGGGGGGGGGGGTTCTTGGGTTGTTTTCCATGTGTACTCTCTAGGCCTCCATGGTGCAGATAATGTTCTCATTAATTCATTTTTCATTTTGAATCTTAAAATGTCTGGGAAAAGGATTACGCCCAGCAAGTGCCAACCAAAGATTAGAGCGGTTTGATTCTATTTCGCACCACTCATGAAGTACTAATCATTTTAAGAAGGATACATGTGCGTCAATTCATTTGAATGCATGAAATTCAATAAGATTTGGCTGTCATCACTTCAATCATGTCCTGCCAAATAGAGGGGAGAATATCATATGGCAGAAATCCCCACTTTTCAAGTCCAACTCATTTGATTTTAAGAATAAAATTGAGAAGTTGGATCGCTCGTTGACTACAATATAGTTTGTGTAGTTATACATGCAGTTTTTACTTACAGATCTTTTTTTTATATATCATAATTATAGAGTAGCATCAGAATTAATCATCTACGCTGATAACATAGAGAGATTTGTTGATTTTAATTGGCCAAAAGCCATCTGGAGCTTCCTGGTTTCACAGTTTGATGGTATTACATAAAAAATTTTAACACAAAAGGCACCCGGGTACATGAGTGGCTTTGTCACTCTTATGATTATATGTTTTACATCTTCAAATTTATATTATTTTATGCATTAAAGCTAAGTTATGTAAATCCTCATTGTAGATCTGGGCGGCAGAGCACACAAGAATCATAAGGCCACACATTCCTTCTACAAAGCCACGTATGTTATGATGACCAAAATAAAGTTGGTAGAGAATTCTTTTAGTGGTTTGCAAGGACACAAAGTGATGTGAAATAAATTTACTTCATTTAACTCAAAATGTATTTATTCATATTAAAAATTATCATATTTTTTATTGGTGTAACACAAGTATCCCTTTCATTTGAGGACATATCAGGAGGAGACACTTAAAAAAGCTGCTCCAAATGAGACAACCCACAGCGAACCCCATTATAGCCCCATTCCAAGTCCAGGGAGTGGAGACCCAAGTGGATCTCCATATGTCTCTTTTCAATATTCTCCCCCTTCTTATGTATCTAGCCTACCATCTGCTACTGCCCCTCTATAAAGCTTTGCGGTAGATAAGATACTTTCATGTTTCAAAGCCCTAGGGGAAAGAGTATCATTTTTTGAAGCTTCAATAACTGAGAGAGTTGATGGTATTGATTTGCGGGTAGCTGCAATTGAGGCAATGATTGTTGGATAGAATGGTTCAAGCATAGGGGAAGCTCCTGAGGAGGCTACCACAGGGGAAGCTCTTGAGAAGGTTACCGTAAAAGAAGCTCCTGAAAAGGCTACCACTGAACAAAAAAATGCTGCTTCGCCTTTACTATGCAGCATAGAATGTGGTGTGAAGGCTAGACAACATAAGGAAGAGAAAAGTTGTATCCTCCCTATTCACACAAGTGTATAGGAAGACACGTCGCACAACAACTCGCTGTCGCCACACAGATATACTGAGAGGAGGTATTACTTGGCTTTCCTTTTAGCTTAATCTAATAAAAGCAGATTTCAATAATTTCTTATGTAAGTTAATAGAGAGGTTCCTACAACATTGGATGAACCAACGACTGTTGTCATAGTGGTTGAGGAGCATCAGACGGATGTATTCTTCATCTTAGAGATTTGACTTTAATTCATATTGAATCTTGCTCTTAAACTTTGTTAATTTCTTGTAGCCAGCTGAGGCACATGATATCATAGACTTCTCATCAAAAGATGTCCTGCCCAAGCTAATGATGTAGCTCATTGACACCTCTTGCACCTGATTCAAGGACAAGTAAGTCATTGCTTAGTCTATATCATTCAATATACATAAAATCACCTTTTAATTAATTAATGTTCACATTCTCATGCTTCTTACATGCAGGAGTGATAGCGTATTCTCAGCTAAAAATATCATTGCGAAGGTCAAATTGATGAGTTGCTGACAGATCAATATCTGTCAGATGCACATGTTGATGCCTTCACTTATTTGCCAGCCGAGAAGAATAATATATGTCCTGGGCTATATGTCCCCTATATATATGTCTCATGCCTACACTGGGTGAGTTAGTGCATGGAGTTTTAGGTTATATGATGCCTTTCAAAGTTTTGATAATTATAAGCTACTAATTTTTAACTTTTCTTTGAATTCTTGTAGAGTTATGTTAAATATGGCCTAGCAAAAGAAAGCAAAATGTTCATCCAGCATATTATTATAGATAGTGTTTCAATGGCTCATTTACTCTTACTACCAGTTATCAATAATCAGCATTGGACACTACTAGTGTGACATTTTAAAAAAGGGGCTTGATATTTCTATGACTCACTACCAAACCCAACTCATAAAGCCATTCTTCCTGAAATTATAAGAACTCTTCTCATTTTTAATTTGTCTCAAATGCATACTTTGTACCTAACTCTTGGCCTTTATTTTTAACTCTTTAGATCAAATTACTCGTCCAAGATGCTGACCATGCTTTTAAGAGCAATCCTAAAGAATGACCAATCAAAGTGATCAGTAGTCTACCAATCCAAGAAAATAGTGTTGATTGTGGGATATTTGTGTGCAAATACATTGAGGCAGTGATTAGAAAACCTCCAGTGGACTGGGCTGAGCACTAAGATAGGCCAAAGAAAATGAATTGCTTTAGGGCTAAGTTTGGTTATGCTATTTATTATTTAAATATCAAATAATTGAGCTGTAAAATGTACAAGAAGGTTATTGCGCATATGAATAAAGTTTTTAGAAATTTAAATGTAGATCATCTCTATATTTGTTTGTGCTGTTCATGCTATTGTAAGATGTTTCTACATGTTATTTATTTGTGTTGTACATGTTATTGTAAGTTGCTTAAAGTTATTTTTTTGGTAATTTGGTGCAGTTTCTTCATTTTCTTATTTTTTTTCAATTAGTACATTCCATTATAAGCTGTTTATAGTTTAGTCCTTGGTAATTAGGTGATTTATGGAGTGGGTTTATGGGGAATTTGAGCTAATCTATACTATTTTTCAATTATATGTTTAGTGTATACTATACTAAGCTGTTTGGAAGCTTTTGGGTAGGTTTTTGGAGCTATTTTAAATGAGTACTCTTTGTACTCTCATGAGGGTACACCCCATTTTTTTAAATTTTTTTAGCTATTTAATCCTGTTTGGAGATAAAATGTTTAGTAGATGTCATTCTAAGCTGTTTGGAGACTTCTTGGTGGGTTTTTGGATCAGGTTTGAATGTGTACTCTTTGTACTCTCATGAGGGTACACCTCATTTGTTCAAATTTTTTCACCTAATCTATAATGTTTTTCATTTATATGTTTAGTATGTGCCATTCTAAACTGTTTGGAAGCTTCTTGGCGAGTTCTTGGATCAGTTTTGAATGTATACTCTCTGTACTCCCATGAGTGTACACCCCATTTTTCAATTTTTTCAGCTATTCTACCCTGTTTGGAGATAAAATATTTAGTATATGCCATTATAAACTGTTTGGAGGCTTCTTCGTGGGTTTTTGAAGTTGTTTTGAATATGTGCCCTCGATACTCTCATGAGAGTACACCCCATTTTTTCAAATTTTTTCAGCTATTCTACCATGTTTAGAGATAAAATGTTTAGTATATGTCATTATAATCTGTTTGGAGGCTTCTTGGTGGATTTTTAGAGCTATTTTAATGTGTACTCTCTATACTCTCATGAGAGTACACCCCATTTTTTCAATTTTTTTAGCTATTCTACCTTATTTGGAGATAAAATATTTAGTAGATGCTATTCTAAGCTATTTGGAGGCATTTGGTTGGATTTGAGCTATTTTTATGTGTACTCTATATACTCTCATGAGAGTACACTCATTTTTTCAATTTTTTTCAATTATTCTATCTTTTCTCTCATTTATATGTTTAGTAGATATCATTCTAAGCTATTTGGAGGCTTTTTGGTGGATTTTTGGATCAGTTTTGAATGTGTACTATTTGTACTCTCATGATGATACATCTTATTTTTTAAAATTTTTCAACTATTCTACCTTATTTGGAGATAAAATATTTAGTATATGCCATTATAAGCTGTTTGGCAGCTTCTTGGTGGATTTTTGGAGCTATTTTAATGTGTACTCTATGTACTCTCATGAGAGTACACACTATTTTTTCAATTTTTCATCTATTCTACCCTATTTGGAGATAAAATATTTAGTAGATACTATTCTAAGCTGTTTAGAGGCATCTAGATGGATTCTTAAATCTATTTTTCATGTGTACTCTCTGTACTCTCATGAAAGAACATCCCATTTTTTCAATATTTTTAGCTATTCTACCCTGTTTGGAGATAAAATGTTTAGTATAAGATATTCTAAGTTGTTTGGAGGCATCTGGATGGGTTCTTGGAGCTATTTTGCATGTGTACTCTCTATATTTTCATGAGGGTATACCCCATTTTTTAATTTTTTTAGTTATTCTTTCTTTCAATTACATGTTTAGTAGATGCATGTCTAAGCTATTTGGAGGCTTCTTGGTGGATTTTTTGATCAATTTTGAATGTGTAGTCTCTATACTCTCATGAGGGTACACCCCATTTGTTCAAATGTTTTCAGCTAATCTACACTATTTTTCATTTATATGTTTAGTAGATGCTATTCTAAGTTGTTTGAAGACATCTGGATGAGTTTTTGGAATTATTTTATATGTGTACTCTATATACTCTCATGAGGGTACATCCCATTTTTTTTCAAATTTTTCTAGCTACTGTTTGGAGATAAAATATTTAGTAGATGTCATTTTAAGTTGTTTGAAGGCTTCTTGGTGGATTTTTGGATCAGTTTTGAATGTGTACTCTTTGTACTCTAATGAGGGTACACCCCATTTGTTTAAATTTTTTTATCTAATCTATACTATTTTTCATTTATATGTTTAGTAGATGATATTCTAAGCTGTTTGGAAGCATTTGGATGAGTTTTTGGAGCTATTTTTCATGTGTACTCTCTATACTTTCATGAGGGTACACTCTATTTTTTAAAATTTTTCAGCTATTCTACCCTGTTTGGAGATAAGATGTTTAGTAAATTTTGGTGTTATAACCCAGACTCTATTAAGAGAAATTTTCAGTGATTTAAAGTACAAAATATCAACAGTATATTAAAAACATAAGCACCATAAGTCAAAGTACAAAGTTTATCTTTAAAGTACAACATAGTACTATTGGTACATTTCAATCAAATTGACATTAAGTATATACATTCAAAGGACACATGAAAATTAAATGATAGCACGCATTATAATGTTTCCCTGTAATGATATCCATCATCAGCTTGGTGTATCCTTCAGCCGATTGACTGATTGTTGAGCTTGAGTTAAATTTCTAAGATAAATATCGTATCAATTACTGATATGTAATAGTAGGAATGAAGTATTATACCTGCATACCTCTGAAAAGCACTCTAGCATAATAGAAAAAAGTGTTGCAATGGGTGACCATTTGTGTTCTCCACCTCTCGCAGCTTGTTCTTTCATCTTTATAACATTAAATACATAATGGTTTAAAATTTAACAGCAATATTTGAAGACTATAAATTTAGAGATAGGTAGAAAATTACTATTGACTTTCTTATTTCTCTCTCAATATCTTTTAGCCTCAGGGAAACACTCGGTCTTAACCTGATCCTTTACTAAGTCGCCTTTATCATAGTAGACTTCTTCTTCTTAACTATTTTGTCAGTTGGAGGTGAATTCTCACATAATATAGAATCAACATTATCAGATAGTTTCTTTAAGGAACCCAACATATACTCCTCAGCTTTCTTATTACCTTGTGCCCTGGTGCTTATTTGATATGCATATCGACTGATATGGTTACAAAAAATAATGTCAGTTTCATTTTCATCAATACCTTGCACATAAGCACTATCAAAGTAGATATCCCTCTTTGCTCTGGTTGACCATCGCATGAGAAAATACTTTTTCGGAATGCGCACAATATCTTCAGGAAAAAAAACCCGAATGCAGTGGGCACAAAGCACCCTCATCATTTCAAATTTTTTACAACTACAAGTTACATTTAGGCATGTCTTGTTGAAATGTATAGTCCATATTTTGGAAGAACTTTTATTCTCTAAGTTTCTCACCAAATAATCCATGGGATTATCATCCGACACATTTACTACTAATCCACCAACTCCATGCAAAAATTCTTCTTCAAACATTGTATAAAGCTTTCTTGTGTAAAATATAGCAGCTTGTTTTAAAATTTAACTGGTTTTAACAACAAGAATAATTGTTGACTGGCTACACTTGAAATCTTCATCATATTCATTTTGTCGCCATGTGTCTGTAACCTTCTCTAATCCCAAGAAACAATCGATGATAGAACTTGTTGGTTTAGAGATTTCATGACATACATTATTCATGGACTCACTATATTGTGTTGATAAGATACCCATACAGAATGAGTCTTTGTAGAATACGGTGGACCACTTGCATCTAATTTTATATAGCTCAGACAGCCAAGCATGATCATGCAAATTGCCTTCTTCTAGCAGGTTAGACCAAGCTTACTCAAACTCTTCCTCTGAATCACACTTACTCATGCATGTATAAAAGAAACTTTGTACTGTCTTATTACTATTAAAGCAATGTACCTTCGAAGGAGCTTTCTTAGAAATATGTCATTGGCACAACCTATGGCGATTATGCAGTAATGCAATTTTGATAGCTCTCACCATTGTTTGATCTTGATCAGTGAATATTGTTATAGGATGTTTGTTATTCATTAACAAGATAAATATTTTGAATAGCCATGTGAATGACTCAATTGTCTCTTCTGATAGAAAAACTACTCCAAATAAGATATTATGTCAGTGATGATTCACTCCAACAAAATGTGCACAGACAAGATTATATTTATTAGTCGATAACTTGTATTAAAAATTATGACATCCTCGAAATAATCATATTCTATCCTTGACATGCCATTGCTCCAAAAAAAAACTGACCAAGCTATCCGACTCATCAATTTGGATATCCCATCAAACATTCCATCCTCCACTTGCCTTTCTTTGAACAGTTGTATTAATTCATTACTATCACCATTCACAATCCTTGATCTTCTTTCTTTTTAGATGTAATTGAAAGCATCTCTTTTTTGTAAAGCCAATATTCTCCACGTCGCTCCTCACTAAGATAACTAAATGCATCAGTTCCCAATTCCATCATTGACTTCACAAATGGCCTTCTCATCGCTGATGTCTCTATTTGATCTGAGAAGATGTAGGTCACCCGACTTTGCCAATGAATGATTATGACGTTCTATATATTTTTTAACCTTCCAATTCCCATCTAAATCAATAAAAAATCTAATCATGGTCGAACAATCACTCCTCATATCTATTTTCTGAAATTTGACTGAGCAGTTTAGATTGACATCTTTCTTCAGACCTGCTTTTGCACATAAAAAATCTTTTGATTTCTAATTCTTTGAGTTTGGCCAATAACTAGTATGATCATTCCTAACAATAAATCCAGTTTGATGTGCATAATCAAAGTACAGTTCTTATGCCTCCTTTTCATTATGAACAGTGGTGTCAAAGAGTTTGCCCACATTGGTTCATGAGACATAATGGCTTCATCATCGCACTGGTGATTAACCTCATTCACCTGCACATACACAAATACCTCTTAAGAGTACACATGGAGTACACATGCAAAATAGCTCCAAGAACTCCCAAATTCTTCAAGAAACATCTCCAAATAGCTTATAATAGGATATACTAAACATATGACAAGCCCCACAATTGAAAAAAAAATTGAAAAATATTGAAAAAAATGGGGTTTACCCTTATGAGAGTATAGAAAATACACATGAAAAATAACTCCAAAAATTCACAAATTCTTCATGAAACATCTCCAAACAGCTTACAATAAGATGTATTAAACATATGACTGTGGGCTCCAAAAATGTGCCACCAACCTCTTAACAATATTGAATGAAGAGAGTGTGAGTTAAAATGTCAGTGTAATTTTTAGAATGCAGATGGAATAGCAGATAAGACACTACCCATAGATTTCACCCTCATTTTGTGAGGACTTTAGATCTGGTTCTAGGTTTCCTATAGGCACAAGCCCATATAGTTAATTACCCCTCCCAATAAGTAAGAGAGAACTTTGATTAGTCATTAGTCGCTTAGTGCGTATAAGAATGAATATGAAGTTTTAGAATTTAAGATTATGAAATTCATCATTTCAGCTTAAATCGGATGGTTGGGGGAATGATGACGTGCCCGATCTAGATCCCATGGTTTCATCATCCTGGGTCATCGTGGTCCATAGTCTACTTAGTTAGAGGAGGTAGTTGACCCAACCTGACCAAAGGATACTTATCAACAACACATGGGTTACGTCATCCAAGAAATCCTTGTAGACCTAGGGTGGTGTTTGTCTAAGGAGACAGGCTTAAGTTTACCTTAGCTGACAAAAGGTTGTTTGCCTTATCGGGTGTACTCTATGATTCACAACTCAAAGGAGCCATTCGAGCATATGCTGCATCGTGATAATATAATGGAGTCGACCAAAAATCCACTGAGATGACTCGATCGAATCGCTATCTCTGTGGAGCCTATCCAAGCCACTAAAGAACAGTGCCACGCCCTTACACATGAGATTGGTTGAGAGTGAACATAGTATAATAATTGATTTGACATTGACTCCTTTATGAGCTAGAGTTTTTTTAATTTGTCACCTCCGAAAAATAATTGCGGAAGGTGGATAGATTGTATTTTACTTTAAGCTTTTAATGATAGAGTTTTATTTAAATAATTGTTAGATTGATATTTAATTTGAGTTGGATTTGATTTAAAAATATAATCACATTTTGATGGAAGTATCCCCTCCCGTTGAAATCACCATTCAACACAGCCATCATCCCGGTAGTTAGTTGATTGATTTAATCGAATGTATTTAAGAACTTTAGATCCTGTCAACTCTGTTTAACTCTTAACAGAGGATCAGATCTACTATCACATGATAGAATTAGCCTCTCAGATATTTTAATAAGTTGAAATTTTTATAATAATTTTTTAGGTTTTGTTACCTACCCAAGGCTAAACCGTAAAGAACACGCGCTAAACATTCAAAGATAATGTCGGGCCCATGGTGTATTTAAGACTTTATGTAGTGTTTATTTTTGAATTATAAGATTGATTTCAGATTTTCATTTAATTCCAACTTAGCATGCGCAGCCTTTTTAGATATTAAAATTTGCACTTCAATCTTTATGTGTGAGCACTTACAGGTGTTTATAGCTTAGCTAATTTCACCTAATTAGTGATTTCATTAATTTTGAAAATTATAATTTAGAATGAAGTTCCTTAATTTTTGTATTGAAGAAAAGTTCTTTCATTCATGCAATATTTAGTTTAGTGTCACCTTCTGTCTACTTGTACAAAGAATTACAGATCCGGTGGTGACGTGTTTTGAAGCTATAGATTTAAAAGACAGTTTAATTTGTTATTTTAAAGAAGATTTATCCCTGAGAGTGACTTTTGTGAATCAATAGAGTATAATTTTTGAATTGATTCCTCCTCTTTTTGAAGGTCCCTCATTTGACTTGTTTCTTATTTTTTCATAGATAAGATTATGGGTTTCTATATACTTTTATAAAACATCCCTAGATGTTTCAAGCTTACCAGTAGGTTGACCCATATTATAAATATAGATATATTTTCTCTTTTCAATTCAACCTTCAAATCCATATGATCCTTCCATGCAAACAATTGCTTTTAATTAGGTACTAAAACTAAAACTTCGAATATCAAATTTTAAGTGATTGCATTAAGGTTATGCTACAATGCATGTAGGAGACTTATTCAAACTTTCCTACATTCACTTTCCCCCCTCTTTTTATTCAAACTTTTCTACATTCATTTTCCCACCTCTTTTTTTTTTTTTTTTTTGAAAGTGGTATCTTCACTACCCCTTCTAATTTCTATAAATAAGGTCAAGAGGGAGTCTTACATTTCATTCCATTTGTTTGAAGGGTTGGAGCTGGAGTATTAGAAAGAGAGCGAATAGAAACTTTAGTGGGCTTTCAACTCTGCTTAGATAAATTTCGTAACTGCTTTTCACCCCTCTTTTTTGTTGTACTTTTGTATTTGTTGTATATTATTTTCCCTCTCCTTTTTTGTTTGGGATTTTTTATTTGAATTTTAGCTTTAGGTTTCATTTCTTGACATTCATAAGTCGATTCTTTTACTTTCCATTTTTTTAAGTCAGAAGATTCTTATGAAATTTCGGTAGCATTTCGGCTAGGGGGAGTGACATCTAACGGATGTTGGCTTACTCGACGCCTAATGAAAGCAATAGCTTGTCTTGAATATAGCAACGATTTTATCTCGTCATGCCTTATAGCACGATGAGGCCTTCAACCAAGAAAGAAACACAAGCATGTATATATCCATATTCACACATTGATCCCATATATTTTGATACTTTTTTTTTGCGAGTTGAAATGATCGGCAAGGAAACGGGGTTGGATGCCGGAAATCAAGAGAAGAACCTGTCTCATGATGGTGTTCTTCTCCGGTTGCGATGAAGGAGACTGCGGCAAAATTTGGATTAGGCAAATAGGGGCATTTGAGGTTTGAGAAAATGAGGGTAAAATCAGGGGAAAAAAAGGAATGAAGGAATGAGGGAAATTCCCACGAATTTTGGATTGGTTTTGTGAGGGAAAGAGATGAAATTTTTTATTTTTTTTTTTGTGGAAATTAGGGAAGGAGTAAAATGGAGAAGGTGGAAGAGGGAAGGGAAGAAAGAAAAAGAAAGAAGGAAAATAAGGTTCACCTTTTTTTCGGTTTTGAATGAGGGAGAAATCAGAGGGGGGAAGGAGAGAATGCCTTAGGTTTTTCGGATCAGCAAGAGGAAAAATCAGAGAAAAAAAGAGGAAGGAAGGGCTCTTGTCGCTTGTTTGGGAAGAAGAAAGAGGGAAAATGGGAGGAACAGTTGACCGAAGGAGGGGGAACAGTTGTCGTTTGAACGAAGGGAGGGAGATCCGAGCAGTTAGGGGCATTCGGTTGCGTGCGAAGGATTCACGCATGAAGGAGGAGAGGCTTCGGTTGAAGTCATGCGGAGTTCCGTGCGGCTCGATAGTGTGAAGAGGGCGAAGCCCTTGATTTCTTTTCTACATGCATGAAGAGGACCAGGTCGAGTCACACGTGGAGGAGAACCGGTCGTCTGAACATGAATAGGGTCCCCGTTGAGTCAAGTGAAAATGAGGGGATTTAGGTTAAGTTTTATTTTTAAATTTATTTTTAAATTGATTAAACGATTTTAATGTGAAATTTACGTTGATAAAATCACATGGTCAATATATATATCAATATAAGATTATTTTGATATTCCAAACACAACCAATACTTTTTTGATCGAAGGTTTTAGAAATCGAGAGTCAATTTCACCTCAAAATATACGTCACTGCTTTTGACCACTTGACATTCATGCAAACTCATTCAAATTGATTACAAATAGTCTTACTTGATAGATTTCGATATTTTCTAATTACGAATCAATTTCATGAACGTAAAATTTGGTTTATATCATTTTCCGATCTCGATATGCAAGCATGTGACTTCGAGCATTTTATGGTTAGTCATCAAGTTCTAAAATATTTATATTCTTACTAGTTTTGACATTCTGAGTGTGATGGCAAAGTTTGTTCATCGATCGAAGATCATTTAGGTTGATTTTGGCGACGTCTAATGCATTTCAGCCTCGAATTGTGCGTTGTGACTTCAAATCATTCGAAATTTGCACAAACTCGTCTGAATTGAGCGCAAACAGTCTCATTTTATAATTTCTGATGTTTTGAAGCCAACGATAAAATCAATTTCATGAACGGAGGTCGTTCAGACATCGTCGTAGCTTCCCAACTTTGATATGCACGTCGACACATTGATAGCTTGATCGCTTGATCGCTTGATCGCTTGATCGGTTGATCGTTAGATTGTGCAATATTTATATTCTAATCAATTTCGACATTCTGAATGCGACGGTAAATTTTGTTCATCGATCGGAGGTCATTTCGACCATTTTTGGTGATAGTCAGTGCATTTTGAGCCTTGATTTGCGCACTGTTATCTCCGAAGTCAGTCGAATTTGACTTGTGGGTCTGACCCGACTTATGATACATATGTGAATGTCAATAATGATAAGCCCCACACTTAAAAAATTAGAAAATATGGTGTATTCTCATGAGAGTATAGAGAACACATGTAAAATAGCTCCAAAAATCTCTAAATTCTTCATGAAACATCTTCAAACAGCTTATAATAAGATATACTAAACATATGATAAGCCCCATAATTAAAAAAATTGAAAAAAAAATGGGGTGTACCCTCATGAGAGTATAGAGAGTGCACATGCAAAACAATTCGTATAACTACTAAATTTTTTAGGAAATCTCCAAAAAGTTTACAATATGATGTACTAAACATATGACAAGCCCCACAGTTGAAAATTTTGAAGAAGTAGGGTGTATCCTCATGAGAGTACAGAGAGTACACATATAAAATAGCTCCAACCCCAAATTCTTCAAGAATATCTCAAATAGCTTACAACAGGATGTACTAAACACATGACAAGCCACACAGTTGAAAAAATTGAAAAATAGGGTGTACCCTTATGACAATACAGAGAGTACACATATAAAATAGCTCCAATATCTCCCAAAGTCTTCAGAAACTATGTTCAAACAGGATACAATAGGATGCACTAAACATATGATAGGCCCCATAGTTGAAAAAAATTAAAAACATGAGGTGTATCTTCATGAGAGTACAAATACACATAAAAAATAGCTCCAAAAACTCCAAAATATTTCACAAAATATCTCCAAATAGCTTACAATATGATGTACTAAACATATGACAAGCTCATAGTTGAAAAAATTGAAAAAATGAGATGTACTCTCAGGAGAGTACAAAGAGTACACATGCAAAATAGCTCCAAAAACTACCAAATTCTTCAGGAAACATCTAAACATAACTTACAGTAGGATGCACTAAACATATGACAGGCCCCACAATTAAAAAAATTGAAAAAAATAGTGTGTACCATCATGAGAGTACAGATAGTACACATGTAAAATAGCTCCAAAAATCACTAAATTCTCTAGGAAATATCTCCAAGCAGCTTACAATAGGATGTACTAAACATAAGACAAGCCCCATAGTTGAAAAAATAAAAAAATATAAAGTGTACCCTCATGAGAGTACAGATAGTACACATGAAAAATAGCTCCAAAAATCTCCAAATTCTTCAAGAAACATCTCCAAACAGTTTACAATAGGATGTACTAAACATACGACAAGCCCTAGAGTTGAAACTTTTGAAAAAATGAGATGTACCCTCATGAGAGTACAGAGAGTACACATGCAAAATAGCTCCAAAAATTATCAAATTCTTCATAAAATAACTCCAAACATCTTACAATATGATATAATAAATATATGACAAGCCCCATAGTTGAAAATTTTGAAAAAATAGGGTGTACTCTCATGAGAGTACAGAGAGTACACATAAAAAATAGCTCCAAAAATTCCAAAATTCTTTATAAAACATCTCCAAACAGTTTACAATAGGATGTACTAAATATATGACAAGCCTCACAGTTAAAAAAATTGAAAAGTTGGGTGTACCCTCATGAGAGTACAGAGAGTACACATGCAAAATAACTCCAAAAACTCTCAAATTCTTCAAAAAATATCTCCAAACAGCTTACAATAGAATGTACTAAACATATGACAGACCCTAGAGATAAAAAAATTAAAAAAAAATGGGGTGTACCTTTGTGAAAATATAGAGAGTACACATGCAATCCAAGAACCCCCAAATTCTTCAAGAAATATCTCCAAACAACTTATAATATGATGTACTAAACATATGACAAGCCCCACAGTTGAAAATTTTAAAAAAGTGGGGTGCACCCTCATGAGAGTAGAGAGAGTACACATGCAAAATAGCTCCAAAAATCTCAAAATTCTTCAGGAAATATCTCCAAACAACTTAAAATATGATATACTAAATATATGACAAGCCCCACAGCTAAAAAAATTAAAAATATAGTGTGTACCTTCAAGAGAGTACAGAGAGTACAACTGAAAAATATTTCCAAAAACTCTCAAATTTTTTAAGAAACATCTCCAAACAGCTTATAATAGAATGTATTAAATATATGACAAGTACCATAGTTAAAAATTTTGAAAAAATGGGGAGTTCCTCATGAGAGTACAAATAGTACACATATAAAATAGCTCAAAAATTACCAAATTCTTAAGAAAATATCTCCAAACAGCTTATAATATGATGTATTAAACATAAGATAAGTCTCATAATTGAAAACATTAAAAAATAGGGTGTACCATCATGAGAGTACAAAGAGTATACATGAAAATAACTCCAAAAATCTCCCAAATTCTTTAGAAAACATCTCCAAACAGCTTACAATAGGATGAACTAAACATATGACAAGTCCCATAGTTGAAAAAATTAAAAAATAGTATACCCTCATGAGAGTATAGAGAGTACATATACAAAATGGCTCCAAAAATCACCAAATTCTTCAAAAAATATCTCCAAATAACTTATAATAGGATGTATATGACATACCGCATAGTTGAAAAAATAAAAAAAATGAGATATACTCTCATAAGAGTACAAAGAGTACACATAGAAAATAACTCCAAAAATTCCAAAATTCTTCAGGAAACATCTCCAAACAGCTTACAATATGATGTACTAAACATATGACATGCCCCACAGTTAAAAAAATAGAAAAATAGGGTGTACCCTAATGAGAGTACAAAGAGTACACATGCAAATAACTCCAAAAATATCCAAATTCTTCAGGAAACATTGACAAATATCTTATAATATGATGTACTAAACATATGATAGGCCCCATAGTTGAAAATTTTGAAAAAATGAGGTATACATTCATGAGAGTACAGAGAGTACACATGCAAAATAACTCCAAAAATCTCCAAAGCCCTTTTGCAAAGAACCTCAAACAGTGTAGAAAATATATATTACATAAAAGAATTTCAAAGAATATCACTGACTGTTTCAAAAAAATTGTTTATATAAACTGGTGGAGAAAATTTACTGATGCATTTATATTTAATACATCATCCGCTAAATTGGTCGCAATATCAAGCTACAACTTCCAAATTCATTCTCCATCTTCACAGTTCTTCCCAAAAATTGAAATGAGATTTTTTTTTGTTTCTCTTCTCTAAGCTCAGTTCGTCTAAAAAAATATATTATCCCCTAAATCTATTTATATATTGCTTTTAAATTTCTCCCGCGCATTCAAACAGCATTTCTCCTGCTATTTTAATGGGTCGGGCCAGGCCGGGTTCAAATAACGTTAACAACATCGTTACATTACCTCGTTATAAAGTAAAAAATTATATTTTATTACTGGACACGTGTTGAGATCCAGTTGGCGTCCAGATGTAAAGCTACGTCCGGACTCCGCATGTAATATTTTCCCTAATCGCAAGGTATAGAGCCAAGAAAGGTTAGGGGATGAGGCATGAAATAAACAAAGAGTAGTGTTTTTTTCTGATGTTTAAAAATAGGAAGATTTACATAAACATCACATAAATCTTATGTATTTATATATCTAATACTTAAAATTAAATATTTATTTATCTTTCATTTTCCTATGCTTAAAAAGTTATATTTTACTTTTAAAAAGTGAATGATGATGATATTTTTGATGTAATATTGAAGAATGGGGTATTATATATGTAAAAATTAAAATTTGAGTGTTAGATATGTAAATATATAAGAATTATGTGGTATGTATGTTAATCCTCTTATAAATATTTGAGTTGGCACTTGTAAATAATAAAATTTAGATATTAAATCTATAAATAGCAATATTTTAGATAGAAGGTATGTAAATGTACATACATTAAAAAAAATATTACAAGATTTTGTCTATTAAAATGTATTAATTACCAAAAACAACACTTCTAAATTATTCATTTCAACTTTCACTTATTTTGTTATAATATATCTTTTATATAAAGTTTTGGAAATAACATGTGTGGTCTCCAAAATTCGCGCTCAGCCTTTCGATTGAATGAGAGTTTAGATTTATGTCGAATGAAATTTTCAGAGATGATTGTTTGTAATGGATAAATAAGACACCACCTAGAGATTTTGCCCTCATTTAGTGAGGATTTTAGATCTAGTTACAGGTTTTCTATAGGTGCTAAGCACCTATAGTTAATTACATCTCTCCAATCGATGAGAGAGAACTTTCGATTAAGGCTAGTCATTAGATCGATAATTGATTAGCATAGTATAACAACAAGTTCAAATTGAATTTAATGAAATTCATAAATTTTTTTATACTTAAAACATATGATTAGGGAATAATGACGCCTGATCAAGATCTCATGCATCCTGAAATCGGGTCCCTACCCACATAATTGAGGAGGGTCAACTCAACCCCGATTGTCATCAATAACAACCATAGGTTGCATCATCTAAGAAAACTTTGTGGACTATGATTGATATTTATCTAAGGGGACAATCTTAAGTCCACCATAACTAATAAATGATTTTTTGCTCTATTAGATATACCCTATGATTCACAACTTAAAGGGGTAGAAAACCATTGAGTATAAGCTACAACCATAATCGTAATATAATGAGCCTACTAGCCAAACCACTCAGTCAGAGAGTGGTCATAACCGCTTTATATGTGGAGCCGACTAGTCATATCATGCGAACAGAGGACACAGACCATATCCTTATTGGTGTAAAACATTTTGAGTGTGAATGTAGTAGTATACATAACATGACATTGACACCTTTGTGAGCTTAGGTTAACATTAAATTTGCCACCCTCGATAAATAATTGCAAAAGGCGAATGAATGAATTTATTTTTTATTTATATTTTTTATGATGAAATTTCATTTAATCAATTTTCTTATTTTGAAATTTTCTTGAATATTTGATAGTTGATAAGAATTTGACTTAACATTGAAAATTTCATAAAATTTTGATAATAGTAAACCCCTTCGATTGATATTCTCAATCAACACAGCTCTCATCAGGGGTAGATCCTATCAACTCTGCTTAGCTACTAGCAAAGGATCTGGTCTATTAATTGTATTTGATTATTAAATTTAGAATCTAATTATGTTATTATCTGGTCAACTCTACCCTTATTAGTAGAGGATCGAATATGTAGATTAAAGCTCATAATCATATTTCATGCCATTCCAACTAATTATCCTTTGTGTTTCAAAAATACATTTATATTTTGATAATTTAATGATTAATTCTTTGAAATATTTATATTTTCAAAATATAATTATGAAATTCAGCATATTGTCAAATGAAAACAATGCATTCTATATTTATTTAATGTCAACTTGCATAACATCTTCGAATATCTGAATTTAAACATTCAGCAATGTGTCGAGCTCATAAGGGTATTCAATAAATTAAATAATTTGATTTATAATTATAGAATTAATTTTGCATTTTGTTTAACTCTAACTTAGCATACCTAGCATTTTCATAAAATAGAATTATATTTTGAATTTCTTAGTCCTAGCACATGCAAGCCTTTATGGCTTAAATGATTTTACCCCAATTGATCAAACTATTGAGTTTGTATATTTTAATTCGGACTAAAAACACTTAATTTAGATTGAAGGGAGCTTTATGATGCATATAAATTTTTATTTTAGAGCTTTTAGCACACATTTCAATTTATCTGAATAAAGAATTGACTGATTTGTAATGTGTGCAAATTTCAAATTTGTATCACATTTTATTTGTTTGTACAAAAAATTATAGATTTGATGGCGATTGAAAATCTCGGCCTTTATTGTGATTTGGAATGATACCATCCCCATTTACATTTAATTTTCAGCCTCATTATTATTTTGGATACTCATTATTTTTATTGCCCTGCTACCCAGCTCATCGTAGTCCACCTATGTTCTTGTTTAAATTCTACTCCCATGCAGTAGCAAACATTAAGTGCACTATAAGTTCTCTTATCATTCAATCGTAGATATTTCTATCCATATGATGTAGAATTTAGCGGCCCAAATTTTATTGAAATATCACCATCATATTTATTTATGAGCAATGCGTGAGCTGTTAAATCAAATCTGACTTCATTAAAGACTGCACATCAACCTTTTTTTTTTTTTTTTTTTTGAATGGGTATCCACCCAATACCCCACTCATTCGTAGATGGAGATAATCCCAGGCCTAACGCACATTCATCACCCAATGACTTACTTTTCTCATCTTAGATAAAGGCCCGCCTGGAGGATTCAACTCAGGCACATCAACTTTTATTTTTATTCAAAAGCTGGACTTTGAATTTATTACAATTTCCTCGTCTGCCTCGCTCAAGCTCAAGAGAGAATATTACGTGCGGATTCCAATCCGCACATCACAGCCCTTCATTTTTTTTTTCATTTTTTTTTAGCCCTTCATTTTTTTTTCATTTTAAAAAAAAAAAAAAACGGAACAATCTCAGCGGACTCCAGATGCATCCGGAGTACGCACGTAATATTTTTTCCAAGCTCAATGACGAGCTATCAAATCTTGAATTTAATCAAAATTTTAACAACATCTCAGCATAGTCTCTGAGTAAAGAACTGTATCGAGGTATCATGGCATATCTATCATGCCTAAAAAGGCATATACAGTCGGTTTCAAGTGACACTATGGCCGAGTGGGTTTAAACTCAACACGCTTATGAAAAATGTGCATGAGATCTTGAATACCTACTCAAAAACTCAAGTATCCTAAGTTTTTCTCGCCTCGTTGGAGCAACAAGAATGAATACTTATTTCTGATTTTTTTTTTTTTTTGTTGTATTAGAACAACACAAACAGGTACTTAAAGTAAGCTTACCCCACAATATTAACACAACACAAATGGGTACTTAAGTGTTAACAAAATCTCTATTTTTACACATTTATGCAAGAGTACCGACAATGATAATATTCAAAATAATAAATAATAATTCTAAACAATAATAATAATTTTCATAGCTGAGAGGAGGGCTTCGGTTGTTGTGTTGATTAAGCAGAGGAGCTGCACTAGTTGTGCATGTAAAGGAGAACTACGGGAAAAATAGGAGAAAGCTATTGCGTTCAGCTCTATAGTATAGGAGATGTAGTTGGTGCATGCTTAGGAAGTAGATTGACGTTTGAGGTTTGCAGCAAAGAAGAAGTAGAAGAGCAGGTTAAGTAGACGAGGTGAACTTGTGAAATTGGCCTTCGAGATCGAGCAGTGGGTTCACTGGATCTAATTTCAACCGGCTGGAGAGGAAAAGGTAAGAGCATAGGGCTGTTCAACTAGATTGCTATTGCTGGAGAAGAGTTCGACTTCCATCAGAGAGGGGATGGGAAGGGATGCTGCTAGTTGTGAAGCAAGTTGGCGAAGGTGGTGGTGTACGACTGCTGTAGGTGCGAACCTGAAGTAGAGAATAGGTCTCCATGCATAAGAGCTGGAGTTGCGAGTTATGGGTTGGATAATAAGGAGCGGAGCGGGGGAGGAATCCGCGGAAAGGTCGGCTGTGTGAGGGTGGTGGCTTTGACACTAGAGAAAATGGAGACGGTGCTGCTTTGGCTGAGTATAGTAGAGAAAATCTGGATAGGAATGCAAGAGGGAATGGGACTGCAAACGTTGTATGCGAGTAGCTGGTGTTATTTTCTGCTGGCATCGAAGAGATGGCAGGGAGATCATTGCAACTTCTGTATTACGAAAGAAGAAGACGAGCTTGGGGTGGAGTCGAGATGAGCTAGCTTGGGAGAAGAGGAGAGAGAAATTCAAGTTGGAGAGGGGCACACCGGCTGCTATGAGAAAATCGGAGAGAATAGAAGATTCTATTCGTCTTTAATGTGGAGAAGAGGAGTATCACATGAAAAGATGGAGCCAGAGAGGAGTTGCTCACCGATAGTTGGATACCGAGAGGAAACTGGAAAGACGGAGAGGAAAAGACTTTCACCGAGTGAACTTGAGGGAGGGATTTAGGCTGAGAAGCTTGCGGGAATGAATAATAACGGAGAGGGAGATTTTTTTTTATCATTATTTTTTTAAAAAAAAATTTATTTTATTTATTTATTTATTATTATTATTATTGTTTGGAGTAATGAGGTCCGCGCCCAGGATTCATTTCATTAATCAAAATTGTTACTAAGAAAGAAAAAACTTGAGCTACAAAATGACATCAAATGAATACGGGACAAAAAATAGCCCAAGATAAAATGTAAAAACTAAAAGTTAAAGAGCCTGAAACTTGAAGTAGTTTACCACAGAACTATAAAAGGCAGAAAGTTTGATTGTGAAAAGACAAAATGGGCTCCAAAGTTGGAGCCAATCTTAGCAAGACTAGCTAACTGGTTTAATTCGGATAGACTCCGTCCAGGGATGCGATCATCTCAGTCGCAGCCTCCGGATGAAGAGGGAAAGGTTGTTACAGGGACTGCTCTAGATAGTGGATAGTCCTATGGGATCATGGCTTCTGGTTGAGTCCCAAAATATACTGGTGTAACATCATCGCTCCAAAACATGCATTGAGAATAACCATATCCAACAAAAGTAGTAAAATCGGTAGAGATAGGCAGCAGAAAGTAGTTTGTGATCGGTCAGGCAAGAAAACACCATAGTTAGAAGCAGTAGTGGGTAGAGAAACAGTAGATAGATTATCATGCAGTAAATTTGTGGGTTAGAAAATTTTCTATAAGGTCACCGTCCATCTTGTGGGTGAAAGGCAAGAATATAAAAATTCATCTTTTTAGGACGCCACGCAGATCCGCGGATGTACTTATTCAGGTGATCGGGTACGTCACCAAAGAATAGTGTACTATCTCGAAAGATAGAAATCAATACTCTTTAATGGACCTAATCACTTCAATAAGGACTCCTAAGGACGTTGGGTCTACATATGTACTAGAGATTCTTCCCCTACTTTACATGAAAATTAAAGCAGAGTTTATTTTAAATCAGGTTCGTTAAGTTCTCTACAGGGACAAGCCCCATAGTTAATTACATCCTAAGGAATGGGGATTCTTTAGGAAAACTCTCAATTTAAGGTAAATGATCATTGTCTTCAAAGATTTCAATAGGAAAGGGCTATCAATCGATTTGTTCATTTTTGAAGATTAAATGGGATTGATCAAATAGAGAGAGTTATTATCGAAGCCAAAAGAAAGATAAGCATAAGATACCCATGATGCTAGGAAACCTAGCGAGCATATCAAACTATCCTATAATTAGGCTTTACATTTTTGAAATTGATTTAATTTATTTGAGTTGTATTTTTCATTAGAAATTTAGGACTTATGATTTCATAACACAAGGTTATGGAAATGCCTAAGAGGTGAGGAATTATGCTTATGGCTTACAAAGGGAGAAGCAACCTCAGAATCTAAATCTAGGGAGCTTTGGCGAGGGCCGAAAGCACAACTTAAATCTAAAGTGAAAAATGGGTGTTTAGTTTGCCTCCACAAGAGATAACAAACCACCCGAGTGCTTGAACTTACAACCGCGTGGGGGTGGCCGCCAACTAACTCCTCTTATGATTTTAAATATATGTAGGCAAGTCTTATGCTTATACAATATAGCTAGGTTATTATTTATTTAGAAAGAGACTAAGTCCTTAAACTCACTCCCTAAAGAGACTAAATCATATAAGGACATGCTTCAAATGACCTAAATCTAATGCAATTCAAATTTCATTTTATTTTCATTTTTGGACAATTATTTTCACTCAGGCAAATAGGATTCATATGCCTAATGCATGAGAAATAAAGTTATTGGCCAAAATCAACGAGAAGAGAGGAGGTGTGTTTCCACCATGGCTCTCAAAGGCCAAGTTCTTTCTCAAAGGTGGAAGCCCTCCAATCAAGAGTGAAATAAGATGCATTTGCATGATATATAAAAAGAAATACTCATCCAGCTAAGGGTTGCTAATTCTTTTATCTTGATTTTAAACCTAAGCTTTAGGTGAGGTTATGAATTCTTTATTTTAATTTTGAGTTATTAACTTAGGTAAAAGATTTATTTTTCCCTAAGAGCCTAATCCACATTTAGGCCATACATAAAGCAAGGAAGAAACTAGAAAAGATGCCACTTAATGCACAAGCTAAACAAATCATCAATCAATTTATAAAGCTAATCAAAAGAATAAGAGGCATGTGGTCGCACCACCGCATAAAACCAAAATAATAAATTATGAGCTCTACCCTTATACAACCTACATTACAAATGAATTAAATTACTTAAGCAAGGAAATTCATTGTTATGGGGTCTTCAAGCTTCATTTCTTCATTCTTCTTCTTTCTTCTTTCTTCTTCTTTTCTTCTTTGGTTTTCTTTTGGATGGTTGGAAGGTGGATGCTCTATTTCACATGGTGCATAAGATAGGATCTTATGACCAATGCTCATCCTAATCCCCATAACAATCATTCCAAAATCTAATTGCACAAATTTACATGAAAAGGAATAAATCTAACTAACACCTACAAAATAGATTAGCTAAAACAAACCACACAAATCCAAGCATGTATATTGGACTTATCACCCACACACATGGGTGACTAAGTCCACATATGGATTATGCTTGGGGTATAAGCACCTACAAAGCATTTATATTTTTTTATTTATTACAGTACAAGCACAATCCCTGGAAAATAATGGTTATAAGATACCTATTCATTCTATGCATACATCTAATCAGTCTAAAATATATATCACAAAATAAAAAAACATCAAACCATACATTCCTAAAGCTAGAAGTGGTGACTTAGAATGTGTGTGCTTTGGAGGTTTGTGTGGTATGCTTAGCTATGGCTTTAAGAATTTTCTAGACATGTTCAACTTAGGTTTCATTTAATTTAATTATTTTGGGTTGATTTTATTTCATATTTTGATTAGTTCAATGAATCCTATAATTAATTACTAAGTTATAAAGAGAGAAAGAGAAGAACTTTCCTTCCTAACCTAAGTAATTTCTAAAAGATTCATGTTTTAGTTTTGTTTAGTGAATGTTTTGATTAAGTGTTTTAATTAATCCTAAGTTTAGATGAACTCTAAACAAACCCATTCAAAAAGAAAGGCATTTTAAGATTAAATAAAATGAACCAAATTCACAAAATATACATCACTTCATTTCTTTCCCAACATGTATAACATGCATATGAATGAGTCTAAGCATATCTATACACAAATGAGAATGTTTAACACACTTTATGATGCATGCTAAGTAATTCATTTAAGAAAATTTGAAAGTTTATGATGCATGATTTTCATTAAGTAGAAAGGGATTTCTTATCCAATTTTCACACATGAAAGTAAGAAAGATAAGTGAGTGCAACATTGTTAAGAGGTGTAAGGTACAAGACCTACTTAGGGCTACTTAAAGCCTCACAACCTCAGTTGTCAGGACTAATATACCACTTTCCTTAAATACAAACATGTGTACAAAAGAAATGAATGGAAAAGAAAGAATGCAAAAATTTGTATTTGTTGATTTATTTTGTTTATGCAATTTATATGTGCAAGCATAGGTATCCTTCTTAAGTGATAGTATGAATGAATAGATATGGAATTAGGCAAGTGTTAGGTTCTTTTCAAATGAACCATACATCTTACAAATCTATTCAAAACTATACTAAAGAAAGAGAAGGAAACTAAGCACATCCTTATATCTTACTCACATGCAAGCTTATAATTAAAATATAAGTATACTTTCAGTTTGATAATTGATTCATATATTTTGAAAATAATTTGAATTTAGTAGTGATAATAGCCATTCATATTTCTACTTTAGCCAACACATGCAAATTTGACATAAATTAAATATTTCCATTTTGAATTTGAATTTTGAAAATTATGAATGCATGAAATCACATGACACACATATTTGGGGAAAGAACTAAAGTAATGAAAGTATGTAAACACATTCACTTTAATTAAATCCTAAAGACAATATTATGAAATAAGAAAGCTTAAAATAAATCAAAGTTCATTTAAGATGATTTTGGTTTGATTTTGAATTTGATTTAATTTTGAAAATGTGAGTTGAGTTTGTTGTTCCTAACCCATTCCACATGTGTTTGATATTTTGTTTAATTTTTAGATGATTAGATTCATTTTATAATTAAGTTAAGGTATGAATTAAGCAAGTTAATTAACCCTTACACACCTTAGCATAGTTAACCAAGTAATTATGAGCCAATGAGATGACATAAAACTCACAAGAATTTAAATTTGCAATGCACCTAGGAAGAAAAAAATGCAATTTGGCTCATGATTAATGGTTAATTAAGCTAAGGGGTTTAACTTAAGTAATTTCAAAACACCCCATACATGAATTGGGTTTTGATTTCCTTAATTGAACTTAGGCTCTTAAACACCTAAGCATCTACCCAAAGTAGATTAATTACGGAAGTTTTAGAATTTTTTAGAAATTAATTAAGAGAGTAATTAATGAATTAATCCTTAATTAATAGAGGATTAAGAAAAAAAAGGGGGTTTAGAGAATAGCTTTGGGGAAATGCCCCAAAATTATTTCCTAAGCCTCCTATTCACTGGATCTAACCTTAATCAACTCCTAAAACACTAATTAAACCTTTAATTATCATTAATTACATTAAGGGAGTAATTAGGAAATACATTTGCAATTCCCAATTAAGCCTTCAATAAATCCCAAGAAAATTAGAGGTGAAGTCATCCCCAAAACATACCCAAAAGTTTGGGATTAATCAGACTAATTAAGGTAATTAGCAAATGATATTTCCATTAAAACCCAAAATCGAGAAAAAATTTAATTCAAAATCCATTGAAATCATTTTAAAATATTCTAGGTTGAATTATCTTTCCATAAAATTTACCTCATATTTTTCTAATTTTTTATTGAGAGATATAAATTTTTGAAGCTTAGGATTAATTAAAATTAATTAAATCCTAACTAATCCCTTAGCTCCACAGACATGGCGATTCGGTCTGCTTTACATCATCATGAGGGGTTACTTAAACATCACATCAAGGCGGCGTGATTGATCCCTGCGGTTCTATCAAGGATCAAATGGCCAGGGATCATCCCATGGTTTCGAAAGGGATAAATGATTTATAAAATGTGTGTTTAATCTTGGTCATCCAAAATGCGTGGATGGACGCCCAAGATTCTCCCTGTTCTTTCCTGAGGATCAATGGAGATCGTCCATGATCTAAGGGAAGATTAGCTTCTGGTTGGGACTTTACCCACACCATCTAAAATAAGCCTATCCAAGGTGGAATTCTCATGCCATGAACATTTATTTCACAAAGGACCAACACCTCCTAAGCTAGGGTCAAAAAATTCCATACCTCATGAGGTGATCCGTCTTTGATGGGTAGCTTGTCAGTGGAGGCGAAGCCACATTGAAAGTTTTGTTGAGTAGATCTCTCTGGACCAACACCTCTTCTCTGCTTGCGCTTTGATCCAATTCAACCTCTCCTTGCTTTGGGAACTTGAATAGAGCTTGGGTGCATTCGACTTGATCTCGAGGGGTGTGCAAGGGGAATTGGAGTGGATTTGAGTGGAGGAAGTTGAAGAATGAGCTCCCTATTTTCAAGGAAAAGAGAAATGCTTCAAATCCCTCTTAGAAAGCTTAGGAATGCTCTCGATGGCTCTTTCTCTTGGGACTCAATTGATAAGGATTCAAATGGAATTAGGGGAGTATATCTCCCCTGGAATCAGATGGTAGCTCACTTTATTGTTTTATCCAATTGACCATATGGAAGGTTGTTTGGGTTGTTTGAAGTTGGCACATGGTGGTTTGGAGAGTGGATTGAACCTCCCATGTGCTTCAAATCAAGTGGAAGGAGGTTTTGAATTGGCCAATTTGAGCTAGGGGTTTTGGGTCCATTTGGTATGACCCAAACTCATTGGGTTGGGTACACCACTCTCCATTGGGTTCACTTAACCTATTAGGAAGGTATCAAGTTAATATGAAGAGGGCTTGACCAAATTACCCATGGATTTGACAAAAATTTGTTCTATGGCCTAGGGGTATAATGGTCATTTGGCTAATTTTTGAATTTGGATATATTGGGTATGTGGAGAAAATAGGTTTGGACAAGTTTCATTGGAGTTCATTTGATATGTTTGGCTCATGTTGACCCATTTAGGTCAAAATGGGTCAACTTGGGTCAATGACCTGTCAAATTGGGTCAAACCAAGGGTTGGGCCAAGTTCATATGACCATTTGAAATATTTTGGTGGCTTTGGTTTGATTCAATTTGGTTTAGTTTTGAATTTGGCTCATATGACTTCATTTAGGTCAAATGGGTCAAGTTGACCAATTTGACCCATTTGACCTATTTGAGCTAGGTCAATGGTAGGTTTAAGATTGGTTAGTCATATGGAGTGGATCGGTATCATTGTTTCCAATCAATTATGGTTATTTTTGAATTTGGCTCAACATGACCCCTTTAGGTCAAGTTGGGTTCAAGGTCAATTGTGGGTTAGTAGTTGGCCAATTGAGGCTTTGGTCAAGTTCAACAAGTGATTTGGAATGAACTTGACCCATTGGTTTTCAATTTGGCTTAGATCAAGTTTTGACATATTTTGACTTTTAGGTCAAGTTGGGTCAACTTGGGTCAAGTGGCCAATGCTAGGTTAGGCTCAAATGTTCACTTGGTCAAGTTCAAACATAGTTCATGAATGAACTTAGATCAATGGTTTCAATCAATTTGTCCTATGGTGGATTTTGGCTGTTAGGTTTCATTTTGGCTAAGTGATAGGTTTGACAATTTATTGATTGATCATCCCATGATGATTGTTGATCATGATGAGAGGCATAGGTGAGTTTGATTCAATCCAATTTGGTTAGGATTAGAATTTGGCTCATAAGGGTACTTTAGGTCACTTTGGGTCAAGTGAGCCTAAGTGGGTCAAAGCTTGATTTGAGTTTGATTGAACTTGTATATGGACTTATGATTGAAATATAAATCCATTTGCAAGTGGTTTGAAGTCAAATGGGTTTTGATTCATTTTATTTCATATTCATATTGGGAGTTTGATTTTTTGAATTGGATTTTGGTTAAGTGATTGAAGTTTATTTATATTTGGATTCATGATTGTAGGGTTGATTGAATCATGAAGAAAATCAAGAGTTTGGCTTGATTTGAAATTGATTTGGCTAAGTTCAAGATTTTGACTTGAAAGGCTTAGGTTGGATTTTGAATGGATTTGAGTTTGATTTTTTGGAATTGGTTTTGATTGTTTGAATTTATATTTCATTTATATATGTGAATATAAATGAGAATATAAATGAGTCATGAGAAAATTTCAAGGATTTGAAGTGATTTGATCATGATTTAGGCAAAGTCCATCAAGGAAAACTTAAAGGACTTAGGAAAATTTAGAGTTTGAAGTTTAAATTTTTGAATTTGATTTGGTTGTTTTATATTTATATTTTATTTATATATGTGAATATAAATGAGGATATAAATGAGTTATGAGAAAATCTCATGAGTTTGAATTGATTTGATCATGATTTAGGCTAAGTCTATGAAGGAAAACTTAAAGCACTTTGGAAAATTTGGAATTTGAAGTTTAAATTTTTGAATTTGGTTTGGTTGGTTTATATTTATATTTCATTTATATATGTAAATATAAATGAGTATATAAATGAGTTATGAGAGAATCCCATGAGTTTGAATTGATTTGATCATGATTTAGGCTAAGTCCATGAAGGAAAACTTAAAGGACTTAGGAAAATTTCATGAATTGATTTTGAATTTTAAGTTTAGCTTGATTTGCTTGAATTTATATTTCATTTATATATGTGAATATAAATGGATTATAAGAAAATCTCATGAGTTTGAATTGATTTGATCATGATTTAGGCTAAGTCCATGAAGAAAAACTTAAGGACTTAGATTTTTGAATTTTGAGTTTAGTTTGATTGGCTTGAATTTATATTTCATTTATATATGTAAATATAAATAGATTATGAAAAAATATCATGAGTTTGAAATGGTTTAATCATGATTTTAGGTTAGTCCTTAAGAAATTAAGAACTTAAGAAAGATTTGAACTTAGGAATTTCATATATGGGTTTCAATCTTGGATATCAATCATGGGTTTCAATTATAAATTTCAATCAGATGGAGTTGATTTGAGTTTGGAGAAAATCAAATAAGATTGATTTGGAGTTTGTCTTTAAGGAAGGAAGGTGAGAAATGGTTCAAGCTAAGGGTAGTAAATTTTCTAAGAAGGTATGATTTATTCATGGCTCTTCAGTCTCAGGGCTGGTTGAGTGTTACTGTCACTAGATGTGTCTTAAGACAAGGACTCTTAAAGTCTAAGAGAGTCCCTAGATGGAGGGGTTGAGAGCTCATTTAAAATGAGATCAACAAAGTGCAATAGGTATGGTGTGGCACATAGAACATGCGTATTGGTGTTGACAAAAAGATCAACAACATCAAGAGATCATAAGCACTAGAAATAATCACCCAAAGGTGTAGAAAGAATCCAAAGCTTAGTGCAATGGCTCATGTCCAAGACATAAGAGAGAAGGAGAAATCCAGGATAGTGTGAACCTTCCACTTGGGGAAGCGTTCAAGTCATCCTGAGGGGATGAAGGTTTGATTTGATTTAGGTCTTGAGGAGAAATTCCCACTAGGGGAATGTTGAATTTGTTTTTAATTTTTAGATTTGGATTTTAGAGATGAACCTTGTTGGTTTGTGATGGGTCATCTTGAATAGGAGCCATGAGGATCACTGATTTACCAATCCAAAGGGGTAGTCTACTAAAACATAGTAGGGCCAACCAGGGATGTCTTTAGTATCTGCAGCGGAAGAAAGCATTGTAGACATCCTCCAAAGTAGAGACATTCTTTGGGTCTATTGGCAAGAGACAAGATTGAACCTAGAGATTTGAGTGAATTTGGACTTAGATCAACTCAAAGATAGTCAAAGATTAATTTCATTTTTTTAGATTTATTTTTATTATGATGGATCCCAAGTTTGTGATGAACGCGAGTAGAGCCATGGAGGCTTAGCTTTCATTTATCAATCCAAGGGGTAGTCTAACACAGTAGGACAACCAAAGGGATGCCTTTGATTTACAATGGTCAAGTCTTAAGAAGAAATGGGGACTCACATCTAGAAACAAGAAACCAGGGTGATTTGCTTTGGAAAACAAATCAACAACTAAGACTATTTATTAGTGAATATCGTTGGGACTTAAATCAACTCAAGAATTAGGTAATTCATTTTTAGATTCATTTATTTTGATGGATTCCATTGGTTTGCGATGGATCGCATTGAGAAGGAGCTTATATTAGCCTAGACCTATCTTAGATTTACTGAACCAAAGGGAGTAGCTTCCGAGCTGATGGAAAAACTATCTGACCAGAGGAGTGCCTTTCGATTTACAATGGTGAAGTCTTAATAAGAAAGCGCGGAGACTCACATCTTCTAGAAACAAGGAACCACTGAGATGATCAGTTGCTTTGGGCAATAAATCAAACCCATCCTAAGGTTGATTATTGAGTGAATGCCGTTGGAGGACTTAAATAAGCTCAAGGATAGACAAAGATTAATTTTATTTTTTTTTTTTGTTTTGATGGATTGTTTGTGATGGATCACGAGAATGAGCTTATATTAATCATATCTGATTCTTGAACCAAAGGGAGTACCAACCACAAGGTAGGACTATCCAACCAAATGCCTTTTGATTTACAATGGTCAAGTCTTAAGAAAGCATGGGGACTCACATCTTCTAGAAAAAGAACCCTTGGGGTAATGGGTTACTTTGGCAACAAATGAACCACATGGGTTGGATTGAGTGAATGCCGCTGAGGGACTTAAATCAGCTCAAGGATAGTCAAAGAATAATTTCATTTTTAGATTTGTTTATTTTGATGGATTCTATTGGTTTGTGATGGATCACACTGAGCTTATATCATTCTAGACCTATTTAAGATTTACTAAACCAAAGGGAGTCAGGATGGCTATCGACCAAAGGAGTGCCTTTTGGTTTATGATCAATTAAGGGAAGAAGCTGGGGACTCACATCTTCCAAAAGACCAGGTGATCGTTCTTTGGGAAATAAATCCCCTAGGGTTGCCCGTGGTTTGGACAATCATGAAAATGCATCATAGTCATATCTTCCAGTAGAATGAATGGGTAACCTTGTGGAAAAAGATTAAACCTAAGGTGAGGAGTGGGGACTTATCTCAACTCAGGTAGTCAGGCAATTCCTAAAATGAGTTATATTGACACTGCCCTAAAGATAGGATGTCTGCTTGAGAAAAGGGGCCCTTTGGGGGCTTGAATTCCTAATCTGTAAGCAAATATTTTTGTTTGTTTATTTAGTATGTTTTATCGTGGACCCTGTTAGATTGTGAGGAATCAAACCGAGAAGGAGCTTATATAAATATCTCCAGTTCGGCTAAGGGAGAATGCATCCTGACAAATCCTCCAATGGGGTACTAGGAAAGGAGAACATCCAAAAGATGTAGTGTCTAAATGGGGTCACAGGACAAGATCCATAGAATGCAGGGATGGGTCCACTAAGGGCTTAATCCACCGGAGAAGATGACATGGCTAGTCATATATCCATATGGGTGACAAGGAGAAAGCTTCATCACATGAGTGGTGTATCCACCAAGTGAGTCATTGTTAGTAATAGCGAATATCAACAAACCTAAGGTGCCCATTGGTTTGCAATAATCAGCCTAAGAAGAAAGCTCGGGGACTCACATCCTCTATAGCAAATTATTGGGATAGTTTGTCTTATTTGGCTCGATGTCATCGACCTAGGCTGAGGAATGAATCCTTTGGGACTTATATCAACTCATGTAGTCAGAGGAAAGGAGCCTAGGGGACTTATCTTAAACCTCAAACATACCCAACCTAGTTAGAGCATGATGGCTAGTTCAAGAAGAAATCACGAGGACTCACATCTTCTTAAACAAAGTCAGCATGAGGTAGCTTATTGGATGGGCAATGAAGACTACCATATTAACAAGGCGCTCATTGGTTTGCAATGATCAAGTTAGGAAGAAAGCATGGGGACTCACATCTTCCAAACAAATGATGACTGGGGTGACAAACTTACAGGTAGCAGACGAAGAGCGACAAATGAGTGAGGGTCGAGGGATTGCTCCCACATCAAAATAGCTCAAGACAGATTTGTGTTTATTTTTGTGCATGTGTTAAAGAATAGGATGCCTCAGGGGACTCTTACACACCTTAAACACTAAGGGTTTGATGAAATGGTGCCATAGTAAAAGGATTCTCGCTAAGAAAGGATGTCACTTGGGTTCTCTCACACCTAACTTAGTTATGCTAATTGAAATAGGATACCTCTCAGGTTCTCTTACACCTATTCTAATAGCGCCAGGAGATTTTGTTTGTGTTTTGAAAGAGGGATAGAATGCCACTAGGGTACTCTTACACCTACCCTAAACACATCACGGTGGATTCGCAAGGCAAGCAAACAATGCGTCGACAGAAGAGAAGATTTGATGAATGGAATCTGATTTTTGTTCTTTTTATTATTTATTATTTTTAAACATGATTAGTTTCATGAGTAATATTTTTTTAGTTAGAGCCCATTAATTGGAAGCATCGGGTGTTCCCCTTTACAATCATTAAGTCGATCCTCCTTGGTAGCCTTCTCATGACATAGGGGCCTTCCCAAGTGGGTTCAAACTTGCCTCCCATCTTTAGGGCAAACAATTGATCTTTGGGACTAACACAAGTTCTCCTTTAAAGACCTAGACTCGCTTGAGCTTGAATCATTTTAACCTTATACAACTCGAGATTTTATAAGGACTCTCCTCCAAACCATCAAGCTCTTCTAACCACAACTTTGCATTCTTCTCTGTAGTGATATTGTTATCCAATGCTATCCTTTGTGACAGGAGTTGAACTTTTGAAGGAAGAATGGCTTTAAACCCATACAGTAAGGAAAATGGGGTAGACTGAGTCGGAGTTCGGTATGTGGTGCGGTAGGCCCACAAGGCTTCAACCAACTGCTCCAATCGGTGCTATTGTCATCAAGAGTCTTCTTCGCCTGATGAGAGTTTTGTTGAATGCTTCTACTAAGCCATTTGTCCTAGGGTAGTAAATAGTGGAGTATCTTTAATCTATATGTTTCAAGTTTGTTGATCTTCGCTTTTGAATGCGCATTATTGGATATAATTTATTGAGGCATCCCAATCTATATATATATGGTTCCTAAAAACTAAAGCACATTAAGTTGTGACCTCTGAGTGGGATGACCACCTACTGGAAAAGTAGTCGGAAAAGACGGAACCCATGGAAGAAGGAGGATCGGACCTACAATCTGGTATCCCAACATTCAAATGGTCATGAAGCCAATGAAGGAATGTTAGGGTTGGTGGAGGACCACACACATACCACATTGATGCATCCATGACCCTATAATCATCGAATGCCAGAGTATCGTACGCTTAACTTCGCCTTCATCTTGATAATTAATGGCTCGATAATCTAATGTACACGCTATAATGCCATGGGCTTTGTGTTTGTCTAAGCAACATAACCACATTTGGTCAAAGGACCGGCGATACAAGGTGTCATCAACAAGAGCGTAGGAGAGAGCTCTTTGTTTCACCTGATGGGCTTGTGACTTTTCTTGAGATAATTTGCCGGTGTTCAAGTAATCTATGAACGGTTGCCTCCAATCCAGCTCCTTGTCCATTTTGGCAACGACAACCTCTCCTTCAAGAGAAAGTCTCTCGATGAGTTCATCATCAATACGGGATAAGACTTATCTACTTTGGACCCTTATTGAAATGGACTCATCTTCCGGACATGCCAATTCTTTGGCAAGTTTGGCCAAAGCATCTGCTACTACGTTCTCTACTCGAGAAACCTTATAGATGGTGACTTGGAATAAGCCTTCATGGTATACTCGTAGTAATGAAGAAGCTTGGGTTTGAGGACCTGGTAGGACTCGGCAATTTGGTTGATAACCAACTGAGAATCCCCAAAGATGTTGATGCTCTTGACACTAGTGATAACTCTAACCGCAATCAAAGCCTCATGCTCGTTGTTGGTTTGGAAAGATAGTATGAGAATCTCATTACATCGTGATTTCGAGTTAGAAGAACTATTCCTACCCCTTTCCTAGAGAATAGATCGGTGCTCTTCTGTAAAGAAGATGCACCACCAAAATACATCCCATCTATCTCGGCCTCCCTAAGTTTATGATTTATTCAGGAGATCGTCACTGAGAATCAGAAGAAGTGTGCCTAAGAAATCTGCTAGTGCCTATCATTTTATTGCACGGAGGGGTACGAATATGATGTCAAACTATGAAAGTATCATGGACCAGCGTGGAAAACTTCCAGATAGTGTTGGCCATGTCATGAGGTACTGCAGTGGATTTGTTCTAGAGATCAAGTTCATCTTATGAGAAAGCATGTAGTGTTGTAGCTTTTAGGAAGCAAAGATCAAAGCTAGGCAATGTTTCTCAATAGGTGGATAGTTCACTTTAGTTGAATTAGATGATGACTAAAGTAGTAGAGAGCATTCTCCTTCCCTTCGCTATTGGCTTGGGCCAACAGAGTGCCAAGAGAGTCATCCAATGCAGCAATGTAGAGGATGAGTGGCATGCTGGGGATAAGGGCTGCTAGAACTGGCAGCTTCACCAAATACTATTTGATATCTTTAAAGACATGCTGACACTTGTCATCCCACTTGAACTTGGCTTCCTTTTTGATTAGTGCTGAAAATAACTTGCATCTCCCCGATAGGTTGGAGATAAAGCATCTTAGATATGTCAACCATCCTTGAAAGGATCTGAGTTGAGTTAAACTCTTAGGAGGTGGCATTTCTAAGATAATTTTAATCTTTTCAGGATTTATTTCTATTCCGTAGTGTCGGACAACAAATCCAAGGAATTTCCTTGAAGCTACTCTGAATGCACACTTCACGGGATTCATTTTGAGGTTATATTATCTTAACCACTCAAAAACTACTCTCAAGTCAAAAAGGTGGTCTTCCTTTGTTCTGACTACTAGATCATCACATACACTCAACCCGATGATGGATGAGTTTAAGATCAGTCACGCCCATTGGTATGTAGCATTTTTAAGGCCGAAAGGCATGACCTATAATAAGATTGATCGAGTTGAAAAGTAATGTTTCTTTCATCTTCAGGAGACATCTTGATTTGGTTATAGCCATATGACCCGTCCATAAAAGAGAAAACTGCATGAAATGAGGCGATGTCCACCATTAATTCTGGTATAGGAACAGGAAACTCATTCTTAGGACATGCCTTGTTTAAGTCCCTAAAATCGATGCATATGCGAATTTGGTCATTCTTCTTCTTAACTAGGATGATACTAGCTAACTAGGTATGATATTTTTCTTCCCTAATGAAACCAGCATTGATCAGTTTCTTGACTTCAGAAATGACGTATTATTTAATTTCTAATAGCATGCATCTAGGAGCTTACTTAATAGGGATAGCGTTAGTGTCTATTGTTAGCTTGTGGACTGTTATGTCAGGAGATAATCCAGGCATTTCTTCATAAATCCATGCGAAGAAATCTTTAAACTCAATCAATAGCTTAACTTAAGTCATTGGTTTCTTCTTCATTTAAATAATGTAGGGGATGAATTTTCATCGAGGTTGATTTCTTTAAACTTGCATTATTGAATGAATCTTCTTCAATTATAGGTGCCTCTTTGATTTGGAGATCATCCGGATCATGAGGTTACTAAACACATTCTCATAAGAGGGTGTGAGAAGAACCCATCAGACTAAAATGATTGGTAACAACAAAGATCGCCGCCATCAACTAGACCCACTGCAGAATCCTTGTCTGCTCTTGATTGTGCTTCCCCGCTTGTATTATTTCAAGTACTCTCTGTGCTTGATCATGAGAACTAAACCTTTCAAGATTATGAACACAAGTAAAGTCTAATGGTAATTCCATTAATTCTTTAAAAGTTTTCTCCTCCTACATCAACTTGACTTGAGGATGATGATCCCAAAAGAACCTCTTCTTGGGGTGAGCATTCGGGGTTGAATTTTGTTAAACCTAATAAACCAAATAACTTAAAATAACTTAATCATCCAAATAACATATAAAATCGAATTAACCAAATCGAATTATAATTCAATTTATTTGGTTCAGTTTCGATTAAATCGAATAGCATATAAAAATAAAAAATAAATATTATTTTTTAATGAACTAATTAATTAAAATAATCTAATAAATTTTATACATTAAAAATTTCTTAGTCAAATAGAAATCTATAAATCTATAAATTTATACAAATAATTAAGCATTTACAATCAAAATTATATATATATATATATATATATATATATGACTTTTAAATAATTTTGGTTTATTCGGTTATTCGTTTAACCAATCTTTTAAAAAAAATTGAACCAAAAATCGAAAATCAAATAACTAGGCATTTACAACCAAAAAATCATCGAGATTTAACAACCAAACACCAAATAACGTCGGTTTGGTTCAATTTTTCGGTTTGAACCAACTAGTGCACACCCCTACCTCTTCTGCTTCATGTCATTGGAAGACTTAAGGACTTCCTTAACTACTAAATCTTCAACTTTCTGAGATGTACGTGAGGTCAAAGCTAAGGTTCCCAACTGCTACCTAATAGTTTCACATAAACCATATTCAAATACTTTGGTTTGTCAAGAGGCTTGGCCTTCGTCTCCATCTGGATCGAAAGTCACCTCCAATGGAACCCGCTGAGAGGGGTTGGCTGGTATACTAATCACATTAGACTTGTTCTCCGAGCTAGATTCCAAGTCTATGTGAATAGTAGGGGTACTCCTATGAACTGGAACATGACCTCTGGTGATGGCCAATCAAGAGATTTTTCACCTATGGAATTGCCTCATTTCTCACTTCACCTCTGGAGATTTAGCCTTCTATCCACATGTCCATATGATGGAATGAACTATGGAATGTGGAATGTATATATTTCTTCTTCAATTCCTTTCTTGTTCACTTGGACTTTCATTTTTCTTTTCTTTTCTTTTTTTAATCTTTTCTTTTTCTTCTTTTTCTTTTTCTTTTGCTTTTGCATTAGAATTTTGTCCAAGTTCATGATAAAGGGTGTTTTGAGGAAGACAGTAGGTCGATCCTCATAAATCTCAACCTCTGTAACTAAAAATGGCTTTTCATCTTCATTGACACGGTATTCAATTCCATCTTTTCTGAACTTGATGTACTTATGGAGAGAGGATGGAATGATCTTGTTATGATGTATCCAACTACCAAAAAGCAAGGAATGAAGTATTCGAATCAATGATGTAAAACTTGGCAGCCTTCCAATCACTTATCTCCAAAGGTAACACTATAGAACCTAAAGCTTGCTCACCTTGTTCATTGAATCCTCTCAACATCATCGATCTCCTCCTGAGTGGAGATGATCCTCAAATAAAGAGTCATTAGACTCATAATATTCAATGCACATGGATCCATGAGTACTAAGTCAAACGTCCATATCAGATGTAGAGGGGATGGCTCCAAGTCCCCGAAGAAGGTCTTCATCGTGAAGGTGATCACTGCTTCTTTAATGTGCCTCACCTATGCACTGAAGCAAGGATCAAGGAGAGCCTTAGTGATTCCCTCATCTCTTGGATAAGACAAGGGCATATATGCTTAGCTTAGATGGCAACTTTCTTAGATGAGAGAGGACATTGTAGTCCACCTCGATCCAAGCATATCCTGGGTGGAGCAGTGGAGGGCTGATCTTCTACTAATGACTTGTTTCCCTCTATCTTGAGGTGCTGCCCTAGGAGGTAGAACCTTGCCACTACGGAGGTTGACTTCAGTGATCTCTAGTGGCAGGGTAATGGAAGATTCTACCTGCACATCATGCTCACCTACAACTTCCCCTATGGGACCATCAAAATTGGATGATTCCAAGTCTATCTCAAGAGGTGAACCAGTAGTATTCAGAGTAGGAAAGTCCAACTCTGAATCAGAAAGAGGGAGATTAGAATTATTATAGTTATTTTGACTTGAAGAGTTATCATTAAGAATAAAAGAAGATAACTCATCAGAAGTAACACAGATGTAATTCAAACTAGCTTTATTCTTCCATTTCTTGGAATTGTTTGGAGGTACAAAGTAGAAATCAAGTAAAGTGAGTGGGGTAAGGGATTTGATGCCCTTATCCAAATACAAGAGTTCTAGTAGAAGATGTAAGAGCTAAAGTGGAAGAAGTCATCGGTGTGGAAGCTGCAACTGAGACTGAGGACATGGTTGGTGGTTGCTAATGGGGTATCCCGCCGACACATGCCGCCAGCATTGAGCTCCCCCTTTCCTAGAGTTGGCACTAGCAACTTACAAACCTTACTTGATGTTGGAGGTTTGAGCTGACTCAGACACCTATAAGGAATGCTTATTGATCTTCTGGATGATCTTCTTAGATATTTTGGATAAAGAAATATCCCAACCTTCTTTAATTTTGGTAGGATCACATGTATCTTCAAGGATTACCCTAATGGAACTGGATGGTTGTTCCACAAGGTATTCCTTTGGGATAACTACAGCACCGGTCTTGAAACTATGTTCAAGTTAGTCCTTAAATGTGAAGCAATCCTCCAAAATATAGCCTAGCATATGGTGGTAAGGGCAAAAGTTTGGATCATACCTTTTGCCTACTTCCTCCTCCCATAGGCTCAGTAAAGATTTCAAAAGATTCTTAAAGATTTTCATGATTACCTCCCTCTTAAAAGAATAAGGTTCATTGAGCTTATCTAAAAGAGTAGGTGGACCATAGCTACCTAGTGGTGGGTATGCATTACCGCTATGGTATGGTGGGGCGGTGGCTATGTGGACTCTGTGGGAGGTGGGGCTACCCTCAAGGAGGAGGAGGTCATGGTCTCTGACTGATCTCTTGTTGGTCGCTTTCCTATCATTATGCTCTTTTCCTCATAGACCTTTTGTTTACTTTAGGCAACGATCTTGAAAAGGTAATTGTTTGGCCTCCTTCTTTAGCCGATTGATTAGCTTCTCAAATATCTTGATAGTGAATCCCTTAAGCATGATCTTGAAAAGACAATTGTTTGGCCTCTCCTTATAGACTAGCCGCCTAGTTGATTAGCTTCTCAAATATCTTAATAGTGAATCCCTTAAGCATGAAGGCGACCGGACCATGGATATTCTTCAAAAGAATCTCAATGGAATGTCGCTTCATGAAACTTTCATACTGTTACGCCATTGGAGAATATAATCAACAAGGCTCACCTGTTGTTATTACAACGAGATCACCTTTATTGAGCTCCAAAGAAACCTCTTAATAAAGAGTTGATCTAACTCGAAATGTCTTTATTGAACCGCTGAAAGATACCAATCGAAAGCAATAATTAGGCTACAAAAAGGAAAAAAAGTGTCTGCCACCCAGATTTCAACAACTAGCTCAAATGAATGTGTGCCTTAGGTTTCCACTGCCATCAAATCTTTTGAAGGAAGGTGGCACAAAACCCTTGGGATATTGGATAGCATTAAATTCCTCTAGAAAGAGTCTACCCTTTGGAACCGATGATCCCCGGGCTTGGGCCAACGCTTCCTTCATTTGTTGCTCGACCATGGATTTTATGTATTTTTCTTGTATGGAGGTACTTTCCACTACCTTCCTATACATATTAATGCTACCTTGCTCAACGGGAGGTAAAGTCTTGGCTGGATCCAAGACATGCACTAACTTAGACTGACTAATATCGACTATAGTAGGATGAACTAATGGGGCTTCTTCCTGAAGCATTGAAATTGGTGCTAACAAGTCCTCTAACTCGTCCATCCCATTCATCTCTGCTTATCTTTCTACATCACCGATGTCTGAGGTGAGGGTTGATGCTGTCTTCCTAATCAACCTCATCACCTTCCATGCTACTCGAGAAGAGATCCTCTGGTATCAACCATACAGACTCCAGCTGAGTCTCCAACAAGTCATCTTCGTTGGGATCGAAGTTGACTTTCTCCTCATCTAACCAATCATACCCCAAGATCTTCTTCTTTTCCATGAAATAATTTGTCATCCATCATCTAAAGAATGATCAATCTATGTAGGTACAAATATCTTCGACTGACCGGTGTGATCACTATCGTGTAATGAGAGGCACCAATCCTCGCCTGCCACTGGAGAGTCAATCCTATGTGGACTATACTTCTAGATGAGAGACAATCCTGACTAACACTAGGTATGAAAGGCGTGACATTCCTAGGATGTTCCACTATCACTGGTGCAGCTAGACTATCATCTGTCACCTTTAAAATAACTGTCAACTTCTCCACGTCCTACTGAACTGGCAGAGTTGGTGAAGGGACAACCACGATGCTTCGGGGTCTCCACTCCTTCCATGCCACCATTGGGGCAAGGTCGAGAGCTGGCCTCACCACATAATAGGAGGGTGGGATCCCTGTGTAGGATCTCCAAGGCGCTTCTCGGATATGGCCTTCATGGCCTTTGGAACGGAGAGTGACTGACCGTGATGGTGGACGAGGAGCGGGGTGGAGACACGACTCTATGAACATGAGCTATCCTCCTGTGATGATTGGTTCCAGTAAGTAAGATGTTGTCGGTATGGTCAGTGCGGGTAGCGTGCCGAGCTAGAAAGTCAAAAAGTGTGAAAGCTGTCGACTGGCGACTAAACCTTTGTCCCTCCCTACTCGTAATGTGAGCTGTATGGGCCTCTCTAGCCCTCTCCTGATGGATATGTTTCCCCACACTATAGGGGATAATGGATCTGAGATCAAATTGAGCTCAATCAAATCAGCTCCATATCTAGCTTAAATAGAGGAGGGATACCACCTCCCGCCTAGTAATGTTGTACCACTAGTGGAGGTGATGTGAATCCCCTAACATCTTCTTTTCTAACTGAGAGAATGGAGGTTTTTATAACCAGGTGAAGTAATAATGGGAACTCAATATCAACGGGTTCGCCCATCCCCTTGCAATCTGGTGTGGTACGCTTGATCATGCAATTTTTGTTCCACGCTACACCTAGGATGGGAAGAGTGAGAGACCCATACTCAAAGGGGAGGCAATCCCAAGATGGGGAAGCACCCTTAAGACATGAGAGGGTGCTAGTCTTCACTAGGGTAGAACAAGAAACCATGGGGTGCACTGAAACCCCGGCTGGCACTTGTGGAGAAAAATTCCTATATAGGGGTGTCGCCTCCCAAATCTGATTGTGAGAAATGAAAGAGGCAACACCCTATATAAAAATTCATCTTTGTAAGGCATCACGCAGATCTGTAGATGTACTTATTCAGGTGATCAAATATATCATCAATGAAATAGTATACTATCTTAAAAGACAGAAGTCACTACCCTTTAATGGACCTAATCACCTCAATAAGGACTCCTAAGGATGATGATATACCAGATTCTTCCCTACTTTGCATGAAAAGCAAAGTTTATTTTAAATCAAGTTTATTAAGTTACCCAAAGGCAAGACCATAGATTATATCTATGGGATCCCTTAGGAAAACTCTCGATTAAAGTAAATGATTGTTGTCTCTGAAGATTTCAATAGGAAGGACTATCAATCAATTGGTTTATATTTGAAGATCAAATTGGATTGATTAAAAGAGTTATTACTTCGTTCCAGTTACGTATTGCTAATACTTGTAATTAAGGAAACTAGCGAGCATCTCAAACTATCTAGTTGGGCTTTACATTTTAAATTGATTTAGTTTGTTTGAGTTGTATTTTCATTAGAATTTAGGACTTAAGATTCCTTAACACAAGATTAAGGAAATGCCTAAGAGGTGAGGAATTATGCTTATGGCCCAAGGGAAAAGCAACCTCGACCTAAATCTAGGGAGCTTGGTGAGGGGAGAAGCAACCTAAATCTAAGGCAAATGGGTAATTGGTTTGCCTCCACAAGAGGACAAACCAAGACAACAACCTTGGTGGTCAACTAACTCCTCCTATGATTTTAAATACATGTAGGCAAGTCTTTATGCTTATGCAAGATAGTTGGGCTATTTTTAATTAGAAAGAGACTAAGTCCTTAAACTCACTCCCTACAGAGACTAGATCATGTAAAGGGACATGCTTCAAATGGCCTAAATCTAATGCATTTCAAATTTCATTTTATTTCCATTTTTGGACAATCATTTTGACTCAGGCTAATAAGATTTTTCATGACTAATGCATGAGAAATCAGATTGCTGGCCAAAATCAGCAAGAATGGAGGAGGTGAGTTTCCACCAAGACCTTCAAAGGTCAAATCGAGTTCTCTGGCAAAGGTGGAAGCCCTCCAATCAAGAGTGAAATAAGATGCATTTGTGCATGATATTATAAAGAATGCTCATCCAGGGGTTGCTAATTCTTTTATCTTGATTTTAATCCTAAGCTTTAGGTGAGGTTATGAGTTATTTAATTTTAATTTGAATTATTAAGTTGGGTAAAGATTTATTTTTTCTCTAAAGAGCCTAATCCACATCTACATACATAAAGCAAGGAAGAAACTAGAAAATCATGCCACTTAATGCAAAAGCTAAACAAATCATCAATCAATTTATAAAGCTAATTAAAAAAAGAATAAATGGTCATTTGTGGTGCACCACACAAACCAAAATATCAAATGTGGGTAGAGCTCTACCTTATACAACCCAGATTACAAATGAATATTACAATTAAGCAATGGAATTTATTATTATGGGGGTCTTCAAGCTTTACTCTTCTTTCTTCTTTCTTCTTTCTTTCTTCTTCTGATTCCTCCTTTGGAAGGTTAGATGGTAGATACTCCAAGGCTTCACATAGTGCATAAGATAGGATCTTATGACCAATGCTCATCCTAATCCCCATAACAAATCATTCCAAAATCCTACTTATACAATTTTTTACATGAAAAGGAAAAGTATAAATCTAACTAAATAAAGGTTAGTTAAATCACACCACACAAATCCCAAGCATGTATATTGGACTTATCACACACATGGGTGACTAAGTCCACCCACAATGGATTATGCTTAGGGGTATAAATCACCTACAAGCAAGCATTTATATTTTTATTTATGATAGCCCTTAAGCACAATCCCACAAGAAAGAATAGATTAAAGCGTCCTACCATTCATTCTATGAGCATACACTAACATCCATAAAAACATATATCACAAAACAAACATCAAACCATACACCGACTAACCTAAGGCTAGAAGTGGTGACTTAGGCTAATGTGTGTGCTTTGAAGGTTGTGTGGTATGCTTAGCTTAGGACTTTAGGTTCAAATTTTCTAAGTGTGAAGAACATGTTCAACTTAGAGGAGGGTTTCATTTAAGTTGTTTAAGTGTTTTGGGTTGTTTTATTTCATGTTTTAATTTGGTTTAAGTGAAACCAATTAATTACTAAGTTATAAAGAGAGAGAAGAGAACTTCTCTTTCCTTCCCTAATCTTAAATAATTTTCTAAAGTAGGTTCATGTTTAGTTTCATTTAGGTGAATGTCTTAATTACATCTTTTAATCAATCTTAAGTTTAGATAAACCAATAAACAAACCAATTCAAAAAGAAATGTATTTTAAGATTAAATAAAATGAATAAAAATTCACATAACACACATTACTTCATTTCTTTCCCAACATATATAATATGGATATGGATGGGCCCTAAGCATATCTATACATACAAATGATAATAGTTAACACACTTTATGATGCATGCTAAGTAATCCATTTAAGAAAATTTAGAAGTTAAATATGCATGATTTTTTTTCTTAAGTAGAAAAGGTTTTCCTTATCTAAAATTTCACATACATACATGAAAGTAAGAAAGGCATAAGTAGTGTTACCATTGTTAACGGTGTAAGTATAAGACCTACTTAGGGCTACTTAAACCTCACAACCTCGGTTGTCCACTAATATACCACTTTCCTTAAGTACAAACATGTATATAAAAAGAAATAGAAAAGAAAGATGCAAAAGTTGTTTAATGAATTCATTTTGTTTATGCAATTTATGTATGTAAGTGTAACCCTTCTTAGGTGAGAATAGGGATGAATAGGGTATGGAATTAGGTGAGTGTTAGGTCTTTTCAAATGAACCTCTCACCAAAATTCTATTCAAAACTATGCCAACATAGAAAGAAAGGAAACCTATACTAAGCATACCTTTATAATATCTCACATGCAAGCTTATAATTAAAGTATAATAGCATACTTTTATTTGATATTTCATTTATAAGTTTTGAAAATAATTTGGATTTAGTAGTGATAATAGCCACTCATATTTTACTTTAGCCAACACATGCACATTTGACATAAAGTAAACAAATTTTATTTTAAAATTTGAAACATGAAATTATGAATGCATGAATCACATGACATACAACTTAACATGTTGGGAAAGATCCAAAGCAATGAAAGCATGTAAACAAACTCACTTTACTTAAATCCTAAAGACATTCTTAGAATAAGAAAATTTAGAATAAATCAAAGTGAATTTCAAAATAATTTTTTTATTTAGTTTGAAGTTTGATTTAATTTTGAAAAGGTGAGATGAGTTTTGTTCTAACCCATTCCCATGTGTTTCATATTTTTTTTTAATTTTTAGATAATTAGATCCATTTTAAGTGTTGATTAAGTTAAGTGGCTTAATTAACCCTTACCTACACCACCTTAGAAAAATTAACTAAGTGATTATGAGCCAATGAGATGACATAAAACCCACAAGGAATTTAAATTTTTAATGCACCTAATAATGAAAAGGCCTAATGTAATTTGGCTCACAATTAAAACTTAATTAAGCTAAGGGTTTAGCAAGTATTTTAAAACACTTTCACACATGTGAATTGGGATTTCTTTAATTAGACTTAGGCTATTAAACACCTAAGCATCTACCCAAGGTAGATTAATTAAGTTCTAAAACTTTTTTTTGAATTTTTGAAAATTGTTTAAGGATGATTAATGAGTTAACCCTTAATTAAGAGGGATTAAAGGAAGAAGAGGGGTTTAGGGAATAGCTTGGGAAATGCCCCAAAATTATTCCATAAAACCCCTACTCACTTGGATCTTAATCAAACTTAATCATAGGATAAATCCACTAATCACACCTTAATTATCCTTAATTACATGAAAGAGGAAATTATGGAATGACATAGCAATTTCCCCAATTAAGCCCTCAATAAATCTCAAGAAAATTAGGGGAGGCAGAGGTCATCCCCTAAAATGAACCCTAGAAATTTGAGATTAATTGATGACCTAATTAAAGGATAATTATCTAATTAAGATTTCCAAAGAAACTGAAATTCAGAGAAAGGGTAATTCAAAATCCATTAAAACCATTTTTTAAACATTCTAGATAAAATTATCTTTCATAGAATTTTTTTCTTTTATTTTTTTTATTTTTCTATGAAGAGTTATGAATTTTAGAAGTTATATGGATTAATTAAGAATTAATTAGGTATTTAACTAATCCTACTTAATCTCACTCACGCGGCGTATGGCGGCGATGGTTAACTTTACACGCATCGCCATGAGGTGTGACTTAAACATCACATCCCAAATGGCGGCGATGGCGCACGCACTAATATCGGTCATTCTATCAAAGATCGGATGGCTAAGGATTCACCCGTGATTTTTAAAAGGGTAAATAATTTACTAAATTAATGTGCTAAATAATCTCAGTCGTCCATCTAAAATGTGCGGATGGATGGCTGAGATGAGCCAAGTTCTTCCTTGAGGATCAATGGAGACCATCCATGATCTAAAGGGAGATCTGCGGCCTATCTAGCATGGAATCAAACAAAAATCAACCCACACCATTTAAGCACAATTACTAACCTATCCAATGGTTGATTTCTCATGCCATGAATCTTTCTTTCACAAAGGACCAACACCTATCAAGCTAAGTGGTCAAAAAATTCCATACCTCATCGGGTGATCACTGATCGATGATTGGGTGGTGGAGGCCCTGTTGAAATTCTAAGCCTTGAGATTAAGTGGATCAATGGAAACCAACTCCTCCTTGCTTGACTTTGATTGAATTGATCCTCTTCTTGCTATGGGAGCTCCAATGTGAGCTTGAGTGAGCTCGAATTGGTCCTTAGAAGAAGTGTGAAGGAATTTGAAGGAGATCAAGTGTATATGAAGTTAACAACTCACTCCACCTCCCTTATTTTTGCATTGTGCAAAATCAAGAAGAAGAATTCTAATCTTCTCTCAAGACCTTGGGAATGCTCTCTGATGATTGCTAAGAGTTCCTAAGCTTCAATCGATAGTGAGTTCATTCAAATTTCATTGAATTAGGGGGAGTATATCTCCCCCTATGGCAATCGGATGGTCGAATCATTCCTTATTATTTTGATCCAATTGCTAAGATTGGAGAGGTTGTTTTGATGATTTTCAGTATGCACATGGTCGGTTTGATTCCTTGAGTGGATTGTCAACTTCCCATGTGCTGAAATTGAGCTTAGGAGGGAATCTGAAAACTCAATTTCAAGCTAAGTGGTCGGGTTTGGTCTAGGGGCCAAATGGGCTGACCCAAACCATTGAGTTTGGTGCACCACTCATCACTAAGTCCCCTTGAGCTATTAGGAAAGCCTCAAGGGATTGTGAAGAGGGTATGACCAAAATACCCATGGACTAGGACAAAATTTGTTCTATGGCCTAGGGGTAAAATGGTCATTTTGCTATTTTCCACTTTTGATATGTTGGGTATGTGGACAAACTAGGTTTGGCTAAGTTTCATTGGATTTGGAATTCATTTGATATAGTTTGGCTCATGTTGACCCATTTAGGGCAAAATGGGTCAACTTGGGTCAAGTTGACTAATTGGTCAAATTAAGTCAAACCAAGGGTTGGGTCAAGTTCATATGACCATTTGAAATGTTTTGGTGCCTTTGGTTTGGTTCTATTTGGATTACATTTGGTTTTGGCTCATATGACTTCATTTAGATCAAATGAGTCAAGTTGACCTATTTGACCCATTTGACCTATTTGAGGTAGGTCAAGGGTATTTTTAGATTTTGTTAGTCATATGGAGGGGATTAGTATCTTTGTTTCCAATCAATTTGGGTTAAGTTTAATTTTGGCTCAACATGACCCCTTTAGGTCATGTTGGGTCTAAGGTCAATTGGGCTAGGTTGGGTCTAGTTGGCCAATTGAGGCTTTGGTCAAGTTCCATAAGTGATTTGGGATGGACTTGACCCATTGGTTTCAATCAATTTGGCTTAGATCAAGTTTTGACACATTTTGACCCTTTTATTTCAAAATGGGTCAACTGTCAAGTGGGCCAATTAGTCTAGGTTAGGCTCAAATGTTGGCTTGGTCAAGTTCAAACATAAGTCATGAGTGAACTTAGATCAATGGTTTCAATCAATTTTGCCTATGGTGGATTTTGGCTATGTATGGTTTTATTTTAGATTAAGTGTTGACTTGGTCAACTCTTAGGTTTGACTTGGTTTGACCCAATTTGATTGATTGATCATCCCATGATGATTGTTGATCATGATGAGAGAGATATATATGAGTTTGGTTCAATCCAATTTGGTTAGGATCAAAAGTTGGCTCATAAGGTACTTTAGGTAACTTTGGGTCAAGTGAGCTAAGGTCAAATGGTCAAAGCTTGATTTGAAGTTGATTGATCTTGTATATGGACTTATGATTGAAATATAAATCCATTTACAAGTGGTTTGAAGTCAAATGGATTTTGATCCATTTGAAAATTTCATATTCAAAGGAAGAATATGAAGGGGTCTTGGGTTTGATTTTTTATTTGGGTTTTGATTGTTTGATTGAGGTTTAGATTTATATATGAACTCATGATTGTAGGGATGATTGAACCATGAGAGAAAATCAAGAGTTTGGCTTGATTTGAAAGTGATTTGGCTAAGTTCAAGATTTTGACTTGAAAGACTTATATTAGATTTTGAATGGATTTGAGTTTGATTTTTGGAAATGGTTTTAATTGTTTGAATTTATATTTCATTTATATATGTGAATATAAATGAATATAAAATGATCATGAGAAAATTTCAAGGAGTTTAAGTGGTTTAATCATGATTTGGGTTAAATCCATTAAAGGGAATTTAAAGGATTTAAAGCAATTTTTTAATTTGAAATTTAATTTTTGGATTGATTTGATTTTTATATTTTCATTTATATGAGAATATAAATGAGAATAAATAAGTTTTGAGAAAATCTCATGAGTTTGAATAGGTTTGATCAAACTTTAGGTTAAATCCATTAATGAAAAATTAAGGGATTTAAGGGAATTTCATGGATTTTAAATTTGGAATTTAATTTGAGGGTTTGATTTGATTGAGTTATATTTACATTTCATTTATATATGAGAGTATAAATGAGAATATAATAAGTTTTAAGAATATCCCATGAATTTGAATTGATTTGATCAAGGTTTAGAGTTGATTTTGGCTAAGTCCTTTAATGGAAAATTAAAGGGACTTAAGAAAATTTTCATGAATTGATTTTGAATTTTGAATTTGATTTGGTGGGTTTAAATTTATATTTCATTATATATGTGAATATAAATGAGAATATAAATGGATCATGAGAAAATTTCAAGGATTTGAAGAGGTTTGAATCATAGTTTTAGCTAAGTCCTTAAGAAAGGGTTAAGGACTTAAGAATTTTTGATTAATTTTGATCATGGGTTTCAATCATATATTTCAATCATGGATTTCAATCATGGAATTGATTTGAGTTTTGGAGAAAATCAAATGATTTGAGTTTGACTTGAAAGAAGGAAAGTAAGAGCATTTAAGCTAAGAGTAGGAAGTTTTCCTACACCCAGGTATGACCTATTCTTATGGCTAACTCTTCTAAGTCTTTAGGGCTAGGGGAGTGTCCACCTAATCAATTGATGTGTCTTAAGACTGAGCTCTTAAAGTCAAGAGGATCTATGCTAAGATGGAGGTGTTGAGCTCATTCTAAAATAAAATCAGATCTATGCACTATCTTGATGAAGACTGGGCCGCTTGCTTTCCTTCATTGAGGAGATGTAAGTCGGAGAGATCAATGATGACCACTGATCATCATGGTCTCTTGGCCCATGATGTCTCACATGTAATCTCGCTCCAAATCCCTCAAAGTGGATAAGATGTGTATGATCCAGTTGGGGGAAGTTGGCTTGGTCCAAAACCAAATACATACCATGAGGGAAGGTGAAAAAAAATTTATGTGAACCGGCCATTTCAGAGCAACTATAAAAAGACTAAAAAATTGAGTTGTCGTTGTCATGGGAGAATCTACAATAGAAATGAGTTTGTATGATTTCTTTATTGATTTTTAATTTTAATTGAAAATTTGAACCCACATCAACAACTTGAAATTGTTAAGTGGGTTCAAATAGATTTGAGTGATTGAAAGAGGAATTTTGAATATGAATCAACTTCAACAAATTTGGGTATGTTGAAAGATGGATTCAAATATTTTGAGAAGGATGCTTCCATAGGTTCATGTTTGTTTGAATTTAGATTTTATGATTTGAGGACCCTTTCCTTTAACAAATTTGGGTATGTTAAAGTAATGGCCAATTGATTTTTATTTTTGATTGATGATTTTGGAATTTTACTTAGCAAATTTAGGTATGCTAAGTAAAGTGCTTGAAAGTGGTTGTTTCTTTTTGTGAATTGTTGTTTGATTTTAAAAATTTGAATTCCCACTTAGCAAATTTAGGTATGCTAAGTGAAGAACCAAGTGTGTTTTGTTTGATTTTTGAAAATAGGATTCTTAGCAAATTTGGGTATGCTAAGAAAATCCTAAGGTGTTTCATTTGTTTGGAATATTTTGATTTTTTTTTGAAAGAGTAGGATCCTTAGCAAATTTGGGTATGCTAAGGAAATCCTAAGTGTTTCATTTTTGTTTTGATTTGATTGAAAGTGGACTTTTGAAATATGGTATACTAAATGAAGTTCCACTTAATTTTTGGGAAATTCACTTAGCAAATTTGAGTATGCTAAATGAAATTTCAAAAGATGTGTTCAAAATTTTGTTGTGTGTTTGTTTTGAAAATGGAAACTTCTCTTTAGTAAATTTGGTATGTTAAGGAATGAAGTTCCAAAGGTTCTTAAAAATTCTTAGTTTTAACTTTGAAGACTTCACTTAGCAAATTTGGGTATGCTAAATGAAGTTCCAAATGTGTTTTGAAAATTTTTGATTTTGGATTTGGAAACTTCACTTATAGGGTATATGCTAAAATGAAATTCCAAAATGTGTTTGAAAATTTTTATTTTGGTTGGAAACTTCACTTAGCAAATTTGAGTATGCTAAATGAAGTTCCAAAATGTTTTGAAAATTTTGATTTTTTAATTTGGATACTTAGCAAATTTGAATATGCTAAATGAAGTTCCAAATGTTTTTTGAAAATTTTTGATTTTGGTTGGAAACTTCACTTAGCAAATTTGCTAAAATGAAGTTCCAAATGTGTTTTGAAAATTTTTTATTTTGATTTGGAAACTTCACTTAGCAAATTTGGGTATGCTAAATGAAGTTCAAATGTGTTTGAAAATTTTGATTTTGGTTTGAGACTTCACTTAGCAAATTTGAATATGCTAAATGAAGTTCCAAATGTGTTTTGAAAATTTTGATTTTGGTTGGAAACTTCACTTAGCAAATTTGAGTATGCTAAATGAAGTTCCAAATGTGTTGAAAATTTTTATTTTGGTTAGAAACTTCATAGCAAATTTGAGTATGCTAAATAAAGTTCCAAATGTATTTTAAAATTTTTGATTTTTTGATTTGAAAACTTCACTTAAATTTGAGTATGCTAAATGAAGTTCAAATGTGTTTGAAAATTTTTTTTGGTTTTGATTTGGAACTTCACTTAAAATTTGAGTATGAAATGAGTTCCAAATTTTTTTTAATTTTGAAGGATTGAACTTCATTAAAATTTGGTATTAAATAAAGTTTCAAATGTGTTTTGAAAATTTTTATTTTTTATTTTGAGACTTCATTTTAAATTTGAGTATGCTAAATGAAGTTCCAAATGTGTTTGAAATTTTTTTTAGAAATATGATTGTTATTTAATTTTTTGAAAGAGGACTTCATTCAACAAATTTGGTATGAAATCAATGATTTTAAATGAAAATTTTGTTTTTATGTGATTATTGCATTTTTTGAAAGAATTCAACTTAATCATATGTGGGTATATATTTAAATGAGATTTCAAATGATATCATTTTAGTTGAATGAAATCTTCATTCAATAAATTTGATAAATGAAGATGTTCATTATGCTTTGAAAATTTTAATTTATTTGAAAATAAAACTTTCATTCAATAGTTAGTGTGATGGAAAGTTCATGTGCTTGAAATTTTTTTATTTTGATTTTGACTTTTGGAAAGATGATTGTTCATTTTATTTTTGAAAATTAAATCTTCATCAAAATAAATTGAAGGAAGATGTACATTTGTGCTTTTGGAAAAGATTGTTTTATTTTTGAAAATACCTACATGTAACAATTATGGGAATGGTTAATATGGGTGATTTAAGAAAATTTTATAATGTGTATTTTTGAAAGAGTGCTTTTTGAAAAGCAAAGTTCTTATGAAAAAATTATTTTTCTTTTATTATTTTAAGAACTTTCCTTATCATAAAATGATGGAGGAAGTCTTTAAATATTTTCTTTTATTTAGATCTTTTTTATTTTTTTCATTGGAGAACCCCTTTTAAGACCTCTATGGAATGATATCCTAAAACCTAAGGATGTTGGCTAACTTAACTTAAGGATGAAATAAGGTAAGTGCCAACAGAAAGAAAGATAGTCTCGGATTCATACCAAAGTATAAATCTACTATTGATATTTGAAGACAACGATCATTTACCAAAGATGGAGAGAGGAACCATCCCCAGAGTGCTTAAAATCTGGGTTAGAAAAAATTTTTATAATCGCTTCCATCTTGTGGAGAAGAGAAAGAATATAAAATTCATCTTTTTTGGGACATAGATCCATGATGTGCTTATTTAGGTGATACATCATCAAGAATAGTGTACTATCTCTGAAGATAGAAATCTCCCTTTAATGGACATAATCACCTCAATAAGGACTCTAAGAGTTGTCTACATATATCGATTCCTTACTTTACATGGAAAAAAAAAGCATGATTTATTTTAAATTGGGTTTGTTAAGTTCCTATGAGCAAGCCCCATAGTTAATTACATCTTAAGGAATGGATTCCTTAAAAAATCTCGATTAAGGTAAATGATCGTTATCTTCGAAGATTTCAATAGGAAAGGACTATCAATCGATTGGTTCATTTTTAAAGATCAAATGAGATTGATCAAAGGAAGGGAGTTATTATCAAAGCCAAAAGAAAGATAAGCAGGACATACCCATGATGCTAGAAAACCTAGCAAGCATCTCAAACTATCATATATTTAGGCTTTACATTTTTGAAATTGATTTAATTTGTTTGAGTTGCATTTTTCATCAGAAATTTAGGACTTATGATTCCATAACATAAGGTTATGAAAATACCTAAGAGGTGAGGAATTATGCTTATGGCCCAAAAGGGAAAACAACCTAACTCTAGGGAGCTTTGGTGAGGGGCCAAGCAAAAATCTAAGATGAAAATGGGTATTTGGTTTGCCTTGAGAGAGGACAAACCAGACTTGGACTTACAACACGGGGTGGCAACTTACTCCTCTAATTTTAAAGATGTGTAGGCAAGTCTTATGATTATGCAAGATAGCTAGGCTGTTATTTATTTAGAAAGAGACTAAGTCCTTAAACTCACTCCCTAAAGAGACTAGATCATGTAAGGACATGCTTCAAATGACCTAAATCTAATGCAATTCAAATTTCATTTTATTTTCATTTTTGGATAATTATTTTGACTCATAATAGGATTCATATGATAATGCATGAGAAATAACATTATTGGCCAAAATCAGGAGAAGAGGAGGTGTATTTCCACCATGGCCCTTAAAGGTCGACCAGTTTCTCACGGCAAGGTGGAAGCCCTTGATCAAGAATAAAATAAGATTTTGTGCATGATATTGTATAAAAGAAATACTCATCCATAAGGGTTACTAATTCTTTTATCTTAATTTTAAACCTAAGCTTTAGGTGAGGTTATGAATTCTTTATTTTTAATTTTGAGTTGTTAAGTTTGGTAAAAGATTTATTTTTTCCTAAAAGCCTAATCCACATCGAGGCCATACATAAAGTAAGAAAGAAATTAGGAAAATATGACACTTAATGCACAAGTTAAACAAATCATCAATCAATTTATAAAAGCTAAAAAAGAAGAGAAGTTTGTGTGGGTACCCAAATCCAAAATAATAAATTGGGTGGCCGAGCTCTACCCTTATATAACCCAGATTACAAATGAATTAAATTACAATTAAGCAAGTAATTCATTATTATGGGAGTCTTCAAGCTTCATTTCTTCATTCTTCTTTTCTTCTTTCTTCTTCTTTCTTCTTTCTTCTTTGGTTCCTTCTTTTGGATGGTTGGAAGGTGGATGCTCCAAAGGCTTCACATGGTGCACATGAATGGGATCTTATGACCCGATGCTCATCTAATCCCATAACAATCATTCCAAAATCCTAATTTCATAAATTTATATGAAAAGGAAAAGAATGGAAATCTAATTAACACTTGCAAAATGGAGATTAGCTAAAACAAACCACACAAATCCCAAGCATGTATATTGAACTTATCACCCCACACATGGGTGACTAATTCCATCTGGCCTATTAGATTATGCTTAGGGGTAAAAGCACCTGCATAGCAAAAGCATTTATATTTTTATTTATTAAGTGCCCCTTAAGCATAATCCCCTGTAGAAAATAATGGTTAGACTAAGATCGCCCTACCATTCATTCTACGCACATACATCCTAACATCTAGTCTAAAACATATATCACAAAATAAAATAAACATCAAATCATGCACCGCCCTAACCTAAAGTTAGAAGTGGTGACTTAGGCTAATGTGTGTGCTTTGGAGGTTTGTGTGGTATGCTTAGCTATGGCTTTAAGTTAGAATTTTCTAAGTGTGAAGCATGTTCAACTTAGAGGAGGGTTTCATTTAAGTGATTTAATTATTTTGGGTTGATTTTATTTTATGTTTTGATTAGATTTGAATGAATCCTACAATTAATTATTAAGTTATAAAGAGGGAAAAGAGAACTTCTCTTTCCTTCCCTAACCTAAATAATTTCTAAAGTAGATTCATGTTTTTGGTTTTGTTTAGTGAATGTTTTGATTAAGTGTTTTAATTAATCCTAAGTTTAGATGAACTATAAACAAACCCATTCAAAAAGAAAGATATTTTTAAGATTAAATAAAATGAACCAAATTCACAAAACATATATCACTTCATTTCTTTCCCAACATGTATAATATGCATATGAATGAGTCCTATGCATATCTATACACACAAATGGGAATGTTTAATACACTTTATCATGCATGATAACCAATTCATTTAAGAAAATATGAAAGTTTATGATGCATGATTTTCATTAAGTAGAAAATAGATTTCTTATCCATTTTTCACATGCACACATGAAAGTAAGAAAGGCATAAGTGAGTGCGTCATTGTTAACAGGGGTATAAGGTACAAGACCTACTTAGCTACTTAAAGCCTCACAATCCCAGAGTTGTCCAGACTAATATACCACTTTCCTTAAATACAAACATGTGTACAAAAGAAATGAATGGAAAAGAAAGAATACAAAAATTTGTATTTGTTTATTTATTTGGTTTATGCAATTTATATGTGCAAGCATAGGTATCCTTCTTAAGTGATAATATAGGAATGAATAGGATATGGAATTAGGCAAGTGTTAGGTTCTTTTCAAATGAACCATACATCTTACCAAATCCTATTCAAAATTATACTAAAAGAGAAAGGAAGGAAAGCCTACACTAAGCACATCCTTATATATTACTCACATGTAAGGTTATAATTAAAATATAAGTAGCACACCTTAAATTTTGATAATTGATTCAAAAAAATTTTGAAAATAATTTGAATTTAGTAGTGATAATAGCCACTCATATTTCTACTTTAGCCAACACATGCAAATTTGACATAAAGTAAATATTTCCATTTTGAATTTGAATTTTGAAAAGTATGAATGCATAAAACCACATGACACACATATTTAGCATGTTGGGGAAAGAACTAAAGCAATGAAAGTATGTAAACACATTTACTTTAATTCAATCCTAAAGATAATCTTATGAAATAAGAAAGCTTAAAATAATTCAAAGTTCATTTAAGATGATTTTGGTTTAAATTTGAATTTGATTTAATTTTAAAAATATGAGTTGAGTTTCCTATTTCTAACACATTCCCACATGTGTTTGATATTTTTGTTTAATTTTTAGATGATTAGATTCATTTTTATATTTTAATTTGGTTAAGGTATGAATTAAAGTAAACCTACGCCACCTTAGCATAGTTAACCAAGTAATTATGAGCCAATGAGATGACATAAAACCTCACAAGGAATTTAAACTTGCAATGCACCTAGTGAGAAAAGGAACTAATGCAATTTGGCTCATAATTAATGGTTAATTAAGCTAAGAGATTTAACTTAAGTAATTTCAAAACACCCCTTCACACATATGAATTGAGTTTTGATTTTCTTAATTGAACTTAGGCACTTAAACACCTAAGCATCCACCCAAAGTAGATTAATTAAGTTTTGAAAGGTTTTAGAATTTTTAGAAATTAATTAAGAGAGTAATTAATGAATTAACCCTTAATTAAGAGAGGATTTAGGAAAGAAAAGGGGTTTAGAGAATAGCTTAGGGGAAATGCCCCAAAATTATTCCCTAAGCCTCCTATTCATTGGATCTAACCTTAATCAACTCCAAGGAGAGATTAAAACACTAATCAAATCTTTAATTATCCTTAATTATATTAAGGGAGTAATTAGAAAATATATTTACAATTCCCCCAATTAAGCCTTCAATAAATCTCAAGAAAATTAGGGGAGGCAGAAGTCATCTCCCAAAACATACCCAAGAAGTTTGGGATTAATCGGAAGATTAATTAAGGAGTAATTAGCAAAATAATATTTCTTTAAAACCCAAAATCAAAGAAAAGTATAATTCAAAATCCATTGAAATCATTTTTAAAATATTCTAGATTGAATTATCTTTCCATAGAAATTTACCTCACATTTTTTCTAAATTTTATTGAGGGAGATATGAAATTTTTGAAGCTTAGAAGATTAATTAATTAATTAAATCCTTAACTAATCTCCTTAGCTCACAGCACGACATGTGGCGGCGGTCGGTAGCGCTTTACAGCGTCGCGTGTGGGGTTATACATCCATCACAAAGGTGGTGGCGGAGGATGCTTTGATCCCATTTTGATCAAGGATCGGCGAGGATCATCCGTGGTTTCTAAAGGGATAAATGATTTATAAAATGTGCATTTAATCTCGGCCGTCTATCCAAAATGCACAGATGGATGGCCAGGATTCTTCCTGTTCTTCCCTGAGGATCAATGGAGACCGTCCATAATCTAAGGGAAGATTCGAGCTTGATTGAGCTCGGATTGGGACAAGACTTTACCCACACCATCTTAAGCTAATGACAAGTCTATCCAATAGTGGAATTCTCATGCCATGAACATTTATTTTACAAAGAACCAACACCACCTTAGTCTAAGGGTCGAAAAATTCCATACATCGTCGGAGGTGATCACCGGCACTCAAACTCGATGAGGTAGCTTTGTCTAGTGGAGATGAAGCCCTATTGAAAGTTTCAAGCCTTGAGGTTGAGTAGATCTCTCTATGGACCAACACCTCTTCTCCTTGCTTACGATTTTGATCCAATTCAACCTCTCCTTGCTTTGGGAACTTGAATGAGAGCTTGGGTGCACTCGACTTGATCCCCTGAGGGAGCGTGGAAAGATAATTGGAGTGGATTTGAGTGAAGAGGAAGTTGAGGATTCAATGGAGCTCCTCTATTTTCAAAGGAAGAAACCAAGAAATGCTCTTTTCAAATCCCTCCTAGGAAGCTTAGGAATGCTCTCTGATGGCTCCTAACACTCACTAGAACTCAATCGATAATGAGGGTGTTCAATTCAAATGGAATTAGGGGGAGTATATCTCCCCCTATGGCAATCGGATGGTTGAAGCTCTCTTTGCCATTTTGATCCAATTGTCCATAATGGGAAGACTGTTTGGGTTGTTTGAAGTTTGCACATAGTCGGTTTGAGCCAAGGAGTGGATTAGCAACCTCCCATGTTCTTCAAATCAAGTGGAGGGAGGTTTTAGAATTGGCCAATTTGAGCTAGGGGGTCGATTTTGGCCTTGGGTCCATTTGGGTTGACCCAAAACCATTGGGTTGGGTGCACCACTCTCCATTGGGTCCACTTGACTATTAGGAAGGTATCAAGTTGATATGAAGAGGGCTTGACCAAATTACCCATGGATTTGACAAAATTTATTCTATGGCCTAGAGGTAGAATGGTCATTTTGCTGATTTTTGAATTTGAATATGTTGGGTATGTTGAGAAAATAGGCTTGGCCAAGTTTCATTAGATTTGGAGTTCATTTGATAAGGTTTGGCTCATGTTGACCCATTTAGGTCAAAATGGGTCAAGTTGACCAATTGGTCAAATTGGGTCAAACCAAGGGTTGGGCCAAGTTCATATGACCATTTGAAATGTTTTGGTGGCTTTGGTTTGATTCAATTTAGTTTAGTTTTGAATTTGGCTCATATGACTTCATTTAGGTCAAATGGGTCAAGTTGACCAATTTGACCTATTTGACTTATTTGAGCTAGGTCAATGGTAGGTTTAGGTTTGGTTAGATATATGGAGTGGACTGGTATCTTTGTTTCCAATCAATTTTGGTTAAGTTTGAATTTGGCTCAACCTGACCCCTTTAGGTCAAGTTGGGTTCAAGGTCAATTGGGCTAGGTTAGGTCTAGTTGGGCAGTTGAGGCTTTGGTCAAGTTCAACAAGTGATTTGGAATGAACTTGACCTATTAGTTTCAATCAATTTGACTTAGATCAAGTTTTAACACATTTTGACCCTTCAGGTCAAGTTGGGTCAACTAGGGTCAAGTGGTTAATTGGGCTAAGTTAGGCTCAAATGTTGACTTGGTCAAGTTCAAACATAGTTCATGAATGAACTTAGATCAATGATTTCAATCAATTTGGCTTATGGTGAATTTTGGCTATGTTAGGTTTCATTTTGGCAAAGTGTTGACTTGGTCAACCCTTAGGTTTGACTTGGTTTGACCCAATTTGGTTGATTGATCATCCCATGATGATTGTTGATCATGATGAGAGGCATAGGTGAGTTTGATTCAATCAAATTTGGTTAGGATTAGAATTTGGCTCATAAGGGTACTTTAGGTCGCTTTGGGTCAAGTGAGCCTAAGTGGGTCAAATGGCTTGGTCAAAGCTTGATTTGAGTTTGATTGAACTTGTATATGGACTTATGATTGAAATATAAATCCTATTGCAAGTGGTTTGAAGTTAAATGGGTTTTGATTCTTTTGACAATTTCATATTCAAAGGAAGAATATGAATGGATTGAGGTTTGATTTTTGAATTGGATTTTGGTTAAGTGATTGAAGTTTGTATTTATATTTGGATTCATGATTGTAGGGTTGATTGAATCATGAAGAAAAATCAAGAGTTTGGCTTGATATGAAGTTGATTTAGCTAAGTTCAAGATTTTGACTTGAAAGGCTTAGGTTGAATTTTGAATGGATTTGAGTTTGATTTTTGGAATTGGTTTTGATTGTTTGAATTTATATTTCAGTTATATATGTGAATATAAATGAGAATATAAATGAGTAATGAGAACATTTCAAGGATTTTAAGTGATTTGATCATGGTTTAGGCTAAGTCCATGAAGGAAAACTTAAAGGACTTAGGAAAATTTGGAGTTTGAAGTTTAAATATTTGAATTTAATTTGGTTGGTTTATATTTATATTTCATTATATATGTGAATATAAATGAGGATATAAATGAGTTATGAAAAAATCTCATGAGTTTGAATTGATTTTATCATGATTTAGGCTAAGTCCATGAAGGAAAACTTAAAGGACTTAGGAAAATTTCATGAATTGATTTTGAATTTTGAGTTTAGTTTGATTGGCTTGAATTTATATTTCATTTATAAATGTGAATATAAATGAGAATATAAATGGATTATGAGAAAATCTCATAAGTTTGAATTGATTTGATCATGATTTAGGCTAAGTCTTTGAAGGAAAACTTAAAGGACTTAAGAAAATTTCATGAATTAATTTTGAGAATATAAATGGATTATAAGAAAATCTCATGAGTTTGAATTGATTTGATCATGATTTAGGCTAAGTCCATGAAGTAAAACTTAAAGGACTTAGGAAAATTTCATGAATTGATTTTGAATTTTGAGTTTAGTTTAATTGGCTTGAATTTATATTTCATTTATATATGTGAATATAAATGAGAATATAAATGGATTATGAGAAAATCTCATGAGTTTGAAATGGTTTGATCATGATTTTAGGTTAAGTCCTTAAGAGGGAAATTAAGGACTTAAGAAAGATTTGAACTTAGGAATTTCATTTATGGGTTTCAATCATGGATTTCAATCATGGGTTTCAATAATAAATTTTAATCACATGGAGTTGATTTGAGTTTGGAGAAAATCAAATAAGATTTATTTGGAGTTTGACTTGAAGGAAGGAAGGTGAGGAATGGTTCAAGCTAAGCGTAGACAAATTTTCCTAACACTCCTAAGGCATGATTTATTCCTATGGCTAACTCTTCTAAGTATCTAGGGCTAGGTTGAGTGTCCAATTAATCACTAGATGTATCTTAAGACTAAGGAACTCTTAAAGTCTAAGAGAAGTCCTATGTCTAAGATGGAGGGGTTGAGAGCTCATTCTAAAAATGAGATCAACACTCCTTTAGGTTATATTTGTTGTTTTTTTTTCAATGATGATTCTTGAGGTTTACTTGACATAACTAGATTCCATAAATTAACCTCTATAATAAAATTTAAAAAAACAAACTTTTGATCTCCAAAGTTTTCTAAATTGCTAGCATGGATTAAAGGCAATATATATAAAAAATGTTGAAATTATTATATCCCTTACAACCTTAACCAAAAAGAAATTCTAAGTGCAACATATAATGCTAGCTGACCCCATTAATTATACTAAATTGGGAAAGCGTAAATCAACTTATCTTGATCTTCACTTAGTAAGTACATTATGGCATCATTTTTCTTAGCATTAGGGGCAGACCTATCTTTAGGTGAGGGTGGGTAAATGCCCACACCATCAAATTTTTTTTCACTTTTAAAAAAAATTTTAATTTTTTGTATTTTTTTCAATCCTCAATTTGCATTTTGTACAATCAACCTCTCCCAAAAAAAAACTATTTAATCCATTACTACTTAATTAAAATAAAACTCTACATGTTTAATAATCTTGTTCGCTTATATTTTTTTTTTTATAAATTTGATGATATTATTTTACTAATTATTTATATTTTCTCAAAAAAATATATTTAATTTATGTATTTTTTAATTTTTTAATTATTACATTATTTAATTATTTAAAAATTTTGTCCATCTTGAAAAAAAGAGCTAGATGTGCCCCTGCTTAGAACAATGAATCGAGACAATGCAAGGAACTAAGATAATGGTGTTATAGTTATTAAAATTGCTAGATTACCTTGCTAATATTATCGTATGGAGTTAACATTACTGATAAGAATCGATAGTATTTATATTACAATATATCCTCATTGCCAAGAAAATTACCCTTTATTATGTTTTCTTATTGCTTTCTTCTTGGTATTTATATAATAATGAGAGGAAATTTTTAATTTAAGCATGGTTTAAAATTTAATTAGTTAATTAAGTATCTTAAAAAAATTTAAACATAGGTATAATTGCTTAAAGCGACTTACGTAGGCTCGTGGTAGGCGACCGAGGCATGCGCTGCGCCTAGGTTGGGGTTCTGCTTAACTAGCTTTGAAGCATCTAGTCTCCCGTTAAACCAGTGACTAGCTCTATAACGTCAAAAGCTAGTCGTCCATTTAACAGATGACTAGCTTAGGTCATCAAAACGGGGTCTGATCGGTCCCATTCGCAAGCCCCCCGTTTGTGACCAGTCCAACGACCCGTCCCGTGTTTTTGTCCGTTTGCTGAGAAACTGAGCAATTGAGGCTCCCCGATTGGCCTTCCCACCTGCTGACATCCTCCGCCGATGGTTCGACCGCCAAACATTGCCGGATAGCCATGCTCCCTTGACCAGCATCTGCTCGACAGCAGTTTGAAGCCTATTTCCTTGGTCAACAGTCGCATTCCCTATGTCCGTCAGCCTTCCTCTTCATCTGACAGCCCGAGGAACCCAACATTGGCTTCCGGCGGCTCCATTGCTTTAAGGAAAGTTTCAGGCGACGCTTCTAGCAGCTCTGTTGCTTTTAGTGAAGTTTCCAGCAGCTATTCGCATTGCACATTATCGCCGATCTTCGTAAACACACGATAAATCTCTAATTTTTTCATTTGTAATTGATTAGATTATATGCATTGTTAGAATTTGGTTTAGGGTTTTAGCTTAGGGATTGGAGTTGTGGTTTAGAGATTTGAGTTGTAATTTTGGGTGATCGCCATTAAAAGTGTGAACGCGTTTAAGATATGTCGGTCTATTATTCAAAATGATTGTGAAATAGTTTGAGATGATATTAGTAGGATTCGCTTGGATGGTTGAAGTGAAGGAATGCATTTATTTGTATGCGTTCAAAAAAATTTGAGATTAGCATTTGGCCTATTGCGGTTGGATGGAGATCGATGCTTAGGTGGATGATTGGCTTAAGTCTTACAGATAAAATGCAAAATGAATATATTCGTGAAAATGTTTGAGTAGCTGTAATGATGGATAAGATTAGAGCCAATCGTCTTAGATGATTTGTTCACATTATGTGTCGATTGAGTTAAATATCATTTGGTTTATGTGGTTTGTACTTTATATAAATTTGTTTGTGTAAGATATTTCTAAATTTGTGTAATCCTAATGTGATTGATTATATTTTAGATATTTAAATCACCTCAACTCATCCTGTCAAGAATGAGTAGAGTGTTGGTTTTGTTGATCATATTCTACAGAGGCGAACTAAGTGTCGATTACCAGTTCATTCCAAGTTATGTGGGTGGTCGAAATCGTCCAATTAAGGTTCTGCGGCACAACACCTTATTGGATTTGAAACAAAGAATTATGAGATCGCTGCACATTGATTCAAAGCATCACACAGTTAGTATGACATGTTGCTATCCGGTGGGTAACGGATTTACAGCGTCAGTTATTTTTGATGATGAAGTTTGTGACGTTATACTGGACGAAGCTTCTCGTCAAACATTAGTGTTGTATGTGGGAGTCGAAGATGTTAATGTTGCATCGGTATCAGCTGATCTAGTGTTGAGGCCAGTAGATATACTATCGACCCATACACAGGATTTCATTACACCTGCTCCTTTGATGACACAGGATTTACTGGTTGCCCCAACATATCCTCCCACTACTTACTATCCCAGGCACCTGTGGAGCACATATATATAAGTATTCACATAAATATTCTCCTAAATTCAATATGTTGCGTACCTAGTTGAGGCTAATTTTAAATATTATTTTTCATGGTTAAAGCATCTTCGGGACATCTTTCATGCCATTTACCATATAAGCATGAGTTACAAGGAGCTGTAGATAGATAAGAGGTGCTATGCAGTGACTTGAGGCTACATATATCATGACACATTATAGGAGGAGCTCTGAGGGTGTCTCACAGCATGACTGGGATGTCGGACCATCTACATATGTTGATCTAGATCTTCTTACGTACCAGCCTAGTTTTGAGTCACAGCCGCCTTTCTTCCCATCATAGGACTATCCTACGCAGACTTCTGAAGATCCTGCATTGGAGGGTCACCATCTGCTGCGTGATCGTCCACCGTGCACCTGATCAGTATACACCTAGGAGTGGTGCGATTTCATGCAGACGACGGAGACGTTAGTTGTTTAGGATAGTGTGTCCTGTGTGTTTGTAGTACATATATTCATTTATGTTTTATTTTTCTTTTTGTATTGTACTATAGTAGAAGTTTTATTTCTCTATATTGTAATCTTATGTCTTGGAACTTTATTGTATTGCACTATTTTGGTAATCCTTTATGTGTTTGGACACAAGTAAAAGCTCTAGTATACATATCCTTGATGACCTAAATATGCCCAATATTAACACTCTTTTCTACAATTCTCCAAAAACGTCTCTTGGAACTTTATCACATACTTTCTCTAAATCAATAAATATCATATTTAGATCCTCCTTCCTCCCACTATAATATTCCATCAAACCTTTTAACAAATGTATTGCATATATAGTAAGAACATCCATAACATAAAGCACAAAGATAATGGCTTAAAGCCAATCCTTGATATAATCCAACTGAAATAGGAAAATATATTGTTAATCCTCTTTGTGTTTGGACACAAGTAATAGCTCTAGTATACATATCCTTGATAACTTGAATATGCCCAAAATTAACTCCTCTCTTTTCTACAACTCTCCAAAAAACTTCTCTTGGAACTTCATCACATGCTTTCTCTAAATCAACAAATATTATATGTAAATCTTCTATACTTCTCCCTAAACCTCTTAACAATCAACTAAAAAATGTTAGAGTGGCTTTTTAGCAGGCGAGACTACAAAAGCTAATTCTTGTTTAATAGGCGACTAGCTCCTGTATCAAAAGGGTCGAGTGCTTCGCCACGTCAATTTTGATGTGGCAAGTTAGTCGCCCTTTTAGAGGCGATTATATCTATATCTAAATTTTTTTAAGATACTTAATTAACTAATTAAATATTAAATCATACTTAAATTAAAAATTTGCCCTAATAATGATTATGCTAGCACTCTAGTTAATTAAGATATAACATTTCATAATTTCAAACATGGCATGAGTGCCTTTACTATAAATCTTCATCTTAGTCTCATCTCAATAGCATTTGTATCATCTACTAGTGCATGTTTTTCATCTTAATTGGCAGACATCTCAACGATCCACTCTCTCTCAATTAGTTCTCAACTCATCGCTCTGATCTTGATGCCCGCCTTGATCATAATGGACACTAGTAATATACTATTCTATTAGTGTTCAAATCGTGCTCTCAATCGATGCTTTCTCCCTAATCTTGCTCAATGCTTGATGGTTGACACTTGAAGAATGATCACTTTGATCTCATTAGCCCCACTCAGCACTTTTCATACGCCAATTTATCTTTTTATTTGATTTATTTTCTCTCAGAATCCATATCTCAATAATGATTATAACCCAACACGTCTTCACATCTTTCCCCCTCAATAACCCAGAGTAATGACAGGTGATGACCATGGCTAATACAAAAACCAAAAAAAAAAACAACTCTTTTCATGGGACAAGGTCCCCAACATCCATTCCACAAACTAGCCAAAATAATCTCTTTTCGCCAGCTCTAAGTCATTCTTAGACTTCCTCGGTGAGAGAGGAAGAATGCTAGCTCTTCACTCATAGCCTTTGTGCCCAGCTATGACTGACCAATCTACAATGGCAGGCTTGAGTCAAACAGAGCAATATAATTTATCCCATTCTGAACACATTGAATCAGTTCTCACCCATATATTTGATTGAGAATAAATAATAATATTTTTTATTTTATATTCAGTTGAAGAGAAATTGAGTTTTTATTTCTGATGAGAAGCTAATTTTTGAGCTGATAGCTTCATAAAATTTTTGAGCTGATAGCTTCGATCAGTGGGTAGGTGAAATCTTAGGAGAAAGATATAAGACTAATATAAAACAATATTAACATAGATAAAAAAAGGTTTTTTAAACCTTAATTCATATTTTTTATGATAATATAACAATTTGATAACCACCGTTCGATCCGCTCACAAACAATCCCACCCTTCCATTCCCTTCCACATACACTTCACCACTTCTCAAATAAGCCTTATTCTGAAGAGTCTCACCATTTCAACTTAGCAGGAAAATACTGCAACAAAAAATCCAAACACAAAACGTGATATTAACAATAAATTTCAGATAAAATTAAGTTTTCAGAGACAATAATATAAACATTCACCTTCTCAATGAGAGAAAGGTAGTATGGTTTCACCTTCTCCACATCAATCCTAACCTTGCTTTTACTATAGAGATCATATTTGCTGCACATAGAAAATAATAATAATAATTTATTTGTGTTTAATTTTTGTTTTTTGTTTTTTTTTAGCCATGAGGAAAATTCAGGCATATAGATTTGCAATTAATTAAAATAAACAATAAATGTATTTAAAAATAGGTAATTTTGGTATTTTACTTGAATACATGCAGCCATTTTAGGTTCTCCTTGTCTTCCTCATTCATCAAGTATGTGTAAGCTCCAAATCTATGGAGTGCTGCATAAAAAAAAAGACAAAATTTGAAAACTTGTTTAGTTCCCAACAAAATGATCAGATTCTCTCTCTCTCTCTCTCTCTCTCTCTCTCTCTCTCTCTCTCTCTCTCTCTCTCTCTCTCTCAAAACAGAACAAAAACTCTGTTAAATAAGAAACTTACGATAGAAAGAATGGTATCTAATAATGAAAAGAGCAGCAGAAGGCAGAGTAGACTTGTTCTCCTTTGCCACCTATGATTAATCATTTATTAGAAAAAAAAAATTAAAGAGAGCACTGATATAATATAAATAAATAAATAAAAATTACTGTTAACTGATTTCAAATTTAGTAATATCTGATGTGAATTGAATGCATTTCATTTTCATGTTACTGTACTGGTAAATAATTTTGAAAAGAATATATTATTTTTCATTCTCATAATTTAAATATTAATTTGCCTCTAAATTTATTATTTAATATTTTTATATGCAATATTTTATGAAAAATAGGCATTTACCAGATACATATAATCATCATGGCCCCATGACATAAGCACATTGTCAAGGCCACAGCCTTCAGAATAAACTCCAAACTTGGTATTGTAAATGGGATTGTAATAGTCTGCGTTCCCTTCAAAAAACTGAAATAATTGAAATTTAATTTTTTGTGAGCATTATTTTAAAAAAAATTTTAATAATTTCTTCAGAACATAAAAATTATATTCGAAATATCACTTTAAAGTATGGGTTAAAGGACCTTGTGGTGCACGTTAGACTCATCGAAAGCACAGCCGACAGGGAAAGTATCACCTGCATAATATATTCAATTGTTTAGGTGCTTCCTGCAAAGTGAAAATATGTTTTCTGCCATGGTTTTATTTTTCGTGGTTCTCAAACAAGTAACAACACAAAGAAACCCTAAACCAATACAAGTGAGAATAAAATAATCCCCAAAAAATTATAAATAATAATATTATTATTAATAATAAAGAAGCCCAAAATCAAAATATATATATATTCATACATAGCTTTAGCTATTGACCATGATTTTTTGAAAGTAGTAAAAATCAAATATTTAAAATTTAATTAGTAGGGATTATACTCACCAACAACTGCCCATTGAGGAAGCTCACCAAAACTAGGATGAAGAAGAACCTTTCCAAGATCTGAAATTCAAAAAAAAACATTAATATTGATATTGAAAATAGCAAAAAAAAAAAATTACATACCAACCACACAAGTCTTATGTATTTATAAATATAACACTTAAGTTTTAATATATAAATATATATATATATATATATATAATATTTTAATCTTTAATATCACAATAAATATGTCATCATCACTCATTTTTTTTAAGTGAAATACAACTTTATAAATATAGAAAAGTATTAGATAGTTAATGCATATGATATGCATGTAAATCTTTCAAAAAAAAAAAAAAATCTCAACATGCTAAAAAAAATTTTAAAAAAAAATCATAAAAATTTCTTCAATAATATAAGTACCATGAATAAGGCCAGTCAAATGAAGCCAATCTTCATTCGGATAATCCTTCCTGATAGCCTCAGCAGTCTGCAACAGATGCTCAATCTGAGGCTCATCAAGATCAGGATCACTGTCGTCGACAAACTCATTAAGCAATTCAATGCATTCCCATATGCTCATCTCAACCCTGTTCAGCTTCCCATACTCCTCCCTCATCCTCTTCACCTAAACATAAATCAAACAATTTTATCAGAGACCATACATTCAAACTTCAGTTCATGAAACGAAACTTCTGAGAACAAACGAGCGATCTCTTACAAAGGCATAAGACTGATGACTGTGATTAGAGCGATAGAATGCTTCAACCGTCTTCTTCCTCTCAGATTCAGCATTGTAATCCCTGATATATTTCAACGAATCAGCACGGAATCAAATGGATAAGCAGAAGAAAACAGTGAGCCATTTATTAAATGAAGAACCTGAAAGTCTGGCCGAAGGCGTTTGTTTCTGGAACTGAGAAACCTCCGTCTAAAACCAGTTCCTTTGCTTCAGTGATGTGATTCTTCTCTCCCAAATCAATTCCTGAGCCGAAGAAAGCTCTCGCCATGTTAACAACAAATTACAGAAATAACTCTTGTTTTTTTTCTTTAAATTACAGAACTCTGTAACTCACCAATATGAGGGTGCTCTATGGTGATCGTCATCTTCAAAGTAATGAAACAGGAATGGAAAATATGAACAGGAAGCAAAGAGAAGAGATTTGCTCTGCTTTCTCTGGTTCAGTTCGGGGAAGAAAGAGGCCATTTTATATAGGAGAAACGAAGCGTTGGTGATAGGAATCCAACTAAAAACCATGGAAATCATGCCCAAAATTGGATTTTTGTTTTATAGGAAAATAAATAAATAAAAAAAAATATTCCAGAATATCATTTGGATAAAATTATAAAACCCAAAAAAAAATTCATTAATATCTTCGTATCGGAATTGTTAATAAAACCTAAGATGACTCAGCCACGGCGTGGCGCTCAACGCCAGCCCCGACGTCATTGGATTCTGCACGGCTGAAGAAGTGTGTTGCGGTTCCTGTAGCTAATGACCACCGACTCGGAAGGTTAGCGGCCGCGTAGAACAGCAGCGCGTGGGTGCATGCACGGCTATATTCATGAAGCGTAATTCCGTATGGGAAAACCAGCTGGTTGACAGCCGGTAGGGTCGGCTGACGTGGAGTTGAGTTCGAGAAAATCGACCGCTTTGTAACTTTGCGCCAGCGATAGAGACAAGTGGGTTAGTTTTGAACGGCGTTGGTGATTTGAGATGAGATATACATTGATGGGAGCAGTTGGATGAAATAGAACGGAGATGACGAGAGGAAACGTTTGTTTAGGAAATATTTTGCAATTGGAAAAATAAAATAAAAATGATGTATTAATGACGTTTATGTATCATGAAAAGTGTCAATGATATAATGTCAATAATTTAATCAAGTTAATTTTTTCTTAATTTGATTCTATTTATTTTTAAAAATGTATTAAAAAAAATGAAAATTTTCTTGATTGTTATGTATGCATAATCATTTGAGTTGCATTCGAGTCATGACATGAGTTTGATTTGAGTCGAAGAAATCATTGAATATTGATCAAATTTGAATCATTAATTGAGCGTCGTCTAAAATTTTGATATTAGAGATCCCTTAATTATATATAAGTCAACTGAGATTTAGCCAAAACTTAATCGCCGGTACAAATCTATTAAATTAAACAAAGATTCAAGAGCTCGCTTACCCTTACGTCAGGTGCACTGACTTCAGGTATCTGCTAATTCATATTAGCTTCTCTCTTAGAGAACTAAACCAAATTACTTGAAAAAAGAGTTATACCCCTAATACTAATCCATTATATAAATAGTTACAACGTGATTATTGTATTATTTTTTAAGTAATTGCAATCACGAAGTCTGTAGCATCACTTCCTACATCTTATAAATAAGTGGTTAAAGATCAAGCACGGCATAAAAAATCACATTAAATTTGACATTAGTTTTTTAGAGTTAGAAATATGACATCTCTTTCTTTTGAATAATGTTTCTTAACTATGTCCAACTTATCTTATCTACTTTAAGAGATATGTTTGGATATTTGCAAATCAATTCATTTTGATTATTTTTTTAGATCTTCTCCCTCAATGGAGAAGAAGGATTCATGTATCCGATCTCATATAGTGGGATAAATGCTTGTTGTTGTTGTTGTTGTTGTTGTTGTTATTGTATCTTCTCCCTCCCTCTTAAGATATTAAGAATTTAAGATAAGTTTTGTGATAATCAATCCAATATTTCATTGCTCGTCTATAAAAAGGGATGTTGTATGTTGAAGATCTTGAGCTTACTATCCCTATGATAGTGCAAACCCAATGTACTGATCTAACTTAATGCAACCACTTCATGGTAACGAATCACAATGAGATGAGTCCATCATAAAAGAAGATTACACTTTAATTTCTTTAACATTATTGATTATTTTTATCTCATAATAAATTCTTCTTAAATGCCCCAAGATTGTCTTGAAAAGGGGATCCTTCGAGACAAAAAAAAATAGTAGACAATGGAGGACGAGAGGAAGGAATGAGACAGACAGCAAAAATATTTCATTGATTATTCAATAAGTAGAATTTCTCTATTTATATGATATATATGAGATGCAATTACACAAAAAGATAAAATAATTAACTACAGTCAAAGCTAAAGTAATAGAACTAATAGACTTAATACTCCCCCTCAAGATGAACAATGAATATTTTGAATGCTCATCTTGGATAAAAGTGTATTCACCTTTGGTGATGGTAAAGTCTTTGTAAATATATTTGCAAGTTGATACTCCTTGGCATGAGTTTAATTGTCATGCCTTCAACTTTCTCTAAGATAAAATGGTTGTTTATTTCTACATGCTTAATTTTCTCATAGAATGTTGAATTTACTATAATATAGATGGATGATTGCTTGTTTTAAAATAATGAATCTAGTGATGATGGCTTGATGTTGAAATCTATTAGGAGCTGATTTAACTAGTATATTCACTTGCTATGTAGCCAAGAAGCAAAATTCTACTTTGATGGAAGATCTGGAGACTGTTCACTATTTTTAGTGCTCCATGAGATTAATGAATCGCCAAAAATATGCAAAAAAATCATTAATAAACTTTCATGTGACTGGACACATTCTAATCTACATCTAAAATGGCTTTAAGCTGGTAGAAAGATGAACTACAAAATAATATACTTTACCCTAGTAATCCCTTTAGGTAATAAGGTAAATGAAGTGTATGTCATTCATATGAATAGTCCTAGGATTCACCATGAATTGGCAAAATTTGTGAATGACAAGCATGATATTAGAATGAGATAAGGTGAGGTAAAGAAGGCAACCAAATAAATGTTAGTATTGAGTTGGGTCTGAGAGGACTTCACCATTAATGTCGTTCATTTTATCTCTATGACCCATAATAATTTTTTTTATTGTTTTCTAGCAAGGTACCAAGTATCTTAGAGTAGTTAGAGAGTATTGTGGCATTACTAAAGAATAATGACCGCACTAGAATGAGAAATCTCAAGGTCTAGTGAATATTTTAAGTTTTTCAAGTCCTTTAATTTGAATTGATAGTGAAAGGTGATTTTTAATTAATTAATGATGGATATGGAAGGGCATGTGATGAGTATATCATCCACATAAATCAAAATAGAAACCAAGGTTTCATTAATACCTTTGGTGAAAAGAAAATGCTTAGATTTTGATTAATTAAATCCTATTTTGATTAAAAAATTGAAAAGTTTAGGGGCTGTTTGGGATCACTTTCTATTTTTTGTTTTTTTATTTTTGTTTTCAATTTTTTGTTTTTATTTTATTTTATTTATGTGAAAACAAAAACAAGTTTGATATTTTTATGAATTTTTTATTTTAAAAATAAATAAAAATAAAAAAAGCATGTTTAGTTGTTATTTTTTAAAATTTTTAATGAAAAAAAATAAAATAATGAAATTAATTATTACACTCTAAGGGTCGCTTGGGACCACTTTGTATTTTTTAATTTTTTTAATTTTAAAATAAAATAAAAATATATTTGATATTTTTTTAAAATAAAACAAAAAAAATATTTGGAGATACAAATGATGATGATGGATGTTGACCTACATATTTGTTATATTGCTTAAATCAAATCAAATGCAATGGAATCGATGATTGATGAAAGTGATGTGCACAAATTAGATTTGAATTATGGTTAGAACAACCCAAATAGTACTTGTTCATAAAGAGAATCGCTTATAAAAATTCAAAATGTAAAAATCTATCAAACAAGAATTTTTTATAGTTGATTCAATTGCACATAATAAAATTGATAGGCTACAAATACGATATTTTGTGATTTGAGCCAATATTATTTTGAATTTTGTCGATGCTATTAAAAAAAATGTCGGCTTGTAAGATAAACTATACTTATGCATTGTTGAAAATGCAAAAGAAAGACAATCATTTATGGAATTGATGCATAAATATGAAATGCAAAATAACTACGTGCATATTTAAGTTGTATGAGAAAAATTAAATTTATGAAAAGATATAAGTATATTTACAATAATAATTATTAATGAAATAATTTAAATTATTATTATTATTATTATATAATCAAGTTAAATTTAATTATAATCAATCAAAAATTAATAAATAAATTCAAATTTCTATTATATATATATATATATATATATATATATATATATATATACACATATTGTTGCGTCTTGAAACCGTCGGTAGAGTGAAAGTTTACCTTGGCGATTAGTCAGACGCGCAATTAAAGAATGAAAGGAGCAATTTTAACTGAAAACCTCAAAAGATGGGAAAACCTGCAGAAAGTTTTTATGTATCATTTGAGTACAAAGTCTTCCCGATAAGATTACGGATCGCGTATGAGAGAGGAATAACCTGTAACAATCAGTTGTAATCATGGTGGAGATCAGAAGGTGGGAATCTGGCATTAGGACGGTGGCGGTGGCGGTGGTTGATGGCCACACGGCGATCTGATCTTGGCGATCTCTTGGGCGATCTTGAGAGCTCTCTCTTCCTCCTGGCTTTCCTCTTCTTCCCGCTGACTCTTCCTCTTTCTTGACTCTTCCTTTTCTTCCTTGGGCTCTTCCTCTTCCTTCTTTTCTTCCTTCTTCCTGCTCTTCCTCTTCTTCCTGGACTCTTCCTCTTCCTTGTGCGATTGCAGGATCGGCAGTGGTGGCGGTGGTGGTTAAGGCCGTCGGCGGTGGCTCCTCTTCACTTCACTTCACTTCACGGCTTAATCCTCATGTGAGGAATGGCTGTTATAGATGGGAGGAGAGGCGTGTAAGTATTCATAAGCGTACTCCTCGATGACGATGATTCCTTTGATCATTTGATGTATTTTGAGCATTTGGATGCCTAAATGAAGTCAATTATGAGATCTTAGGCTCGTTAGATCCTCGTCAGCTCGATTTGACTATAAACACTCCATATTTGAGACTGTTTGAGATTTAATTGATGTCCCAAAGATTCCAATGATATTTCAGTCTTGATCTCGTCGGTTTAGAAAAAATCATATCGCTTTATCAAGATTTGTCTTTGGTAGTGGTATTTTGAGAGCCATATCAATTATTATCCTGCATTCAAGAAAAATCTTGTTAGATTAAATTATTAAAATTAATATTATTTTATAATATAATTTAAAAAAATTAAAAAAATCAAATCAAAATCCTTAAAAATCTAAAAAGTATTATCGGGTGTTTTAAAAACAAAGAAAAACATATTTTACATATTTTTAGTATTTTTGAAAACAAAAAATAAATTTGTTTAAAAATAGAAAAACAAAAATAATAAAAACAGATAAACAAACATTTTTTTTCTTCTATTTCTTAAAAATAAAAACAAAAAACAAAAATTGATTGCAAACAGAGCCTTAGAATACCATTGCCAAGAATATTGTTTTTAAGTCCATAAATAGATTTATGAAGTTTACACATAGGAGTGCTATGATAATGCTCCTCTTGCTACTGATATCTAAGTGGGAGTTGCATGTAAACTTCTTTTAGAAAATCCCCATGAAGAAAAGCATTATTAATATCTAATTGAATTAGATGCCAACAATTAGTGCTGGCAATTGCAAGAAGTTTAACTGTAACCATTCTTGCAATAAAAGGGAAAAGTTCAATTTTCATCAAGAGCCCACAATTCATATTTCATGGCTTCACACCAATCATGAATGTCATGAGCTTGATGATAGGACAGTGGAGAGGCGAGTAAAAACATTAAATATATATAGTTAACTGCAAATAAGAAATGTAATATGATTTGTGTTACTTAGAAGAATTACATGATGTCGGTGTATGAGGTTGATGATGAAGAAGATTGCAAAGATAATCATGGAGATAGAATAGAGCTATGATGATCCTAGGGAACCAATGAGTTATTTGTAAAATATCATTGCAATTAGTTATATTTTTATTCTTAGTATCACTTTCTTGATGATTAATATTATAAATGGGTTATTTTGGTGTAGTACTTTTAGTAGATAGATGCGAGAGAACAAAATTATCAAAGAAATTTACATCAAAGTTTTGTCATAAATGATGTGAAAGGAGAAATAATTTTCATAGATAATGATACACCGACATTAATGCCATGAAATTTACAAAAAAAATATTTTTTTTCTGTATGTGACATAATTTATATCCCTTCACTCTTAGAAGATAAACTAAAAATATACAACTCCTAGCTCGAGTTTGAAATTTATCTTTTTGATTTGCGAGAGTGGAAACAAAAGCTAAACATCCAAAGACTCTGAAGTTTTATATAATATTTCATAAGGTGATTGATTCTTGAGAAGAGGAGATGGAGTTTTGTTTATGAGAGGCATAGTTGTAAGAATACATTCACTCCAAAAATGAATAGGAATGCGAGATTGTATGAAAAGGGCTCTAGCAACATTAAGAAAATGTTGGTGTTTTTTTATTCTCTCAAAAATCTCATTTTGTTGAGGTATATTTATGCATAATCATTGATGAAATTATGTCGCGTCTGTTGAAAAATTCTTCAAGGTGTAAGACATGAGCATTGCTAAAGCAAAATATTTTTATTTTGCAATCAAATTGAATATTGGTCATATTAGAAAATTTTTGTGTAGTATTTTGGGCATAGATTTGCATTTAAAGAGATAAGCCGAGGTGAATCGAGTACAATCATTAACAAAGGTTAGAAAAAAATTAATTTCATTAGCGAGATGCGATGTTAAATGAGCCTTATATGTCATAGTGTATCAAATCAAAGACAGGGACATAAATTGCTATGAGATATAAATGGTAATCTATTTGATAAGTGACAAATTTTACAAACATCAAAATTGTTTCTTTTGGAATCATTAAAATGTAACTTTTCTTTCAAACCTTTCAATTGTTTGAATGAAGCATGTCCAAACCTATTATGTTAAGTATTAACAAAAAGATTATTGACATATAATTCTTTATTTAAATGACTAGAATCTAAGATATACAAATCATTGATCTTATCACCCTCACCAATCCGCTTTATTCTTCATTTCTTGAATAATGAAAAAATTCATTAGTAAAGATAATTGTTAGTTGGTTAGTGGTTAAGAGAGTATTAACGGACAACAAATTAAAACCAAGAATAGGTATGAACAAAACATTATGAAGAACTAAATCTGGGTTTATTTTCACATCTCCATTCAATTCAACATCAATTTGAGTTTGATTGAGTAGTGTGACCTTCACATCTTTGGCATGCCTCTAGTGAGTGAATAACTTTGCATTAAATAATTTATATTTTGAGACACTTGAATCTACTACTTAATATTTTGTGGATGATATACCAGTAAAGGGAGCAAATACCTATAATAAGTGATACATCCTCAGAAAATTAATCGATCGGCATCTGGCATTTTGAAATGCTTGATCTAATCACCAATTTAGCTACAGTCAACCGTCTCGATGAGGAACATAGCAACATCAAGCATAGTGCATCCGAGCTCGTGTCGACTCGGATCAGTATCGAAAATGGATCGATCGCCAAATGGTCAAGCGACATATTTATAGTCGGTCGGCGGCTTGTTAAGATGAATCCAACGAATCCAAGATCTTCAATCATTAAGGCACCCGGATCATCAAAATACCGATCAGGAGATCGCTGGGCGTCGATGGGAGTGGTTGGAGTTTTCCACAAATTTACTGCGCCACTCCCAAAATCTATAAATGAGCTTCATTCTCACCTTAGAGGGACCAATCGATTTGAAGACTAGAGCTCGAACCGAGTTGACACGGCGAGCCATCTATCACCAGCATAGTGTGCACGAAGATTAGCTTCGCCCTTGGGAGATCGCAGGAGGAGAAAAGACCGATTCTTTTTCTCAGGTTGCTCCCGAAGATCGGTTCTGCTTTTGAGAAACTTCTCCTTGAGTTGGCCGATATTGTATTTTTTTTCGAATATTGTTTAGCCTGTAACACCTTCTTCTCAGCTAAGCGGGGACGTATCTTTTGAACATATGAAAGTTCTGGGGCGGGCCAGTGGTTTTCCTTGGGTTTTCCGTATAACCCTGTTCATCCCCTTGTGTGTTGGATAATTTTTGGGCTACGAAGATCTGCATCTAGGAATAAAATTCTCTAACATGCAGTTTAACCCGTCGTGGAAAAACAGTTCCCCATTGCTATATCTCCAATATGGTTGGTAAGCGGGGTTTCGCTCAGCTCTCATTCTCGGGGATCAAGGGCAAGTCTCTCCAACACTTCAGACTTACGTCCCCGGTGAGGTGGTCAGCCCCTCTTTGGAAGATCGCGTTCAAGGATGGAGGATTCCCGAGCGAAATTCTTGACTCTGCGAGGGCCGGCAAAATGTTCCAACACGCTGGAAGAGCGCGGGTTCTCGGCGGCGTAATCGATTTTCTTCACGAGAATGATTGCAGGAATGGGATCAACAAGTAGAGAACCCGCACCACATCGATCTTGAACTTACGGATCGCCGTTCTCACTCACACGAATGGCTCGGCCTTATCGGTGAAACTCCACGTCACCTTATCGCGATGAACTGACGGCAGTGCGGGAAGAGTTCCGGATCGAATGATCCATTCTCCCGCCTCTTCCAAAACTTCGTCCATTCGGCGAGATCATCTCGATACCCGATTAGATTCAAGCTTCCCGGCATGGACCACTACGATGATGGCACGTCCGTCGAATATCGATCACTTTGAGCGATCATGCACATTCGTCAAATGACTGTCTTGTGTCGTATTCCGGCGACTCTCAAAGGGTCTGATTTGGTTATTATTCTCAGTCCGATCATTTGGAGAGCTTCATGATTTTTTTGTAGAGCAGTTCTGGCGAACAAGAGAATCATCGATTCATCACATCTCTCTCGAGCGATGGAGAGTCCCTCAAAGAATACTTCCGAGGTTCTCCTCCTCGAAGCGACAGAATGAGTAGATCAGAACTTTTGAGGCGTGCTTCTGGACTCCGGCAGGATACTTATTCATCATTAATGCGGAGCAGTCCATTCTATCGACTGGTCCACCGAATAGAGCACAAATCTCGGCACTATCGGTGCTCATCGACAGCGTTTGAACCAAGCGTGGCGGAAGAAGGTTCCCAAAGGTGATGTTCAAACATCTCGAGAAAAGAGAGAAGCGACAACCTCCCCAAAATCTCTCCGGCGACCTCGGATGACTTCAGAGAGGAAATATCTGACTCTCAACGTCATGCCTTGAACATCCCTGGTTATTGGGAAGAGGATAGCGTGCTGACCTTTAAAGCACAGGGAAATCAAGAGAAACGCCACTTTCACGGTAGAGCACACCGAAGAGTGCCACCAAGCGAAGGAGGAGATTGAAAGACTATCGTCAGGTATCTAGGCTTATACAAAATCACTCGTCGTCAACAAATCTTTGGGGCAACCGACTCAGGAAGCCTTGGCGGTGGAGAATAGAAAATAATTGCGGGGAGGGGTGTTATAGTCAAATATTCATTGCCACTTCAAGAGCAGCGAAGAAGTCGGGTTGACCATTCTATCACCTTTGATGATTTAGATCTAGAGGGCTTAGCATCCCACATCAAGATCCCATCTTGATCGGGGGGTGATTGATGCTTCAATATTAAAGGATATTGATCGACAATGGGAGTTCGGTTGATGTTCTTTTTTTACTCCACTTTTAGCATGGGTATAGAAAGAGAAGCTTCAACCGGGGTCCCTTATGGATTTGATAATCGGCCGGTATTAGTGGAAGGGACAATCGTCTTCCGTAACTCTTGGAGAATTTCCGACACCAACCCATATTTGTAGTCAAGTCGAGTCCGTCTGCAATATTTGGGAGACCTCTCCGATTATATTCGCATCATGCCTCACCTCAGATGAAATTCGACACCGGTGGCATCGGTGGTAAGTGAGAATCAGCAAGATAAGCGTCTTTATTCAACAAGCCCGACCATTTCGTCGGTAACCCTCAACATCGAGAACTTGACCTACGAGATGAGGATGCCTCGAAAGGGCTTCTCCGGTTGAAGATGTAATTTGTCTTCTATCTCGAAGTTGATCCATCGCGAAGGTGAAGGTGGGATCGTTCTTTGTCTCGATCGGTCATCGAGATTTTACGCGTAAAATCAGATATCTTTGCGGGCGCTCGATATTACGGGTATTGACGGAAGTCATTACGCACTCCCTCAAAGTTGACTCAACCTACAAGCCGGTGTCTGAAGAAAAGAACCCACGAGCGATTGCGGGTCATAGAACAAGAAATCACCAACTTACGGAAGTCAAGTTTATTCGAAGTCTACTACCCCACGGTTGGCTAACGTAGTGTTAGTCAAGGCCAAGTTCACGGAGAATGTGCATTCGTGACACTTAATCGTGCATGCCCAAAGATAGCTTCCCCTTCCGTATCGACCAACTAGTTGATCGACATCGGGACATCAGTCTTGAGCTTCATGGATGCTATTGCTACAATCAAATCGGGATGAACAAAGCAGATGAGGAAGCAACATCCTTCCAAGCAGATAAGGGACTATCTTTGCTTATCGTCATGCCATTGAACTAAAAATCTTTGGAGCAACATATCAGCGCCTTATGAATAAGATCTTCAAGGATCTTATAGGGCACTATGGAGGTGTATGTTGATGATATCTTGGTGAAGAGCTTGGAAATATCACGCATATTTACGATGCCTGATGCTTTGACATTCTTGACACTACAAGATGCTCAAGCAAGTGCATTTTGGAGTTTCTCTGGGAAATTCCTAGGCTTCATGGTCACTCGGCGGGATAGAGGCCGAGAAGATAAAAGCACTCGAGGATATGTCACCTCAAGACGATCAAGGAAGTCCAGCGTTTGGGAAGGATTGCTTTATCACGATTCTTGGCCTTCGGAGATAAGTATCTACCATTCTTCAAAATCTTAAGGGTGCACGAGAAATGGATTCCGGGACGATGAATGTCAGCGCTTGCTTTTGACAGTCTATTTAGCTTCCCCTCATTATCAAAGCTATCAAGGAGAGAAGGCGTACATCTATCTTGTCTTCTTCTATGTAAGCTCGCGTCTGAGGAGAATTCATTACACGACCCATTCTTGTCGTCAAATCCTTTCGATCTAAGGGCTATCCACTGGATAAGGCGTTGGCTAGTGCATTCGCAGCGAAAATTACGGCATACTTCGGGCCCACACCATCAGCGTCACTCATCTTCCATTAAGAACTATTACGCAAAGCGATGTATCGGAAGGTTGATGAAGTGGTCGGTCGAGCTTGGAGAGTTTGACATCCATTTTCTTCCGTCGATATAAAGTCACAAGTGCTCGTGACTTAGTTGTAGAATGTACCATCCCATCACCAGCAGATCATTCATCACTCCATGACAAATCAATGGACATTATATGTTGATGGAGCTTGGTACCAGGTGCGGGGCGAGGAATTTTGCTTATCTCCCAAGTAAAATAACTTTAGAGTCTGACCTAAAGTTCCGACCAATAATGTCGGCGAATACGAGGCCCCATTAGCGGGGTAAGCTCGCCATTATTTGTGAGGTCAGAACTTAGCCATCTACGGACTCACGACTTGTGGCCTCACGGTTGAAGGAGACTTGATACAGTCATCCAGACTTGCTCGATCTTTTGGCAAAGTCACTTCTTGCATCGAGACCCATCGGATAACTCATATTCTAAGGAGGCGAACACGGCGGATGCCCTCTCAAGTTAGCCACAACAACGGCGGAGATCAAGAGAAAATACATAGGACATCCACTTTCCCAATATTGAGGCCCTTGGGTGATACAATCTCGAGGACCTAAAAGAATCTTCATGGATTGACCCGATCATGTCCTTTCTTCAAAGCCCGCCAGTGAACCGTCTTCCGTCTCAGGCGTGGCGAACTTCACCATGGCGAACTCTGGCGGTCCTTCTTGGCCCGCCTACACCACCTTGAGCTTGCGAGGTTCATTCGAATTTGTGGTGAACATTTGGGAGGAAAAGCCCTGCCCTCAAAATCATGAGGCAAGGTTTTCTTACAATGAAGAAGGCGCATTGGAGTTTGTAAAAAGAAGTGTAACATTTCGATCTCTCACTTATCTGTAGAACTCACCGATCAGGCCGTGACCGCTTTGCTCAATGGGGGATCGATATAATGGGACCCTTTCCACATTGGGCGAAAATTCATAATCTTGGTCGTTGATTACTTCAAAGTGGGTGGAAGGCGAACGGCCAAAATCACTAAATAAATGCCAAGCAATTTGTGGAAAAATATTATTTGTCGTTTGACATTCGAAAAATCATCAGATAATGGACGCAGTTCAGAAAGACATTCACATCTTTACTGGGGCGCATATCAGTTAATCCACATTGTATCCCATCCACGAAATGAATGGGGCGAAGTCACCAGGACAATACTAAAAGGGCTAAAACGAACCGCGTAGAGGCAATGGGCAAGCTATCAATGTTCTTTGGGCTTACCGCCATCAAGGACCCTCTTGGAGAAAGCGCAATCGTGTTTGGGCGAGTTATTCCGTCGACATGGGGTCCCCCAGAAACTTTGATCACGGCGACGATAAGCGATTCCATCACGGATCTCTGAGAGACTGCGACATGTCGACACTCAGAATGGCTTCCCTCGACAAGGATGGCTCGAGGTTTCAAGAAGGGTAAAAGCCATGATCAATATCTGTTGGGGACCTCGAGTCTCACTTCGCGGAAAAGGCACAATAGAACAAACTCTCACCGGTTTGGGAAGGCAGGTATGTGGTGGTGTCTAAAATCAAGCACGACGCGTTCAGCTTAAGGATAGTATGGGAAGACTCTCCGTGCACGGAATGCTACAAACCTCCGGAAGTACTATCGGTGATGTCGCTTTTTTTATTTCGGAAATATTCGTGTATTTTGTATTGGATTGTTAATATTTCGAGAACATTAAGTTGATCAACCGAAATAATATACTCATTGTATTGCCATAAAACTACACTACGTAGTCTGTCTCATTGGTAGATGATGAAGAACTATCTGAGTCATCTTCGTCATTAGAAGTCGAGGCAGGAGAAAGGACCTCACCGACTAGCTTGATCATGGCGTGTCCTTCAAGCGCTCGGAGGTCAACCGCATCCGGTTCACCTCACATCTATCGTCTCTGGCCTCTTGAGCGTGATCGTGATACTCTTGAAAGGGTGAGTTCTTGAAGTCCTCACGTGATCCAGGCTCCTACGAGATAAGGACCTCTTCTCAAAGCGGCCAGCGTAACTCGGTTCTGCCTTTGAAACCTTCTCAAAGATCTTGGTCCTCGGCAACCAAACTCTGCAGCCTCCCTAATTCATCGAGTCGCTCGGTCGGCGAAAGAGAAGTCAAATTATTCGGTCTGCTCAAGTTGATTCTCAATACGGACATCTCTTTTACTTTCTCCACATACACTTCTTATATTCACCATGGAGCTTGACCTTCATGAACTCAATTCGGTCATTGACCTGATTTTGTCAGTTCGCTCTTCGGTATAAAATAAGAAAAAATTACGTTAAGCGAAATGGGAAATAAAGATGATGAATCAGAAGGATTGTTGGTTCCTCGCGGCTTCAGAATGATTTCGTCCGAGAATGAAGATCTGACATCCAGGACTCTTTTTCACGATATCACCATCACCTCTTAGCTCCTCTCTTCTTTTTCTCACCTCGGGAAGAAGCGGAGGAAGAGATCTTTGGGCTCTTTGCACTCCTCATAAAAGCTGGGGATGAATAAAGCCCTTCTGAACAAAGATTCTCACAAATCTGTTGATATATCAGATCTCAAATCGAAGATCTTGATATTCGAATTTGACATCGCAGATATCTTCATCACCAACGTCAGGGAATGGGTAAATCTCTCGGTTTTATTTCGAAGACCTCATTCTTCCAAAGAATCCTTGCCCAACTCTTGAGAGGATCCGCCGTGAAGTCACCTCACGCAGTGTCACGACCATGTGCATGTCGACCGCTCAAAAAAAAGACTATAAAGCCCCATCATCGCTATCGCTCGCCGAAAACCTGAAATGCAAACCTCGTGATGTCGACAAAATGGCGATCATCTTGGGATGGGGAAACCGCAATCCCGCTACCAAACTCATCTCGTAAGTGGTGAAATACCCTCCGGAGATTGGGCTCTATCGCACTTCTTCTGACACTTAAGAACCAAATCATTGAAAATAATATTTTTTCCTCAAGCACGATCAATGTGTCTCCGTGATCGACGACTCCCATAATCTTCGCCCCTCCCATTTTAGAAGGTTCCTCGCCGCCGCTATACAAGTGGTCTGACGTGTCTTTCAAAAGATTCTCACCCATCTACAAACACCCAACTCGCAGATCGAGATGAAAATTATTCCAAGAGAGTGCCCAAACTCCCACTGGGGAGGGCTATGCACTCGCTTGGTGGAGATGAGGAGGTGAAGTTGATCCAAGAAGAGTGCCCAAACTCCCACTGTGGAGGCATGCTCCTCGGGTGAGACGGGAGGTGGGGAGGTGGATCCAAAAAGAGTGCCCAAACTCCCACCAGGGGGAGGGCTATGCACTCTAAGAGGGAGAGGAGATGAGAAAAGTGTGCCTTTCCCTCTTACCTTAGGGGGGTTTTTATAGACCCCTTCTAGGGGCAAAAGCGTAAAATTGCCCAAACCGCTCAAACCGCCAAAATCATCAAAACCGCGTTCTGCCCAGGTTCGCTCTGCTGCTTCAAGGTTGCTGCCGCTACAAGGCTCTGGTCAAAACCACGTCACTACAAATGGACGCTGTCAAACTGCCACGGCCTAAAACTGGCCATCATCACCACCGTTTCATTGTCGGAACCTCCGGCCATGTGAATCCGGCCATTCGGAACCGGGTCGAACTATCTCCATGCAAACCCCGCTGACGCGGAACCCGCCCGCTACCCACTCAGCTCGACCCGGTTCTTCCCAGCGCTCGCTACTCACGCGACCATCGCGGCTCGCTGCCCGCGCCAGCTACTGCTGACTTCGGCCTCATTCGCTGCATCCGCAACTCCGCCAATTGACCAGATCTCCGGCTCGCTCATGCCGACACGAAGCGCTCACGGCAGCGGGTGTATGCAAGACGCCGCGAGCCATTGGCGGCTTAGCGCCGTGGCGCCATAGCCAAACCCCGTCACCGGATCGATCCATAACCTCAAAATATCGCACCACACATACCTATGCGATTTGCCCGCATCCTTACGCTTATAATATTGTCGCATGAAGATCTGTCTCTCAAAATGCGCTTGATGCACTCTCAGAATTTATGTTCAAGATTGACATATATTTTGGATGACCGAGATAATGTCACCCAAAAATAGAGAACGATACATCCTCTAAAATTAATCGATCAAGCACGAATCTCAAGGCATTTTCAAATTCTTCGATCTAATCACCATTTCAAAGAACTTACAAATAACCGACGGAGACTAACATAAGAACATCAAGCATCCGATCCGAAGCTCGAATCGACTCGATCAAGTTTATCGAGCATGAAAATGGATCTCGATCCGCTAAATGGTCACCAAAATCGATATATAATGATCGAAAGCGATTGCCAAGACGAATCCAACGAATCCAAGATCACCCAATTCACATCATTAAGGCACCCATCATCAAAATACACCTCGATCGAGATCGTGACTGCCCATGGGAGTGGTTGGAGTTTTCCACGAATTTACAAGGCCCCGCCACTCCCAAAATCTATAAATAGCTTCATTCTCACCTTAGGGGACCGGAATCGATTTGAAGACCGAGCTCAGAGAACCACCGGTCGACTCGACGCCGACGCATCTATCACCACCTGCCACCACCAAGAAGGTTCAAGATCGATTTAGAGATCGCCGGACTAGAAAAGACCGCTCATTTCTCCCAAGATCAAGAGGTTGCTCGTAAGATCGCCTCGCCGCTTTTGAGAAACTTCTCCCTTGGGTTGGAGTTGACCGATATTGTATTTTTCTACACTGAATATTGTTTCGCTCAGAACACCTTCTTCTCCAACTAACGAGAAGCAAGGACTCAGATCTTTGAACACATAATGAAAGTTCCAGACGGCAAGGCCCGTGGTTTTTCCCTTAACGGGTTTTCCACGATAACCCCGTGTTCATATCCCCTGCTTGTGTGTTGGATAATTTTTGGGCTACGACGAAGATCTCGCATCTACCGGAATAAAATTCTCTAGCACGCAACAATAAGGCTAATGTTGCTATCATTTTTCTTCATGGCGGTGCACAAGTGATTGTAAAACAGTATCATGAGTTTTTTATATTGCTCCTTGCTTAAACTTTGAAAAAAATTCATCATCACTTTTGCTCGAGCTATTGTTATCAACGGATTCTAGATTGACTGCGTTAGTTCATTTCTTAAAGTCACGTTGATGTTTTTGCTTGTTTTTAGGAGGATACCCATATAATTTGTAGCTTCTTTGATGTGTTTAAGAACATTATAGTAAGTGCAATGAGAACGATTTGCTTGTTCACTATGAAGAATTACATGTCATTGGATTTATTTATATTGTTCTTTTCATTTTTTTACAAAGAATGTAACATTGGCCTCATTTTGCTCGCGACTTGCTGCCTAACACTTATCTACTTTTCTTCTTAATTATAGAAAGAGAAGGCTCGATTGAAAGGGGATAAATAATCCATAAGAATGATTCGGGCTTCGTTTGGGTAAGCTTTTACTTTTAAAAAAGTTTGTTTTAAAGTAGTTTTTAGAAACGCTACTTTAAAACGTCATACCTAAACAGCTTTTTATAAATAGAGGAAAACGACGTTTTGTAAAAAGTGCAAAAAAATTCAAACGGTTTTTAAAATTTATAAACTCCGTTTTAAAAAACGGAACGCAGGGAAAAAGCTGAAACAAACGAGGCCTTGGCCTCGGATACAAGCGAATGATTTGTTTAACCCCATAAAAAATGTCATGGTGTACTCGTTATGGTGAAACTCGACAATCTTCTTAATACTTCCATACACGAATTTTCCACAAAGAGCAAACCAGCCTATTCTTGTTCAATTCTTCTAAAAAGATTTTGAGCTTGGTAAAATATGCTCTTATTGAATCTTGACTTTGTTTCAGATTGGTCAATTTGTGCTAAATTTGGAAGACTTTTGGCCCGTCGCTTTGCTGGATATGCAAAAGTTGTAATTACTCAAAGTTCATCTTATCAATAAATTGATTATACATTGAATATAAACACATATTCGGTCAATCAAAGTTATTTACAACATACATAGTCCCAAAAGAAACAAAAATAAATATGGCAATCACTATCACAAACATCCACAAAGTTTACTTTTTATAACCACAACAAAGACTTTTCTCAACAATAAATATTTAAACAATTAAATACACAAAGAAGATTGACCGGGCATGACAATTAAGAACGATAATAATACATTATTCAATGAATTCAATACGAACCCCTTACCATACTAAGCAATAGATGACTCTTGGATGGAGTATAAATAAATACTTATTATTTTGTAATTTTATATTGGAGAGTTGATTCTATTATAATTTATAAAAAAAAAATACACTTATCTAATAAAACAATTTCTTATCAATAAATTTCTTGGCATTTTCACCATTGAAATGCGTTAAAATTTCACAAAACTTAAGCTAATGTGTAAGCACTTATGTTTCAAACCACACGTGTGTCACTCATGTCATATATTATAGAATGGGAAGATTTTTAATTAATTATTACTTAATTATATTATGATATAAATAATATTTATTATTTCAATCATGATGATACATTTTTCGCAAAAAAAAAAAACATTTATCTTATATATTAACAGCTGAAAATTAACTAATATAAAAGTGCAAAATGAAATATTAAACATCAAATTATTAGTCAAATAAAAGAACAAAAGATTTTCATACATATTACATATTTTTTTATATATTTATACATCTAATATTTTAATTTGATATTTATATATATAGTATTTTTCATAGCATGAAAAGATTACTTTTTTTAAAAAAAGTTAGTGATTTTCATTTGACGTGATATTAAAAATTAAAATATTATTTATATAAATATTAAAATTTATATATTAGATATGCAAATATATAAGAATTATATAATGTGTATGTAAATTTTCTTAAGAAATTATAAGTAAAAAAGTGTACATATAAATTAGTTAACAAAATAACAAGTGAATTAAGTGAGGCATACAGGAGAATACGCTTAAGATGAAACTATCAGATATATATATATATATATATATAGAGAGAGAGAGAGAGAGAGAGAGAGAGAGAGAGAGAGGCGGTGGGGCGGTGGGGTGGTGGAATAAAAAAACAGATGATATAATGATTTGATTTAATTTAGGATTGCTTCATCAAAATCAGTGAAATGATTAATTTTGAAAAAGAAAATTGAATATGGATAACCTCAATCATAAACAATAGAGTTAATAATTGGGATCGATAATCGCACAAAGATGCACTTTTTGGCATTTTTTAAAATGGTAATTTGAGAGGATCCAAATCTGGGAGGGATGAAAGGATGGTTAGAAGCCCCCACCAAATAAATAAATAAATAAGAATATATTTATCATTTTATTGATTGTCTCAGGCTGTGAGCCCCTTAGCTATTCCATTTTTAATATAGTTTCTTCAAAGATAAATATGAATATATAAATCTCTTACAGTGCATATATCATCCTTATTTTATCTTCACATGGGGTCTTAGTTGATCCCTTTTGTCTAAAACAATATTGTGTAGATATTTATATATTTAATATTTAAAATTTTATATTTATTTAAATAGTACCTGCATTTTTATTATTACATAAAAATATCACTATCATAATTTTTTAAAAGTGAAATGCATCTTTTTTTATGTAAATGAAAAATATTATTTTGATAAATATTAAATATTATATGTTAAATATGTAAATGAATAAGAATTTTATGTTATGTTTGTAAATTTTCTTAATTTTTAAAAGTGAAAGCCATCTTTTAGTATTATTTTTATAAATATTAAATTTTAGTGTTATATATATATATATATATATATATATATATATATATATATATATATATATATATATATATATATATATATATATATATATATATATATATATATATATATATATATATATATATAATGCTTAAAATTATGTTCTATTTATATAAAGTTTTCAAAAATAAAAAGGAGAATTACATACATATCACACCATTCTTATGCATTTATATATCTAAAGTCTAAAATTAGATATTTATTTATTAAAAGGTGTATTTTATTTTTTTTAAAATGAGTAATAATAATATTTTTGATGTGATATTAAAGATTAAAGTGTTATGATAGATATATAAATATATAAAACTTGTGTGATATATATATAAATCCTCAAAATAAAAATATATTAAACTAAAGGGGGATTTACATACATACCACTCAATTCTTATTAATTTACATATCTCACACCTAAAGTTTACTATTTACTTAAGTAACACCTAAATCTTTCAAATACATCATTTTTACCACTCTACCTCACGCCGTATGCTTCCATTACTCGTTTGGGAGAGCCATGAAACGACTCGCTCCTCAGAACTCCCTCTCGTCGGTCTGGTTCATTTTGAAGAAGCAACTATATTCCCACGCAAACCCTCTCGCTCGTCTAAGAAGGAACTTCATTCCTCAGGAACTTCCGCCACAAGACATCCCAAAACTTAGTTGATTGGCATCGACGCTTCTTCAACCTTCCTCCTCCTCGCAATCCAGGAACCCTTGCACTGACCCAAAACCAGATCGGAGGTTTGGCATCGAACTTCCTTTCACGTTTGACATGCATATCTTCTACAACCTTCTTCCTCCATCAGTCGACCGGAACCCGCACTCGGGAGATTTGGCATCCTAATTTTTATTATCTCTTGTTTGGGGCTTGTAAACGCATAGCAACATTCCTCCCTTGATGATTTGTCGTGGGCTTTTAACGGTTTAGCAATCGGTAAAGTAATAAGAATTGAGTAATTTTATTATCTTCTTGTGTTCACATTCCTTCAAGATACATTAATTATAATTCTAATACATTTTATATCTATCACTAAGCAGAGAGATTTGTTTAGGAAGTTTTATATGATGGTTTGTATCCTTGAGCTAAATATACATTTTATATCTATAACATTCCTATGTGAGCAAGGATCTGTAAGCATGAGGGAATGGTTTGTATGTTTTAGCTAAATATATTCAAGCATGTTATATGTACGTATGGATTTCTTAAATCAATGTTGATCTGGAGTCCATTGAAAGGTGGCAATTATTAACGAAATTAGTGTTTGTGACTATTTCCCTTAGATTTATGTTATATGTACATATGAATTGTTATTTCTGAAATTAATTAAGAAAATTTTTTGTATGTAATTTGTTTAGGAAGTTTTATATGATTCTAAATTTAAGTTGCTTTAGGGTCCACTGATTGAGTAGCCTTATCCAGTAATAGTTGTAGATTTTTCGCTTTTTTTATTTAAATGTCCTTAACTGTTACTAATTTGTTATTTTTTTTCTTAACTTTATTTAATAGATTACACATTGCCAAAATGAGCTCAAGTCAATCATCCGCATCGATGGGCATCTCGAGAGAACATCAAATGTTGTGTCGTTGCAATTTACAATGTGTCATATTCACAAGCTATAAAGAAAGAAATTATGGTAAGAAATTTTTAAGGTGTCCTTGAAATCGTACAAAAGATGATTGTGGTTATTTTATCTGGTGAAATGGTGATGACCCTAAAGTATATGAAATGGATTATGAAGGAAGAGGTTCTCAGGAGAACATAATGAAGAAACTTGAGACCATCTTAACTCAGAACAAAATTATGTTGGCAATGCTCGTTATCATCATTGCAATGATGTTTTTCATCCTTAAGTTAATCATATATTTGATGGTCTCTTAAAGATCATTGATCAAGAATTTATATAGGATAATGTATTTTGGCACCTACTATCAATGGAACTAGTTTATTTTTTGTTATATATTGTCTCTATTGGTTGAATGTGATAAATTTGCAATCATCAAGGTCTTTATTTTTTTTCTTTTTTCTTTTGGCTTAATAGTTCCAAAAACTTTCTACTTTTTTGGTTCTCTTTTGTGAGATCTTTGGTGCTGCAGGAACTGGTATAAATATAAGATGGATTATGCTTTTTGGTTCCTCTTAAGTATCGATTAATCTTATCGTTTGGTGCCTTAAATTTTCTTGGAGTCTTCTTAACTCTAGGCTCTTTGTTTCGTCTTTTTCGAGAATTTTCTTTGTTGTGGTTTTGTATCTCGTTGTCATTCCTACTTACATATCTTCTTTTAAAGGTTGATTCAGCTTGGAAGTATACCAAATTAAAGGTTGATTCACTTATTATCTGTTAGATATGGTTGTTTTTCTTTTCTTTTTATATTTAAATTATTGCAAAGCCGAACTCTTTGGTGATTCAACTTGAATTAAAAATATATTTTTAATGCTAATATTTTGTTCAAAAATGAGCCAAAAAGGCTTCTTCTTTTCTTAAAGATGATCGAGGATCTTTTGTTGACAACTATATTATGAAGAATTTCATAACTCCATGTAAAAACAAAATTTTCTGAATTATTTGGATCAAAATAAATCATTAATAAAAGTGAATTTGAGCACGAATGCATTAACTTCAGACTTTGTTTAATCAATTCTCCCACTCACACTTTATATATACAATTACTGCTTGGAGAGCTCCTTAAATGCAACAAAGGCCAGAGGGAAGGTTCTCGTTTCTAGGCATTCCATCAGCTCCTCTGAATCAAGGCTGCAGAAGAGTTTGATTGAGAAGCAAGTTGGTGGTGGACTCAGATTCAATAAAATCAAGGGAAAGACGCTCATCTGCACAATTTGGCGAATACAAAGATTCAAAAGTTCATCTAGTTTGAAGTCAGGCACAACAAGAATTTATTTTTTGGGTTGAGCCATTTCTGGCAAGCACTCTAAGCATAGCTCTGAAAATCCAAAAATTGAACCCAGCAATATAGGAATCAATCTTATCAAGAATCATGCAGCCCAGACTCATTTATGTTGGTTTACTAAGTCAAATTTAGTATAAGAGATGTTCACCTGAGGTGAATACTTACACATACCGATTTTTGAAGTGAAATATCAAGTACAATAACAAACACTATTAGCAGGTTGCATAGATTGAATAATAATCATCACCCCATAGGTGGGCCAGATAAGCTGCACAATTTCTTAACATTTTGTCATATTGATGGTTTGCTCTCCAGATCACTTGCTATGGCTTATTTAGTTATTTAGACTTCCAAATAAGATAACAAAACTTGAAATCTAAATGCATTTTACAGGAAATAATCCTACTATAAAAAAAGGCAGAAACATATATAATTGAATAGAAAATGGTTACACCACCTAGATGTGCTTATACTTTTGTGTCTAATAATAAGTCCATCTTCACCCACGCCGTAATCTCCGAATGTCATCGGAAAACTATCATTTTCAATCACAAGTGATATCTAGAAAGATTAAAGGTGAAAAAAGAGAATAGTGAACAATAAAACAAACATAATCATTCACAAATATGGCTCACACAATCTCAAATCAACTCTCAAATAACATCTTAAAGGAGAACCTAGAAGCAACATAAATTCAATAAACCACAAAGTATTTGAGATGAAAGTATTTGTGATTACAATCTGAGATGATCTTGAGATGAAGGTATTTGTGATTACAATCTGATATGGAAGTTTACAAAAATTCATGCAATCCTTGGAACTAGAAGCAACAAAAAAACTACATCGATTGTTTCATATGTGTGCAAAAAATACATGTAATTCCTGCTCTGAAAATTATTACTAGCTATTACTCTCATTAATCAATCGCCTCAACTTCATCTTCATGTTGCCCTCTCCTAACCGGTAGCTTTTCTCTACTTCCCACGATATGATAGTTGATCGTAAGCATTGATGTCTACATCTGGCATCTGTGAGTTTGATCTATCAAGGGCATTTTTGCAAGTGTTCCTGTGATGACCCAACATCCGCAACGACTACACTTGTGTACCCTTTGTATTTTTTTGGTATTATTTTCCATGAAGCTTTTTATTCTTCACTTCCTTGGCCTTCCCCTAGGTTTGAGTGTATTAGGTGCCCCAATCTCAATATCATCATTACATTTTCTCCATTGACTTTTGTCAGGTATAGTTGATATTGCACCATCATAAGCCATAGCGTATCTACAAATGGAATGAGAAATAATTAATATACAAACAAAAATAAATGCATAATAATTAAAATTACCTATTAACATGATAATATTGATCCACATAAGTGTGCCATAGTGGGTGTTCCTTTGAACTAATGAAAGCAACAACATTTATACATGGAAGGCTGTCATTTGCCAAGATCTATAAATACATGCTTTTAGTTCAATATTTACTTCATGTAGAATAAGTATTCCTTTCTTGTTGTTATCTCTCATGTAATTTTCAAATAATACACCAACTTGATGTATTCATCTTTCGTTCAGCTCTTTGTTCCATTAACATCCCTCTAATCAAAAAATGTTTCTAATCTTCTAGCTATCTTGAAAGTGATGATACTTCTTCATGTTCTTCCACAAATGGTGTATACAAACTCTATGTTCTACATTAGGAAATACAAACTTAATTGCTTCTCCCAAGCCCTTCTCCATATCAGAAATAAAAGATAATGACACTACCTCACAACCAAAAGAGTCAAACAAATTTTTCAAAAACCACTGCCATGAGCTTTTTGATTCAGATTCAACCACTGCAAAAGTGATTGTGTAAAGGCCATTATTATCATTTAATGAATTCGCAGATAACAACACCCAAGATATTTTGATTTTAGATGACATGCATCAAGCCCTATAAGAGGTATGCAACCTACTAGAAAACCATTGATACATACTTTGAAGCAAACATAAAACCTTCTGAAGGTGTTGTCAATGATATCATACTCATAAGTAATGTGAGAGCCAGGGTTTCTTTTAATAAGCCCTTCCCGTAGAGTAGAGACCCACTTGTAGCTAACATCAATTGGCCCAAAGAGGTTGTCTCGTGCTAATTCTCTTGAACGCCACAATTTCATATAAGGTAGTGATAGCCCATACTTACTCTCTAAATCTTCATTTGTTTATTTTGGAGGGATGTTGGGATGTTTTTTTAACTATATCTTGGATTTGTTGAGCAACCCATTTATGTTGCCCGCTTCTATTGACACTTAGACATACATATAAATCTTCTACTTTTCTGACTTCAAATGTTTGCCCATCTACACATAAAGAAGCTCTCACTCTCCAAGGACACCCTACATAAGCACAAGTAGCAATGACTCGTCTTTTGTCACTGGCTTTTATCTTCACTCCAAAATTCTCATGAATAGCCTTAGGCCGAAGAAAATGCTTGAAACTCATTGCATCATCAAATCGCCAACTACTAATGACATATTATCTGCAACTTGACTAGTTAATAGATCTTCATTATATAAAGCATCCGAAAATTGGCTATCATTGTCGGAGCTTGAATGTTCATATTGTAGCATGTCCCTATAGTCCAAACCTTCTTTGTTTTGTGGCATCACATCTACTCCGCCACATGGTATGACTCCAATATCTGGCACAAAAGTATAACTTGAAACATCTTTTGTTAAAATAACAACTTCAACACGCCCACTTTCATTAGATAATCAGAAATGCTCATTCTTGCATTATCATTTTAATAAGTTTATATTTCTTTGAGATGTGCCATAAACATAATAGTAAATTTTATAATCATATCCTCTTAATCCAAGGACAAATCTCTTCAATCTTCTTTACTAATAAAAATAGTTTAGCATCTACTTTTATAGTCTGCTTTTCCCCTTCATACTTTGTTCACTTTGTATTTTTCAGTTTGATCCAATAACCATTAAATTTGATTGTCACTAGGAGCCAAATCTTTGCGTCCAACATGCCTTCAAGTTCAAATGAATAGAACAAAGCTTACCAACTATGAAAAAAAGCAATGACGAAATAAGTGAAATACTTATCTAAATTCAAATGAATAGAATAGAGCCGTGAAGTTCAAAAGCTTTTGCTCGGCTATAGATGGAAACCGTACCCCCAGCTGCGTAGGCGCAGATTTTGCGCAATAGAGTTCCTTCTCCTGAAAACAGTTCTGTTCCCCTGAAGCCGACGGAAGAGCCGAAGATTTAGCGCGGGAATGGAGTTCCTTCTTCCCTTAAAGAACATAAGCTTTTGTTCCCACGGAAGAGCGAAGTTCCCACGGAATGAAGTTCCAGCAGAGCAGAGAGGGTTTCAGAGAATATTCTTCCACCAAAACCAGTTCGCAGATAGACGAGAGGAGTTCCCACGGAGTAGTCGTTCACGGCTCCCAAAAAGGAGTAACACGGGAAGCATACGGCGTGAGGTAGAGTGATAAAAATAATGTATTTGAAAGATTTAGGTGTTACTTAAGTAAATAGTAAATTTTAGATGTGAGATATATAAATTAATAAGAATTAAGTGGTATGTATGTAAATCCCCCTAAACTAAATCAGACTTTGCAGTTCTTGTTATTTGCGCCTCCATTTTGTGTAGGCTGAGACGTGTACTTCGCTCTACCACACTCGATTCACCACCGCCTCTTCCTTTCCCTCTCTTCTTTTCTCCCGGATAATTTTTAGGAAGATTTTCATTTGTCTGAGATAGGAAACCTTCGATTGCAGAAAATGGCTGCTCCACTGTCTATCCAAGCATGGAAAATTCTGTTTGCGGCTTTGGGTTGCTTCATGCTGGCAACCCTAGTGTACACGATCATTACCGATGGATCGCCTTTCCGCCTTGAGCTCCTTACACCGTAAGTTTATCTGAAACTGAGCGAATTACTATAATTGGTTATTTTGGATAAAATTGATAGTTTGGTGCAATGGCTCCGGACCTCCGGTTCTCTTGGTCTTTTAACACTCTCGAACATGATGTATTTCTTGTCTTTAGCTTTGGGTGTGTTTGGTCGCAATCTGTCAAAATAAGTGGTCAATGTCTCTCTAAGGGTTTCAAGCCCGTATGAGAAAACGCCAATTGTCAACTCTGTAATCGAGCATGTGAAAGAAACCCAACTGATTGAACCAAAGAGGTAGTTCTGTGGGCATGCTCATTTCTGGTTCAGCCTCTAGCGTAAATGGAATCTTACTTTCCAGGCTGTGAGCTAGCTTTCTAACACCCATTGAGCACTGAAGGTACTTCATTGAATGGAAAGAATGAGTGAAAATTCACTTGAAAACCTCTGTCTGTAGCCTTAATCAGGGTGTTATTGGCATGTAGAATGATTTACGGAGATGTCATCTTGTGATCATGCTTATGCTGACGCCAATAGCAGGAACCGTACAGTTCTGGTCTTGATATGATAATTTGGCATGTATTTTGGTGAACTAGCTTCGATGATTATGATTTGTCAGGACCAAACTTGGATCAATGAGTTTGAACCTATCACAGCCTTCACTGTGTCTTAAAGAATATCACAAAAACCCAGGCGGATACGGTGAGTTGGAAAATTTAGATTTAATTCCAAAAGTATAAATTTGATTGTAATTATATGCGTCCACGAATAGTACTACCATAATATATAAATCTATTAACACCTATTAATTTATCCACCAAAATGAAAATAAAACTTATCTATTGCAATAACTCATCTAAGGAATATGTTCTTATTAAATAACTAAATAACTTACAATCTTAATCACCTTTTATTGATATTCTTGATGCATGAGTTAGAAACTATCCTTTCATTGATGCACAATTAATAACTAGAAAAATCCTAAGATGATAGGCATGAGCTTGAAGGTTTGAAAATAGATAATCGGGTATTGAGGTGTTCTTTGTTTGTGAGGCGAGGTGTATGTCTCGAGGCATTTTGAAGAGTAAGCCTTTGAATCAACAAAATATATAAATTAAAAAAAATCAAAACATGAGGTAAGAAATGTCAAATTAACATCTTAATATTAAGCATGAATAAAAAGTGTAATACAGTTATATAAACACCAAAGTAAGAATATAACAAGTCAAAGTTAGTTCATCATGAAAAGTCTCTCCAACTCCCAAATCAACATTAACAGGTTACGTATTGCTGTTAATTTGTATTCAAAGTTCAACATTGTGTATAGTGATTTGTTAGAATCATCATTATAATGAATTATCTCTCTCCTGTTTCATCCTCAGTTGTGTCAATATAACTTCAGAGGTTCTAAGGCCTCCCAAGTGAGCCATCCAGAAGATGTTATGTGATATGTACTAATTGTTGAGTTGGGTTGTTGAGAATGGGTCGGTTTTCAATTACTAGAGCTAGGCTTGAGGTTACGTGAGTTGACTCAAGTGAATTACGAACAGGCGAGTTGATAGTGGGGAAAAGGTTTATGGTGCTTTACGGGCCGTTGGATTAGCTCTGAGCTTGGCCGTTGGATAATCACTTGGATTGAGTTTCTCTTGGCGATTCTTGAGCGTCATTGATTTGGTTTCTTATCTGCCCTTGGATTTGATCTTTGATCAAGCGGTTCTTGATCTCTATGGGAGTTAGTGGATTACACGCGTTGGTTTCTGCGCGGTTTGATCCTTGGATTTGATCTGAGCCTTCGATATTAGCTTAGGCGGCTGTTTCTTAGCCGTTGGATGAATCTTCCGGGAGAAGCTAACTTTACTCAGGCCTTTTGTTTCTTTTCTTGACCATTGAGTCTCAGAGAGGAAGAGGGTGTGGCAATGGAGGAGAACTAGTTCTCCGATGGGCGTGTGATTTCGGTGAGGAAAACCAGAAGATTTGAGAAAGAGGAGATGAAGAACGTGAAGAAGAAGATAAGTTTCTTTTAAAATTCTTAATTCCCTTGTTTGGTTTTCGATCTCTATTTATACTCATTTAACTTTCTTTAGATTGGATCGGTATCATGCAAACTACTTTTTTACAAGTTGTTACTTTACATTCTGATCGTTATAAAACTTGCTTTGATCCGGTTGAGGTATGAGCAATCGTTATCTTCTGTTATTACTCTTCTTATTTTACATTTGTCCATTCTACGTTCTTTTGGTTATTATTTACATTTATGGATTTTACTTTAGTCGTGGAATGCTTTGCTCAGTTGCTTTAATTTTGTTATTTTGTATAGTTATGGTTATTTGTTCTTTATCGGCTCATTGGAGGTTTAATGTTCTTTGTTTATATTTGCATGATTTACGTCTCACGGATATTAATGTAGCTTTAATGAAATAACACCTCCTCTTTTATTGCCATTTGTAGTGTTGGATCTGATGGTTATTCTTTGTTATTCTCTTTGCTCATCTTGGTTTTAATGTGTATTATTATAGGTAGTTGTAATGTGGGATTTTGATTACGAGCTGTTTCATCTATTTTGTATTTGGGAAGGTTCCTTTGGATATTATCTTGTTGTTGTAAAATTTTGTTATATTTATTTTGTATCATTGTAATCTTATCTCAGTAGTATGTAACTTACTGATTTGATATGGATTATTATTACCCCTCCTTGTCTAGGTCAATTCTTGAGATCTTTATTTCTTTACTTTGTATATTGGTTAGAAGTCCTTATTGTTATATTTCTTTAATTTGTGGATCTCCACGATCTTGTTACGTGATCTAAAACTTTTGAGCTTGATTAATATATTAGAGTTGGTAATTTATTGGGTGTAGTGTAGAATACGTATTGTTTAAGTCTTTGACTTGAAGCTCTCTTATATTTATCATTTGTTATGATATTTGTTTTGAGCTTAGAATGATATGGGTCTCTGTCCACTATCCATGATTTCCTTCATATGTGGTATTATAAGATGCTTCTCGTTTGTCCATCTATTTGAACATCTTGTTGTTATTACTTATTCTATGGAAAAGCTATGCTCAGATATTATGTAGTGTTTATATAAAAGATAAACATTATGACTTGGTAGATGGTTGTAGTCTTTGTATTTATATAGTTTGGTATAGTTGAATTAAAATCTAAGTGTGGTTATAACTATTTGGAAGGTTGATAATTATATCTTTTATATAATCTTTCTTGGATTGAATATGAAATTATAAGTTTGTTTTATACTTCTTCTTGTATATTTTTTTGGTTGAGTATCTTTTGTAGTTGATACTCTTGGTTCATTGTTATGAAGGCAAATAATTTGGCTTACATATATATCCTTGATATTTTTAATTGAAACACAATCCTTTCTTTATCTTGGTGTTGTTAATTTACGAATAGGGATAGTATTTGTTTTTTGGTTATTTTGTTGTTATTTGACATAGCGGTGTAGGAAGAATTGGAGGTTGTTTGTTGATCTTAGATGTATTAATTCTTGATCTTGTATAAACTTATCTAATGTCTTCCATTAATTTGGCTAATTGAAATGCTTATTAGTGAATTTCTTTACTTTCTTTTAATATACTTGTTATTCAAACGACTTTGTAAGAAATCGGGAGAATTTTATTTTAACTCTTCAAATTCATTGTAAATTAGTTTGGATTTATTGAGTTGGCTAATTATATTAAATCTCAGGGGAAGGTATCTGAATGACTTATCCAATTGTTATGAATTTTGTTTATTCATATTATCCATTGGTACCAACGAGTTATCCATATAAGCGAAATTATGAATTTATTTTGGTGATTATAATATTGGAAATTGATTTAAAAACCAATTTTCACCATTAAATCTTGGCATGTCGGTTTCCATTATGTATTTGAGGTTAGTAGAATGATTAAAATTGGGTATGAGTTACATTTTGTGATTTATTCTTATCTTATTTATTTCTCTATAGCCAACAATCTTCGAAACTTCATTGGTATTAGAGTGATTGATGTGATTTCATCATTTTATTATCTTCACATTCTTAGAGTTTTCTTTGTGTGTCTTGTTTTAATTTTATGATTATCTCAAGAGCACCAATGATATATTTTTGTTTATTTTGGTTGTTGAAATATGCAGTTTATTAATTTTGGTGTTAGCTTGAGGGGTTATGAGTTGACTCAGTGTTTAACATTTAATTAGGTTTATGTCTAGCCGTTATTAGCGTCTTTAGTTATAATCACTTGGATTGAGTTTCTCTTAATTCTTACCGTATTGATTTGGTTTCTTATAGAGATTTGATCTTTGATGGTTCTTGATCTTATTAGTGGATTACATGGTTTTCTATTTGATTATTTGATAGCCGATATTAGCGGATTTTGTTTCTTAGATTGGATGAATCTTTGGAGAAGCTAACTTTTAGCCTGGTTTTAGTTTCTTCATTAGTTGGCGTTTTAGAGGGAAGATGTGGTTAGTAGGAGAAGTTCTAGAAGGTTTAGCGGTTTAGTGAGGAAAACCAAGATTTAAGGAAGGAGGAGATGAAACAGAGAAGAAGAATATAAGTTTCTTTTAAAATTCTTTATTATACATTTGGTTTGATCTTTATATCATTTAACTTTCTTTGCTTATATCTATACTCTATTTTTTACAAGTTGTTCATTTTCTTATAAAATTTTATCTTGAGGTATGAGCATGTTATCTTCTTGTTATTACTCTTCTTTTGTTTTAGCTATCGAATTTTCCTTATTTTTTGGCTTATTTTTATGGATTTTACTTTGGTGTAGGAATGCTTTGCTAGTTTTTAATTCATTATTTGGTTAATTTATGGTTAGTTTGTTTCTTGTATCTATTGGAGATTTAATATTCTTTGTTTATATTTGTATGGTTTATCTGATATTAATGTAGCTTTAATTAAATAGCATATCTTTTATTGTCTAGTGTTGGATTAAGTTATTTAGTTATGTTACATTCTTTAAAGTTGGTTTTAATTGTTTTTATATGTATTTGGAACTTTCATTTTGTTTAAATATAGGTTGAAAATTGTAAAATCATTCAATTTATGTATTAGAGGTTTATTGGGTAAAATAATGAGATGAATAGAAAAGTAGTAAAGGGAAATTTTGCAGAGTATTTATAAAAAAAAGGGGAAATATCTTTAGAAAAGCTAGTTTGTGAATAGCTATTGAAAGTTTTCAAGTCTTTCCAATAAGGGGAGGAGAGAGTTAGGGATCTATTCCATGGGGAGTCATATTTGTTTGAGAGCCAAGAGGCAAGCAAAGACGGCTTGTTAAGGAGTTTCCAGAGGGATTTAACTTTGCAAATTGAATATAAGGTAGTGCAAGAGGTAAGGCCAATTCCACCCCTGTCTCTAGGAAGGGTTGTTTTAGCCCAAGAAAATAAAAAATGTTATTGACCTACTAGCATATGTGTGATTGTTGGTACTTGGCACTTACAACATTTCTAAGACACTACCAAGAACATAAATAACTATGATAAGCTTTGGGTAAAAATTAGCTTTGAAACTACAAAATTATTGGACAACGATGAACTTAAGGTCAAAATCATGGAATCACATAGACACTTCTTTGTTATTAGGTACACTTAAATAGTCATGGTAGATCTTAGCCCACTAGTCACTTATATCTACCATAGAAGTAATTCATATGAATGTAAAAGCATAAATGTAAGAGTAAGTAGAGAGTGAGATAGAATGATTTTGAGTTTCGGAAACCACTTTAATTATTTTTGGTTAGTTTTAGTGTTAGATCTTTTGTCCAACAACATTTTGGTAGGGCTTAGTTAGAGTGGAGTTTGAGGTTGGAAGTAGGTTAATAATTATAAAATGAGGTGGAGGACCTCTCTCACACTTAAAATGTTAGACCATGTTTCCTCTCACGCCTTGGTGTTGAGGTGGCTAGTGAAACCATAAAATAAACTTAAATCAAGTGGCTAGTTTATAGTCCAGTTAGTGTTTTGCTATTAACTTAATAGCTAATTAAAGTTGTCTTTGAACTATGTCACTTTTTAGAGCTGCACATATTAACTACTAATGATGACTCTTTGTTTTGTAACAAGTTGTTAAGGTTTTAATAGGGAGCCATTAAGCTATAGTGGTGGGTCCTTAACTCCAAGTTTGGATTGTAATTTGGGTATCATGTCACATAATTTAGTGAGCATAGGTCATTGTTAGGTTGATTTGTGTCCACCGTAGTAGACTTAATCAATGTTTGACTAGATGGATTTAGAGTACGCAAATGTATGTCTAAATATAGTTGTTGATCCATCCGGTTGAGAATTATAGGAAATTCAGTCATGATAAATTCAAAGATCTCACCACCCAAGATATCGACGTGAAACTCCTTTTAATACATTAGTTTGAGTTAAATCTGATGCTATCCAAATCACTCCTATTTCAAAAACATTTTTTAGATTTCAACATGTTTATATTAATCTACTTGTTAAACTCGCAATCAAATCAAGAAGTTTTTTAAAATGTCTCTAGATTTCAACAATCCATATCGAGCTCACACACCATCCATCAATAAATTTGAATGTCTAAAATTTAAGTAGCTAAAACTTAGCGAAGTTCAGTTTGAGAACATGAGCAAATGAGCAAATGAGCTAGAATTAGGTTAGGATCTTGGAATATAGGTACTCTTACAATTTTAATGGAATTAATAGATATTATGGTTCATAAAGATAAATATTTTATGTGTTCAAGAAACTAAATGGGTTGGTGAGAAAGCAGGAGATTGATAGTTTAGGTTTTAAACTTTGGTATTAATTAAAGTCGACTAAATGGTGTAGGTGTGATTATAGATAAAAGTTTGAAGGATAATGTTATAAAGTATTAATAGATGTGGAGATAGAATTATAGCTTTAAAGATTATTGTTGATCTTAAGATTATCAATGTTATAGTTATGCTCTAGTAGGTTTGGAGGTAAGTTAAAAGAAAAATTTTGGAATGAATTAGAGGGTATACAAAAGATACCTCTTGAAGAAAAATATTTATTTGGAGATTTAAATGGTGTTGGTAAAGTGGTAGAAGATTTTAAAGTTGGTTATGAATTTGGAGTGACTAATGAAGAAGGTAGGTTATATTAGATTTTCTTTTTATGATTTTGTAGTTCTTATACTTTATTTAAGAAAAGATGATATTATTACTTATAAAATGGATCTAGTAAAACCTTGATTGATTATTTTGATAAGAAAAATAGATCGTTTAGATTGTAAAGATTGTAAGTCATTCAAGTGAAATTTTAAGTAGATTTAGTTTTTAGATTTTAAGATGAAAGGTTGTAAGAAAAAATAAATTAAATTATTGTCTATTAGATGGGGACAAAGAATTAAATAAAATATTTTTAAGAGCAATTCTAGAAATTAGAATTTGGGATGTTTGAAATTACTTTTATGTGGAAAAAAATCAAGTGAAATTAAAGTCTAGATGTGCTTGGAGAATCAAAATGAAAAACTTAATAAGAATAGTTGGTGGTGGGATGTCAGAAAAGATAAGAAATAAGAAGCGTTGTTATAAAATTTGGTTTAGATTTAAAACTATTGAGAAAGATATAAAGTGGCTTGTAGATTAAGAAAATAATATATGATCAAAAATTTAGCTTTTAGTGATTTATACAATAGATTAGATACTAAAGAATTGAAAGATGTATAAGTTAGCAAAAAGATAGGAGAAGTAAAAAATAGTTAGTGAGGGTATTAAGGATGAAAATAATAAAGTCTTTTCTTAGAAAAAAATATTGAAAATAGGTGGATGAGGTATTTTGATAAACTTTTCAATGAAGGATCAGAAAATACGATTGATTTTACTTTAATACCTAAACAAAAATAAATTTCATTTTTCGTATTAGTAAATCTGAAGTTAGTGAAACTTTAAAGAAAATGAAATGTGGAAGCGATACGATAATATTATAGATGTGTGAAAATGTTTAGGAGATCGAGAATTTCTTGGCTTCTTTTTTAATGTTATTTTAAAGGCCAAAAGATCAGATGAGTGGAGAAAGAGTTTGTTGGTTCTATATTTAAGAATAAGGTGATGCACAAGAGTGTGCAAATTATAGAGGAATTAAGTTAATGTGCCATACATTAAAATTATGGGAGAGAGTAATTGAGCATAGGTTACGATGTGATCTGAAGTTTCTCCTGTCAGTTTGGTTTCATGCAGTAGATCTACTTATGGATCTTTATACATTTGTTAAGAGGTTTGATGGAAGCATAGAAAGTAAGAAGGATCTACATATGATATTTATTGATTTAGAGAAAGCTTATGATAAAGTCTCAGAGATGTTCTTTGGAGAGTTTAGAGCGAGAAGTTAATATTGGTTATATTCAAGTCATTAAGGATATGTATACTAGATTGTCCACTCCAAACACTATTTGGTTGGATTACATCGAGGATCAACATTAAGCCCTTATCTTTTTACTTTAGTTATGGATGTTCTTATGAGGCATTTACAAGAAGATGTACCTTGGTGTATGCTTTCTTTGATGACATTCTTCTTGTTGATAAGACTAGAGAGTCCAAGAAACTTGAATTATGGAGGTCAACTTTAGAGTCTAAGGTTTTCGTTTAAGTAGATCTAAGCGAATATATGGAGTGTAATTTTAGTTGTAGAAGTTTTAGTGGTAGTGTTGTGACTTTAGGTGATCAAGTCATTAATAAGAGTGGCGATTGATGATATTTAGGCTCATTGTTTTAAAATGATGGTGAAATAGATGGAGATGTTATTAGTAGAATTCAAGTTGGATGGTTGAAGTGGAGGAATGCATCGGCTTTATTATGTGATAGAAAATTCCACTTAAACTTAAGGAAAATTTTATAAGATGGTGGTAAGACAATGACTTATGGTGCAGAATGTTGGCCAATAAAAGAGAAGTATAAGACTAAGTTAAGTGTTCTGAGATGAGGATGCTTTCGGGTGGATGAGTGGCTTTACTCTTAGAGATAGAATGCAAAATAGTATGTTGGAAAAAGTTGGAGTAGCTCAGGTGGTAGATAAGATTAGGGAGAGTCTGCTTAGATGGTTTTGGCCACATAAAGCGTCGGTAGTCAGATGACGATTAGGAGAGTAGATGCATTAGATTTGCACTTATGTTAAGAAAGGTAGAGGTAGACCAAAATGATCTTAGTATACTTGAATTAAATGAGACATAATAGGACCTGATGGAGCGAAGGATTCATGTAGCCGACCCACTAGTGGGATTAAGGCTTGTTATTGTTGTTGTTATTGTTGTTGTTGTATGGTAAGATCAAATAATTAGGTTGCACTCTCAAGGAATTTAGAGCCTTCCAATTTCTTTTCCGACAATATGCTCTTAACGGATATAAAACATTTAGTATAGTGATATATTTAAACAATAATTTAACAAGCTATAATTGTTTTTTAATAAAAATATTTAGATGTCGAACAAGATAATCAACATCTAAATAAAACATTACTAATAACTGATACAATTGATTCAAAAAAAAATGTTCAGATTACATAATATTATTTCAGATTTTGATAGATAATATTATTATATAAACAATATAATATCTAGACAATATTGTTTTAGATAAACGGATCAACTAAGACCACAAGTGAAGATAAAATAAGGATGATATATGCACTCTGAGTGATTTATATATTCATATTTATCTTTGAAGAAACTATTTTAAAAATAGAATAATAAGGGGCTCCACACGAGACAATCAATAAAATGATAGATATATTCTTATTTATTTATTTGTTTTGGGATATAAGTACCACTACAGGTAAATTAATGGAATTAATAGATATTATATTCGTAGAAAGATAAATATTTTATGTGTTTAGAACTAAATGGGTTGGGAGAAGGCGAGGAGATTGATAGTTTATGTTTTAAACTTTGATATTGGTAGAAATTCGAGCTAGAAATGGTGTAGGTGTGATTATAGATAAAAGTTTGAAGGATAATGTTATAAATATTAATAGATGTGGAGATGAAATGATAAACTTTAAAGATTATTGTTGATCTTAAGATTATCAATGTTATAATTTATGCTCTCAAGTAGGTTTGAATGCTGAAAATTTTGAAATGAATTAGAGGATTATCTAAGATATCTTAAAGAAAAAAAGTATTGTGGAGATTTAAATGGGCGTATTGGTAGAGTGGTAGAAGATTTTAAAGTATTCATGGTGGTTATGGATTTGAGTGGTAATGAAGAAGGTATATTAGATTTTCTTAGTTTATTTTTGTGAATTCTTCTTCTTTATTTAAGAAAAGAGATGATATTATTACTTATAAAATGATCTAGTAAAACACAATGATTATTTTGATAAAAAAATAGATCGTTTAGATTGTAAAATTGTAATCATTTGAAAATTTAAGTCACGTCGATTGTTAGTTTTAGATTTTAAGATGAAATGTTGTAAGAGGAAAAAAATTAAATTATTATTGTCAGATTAGATGGGACTTAAAGAACACATATAAAATATTTTTAAGCAATTATAAAAGATTAGAATTTGGGATGTTCAGGAAAATTTAATATTATGTGGAAAAAAAAAAGTATGAAATTAATTAAAGTGTTAAAGATGTATTTGGAATTAAAGGAAAAATCTTCTTTTATAAGAATTATTGGTGGTGGAGAGTGTCTGAAAAGATAAGAAATAAAGCGTTATTATAAAACATTTAGATGTAAAACTTGAGATTGGGAAAGATATAAAAGTGGCGCATAGAGATTAAAGATATATGCTGAAAATTTAAACTTTTAATGATTTATCTGATAGATTAGATCAAAGAAGGTGAAAGATGTATATAAGTTAAAGAAGATAGGAGAAATAAAGACAGTTAGTGATGTATAAGGATGAAAATAATAAAATATTTTTTTAGAAAAGGATATTGAAAATAGGTGGATAGTATTTTGATAAACTTTCAATGAAGGATCTGAAAGTATGATTGATTTTAGCATATCCTAAACAAAAATAGAAAATTTCATTTTTATCGTCATATTAGTAAATAGTTAGTGAAGCTTTAAAGAAAATAAAAAAAATGTAGCATGGGATAATATTCCAATAGAAGTGTGGAAATGTTTAGGAGATCAAGGAATTTCTTGGCTTACAAATCTTTTAATGTCATTTTAAAGACTAAAAGATCGAGATGAGTGGAGAAAGAGTTTGTTGGTTCACATATTTAAGAATAAAGGTGATACGAGTGTGTAAATTATAAAGGAATTAAGTTAATGTCCATACATTAAAATTATGGGAGAGTAATTGAGCATAAGTTACGATGTGATACAAAAGTTTCTCACAATCAGTTTGATTTCATGCCAGGTAGATCTACTATGGATGCTATACATTTGTTAAGGGGTTTGATGGAGAAACATAGAGAAAGTAAGGAGGATCTACATATGATATTTATTGATTTAGAGAAAGTTTATGATAAAGTTTGAGAAGTTCTTTGGAGAGTTCTAGAAACGAAAGAGTTAATATTGGTTATATTCAAATCATTAAGGATATGTATACTAGAGAGCATTACTTGTGTCCAAACACAAGGAGGATTGACAAAATATTTTCCTATTTGATTGGATTACATCAAGGATCGGCTTTAAGCCCTTATCTTTTACTTTAGTTATGGATGTTCTTACTTAGGCATTTACAAGAAGATGTACCTTGGTGTATGCTTTTCTTTGATGACATTCTTCTAGTTGATAAGACTAGAGAGTCCAAGAAACTTGAATTATGGAGGTCAACTCTAGAGTCTAAAGGTTTTTTTTAAGTAGATCTAAAGCGAATATATGGAGTGTAATTTTAGTTGTAGAAGTTCTAGTGGTAGTGTTGTACATTAGGTGAACAAATCATTAATAAGAGTGGCGTTTGGATATTTAGGCTCTATTGTTCAAAATGATGGTGAAATAAATGGAGATGTTATTAGTAGAATTCAAGTTAGATGGTTGAAGTGGAGGAATGCATCGGCTTTATTATGTGATAGAAAGGTCCACTTAAACTTAAGGAAAATTTTATAAGATGGTGGTAAGACTGACTTATGGAGAATGTTGGTTAATAAAGAAGCATAAGACTAAGTTAAGTGTTATAGAGATGAGGATGCTTAGGTGGATGAGTGCTTTACTCTTAGAGATAGAATACAAAATAGTATATTAAAAAGTTGGAGTAGCTCAGGTGGTAGATAAGATTAGGAGAGCGCCTTAGATGGTTTGGCCACATAAAGCCCAGATGATGACAGATTAGGAGAGTAGATGCATTAGATTTCTTTATGTTAAGAAAGGTAGAGGTATAAAAGACTTGGGTAAGATGTATAAAATGATCTTAGTATACTTGATTTAAATGAGAATTTGATAATAGGACACAATGGAGACGAAGGATTCATGTAGCCGACCCCACCTAGTGGGATTAAGGCTTGTTGTTGTTGTTGTATATATTTAACACCCACACTTCAATATTTATAAGAATAGCACTCTAAGCTTTATTATTATATTAAAAAATAGCAGCATATTAATTTTTAGGATAAATTTACATACATAGCACATAATTATTTTATATTTATATCTAACATCTAAATTTTCATATTTATTTAAATAGCACCTAAATTTTCATTATTACATAGAAGTAGCACTATCATTTATTTTTTAAAAATGAAATGCACCTTTTTTATGTATATGAAAAGTGCTATTTTCATAAACATTAAACATTAGGTGCTAAATATGTAAATGAAGAAGAATTTTGTGTTATGCTTGTAAATTTTCTTAATTTTTAAAAGTGAAAGGCATCTTTTAGTGTTATTTTTTATAAATATTAAATTTGTGGTGTTATATATAGATATATATCAATACTTAAAAATTATGTACTATTTATATAAATTTCTCAAAAACAAAAGAAATATTTACATACATACAACACAATTCTTATGCATTTATATATCTAATACATAAAATTAGATATTTGCTTACCTAATACTTTCGTATGATTAAAAATGTGTATTTTACTTTTTTAAGGTGATTGATGTTGATATTTTTGATGTTATATTGAAAATTAAAATATTATGATAGATATGTAAATATATAAGAATTGTATGGTATGTATCTAAATCCTCAAAACAAAAATATATTAAACTAAATTAGACTATGCAGTTCTTGTTATTCGCACCTCCTCCATTTTGTGTAGGCTGAGACGTGTACTTCGCTCTACCACACTCAATTTGCCTTCGCCTCTTCCTTTCCCTCCCTACTTTTCTCCCGGATAATTTTTAGGAAGATTTTCATTTGTCAGATAGGAAACCCGATTGCTGAAAATGGCTGCTCCATCTATCAAGCATGGAAAATTCTGTTTATGCTTCATGCTGGAAACCCTTGTGTAACGATCATTACCGATGGATCGCCTTTTTTGAGCTCCTTGCACCGTAAGTTTATCTGAAACTGAGCGAATTACTCTAATTGGTTGTTTTGGATACAATTGATAGTTTGGTGTAATGGCTCGTGTTCTCTTGGTCTTCTACACTCTCGAACATGATGAATTTCTCGTCTTTAGCTTTGGGGTGTGTTTGTTCGCAATCTGTCAAAATAAGTGGTCAATGTCTCTTTAAGGGTTTCAAGCCTGTATGAAAATGCCAATTGTCAACTCTATGTGTATGTGAAAGAAAAGAAAGAAACAACTGATTGAACCAAGAGGTAGTTAGCATGCTCATTTCTGGTTCAGCCTCTAGTGTAAATGGAATCTTACTTTCCAGGCTGTGAGCTAGCTTTCTAACAACCATTGAGCAGTGAAGGTACTTCATTGAATGGAAAGAATGAGTGAAAATTGACTTGAAAACCTCTGTCTGTAGCCTTAATCAGGGTGGTATTGGCATGTAGAATGATTTAAGAGATGTCATCTTGTGATCATGCTGCTGGCGTAATATCAGGAACAGTACAGTTTTGGTCTTGATATGATAATTTGGCATGTATTTTGGTGAACTAGCTTTGGTGATTATGATTTGTCAGGACCAAACTTGGATCAATGAGTTTGAACCTATGACAACCGGTTCACTGTCTTAAAGAATATCACAAAAACCCAGGCGGATACGGTGTGTTGGAAAATTTAGAATTAATTCCAATAAGTATAAATTTGATTGTAATTATATGCGTCAACGAATAGTACTACCATAGTATATAAATCTATTAACACCTAGTAATTTATCCACCAAAATGAAAATAATACTTATCTATAGCAATAACTCATCTAAGGAATATGTTCTTATTAAATAACTAAATAACTTACAATCTTAATCACCTTTTATTGATATTCTTGATGCATGAGTCTAGAAACTATCCTTTCATTGATGCACAATTAATAACTAGAAAAATCCTAAGATGATAGGCATGAGCTTGAAGGTTTGAAAATAGATAATTGGGTATTGAGGTAGTTTTTTATTTGTGAGGCGAGGTGTATGTCTCGAGGCATTCTAAAGAATAAGCCTCAAAATCAACAAAATATATAAATTTTTAAAAAAAATCAAAGCATGAAATGTCAAATTAACATCTTAACATTAAGCATGAATAAGAAGTGTAATACAATTATACAAACACCGAAGTAAGAATATAACAAGTCAAAGTTAGTTCATCATGAAAAGTCTCTCCAACTCCCAAATCAGCATTAATAGGTAATCTAAGCCACTAAAGTTAGAATTTGTAAATTCAAAAAGTCTCTAGCATTGTGATCACTTAATTGATCTTCGTTAGAATCATCATTATAATAACTTATTTCGCTCCTGTTTCATCCTCAGTCGTGTCAATATCCTTCCAATTTTTCTCTTCATTTTCAATCTCAATCATCTTTCTTTTCTCTGATCAATAAAAATCAATAAAAATATTAATTCAAATTTAAATAATGACTATGTTGATCATTACCACTTCAAGTACATAAATTTTTTATAAGATCAAAGAAGATAGATTTTATATTAGGAGAAATTATAAAAGTGGGGTTCTAGTTAATATATTTTATTCATATTTTTTAAGTAAATCAACTTAAATAAATATAAGGTGTACACCTCTTCAATTTTGAGGTGAGGTGCTCCTTGAGGCGTGCCTCATAGACTGTGAGGCATATGCTTTAGATCAAATGCCATGAGTTGTGTTTCTCATAGCAAAATTTCTTAAAATATGTTGAGGCGCCCTTTGAGGCAAGCCTCATATTGCATAATTTTAAACAATTGATTGTTTTGAGAAACAAACTCAGTAGGTGAAACCTATTGAGTAAGATATACATAACAACATATAAAATATAAATATGAGTATAGCGTTTATTATGTTGACATTAATCTTCATGTTTACTTGCATGTCATAGAAATTGTAATAAATGTTCTAAGCCTTTATGTAAATCTCTTAAATAATATCATATAATGCTATAGTTGATCTATGGTTAAAAATTCAACATCATAGTTTAATTTAACCTTAAAATCAATTAGAGAAGCTAGGGTTATGTGTAGATAAGGAGATGAAGTTATAGTAAAGTTCTACTTTTGCTTGGAGAACAAAGAGAAAAATTTGGTACGCCTTTTCTATCCACCTCTATTACTCTTGTCTTCTTCCTCACATCATCCATCTCAACCTCAATTCCTGCTTATTAATTTATTCCCCAACTCCTCTTGAAATTATCTTCTTGCGTACTCTCTTCCTTTTTTTGTTTTGCCTCATTCCTTGACCTTTTTATTTTTCTTGTTCATCTTATCAATCTTGATTAGAGACTAGGGAGAAAACACTCATTGCCTTACTTAAGTTGGTAGTGAAGTAACTAATTTAAGCCAATTTAATTAGATCAGCTCGATTCAATGGTTTTATTTTTTTAAATGTTATAGAACCAACCTTGTCTGATTCAAGTTGACCTTTTTTTATATTTCTTGGATCTCCTATCTCCCATATAGCTGCAATAGCCATTTTTCAACCACCAATGCCACACATAAGGTCTAGAAGGTGACAAACCATAGTATAATGGGTCTTGAAGTAGGGACTTCAACCCACTTGAACTAACTCGAGAGTTTATGTTATGTTAGATGGTAATTGATAACAACATCAACATCAACATCAACAACAAGCCTTTATACCATTACATAGGGTCGGCTACATGAATCCTTCTTCTCCATTATAATAAAATAAGATCACTTTTTATACTACCTAACCAAGTCTTCATAGGTCTACCTCTACTTTCTTAACATAGGTTAAATCTAATACATCTATTCTTCTAACTGGATCATCAAATCTCTTCCAACCCGTCATCAATTCTAATATAGGTCAAATCTAGCAAAATAAGATCTCTTAAGCATTTCCACACTTCTATTGGAATATCATCAGTTCTTATTGCTTTTCCACACTTCTTTTTCTTTAAAGCCTTTTAAAATTTGATTTTACTAATACAATGATAAAAATAAAATTCTTTATTTTTATTTAGGGTGCTAAGATTGCTAATGTCAATTGTACTTTCACAACTTTCATCAAAAAATTTATCAAAATATTTCATTCATCTATGATCAATATCCTCTTCTAAGAAAGTATTTTGTGATTATCATTCTTAATGCATTTTACTTGAATTAAATCTTTACTTATTCTATCTTTTTGTTTGACTAACTTATACATATATGTTTCATCTCTTTAGTATCCAATCTCATATATAAATAATTTAAAGTAAAATTCTTTGCATCACAAATTACTTTTTTAGAATCCCTACGAGCTATTTTATATATTTCCCAATTTTTTGAGATTTTACATCTAAACCAATTTTCATATTAAAATTTTTTATTTTTGATTTTCTCTTGACTATTTTGACTGCACCACCAACTGTTTTTATTAAAATGATTTTTTTTAATCTCAAAGCAAATTTTTTGTAACTCGTTTAATATCACTTGTTACATTTTTTCACATAACATTAGCTTTCTAATGAGCATCCCAAATCCTAAGATTTTATTGTTTACTTCTTAAATATATTATTATTATTATTATTATTATTATTATTATTATTATTATTATTCTTCTTCTTTAAGTATCTCATCTAATCCTAGGGCAATGTTATAATTTATTTTTCATCTTTTAGCCGTCATCATAAGGAGGATCAAATTGGTTAAGTGAGACTTACTATTTCACTGTATAGGCGAAGCAGCCCTCTCGAGAATACGCATGACCAATGAATTTAACTTTAGCAATGGATGTAGGAGATTACATCTTCCATGAAAGTAATAAATTATCATTAAAATTACTTGCACAATTTTTGGGATAAGATTGAACTTAAATTAATTTTGATTATAGCCTGAGTGACATTCTTAGACCATATGATCGAGAATTCAACATATTGGTTGGAGCACATGCAGGTTATTCAAAGTTATTTCATGTTAACTCACACAACATCTTCAAACACTAGATTTAGTTATCCAGCACTGTGTCAAGGGCTCATGTAGATGTCTCTCAATAATGCTCACATGCATTTTGATCTAATGAGATCAAGCAAGAAATTATCTTGTAATGCATATAAGCATTGCATTCATTTTTTTAAAAGCTTGCACAGATCTTGGTGCAACTATATGATGCATCGGCTTGTTCTTATTTTATGCATTTATATGATACAGTTGCACACCTTTCAAAGTGTTTGATTAAACTTGGGATTGTCTTGCAATCCGTGTGCATAATTAGAAGACATTTAAATTTTATAGTTTGCACAAGAATGTTGTTATTCAAATTTGTTTGGTTAAGTACTTTTTAAAGTAATCTAATCTGCCTTTTTTTAGGTGTTTGGTGCCGGTAATGTAATTCGTGTAAAATTTAAAATATTTGTTTCCTTTTGTCCTTTTTTTAAGTGTAAAGCGAAATCTCAAAACGCGTATTTGTTTACCGCAACTGAGGCAAAAATGTGAGCCGAGGAAATTTTTTTTTCATTTTGGGAGGGAGGGACAGGAAAATTTTTTTTATTTATTTAATTTTTTTTTGAATCATTTGAATTGGTAATATTAATTTTAACTTTAATTAAAATAAATATTATTATAACAATTAAGATTTAATAAATATAATTATATTTATTCAAATTAAAGATAAATAATTCACGATTAATAAAATAAAATAAAATAATAATTAAATTTTTTATTTATTTAGTAAAAAAATAATTAAAGCATAAATTATTTATTAAAGAAAATTATTTAATAAATAAATATTAAATCTTATTAATTTATTTAATAAAAATTCTTATTAATTAATTTATATTCAATATAGTAATAAAATTATATATATATATATATATATATATATATTAAATTTGGGTCATGTTAATATAAAATGATAATATTCAAATTTTATTTATTTATAACACTAATAATTAATATCTTAAAAAATTTGTAAATTAATTACTAATAATTAAATATTAGAAATAAATTTTATTTGTATTTAATTTTATTTTAATATTTTAGAAAATTTGTAAATTAATTACTAAAATTAAATATTCAAATAAATTTTATTTGTATTTGATTTTATTTATTTTTTAGTCAAGAAAAAAATTTTATTTATGATTTATCTATATTTTATTTGATAATATTTATTTTAATTGAATATTTTAATTAGTGAATAAATTCCATAATTAATTTACATATAATAAGGTATTGAATCTGATATTTATTTTACGTTCATCCAATAAAATATTTACTGATCTGGTGTTATTTCTTTTACATCTCACGACAAAAATATGGTTTACGTGTATTTCTTTCGTAGAACAACGTAAAGTATTGAATTCATGTATTCACTTTCTGGCTGTATTTCCTCGTTAAATCAGAACCAAACTCAGGCGTGTGCAAATATTACATCTCACGATTTTAAAGTATGCTTTTTATCTGCTAGCATAGATGTGTTACAAATCTAGTGGTGTTCGGATTAAAAATAATCTGAGCTCACATGAATCTCACATTTATTCAAAATTTAAAATCTTATGTTGGACTTTTGTTGTTAAGTGGCGAGTAAAAGCCATGGGTGGTGAATGATTCATTGATAGGTTTATCAACTAAATCTCATATTGTATTTGTTTATCACTCAATGACTTTTTATGACTTAATATTGCTCAGCAGGTCCCACGAGGTGTTCATGTTCAACTATAAATAAGGGGGTTGATTCAATTCATTTTCATTTAACTCACTGTGTGTTTTGAAGTTTTTTAGGGGCTGTTTGCTTTGAATACTTTAGAGTGTAATGTAAATGCAGAGGATTTCAAATTTTGTGTGTTTGACAAGATGCAAAGTAAAATTTTAAAATAATGTAATATATTTAGAATTTTTTTTATCATTTAAGCTTGGAATATCAATCAACTATTAGTTACGGAGAAAAGAAAATTTTACTTAAACAAATCCAGTAGAAATTATAAACTACACAATATTGTTTCAATTCATATAAGAGCCACTATAAATCCAAACTATATTTAACAAGTTTGTCCATACTTATAAAATATCCACCAACAACAATCATATAAAACACAGTCTAAAACATAAACTAACATAATATTTATCTCTTGAAGTCTCTCTACGATGATAAATAATCTATACATCTTTCTATTAGGAAGGTTATCGAAAAATATAAATAATTTCAATTGAATAAAATTTTTTAATGTAAATTATCTTTTCTTTGTAAAACAAAGCAATTAATATCATTTTTTATAAACATAAATATAAACTTTAAGTAACTTATATTATGATAATATAAGGTAGATCAAATGAGCATTTCTGAATTTATTTTTAATTTATTAATCATTTTAGAGTCATAAAAAATATTGTCAGAAATTTCTTTCATAACTTTCTAAGGAAGTAGCATTTCCATCTTTTTTCTTCATTTGTCCCCAAGTACATAAAGTGATCTCACTTCACGTCTCATTCATTAGAATTTATAAAAGCTCTCTGGGTTAAGCGATGCTTAGTTATTTACTTGCGATGGCATACATTAACGATATGATCCGGCCATATTCGATATGAAAATTGAGAAAATAAATCACACTTTAGTCAGAATTTATAATCGTGAATAAATCTTATCATTAAAAATAAATATACTTTTATTATAAATGTAAGAATATAATTACCCACTTGAGTGTGAAGCTTTCTCTTGAATCTCCTTTCCTTTCAAACTTATTTTCTTACTTTGAGTACTTATAGAATAAATATATTAACTTGATCAATATTTTGAAAATAATTTATTTATTTTATTCATTTTCTTTGTCTATGATATTAGTGTATATCCTTTGTTATTTAACGCTCACATTCGTCAAAATTTTATTGCTTATTTTCCAAATCAAGTTAAGTTCCTAAATAATAATAATATTGATTATCATATTTAGTTGATTTGACTATTAATTTATGTAATATACACAACATCTTTTATTTATTTTAAATCGATACTTACTCTTCCTATTTTAACTTAAATTAAAGATCTTTCATAATTTCTTTTCATTTAACATTTACTTAATTTAGTATATAATATTTATGCATATATAATATGCCATATAAGACTTTTTAAATCCTATTATTTTTCTTAAAAGATATGTTAGGTTTCAAAGTGGCTTAATATACATAAACTAAATTTTAAGTTCATTTGATAATTATTCTTACTAATCTAACATAAATTCTAAATCTTAATTAGAGGTTGTGAAAATTAATATTAATTATGTTTTCATAATTTTTTGCGATTATGAGTTTACATCATTGTATTTCATTAAATTTACGAACCTATAATTTCGGCAAGTCAAATTCATCACCTCTTGCTTCTTCTTATAATAAAATAAGATACATTTTAAATATATTAAAAATATAGATGTCATTATAAAGTTATAAGATACATAAATTAAAATATTTCTAAATTAAATTCTTTGTTATGTTTATAACACTCTAAATAAGTTAAGTAAAATTTTTCTCCCTTTTTTTATAACAACATTTTCATGATACTATTATCATATTTTAATAATTATGGAAGTAAGAATGAAATCAAATTTCAATAGTAATATATATATCATATTATACTTACCTCTCTTTCCTTCCTCGATTTTCCCAAGATGGTGCCCGCTGTCCCGATCTGCCTTTTCCTTCTTCTCCGTCCTTCATGAGGGCTCTCGTTTGCACATGAGGTCTCTCTTCTCCTTCTTCTACCTCGGCACAGAGATCTCAATAAGGTGAGGTTAGATGGATGGTAGGCACTCCTCTCTCTCTCTCTCTCTCTCTCTCTCTCTCTCGTGCTTTTGGGAGTTCGGTTTAAAAAGAGCCCCCATTCTTATTTCTGCTTAGTAGTGGTTGGATTTTATATTAATTTTTTTTTTAGTTTCCTGTTATTACAATCTCCTTATAAAAGAATTTCGTATTCAAAATTTAATGACAACAATAAAATTAAACATATCTTTCATCAAATAGATGAGGATAAAATCCTCAATTTCGATTCTACCGCGTAAACTACCGTTGTGATCCATGTTTTCCGATTAAGGATAAATGAAATTTCTATTCACGATCTTGCTTAATCATAATTATCCACTCTATAAATGTGAGATCAGGTTGAAGATTAATATGATCAACAATAATTTTGTTGACTTCATCAGTAACATATTTTCGCAGGAGAGAAATATGAAACATATTGCGCACTCTTTGCATATTAGAAGGTAAAGCCACTCTATAAGCCATTTTCCCAATTCTTTTCAAGATCTCATATGGATCAATATAACATGGGCTCAACTTTCCAAGCTTGCCAAAACGTTTAATACCTTTCACGGGGCTAACTTTAAGGAACACAAACTCTCACTTCAAACTCTCCTAGCCGATGTTTAGCATCATAATATTTCCTTTGTCAATCTTGAACAGTGTTTAATCTATCACTAATCGAATCTTTTCAGTGGTTTCATCCACTACATCTACACCAATGATTCTTCTTTCATCTATTTACACCCAACAAAGTGATGTTTTACATTTTCTTCCATACAATGCTTCATAGTGAGCCATACCAATACTTGTTTGGAAGCTGTTATTATAGGCAAATTCAATCAAAGACAAGTATAATTTACAATTTTCTCCAAAATCAAGTATCTGAAAGTCTAGCAAATCTTCTTGAAGTGTTTGAATTGTTTCACCATCGGTTTGGGGATGAAATCTGATGTGAAAGTAAGCATTAAAGTTTCTTAAATTTTCTCCACATCGGATGTGAATTGACCATCGTCGGACATAGACTTTGGCACACCATATAATTTTATAATTTCATCAACATACTTTTTTGCTAACTTTTAACGGATCGGTGTTTAATGTATAAGTGTGATTTAATCATTAATAATCACCCAAATAAATCAATTTCTTACGATTTAGGTAAGCCAACCACAAAATTCATGGCAATATCATCATTTTTACTCAGGTATTGGTAAGGGCTGTAAAAGTCTACTTGGCTTTTGATGTTCAACCTTAATTATCTGGCATGTTGGACACTTATAAACAAATTCAGTTACACTTTTTTTGATCATTGGCCACCAAAATATTTCTTTTAGATCTTGATACATTTTGTTACTGTTTGGATGAATTGTATAATGAGAGTGATGTGCTTCATGTAAGATATCTCTTCTTAAATCTCCAATATATGAAATGCAAACTCTACCCTGATTCAATAATCCCTCTTCATCAATTTCAAAATCTTCTGTATGGCCTATTTTTATCAAATTTAAAATTTTCTGAAAGTCAACATCTTGAGGTAAAACATCTCATATCCTTTCTTTTAAATTTGATTGTATAACCATTTGATTTAAAAATAAAACATGATCATTTGTGGATTTAATAATTAAAATTTTTAATTTTTTCAAATCTTGAATCAACTCCTCCTGTTGAGAGATCAACCAATTTCATTTATCGTATATTTTTTCTGCATTTAACTATATTTGTCTTTCCCGGATGATATTGATTATCCAAATCATAATCCTTAATGAGTTTCAACTATTTCCTTTGCATTAAATTTAACTCTTTCTGAGTAAAGATGTATTTTAAGCTTTGATGATCAGTGAAAACTTCACCTCATATAAAAATGCCTCCAATTTTTCAATGTAAATGCTTTGTTAACTTCAGTATGGGTTGGATAATTCTTTTTGATTTTTCAATTGTCTTTGAAGCGTAATACTCTTCCATCCTGCGTAAGTACATCCAAAATCTCTTAATGAAGCATCAATAAATCGGAATTCTTACTCCCGATGGAATAGTTAATATTATGCGGTCGTTAAATAATTTTTTGAAAAGCCTCTTCGATCAATTCAAATTTGGCTTCTTATGTCACGGATAATGACAGACGATCTGTGAAAACCTACAACAAATCTTATAATATCGTCAATCAAGAGACTGTGGCAGTGGTTGGTTTAGGCAATTCATTTCTCGACTTTTCTTTATCTCTTGAAACACTTTCACTACTAATCATATGCCCTAAAAATATGATGCTATTTAACCACTACTCATCTCTTGGTTTTGCTAGCAGATGAGGCCAAGAGAGGTGAGGTGAACTGGGGAGGCTTGCACGTGAGATGAGGGGAGGTGACTAAAAAAGAAATCGATAGGGAGAGCTATCAATCGGACAGTCGCCTATTTGGGTGCTATAGTGATGATGAGAGAGGAAGTAGGGCATAAGTGTCCTCGTATGAAGATGGGAGACAAAGTGCGAGATCAAAGAATCGAGGTTGGAGAGGGCTCAAGCATGGGATAACTGCCGTGCTGGAGGTCGAGCGGGGTTGATGCTGGGGGTGAGGAAGAAAATGAGGGTTGCGTGTCTTCGGTTAAGGAGAAGGACTCATGTTATTTTGCCCAAGAGGATCGAGAGGGAGGGAGATTGAAGGAAATGAAAAGAGAAAATGAGAAAGAGTTACTTGGGATGAACGAGAAAGAAAGGATGATGTGCAGGGTTTGATTTATGCGGGAGATGATTTTTTTTGTTAAAAAATGATTAAAAAAGACACTGTCCTTCTCCAATCAATGCGTAGCGAGAGCATGGGACGTCAAATTGGAAGGTAGGTATGGGAGTGATCGGAGAAAAGTTGACGACATTTTATAAAAAATTATTTGATTTTTAAAAATAATAATATTACCATTATTAGTAATAAAATCATAATTTTTATTTTGGAATAAATTATTTGAGTATTAATTTCTCCTTGTGCATTTTGTTTCATGTGAATCTAATTTGCGTGATGTAGTCATGTGCATATAAATTTTGACCAATTTATACGTGCAACAATTCTAGGCAATATGAGTTTATTTGCTGGGTATTTTGATGTTACGAATGCGTCAAAGTAGTCTATTTCACAAACAAATATCATTTAGGCAATGTTGACAACCATTGAAGTAAATTTACCTTGATTTGCATTATGTTTTGTTCGCACCTCATTGTCGTTTTAGTAAGTGATCGAATTGATTACAAAAAGCTTCATTTGGTATATTTTGGTGCTACCTACATACCAGTGCAATCCACTTCATAAATGGGTACTATTCGGGTAATTTTGACGGTGATTAAGACTATTCGGGTCCAATTTGTGCGATGTTAATTTGTAATTCATCATTGTCATCATATTTGCTCCATTCAACTCATTGATCATGTATGGAGGTCAACAAAGAGGTGAAGAGGGCTTACATGCGGTTAGTTGAAAAAGAAAGTATAATCACATAATGGTTAGTAGGATGCTTATGAGAAGGGGTCTTGGCCCTTAAAATTAGAAAAATTTACAAGATGAAATAGAGGACAATTTTTTATTTGAGGAATTCACCTATGTTGTATAATTTTGCAGGTAGTTCTGGTCATCAACTTTGCTAATTAAATAATTCTTTGTATGCTCATAAGTTAAAAAAATTAGGTAAGAATAGGATAGAATACAATAACATGTTTGAAATTTTTGCACAATAAATAGTTTATGTAACACTTTATAAGAATCAATGAAGAGTGATGATTCATATAACTGACCACAAAATGGAGGTTTAAACGACATGTAATACCAATCTAAAATAGTTGGGATAAGCCAATGATGAAGTTTGCTTTGAGTTGATTGTTCATCTTTCGAGGTGCAGAAGTGAGATGATAATTCTGGTGAACTGGCATAGTAGATGTTATGAATGCCATAGAAAATCCATTCCATTTGATTAATTAGGTTAAGCTAGTTTTTGAAAAATTCATTGATCTCTAGACTATTTTTTTTCATTGGAAAAGTCAAATCTAAAAATGTTTAATTGTCAATGATGTCATGGCTTTTTGCATATTTCTGTGCCACAATAAAGGATTTTCCCATTGATATAAGCAGTTGATGTACAGTGCCATGCTTCATGAAACTTAGTTTAATATACTTTGTTATTATATCTCATTAATTACTTTATTAGTGAATTTGTTTTCCTTTTTATTGATGCTCTGCATATATTTATAGGTGGCTGTCTGCGACTCTGGTTGACTTTTATGTTAATGTTGTTGCTATTGCAGTAAGTTTGAAATCTACTTTATTTTGTTTTGTGTCTTCCTCGAACACTTCCCCTTTATGCTTAGATATATTATTTTCCACAAGGGACCACACTGCAAATGCTTTTGGTACTAGAAAAAATGACATTTAACACGATTCATGTTATTTAAGCCATAAAAGTGGCTGTCTCGTTTGGAAAATTGTCACTTTTATTGCTTACCCAAGTACTAAAACATTTATTTTTAATAACGTTATATCTTCATAGTGACCATCATCAGCAGCCTCATCCCAGCTATCTTGCTATGATTTTTGCATCCTCTTATGCCGACCACTTAGTGGGATAAAGGCTTGTTGTTGTTGTTGTTGTTATGCCATTATTGAATGGCATAATACCTTTTATATTAGCTATCAGTCAGTTAAATTTTTTGGACAGCTTCTAAACATTGTTACTTTTTATTCTCTGTTAAATCCTTACCCACCCCCCCATTTGAACAGCTTCAAAAAATTTTTATGCTCTGCTTCATGACCCCACTTGCCTTTTATGTACAAGAAGACATAAAAAACATAGTTTGCATTTTATGGATATAGGATATCCTACCTAGCAGTTGTAGATCAGCAATATATATGTATTTGTTGTTTCATACAATAATTCCAACTCGACCATCATGACTCCTTTGCAAATTGGGCCCATGCTACATTGGAACCATCACTTGTTTGCATTAGGGCCTATGCTCCTTTCAGCTCATTATCCACTTTGGCAGACTTGTAGATATTAGGTGGATAAGATCTTGTACGTAAAAGTATTGTTTGGCTACATTGGAAAAATCCCTTGCATTTATCAGATCATATTCTTTTCACCTCATATGCACTTTGGTAGGCTTGTGGATATTAGGTGCATGTTATCTTGTTGGTGAAAGTAATGCTTGGGTAATATGTTACAGGCCACTGTCACTGCTGTATTCGATGTGTTAGGTGTGGCATTTGTAAATTTTTTTGATAAAATGGCTGGAAAACTTGGGTTCCTCTTTAATGCTTCTAGTATGCTATTGCGTTATTAGCATTTATTGCTTTTTCAGTCTAGTTTTTAACGTCCATCCTTTTTGTTGGTTATTTAGCATCAATCCTTCAATGTACTTTTTTCTTGTACTACCCATTGACCTTGGTTTGACTAGTTTTACAAGTGGGTAGTTAGCTTTGGCTATTGCTAGGGAGCTTTAATCAATGCCACTTCTTTCCTATAGAAGGCATTGGATTTGAAAAGCTGCTATTCTTCTTTCTAGTTTGGTCTTTTGAGAGGTGAAGAATAACCAGGGCATGTTCATCCTTTACATTAGCAACTACTACTGAAAACATTATCTTGCAGGTGGATCTCATCTCGTCTCCTTAATGTTAATGGTGATTAAAAAAAACTTTTAATCTACCTTTTAGGCTAGCTTAATTCATGGCCTTCATGCCACACTCCTTATCGTTCTCTACACACTTGAGAGTGGAAAAATTTCTGATGATGGTGTTTCTCTTATCACCTTGTTGAGTTTGAAAAGAATGATATTAGTAGTCTATCATCACGATTGGATTGTCAATTTGGAAGTAAGCAGGAGAGATCAAGGCAGCATAAGTTAGACTGTAGGATCAGATTCATTTATAGCAGATACGAAAGAGTTATTTTTTAAACTTATTAGGATAAGCTTGATTTTTGAATTTGTAATTCAAGATTAGGATAATTCTTATTGGAATATTATTTTTATTTGAATTTATCTAGTTTGTTATTTAGATAGGGTTTTCTCTTTTGTGAATTTGCTTCAGTATGGACCAGATTTACCCCTATTGTAATTGCCTATTTAAATGCTTGAATTTTACAAAGGAGACAATTGGAACTAGCCCAAAAAAATTCTTCTTTATTCTTCTCCAATCTTCTTCCTCAGTTGCCTTTGCTCTTAAGCACAAAAATCCACTCCTGTACTTAAATCGTTTCCCAGTAATCTATAGAACAACTATCTCTTCCCTGTACCTTGCTACTGTTTCGATCAGGAAAGTTCTAGGCACTAACCTAGTCTTGCAGCAAGGGAAAGAGAACTTTTATTTGTTGCTTACAACAAAATAAAAATAGAATACAATAGATTACTACACTCCAAAGAGATAAAAATAAAAACAGAGGACAGGTTCTGCTGCTAGCAGCAAATAAGAGCCTCTCATTATAGGATTACACAATAACATTAAGAGATTAGCTTTAGATCAAGTTGCTATCAAAGCATCGATCTTTAGTGCATGGTATAAATAAAAGTGAGAAAGATAAAGGAGAGATGATTCTTGTTTTAAAGATGTATTAGAAGTAAAATAAAGAGACATAAAGATGCAGGAGAAAGCCACCTTCAATAATTCAATTAGGTGATCAAATATAATATGGGGTTACTAATAAAATGACTGATATATAGTCTTCATCATATCCAACACTTTCTTATTTATGTGTTATCATAGAGGTTGACCTTTAGTCCATAAAGATCATCCGGAGCAGTAATAGAAGAATCTCTTCTTCAAAGGCTTATTGGAGGATTTTGTGAGGGAAGCTCTTTTAGAGTTTTCTATCAAAGATGACCTCTATAAATGAGGACAATTATTGCGTATTCTAGATTTTGCAAATCAAGTTCAAGGATGCAGGAGGCCTGCACATCTAAGGAAGCTGGGCACTTCAGAGTGGGGAAGACGTAGAATTTTTAACAATATGTTTACTAGTTAACCATCTAGCATGATGTAAGTCCATTAGAGAGTGCATGCTATGTAACACCTCTAAGCCTTTAAAAAAGATGCTGGGATTGTATATTCCATTATCTATACTAGGTTGTCTGTAGGAAAATATCTCCATGGATTTTTTTAGGAGATTTTCCATAAAGAGGTGCCATGACCATCTCTATTTGGTTGTGAATATATGTATTAAAAATGTCTATTCTAACTCTTTCCCAGAAAGCCATCACTGACAAGGAGGTGACTAGACACTTATTTAAACATGTATGTATATACTTTGAATTACCCAATTTCATTGTCTCTAATTAAGATAGCTGGTTCTTTAGCCAAGTTTGGGAGGCTTTATAGGCCATGATGGATAGTAAACTAACGGCACTGCTTGTCGTCAAAATACTGCTAGCAATTAGAGGTGGCGAATAGAATTATGGTGCTATGAAGGTATAATAATAAGTATCTCGAAAAGGTGGATGATAGTCTGTTATGCCTTAAGTTCGTCTTCAATAGAGCCATGCACTCCATAGTATAGACATCATTTCAAGTCTACTTATTATAATTCCCTTTGGATTCACCTGTCTTCCCCATTACTGAAGTTTTGATTGAAGTTGATCATGAAAGTTTACAACTTATTGGAGGGCATCCAAAATTCATACAGTGATGTTGAATCAATTGCAGAAGCACCAACAAAAATATAAAGAAATAATCCTATCAAGGCTATACTATGTAGGAGATCCTATCTGATTACATTTGATCAAGGATCACCTCAAAGGAGAAGGAAAATATTGGGCCCAATAATGTATGAACTTTTAAAATTTCCAAGAAGATTATAGACAATGCTTGCTAGTTAGCTCAAATTATCTCCATATATGGATATGCGTTCATAGTTAAAATATGGAAAAATTGAAGTCTTTTGAATCTTTGATGCTTAGTGCTGAGTCAAAAGAAGTTCTATTGATCATAGAGGATCTACTCGTAGATTTAGATGATTGAGTTCATCGTAAGACGATATCTCTACCTTTTAAGGTAGTATATCATTCTTTGATATCGTACTTGATCATTTCAATACGTACTCCCCTAAGATCTATGTGGTGTCCCTCATCACCAATTTTAAATACATAGAAAAATTTATTTTAGCCAAGCTCTTAAGTTCCCTATAAGGGCAAGCCTCCATAGTTAATTACATCTTAGGTGATATAAATCTCCTAAGAAAATTTTTTGATTAAAGTTATTTGCTAAAATCTTTATGAATTTTAAAGTTAAAGATTAAATAATTAGTAATTTTTGGCAGTGATGCTGGAGAAGTCAATTAGGAAGTGTTTGTGATACTATGAAGCTTGTGAGCACCCCGATTTATCCTATAGTGAGACTTTATATTTTTTTGAAATATAGAATTATCATTATTTAATTTGACATTTTATTAGAATATTACTTATTATCTCACAACGTATGATTGTAGATATAGCTAAGAGGTGAGGATTGTGGGAAAAATTTATAACACTACATAAATTGTAGGAATTTTTTATTTAGGTAATCAAATACGTCATTAAAAGATCAACTTATTATCTCGAAAGATAAACATGTTATCCTATAATGGATTCAATTACTTAATAAAGACTCTTAAACTTAATGGATCTTCGATATTCTAGAAATTTTTTTCCTGAACCACATAGAGAAGTAGAACAAAGTTTATTTTATACTTGGTTTGTAATTCTATAAAAGTAAGTCCCTATAGTTAGTTTACATCCTAGAAAAAAGAGAATTTTTCCTAAGAATACTTTCGATTAGAGAAATTGTTTTTTATTTCTATGAATTTCAAAGCTTGTCTTAAAAGGATTGTTAATTCAGAAATTTAATAGAGAATACTTCAAAGGGGAAGAGTTCTTTTGTAAGACCAATATGGATTAAGTAGAAAATACCTATAGATACTGAGATGCTCAGCAGACATTTCAGCTATCCTATCATTGGACTTTATATTTCTGAGATTGAATTTAATAAAATTTTGAATTAACACTTTATTAGAAATCTATAACTTAAATTCTGACAGCATAAAACAGTAGAAATGCGTAGTGATTGAAGATTTATTCCAATAGGATGCTTCAGAACTTAAGTCTACAATGTTTCTGATATAAGTCAAAAGCATGACCTAATGTAATTTTTGGGAATTATTAATTCTTTTTCTATTAGAGAAAATTTAACTTATCCCTGACTCTTTTGGACTTATTATCCTTCTAGAAAGGTTGTCGGCTAATACCACCTAAGTGATTTTAAAACAATGATTCTAGTCTTATGTATGCAAGATGGTTGGACTGTTGCATTTAGGAAGGAAGCTAAGAATATAAACTCACTCCCTAGCCCTAAGATGATGTTTGACATGTTTTGTACCTAATTAATACAATAAATTTCGCATTTTATGTATTTTGACTCATAATTCATTTTAAAGTCTGGGTATGCAATTCATGCCTATAATGTGATGCAGTTAGAAAACGATTGCATGGGCTAAATCAAAATGAGAAGACACTTCCCCCCAAAAAAGATGGTCATCCTTAGAGGTCAAATGTCCCTTTACGTGCAATAGCTAAAGCATTCAATATAAGGGGATAACTCTAATGTATTAGTGCATCCACAAATGAAAGCAAATATAAAAGAGAGAGAGAGAGAGAGAGAAGAGGGGTTTTGTGGGTTTAGTAACCATTAATGCTAAGCTCATATATTTGATATATAATTACTTGTGCGTGTGTTTACATTTCTCGGACCTCTATTTTTGCAGGGCTTAGGATTCATCTTTTTTATTTTAATTTAAATTTAATTAGCTTCTAGAATTAAATTAGGATTTATGGGGTTCTCATAGTTGAGAAAGAAAAACAATAATAACATAAAGAGTAATGTTTTCTTCTTTCAACCTCATTTTTTTCTTAATAGGTGGCTGCATTTCATCTTAGTTTTTTGATATAGAGAATGTGGAATCTCTATCTTTATTTTTTTATGCATGAAATCTCTTATGTACTCTTCTACTAAAGTTTAGTGGAATATTTGATCTTTTACATCGAGTTAAATGCTAGTAAATATCACCAAATTATGTAAACTTGTGTCTTGTGATTGTTATCTTAGGTGCGTTTACTCTGTATCTTTTCTAAGTTTTACTCGATGTTTTGTTTCTATCCTAACAATTGTCATAAAGTTTGTATTGCTTTACTGTGTAAGTCTAGTGACTACTCCTCTCATGTTATGGGCATTAAGTTTCAATGTCAAAACTATCCGGCTTTGGTCAGCTTATTGGTCTAATGGACATAAAGATTGTGGGCTCCAAAAATTCGCCACGGACCTCTCGATGAAGAGAGTTTGATTAATGTCACCAAATTTTGAAGATGAAATAGTGATACATTATCCGGAGATTTCCCTCATTTCAGGACTTTAGATCTAGTTCGTGTTTCCATAGTTGAATCACCATAGTTACCTCCCAATTGAGAGAGAACTTAATCGTTAGATCGCTAAATGCATAGCATATAGTAGCAATATGTAGAGTTTTGGAATTTAAATTTATGAAATTCATCGCCCTTTAACTTAAAGCGGATGGTTGGGGGAATGATGATGTCCCACCAAGATCATGTCCATCATGGATCGTTTCTACTACTTGTGAGGAGAGAAGAACCCAGAAGAAGATCTTGTCGCCAGCCATGGATTCGTGCCAAGAGAATCTTGTGCAGGTTTATCTAAAAGACAGTTTAAGTTTAGTTTAATGACTTTTGTTCTATCGGCACCTTATGATTCACATCTTAAGGGATAAAGCCATTGGAGAGCATACTCTACCGCGGATCGTTATATAATGGTATTCGACGACAATCACTGATCGAAGATCGGTCGTAACCCATCATATATGCGTTTATCACAAATCACGAGGAAGATGATACCGTCACGCCCTTATGGCAGATTGAGAGAGAAAATATGTGACTTGACTTCACACGGCTCCTTGTGAGAATTTTCTTAATCACCTATGACAAACAAATTTGATGGATAGATTTAGTTTTGCTTTAAGTCTTTAAAGATTAAATTTTATTTATGCATTTATAGCTTAATGACATATTAGATTTTATATTTGGATTGATACTTAATTTAAGTTAATGTGATCTGAAATTGCAATCACATTTTGATAACGATTTCCGTTGAAATCTCCATTCAACAGCATATCATCGATAGAGATAATATTATTATCATATGATAAAATTAAATTTTCTATAATTTCTTATATAAATAAAGTTATAACAATATTATTGGTTTGTTAATCCGCACTAATTCGCAACTAACCTGAATCAACCTGCAAAGATCCTCGATCAAGTTTAAGCACTTATACGGTGTCGGGACCCATGCTGGTTATTTAGAATACTTGTACGAATTTTGAAAAGATCAAATTGAATTGACGATTGCTTTATATTTTGCACAATAATTCTTCTCTTTCAAATAATCGCACAAATTCTGAAGCATTTACATTGAGTGATAGTTGGCTCCATAATTTATGCAAAATTAATACATTTGAAGTCTATCTAGAATTTAAGTCAATGCCTTCTGTCTGTTAGTATTAATGTAGCGCAGATTCGGCGGTGTTAGATGTTTTAGATCTTATTCAATTATTTAGATTAATATTCTTTTATTTGCATTTAGTCAATAACTCATAAAATTCTTTAAGTGATCACTGAGAAGCTCGTAGGCTCATCACAAGTCTCATTAAAATTATTATTATTTTTTTGCTCTGAATGATTTGTTTGATGTGGTATATAGCACACAACCCAATTAACATAATTTGATTATTCAATAAGGAATATGTTTTATGCTCATTGATGAGCTTTTAAACCTTATTAGTTCAATGTTTTCGATGTTTATTCTTATTTGTATAATAGTCATTATAACCTCTTTAAGCATGTAGTTAATTGTCGGATTCTTTACAAGTTCTTTGAAAATTTTGTTTGATCATTGTTCTGATTGAAAGACAAGCTTTCAAATCCACTATAAGTTTTGTTTGTGCTCGTAGGCAACTATCCCCGAAAGTTGCATTTTGCATTTAAAAGGAAAGTAAAGGGTTACAAAATAAAAGCACCAAAAAAGTGCAAAACTAGAAAGGAAAACAAGACAGCCGTGCTTCTCACGGTCCATATCTAAAATGCTAGAAAAGCGGGAAGATACAAGCATCAACAGATGCCATACAAAATCGACTCGATGAGCCGAAAGCACAGCTAATGTCGGCCCTACTGATGTGGAGAAGATCACTGGAACCGAAAGAAAGAACATCGTGTTTGAAGAGCACCCAGAAGTAAGAATCTCTGAAGATAAGTGACCATGTTGTCGCTTAAGATCGCTTTGCACTCATACATCCAATGAGATGTGACCAATTGCAAGCATAGCATTTACCTCTATCAAGCACAAGATGTATCCCAAGTAATGAGGTTGGATCATCTCTGACGACTCAATTGCCAGAGAGAAGAGGGCACCATCAACATTGTTAAGCCATCCAGGAGTCCAAAAAGTGTGAGAATCAAAATCACGTAAGCTTTACTTGAATTTTGTTTTTGTTAGGAGACAAACCCTCAAGTTCATTAAAGTCTTATTTATGATCGTCAACAAGTCGTCGAGTCCCTTATAAAGATCATTCCTATTTAAAGACTTTTAGAATTTTATATGTATGTTTATTCTTTAATTTATCATTCTCAAATAAGTTTAATTTAAGCTCATCAACACTTTTATTTATTTTTGTTTAAGTCTCGTCGTTAAAATTCAGCCTCCGCCCTCGTGATGGAGTCATTGGGGGATATTCGACATTCACTCTATTGAAGATAAGCCGGTCATGACACTACGACAAGTGGTCTTCTCGTTAACTCTATTGAGCATAATAAGATCTTCAAACACCTGCTTGAAAAAAATATATATGTATATTCTTTCGTCTCTCGTCATTTCTTTTGCTGTTTACCAATAGTAAAAAGCAGGGAAGTTGCTTTTAGTATGAGAATATCCTGCTCAATGCTTGAAATGGTAAAAGATCGTCAAATGAAGAAATTGTAGCTATATGTAGAATGGTTTGTTCCCTTGTATATTCCACTGAAAACATGAAGACTCCAAGCATCTTGTCACAAAGAACATGAAGATAGTGAAATGCATGAAAAATGACGCCAACCCTTCATTTTTATGCCCTTCCATGGTTTAAACCATGCATGATTATTGATAATACCTAATTCATATGACAGTTGTAATGAACCTTCAACAGCCATTGCCGACATTCAGCTACTATGAAAAAATGATGCTTGTTATAGGACCCTCCAATCGAGAAATGGAACTGGAAAGATAATCGAAGGGTGAATCGATCAGCAGCGTCTCATTGTCCTTCGTTGCGGTCGAGTGGAATAAGGGACGGAGAAACGAGTGGAAGACTGTGATGGGTTCTAGTTGGAGGAAGGGCAGGGAGAAGGGGAATATTGATTCAGCTCTTCAGCTTGCAGTGGGAGGAGAGTCACAGGAAGCCAGGTTGATTGGCTAGATCCGGTACTGGACTGACACGCTGATCAGATGAGGAATTTTGGAGGAAATCTGGATTCTGGGCTCTTGTTCAGCCTTTATAGAGATGGACGACCGGCTGTGAGGTTGATCGTAAGGGAGAAAGGGAGTCCATTCAAAGTGCTTGTCACAGAGACGGAAGGGAAGAGAGAAAAAATATAAATGGGAGTTCGTTCCATTGTGGTGGAGACGGGAAAGTCGGTCCAGGGAGAACGGGAAGGGAGCGCTTAAGCTGAGAGTTTGAATCGAGAGATCGAGCTATTCGGTGAGCAAAGAGGGAAATCGGGATGTTTGGTGAAAAGTCCCTTTATCCTGCATGTGGAATGGAGTTAGGGCTTAATTTAGTGGGGTAGTATGGGAGGAATGACATGGAGGCCTATTATTGGCCGAATGGGAGGTTGAGGCATGGAGGATGGACGACTGCGAATTTTGAAGCGTTGATTGGGTGTAATTAGGAGATAATTCGGTAGATTTATCTCGAAATATATGCTAATTTTGATTAGATTTAAGTGTGACAATTTTAAATAAATTAGATGTCTATTCGAAGTAATTTCGACGTTCCGGATGCAACGTCGCAGTCCGTTTCGCGATCGGATGCCATTTGGTTCAATTCAACGACAAATTGGATCAAATTCGTTTCAAAATCACGCATCATCTCTTTCGACCGCTCGACATTCGTGTAGGCTCATCCGAATCGAGTGCGGGCAGTCTCGTTTGATAGGTTTCGACGTTAACGACGCGATCAATTTCGAGAACGGAGGTTTGGGGCTTTTCAGCTCTCGACTGAGCTGGTGATTGATAGCTCATCCTCGACGGCCAACCGCCGACAGGTAAGATATATATTCTGATCAATTTTGATGTTTTAAATGCAATGACGTCCGTTCATCGAGTAGAGATCATTTTGACCAGTTTCAACGACATCCAGTATGTTTCGGCTTCGATTTGTGCCATATTGCATCCGAAGCTCGTCGAATTTGTTTTGTGAGCTCGACTCGACTTATGTAGCATGCATGGAGGTCAACAAAAATTACTTCTTGCCCTAAGGGCAATAAACGTTTGAGCTGTTACACATGGTACAAAATTGTTATTAGGAAATTCCAATACGAGAGGCACATTAGAAACCTTTGTCATATAACATACTAAATAGACACAAAAAATGAATAGAGATTTTTTTTTTTAAATTTATTATGTTTATGATGCAGTGCAAGTCTGTTAAATGTGAAGTCAAATTTCACATTTTTTTTTCTTTTTTTGTCAAAGTTAGGTAGCCACTAAAATTGAATTGTTTCACACTTGAAATTCAAAATTGGTGGCTAAATGATCAATTAAAATTATTTCTCTCTAAACCTACCATATTCATATTAGCCTATAAAAGGGGAGGAAATCCATGGGAGGAGGCATCTCAAAATTTATATATTCTCCTAAGCTCATTGTAAGAGAGAAATATAGTGAGATCCTAGTGCGGCCGTGGACGTAGGCAAGACGCAGAACCATATAAATCTTCCTGTGTTCTTTTTTCTGTGTGTGTGAGATTGTGCTCTTTACTTCTCCTCTCTTCTTTCTCCTCTCTTAAACTCCCAACAACTAGTATCAGAGCGAGTTCTTGCTAAAAAGAGAAAGAGATGGCAGATGAGGGGAAGGTCCGAACTGATAAGTTCGATGGTAAGGACTTCGGTTTCTGGAAGATGCAGATAGAGAATTATCTTGTACTAAAAGAAGCTGCATAATCTTTTTAGGTCGAAAGGCAGAGAAGATGAGCTAAGAAGAGTGAGAGTTGCTAGATCGCCATATACTAGGTGTGATTCGCTTGTCGTCGACAAGAAATGTTGCTTTCAACATTATCAATGAGACGACAATGACCGATTTGATGAAATCTCTATCCAACATATATAAGTAACCACCAACATCAAATAAGATATTTTTAAGGCGTTTGCGTGTTTTATTTCTGAGCCGTGGACATTACGCGATCTTTAGTACTAAGTGATTTATTATGGTTATGATGTAATATATTGAAAGATAGAAACATCACCCTACAATGAACCTAATCTCCTGTTGACTTCCATGTATGTCACATCAGTCTAGTCGAGTTCACAACACGAAGTCGATCGATTTTGAATACAATAACGCGCAAATCAAGGTTGAAATGCACTCGACGTCGTCGAAACCATTCGAAATGAACTCCGATCGACAAACGACGAACATCGCTCGTAACGCCGAAATCGAATATACATTGCATAATTCGACGACCGAGCCGCTAATGTGCTGACATGCACATCGAGGTCGGGAAGCCGCGATGTTGCCCAAATGACCTCCGTTAGCGAAATTGATCGCGCCGTTAAAGTCAAAACGTCGAAACCTTCCAAATGAGACTGTCCATGCTCAATTCGGACGAGTCTGCGCGAATGTCGAGCATTCAGAAGTGGCAACGCGCAATTTTAACTGAAATTGATTCGATTTGACGTCGACTTGAACCAAATGGCCTCCGATCTGACGATCGCGTGGCCCCGAACGTCGAAATAATCTAATATGATATATATATATATTAATTATATGATTATATGTTGTCGCAAAATTTCGAATTAGGGCCTAACATCCGCCTACAAGCGATCTTAGATCAGTCTAAATAAATAATAAATCAAAACACATCATAATATACACCGCCCAACTTAAAGTGTGGTGAAAGATTCTAATGTGTGACTTAGGTATGTCATAGCTAGACTTTTGAATTATGATTATATAAAATTTGGAATTGTTTAAGTTGTACATTCAAGGTGGTTTCATTTCAAGTTATTTAGTGAATTGGTGAGTTTTAATTCATATTTTCTTTTGTTTCATTTAATATTTACTTAGCAACTAAGTATTGTAAAGAGAAAGAGAGAGACTTAACCTCTTTCATTCCTACTTTAAGTTACTTTTTAAAGCATATATTATTAAAATTTTAGTTTATTTTAATGAATGATTTATTAAATATTTTATTAATCTTATGTTCAAGTTAATCTTAAAAAATCATATTCAATATGAAAAGCATCTTAATACTAATGTAGTTGAATTACCATCATGTAGCACATGTTACACCATTCCTTTTCATCACCCATAATATGCATATGATTTATGACTTTTTATTTATTTATTTATTTTTTGTCTTTTTGTTTTTTTATTTTTTATTTTTTTAATTTTTTATTTATTTATTTATTTATTTGCATATGATTTATGACTTAATATACCTATATATGCAATATATTTTTGTCACACTTACATGATTATGAATGCATATATTTTGGTATAAAAGAGGAATTCTCATTCTTTATTTAAATACACACACATGTATTAAAGATGTAAGCAAGTACGTGCCGTTGTTTAAACCAGGGAAGTGAGATAATCAATGACTTCCGTGAGGCTACTTAAAGCCTCGTATTTTTGGGATGTCCAGATTACATACTTGTTATTTTAAATACATATGAATGTATACACTATCATGAGAATGAAAATCATACAAAAGATTTTATTTTAGTGATCATTTACACATGTAAAGTAAAGTTCTATCCAAATTCTAGTACAAGTATACATAGGAATGAAATTAAATAAGTACGTGCATTTGTTAATCAGGAAAGTGAATAATGACCTCCATATCTTTAAAGTTCTCGTATTCCGGGATGTCGTATATATACTTATTATCATTCAAACTTATGTAAACTCATACATGAATCATAAGAGAAATCAATGTTTTAGCATACTTAAGCTATAAACACATGTAAATCATATGAAAGTATTCATAGCTAATATCACTCTAACTTTTTATTATTAATTTATAATTTTGAAAATAATTTTGAAATTTTTTAATGATAATAGTCACACATGTAATAAAATTAATTCAAGACATACAACTTTCACATAATTAAATTCAATTGATTATTTTTTTTTGAAAGCATGAATGCATGATATCAAGTGGCATACAACATTTATAAAGATTGAAAATAAATAATTAAACATTTCCACATAATTCATTCAATCACGTTAATTCTTAAGGACAATCAAATTGAATAAAATCATTTAAAGAAAATCAAGGTTTCTTATTAAGTTTGATTTTTGGATTTGGACTATTAAACTCAAGGAGAAGCATTTGCTTTGTTTACTCCATCCCATGTGAGTGATTTAATATGTCTAAGGAGAAATAATTAAGTGAATTTTATTAATTAATTAAATTGAAATCATTAAGCAATTCATTTATCACCATTTCCTATGCTTTTTTGATTTAATTAATCATTTATTCATGAGCCTCAAATTATATGCAAATGAGAAATTAAAATTGCAATGCTCCTAAAAGACCTAATACAATAGGCTCATACTTAAGTGTTAATTAGATTAAAGAATCTAATTAAGTACTCTTATGATTTTTCCACACCCATGGGTTAATCATAATTTTCTGAAAGTTTTTTATGTTATTGAACACATAAAGAGGAACCCATGAATTTGAATGTTAATTATCTGAAGTGATAATCATTTCAATTTGACTAATTTTCATTATAAATTGCTTAATTAATTCATTAATTAATTCATGCATTAATTAACACTCTTCATGAAATAGATTTGGAAAAAAATTAGGAAAGCGGTCATAATCATTTCCCATCTTCATTTCACTATTAATCAGTGATTAATGAAGTTTAATTAATTAATTTTTGTTGTTTAGGATTTTAAATAATTATTAAATCACTTAATGTGAGTGATTAGGGTTAAATTTTAAATTCCCTTAATTACCTAGCTAATAAATCTCAAGAAAATTATAGAAGGCGGATGACATCTCATTAAATCAACATGTCAAGTTTGAGATTAATTGCCCAAGTGATTAAAAGCTTAATTAAGCTAATTAATGAAAGATTCAAATCCTAATTAAGCTCTGTTCACCATTTAATGAAATTATTTTTATTAAATTCTCCTCTGTTTACCCTTTCCAAAATGAGTTTACTCATATTTTTAGGATTTTTCTACAATTAGTTATGAATTTTTGAAATTCTGGATGATTAAATGACATTATTAAGCCTAATTAATCCCTAATCCTATCGTCGCCACGCGGGAGCTGACGTGGTGGTGCTTTCAACGTGGCGCCACGTGATTGGCCACTTAAATCGTCTGACGCGGCATGCTGAGTCAACGGTGACAGACGCGCTTTTGTCCCTGCCGTCTGATCATGGATTGGACGGTGGGGATTTATCCTATGGTTCTTAAGGGATAAAATCGAATAATCTAATCGGATTAATCACGACCGACCGTTCTAATCGCGCAACGGACGACGGATGATCCTTTGTCCTTCGAGCGACGGAAGACGGACACCGTCTGCTCGATCCGAGCTCACCGGAGCTCGTGAGGCGTTGGGATTGACTCCGAAAGCTTCAAGGGATAGATCTAAGGAGATCTTATGGTGGAAAACGTATGAAATCATGATTTCTTTCACAAAAGACCAACAACTTAGTGGATTTCTACGGTTTATCGGAATTTATCTCGCCGGAGCTCAAGACCGGCGGTCCAACGACTGAGGTAGCTTCATCTTAAGAGACGAAGCCCTATTGAGAGGCCCAAAACTTGCCTCATCACCGGTGGCTCTGTGGACCAAGTGCTGCCAGAAATGTCGCCGGAGTTGGTCTAGGGATAATCTCTGGTGCTCGAATCGATCGGGGATCGATTTGTTTCATCTCGCTGGAGCTTGGGGAACATGTATGTGAAATTAATTTGGATTTGGTTGAGTTTAGGTGAGGTTGGACGGAGATGGGGCCCTGTTTCGCTCGGGTTCACTCTCGCCGGTGATAGGAAGCTCAAGGGAACTCAGGAAGGCTCTGGGAAGCTCATATGGGGGGGTGGGTATACTCCCTGATCGATCGAACAGCTTGAATGGGTTAGGCTTTGGCGCTCTAATGACGCAGCGACTGGGACTAGTGGAGTTGTCGAGAATGGCCTTGAAGGTGAGGAGTGGGTCAGGTGGCGAGGTGGAGTGTACCACCTCCAAGTGTTTTAATGGGACTGCCTCACCTCGACTTGGCACATGGTCGACGGGTCGTGTGAGCTAGTGGTCCTCATGTCCCATTTAAGCTTAGTGTGGTTGCCAAAGGGTGGAGAGTGGGTTTGACCATATAAATGGGGATTTTGTCCCATTTGGAGGGGTTAACTCAATGGGTTTTAGGCTAATTCGGGTTTGAAATGGGTTGAGTTTAATTTAAGCTGACCCATGGTGACCCAAGGATGGGTCATGTCAAGTTTGGTTGGGTTTGGGCTTAGTTTGAATGAATTTGGCTCAATTTGACCCATGTAGGTCAAATTGGGTTGTAGTTGGTCATCAGGTCAAACAAGGTTGAAGTTATGTTCAAATGATGATTGAGATGTTTAGGTTCAAATGATAGTTTGATTTGATTTGAATTTGACTCATATAAGTTCATTAGGGTCAAATGAACTAAGTTGACCAATTTGGTCAAATTGATCAAATTGCCTTGGACTAGGTGTTGATTTCAGTTGATGATTTGAGAATGATTGTAGGTATTGATTTTTATTAATTTGGATATAGGAATGATTTAGACCAATTTGACTTTTTAGGTTAATTTGGGCTAAATGGGTCAATTGGGTTGACTTGGTAAAATTGGGTTTAATTAAAGATTTGATCATGTTCAATAATCAATTCATGATTGATTGGAAGCATTGGTTCCAATCAATTTGGATTGGATTGATGTTTGACCCTTTAAGTCAAATTAGGTTAACTTGGATCAAGTGATCAAATTAGTTTGATTTTACTTGATTGATGGTTGAATCATATTCAAAGATTAATTTATGATTGGTTGGAATCATTGGTTTCAATTGATTTGAATTGGAATGAGGTTGGTTCAAATTAGTTCATATAGGCTAAAATATGTCTACTTGAGTCAAGTGATCAAATTAGCTTGGTTTGACCCAATTGATTACAATTGGACAATCAACGGTGATCAACAATCATTGTAGAAGATATTGAAAGAGTTGGTTCAATCCAATTTGGATTGGAGTTTTGATCAAATGGGTCCTTTAGGTCACTTTGGGTCAAGTGAGTCAAATAGGTCAATTTGAGTTGTATTGGGTTGAATTAAGTTGAATTGAGTTTGATAATTGATGGCTTTCATCACAATTAATTTGGATTTAATTGGATTTTGGCTCATGTAGACCCTTTAGGTCAAATGGGCTAGCTTAGGTTGATTGGATTGATTTGGTTTGATTGGCTTGATTATAAGTATTGGAAGGGTTGAAATGATATATTTAATGGTTGAAGTATTTTTGTGAAAATCAGGTAGACTTGGTTTGATTGAAGGGGTTTTAGGTTGAGTCCATAAGATTGGATTATGAGATTAAGATGAGTTTGGGTTCAAATTACTTTGGCTTAGAGCTTGGATATGAAATGAAATCCAATTGGGTTTGATTGTATTGGTTTGAAGTTGGATTTGCATGAGTGGATAGGTATAGGTATAGGTCATGGGTTAGGCTATAGGATAAGTGGATTCTTTGGTCCTAAGGTATAGCCTAAACCTATAGTATACCTTCCTAAGTCTCTGGGCTTAGGTTTAGTGTTTACCTAATCACTAGAAGTGTCCTATGACTAAGGAGATTTTAGTGTTTATTGTGTTGAGAGTCTCATTGAATCTTGGATTCTTGACTTAGGTGTGTCATTCCATTATACCCCTTGCCGTGAATTGCTATATAACTATACTGTAGGAAAATTTGGTAAAGTCTATCTTGCGGATGATGAGTCGTTGGAGATTATTGGAAAGAGAAAAGTCTATATCAAAACTGAAATGGAGGAAAGTTGGTCTTAAAGGAGGTAAGACATGTTCCATGCCTCAAGAGAAACTTCGATATCAATGAGCCAAATTGATAATTGTGGATACACCGCAGTGTTTGGTGGTGGATCGTGGAAGATATTTAAAGGAACATTAGTCGTGGTTAGAGGCAAAAAGATATGAACATTATACAGGACTTTAGAAGATAAAGACCAGGTGGTAGTTGTTGATAGTGGGAGCTTAGTATTATGACATCAAAGACTTAGATACATGAGCGAGAAGGGAATGAAGATCATGGCATCAAAAGGAAAGCTTTCAGATCTAAAGTCTGTGAACTTGGAGCTGTGCGAGAATTGTTTTCTTAGTTAGAAGAAAAATGACAATTTTTTGAAAACTCAAGGCTTCTAAATCTGAGAGACTTGAATTAATACACTCTGATGTCTGGAGATCAGCTCCGATTCGACCTTGGTGGCTCATTGTACTACGTTACATTCATTGATGACTCAACAAGGAAGGTATGAGTTTATTTTTTGAAAAATAAATCTGATGTATTTGTTACTTTCAAGAAGTGTAATGTAGAAGTGGAAACTTAAATAGATTGAAAGTCAAGTGTTTGAAATTTGATAATGGTGACCAATATGATAGTAGTGAATTTAAGGCTTATTATTCAGAACATGAAATTCGTGTGCTGAAAATTATTCCAGGAACGCCAGAATAGAATGACGTTGCCGAAAGAATGAATAGAACTCTGAATGAGTGTGCTAGAAGTATGAGATTGCATTCTGGCTTGTCCAAGATATTTTGGGTATATGCAGTCAACACAGCAGCTTACTTAATCAATAGAGGACTATCCGTTCCATTGGGTTTCAAAATCCCTGAAGAGGAGTGGAGTGGAAAAGAGGTACACTTTCACACTTAAAAGTTTTTGGTTATATTTCATATGTGCATATTGATTATGAATTCAGAGATAAGCTTGATGCAAAAGTAAATAAGTGTTACTTTATTGGATATGGCTCAAACTATTTTGGTTATCGATTTTGGGATGACCAAAATAAAAAAGTCATAAGAACCAAAAATGTAATATTTGATGATCACAAGTTATATAAGGATAGATCAGAAATAACTATGAAGTATGATGAGAAGCATGAAGAAGTCATCTTTGATGATATCAGTATTGATAATATTGATAAAAACTCAAAATATTCTAGTATTAATATAAAAGCTCCTATACAAAAGCTCGAGACATTTACTACTATGACATTGAGAAGATCTACTAGACAATTTAGATTCACGCAAAGGTATTCTTTATCTTTATATTATTTATTATTGACAGATAATGGGGAGCGAGAGCACTACTTGGAAGCATTGCAGACGGGAGATTTAATCAAGTGGGAGAAAACCATGAAAGAAGAAATGAATTCTCTGGAGAAGAACAAAACTTGGACATTAGACCTATTACCCAAATGCAAGAAAATATTGTAGAATAAGTGGGTGTATAGAGTGAAAGAAGAGTTTGATGGGAGTAAAAGATACAATGATAGATTGGCGGTTAAAGAATTTCAGCAATTACGTGGGATCAATTATACAGAGGTGTTCTCACCAGTGGTAAAGATGACTACCATCAGAATGGTCTTTAAGTATTGTTGCAGTTGAAGACTTATATCTGGAACAACTAGATGTGAAGACTTTTTTTCATGAAAATCTCGAGGAAGAGATCTATATGCAAGGATAAAACACATACAACTATGATATCATCACATTAGATGACTAATTGATGATAAAACTCTATGTTGGAGAAGATTCATGTAACAAAGAATCCTGCAGATATGTTGACTAAGGTGGTGACCATCTCAAAATTGAGGTTATGCATGACCTCAGTTAGCCTCCATAAATCATGATGATGGAGGCACCGCACTAAGAGCATTGGTAGATCTACATGACAGAGCATATTGAGATAAGTGTTCAAATATAATGTATTTTTGACTCCAAGTGGGAGATTGTTTAATGTTGAGTCAAATTCCACATATTTTTTCTTTTTTTGTCAAAGTTAGGTAGCCACCAAAATTGAATTGTTTTACCTTGAAATTCAAAATTGGTGACTAGATGGTCAATTAAAATTATTTCTCTTTCAAACATATCCCATTCATCTTAGCCTATAAAAGGGGAGGAAATCCGTAGGAAGAGACATTTCAAAATTTTATATCTTCTTCTAAGCTCATTGTAAGAGAGAAATATAGTGAGATTCTAGTGCGACCGTGGATGTAGGCAAGACGCCAAACCAAGTAAATCTTCTTGTTCTTTTTTCTGTGTGTGTGAGATTGTGTTCTTTACTTCTCTCCCTCTCTTTCTCCTCTCTTAAACTCCCAACAAAGTCTACCTCAGTCTTTAGTTAATTATTAGTTATTTAAGTGTTAGTTCTCATCTAGAATAGCTTAGTATTTTTATATTTGTTTAGGTAGTTTTATTCATTTCCATTAAAGCTATTTTTACAAATCGGTTGTCCTGTAATTTAGTAGTTGGTAATGCAATAAAAATGGCTTTTACTTTCCCATTCTTTCCCCTAGTTGATTCTCCTCCCGTTTCCTAACCATAGGGTTTTTTATTGCTTTCTTCCTATCTACCTCATGTCACCCTTTTTTGATGCTTTTATTTGTCTAATCTTCTTAATCTCCTTCTCTTGATCTCCTCTGTTCTTCTCTTGTTCTTATTTCTTCAAATCTATCACCACATCTGCTTCCTCTGACCCACTTGTCATTAATTTATCTTAGTGTAGAAGTTATAGCAGTGTCATAATACTAAACTAAATTTTGTAATCCAGAAGTTTTTGATAGAGGTCAATGTAGTTTACGGCCATGATTATTTAATTTTACTGTACAAAATGTTTTATATGAATTCGTTAATAATAGTGATAAGAAACTGCTGGTTTATTATGGTGATTGAATTATTGTAGAGGGCTAGGAAGGAGAAACGAAACCAATTAACTTTATGAGCAACCTTTTTGAAGATGATGTGTCTTTGTTATGAAGAATTGCAAATTTGGGTATCTGGTTTTGATGATACTGATTAAGGAAGGTGATTAATAAAGTTAACTCCCAGTTAATGGATAAGGTTGCTTATGGAGATGATGTTAGAGATAATTGAATGATAGTGATTTGCCTGATTATGCCTATACAAATTTACTGGCGTGGGAACTACCCTAGTTTGTAGCTGAGGATTTTATGTTCTATTATGTAACTGATTCTCATGTTTATGATTCTTCTAAATTCCAAATATTCTTTACATTGTCATAAAAGATATGTATTTTTTTATTAAAATATATTCAACTCTGTTTCCTTACTCAGGGGTATTTTATACCTTGTCTTTTTGATAATCTGCTTTTCTTAAATGCTTCAGGTTTGGGTTGCCTACAGGGAATCAAGTTGGCTAAGTACATGTTTTTGGGTAATACTTTTAGTATGTTTTGGCAGGTATTCTTCTCTTTTATTTCCACTTACCTTAATTTGAAAGGTGGTTCGACCCTTGTTACAATACCTTGCATCCATGTAAACTTCCACCAGTCTCTGATTGTGCTCATGTAGTTCTAGAGTCTAAGCGACCTGCACATGGAATTTTTGCTAATCATTCCATATCCTTTACCCGTTAAGAAGAAATCTTCGATTTTCCATTTTTTACGGTTTGTGATTTTGATTCATGTTAGATATTTGTTCTACCTGGTTTTGCTTATTTTATGGAATATATGATCGCATACCATTGAATTTAGTCAGTTTGATTCTGAGCTAATAGTAAGTACTTTGGGTTTAGAGAAATTTGTAACTGTTGGTTTCGTCATAGTGTCATAGTTGAAACTTCCAGCTTCCACAATTTAATTAAGTACTGGCGTTATGTAATCTGTTCTCAAATGGAATCATCTTCTTGAGATATTTTACTTTGTTAGTATGCCATACGTTATGGTTTTTTTCATGTCTTCATTGTTGCTGTCCATCCATTATTAAAGAAAGGTATAGGAAGTTAGCATTGGTTACTCGTTTCTGGGGTTGATTTTTCTGCTTATGTATTTGTCTAATGCTTGCATGCACTTTCTTCTTTTTCAGCATCAGCACATGCGCTTATATAATGAAGCAACTGGTCAGCATATCAGGTCAAGATTCTTCACAAGATCCTTTACAGCTTGTGCTATTGAGGTATAGTATCAACTCGTGTCATCTTAGTGGATTTCAGCTTCCTATCTAGACACTTGCAAGCTAATATAATTTTGGTGAACCACTTAAACTTGACACGCATCTTTGTTTTTAATATGTTATTTTAACTCAAACTGTAATTAGATTAATAAAATGTTATAGTGTGCGGATTTGAACTTTATGCTTAGATATCCTTGCTATGACTTGAAATTTTATGGGTTCGAGTCATGAATAACCTTCAAGTTTGAACTGGAAGATCACAAGTTTGAATTTTAAGCAACCTTTGAGCTAAACAAGGAGAAAATGCGATGTGCATGATTCCCCATGTTGGGATCTTTTGCACTTGGTATTCCTTTTTATGGTGAATTGTAAGCAAACTGCAATGACATGGAAGATTTTGTTAGAAAGTGGGTCTAGTTGGCACTTCTCTTGAAATTCTATATTTACTTCCAAATGTTACTGTTGACCTCATTTTGGAATGAGGCTAACTCTCGTCCTCTTCCTAGTGTTTTGAATTTCAATCCTACTTGAAGAATTTCTCATTTAGACACCTTTGGGTACTTTCTTACTAGTTAGGAGGACACCATAACCTATGGCTAAATCAAAATTAATAAAATTCAAACTAAAATTAAACTAAAATTAAATAAAACCAAATCTAAGGTTAGGCCTAGAATAGATTTGTGGGACCCACTTAACCCAACGTAGTAAAAAAAAAGAAGAAGAGCTAAGTGGGTTTAAACACTTTCAAATTAAATCAAATTGATTAAACATCAAAATCAAACCAATTATGACTAAGATCAAAATAAAAAAGGGAATTAAAAAAAACAAATTAAACTAAAATGAAAGAAAATTAAATAAGAATTGAATTAAGTCAAAATTTAATAATGCTTGACTGATCAAATACAATATCATATGGATCAAGCTCGAATTACTTTGATTGCTACTAAAGCTATCTAAATACCTTAAATTGGAAAATAAATGAAATCGAATTTAAAATTTATTTAAATCCAAAATGAACTAAAAAAATAAATGAATTAAAAATTAAATTAAATCAAATCAAATCAAATAACTACTTGATATTTCAATCATTATATTAATCAAATAAAAATAAATCAATATATATATATATACACAATTGCATGCGAAGATCCATACTAACCTACACCCATTACTCGAAATGGGCAGCCAATCGCTTCATTTATGCAATAAGAAATGCATGTAAAAAAAAAAAACAGCCTAATCAAAAGTCTCTCTCATCCCTCCTTTTCACGTGAAATCAAAAGCAATGGGTCTTCCTTCTAAGAAAAATGATATCATGCGGTGCTCTCTTGCTCCACCACATGAAACAAAAATAAATAAATTATCAAGCATGTCCATTCACATAGGATGGATAAAAAATCCTTAGGTCAAATTTTTATATTAGGCTTAATTAAAATTTTAATTAGATAATTAAGCACGAAAAAATAAAAAAAAAATAGAATGAATCCGCGACTACGACGCGAATTCCACGTGAGTCGGTCAACGCAAGCTGAGCTAAATTTTTTTAAAAAAAATTTGACATAGCCGCAGTATTTTGCCCGTATCGGATTCATCTGATGTTAGAATCGAGCGAGCTTGATATCGTTGGAAATGTAATGAAATTCTTCACGACTTTCATGTTGACGAAAATCTGATTCCAGGCCGGTAAGCTAAAGTTTTTGCAAATGCTCTCAAAAATTGCAGTGCAGAGTTGAAAATTTTGGCACAATCGCAGAACTTTGCCAAGATTGACTCATCCGTCGAATCGAGCAAACTCAGATCGCTGCAAACGAATTTAAATTCCCCATGACTTTACGCCGACAAAAAATCTACGATTCTAGCTCGATACATCGCGGTTTTTGCAAACACCGCAAAATCAGGAATGAATTAAAAGTTTTGGTACCAAAATTTTGCCTCAGATAGACTCATCCCAAGGTCTAATTACAGCATGAAAACTCTCTTGCAAAAGTTAATTGTTAATAAATAAGCTTTTATCTAAAGGCACAAAATCACATGAGGAGAAAAAAAGTATTAGTCAGCTCATAAGTCTATATTCCCCACCACCATATAAAACATATACAAGAAATCAAATAATTGATGCCTCTTTGAGACTCATATGTAACTGCATACATATATAGGCATAAATGTAGCATAAGACAAACTCTTTGAACCGGAAAATCAATGCAGGGCGATACAATTTAGCCATGTAGACATGTTATCACCTCTTTGAACAGAAGTTACACAAAACACAGTTATTACCACACGTTGAAATCCATCAAGGGAGAACGGAAAGAAGCCTTCTCATCAATCTCTCTTTGAACAGGAAAAGTAACACGACATAGTTATCAACAAACTCTCAATACCCAAAGATCAAGATCAAATGCAGTGGCATTGATTACTAGAGGAGCTTCAGCCCACCCTTGATGGCTCATAACTGTGGGACTGGAAGAATCAGTCAGGGACAAGTTGCCCATTGTTAGCCATAAGTATCACTGCTTCTCCATTCTCAAGGAGTGAATTTCATTAAAGAGATTATTAAAAAAGCACTCAACACAACAATCGAGTGAGCTCTGCTTCTTCTGCACCACAGTTTTTGTGAGCATTTGAAAAAATTGCGGCGTATCGGGCTAGAATCGCAGATTTTTGTCAACATGAAAGTCGTGAAAAATTTCGTTATGTTTTCAACGATACCAAGATTACTCGATTCTGACACCGGATGAGTCCGATATGAGTAAAATTATGCTACGTCAAAATTTTCAACCAGACCGCAGCTTTTGCAAGCGTTTGCAAAACCGCTTTAATGGATGAATTGTAGATTTTTGCCAACATGAAAGTCGTGGGGAATTTCGTTACGTTTCCAATGATACCAAACTCGCTCAATTCCGACATCGGATGAGTTAGATACAGGAAAAATATCACGGCTGTGCCAAATTAAAAAAAAAATAAAAATAGCCTGCTCAATCGATGACGCCGACGTGGATCCCACGAAGTGTAAGTTGTGAAGCAGGCCTATTTTTAAATTTTTATTTTTTTCATGCTTAATTACCTAAATAAAGTTTTAATTAAGCCTAATTTAAAAATTTTGCTAAATCTCTCTTTCTTAAAAAAATCTATCACTTGCATGCGAGAGCTAGAGATGTCCCAAATATGTATATATTTTTTATATATTCTTTTTCCTTTCGGCTAACCTCCTCCATTCAATGGACCTCCACGTGAACTCACTAATTTAAAAAAAATGCAACTTAGGGCCTATTTAGTATAGCTACAGTTGTTTGAGAAGAAGTTCTAAGTTCTGAGTAGGAAGCTAAAATTGTGATTTTGTTTTAAAACTCGCTTTAAAATTTGTCACTATTTGTTTGATAAAATGACTAAAATATCTCAAGATACGAATAATAATAAATAAAATAAATAATATGAAATAGAATGAAGAAAAAAAGGATAACTGAGACTCATATATACTTATAGGTCAACTAAATTACAGTAAGAGATTATACATCACTTAAGAAATAATACTAATATTAAAATTATAAGTACAACAATTAGTGCGATCAAATATTAAGCTTGCTATCCTGTTGATCAAATCTCTTAAATTTTGTTTTCTCAATGCTATCCTCTAAGCATGATCACTGTTGAAGTGTTACCATCGTATTTGTCAATCCATCTGAAATAATTACTATCATCTCCTGTTTTATTTTTGGGACACCTGAAAAATATTCTTCTATAATTTCCTTCTACATGAATACATAATATCAGAAATCACGCAATATACGCCTGAATCGTAGAGATCATCGACTCATATTTCCTGAGATCAATTTGTATTAGAAATAAAAATATTAATATTAGAGTGGTAAAGTCATTGCATCAAACTTTTGTCCATCATTTGAAGTGAACAATTGCTTAATTTAAATTTATTTATGTTAAACTAAGATTGGAAGTTTTAATATTTTGTGATAAGTAAATAAATATTAAGTACATGCATTAAGTTGACAGTTCTAAATACTTATCAACTGACTAAAAAAATCCAATTTGTTGTAAGAACTTTTATGGCTCTACCAACACATATGAAAGACATGTGACTGCAATCCAAATATATTTAAACAATCCAGTAAAAACCCACCTGCCTGCATACGTTTAACATGACTCGACAACACTACAAAACAAATTATCTCTAAAGACATATAACACAATTATCAACTTTTTTCAAATTGTTCACATAATTAAGCATTCTAGTTAAAACAAAGATTTTAATTTGTTGTGTCAACCAACATTGCAAGATCACTGCCTTTTGCTTATTTCTCCACAACTCGCCAAACTAGCCTGCATAACTCTTGAATGAAATTTAAATAAAAGGACTATAAGCTGAACGTCATTATTATAACTATTAAACTTAGGTTGTGATTCTAAACAAAATAGCAGCAAGATTTCAATTCAAAAAAACAAAAATTGATGGAAATTATTGAAACAGGCACCACACAGTGATTATATGATAGATGTAAATTTCAAAAGTCCAAAGTGCATAAAGAGTGGTGTGCCTTTTAACAAAGAAAACTATTAGGCATATATTGAACGATATGAGATGGAAGGGAAACTAGGCAACGTTGATAGAAGAAACAAATATATCAATGATGAAAAAAAAGATGATAATGTCAAATGCAAGGCACATGCAGTCATATTGATAAGAAAACATAAAAGCAACATTCCATGTGCATCCAAACTAGCTTAATTAGCATTTTCCTTCAGATAAGGTGAAGTACTAATTGATTCTTTAACAGCCACTAACAAGTCAGTAAAACATAACCAAGTTGCGAATATATATATATACATATCAAAAGTGCACCTACTTGACCGAAAGAGCTTTCAAACCTATCATCAAAGGCTTATATTTTTCTAATACTAGATTTAGATGTAGGAATAAACCGAATATTCTCATGTAATATCTCACCAACAGGATTAGAGAAGAGTTCTCCATAATCATCATTAGCGAGCAGCACAAGGACTGTAAAAGTAACTGCAAGTGAAGACTGAGAAAAAGGCAGCGGGCTTGTGATTAAGTATGGATGGAACAAGCAAGGGCTACTTCCAACAATGGCTTCCAGTAGGTCGCATGGGTGACTTCTGCCAAGCAAGCATCTGACAAGGATTGGATTAAGGATTTCTTCGATTCTGTCCAGAGCAAGTGCAGCATCCGACAATCATTTTCAGCTTCCAATGACATCTAGCAAAACCTCACCCTCTCAACAATAGATGGACATGAATGGCACTGGTAGTCTAAAACTCTCATCAATTGTAGACTTATGCGAACCATGGTAAAGGGTATCTTAAATGCATAATAACCATGGTAAAGAGTATTTTGCACAACAACTAAGAGTGAATCGCATTTACATCAATAATTAACTAATATTTATTACCATCAGATATGAAACAAACAAGTATGAATAATAATATAAAAGCAAAATAAGAACACAAGACTGAGATGTATGTTTTAAACATGTCTATGAAGTAGAAAAGTCTTTGCATTCATTAATAGGGAAAGTATCATGGCAGAGAAATGAACTACTAATTATTCACTTCAAAGCAATATTTTTCTAATCAACTCATTCTAGTTATTCCGCTAGTCCACAAATCTAAACATGCAGCATTAAATTCATCTCATTCCCTGTAGAGAAAATGAGTTCAATGGATGGTAATCATTGATATAGGAAGAAGGCTAGTCAAAAATCATTTCAGCAGTATACAGAGGAGGGGAGATACTAGTCAGCAAATATTCAAACAGCATACAAAGGGGTAGGAACGAGCAAAACAGAAGATAGATGAATATGAAATGTAAAACTAAGTAGGGAAAAAGCTATTAATAATTCTAGCAAACTAGTGACTATTATGACAACTATTGTACATTCTCATCAATCAATTCATGATCTTTAAAGTTTGGACATTGTTCTCATAACCACCATCATCATCATCATTAACCACATATAAACTATTCGAGTTCAATGTGGCAGTAACTATTCAGCTTTCTCTCAACCATAGTTGGTGACTCGATCATGATAACCACTGATTGTCTTGATTCCTCAATGCTAACCTGTAAGGCCTCTAATATAACTTATGCGAGAGTGAAACAAGGAAGAGAGAAAGACATCATTTGAATACTATGTTTTACAACATTTACATCAAAAATAATATTTTATCAAATTCTATCAATAGTTTGAATGATAAGGGTTATATAAGACAAGTACAAATATTAATTAAATTCAATCTAATCACTATCTAAGGCATATGTAATTTGCTCTAGTACCTCTTTCATCTCTTCAGCTCCGTCTCCATCTTATGTCTTAAATTTTGTTGTATGTTGACTAGTTTCTACCATTGAGTGGTCTAATTGATATTCAAATATTTCATGTGGAACAAATGATTGATCATTGTCTACAATGTTGAACTCAATGTTGATAATATCATTTATATAATTATGTAGCCATCAGTGTGAACTATTTTAACCTGCTTCTTGAAGTAGTATGCAGGTATATCGCGCAAAATAACCCATTTTTTCTTCCATACTCCAAAAGCTTGTTCATTTACACCATGCAACGATGAGTGTCGTTTATTAAATAATTCTTTCTTCCTTAATGACTTGGCTGCTCCATTCAAAATCAGGGATATGATATTTTGTTTTCGGAAAAGGCTTCAAAAATCCTCGTTGCATTGGATAATCAGTATCAATAAGGTAATATTTTCCTATTTGAATTGTAATTATAAGCTCCAATAATTAGTTTTTTGTAATGAATAAATGATTCAATATAGTAATCTGACAATAGAAAGTTTTAAATTCTTGAATATGCGACTATCATGTGCACTTCTTTTTCATGAAGCCATTGAAAAAGTGAAACACATATTGAAATTATATATTGCCATTACGTTTTGGGTAGGAGAGCCACATCGATCAATATAAGTTATCTTATCACTTGAAGACACAAGGGCATCGACATGTGTCCCGTTAATTGCTCCAATGCAATCCTACATCAGAGTTTGATACATGATTATGTGATAATCAGAAATGATTATTGAGACATAAACTTAAAAATGAAGTTCACCTTGAAATAAATATGTATCGACAATCCTGCAAAATCTCATCTGGTATATTCTGAAAAGTTGAATCTATCGGTTTTATAACTTTAGTTGATAAACTTATCAAAGCATCAAGGCCAATAGAGAAGTATTTACTTATGATTTCAGATGAGTGTTGAAATTCCTCGCTAATTGCTCTGATAGATTCATTATGTGATAATTTATATATATTGTTAGGGCCAAGAATTTTCTAGTTGTAGTTTTAGAAGATCCATAGAGTCCATAAGAATTTTCTAACTCTTGCAACATATTAGTAAAAATTATTTGTGACATACGAAACATATTATGAAATCTCCTTGGGTGCCCTATAAGTAACTTAATGATTTATTTTTCTTCAATAAATTTGGAAGTCATACATGGAGTCTTACAAACATAAGACTCATAGTAATCATTTATTAAGCATACGACAATAACAATAGTAGTCATAGGTTGATCATCATCAACACTTTCCATAACTGCAACCAATGAAAAAAATATATTCTTCACTGTATTAGCCATTATAGATTTAGCTACTAAACAAAAATCGCATAGCAAAATATCATATATTAAAGGCAACTAAGTTACTATTAATTTCTAAAGAAGTTCAGGATATAACAAATACAAATATATCATATAGAAAGGGCAAACCAACTACTATCAATTCATAAAGAAGTTTAAGACATAACATATACTAAAACATCATATATCAAAGACAACCTAGCTAAACATCGCATTTTTCAAAATTGTAGCAAAGAAAATGAATTCTTCGTTCAGGTGCCATTGCCATAAAGATCTCTCACTTGTTCACTTTTTTAAATAACCTCGTTGAGTGCAGATAAAGTGGAATATCTTCGAAAACATTAGTAATTTGATCTAAAATAATGATCGCCTTAGATAGTGACGGTGCTACAATTGCCTTATTTGCTCTAGAAGTCACACTGATGCATGCAATAACTAACTGTGATATCTAATTTCGAATCCAGCACCTCATTTCTTTTTTTCCTGACCTCTTGGTCATAGAGTTGGTGGACGTTTAGCATGACTAGATTTGGTGTGAGAATCGGTGACATGTAATAATTCATGGTTTGAATCATTTGAATCAGACCTTTGCTTAGAGTGACTATGTTCTTGCACATTGTCATCAACTTCTTGATTTGGTGTTCAAGAATGGACATCTGTAGCAACCACACCACTGAACATAAGATCTAATTTCTCTTCAATTCCAGAATTGATGCAGTAATATCTAAATTTCTTCGTATTTGGTAATATCTATAATTTAACATAATGGTCACATATTATGATCATATGAATTCTTTGTGGAGTAATTAGAATGTACAAGTGTGTATAGGAAATTCATATCTTTTTTTGCCACCAATCGTCTGATACGTCAATCGTCTTCTTTCTAGGATCCCATCCCAAATCAGTTGATCTTTGTTTCAACTCCTTCCATAATTTTCAATCCTTCTTCAATTGATCTCATTTATTTTTAAGTTGTGACATGTTATACTTCCTTCCAATTCTCTCTTTAAAGTTTTTTGTTAAGTTCTTTGAACCCTCTTTATTAAAATAAGTTGTCAGGTTATTGCCTAAGCCTATTTCCTTGAGATAAAGATCACACTATTATTTTCATCTTTCTCTCTCATGTAGCACTTGTTCCACCTTCCTTTGAGTTTTCCATTATAATCTCCTATTATTATCACACAAACATAGAAACTCAGAAAATTGTGATAGGACATAGCAAAACATCAAAATATAAAGAAAAGATAAACAAATGACAAATAAGATTGAATAAGGTTATCAATACAATGTCTTTTAATTTTTTGAAAGGTTATGGACACATATAGATTAGAGAACTCTCTTAAAGGGGATGCTCAGGCAATTTTGACAATTTTATTGGAGGTGTTGTTGATGACTTACGAGATTGTCATGTGTAAACTTATAAAAGTATAGAAATGGGCATAGTGGCTCTAGAAGGAAGAGTAGCAATAAAAGATGATGTTAAAAGGAGATTTTGAGAAGCAGAAAGAAAAATCAGAGAAGACTTTTGTAAGGCATAAATATGTCTGATGATGGAGTCCTAACAATGGTTGCCTTTTTAGAAATTAGAGTATCCAACTCAAAAAATGAGCTCGAGGAAAGAAGTTGTCACTATTTGAAATTAATGTATAAAACAAAGATGGTCAACTCATGGTGTAAAAAGAAAAAAGGATTGTCCAAGATACGGAATAAAAAAAAACATAAAGTCCTATTAGGGGCATGAAATTTGTAGAATGATCTCATTATCTATATTGAATTAGGTAAATTGAAAATGTATAAATTCTAAAACATTAGCAGTGAGAAGAGTCTTTATTATAATAGAAATAAACTCTATAGTAGATGCAAAATAAAGAAAAAACTTTGAATTAACACCTACGTAAATATACTCATGTGACACAAAAGTGACATGAAAATGAAATAAGTATTTAAAGTGTAGGTGGGTAAGTGCAAGACTTAGAAATTAAATATCTAAACAAACAAAACTACGAAATACTACTAGAACTAGATATCAGAGAGCGGAAAAAAACATCCAATTATATTTATAGAGCTCACAAATATTACAGTCAAACTTAAAATTAATACTTTATGCTTCAGTTTTATTGAATGTCCATATTACCTTTCCCTTTTGCTACCCTTAAAACACACTCAAGATGAAGGCTAAACTATATAGCAGTCAGTATTTTCTTTTGTTATTTATAGTTCATCCCACGGAATAATACCTAAAGCAGCAGCCGATATTTTCTTTTCTCATTTATCATTAATGAAGTCATGAATGACCATCCAGTTGCTCAAATGGCTTGCTTGTTAATCAAGAATTCAAAGTATTAATAGCAAGTTGGAAAGCTAGACCACAGCAAGCTTCCAGAGAAGGGGAAAAAAACCGAGAAACAAAATATAGATGAAAGGATTGCTAAAAATAACGCACAAGCTTGCTTGTAGATGACAATAAGGGACTATACGTTCGCTTAAGCTCAATATTTGCACAATTGTGAAGAAGAGACTGATGAGTGATTGAAGTGGTGAAATGAAACTTATCTTTAAAAACCCTGAGATCGGTAGCGGCGAAATCGGCAGCGGCGAGATCGGCAGTGACGAGTGAATTCTGCAGGGAAAACCCTCGTTTACCTTTGGCAAAAGATGTTTCGAGGGCATGGGGAGAACAAGCATGGGATGGCTCTGAATGTTAAAATATGGAGGGATAATTTAGGAAAAAGAATTTTATCACTGCGGGCCGCGGAGGGAAGGATCGAGTCGCAGCTTCGCGGCAGTTGCGGCTCAAAATCTCGAGTTTCGTGACTAGACAAACGGGCATGCGGCGCGGCATAAACAACGCCGCGTAGAGGCAGCTAGGGGTGTGCATTTGGTTTGTTTAGATGGTTTAGATGATAAATTTTAAAAATCAATTGATTTTGGATTAAAAAATTATACCAAACTGACCAAACAGAATACAAAATTAAACAAACCAAATAATAATTTGGTTCGGTTATTTTTGTTTAGTTTTGGATAAATTGAAGTTTACTATATTTAAAAACTATTTGTGAAATTTATATTCATTTTGTAATTTTTTTGTATAATGAAAAATATATATATATTTGGTTGAAAATATTTAAATTAGAAAAGCAATTAATTACTTTTATGCATTAAAAATATTAAAATTTTTATGATGGCGAAAAAAAAGTAATGAATAAATCTAGTTTATTTGGTTCCATCCAAAATTTTATTTAACAAATCGATCCAAAATCAAAGTTTTCATTAATTAAAACTAAAATTCAAATTACTAAGCTCAAAACCAAACCAAATTACTCAAAAACTTCGGTTCGGTTTAGTTTTTTGATTAAAACCAAATAATGCACACCCCTAGAGGCAGCTGCCCTAAATGGGCCATAGTCATTCACCTTCGACACAAGATTTCCAGGAAGGATTATTAGATTAAAAAAATATTCCTAAAGAAGAGCGGAGAATGCGAGTCATCTCATGACTTTCTATTGGTCGGCCCTCCTCTCCCTCCTGACATGCCTCAAAACTCTGAGAAAATATTACATGCGGAGTTCGGACGTAGTTTTACGTCCGGACACCAATCGGATCTCAACACGTGTCCAGTAATAAAATATGATTTTTCTTACTTTATAAGCAGCGATACCGTGCGTTATTTGGACCCAACCGTCGTTAAAACAAGAGGAGAAAATATTACGGACGGCGTTCCAGTTAGAACCTCGAAAAATATAGGTATTTTCATTTTGTGCAAAATTTTCTCGACTCCATCTCCATCAGCCTTCTCAAGAGATTTGCTAAATCTTGGCCTTAAAAATGAGGTATTTTTTCTTGCATTCTTGAACTTTAAAGATTTAGGATTTTCACATTTGTTCTGATCGTCGAATAGGAACACATTTGAGTTCTTTAAAGAAAACTTGAGAATTTTGTATTTTGTAATTCTATCTCATGAGTATATCCCATTTTTTCAATTTTTTAATTGTGGGGCTTGTCATATGTTTAATATATCTTATTGTAAGCTGTTTGGAGATATTTCATGAATAATTTGATAATTTTTGGAGTTGTTTTGTATGTGTACTCTTTGTACTCTCATGAGAGTATACTTTATTTTTTCAATTTTTCGAACTGTGGCTTGTCATATGTTTAATACATAATATTGTAAGCTGTTTAGAGATGTTTTATGAAGAATTTGAGTATTTTTGGAGCTGTTTTGTATGTGTACTTTCTGTAAGAGTAAATCTCATTTTTTCAATTTTTTTGTCTGTGGGGTTTGTAATATGTTTAGTACATTTTATTGTAAGCTATTTGGAGATGTTTCATGAAGAATTTGAGAGTTTTTAGAACTATTTTGTATGTGTATTCTCTGTACTATCATGAAGGTATATTTTATTTTTTCAATTTTTTTAACTCTAGATCTTGTCATATGTTTAGTACATTATATTGTAAGCTCTTTAGAGATGTTTCATAAATAATTTGAGTGTTTTTGGAGTTATTTTGCATGTGTATTCTCTCTCATTGATTATCTTTTTCAAAATTTTAAGCGAGACTTGTCATATGTTTAGATATCTATTAAGATGTTTGAAGATGTTTTGAATTTGGTAATTTTTGGGTTTTTTGCGTGTGTCTCTGTACTCTCGATGATATATCCTATTTTTCAATTTTTTCAATTATGGCCGCATTATGTTTAGTACATCCATCATTTGGAGATGTTTAAAGAATTTTAGTATGTTTAGAGTATTTTCGTGTGTATACTTCTCATGAGAAGCACCCATTTTATTTTTTTCAATTGTGGCTTGTCATATGTTTAGTATATCTTATTGTAAGGTGTTTGGATATTTCAAGAATTTGGTAATTTTAATTATTTTGTATGTGTACTCTCAGATTTACTCTCATGACATCTTATTTTTTCAATTTTTCAACCGTAGTTTGTCATATATTTAAGACATTCATCAGTAAGTTGTTCAAGGTTTATAAAGAATTTGATTGTTTTGATACAGATTTCATAACTCTCATGAGAGTATATCCAAATTTTTTAATTTTTTAAACTGTGAGGCTTATTATATGTTTAGTATATCCTATTGTAAGATGTTTGAAGATGTTTCATGAAGAATTTGAGTATTTTTGGAGCTGTTTTGCATGTGTACTCTCTTTACTCATGAGTGTACACCTTATTTTTTCAATTTTTTCAACTGTGTGGTTTGTCATATGTTTAGGACATCCTATTGTAAACTGTTTGAAGATGTTTCATGAAGAATTTAATTTTTGAGCATTTTATTGTACTCATCAGAGTACATCTCATTTTTTCAAAATTTTTAATTGAAACTTGTCATATGTTTAATATATCCTATTGTAAGATGTTTGGAGATGTTTCATGAAGAATTGATATGGAGTGCATGTATTCTCTCAGACTCATGAGAGTATACCCTATTTTAGTTTTCTAGTGAGGTTTTATCATATATTAGTACATCATTGTAAGCTATTTGAAGATGTTTCATGAAGAATTTGTATTTTGAGCTATTTTCATATGTATTCTCTCTACTCTGAGAGTATACTCAATTTTTTCAATTTTTCAAGGTATCATATGTTTAGTACATCATTGTGTGAAGATGTTTTGAAGAATTTGATGTTTTGTATTTTATGTGTACTCTCTCAGACTCATGAGTACACCCATTTTCAATTTTTTCAACTTGGGGCTTGTATATGTTTAGTACATCTATTGATTTATTTGGAGATATTTCAAAGAATTTGGTGATTTTTAGCTATTTCATGTGTACTTTAGTACTCATGAGGTACACCTTATTTTAATTTTTCAATTATAGTTTGTCATATGTTTAGTACATTTTATTATGTTGAGATGTTTGAAGAATTTGTTCTGGAGCTATTTTTATGTGTATTCTCTGGGCCTCCATTGTGCAGATAATATTCTTATTAATTCACTTTTCATTTTGAAGCTTAAAATGTCTGGGAAAAGGATAACTTCCAAATGCAGACCAACCAGCATTAGAGTAGTGTTTGATTTTATTTCAGACCACTTTAGTGATGAAGTACTTGCCATTTTTAGAAGGCTATATGTGTATCAATTCATTAGAATGTATGAAATTCAACAAGATTGCCATCACTTCAATCATGTCCTGCTAGAATATAGAAAAATAGACATTTTATATTAGTGGCCAATGCATTCCTTTCACCCCGAAAGTTAATTGTGGGATGCCAAATAGAGGGGAGAAATGTCATATGGCAAATCTCCACTTTTCAAGTCCAACTCTTGATTTTAAGAATAAAATTGAGAAGTTGGATCATCATCGATTGACAGTTGTGAAGCATACAATTTTACTTTCAAATATTTTTTTATATATCATAATTATAGAGTGGCATCGAATCGAGCCTGCCACGACATGAGAGATTTGTTGATTATAATTGGCTAGAAGCTATTTGTAGCTTTCTGGTTTCATAGTTTGATGATATTACATCAAAAATTTTGACACAAAAAGCACTTGGATACACGAGTAGCTTTGTCACTCTTCTGATGGTACGTTTTACATCTTCAAATTTATATTATTTTATGGATTGAAGTTAAGTTATGTAAATATTCGTTGCTGATCTGGGCGGCAGAGCACACTAGAATCATAAGGCCACCCATTCCTTTTGCAAAGCCACATATATTACGATGCCCAAAAATAAAGTTTGCAGAGGATTCCTTCAGTGGTTTCCAAGGACACAGGTGATGCGAAATAAATTTACTTCATTTACCTCAAAATGTATTTATTTATATTAAAAATTATTATATTTTTTTATTTGTGTAACATCCTTTCATTCATGAGGCATATCATGAGAAAACCCGACTTGAAATAGGTCCCATGTCTGCAAACCCACATCGACACCCCATAAGCCCATTCCAAGTCGAAGGAGTGGAGCTCCAAGTGAATTCCATACATCTCTCCTCGATATTCTCCCCCTTCCAATGTATCTAGCTTGCCATCTGCTACTACCCTTCTACAAAGCTGAGAAGATATTTTATGTTTGGGCCCTCAGGGAGAGTATCATTTTTTGAAGCTATAATAATTAAGAGAGTCTATATTTGATGGTAGTTGCAATGGGATAGCTGACGATGGGTCTAAGCATGGGGGAAGCTCTAAGAAGGCTATTGCAGGAGAAGCTCCTGAGGAGGCTATCACAGGGAAAGCTCCTGAGGATGTTACCGCATATGAAGCTCTTAAGGAAGCTGGGAGGCTACAAGGCTCTGGAGGACAGGGGAAGCTCTAGGAGGCTACCACAGGAAAAGCTCAGGAGGCTTCCACCGACGAGAAGTCGCCGCCTTTACTGCAAGTAATGGTGTGAAGGCTACAAGAATAGGAAATTGTATCCTCCCATTCACATAAATGCAAGAAGACATGCAGTAACTCCTATCTGCTACATGATGTGCGCATAGAGGAGATATTACTTGACTTTCCTTTTAGTTTAATATAATAAAAGTTAGTTTTTGTAATTTCTTATGTAGGTTAACAGAGAGGTTCCTACGACACTGGATGAACCAACGACTGTTGTCGTAGTGGTTGAGGAGCATCAGGCGGAGGTATTCTTCATCTTAGAAGATTCGACTTTAATTCATATTGAATCTAGCTCTTAAACTTTGTTAATTTCTTGCAGTAAGCTGAGACACATGATATCATAAAATTCTCATCAAGAGATGTCCTGCCTAAGCCAATGCTGCAGCTCATTGACATCTCCTGTGCCCGATTCAAGGACAAGCAAGTCATTGCTTAGTCTATCTCATTCAATATACATAAAATCACCTTTTAATTTAGTAATGCTCACATTCCCATGCTTCTCACTGCGGAGTGATAGATATTCTGGTTGAAAATATCATTATTCAGAGGGCAAATAGATGAGTTGTGATCGATCGTGGACATGTCGATGCCTTCGCTTTTTTGCTGGCTAAGAAGTATAGTATATGTCATGGGTTATATGTCTCTTATCTATATGTCTCATGCCTATACTGAGTGAGTTAGTGCACGGAGTTTTGGGTTATGATGCTTCCAAAGTTTTGATAGTTATAAGTTACTAATTTTAACTTTTTTTTAATTCTTGCAGAGTTATGCTAAATATGACATAGCAAAAGAAACCAAAATATTTATCCAGCATGTTACTGTAGATAGTATTTCAATGGCTAATTTACTCTTACTTCCAGTTATCAATAATCAGCATTGGACACTGCTGGTGAGGCATATTAAGAAAGGGGCTTGATATTTTTATGACTCACTGCCAAACCCAATTTATAAGGCCATTCTTCCTGATATTGTAAAAATTATTTTAATTTTCAGTTCGTCTTAAATGCATACTTTGTACCTAACTCTTGACTTTTATTTTTAACTCTTTAGATCAAATTACTCGTCCATGATGTTGGACAGGCTTTTGAGAGCAATCTAAAGAATAGCCAACGATGGTCTACCACCAAGAAAACAGTGTTGATTGTGATGTTTGTGTGCAAATACATGGAGATGATCAAGAAACCTCTGGATCAAAGCACCAAGATTGGCCAAAGAAAATGAATTGCGAGTGAGTTTGTTTATCTATTTTTTGTTTAAATATGAAATAATTGAGTGTAAAATGTTGAGTACAAGAAGGTTGCTGTGCATATGAATAAAGTGTTTGGAAATCTAAATATAGATCATCTATGTATTTGTTTGTGTTATTCATGCTATTGTAAACTGTTTATACATGCTATTTATCTGTGTTGTACATGTTATTATAAATTGTTTAGAGTTATTTTTTAATAATTTGGTGTAGTTTTTTCATTTTATCATTTTTTTTTGTTGCTGCATATGTTTAGTACATTCCATTGTTTGGAGTTTAGCTTGAATTAGTGGTTTAAGGAGGTTTATGGGGAATTTCATAATCTACACCGCTTTTGAATTATATGTTTATAGATATGCTATACAAGTTGGAGGCTTTGGTTTTTGGATCAATTTTGAAGATTCTCTGACTTTCACGAGAGTGTATATCCCATTTGTTCAAATTTTTTATTAATCTACACTGGACGAAGGATTATAATTTTAACTTTTGTTGTTGTACACTCTTTTTCATTTATATGTTTAATAGATGCTATTCTAAACTGTTTGCAGGCGTCTAGATGGTTTTTTTGGATATGTTTTAAATATGTACTCTCTGTACTCTCATGAGGGTACATCACATTTTTTCAAAAATGTTTAGCTATTTTATCCTGTTTGGAGATAATATATTTAGTAGATATCATTATAAGCTGCTTGGAGGCTTTTGGTGTTAAGCTATATTTTCTCAGATTCTCTGAGAGTACACCCAAATTTTTCAAATTTTTTTAGCTATTCTATCATGTTTGGAGATAAAATATTTAGTATATGCCATTATAAATTGTTTGGAGTCATTGGATGGGTTCTTGGAGTTTTTCATGTGTATTATCTGTACTCTCACAAGAGTATAACTCAATTTTTTAAAATTTTTTTAGTTTTTCTACTCTATTTGGAGATACAATGTTTAGTAGATGTCATTATAAGCTGTTTGGAATCGTCTGGATGGGTTCTTGGATCTGTTTTTTATGCGCACTTTCTGTACTCTCATGAGAGTACACCTTATTTTTTCAAATTGTTTTAGCTACTCTACCATGTTTGGAGATGAAATATGTAGTACATGCCATTATAAGCTGTTTGGAGGCTTCTTGGTGGATTTTTGGATTAGTTTTGAATGTATACTCCATTTTTTCAAATTTTTTTAGCTATTCTACCCTGTTTGGATTAGTAGATGCCATTATAAGCTATTTGGAGGCATCTTGGTGAATTTTGAGTTCTTTTGAATGTGTACTCTCTATACTCTCATGAGAGTACACCAATTTTCTTAATTTTTTTTAGCTATTCTATCCCTGTTTGGAGATAAAATGTTAAGTAGATGCCATTATAAGTTGTTTGGAAGCTTCTTTGGTGGATTTTGGATCTTTGAATTTTTGTACTCGCAACCCCATTTTCTCAAATTTTTTCTACTATTCTATCTTTTTTTTTCATTTATATGTTTAGTATATGTCATTCTAAACTGTTTTGACGCTTCTTGGTAGATTGTTAGAATTATTTTGAATGTGTACTCTCTATATTCTCATAAGAGTAGATCTCATTTTCTCAATATTATTCAGCTATTCTACCATTTCTTTCATTTATATGTTTAGTAGATATCATTCTAAGCTGTTTAGAGATTTTTTGGTAAATTTTTAGAACTATTTTGATGTACACTAGAGTACATCATTTTTTTCAAATTTTTTTTATATACCTGTTTCAGATAAAATGTTTAGTAGATGTTATTTTAAGCTATTTGAGGTCGTCTAGATTGGTTCTTGGAGCTGTTTTTCATATGTACTCTCTGTATTTTCATGAGAGTACACCCTATTTTCTTAATTTTTATCAGCTATTCTATCATTTCTTTCATTTATATGTTTAGTAGATGTCATTCTAAGTTATTTTGAGGCTACTTGGTGATCAGTTTTGAATGTATACTTTTTGTACTCTAATGAGGGTATACTCCATTTGTTCAAATTTTTTTAGCTATTTTACACTCTTTTTCATTTATATGTTTAGTAGATGCTATTTAAGTTGAGTCTGGATGAGTTTTGGATCTATTTTGTAGATTCTCTATACTCTCATGAGAGTACATTTCATTTTTTTTTAAATTTTTTTCAGCTATTTTACCCTGTTTTTCATTTATATGTTTAGTAGATGCTATTCTAAGTTGTTTCATGCGGATTGGTTTTGGATCTATTTTGCATATTATCAGACTATACTCATGAGAGTACATCCTATTTTTTCAATTTTTTTCAGCTATTTTACATTGTTTGGAGACATTATTTAGTAAATTTTGGTAATATAACCCAGACTTTATTAAGAGAAATTTTCAGTGATTTAAAGTACAATATATCAACAGTATATTACAAACCCATCTTGACGTCTGCAAACAGCTTAGAATAGCATCTACTAAATATATAAATGAAAAAGAGTGTAGATTAGCCGAAAAAAATTGAACAAATGAGGTGTACTCTCATGAGAGTACAGAGAGTATACATTCAAAACTGATCCAAAAATTCACCAAGAAGCCTCCAAAAGCTTAGTATAGCATATACTAAATATATAATTCAAAGTAGTATTGATTAGTGAAATTCCACATAAACCCACTCCTTAAACCACCTAACTCCCGAGGACTAAACTCCAAATAGCTTACAATAAAATGTACTAAACTATGACAAACTCCAAAGTTGAAAAAAATTGAAAAAAATAAAGAAACTGCACCAAATTATCAAAAAATAATTTTAAACAGTTTATAATAATATGTACAACACAGATAAATAGCATGTGAAAACAACTTACAATAGCATGAATAACACAAACAAATACAGAGATGATCTACATTTAGATTTTCAAATACTTTATTCATATGCACAACAACTTTCTTGTACTCAACATTTTACAGCTCAATTATTTCATATTCAAACAAAAAATAGTATATGCAAACTCAGCTCTGAAGCAATTCATTTTCTTTCGCCAATCTTGGTGCTTTGCCCACTGGAGGTTTCACGATGCCTCCATATATTTGCACAAACATCTCACAATCAATCTATTTCTTGATAGAAATCATTAATCACTTGATTGGTCAATTCTTTAGATTACTCAAAAGCCTGACCAACATCTTGGACGAGTAATTTGATCTAAAGAGTTAAAAATAAAGATCAAGAGTTAGGTACAAAGTATGTATTTGAGATGAATTGAAAATGAGAATAATTCTTACAATATTAGGAAGAATGATCTTATAAGTTAGGTTTGACAGTGAGTCATAGAAATACTAAGCCCCTTTCTTAATTTGTCTCACCAGTAGTGTCCAATGTTGATTATTGATAATGTAAGAGTAAATTACATTGAAACACTATCTCAAGAATACTTGGATAACATTTGTTTTCTTTTGTTAGGTCATATTTAGCATAACTCTGTAAGAATTTAAAAAAAATTAAAAATTAGTAGCTTATAATTATCAAAGCTTTGGAAGACATCATATTACCCAAAACTTGGTACCTTCCCAAAGTGTATGAGACATAGACATATATAAGGGGAGTGATAAAGATACTTCTCTAACAAATATAAAAGCATCAACATATTTTGACGATATCATTTCGAACTCATCAATTTGGCCTCATAATGATATTTCCAGAGAATACACTATCACTATGTGAGAAGCAGGGAATGTGAGCATTACTAAATTAAATGTGATTTTATATATATTGAGATAGAATGGTATGCAATGATTGCTTGTCTTGAATCGGTTGTAGGAGGTGTCGATGAATATATCATTCGCATCTCTTGATGAAATTATGATATCATTATGCCCGGTTGTGCGAAATTAATAAAGGTTTAAGAGCTAGATTTAATGTGAATTAAAGTCAAATCTTCTAAGATGAAGAATACCTCCGTTTGATGCTCCTTAATCACTACGACAGCAGTCGATTCATCCATTGTAGAAATCTCTATGTTAACCTACATAAGAAATTACTGAATTCAGCTTTAATTAGATTAAACTAAAAGGAAAGCCAAGTAATACCTCTTCTGCATGTACATCTGTATGGCGGGAGTTGCTTTGCGTGTCTTCCTACATTTGTGTGAATGAGAAGGATACTGTTTCCTTTTCCTCCTTTTCCTTTCACGCTCGTTCAATCTGTGATAAAGTTGAGATCATTTTGTATAGAAGCCTCCTCGAGCTTCTCTTGTGATAACCTTCGGGAGCTTCAGTGGTGGCCTCTCAGAGCTTCCCTATGGTAGCTTCCTCGAGCTTCCTGCGGTAGCCTCAAACTTCCTGTGCTTTGGACCCATACGAGGTACCATATTGTGCATACCCAATCGATACCATATTATCTTAGTTATTGAAATTTTAAAAATGATACTCTTTCCCTGGGGCCTTGAACGAAATATCTTTTTTCTATGAAGCTTTATAGAGGGGTAGTAATAGATGACATGTTAGATACATAGAAAGGGGGAGAATATCGAGAAGAGACGTATGAAGATCCACTTGGAGCTCCACTCCTTGGACTTGGAATGGGGCTTTTATGGGGCTTGTGGTTGTTCATTTGGAGGGGCCTTGTATTTGAAGAGTTAGTCTCTCTCCGATATATCCTTAAATGAAAGGCAAACTTGTGTTACACAAAAAAGAAAATATGATAATTTTTAATATGAATAAATATATTTTGAGGTAAATGAAGTAAATTTATTTCGCATCACCTGATGTCCTTGCAAACTACTGAAGGAATCCTCTGCAAATTTTATTTTTAGTCATCGTAACATATGTGATTTTGTAGAAGGAATGAGTGGTCTTATGATTCTTGTGTGCTCTGTCGCCCAGATCTGCAACGAAGATTTACATAACTTAGTTTCAATACATAAAATAATATAAATTTGAAAATGTAAAGCGTCTGGGAAGAGTAAAATGTACTTTCGGGTTCCTTTTGTGTCAAATTTTTTTATGTAATATCATAAATGTGAGAAAACTCCATAAATAGCCAATTATAATCAACAAATCTTTTTACGTGTATGTCAATTTGATCTCTATAATTATGATATATAAAAAAAAAGATTTGAAAGTAAAATGTATGTCTGTTGCCTGGCTGTCCGAAAGCAATTCAACTTCAATTTTATTCTTAAAATTAACTTAGTTGGACTTGGAAAGTGGGGATTTCTGCCATATTACTTTTTTTCCTCTGTTTGACATCCCTACAATTAATGCAACTTCACCGGGAGTGAAAGGAATGTATTAACCACCAATATAGAATTTTGCTTTTCTATATTCCTGTAGGACATGATTGAAGTGATGACAGCCGAATCTTATTGAATTTCATGCATTCTAATGAATTGATGCACATGTAGCCTTCTTAAAATGATAAGTACTTTATCACTGAAGCGGCTGGCCTACATCTGGAAGTTATTTTTTTCCTAGATATTTTAAGCTTCAAAATGAAAAGTGAATTAATGAGAACATTATCTACACAATGGAGGGCCAGAGACACATGGAAAATAGCTCTAAGAATCCTAAATTCTTATGGAAATATCTCCACATCGCTTACAATAAGATGTCTCATATGCATATAGCGGTTGAAAAAGATTGAAAAAATAGGTGTATCTTGAGTATAGAGTACTGTCTGAAAGCAATTTCAAAAATTTTTTGAAAACATCTTCTCAATAACTTTACAATGGGATGCATTAAACATATGACATACCCCATAACTGAAAAAATTAAAAAATAAGGTTTATCTGATGGAAGCATAGAGAGTACACATGAAAAATAACTCAAAAAATCTTCAAATTTTTTAGGAAACATCTCCAAATAGCTTGTAATAGGATGTACTAAATATATCATGCTCTACAGTTGAAAAAAATTTAAAAAATAAGGTGTCTCACGAGTATAAGAGTATGCATCAAATACAAAATTACCAAAATATTTATGAAACATCTCAAATAAATCTGATAGGATCTTAAGTATGAGTTGAAAAGCGTGAAAAAATAGGGATTATATAGAGTATAGAGTACACACACAAAAAAAAAATATTAAATTATTCATCATCATACAATGATGTCTTAACATATGATAGGCATAGTTGAAAAAATTAAAAAAATGGGGTTATCTCATGAGTGTATAGAGAGACATACAAATGATTCCAAAAAATTCAAATTCTTCATGAAATATCTCTAAATAAAACTGATAGGTTTGTCTTAATATAACAAAGTTGAAAAAAATTGAAGAAATGGGTGTACTAGAGTACTGAGTACTGCACTGAAACCAAAAAATCATAAAATTTTCATGAAATATCTCCAAACAAACATATGGGATATATTAAACATATGACAAGCCACAATTAAAAAATTGAAAGAAATGAGTTATCTTTCGAGTATAGAGAGTCTGTAATTTTAAAATTAAAATTCTCACATCTCCAAAATAAACTTACTGATGGGATCTAAACTATGACAAAGTTGAAAAAATTGAAAAAATAGATGTATTAAGAGTCTGAGGAAATCAAAATAAACTAAAAACAAATTTTTTTGAAATATCAAACAACACAATAAGATGTCTAAACATATAATGATCCCTGAAAAATTTGAAAAATGGGATATATATTAATGAGTCTGAGAGAGAGTAATATAAAATAAAACAAAATACCAAATTCTTCAGTCTCAAATAAACACAATAGGATGTCTTAAATATTTAACAGTTGAAAAAATTGAAAAAAATAGGATGTCATTTAGAGTATAGAAATCTGTACAACAATTCTAAACTTATTATATCTCAAACATCTCTGATAGGATGTCTTTAAATAATGACTCAGGTTGAAAAATTTGGAAAAATATTATATCTCTAATGTGAGTATAGATTCTGCAACAAATTTAAAATACCAAATTTTCTCTAAGCAGACTTGATAGGATATCTAAATATATAGACAGTTGAAAAACTTGAAAAAATAAGTGTCTCTTGAGAGTACAAAGAATCACATCTGAAATACAAAAATTCACCAAATTTTTTTAAAACATTTCAAACATCTTATAATAGGATATCTAAGCATATATGGCCCGGTTGAGAAAATTAAAAAAATGAGACTCTTGAGAGTATAGAGCATAAACTGAAAATTATCAAATTCTTGTGAAATACAAAGATCTTTAGATAGGATATCTTAAACATATGTCAATGATTGAGAAAATTTGAAAAAATGGGGTGTCTTTCTTATGAGATCTGAAGAGTACACAAATAAAAAAAGTTCTAAATTCTTCACGTCTTTATCTTTATAATAGGATATCTTAAACATGACAAGCTAGTTGAAAAATTAAAAAATAGGATGTATTTGAGGTATAGAATGCATCAAAATAGTTAAAACTCTAAAATTTTTTATGAAACATCTCGAGACATTCTGATAGGTTGTATAAACGTATAAGCCCGCGGTTAAAAATTTTGAAAAATGGGTGTCTCGTGAGTCTGAGTCATACAAGCAGTTTAAAACACTTAACATTTCAAAAATAAAACATAGGATGCTTACTAAATATAATAGACATAGTTGAAAAATTGAAAAAAAGGTGTATCTGAGTCTGAATCTGTAAAATAATTTAAAAAATTGTCAAATTTTTTCATAAATATTCAAACAACTTACAATAGGATATACTACATATGATAAGCGCCAGTTGAAAAATTGAAATAGAGGTTTTCAGTGAGAGTATAAAGAAAGTAAAATAGTTTAAAACCCCGAGTCTCCTTTCCAAAGAACTCAAATGTGATCTATTAGATCGAACAAATGTGAAAACCTTAAATCTTTGAAGTCTGAATCTGAAGAAAATCATGGGTCGCTTATATCGATTTTAATGCCCAAGATTTAGCAAGTCGGGGAAGGTTGGATGCTGCGGGAGAGGCTGAGTAAAATTGCATAAAATGAAAATACCTATATTTTAAGGAATGTCATCCGTAATATTTTCTCCCATTTGTTTTAACGGGCGGGGCGAGTCGGATAACGATAATATTAGCGTTATAAAGTAAGAAAAAATATATTTTATTATTGGATACGTGTTGAGATCCGATTGACGTCCACTTAAAGCTACGTCCGGATTCCGCATGTAATATTTTCCCCAATGTGGAAAGCGGCAACCTAAAAAAAAAAATACTGGCTCTCCTCTTCATGGGATGGGCTTCTTCCTCTCTAAATTTTGGGAGAAATGGACAGCTTCTTTTCATGCGAGTAAGACACCGAACCTCCCCGCTCTCTCTACCAGCAGAAGGCAACTGCTCTGGATCTTTCAGGCCAAAATATCGATTTCCAGAACTGAGCACAACTCCTAGATGGCGTGACCCCGCCCCCATCTCTCCTTCCTGGCGACAGAAGCTAGCCTCTTCTTGGTGCATGCGCAACTCGCAAATTCCCCCGAGCACCATGCAACCTTCTCTTTTACTCTAGCCTCCGCTCTCAGCCTATGACGAACTCATCGATGAGCTCTAGTTTCAAGCAGGCGAAGATATAGGCTGGACTCACCGCTGCTTTGCCGTTAACCTGTGGAAGCCCTGGTTCTACTTCGCATGGGGATACTGCAAGAACGACACTAGCTGTCGTTTTCTCCATGAAGAGGTTGTCCCACTTAAGTTTACAGACCAGCTGAAAATAAAAGGAACGATTTTTTCTGGCATGGTGAGCTATGTCTCGAGACAGATTTACGACCTTCCAAGCAGACAACACTTTCTGGGAGGAAGGCATCTTCGACTACTTCAACATCTACGGACCAATTTAGGACTTGATGATCCCATGCCAGAAAAGAGAATGTTTGGGGGTCTCTGATCGTCTTCAGTAGCACTTTAGAAGCTCATCACTATTAAGTTAAGTGATCTGTCGCATGCTTGTTGATTAAATAGTCTAGATTTCTTTGAGTTTGAACTTAAGTCAAAAGAAGTTATAATTGATTGTATATGCATTCAATCTTCTTTCTTTTCTAATCAAGTGAACTATAATTTCTAATAATTGATATTGAAATAATTTGTATAAACTCGTGCAGGAAGTTATTTTAATCTAATCAGAATGTGTTCTTTGATTATTTTGACGCACTTTAAAATTTCTAGCGACATAAATTAAACACTAAGACTTATTCTGATTTGAAGTTTCAATACAAAGTTAGCATGAATATTCATATGTACTTGGTTTCAAAGGTCCGATTCATAGCATTTCAATTTGGAGTCTAATGTGCATATTAAAGATTTTAGAGGTCTATTGCAATAGCTTTTTATAGTTATAAGATTTAATTTATAGAATTATCTTTATGAAAAATGTAGTTGAATCTTCAATCGTCTTTATGTTATATTTAAAAGTATAATGAAAGACATGATTTTAGGATTAAACAAAATTATTTTAAAATATGATTGCATAATTATTTTATTTATTTATTTTTTTGGAGCTTAAGATTTTGACTAATAAGATTTGAAAGTCCAAATGTTGTATGTTGCATTGAAAATCATATTTTAAATTTTTTTTACTCATTTTCAACATATTAAAAAAATTAATTAATGTGCATTTTATCATATTAGACTAATCATCAAAATACTCATGTGTGCTTTCTTCAAGTCTTGTTTGCGAGGGGCTATTGATGTACGAGTTCTAGGATGGAGTCTTATTGCTGTTAGCTTCAAATAAAATTTGCTCACTGAAGCATCATCTTAACGTCAGGAAACTCTTCAATATGTTAGATCCACTGGACATCAGCTCTGGTGAGGTAAATTTCTCACACTTAGAAAATCTGAACGACTTTATGTTTGGTGAATTGAATGAGAGCTTCATTAGGATCCAACCGTTAAATCCCTTGTACATTGCTTATAGCTATTTTTTTAGGTGAGGTACATTGTTAATTTTATGCTTCATTAGACCGAATCACAAAAGTTTAGCATAATTGGATTTCACCCATTAACACATGAATAATCATGATTCTCCTTTAATTAAATCATATTGAATATAAAAATTTTTAAATAATCTTTAAAATTCTAGAATAATTCATTAAACCAAACAAAATAAAAAAATGCAAAATAATTTTTTTTATAAAGCCTAAAAGAAATTTATGGTAAAAACAAAATAATAAAAATCGAGATTAAATCATCAATTTTATGCATTATAATCAAATATAATGAATCATTTGAAAATTATTTATGAAACCAATTATAAATAAATTTAACTCTTATTTATGGTTGATTCCTAAGGGCAAAGAAATCTCAATCAAATCACAAGCTAATCACATTAAATCAAGAACCATAAGATCATTTAAATTCAAGTCAAATTTAAATGAAAAGATAAAATTATTGAATCAAAATAACATTGAAATGATTAAATAAAATACAAATCATATTAAATTAAATCTTTAAAGTGAAACTTGAAAGAAAGAATTAAATATCAATTCAAAGGAGTAAATTTAAACATTAATCAGATTATCAAAATTGAATTAAATCAAACTAAAACTTAATAAACCAAAGATTAATGTCAACAATTAAAACACATGAAGTTAAATAAACCAAAAAATCTTAAGATTCAAACTAAATTAAACAAACATTTCAAATCTAATTCAATTAAATCTTCATAAAATTCAAATGGGTTAATTAAGATACGTATGTTTTTAGTTTAACCCTTAGAATGACTTTTCACCTCATGATGGGGATTTCATTCTACAAGGATTAAGATGTTGAATATAATTGGTTTTGCCATAAGCAGAATTTATTTTATTCTTCATTCTCTAAAACCTAAATTCAACTTTAACACAAAAATAAATCTAAAATTAGAATTAAATCATAAATCAATTAAATTATTTAAACTAAAACCGTCCAAAGGTAAAATTAACAAACCTTGAATTCAAATCAAAACTTAAACTAAAATAAAGCCTAGTACAGTCATACGACATAAGTCACTCTTTTCACATACTAAAATCTAAGTCACTGACCCTAAACTTAGGTTAGGCCGATGATTTATGATGATTTAATGTGATGTGATACTTTTTCTTGTTTTATGATGTACTGTTTTAGACTAGATAGCTAGGATTATTTGCTTGCTAGTCTAGATGTTAGGACATTCTTTTTAGGCTAACACTGTTTTCTGCAAGGGTTGTGCTTAAAAGAGACTGTTGTAATAAATGTAAATAAATGTTGTTTGCTTGCAGGTATTGCTTAAGTCCTTAAGCATAGCTTAATAAGATAGGTTAGCAATCATTGATGCTAAGCCCATATGTTTGAAATATAAATTGTTGGTGTACTGCATGTTTTTTTCTAATGTTTGTTTTGCAGATTTTATAATTTAATTTTGAAATTTTAAAATGTAATTTGAGCCTAAAATTAAGTTAGGATCTATGGGGTTTTGGATTAATAGAGGCTGATTGTACCTATTTGATAGTCCTTAGTGGAGCCCAAAGAAGAAGAAGGCGATGATCTTGAAGTTAATAAAGACCCAATAGATCAAACTTTTAGTTCTAGGCTGGGCTATATAAGGGTTGGCTACTCTACTTTTTTTTCTTTTTCCGGGGTGTGCAGCGATACCCGACCGCACCGACCTATTTTATTTATTTAAATTTGACTTGATTTATTTTGGGGTGCGCAATATAATTATTTGTTTTCATATGTTTATTTCTGTGATTGCTGTGTTTTGTGATAAAGCTTGATACGTTAAGCTCTTAGAAAAATTAAATTTTCTATATCAATTAATAATTTGAGCTAAATTTTAATCAACTCATAACTTCACTTTAAAACCTTACCTAAATGATTATATATTTTTTCATCATGCATACATATTGTTTCACTCTTGTAAATAGAGTCTCCATTTTTGCACGATAAAGGACAAGTTTGACTTGTGAGAGTAGTCCATCATAATGAAGAACACCTCTTTTCTCTGATATGACCCATAACCAATTTTCACCATGCATTTAGGCATAAATTCTCCCAAGCCTGAGTCCAAAAATGTTGAACCAAAATGAATATAAAATTGTAAATTTCATTGCATTTGTCTAGGTCATGAATTGCATACCACATATGATCTAGTCTTTTAAGGGGTGAGTTTAAGATTCTAGAATCTTTCCTAACTAACAATAGCCTAACCATCTTTCACTTGCATAAGATTGACATACATGATTTTAAATTGCTTAGGTGGTATTAACTGACAACCTCTTTCAGGCATGAAGTAAGTTCAAAAGAGTCGGGATAGGTTTATTTTCTCAAATGAGAAAAAATAACTAATAATTTCCAAATTCAAAAAATTAGACTAGGTCGATTTCTGACTTATATCAAAAGCATTTTTAGACTTAGGTCCTAAAGCATTTTATTAAAATAAGTCTTCAACTCCTAGGTATTTTCATGTCTTGTAATAATTTAAGTCCTAGATTTCTAATAAAATGCCAACTCAAAACTTTAATAATCTCAGCCTAAAAAATGTAAAGCTCAATAATAGGATAGGTAAAATGCTTAGGTTTCTTAGTATCCAAAAGCATTTCCTACTCAATCTCATTTGACTTCCGAAAAGAACTTCTCCCCCTTTGAAGCGTTCACACTTGAATTCTAAATTAACCATTCTTTTAATACAAACTTTAAAATCCATTTCTTTAATCGAGAGTACTCTTAGGAGGAAATCGTTTTCTTCTAAGATGTAATTAACTATAAGGGTTTGCCATTATAGTGAACTACGAACCCTGCAATAAATTAAACAATGTTTTACCTCTCCATGTAGTTCAGAGGAAAAATCTCTACATATCGAAGACCCATCAGCCTTAGGAGTCTTTATTAAATAATTGAATTCATTATAGTGAATATATTTATTTTTCGAAATAATAGATTTTTCCTTTAATGATGTATTTGATTACCTAAATAAGAATACCTAAGATCTTTGTAGTGTTCTAAATAAAATTCTCACTATTACCATATTTTTATTTGTTACCTCCTTAGTCTAGCCTTTAGTTGATGGATGAAAAGTCATTTTTCTCTTTATGGTGTATGCATCCTAGGTGATTTTCAGAATGAGTTGAGAAGGCTAGTGTTTTTTTTCCCGAGATGATTGACCTCGATAAATTGAAATTCATTCAAATATGCTTGAAAAAGTTGCATTTTGCTTCTCTTATCATGTTATGCTCTACTTAAATGCTACGAGGTACTACGAAAATCTACTCACCAAAATGAAAAGATAATTATGTCCATCACAGGTTGAAGGAGTCCTCCAAGATAGTCTATTGAAATGTTCTCTCTGAGTTGAGCCAACATGGGTGGAGGATTGCATAATCCCTGCTACTATTAGAATGTTTTCAAGTGTACTAGGAACACATCCCTTCAGGAATGTGGCTAATTTGAGTTGCCTTTCACTTCAATTATCACTTACTGCATGCCATGATGTGGAATGATTGAAATGGTGGGATAATTGGATTAGAATGACTTACACATGCTTGTTATGAATTGGGAAGAGTATGGTGAGGATTTGGAGTGGTTGGGTTTAGTTAAGGTGAGGTATGAAGTGGATCTTGTGGAGGCCTAAAGTGCCTGGGTTAGGAAATTTTCATGATTTTCAGGCAATGGAGAGGACTCAAGATTCTCTTGTTTGAGTGAGGTTAAGAGGTAAAGTGACTTGGGTTGGTAAAATTTGTGTAAGCTTGTGGAGGTGGAGAGTAATGAAATTGAGAGCCTAAGCTTGTTAGGATTTTGATTTCATGGGGAGGTTGAGATCTTATTGAAGGGATGCAAGGTTTGTGGGAGAGTGGGAGAATGTAATTGAAAATGCACATGCAAGTAAGAAGATGCAAAGCATAACATGATAGTCAAGGAGAATGGATAGTTTTCGCTCATCAAGCCATCAATGAAGGAAATAAATGAGCGCTCAGGAAAAACACTTTCAAAAATTCCACAATCTTTAAGGATATTTAGAGAGTCTGTTCTTCATGAGGCAGATTAATTTATATTCAACTATATTTCCCCTAAACATTATGTTAGGGTTTATTTAGATCTAGGGTCTACTTTTTATGAACGCAAGCATTCATAGTTAATTACCCCTTACCACAGTAAGGGAGCACTCTCGATTAAGGATAGAAATGGATATAGATTCTTGGTATAAATCGGTGTCTAGTGGTGTGGTATGAATGACTGTTGAAAGAAAAAAAGAGGGTAGTCTCTGTGGGCTCCAAAAATTTGCCACCGACCTCTCGCAATGAAGAGATTGATTTAGATATCGGTCAAACTTTTAGAAGGAAGATGAAATCACTACCCAGAGATTTCACCCTCATTTTGTGAGGACTTTAGATCTGGTTCTAGGTTTTCTATAGGTGCAAGCACTTATAGTTAATTACCCCTCCCAATATTGAGAGAGCACTTTCGGCTAAGCGCTAGTCGAAATCGCTAATGAGTGGAGTTTAAAATTTATGAGATTCATTATTTCAATTTAAAGCTTATGTTTGGGTGAATGATGACGCGCTCGATCAAGATCACATGGTTCCATTATCTCGGGCTGTCGTGGTCCCTGATCCATTTAATCAGATGAGGTGGTCGACTTAACCTGATCGAATGATTCTTGTCAGCAACCATGGGTTATGTCGTCCAAGGTGTTCTTATATACTAAAGAGTTCACAGGGGATAAATATAAGTCGACCTTAATTAATATTTTTTGCTTAATCAAATATATTTTATACCATACCAAAGAGTAAAGTTGGAGAACATATGCTATGCATGATTAAGGTGTCATATTGTTGAACCACCCGGCCGAGCTCTACCATAACCGTAATTTATGTGGTGTCACTTGACGACAAAATTATGCAGACAGAGGACACATGCTACGTCCTTACCGACTTAAGATTATTTGAGTGTGAAAATAGTTATGTATTTGATTTGACATTCTTTTGAAGAAAATTTTCTTACACCCCAAAAAAAATACATGATGTGAATAGATTTTAACTTTAAATTTAAATAATTACTTTCATTTAGTTAACAATTTTTTTATATTTAAACATGTGATCATTTTGTTATTGATTTGAATTTAACATATCATTTAACATTAAAATTTGAATGAATTTTGATTATGTAAATCCCTCAGGTTGAAATATTCAGTCAACATGTTCATTATCGGGTATATATTGTCAACTTTGCTTATTTTCTTGCAGATGATCGGGTCTAGATTCATTGCATCAAGATTTATCGTCCTCCAAACTTTCAAACCCAACAACATGGGACGGGGAGACTTTGAAAGCTTGAACTTGAGAAGTTATGTCAATGAATTTATTTATCCTTTTATAATTATATGACATAATTATCTTCTCAGATTTTATTAAGTGAAATTTTTTATAATATATCATTAGATTTTTAGTTTGATAAACGGTCCCTAGCACTCAACCTAAAATTTCAACCTTCACAACTCTAAATGAAGGATCGATTTAATTAGCTTGAACTTGAAAGTAATGTCAATGAGTTTATCTTTTATAATTATATGATAGAATTAGTTTATCAGATTTTATTAAGTAAAAATTCTTATAATATTATCATTGGATTTTTAGGTTTTCTTAATTCGGACTTGGTCCTAGGACTCAACCGGAGTAGTTATTGAATACTTCAATATGCAGTATCTATTCTTTAAAGTGTTGTATGGACATTGGAATGTCTAAGCTATAATATTCATGTTTGATATGACATATGAGTCAAATTGCAAGCATAGGTTTTGATACCCAAAAATCATAAATTAAGTGTAGCTCCATCTTGTAAAATATGAGAATTTTGACTCATTCAAACACTTGTTTGTAGATCAAGTGAAGTCTGTTCTATAAAAATGAATACATATTACAAACCAAGTGAGTATCTGTTCTAAATGATTTAGGTTTGGTTATTTCAAACACTTATCTAGATCAAACATGTATCTGCACTAGAGTGGATATAAAATATTTGTTTGCAAATCAAGATTACATCTATTCTGAAAGATGTAGATTTAATCCATTTCTAAGCTTGTCATAAGTCAAGTGTATTTGTCTTTGGAAGACATACATTCAGTTCTTTCAAACACTTGCTAAATATCAAGTGTATTATCTATTTTATTAAAGTTCCAATAAAGATTTAAAGGCATGTCATGGATCAAGTATGAATCTATATGATAAAATACTATATCATATGACATATGCAAGTTTACTTTATTCAAATATTCACTTATGAAATCAAGTATGTAATTTTCCATAGCACATGTAGGCATTCTCATCACCTGACTTGAGAATTTGCATAAATCCCAAGCTAACAAGAGTGGCATTTCACATTTGGGAAGTATATAATAGAATTCTCCCATTTAAATATATGGACATTCATCATATATTGAAATCAAGGGAGAAAGAGAATATTATAATATATACATAGAAGCTAGTCACATTTAAATCCCTTCTACCTATGAGAATTTAAAAGTATGCATATGAAGATTAGCCCAATTCTAGTTTTTTGTAAGCCCACATATAGACTTGGGCCCAATGAGCCTCTTAAATTCAAGAGAAAAGAAATATTATAATATACACATGTGAGCTAGTCACATTTAAATCCCTTACTACATGTGAGAATTTGAAAGTATGCATATGAAGATTAGCCAAATTCTAGCTTTTTGTAAGTCTACATATAGACTTGGGCTCAATGGGTTTTTTTAAATTGGGCCTCTTAAATTTAAAAGAAAATTATGAGCTTAAAGATTTAATGAGATGAGTCTTTCTTTCTCTTTTTTTATAAGCTTATTTATAGGTTTGGACCCAATGAGCTTCTTAGATTTAAAAGAAAATCATGAGCTTAAATATTTAAAGAGATGGGTCTCTCTCTCTCTCTCTCTCTCTTTTTATAAGCCCATTTATAGCTTTGGGTTCAACGGGCCTCTTAAAATAAAAAGAATAAAGGTTTAATCATTTCAAGTGGGTTGACTAATTTTTTTTATAAGCCCACTTAAGGAATGCAATGGGCCAAGCATGAAAGAAAGATATCATGACATTATTATCCCTCTCTTTTTTTTTTATAATATTTTTCTTTACTTTCTTCTATTTTATTTATTTTACATGCATTTCTTCTCCTCATCTCCCTTTTTTATACCCATTTATGGGTAATTTATGAAGATAGGGATAAAAATTCAAATTATAATGTATTTTCTTCCATACTCCCTTTTCCTCTTCTTTCTTCTTTTCATTTATTATTTTTCCTCTTATCTCTCTTTTTTGATATGACATAATCGTGGAAAAAAGTGAGGACACTCTTTTTTTCTTTTTCTTTAAAATCATGGGTAATTTAAAAAGGAAATGACAAAAGAAATGATGGAGGTAATGGACTTCTTTATCATTTTTTTATCATGTATCTTTTTTTTTTTTTTTTTTTTGCATGGCATGGTGTCGTGAAGAGAAAGTGAAGGAGGAAAAATTCTCCTCATCCGTAATATCATGCAAAAACCCAAAGGCTTTAATGGGATGATATAAATCCCATTTATTCATTTTTTGTCACCAATGATTTAAAATATTTTTGGCTTCATCTAAAAGGGTTTGGATGACATTTTGCTTAGGAAGAGAGCTTAAGATCAAGCTAATATGTATTATAAGTATAAGAGCACTTCTTCCTAATGAAGTTTAATCTCCCATTTTCTTTACATTTTTCTCACAAGGAACATTGCAAGCCTAAGGTTTCTAGAGAAGCTTGCCAACAATTTGAGTTAATTTCAAACCCATCACATCAACCCGTAAATCATGTTTAATTTGATGTTCTAAGTTCAATTTCAATTTTCAACTTAGGATTGTATTTCTTGTATAAATGATTCATTTGAATATTCCCTTCCCTCTTTTTTTATTTATTTACCCCTTTCATGAAACATGCATGATATTTTGAATATTCATGAGAGAAGAGAAAGGATGGGGCAAAGTGTCACATGAATGAGGGAGATTGGGCTCGATTCGGATATTAGGGCAATCGAACGATCCGATTGGCTGTCTAATTGGCATCCAATGGGATTAATTAGGCTGCAAATCCAATTGGCTCTCGAAGCGACTAAACTGATTGGGTAATTAGGCGGCCGATTGGGATTAGCCAGCTTGGGAGGTTGATTAGGAAGGTATTAGGTGGTTTAAGCAGCCATTAGTCATCTTAATTGCGAATTGACATAATAATGACATTATTATTAATAATTTCGCGTCAAATCTTATAAAATTATTTTGTGCGATGAACCCTAACAATATGAGTATTAATTTAGGTATTTTCGCTGTGTCGGTCGCAACGGCGATATTTGTTTCACGATCGGAGGTTATTTGAACCATGTCGACGACGGTCGAAGTGAAATTAGGTTTAAATTGCATGAGTGTTTGAATCGCGATGTTAGAAGTTTCAAATTGATTCAAAGATGTCGTTTGATAGATTTTGACGACAACGATGTAGTTAATTTAACCGGCGTCGGACATCGCCTACTTACTTTGATATGCGTGTAATTTCATTCAAAATCAATATTGATCATTTTAATAATTATTAATGGTTTAATAGATTTTATTTGATTAATTTTAACATTTTAAACGTGTTTATGAAATCAAAATTTCAAATTGATGATTTTGATCGAATCATCGCGATGGGTTTTAAACCCTTATCATGCGATGATGTTTCGTTAATTATTGACTTTAACTTTCATGCTTCATTGATTTGTGAACCATATGTAGGAGGTCAACAATCTTGATCAAGATCTCATTCGATCCTGACCGCCTTATTCCCTACCAACATTAGAGGGCTATAGAATAAGGAATCGATTAGTAAACATGGGTTGCCTCATTTCGAAGATCCCAAGTAGACTAATTATTTAATTATTGTGTAGTTATTTATTGAATTATTTAAACTAATATTAATTTGTAAGTCTATCCAGTAATTCAATTTTATGAAGTTTGCATTACATACATACATAAAGCTTACATTCATTGGAATGTTATGATTTTAGATGTGGAGTTTGCATTGCGAACAACGATTGGACTTATATTCGTTGGAATGCCAATTTGGATGATGATGTTTGCATTTGCAAACATAAAAATTGAGTAGGATTGGGCTTACATCTATTGGAAAGTCAGAGTTTTAGGGAAGTTCGCATGGCGAACAAGTCACTGTTTGGGTTTACATCCATTAGGCTGCCAGGTTGGGTTGGATTTATATCCCTTTGGAATGCCATATTTTTAGATGTGAAGTTCGCATTGTGAACGACGACTGAGCTTATATTCGTTGGAATGCCAGTTTGAATTTGGACTTACATCCCTTTGGAAATGCCGTGTTTTGATGTGAAGTTTGCATTACGAATAATGACCAAGCTTATATCCGTTGGAATACCAATTTGAATTGGACTTGCATCCCTTTCATATACCATTTGAATATGATTAAGTCTGTATTGCAGACATGCATAGACTTACATTCATTGGAATGCCATTATGGGTTGGTCTTACATCCCTTTGAAATCTCGAAGTTCTAGGAAAGCTCGCATGGCGAACAAGTGGCTGGGTATGCCTCCATTGGAATGCCATAACTTTAGGGAAGTTCATATGACGAATTAATGACTGAGCTTACATTCATTGGGATGACAGTATATTTGATTTACATCCCTTAGGAATGCCAGTTTGGATGATATGATGTTTGAATGACAAATCTAGATTGGATTTACATCTATTAGAATACCATGTTTGAGTTTAGATTCAACTAATAAATTTACATTGGACTTACATCATGCACGCACAACTTAATACACACCATTACGCATATTTTTTTTAAAAATATAATACTGATATCGTTAATACATTATAATAATAATAAGGATAAATTATAATATTAAAAATAATAAAAAATAAGTCATTTAATTAAAAATTTGAAATTAATTAAGTTATATATATATATATATATATTACTTAAGTAATTTATTTTATTGTACTTTAATAATTTTAATGAATAAAATTTATTATCAATTCTAAATTTATAAATTTAATTATAATTTTTTATAATTTTAATTATTTGTAATAAATATATCTTATTATTTTCTTTTTTTAGCTCAAATATCATTCTCTAAATTTCTAAAACTCTCTACAATAATTTAAAATATTACAAACTATATTTAAAATATTTTTTATAATATTTTAATTCAATTATTTAGGACACGTGTCTCTTTAATTTTTTAATATTATTTTAATGGAATACTTCTCTGCCATGTCCGACACGTGTTGGAGGCGTGTCGGGCCCGTGTCCGTGTCCGACACATGTTAGACACTGCACGCCTAATTTTTGGGAGTGTCGGTGCATCATAGATTTACATCCATTAGAATGCCAATTTTGGGTTATATGATGTTTGCATGACGAATATAGATTGAACTTACATCTATTAAAAGGCCAGGTTTAAAGTGATGTTTACATTGCAAACATAGGTTAGACTTTCATCCATTGGAATGTTGTGTTTTAAGAAAGTTCGCATAGCGAACAAATGATTGGACTTATATCCATTAGAAAGTCAGTTTGAGTGATTAAGTCTGCCTTGCAGACATGCATGAGACTTACATCCATTGGAATGTGTATGAGATGAGTTTGCATTGCAAACGAGTGACTGAACTTACATCATTTTGGAATGCCAAGTACTTGAATGTGATTGATTAAAGTCTTCTTTATGTCCATATGTTGTTTTTACAAATATTTGAGTTCATATTGAGATGAACCTTCAATTCAATATTGAGATGAGTGTTTGATGTCATCTTCATTATGCATAAGATGAATTTCTAATTCTGTGTGAGATACATCATTGAATTGATGTTCAAGATGACTTTTTAATTCAATATCAAGAGTCGTTTGGATACATTTTTGATTTAATTCGAAGATAAATATTTGATTTAGATGAAATCGATTGACATATACCCAGGTTGATTGAGCATTCTTGTTTTATATTTGTGCTCAATTACTTAATATTTTTATTTCGAAGGTTATATATTTTTGCAGAAGTTTGCATTGTGCAAGTGAAATAGTCAAGATTTATCAACGGGTTAAATAATTTAGATTTAAATGTTTTATTTAAAAGTATTCATTTTCTAGTTTGATCTTAAATTTTTGCAAAATTTAAGCCCAATTTCATCTAAAATTTTAAATCCAATTTTAACAAAATTTCAACAGTATGACGGCTTAGCAATTCTACGTTTGTGAAATTTATGCGATGCACACTTTTCTCTCTTGCTCTGGTTCCAAGATCGATGGATGGAGGTAATTTTATCTCACACCGAATTTAAGATCGACGGTGGATACCTTCATAAATTTCTCGATCATATCCTAGATCAACGGACGCAAATCTTCAAAATTTAGGACTACTAATTTTTTTAATTTCAAATAAATTAAATTTGGAGTTAATTATTTTTAATTTCAAAAAATGGTGGCTTAGTGGTGCTGCATTTTGTGAAATAGCACACCCACATCTTCTCCTTGCTTCAGATCCAAGATTGACAGAGTGGGAGTAATTTCATCTTGAACCAGATCGAAGATTGATGGGTCTTCAAATTTTATCTGTAAAGCAAGAATTTAATTATAAAATTTTATTTAAAAGTTTTACCTTAGATTGGAGCTTCAAAGACCTTTTTCTTTGTCGAACCAAAATGCCCTTATTTAATGATTTTCTAAGACTTATGGAGGAATGGCAAAATGGAAATGAATGGTTTTTATTTTACTTGAAATAGCCAAGAGAGGGGCTAGGGCTCCCATCGGCTCTTCACATGAGAATGGGGAACACGGCACCTTTCACGGGTGATGGATGGCGGCCAAGGGAACAGTGGCGGTGGCTCGGGACAATGGTAGGGGATTTCTTTGCTTCACTCTTTCTGATCGTGTGAGAGGTGTGATGGTTAGGGCTTCAGCCAACAAGGAGAATCGACCAAGGGAAAGTTCGACCGAGTAGGTTCTCTCCTCTCTTTCTCTCGCATGTGTGAAGTCTCAAGTGAGTTTGTGCGTATATCTGAGTTTGATGCTGTCCCCTTCTTATAAAAGGCCAAGTTCTAACTATTCTCGCTCCCTTTCCCGTGCAGTTTTATTGACGTGGACGGCAATTAGGATGCAATTAGGGTTTCAAAAATTCCCTCTTTTTTAATTTCACTTGCAAACATCGGACCTTTATGCCTTCCTGTGCATAGAACAATTAATTTTATTCAGGCCTTTATATCTCCTCGTAAGTACATATGTTAATCAGGCCGTTATGCCTCATAATATATTTCACATAAAATTCATAATTTATCTGTAATTTAAGTCACATATTTATATAGATATTTGCAATGCATCAATACTTATGAATTGATATTTTAATAAATAGAAGTAATTGCAGTATATAAAAAAATTGCCAGTTAAAAATAATAGTAAAATTTATAAGATTTACCAATCTATTACATTCAATGTGCATAAATCACAAAATTCTGCTACAATCAACCTTTATAACACCAGCAGGGTAGTCTCGATGATTTATAATAAATCTTATAAATTTTTAGGAGTTTGCCAAATTACTCAAAATATCACAGAATTCAAAAATATTTGGTGAAAATATAAAATAATTACATTAATATGTGCAGAATGATTAGAGTAATAACATACTAAAAGTTATACAGTGAAAATTTCTTGGATATTGAGATATCTCAATTCATACAAAGTTTATACAAATAAAATATCAAAATTTTTATAAGAAAATAAATTTTTTGAAAATTAATGTAAGGTAATGGTAGCCTATCTCAAGATAGTCAAAAGTTTTCCAACCGTCCGATAGACAAAATTGGCTCTAGGATCCCCAAACACAATTTTCTCTATTCTCTCCCTCTCTTTTCCCCATTTCTCTTTCTAATTCTCACAACCAGGAGGAAATGAAAAAGGTTGGGAAATCCAGGTAATGGATTTGGATATTTATAAAAAAATTATTTTTTATTAAATTATAAAAAAATTATTTTTTTATTAAATTATAAAAAAGATCTAAAGGTAATTATTAGAATTGTTTTATTTTATTATAACCCTTAATATAAACTCATTTATTTCTTGAAATTCAAAATTTCAAAAATTATGAAAAATATTCAATAATTACTAAAACATGGCTAGAAGATTTTGGAAAAAATGGTTTGCAAAATGGCTCCAGAAAACCTATTTATATGAATACATGTGATTTTCTTAAAAAGTTCAAATCTAATAACTATCTTTCTATTTTCATATATGTAAGGCTCAAAAAAATTGAAGAAAATATTTATAAAATAGAGTGTCAATTACCCTATAATACGATAAAGATGATTTTAAAATTGGACTTAAAATGAATTTAGGAAATACACTTGAATATTATATGTCATCTCCATTCTAACTTTCAAGAAAATCATATCCTTATAAAATATTTTTACATGTTTATTTGAAGCTTGAAATTATTTGGATAGATGCCTTGAGAGATGTTTTAAAACACCTTATAAAATTGGCATGCATGTATAAATGTAAGCACTAAGGCTATTATAGTAATTTTGAAAAATAGAACTGTACCTATGAGTATTACATATAATCCTCTTCACCATCCCAAGGGGACATTAATCAAGTGTTCCCTTAACTATGAATATCATATATACCATGTATCATATTAATATAAGAGCTAAGGGATCTAAAGAAGTTGAAATCAAGGAGCATGGTACATTTTGTTCGTGGTTGAAATCATATATTTTTTGCGACAGATGTAAATATTTCTATGACAAATTTGATTTGAGATATCTTGCAATTAAAGAGTTGTTTGTGCTTTAAGAGAGGTTATTATTGTTATCCTAAAGCTTTTAATTTCTTTATTTGGTAGTTTATTCACAAGAAAAAAGATTTAGAAACTTGCATGCTAATTTGCAACTGTATAGGCATTTGCTTTTATCTAAGTTATTACCACTACTAAAAAGACAACTTTACCTTAGTGTGAACCTACCATGATCGTATATTTCTTTAAATAAAAAGAGTGTTTCACTAAAAATAAGCCATACCTTGAATCAAAATTTAGACAAGATAGATAGAACTTATAATTCTGTGATCAACATTTGAACTTTACAAATTTTATTTATTGCTATTTAAAAGAATTTCTTACTTTATAAAATTCATAAAAAAAATTTATCTTTTGCAGGCATTAGGATATATTGTGCTAAGTTTTATATTTTTAAGTCTAAATAGAATTTTATTAACAAGACTTCAACCATTTAAAGAGTGTTTGGGATGTAAGTGATTTTGTAACTAGAAATTATCCTTGTCTCAATGTTTGACACACACACACACACAATATATATATATACTCTTTCTTGCTCTCTCATCTATGGCCTTTTCTTGCTATCTTTCTCTCTTTCATTATTTAAAAAAAGGCATTACACTTTGCATATCAACATGCCTCCTAAAGCTGTCACCTCAGATCAATTTAAAGAATTTCAAAATAATGTCAACAACTTCCATCAAATTATAGAAAAAATTGGATTCTATTGATTTAATATTTAATGTGTTTTCAAAATATATTTCAAACTCTTTAAGATCAACTATAAAACTTAACTATTAGGCTTCAAACCCCACTGGAGCATCTGAACCTAGGTAACCAGTTTAGAAGATTGTTTGTTCAGTGGCATTTAGACAGGAATTCAGGGTTTAGATGATTCTTACACTAAAATCAAAATAGAAGACCCGATATTTGAGGGAATTCATGATCCCATTCGTAGCCTGGGTGACCAAATGGAGAATATTTTTGAATTGGTATAATGTGATTTCTTTATTAGTTTAATACATCTAAGAGGCAGCTTTAGTACCTGCTTGTGCCTTTTTATGAACAATTTTTCTTATCATTGTTACACATTATAACTACGAAGAGGGTATTGTAACGGGAAGAATTACTTAAGTTTTTTGGTTACCTAAAATTTACCAATATCCATTTTTTCTGTACTTTAATATTAACATAACGACGCTTCACATTTTATTTTCTACATTACAATTTTGCATCCAGGAAGATGGTGAATGCAAAGTGAATTGTTCATTGGTTATCCTTGGAAGAATTGTGTTTAGTACCTTGGGTGTTATAATGTCAGCACTAGTGGTCTATACTTTGGTCACTGATGGTTGGCCTTTTCGCATGGAACTTTTGACAACGTAAGCATCCAATTTTCACTTTCTTATATTTAGTTTGATTGGCTCTAAATATCAATAATGAATATAGTGTTTTACTATTTTTTATACTGTTTTGAGATTAGTTTCCTACTCATGATGCCAAGCGTAGAAATAGCAAATCTTGTGTAAATGCCATTAGATTTACCACAGATAATGAAATGTGTGATAAGAGATTTACATTCAACATGCTCAGACGCTAAGGCATATTTTGCACATCTTCATGATGTGGATATCTCATGTTGTTAACGTTGCTCAAGTCTCTGTTGTTGTATTTCATATTTATGCCTAGATATTTAACACTATAATCTCAAGTACGCAACCTTAGTTTTTTGAATCCTTCTTAAGCACTGATGACTGTTACGGGCTGCATTTGGTTTCAATTAGTCATAATGTAGTAAATACCTCAGGGTTGTTTCTAACTATGTTGGCTTTGGCATAATCATTTTCCTTCCAAGCCATTTCAGAACAATTGTAGCTGCCCTTTTATCCGCTGAAGAACATGTTACAACTAGCAACTGTATGGTGTTAATGTACAAAAAATAATTTTCCATTTGTCCTCATAATTTTCTCATCGGTGGGATAAATAATACTAGAAGTTTATGCCTTGAGTAATCTATTGCTTATATAAATGCCCTCCTCAACTTAAAGTTTCCCTTGTGAAGATTTGAATTAATTCTATCTTTTAACTTACATATATGTTTTGGAGCTGTATTTGGATGTACTCTACAACAAAGTGTCAAGTAATGTTATCTATTTTTTTGTGTGCAGGTGGATGGCTGCAACCTTGATTGATTTTTACATAAATGTTTTTGCTATTTCGGTAAGCCCTGTCTAAACAAATATATATCATTACAAGGTAGGCATCAATGATGATATTACTGATTACGACAACCATTGAACTGTAGAGATAATGAAAGATGTGCATTCAGAAGAAATTTATCCAAGTCCTACAGCATGTTTTTAACATTAAATAAGGGCTTTGTAAGATTGGTTCATGAGATTTGAACTTTGTCTATAATGTCAGCTGAGCTTTTTGCTCGTCTATATTATCTATGATTGGCATGGTTATCATGGTTTCTGGGATCCATTAACTTAAAGCTGCAAGTCATTCTTTTTCTCTTGTTCAACAAATTGAGGATTTGAAGCATTGTATGAGCTTTTATTAAGTTATTCATAGCTTCTGGGGCAATTACACTTTATCTGAGTAGAGATAAATATCGTTACCACAGTGCTAAGAATATTTTTTCACTTAGCCTAATAGAAGTACCCTGCGTGAATCTTGTTATTGCTCAACTTTCAGATTCAAAAGATGCGTCACTCTATGATTTGACTATTAATATTTGCCTGGTACTTTAGTAAATTTTAGCAGTTTAATAATCAAAATGATCTCTTATGATGTAGTTCGAACAGCATCATCATATTATTGTCAGATATCTATTTTTTCTGAGTATTAAGCGAGAGTTCATTTGGTCCATATGGATAGATGACGATATAAATATATCTTAGGTCTGATATGTCTAGACTCATCAGCTGCATACTTCATGTAATGTGACTTAAATGGCTGGCTGCAACTGGAAACAATAAAAGCCTGTGCACAGAACAAGAAGAATCATTCAGAGATCAATCCTTGTTCAAGCTATAAAAAATAACACAAACATGCAATTTCATTATGGGTTGTAGTAGATTAGCTGGTTGAAATCTTTTCCCCTGAGCCAAGCCTCTTGATTTCACGTTTTCATGCTACAATTAGTATTGCGTTGGTAATGATCTTTGCCACTCCTACAAAGGACATGTTTTTTATTTTATCCAATCATCTTTATCTTTCGTGTTTTAGAAAGTTTTATTTGACACTTGAAGCCTCTTGTTGACTAAGGTGTCTGATATAATTTCTATGCTTTTTATTCTTCAGATTTGTGATTCTGGTTACCTAGATTCTTCAAAAGGTTTTTTTTTTACTAGGGTGAGGTCCCTTGCAGAGAAATGTAACACATTTTGCTACCACATGTATGTAGTTGAATACCAAAAGGGGTGAATTCAAACTAGCACCGCTTGGAAAAATAGAAGTATTGAATTCAAGTACCTACTTATCAATCACGAACGACTTGACTTTCTAACTCCACAACTGGCCATATGGAGACTTCATCCAATCAAAGGCATGCATGAACTCTTCACTTTGTCTATCAGCCCACGTCTATCAATATTTTTTAGATCGGATGGTAGACCTTAGGAAGTTTTGGGTAGAGCTACAGAATTTTGTATCTTTATTTTTGTAAATATAGCCAATCCTATGACATACAAGGTATCAACTCAAACATATAAATAAGTAGTCAAAGGTTGGTACAGGTTACATAAATCTATGTCCTGAAACTCATTAAAGTAATAAAATCCAAGAGCCTCTCTCTCTATCTCACTCTCTCCAACTCTATTCTCTCTTAAGTTTTTTTTTCTCTTCCACTATACTCTCAAAGCTTGTTTGGTTGGATTTACAACAATTCAGATTTAACATTTTTTTCAAAGGTGTGATAAGCGTGAATCATGCCACAAACTATAAGGGGGGTATATCATGAAGCAAAGCTAGGAGATAGAGAATATTCAATCAACAGAGAACAATCATGAGTTTTTTATGGTGAAGTAGCTTGCTGATTTTGAAGAAAGGATGATAAAGATAATACAAAATGCGTTGTAGCAGAGGTTGTGGTAAGAAGAAGAAGGCCTTTAGTGACCAAAGCACTGCCCTCAACTCCAAGGGAGGATGAACATACTTTTTAGACAGTGAAGAAGAAGATTTATCTTCTTATCATTAAGGAGAAAGAAGAGCAAGCAAGAGGAGCAAGAGTTGGAGAACGCTTTCTCTAGGAAGATTGTAAAAGCAAACCTTCCAGCGAAGTTGAAGATTCCGAATCTTGACTCTTACAGAGGGCATACAAATCCAACTGATCATGTCACATACTTTAAGTTGGCGGTCTCCTTATTAAACATCAACAACCCATTGAAATGCATGTTATTCTTTACAAATTTTAGAGATTTAGTCTTTCAATGGAGGAGTACAATTACGAGCCGAGTTCATCAAAGTGGAATGAAGGATCACATTTTAAAAGAAAAATTTAACAAATTTGCCTGGATCAAAGATCGGCTCAATAGACCAAAGAGGAAGCAAAAGATTTCAAGATAGAAGATGAACTCATCCATTTGATGGACGAGCATGAATTGAAGAAAGGATAAATGATATGAGAAGTGAAAGTTCACAAGAGCCTATCTACTGAATTTCAGCAATGACTTTATTGTGAGGCTCTATGATCGAGCTTATTGAAGCCATATAAAATAATGACAACTTCAGGATAACAACATTGACTAGCGTTAGAGGACATGTCCAAGATCTTAAAAAGTATTGTGCATATCACATAGATCATGAGCACGATACTAAAGAGTGTCATCGTTTAATAAACTTATTTGAAGAGCACATCAAAATAGGGAAACTTAAGTAGTTTGTACTTGCATATATAAACAGTAAAAGGAAGGAGAAAGCAACGGTGGAGGAGGTGAAAAATGAACTTATCCTAGTGCTGGCAATACACATTGCTATGGAAATACTGACAATTCATGGAGGAGCAGGGAAAAGCTTCTTGCCAATCTAGTCTCAAGTGATTTTAGTTAGGAGAAGTTGATTTGGCGAGAATTTCATAGGTGTCCTTCAAGCCGCTTTTCACCAACATTGATGACAACCTCTAACAACCCATACATTGAATTTGATTAGCATAAGTGTTTAACAGCAAATGGAGGAGATAAATGAGTAATCCTTTCTTCAGAGAACACATGGGAAAATAGTTTACTATAATGGTTGACTTTATAGTTGTTGATACGCTAATTATATACTATGCAATCTTTGACCGACCACTACTAAACACTTTCAAATTAGTTGTCTCCATATATCATATGACAGTGAAAATTCCAGGAGAGCAAGCGGTGACCGCTAGAGTAGACTTATTAGAAGTTAAAGCTTACAAGTTGAAGGCTATGGGAAATGTTCAAGAAATTTTACATCTTGATGTGCAAAAAGGAAGCAGGTACAAATAGAAGGAGCTGAAATAGCTTGATGTTATTGAAGAAGTCCTGGTTGTTGTGCATTCAATACAAAGAGAAGGGAAGAATCAATTGCTAAAATGGTCAGTTAAGCTCAACAAGTTCAATATTAGTTGTATGCAGAGAATCACAATCAAGGCACAAGCATTGACATATTTCCTAGTTGACTTCACTATAATCGGCATTGAAGAAGAGGCAACTATTCAAGAAGCTTTACTTTGGACTTTGTATGTTGATGGAGCCTAAGAAAAAGGAGTCAGCATTAGAATGGTGTTGACGCGCCCAATAAGAATCATTATTTCTCATGCTTTTGGAATATATTTTTAGATTACAAATAATCAAGCTGAGTACAAAACGCTTATTGACAGATTAAAATTTGCAGCTAAAGTTGGGGTAAAACATCTGATAGCCTTCTCTGATTCACAACTTATTATTGAATCAAGTAACATGGCAATATGATGTAAGAGAGGATGTACCAAAGAAGTATTTATTTAAGGTTAAAGTTGAAATTAGTAAATTTGAATACTTCGTAATTGAGTAAATTTGAATACTTAGTAATATTATTCTCAAAAATGAGATACCTTGACAGGAGACTAGTCTTGGAGCTTGCTAGTCCTACAATTAAAGATGAGGAAGTTTAGTATCAAAAAGAGCTAAGCTGGATTGATTTGCTTAAAGTATATTTAAAGTTGGGAATAATATTGATTTTAAGGCAGGTTAAAATAAAGGCAGTTCAATGTTTGTTATTGATGACAAATTATTTAGGAAGTGTATTTGAGATGTGTTAACGAGAATGAACTTGCTAACATTTTAAGAAGTACATTCTAGAGAATGCCAAATCCACTATGGAGGAAGCATTCTAGTAAATAGAATACTGAGACAAGGATATTTATAGCCTACTTTAGGAAGGAAGCAGAGAGCTTTTCAAAGCAATGCTTATAGTGTCAAATATTTATCCTCATGTAGCATCAACCTTTTCGTAAACTATAGCCAATGTCAAGTTCTTGGCAATTTGCATTTTGAGGGTTTGACTTGATCAACACGTTCCCTCTAACAAAGGGACAAAAAAAGTATGTCATTATCATGATTGTTTATTTCACAAAATGGGTTGAGTAAAAGCACCGGTAAAAATTACAGTAGAAAATTGCAATTTCATTTAGATTGGCATCATCTATAGATATGGGCTTCCAATGGTGATAATCACTGATAATGATCCACAATTCTTACAACAACAATAACAACAACAAACCTTTATCTCACTACATGGCTATATGAATTCTTTTTCTCTAATGTATCTTATTAAGTGTCATATTTTCATTTAATTTTAATAAATGAAGGTTATTTAAACTCTTTAACTATGTTTTAGGTCTATCTACCTTTCTCAATATAGGTCAAATCTAATAGATTTACTTTCCTAATTAGGTCATTGGGTGACTGAAATTTTATGTGATCAAACCATTCAAGGCAACTCTTTGTAATCTTATCTGCCACACCTCTCTCTCCTTACCCTCCACCAGAGGCAAACACCTATCCATTTCGAGAGGTAGAGGTCGACCAAACTTTAGATGCTGCTCACCCACTCCTTATCGTGGTGGTTGATAATCTACCGGAACCATCAACTGTCAGATTTGCAACAAATGACATCACACTGCTATTAATTGCTGGCATCGCTTCAACAACAATTACTTAGCCAATCCTCCTGCAGCTCTACTCACTAACGCTTCAACAAACTCATCCAGTGAGTGGTTCCTTGACAGTGGCACTACAGACCACATGACCACTGATTTTGACAATCTACATCATCCCAAATCTTATCAAGGCACTGAAGAAGTTACAGTTGGTAACGGTATTACTTACCTATTGAACACAGTGGGCAAGGGATACTTCCCACTCCTTACCCTCACCATGAGCTCTTCCTCAGCAATATACTTCACATTCCTACATTATCATATAATCTCTTATCTATCAACAAACTTATTTATGATAATAACTATATTGTTCTCTTTGATGACACTGGTTACACCATAAAGGACAATCTGACCAATCAAACTCTTCTAAAGGGGCCAAGCAGTGATGGACTGTACGCCATCCCAACTACAACAAAGTCCACCTCTCCAACTGCTCTACTGACATCCACATCCACCACTCAACTATGGTACAAGCGCCTTGGTTATCCACATCACTCTACTTTATCTTTTATCACTGAACTCTATAATTTTTTTACTGTTTCTTCCAGTTCCCTAGGTTGCAACTCATGTAACATGGCAAAATGTCATAAACTACAATTTCCAAAATATAGTGAAACACAATATATTTCATTCACTCTGATGTTTGGGGGCCCTTGCCGACACCTTCTCTCGATGGCTACAAATTTTATTTTCTTCTTCTCAAACACTGGTCACGGTTTGTTAGGATATACCTCTATACATCAAATTCGAAGTACCATCTAAAATCATTCATTTCATCGACCTTATTGAGACACAATTTAATAAACGAATAAAAATACTGCACACCGATGGAGGTGGTGAGTACACCAATCAATCTCTCCAACAATTCCTATACACGAAAGGTATTCTTCATCAACTTAACTCCCCATATACACTAGAACAAAATGATGTAGCCGAGTGTAAGCATCGTCATCTCCTTGAAACTGTGAGAACATTGTTACACGATGCTCAACTTCCACCGCATTTTTGGCTAGCTGCCCTACATACTTCAACATACCTCATTAACCGATTACCCAGCCCCACAACAAATAACAAATCTCCCTATGAAATTTTATACCCCAAAGTTCCAGACTACTCTCACCTCCTTATGTTTGAATGCTTATGTTTCTCATGCGTACCTTCGAAATCCAGTAACAAACTCTCCCAAAATCAGTACCGTGTACTTTCCTCGGTTAATCCAGCTCCCACAAAGCCTATCATTGCTACAACCCTCACTCTGACAAACTCCTCATATTAAGGCATGTCATATTCGATGAACATGCATTCCCACATGCATCCATTCATTCACCCACAACAGCAGTCTCTCCACCAAATAATACTTCACCACTTCTCCTGGTTCCTAGTTCAGTTCTTCCATCTACCATTTCTTCCACAAGTTCTCCACCTCCCCTCCCCCTCCAATGCCACCATCTTCATCTACCCTCAGCACCCCTTCACACAATTTAACCCAATTATCCCAGAATCCTCCACATAATACCCACCCAATACTCACTTGAGCCAAAATTGATAATCTGAAACCCAAAATACCCAACAGCCTTCACACTGAACTACAACCTATATCAACCCCTACCATTTATAATCAAGCCAACAAATCACCTCATTTGAGAAATGCGATGTCACAAGAGTTCTTGGCCCTTCAACAACAAGGAACTTGGTCCCTCGTTCCTCCTCCCAACAAACAAGTTCTTGTCGTTGAACCTAGAAACTTAAACAAAAACCCAATGGAACTATGGATTGCTACAAAGCCCGTTTGCTTGCCCAAGGATTCAATCAAGAACTTGGAATCAACTATTTTGACACCTTCATCCCAATTGTTAAGATGCCTACCATACGCATATTTCTCACTGTTCCCGCTCACTATAGTGGAGGTGGAGAACTTGTGGAATATATGTTCATCTGGATGTCAGCTTCACGGTTTCTTACAGGAAGATATATATATATATATATATATATATATATATATATATATATATATATATATATATATATATATATATATATATATATATATATATATATATATATATATATATATATGAAACAACCGCTGAGGTTCCAAGATCAGGTTCATTCCAACTACATTTGTCATCTTCACAAAATCATCTACGGCCACAAACAAGCTCCAAGGCAATGGTTCCTCACTCTCTAATCACCTACTTCACCAAGACTTCAAGTTAAGCAACTCTGACCCCTCTCTCTTCCTCTACTTCCACAGACCCTCCAAAATATTTCTCTTAATCTATGTGATGACATTCTAGTTACGGGCAACAACCCTCACCTCATTCACACTATCATTTCCAATCTACGAAAGTCTTTTATACTCAAAATCACAGTCCAGTACACCACTTATTGGCATCAACATCCTCTCCACTCCCACCAGATCCTTCCTCTGTCAACAAAAATACGCCACTGATCTCCTCAACAAAGTTGGTATGCTTCAATGTAAACATCTTGACTCACCAATTTCTAAAACCGGCACTCAAACATTTGATAATCCCACCCTTTTTCAACAACTTGTGGACTCCCTCCAATACTTAACAATCACCAGACCCAGTATACTCTTCACTGTTAACTTCATATGTCAATTCATACACCAACCCCTTCTTTTCCACTTCCACCTTTTGAAATACCTCTTCCGCTACATCAAAGGCATTCGTCACTTTGGTCTACCAATTACCAAAGGAGATCTCCATCTACATACATACTTTGATTCGATTGGGCAGCCGACCCCTTCAATAGAAAATTCATCATAGGATACTGCTTATTTCTCGGCCCCAAATTTTGTTTCTTGGTCTGTCAAGAAACAATCGATAGTTGCACGATCAGCCACTGAGGCTGAATACAGATCTCTCGCAGTTGCTACCTCCGTCGTTATTTGGCTTCGTTGCATTCTACATGACTTTCATATAGCAACCCCTACTCCTACGCCAATTCATTGTGATAACACTTCGGCAATTGCCCTTGCAAACAATCCAGCTTTTCACTCAAGAACCAAGCATATTGACATCGATTGTCACTTTACCTGAGAGCGGATTCGATCCAAGGAAATTAACGTCATTCACATTCACTCCAAGGACCGACCAGGTGACATTCTCACCAAGCCATTGCCTATTCCGAGATTTATTCAACTAAGAAGCAAACTGACCATCGCACCACTCGATGCTCAGTTTGAGGGATGGTGAAAAGCAGTTCTACCTATCAGTTAGCTATGATATGCTACAGACGTAATTAACTCTCTCTCATTAGCACCGTTCAATGATAATTATTATAAAAAATCCGCCCGTTAGCTAATAACCAACTCTGACATTCAGCTACCATATTCTCTATATATGCCACTACAGTACTGCTCATGTATATGCATATAGAATGAAGTCTTTTCCAAATACCTTTTTCATCTCAATTCATCTTCTTGTTTAGTTTTTTTTATAGTTTTGTAAATTTCAGCTGTCTACACTAAACGTGGTTATCCTAGTTGTAGCTTATAACTTCATAAGATTTTGATCATGCATTTCATGGAATCATCTAGAACTTTTTATTTGAATGCTCAGTATATTTCTTCTCCTTATAGGTATGGGTTTTCTACAAGGAATCAACGTGGATTAGTGCAGTCTTTTGGATCTGCCTTTTAATATGCCTTGGAAGGTAAGTTGTTTCAAAACTCAATTACCTCTGCAAGGTGTTGAACCTGATTATATGAACATGGGGTGAAATATGTTGTGATTATTATCATCTGCCTTATTTTAACTCTTTGTGGTTAGGTTTTTTTGAATGCTTATTTGAAATTGCTCCTATTGAATGCTGCCTGAGCTTATTTAAATTGGATTCGTTTCATGAATTTTGACATAAATTTTATAATTTGTTGTTAATCTAACATCAACTCTCCATCTTTCTCATTTGAACTTGGCATCAAAAATTCTTTATTGATGTAGTATTTTTCTGTGTGTTTATGCATAAATGCTTGCATTTGGTTTACCACGCATTCAACAATGCATAGTGTGGAATGGGATGTTTGTGTGTATGAAAGGGGCAAGTGATAGCGGGTATGTGAAGAGTGGAACACGAAGCATTTAACTCAACATAAGCAATATTCTTTATGATTCAAATTATTCTAACTAGTTATTATTTTGTGAGATGAAATTTAGATCTCCTTTAAGTTATCCTCTATCATGGATTGGAGAACGTTTTGCACTGTCAATACTTGTCAGAGGTATTCAAAAATTGGTGCATCAAGTGTGATTATATTTAAAAGGCCTCAAGTGACAGTTTGGTTATATCTATGGCATTGAAGATATGTCTAATATCAACTTATATCACCAAAGGCATCTTTTACTAAATGAAAAAAATCTCCTGTGACTGAAGAGGCAAAGCAGCATTCATGTTCTTAAAACATGATGCCAAATTTCCAAAAAAAAACTGTTAAAAAACTTGCATGTCTTGAAAACATAGAAATATTGACATGTGAAACATACGCCAAATCTGAATAACCCGTAACATCAAAATATAACATGACTCAATTGTACAGCTAATACATAATAAGTAACACATAATACAATATATGCTAGTGTAATTAATAAACGCATACCTTACTATGATGTTTATTAAAACAATAATTTCACAATTTTGAAACATGCTCAAGATAAAAATTATGGTAGATGGCATGATAACAAAATAGTGTGCGACTCTTAAATATTAAGGGAGAAAAAAAAGAATTAAAACTATGTTGTGTTCTGCGTAGGAAGAAGAAGATACTTCATATGTACAATCTTATATTGGAAAGAAAAAACTTATAAAAAAAATTATTCTGCCCTGAAGATGATGATAACAGTAATTATGGTCTAGAACTTGAATGAAAATAAATGAAAGAACATTGAAGATAGTGATGGTTAATCACGTTAACACAAACCACGCACTTAAAAAAAAAAGGTAAAGAAAGTGGAAATAATATTTCACAGATCGCTAAATATTAGAATACTGCTTGTCTGAGGTCCTCTTTGCATTAAGTGATGTTGCTGCGAAAGCACAGATGATTTGAATTTCTCAATTAAGTATATGTCTCTTAGGTGAAATGTTGGATATCTTGTAGATGAAGATTTCATTCGTGATGTTGTCCTTTATTTTCTTGAGATTGACTTGATTCCTCTCTCTAAACGTTGGAGAATTAAATAAAGTGGATGAGAGAGCATTAATTGAAGAAATTTAGGTCTCTTAGTGTTTGGGCTTTTGCTTGAGTAAGAGATTTTACGGCTTGGCAAGAGCGGAACTGAAACACCTTGGGATGCATGCCTCTTACGAGTGGAGAGAGATGGTTGAGAAGAGAGAAAGGGACCAGGAATCCTTTTCACATGTGATGACATAAGGAGCCAATGGCAGAGAAAAATATGAGCTTGAAAGAGGGAATCAAGTAATATTTCCTAATTTTAATTTTAAAGATAATGCAAAATAATATCTTCAAACCTCAATTTATAGAAATAAGTTTTCTAATTTGAATTTAAACTAATCTTATTAACAATAAGATTTATCCCACTACGTGTGGCTGACTAAATGAATCCTTCTTCTACATTGTGTCCTATTAAATGACATATTTTAAGTGAAATCCCATCTTCTAAATTAAATAAAAACTAAATTTATTGTAAAGGAGAATTTCTTTCTAATTAAATAAAAATGAGAAATAAAATAAATACAATTTTAAATTCATGTTCTAGTTTGAGTTGGGTTCATTCTATGATTGTGTCTAATTATTCTTTGTTTGGTTCTGCCGAATCAATTCTCATATGGCTAAAAGGTCTCAACATTGAAGAGTTATAGCAATGATACTCTTAAAGCAAATATGTTCCATCTTCAACAATTATTCATGTATGATTTAGAAGTTTCTAGTAGATGGCTAACTATTCATTAAACCAAGTGTTTGTATACTCTTAAAGCACTAATAGTGATTTCATCAGTAATTATCTATTCCACATTAATAGTTATGTGGTAATAGAAAATAGAATAGTGATGTAGACTGAAAATTCATGCTCAGTTCTTTTAAGAGAGATTATGTATTTTCAAGTTAAGGCAGATTGGATTTTTAGATAAGACATTATCCCGACGTTCTCATTTAGTAAGGATTTTAAGTTATGGCTTAGAAATTTGTGAGCTCCAAAAATTCACCACTGACCTCTCAATCAAGAGATTTTGATTTAAATGTCGGTCAAATCTTCAGAAGGCAGATGGAATAGTAGATAAGACACTACCCGGAGATTTCGCCCTCATTTTGTGAGGACTTTAGATCTGGTTCCAGGTTTCCTAAATGCGCAAGCACTTATAATTAATTATCTTTCCCAATGTTGAGAGAGAACTTTCAATCAAAATATTGATCAACGCTGCGAAGATATAATACAAAGACGTGAAGTATTGGAATTTGGTTTATGAAATTCATCCTTATTTAACTTAAAGTGATGGGGAATGACGAATCAAGATCTCATGGTTGTCATCTGTTCGGGTCCTACCTACTGGGGAGGTAATGACCAACCTGATCGAAAGATCCTTGTCAATAGGCATGGGTTGCGTTGTCCAAGAGAACTTTGTAGACTTGGGGTGGTCTTTGTCTAAGGAGATAGGTTTAAGTACACCTTAGCTGATAGATGACTTTTTGCCCTATTAAGTGCATTCTATGTTCACTCTCAATCAATCTCGCTAAGTAGCATGTGAATGTCTCCGTCTCATGGTTTGCCAAGAGTCACATATGATATGATTATGATCGAGCTCTGACGTCGCTATCAAATGACACAATTATATTACGATCACGAATGTAGCCCGTATATTCTCTAATGACTCTGCCCTTTGAGATGTAAAATATAGGATGCACCTGATAGGGCAAAAAGCCCTCTGTCAGCTAAGGTGGACTTGAAGTTGTCCCCTTAGACAAACACCTCCCTAAGCTTACAATGTTCCTTTGGATGACGCAACCCATAGCTGCTGACAAGGATCCTTCAGTCAGGTTAGGTCGACTACCTCTTCTGATTAAGTAGACTAGGGACCACGACAATCCAGGATGATGAAACCATAAGATCTTGATCAGGCGCGTCATTGTTCCCCCAACCATTCGCTTTAAGTTTAAGGATATGAATTTCATAAATCTAAATTCTAAAACTCCACATGCTACTACTATGCGTTATGCATTTAGTGATCTAACGATTAGCCTTAATCGAAAGTTTTTTCTCAGCATTGGGAGGGGTAATTAACTATAGGTGCTTGCATCTATAAAAAACTTGAAATCGGATCTAAAGTCATCACAAAATGAGGGTGAAATCTCTGGATAGTGTCTTATATACTATTTCATCTACCTTCTGAAGATTTGATCGACATAAATCATACTATATTCAGGAGAGCATAAATTTTCGAGACACATGCCTTTTAAAAAGTTTTAGTTTTGTATGGTGTGAGTTATGTTATTTTTATTTGAAATGATATAACCATTCATGAAAATGCACAGCCATATAAGAAATAATATGAGGCTTCTATGGGGGGTCGCGCTTATGAATTTATGGCCCTTAAAATGTGCGCGTAACTTTCATATTGAGTTTATTATTCCTTGCATTTTGTTTGCTTGGAGTAGCTCCAGTGGCAGATAAGATTAGAGAGTCGCCTTAGATGGTTTGGCCACATAAAGTGTCGGCCGTCCGATGACCCGATTAAGAGAGTAGATACATTAGATTTATCTTATGTTAAGTAAGATATACCTAAACAGATTTAGTTAAGATGCATAAAAAATGACCTTAGCATAGTTGAATTAAATGAGAATTTGACACATAATAGGACGCAATGGAGAAGAAGGATTCATGTAGCCGACCCCACATAGTGGGATAAAGGCTTGTTGTTATTGTTGTTATTGTTGTTGTTGTTGTGTGTTCGTTTGCAGTTTCAGTTGTGAATGGTAACAATATAAAGTTCATCACACATTTATAGTAATGTTGATTCACTCGCATTTAATTCACCTGGGTGTCCAAATAAACCCCACAATGTCATTTGTTCACATCTATGCTTTATGGTACCAGTTGCTATAGGAGTTAATGAGACTTCATGATTTTGCTCATTTGGGTGAGTTGTTAAGTTTCCTGTTCAATTTTGCATTCAATTCTGTATTTAGTTTCCATCCTTGCTGTTCATTTGATGTGACATGATTTGCATTTGAAGTGTTCATTTAACAATTTTATCGTCATTTAATATTTATTTTTATGTTGCATTGGTGTTTACAAAATTCCTTTTTTGTCCTTTTTGAATCTTATCTTGTTCACTTAAAATTTCACCCTCCTAATGTCTTTTTCATGTCGAGGGCATTTATAAGAGTATTGGGTTTACGCATCACACCAATCAGGCATGTATATATGATGTGAATCAACATTGCCTGATCGTCTATATTATGATAAAGTTTGAAATGAAATTGTTATGTATAAAACCGTAGAGATAAAGTTTCATGTTTATCATGACAATTCAAAGACACACAAATGTAATTAATGAAACAAGAGACAGCATTTTAACGCTAAAACCTCAAAAGAGGAAACCACGGCTGCTCAAGAAAAGCTTCCACTATGTATTTGTTTGAAAGAGTCTTGACACGGATTACGTAATCTATATGAGGGACCAACAATGAGAACAACGCGTACAATTTGTAAAGAGATGGTGACAAATACGATTGCTTGACGTCCGTTGGTGTATTGGGTTCTTCGAGCTTCTTCTTCCTCCTCGCTTTCTTCTGTGGATTCTTCCTCTTCTTCCTTTGGATTCTTCCTCTTCTTCCTTGGGACAGATTGCAAGGAGTTCTTCGGTGTTTGATTGACAGTGAGTGGCTCCTCTTCTTCACTTGTTTCATCTTCTTTCTTCCTCCTCATGGGGATAGAGTTCTATTTATAGATGGGAGGGCGCTTCAGAATTTAGAAAGTTCTACTCTTGATCGGACGGCTTAGAATGGTTCCTTATCATTTGATGATTTTGAGCATTTGGATGCCCAAATAAATGAGATCTGTAGATCTCGTCGAGACGCCGATTTGACTATAAACACTCTATATTTAAGAGTTATTTTGGGATGTAATTGATATCCCAAAGATTCCAGGATATTTATTTAATCTCGACGGCTGACAAATCGGCCGCTTTTGATATTAAGATTCGACTGATGCGTATTTTGAGCACCATATGAAATATATAATAATAAAAATTAATTATGCATATGGGATAACAATAAACATAAGTCTAACTCATGGAGTTATCCTCTTGTAAAGGAGCTAAAGTTTCCCTTTATCAACCCAAATGGTATGCGTTTACTCAACAAAGCAGCCGAAAAAGCTAAATCAAATGAAGCTTTCATTGGCTCATGCAATCTGTAACCGCCAGAAGAGTTTCTACCAGTAGTTGATTGTCCAAATTTTTTTGAGTATTTTATAGTGGTATTCCAGACTCTCTCGTGTTACTGAAGCATTCTAGTTTTACTTAATTTGTTGAACTGATTCTCGCTTATGGAGAAAGCCTAATATCTATACTCTTTTTTTCTTTTCCAGCATATCAACTTGTGCGTACATTGTGATCCAGCTTTTTAAGCTCTCTTGCAAAGATACAACATATCATATTGTGCAGGACTCTCATCAAAAGCATCCCAAAGATTCAATTTCTCAATAATTCACACTTCTGGTTTGTTTACTGTGGCTCAAGCCCTATATAAGGTAATTTCATCTCATATTTATACTTCATAGAGAAGAGACTGTTGTGTGAAATATATTGTTTCTTTGATATCAGCCTGCATATATTTTGTGGCTTTGCAACAGTAGAAAAAAGGTTTGTAATATTTGAAGAAAAATGTTCTTATTATCAAGTCAATACAATTTTAACATATTATATTTATTATGTTGGTGTTACTTATTGAGTTAATGAAAGAATAAATGCTAAAGTGAGCAAAGTGGTCTTATCTTTATCTTTATTTATTTATTTATTTTTTGTTAAAATGTATTTTGTGAGACACATTGAATATTTATTTTGAATTTTAGCCATGTTATCTTAGCGTACATCATGCTTCTCTTATTATCATGCCATATCAATTGAATGTTTAATCTTTTATTATGTAGGTGAGAGAGAGAGAAGGAGAGAGAGAGAGAGGGGTTAAATGCTATTATGATTAATTAATTAATTTATATATTATATTTCTCGTAAAAGAAATTTAATGGGTAGAAAATTAAAACAGAACATGACTCCATTTTCCTTTTGAATTGGCTAAAGAAACGTAGTGCGTTACCCTGTTTTTGTTTCTTGTTTTAAATTGTTTGGCTGAGATGGGAATATCGTAGGTTAGAGTAGTCAACAAATAGTTAATTAATTATAACTATGGTTATAAAAATTGTCATTTTGATTCTTCTTGGTTGGTGCCAGGGAGAAAGGGGTCAATTAGAGAGAGAAATTGAATATCGGAAGTGTGTAGATTGAGAATAGTGCCGACTAGTGATGAGAAAGGGCCGAAATGTCAAACACATTTTTTATAATTGTATGTTATTTTCTAAAATTAGAAATCAAAATTAAAAATTAAAAATCTATTTAATTGTTGTACTCAAAAGACATAATGGTTGTCATTCTAATTATATGTTGCTTATAGTATATTACAAAGCTTTGAACTAGTTATTGGTTTTAAGTGCTTGCTTTCTAATCATGTTCATTTTTAAATTTTGATTTCTAATTTTACGCATCTAATTCGTTAGAATATGATGAGTACAAACTCTATTACTACACGCATCTAATTAAAATAGATGAATAAAATATTATTTTTATTTTCTATTAAATTTAAATATAAATAGTAAATATAAGAATAGAATGATTATATACTTTTTTTAATTAAATGAATAAAGAATGAGTAAAAGAATGCACAGAACGTAATGTTATTTATTTACAATTTTATTTTAACGTTTTCTTTATAAAGAGAAACAATGGGAGAAATCCATATATATTTTTATTTTCTTAACCAAACAAAATTCTCTAACCTTAGTCTTAAATCAGACAATATAAATTTGTATTTAAAGATAAATACCAATCCCTTTCTTTTTGGCTCATTTCTCTGGTGGTTTTGGTTTATTGGTACAAGCTTTTCTCCGGCTTTGGCCGGAGGTCGCCCGCTTTGGGTTAATTTGGATTTTGTGTGTTCGGTCTCTATTTTTTTGGGATCTTTTCGGTTAAGCTATGGATTTAGCTTCTTCTTCCTCGTTCCCCCACCTTAACACTGTTTTAGGGCTCGGCCCTAGGGCAAATCCGCAAATTCCCGTCCAGGCGGTGGCTCCATTTTCGTGTAATTGGAAAGCTCTATTAAAATATAATCAGGACAGCTCCAATATCGTCTCCTTAACATATAGGCCTTCTTTGGATCCTGAAGTCTCTTTCTTCGAAGCGGAACTTGTGGAAGGGCAAAAAGAATGGGAACTCTCCCTTGTGGGACATGCGATTGGCAAAAGACCCTATTATGGTTCTCTCCAAGCGGCCATTAAACTAAAGTGGTCGTTCAAAGGACACTTAGATTTGCTAACCTTAGAGGGAGACTTCTTCCTTTTTCGGTTTTCTTGCAAAGAGGATTTTGATCTCGTGTGGGATAGTGGGCCTTGCTTTTTAAATTGTAGATCCTTCATTTTTAGAAAATGGTCTTGGATTTCAGACCTATAAAGAAAAATTTTTTCGATATTCCGCTGTGGATCAAACTCCCTAATTTGCCGCTGTGTTGTTGGAACGAGGAAGGGTTTTCCAAAGTAGCTAGTAAAGTGGGGATCCCATTGGCAGTGGACAAGCTCATAGCATCTAAATCGAGACTCACATTTGCTCGAATTTGTGTGTAGGTTCATTCTTCTACCATTCTTCCTGACTCTGTGACTCTGAATCTGAATGGGATGAAATATGAGCAACCGGTTATCTACGATTGGAAACCTAGTGCTTGCCCTAGGTGTTCAACTTTCTCCCACGATCATACGACTTGTCTCCAAAATCCCTCATCTTATCCTCCTCCCCAAGTAGGAGTAGAAGACCTCATAACTTCCCTACCCGTCCTCCTTTGGATACCGTCCCCTCAATTACCGCAACCGCTCTCATTCCTCCATCGGCTCACCATAACTTATTTGAAGACCCTCTCTTTGGGAGGAGACGCCTTAATTTGGATTTTGCTCCTCTTGGGATCTTCTCCTATGGATTTAGCTTCTTCTTCCTCCCCCACCTTAACACTGCTGGACTGCCCGGGCAACCAAAATTCCCCTCTCATCTCCATGTGTAACCGAAAGCTCATAAATTCTAATCTGCACCCAATATCGCCTTAACATATAGGCCTTCTTCGGATCCTAAAGTCTCTTTCTCCGAAGCGGAACTTGTGGAAGGACAAAAAGAATGAGAACTCTCCCTTGGGACATACAAGACCATTATGGTTCTCCAAGCCCATTAAACTAAAGTGGTCGCTAAAGGACACTTAGATCCGCTAACCTAGGGAGACTTCTTCCTTCGGTTTCTTGCAAAGAGGATTTTGATCTAGGGATAGTCTTGCTTTTTAAACTAGACCCTTCATTTTTAGAAAATGGTCCGATTTCAGACTATAAAGGAGAATTTTCGATATTCTCATGGATCAAACTCCTAATTTGCCACTGTTGTTGGAATGAGGAAGGGTTTTCCAAAGTAGCTAGTAAGTGGGATCGCGTGATAAGCTCACGATCTAAATCGAGACTCACATTTTTCAATTTGTGTGCTGTTCATTCTTCACCGCTCTTCACTGACTAATCAATGGGATGAAATATAAACTTATTTACATTGGAAACCCTGCTTGCCCTAGGTGTTCAACTTTCTCCACATCATACTTGTCCCCAAAATCCTCATCTTATCCTCCTACTGAGCAAGTAGAGTAGAAGATCATAACCTCCTACCCATCCTTCTTGGATACCGCCCTCAATGAACCGCTCTCATTCTTGGCTCACCACAACTTATTCAAGACTCTCTCTTGGGAGGAGCCCCCCCCACCACAACTCATTTTAAGGATTGTGTCAATGATGTCAAGGTTAATTGAGCTAAACAGTTTCGGGCTTTTCTTTACTTGGTCTAATCTCCGGGTGGATTTTCCAATCAAGACAAAGATTGACAGAGAATTGTGTAATTCCTTCTGGATGGATTTTTATCCCTACTCCGCTTACAAAGTGCCTCCCCCTTATCTTCGGATCACTCTCGCTGATCATCTCTCTCAACAACTAATACTCTAGAAAACATCGTTTCATCTTTTGAAATTATTGGGTACACCTTCCAAGCTTCCTCTCCTTGGTCCGTGCGGCATGGTCTAAATATGTGTATGGGATCCTATAATGGTACTTCTCAAAAAGCTTCAATCAGTTAAAGAATTCCTCAAATATTAGAAGCTGGATTCTTCCCCTCTTGAGCACCAAATTTCTACTCTCAAGGAAGATCAGGAGAAATATCTGCTGCTTCTAGAAAGGGAGCCCACAAACACCCATTATATTCATAATATAAATGAGATCAATTCTAAATACCAAGAGGCAGTCAAGCTGGAAAGTCCGTGGGTGAAACAAAGAGCAAAAATTTTTTGGCTTTTTAATGCTGATGACAACCTTAAATTCCTCTATTGCTCTATTAAGGAAAAGAGGAACAATAACCAGATAAATTCTCTTCTTGTGGATAGTGATATGATTACCTCACACTCTGAAATGGCTTCTGAAGTCTGTCTTTTATTTTCAAATCTCTTTAACAAGGATTATTTGGAAGACTTATCTTGCTAGGACATACCAAAAGGTGCTACTATCAACCATTCTTGTTTGGATGACATTGGGGGCCCTATCGCTGACTCGGAGATCAAGGCTCTCCATGCCATTAATGAAGATAAAACACTTGGCCTGGATGGCTTTACCTCAAAGTTCTTCATTCATTGTTGGGCTATTGTATGGAAACAATTCTTACTTGCGGCCCACTATTTTTTTGGCACTCGTAGATTGCCGGAGGCATTCAAGCATAGCGTTATAGCATTAATCCCAAAAATCAAACACTCCAATTCTTTAGCTGATTATAGACCTATTTCCCTTTGCAATACATTTTACAAAGTTATTGCTAAAGTCCTTGTGAATAGGATGAAGTCGATCCTTCCCTCTATTATCCACTATGCTCAGTCTGCCTTTATTAAATGTAGAGATATTGCTGATAATATCGTTGTAGCTCATGAGATTTGTGCTGACTTTGGCAACAGATGATCTGGCAACCATTTTTGTGCAAAGATTGACCTTCATAAGGCTTTTGATAGTGTTAATAGGAGAGTTGTCACTAGAGGCTACTTCAGAAAGGCTTTCCCAAGATCTTTGTGGAGTGGATTGATGGTTGCATCTCTGACATTCCCTTCTTTATTATTTTAAACGGGCAACTTGAGGGATTCTTCAAATTTTCAAACGGCTTAAGGCAAGGTTGCCTGCTTTCTCCGTGCCTCCTGGAAAGGAAAGTTGAGGAATGTTCCTTTAAACCTATAGCTACGGGCAACTTCTTCATTTCTCATCTCCTTTTCGCTGATGATATTCTTGTGGTTGGTGAAGCAGAGTCTTCTTCTGCTGAGGCTCTTAAAAATATTTTGGAGTGTCTTTCCTCCCTAACGGGTCTCAATGTGAATTATGTCAAATCCCAACTTTGCTTTCCACACTCATCTAGAGTTATGAGCAATATATGCAACATCCTCAACATTGAGGCGGGGGAATTCCCCCTTAAATATCTTGGTCTTTCCCTAGCGGCAGGTCCCCTCAAATCCACTCACTTCTCTGCTCTTCTTGATAAGCTAACTTATTGGCTCGCAGGTTGGAAATCAAAGTGGCTTTCTTATGGTGGAAGACTTCAGCTAATTCGTTCCTCCATTAACAACTATCTCTCCTACTGGCTTAGGGTGCTAGCGGTCCCAAAGTGTATCCTAAAAAAGATCACCTCTCTTATAGCAAATTCTTTTATCATGGTGATGCGGTTAAAAAGCTTCATCCTATTTCATGGTTCAGGACGACATTACCTAGAGATAAAGGGGGCACTAGCATTGGTCTCTATCAATACCCTGAATGCATTATGCAAAATCAAAGTATTATGGAAATTGCTCAATCATTCCTCAACTTTCTCTACCTGGAGTAGGAGTAAATACGGTGTTGTTTGGGAAAAAACTAGCTATCCTCTCCTCTTTGGAGGGAGCTCCACCTTTATGCTAACAGATTTAGGAGAAACTTTCTTTTTTCTGTGGGTGATGGCAGAAGTTTCTCACTTTTCTTTGATCCTTGGTGCAAGGGAAACTTCTTATTCGAGCTATGCGAGGTGAATTATTTCTCCTTGATAAATCTACCTAAGGATTCCTCTCTTAGTGGTCTAATAAGGAATGGTGCTTGGGACATTTCTGATTCTTTCTCCAGGCATTATCCGGATCTCACCCATATTATAAGACAAATCACCTTACATCTTGGGCTAGACACAGTAAGTTGGAATGGTGTCTCGGTTTTGGGAATTATCTTGTCCTGAAGTGTATTTATGATTCTCACCCAGTAGTTGAATGGGCTAATGACATCTGGTTTAAAGGCTATGCTATAAATTTTGCTATTTTTTGTTGGATGGCCATCCAAAACGGTCTCAAAACATCGGATACGCTTAATAAAAGAGGTATGGGCTCTACTTTAGACTGTCCACTATGCAATTTGGAAAAGGAATCTCATGCTCATTTATTCTTTGGTTGTCCCTTCTCCTTAAGTATCATTAGGTCCTTATTGCCTAACGACAATTTCTTCTTGTTCCACCCAATGCTTCACACTGTCCTTGCTGCTGCTACTCTAATGGATCATAAGGTCCTAAGGAGACTCTACTTATTAATTGTGGCTGTATCGGTTTATACTATTTGGTGCGAGCGGAATAAAAGACTTTTTGCTAATGTAAGCTGCTCTTTTAACACTATTTCTCTTGCTATAAAAGTGAAAGTGAAAAGAAAATCGTCGTTGGCATATTAAAGACTCTTGGCCTCTGGAGGTGAGAAGAAAGTTGGAAAATTGGACTTCTGTGGGAAATGTTGTATTGATTGATTTACCCCCTTAATCGAGGTGTTTTTTTTGCTTTTCTATTCGTATTTCCCCTATTGTTTATGGTTTTTATTTCTTCGACTCCTGGAGTGTTTTGTTGTTCGGCTAGAGTCCTTTACCTCCTTACTGTTGTGGTTTCTCGTGTATCCCTTGCTGTTCGGGTTGGGGGTTTATTGGTTCTTTTTTGTCTTTGTGTTCCATCGACTATGCGGTGGATTGTGGCTTATCTTGTTGCTCTCTTTGTGCAAGCTTTTCTTACTTCGATTGGGTGTTTCTGGTTGCTCCAGTTTTGGCATTCGGGTTGTGTTCCTTGTTGGGTTTTTGGATGGTTTTGTTGCACTGGTTGGGGGCTTTGGGAGCTTATTTTTTCTCTCTGTGGTATTGGGCGTTCTGGTGGTTCTCCTTGTGCAGGTTGGTGCTCTGCCCTGGTCGGATCTTGGGTTGGTCGATTGGTTTTTTGGTCATGCTCGTGGCTTTGTTTGGCAAATGTTCCTCTCGATTTTGGAGGATTTCTTTGGCGGTTTTGCTTTCATGAGAAGGGGTGCTTTTCTGCTTTTTTTCACGTGTTTTGGCGCTGATATACTGGTTACCTGTTATATCCTCATGCGGATTTTGAATGGACAATGATGAGACAGAAGCTGTTGGTCTCTATACCTCCTTGCAGCTGTTGCTCTTCTGGATGGACAGCACCTACAACCTGGATCAGTCTGCTAAGATCTTGGGGCTCCCTCTCATTACTATCGACTTGGGTTCCACTGGCGTGCAGATGTCATCAACCGTTGGAAGCTCACTCTGGCCATTTGGACGGATCGTTATACTACTTTTTGATTTGGTCTCTGAGTTCTAAGGCTCTTTTAGCTTAGATTGTTTCTGTTATAGATTTTCTTTGTCCCCGTTTTACTTTTATTTGTAATTGTTTTATCATGAAATGAAATTGGGCATTGCCCTCTAATTTTCATAAAAAAAAAAATAATAAGATAAATACCTAAGATTAATTATTCATTCAATTCTTTCAAATCAAGCAGTAGTATTTTTTTTTTTTTGGAGAAAATTCAAGCAGTAGTAAAGGAGTTCTGTCCGCGACCTTCGTCTGCACGTTCCGTAGTCCCATTTCCCTATGCATGAATCGCATAATTTCATCATGCATTGAATTAATTTTTATTCGATCCTTCTGCTTCAGCTGTGTTGCCGCACAGTTATGATATTTGGAGGATTTTGAAAATAATATAATAAAATTATTTTTATTAATTTAATATATAATATTTGAATTTAAGATATAATATTTAAAATATAATTTTATATTAAAATTCCATTGAAATATAATATTTTAATTATTTTTTTAATTTATATTTTTATTTAAATCTATTTAATTATAATTAAAAGTTGATCTATATTAGAATTGATCTGTTCATCAAATAATAAAATAGTTCGACTGGTGATTTTAACCAATTCTGTGGAGAGATGGTTTTAGAGCTGGATTGAACCTCTCAGTCTGATCTGATATTTAAGAGAATAATTATAAGTAATATATTTGTTTTTGAAATAATAAATTTCAAGTGAGAAAATAAATTATAAAAGAAAATAAAATTTGAGTATAAATCTTTTTTTGTCTGCAAAATTTTCAAAGTATTTTTCTCTCAATTTGTTAAGTAATATATTATAAATTATATGATTATAGACTTTATTTCATTGCATAGAACTGCTTATTTAGTTATTTCAAGTTAAAAAAATTAATTTATTAAAATTTATTCTTGATAAAATATAATTAAAATTATCATTAATTTTAAAATACACATCTTAATCTCTTATGGCTTTATTTTAAGTGTGGTTTTGAGGTAGCTGGTAGTGTTAAAACTACTAAAAAAAGGCTCGCTAAAAAACTTTACCAACATTATATATATATATATATATATATTATAAAATTAAATTGTAGTTTTTTTTGTAAGTCATCTTATTCTATCAAATCAAATAAAAAAAATTAATTCTCTCATCACAATTTTTAAAAAAATATAATCAAAGTGTAATTCTCAAACAATATTGCGTCTAAAATACACCCTTAAATCTATTGGCTTAGATATTAAAACTACACGTTTTTAATAATTTTCAAAGTTGAATGTGGGTGTGAAAGTGGTACAGTCAATCTATAATTTTGTCCAACTTGATCTTATCACGAATATATACGAAGCTTCAAATGGCTTCATATACAAGCAACCTCATCCTCAATGTCAATTTTTCTTCCTAGAAGTACACTAAGGCAGGACTGCTGGCTTGTGACATTTTAATGATTATTCATTTATCTATATATATATATATACACCCGTGAATAAACTCAATAAAAATGAGATAATTATTCTTAAGACAAATTGAAATCATATTTCTATATATGAATTACTAATTTTTTAACTTAATTATCATTAGTGTTTAATTTTTCAAAAAAATTATTATGTAACCCATATTAATTTAATTTACTTATGTATGCTCATAATTAATTTGTTTAAAATAATATATATATATATATATATATATATATATATATATATATATATATATATATATATATATATATATATATATATATATATATATATATATATATATATATATATATATATATATATATATATATATTAATAGATTTGACTTAGATTAAAAAGGATTGACTGTTTTTGAGCCAATCAGGTGGTACGTACGTTCCTCACTATCCAAAAATGCATTGACAAAGTCAACATAGTCCACACTATCAAAAATGCATTGACCAAGTCAACATCCTTTACTAAATCGTGATAAGCGTTCGAAGGCAGTGAACATGAGTAGAAAAAAATTAAGTATAATTTAAAATATAATTAGTAATTTAAATATCTTAAAAATAAAATTTAAATATAGGTATAGTCTTCCTATCTACCTACAAGTCGTATTAAACGCGACATATGTATTTGTTTTAAATTATTTTGTATCTAAGAAGACAGTTATATGTAGTCGTCAGAACTGACTTTTATGTAGATAAAAGCTTAAACATATTATACCTATATTTAAATTTTATTTTTAAAATATTTAAATTACTAATTGAATTTTAAATCATACTTATTTTACAAATTTCTTCACATGAATATGATCAGATTTTTTATTTTATTTTGAAAACAAATTAATGACGTGGGATAGATGCGAAGGTAAAAAAAATTACAATTAAGTTGCTCAACGCCACCCCCACATAATAATAATAATAATAATAATAATAATAATAATAATAATAATAATAATAATAATAATGTCGGTTTTAAAAAATTACAAATGGAGCTGCATAATTAAATGCATGAAATGACCAATGCACTTTAACAAATTAAAAAATGATATATATATATATATATATATATATATATATATATATATATATATATATATATATATATATATATATATAATCTTAACTCTAATATATATTTATATAATAAGCTAGTATCGCAATCATATGAAAATATATCTATAAAAATATTTTTATAATAATAATAATCATACTTTTTAATGCATTGTTAAGAATTTAAATGTTAAAAAATTGAGAGAAATGGATGCAGTCAGATAAGTTCTTTTCCATGAATATCCTATTCATTCTCCTTAGACTATATGCTTTGAAATCATTTTCATGAATCATTAAATATAATAATCTGACCATGAACGTCATGAAATTATACTGTTGCTGACACAGAATAGTGTTTTTCTTAATGATAATGTTATTTTCAAAATATTTTATTATAGATAAAATTATCATAATATATATATATATATATATATATATATATATATATATATATATATATATATATATATATATATATATATATATATATATATATATATATATATTATCAATACTAAAAATATAGATGAATTAATCACAAGGTCAATTTCATATTAAATTTCACATAAAAAATTAGTAAAAATTTAATTTATAGAAAGCCATTAAAGAGACAATCTGAAATGTCTACCCTTCAAAATCTGCGAGCATATCTCTTAAACTAGAATCTTCAACAAAATCATTCTTTGAAACGTAAATATGTAGTAAGAATATAATCAAAAGGGAAACACGTCATTAATCGGGGGTTATAGTTAACCTTCTAAAATCTTATCCATCCTCTTCAGTTTTCAGCAATCATATATACAAGATCTGAATCAACAAGATGCCAACACACATTTCATTTATATAAAATCCAAATATTTTTTTCCCATTTTGTTCAATTTCCATGAAGTTGCTTAACTTATTGAACCAACCTTAATTGTGGCAAAATTAGTATATTATTAAGGGCCACACTTCCACACAAATCACTGATAGCTATTGTTTTGGCTTGTGAAGTCAAACTACAATTAATTCCCACTGTTTCTGAAGAAAACTGATCTCACTCCTCTTTGTTTCTAGAAAAAAAAAGTTTATTCAAACTAAATAATTACTGAAAACTTTGTGCTTCACGTGGGCAAAAAACAGATGCAGTGCACCGTGCAAAATCAACGTTAAATCTACGTTTTTGAAGTCATGTGATTGACGAAGAAAACATTATCAATCGCTATCGAACAGTTGATAGAAATTTACACGTTGAGTTTAACAGCGACGTGGGCTCGGGCCTACAATGCATGCATGCACGTGAAAACGGTGAATGTGTTTGTACCAAGTTTGAACTAAAGTCGGTCAAGAGCTCGATCATAGTGGAGTTTAATGTTGTGATTAGAGTATTGTTTTTAAATTATTATTATATTAAAATCATATATAAACATATAAGAAAAGTTGAGAAAAACTCTTAGGACACATGAATTTTTGTATCACAAAAATTTGTGAAATAGAAAAATCATGAGAGAAAATATAATTGGTATATTATATGTGATGCACCATTCTGCGGCTAAAAAAAGTCTTAACAATATAGAGGACATGAACTGTGAAAAATTATTTCTATGATAGAGATAGAAGATGTTTTGAGATGTTAAAGGTATCATCAAGTGATCTTTAGCATTCTTTTTATTGATTCTCCTTATAAAAAAGAAAACTATTAATTAAGACCGAAGGTATGCATTAGGCTTGATAGCAATAATGAGAGTAGACTTTTGATCCCTAGCACTGATAGGAATCAAGCTTATTAGCGATGATAGTTTTTTGATGACAATGTTAGAAGAATGTGTCCACAAATGACATATCATCATTAGTGCTACATTTTTTTTTTCACCATTTTTGCAATAGCGAACTTCTATCTTGCTTGCAATGATGGGCATTAATCTCAAGGAGATGAAAATTTTTAACATTTATGTCAACATTGTTTATGGACTTTCGTGGTGATGATATGGTGATGTTAGTATCAATGATGATGTTAGCATTGATGGTGATAAGGGACATTGATGAGTGTCAATGTGTTTTATGATAAAATGCTTTAGCATTAGCATTGGTAACCATGACATACGTCAAACTTAATTATGGCAAATGTCAACATTACTAGTTGTTGTAGGCATTTGGGTTAGTATTGACATGATGCGTCAGCATTATTGACAAGAGTGTGTATTTGAATTATTAGCAAAAGCCGACCTCAACATTATTGGAAAGGGCAAAAATGTTCATTGTTGGCATGGGTGAGTAAAAAGTGTCAACATTTTTTTGATACAATGATTTTGCTAATGAAGGAATTCAATAATATTAATAATGAAAACTATTGGCATTGATAATGATGATGTATATTGATAATATTATAAGTGATGGTAAGTAATAATTTAATTTTTTTGCAGTAAAATACATCTAGTAGCCTCTAACTAACCTCTTCAAAATATGTAAAAAAATAAAGACAATTTATAAATATTGGAAGATATATTTTGGTTATTTTACCAAAAATTAGAACATTCCATTGGACTATTTGAGTTGATCATCCTAGACTAGCACTATTTTTAAATATTTTAGCATCTTAATGATACTAGAATTAAAAAATCTTAGTTTTATTGGATTGATGTTATTGAGATATATGTATTGCCAGTAAACATGTAAAAAACAAAGATTGTTTGGTCACTAAATAATTTATTTAAGTTTTGAATTATACTTTTATATATTTGATTTAGATTCATTTGAATTTGGATTAAGACTTTCTTTGTATCATTAAGTTTATCTCATTGAAATATTTATTTTCACTAATAATTTTCTAAAAATAAAATTCAAAGATCCAAAATCAACTATATAAGCTTTTGAGTGAATTTTGAGATCTAAAAATTGCATCAAAATCTATACTTGATCACATAAATTTTTGACATATCAAAATGGTCAATCATTTTTCATTTGCATGTCATGCATTTGTACTTATATGCAATATTTATTTAAATGAATATTTACACATAATCACACGATCAGTTATATTAAATATATCTTACAGTTTTCATTCATATATTATTCAACATATTTGATTTATTTTATTATATTTACGTACTGAATGTCTCATATATTTTTATAATAAATACTTTATAAGTTAAACTCTATAAAGAAAGACAAAATAATAAAATGACAAATTTAATAGGTTCTTCGTGGAAATCTATATTTATCAGAAGTTTTGACTGATTGGGGTCAAAAGCAGCATCATTTTTATTTTAGGCATATAGATACATGCAATTTTAGCTGGAGCAATCAATCTAAATTATTTTGATAGAACTAAATAAATGAGTTAACAGGTAAGACAATCACCTGATATTTTTTTTTAATTCAGCTTTATTCCTCTGCAGATAAGTCTTCCATGGTGTCATTTCTCCTCATTGAAGGCCAAAGCCTCAGCCAAGAAGACTGTGTGGAGCAGAATGGAGAAGTGTATTATACTGAAGAGTCCCATATATAATAACTCATTAAAATAGTAAATTAAAATTATTGAGATTTGACTATTCCAATGGAACTAACTATATGAATTAAACTGAAGCTCGAAATATTACATAATAGCTTACTTACAATTGAAATATGCCAGCAACATGCAGAACAATTTATAACTATATAGACATAATTTTAATATATATTAACTTAATTCCAAAACTCATATAACATAAATAAGTAATGTTAAACTGATGGTACAACCCAAATAATGATTACATATTTCTAATAAGAGTAATGAATTTATACCTAACACAAGGCCTAATATGTACAATAGTGATAATAGCATTTATTTTATTGAAACAAACTAAAAAAACTACTCATTGTTAGTATCATCACCATCATTATCTTCCTCTTTATTATCGTCGTTGCCATCATCAGCATCACCATAAGTTCAACCCTAACTATTTTACTGTTGTACTCCTAAACTATGGATTGATCAATCTCCTCAACATCCTAAACCATAATCAGTTGCCCTTGGTCTTGGCTACCTCTGGATCTCTATGATATGGATAAGAACCCACTTGTCTCTTCAAAATGGCCTTCAAAATCATAAATACAATGCTTAGTCAATTCACTTTTTGCCTCTATTCATGCATTCTAGTCAAACTCATGCTGAGTGGCATCCCACTTGCTAAATTTGCAAGCAGTATCACCTCATATATATATATAGATATATATTCGTTTATGTGTGTGGAAGTTTGGTGTTCTAACCGCAATTACAAAGAAAGTGCAGCTGCATCTATTCCCTTCTATAATGCAAAATTAAAATTCCAAAAGCATTAATAGCATTATTCAACTTGACAGGCCTACTGATGAGCTCCAAAACCTTTCCTCTCCAAAATATTACTCCCATAATCTCTATGTTGATGATAAGAATTCAAGGGATAGAAAGTGAAGGAAAGAGCTTCAGAATACCGAATCAATGGCTAAAGGTTCCTTATCAAGCCAAAAAAATAAAAATAAAAAATAAATCAGAATCTGATTTCATTTCCTTCAGACAAGTGGCTGGGTTCTCTCAGGAAATGTCTTATTCGAAATCCTATCTCTTCAAGTCAGCTTTGGAGTGCCTTGCTCAAATTGCAGACCTACATTTCCTCCATGCGTCCATAAAAATAAAAATAAAAAACTGAAAAAATAAAATTTACTCCGCGTACGTGTTCAACAGTTGGCCAAATTTGTGATTCGGCTAAAAAAAAAAAAACAAGCATAGATATATAGATGTCTGGAGGAGAAGCCGTGGCATTCTTCTTGTCCATGTTTTCTTGAAAAGGACTCTATTTATGGATCATATCCATAATTTCGGTGCCTGGATGCTCATCAACTGCCGACCTCTCTGCAGCTGCTCAAAGGAGATTTAGAGACTTTATATAAATTATCAAAGTAAATAATTTAAGGAGAATTTTGTGGCAGTATTATATTAGAGATATTAAAGCATGTGAGTATATTGAGTTTAATTTTATATTAAATAAATAAAAAATATATATTGATGTAGAAATACTCGTATTCATCAACGGATTTAATTCTTAGTAGGTCACTCCTAATAAAAAATTTCTATTTCTTGAGTGATTTACTCTCTCAATATCTTTGACCTTGGACTCTGCCCGTTGAAGCCTTGCGCTAATACTTGAACTTTTGATCTTTACAATATTTAAACAATATTTAAATGTTTAAATCCCTGAGTTAAATGATTAATTGTTTCAATCATCTATCTCTCAAGTTCATATGCATTTGCATTTGCATATACTTTGAATCAACACAAAATTTGCTAACTTTCATATTTTAAATTGACTTGCCTTTGACCATTTGATAATGAGAATCATTCTATCATATCTACACCTCATATGATTATCCACAAATAAAAAATAATTAATCAAAAAGCACTTTAATTGATTTTCAAACTATAATCTACTACTTAGGCCATATCTAAGGCTAACATTTTTAAAATTATAAGTATCCATTGATTTTATTTCAAATTTCTTTGAATTTGATCTATTGAAACTTAATATTAAAACCAAATGAGTTAAGGGTGGCACGGATCCTTAGGACGAACTAGTTTGGTAATCAATCACGATCATATGAATTGATCATTAATCATATCTTGATTTTTACATTTACTACAAACTCTTTTAGTTTCATACTCTATCTATTATATAAGATTATTTAACATGCATTATTTCACTATTTTATGCACTAAGATAGAGTTTTTTTTATAGGTGTTAGACACATAATTATATGTCAATTTTTTAACATGTTCCATGTGTTGATATTAAATGCCAAATAAAAGACATAGTTATTGGTTGGCACAATTAAGTGCATTTTTGTGTATTATTGTTTGCTTAGTTTGGTCAGTAAAAATCTATGTAGTATTTTTTTTTTTGCGGTGGGTATCCACCTAACACTTCACTCATCTTGTGAGTGGGGATGTCGTTGTGACTAATCCCACGGGAGCCTAGCATCACATTCATCACTCATGCGTGTCGGGTCCCCACTTACTTTCCATCAGGCTCCTCCGCCCTGGAGAGAATCGAATGCGGGCTGGGGGGTTCCCAGCCGCGCTCGCCCACCAACCGAGCTAAGAGACGGTGGGTATCTATGTAGTAATTAATAATTGTCTATATTTTTATTTTATTTATCTTGTCATATTAATTAAGAACTCTTTATGTGAGATGAGATATAAGCAAAGGTTCTCAACCGATACATTTTCAAATATTGAATATAAAATGATTCAGATCAAAGCATATATTTTGATCTAGCTAATCCAAGAGTATCCATGATAATATATGTGGTAAGAATTAGGAGCAGAGAGATTGATATGAACACATATCCCCAAGCCATCAACAGAGACCAAAGAATCAGAAAAAGGCCAAACTGGCTAAAAGACTTCATTTAATACTCCCAAACCATTATAAAGAGAATAAATCAATAGGTAAATAAATCAAATAATCACTTTTATAGAGGCTTTCCAAGACCAACAAAGAAATATCACAAAGACAGAGACATTCCCAACAGAGCCGATTACAAAAATAAAATCAAGAAGTGTAACAAATAACAAACTAGCCCAGCAGATAAACAGGAGACTAATAACATAAGAGCAAGAAACCTAAACCGCCAAAGACAAAGATTTAAAATGTAAGATTAACGATGAGATCTCCAAATGTAATACACAAAGGCAACAATATCCAAATGTAATAACAAATTAGTTACAGAGACAGAGCAAAGAACACTCTACAAGAACAAAGATACTATAAATAGAGATGAGGAAAAAGAAAGGGTTGAAGAATTTATCTCAAGACTTCTCCGTTTCTCGCTTCTCCTTCTCCTTCCCTGGCTTTCTCTCTCAGCTCAAATCCCACGGTGGAAACCGGAAAACCCCAAACAGACGGCGAAATCCTGGAGCTCCTCCAAACTCTCTCAAGCCGGTTCAGATCCTCGGACTTTCTACGGTGGATCTTCCTTGGATCGACTCACCGTGGATCTCCTCCATCTCCGACGCCTCGAAACCCTAGCAGACGACTCAAACCGACGAAATAAAACAAAGAAAGAATGGCAAGTAAGGGTTAGGGTAATTCAAAACTCGATCCAACGATCAAGATCAGCCACGCGTTTTCAATCCACGGATCAGATTTAATCCAGAGATCAGACCGCACAGAAACGACGCGTGTAATCCACTCAGCCATTAAAGCACCAAGAACCATCTGATCAAAAAATAGATCCAAGGGCAGAAGATAACACAAGGCAATCCAACGGCTTCCAAGCAGCGCAAGAAAGACCAATCCAAGTGAGCCCATCCAACGGCAGAGAAAAAGGCGCTAGATCCAACGGATCAGAAAGCTCAAACGCTTTTCTTTACTCAAGTTAACTCAATTGAAAGGGTTTAACTGTTGCTCAACTCACACCCAGTAACCCAATTAGAGAAATCGAACGACAAATTAACTCAAATAATTATTCCCTCAAGCTCATCAGACGTATCACAAAGTACAAGAATTAATCGATCTCAAATTACGTAAAAGAACCTTATCATTGGTGCTCTCGCTGATTCCCACAACTCACACCACCTACAACACTAAAATGGCGTAAGGAACCAAACAATGCCAAAACACTTGAAGCATGTGTTACCGACAACAACAATGAACAAAGAAATGACCTCAATCACTATGGCATTGAATGAAATATCAAAGAGATTGTCAACAATAGAAAATGGTTAGAAAACCTCAAGCCGTGTATGTGATGCATCCCTTTATGAATCCTATTCCCCAAACAGACCACATACACACACACCCATGGCAATGCATATTAAAATAGATATGCCTGATTTAATGGAGACAACCCTAAAGGTCGGTCGCTCAAAGTGCACTGACTTCCAATACCACAATTTATCAAGAACAAAAGTTCTTAATTGCCTCGCTTATATATGATGGATGCACTTAGTCGGTATCAATATATGCATCTTAATAAACAAATACACTCATGGATCAATTTAAAGAACAAGTTATGCGAGATTTGGCCCTTCTCTACACAGATTTAAGAGGAGAACTAGCTAAGCTTCAACAAAGAAACAACAAGGTAACAGCTTTTATACTGAAGTTTGAAGACCTAGCTAACCAAATTTCAGATATCCCACAGAATTGCTACAAAGTCGCTTTGAATCGTGGCTTAAACCGTAAATTAGAAGAGAAATCGAGTCTACAACCGCTTCTTGCAAACAAGCATTTCAATTGGCCAAGTTAATGGAGGATAGGCTATCGACACAAGAATATAGAATACAAGAAGAAGCAACAAAGAAATACAAAGAAACACCTACACCGCCTAATCCACCACATTTCAATCAATATAGCAACAAAACTCTTAGCCAACTTATGTGCATTCATGAGTGTCAATGAAGAACAAGAATATCAACTACAACAAACAAAAGGATACAAGAAAATGCCTAGAACCAAACTTCAAACACCCATTCAATCCGTTAAGATAGACATATAAATGTCTAATTATAAAATAGCCTAAATAAGTTCAGATAGTTCCAATTATAGAATTAGCCTAGATAGATAAGTCGATATAGCCCAATTATCTAGCATAAGATAGTCCAGTGATAAGTCATGGGGCAAACAATTCCTTCCAACTTCAAGTATACAAGATTTCACGATACCAATATCGCCACATTACAAGTACAACAATCATTGACAACCAAAATAAAATGGAGCAAAGGTCATAATACCACATATAGATTGGAGATCCATATAACTCACGAAGCTCAACAACAACATGAAACAAAATATAAAGAGAGCTTCAATCCTGACTTAAGACAATTAAACAAGCTTTACACTACACCAAGAAAAAATCACCAACTCGTAAGATGGATAGATGGTAATCAAACTACAAAGAGAAATTATGGCCAAATGTTTAAAATCCAAGACTACTAAATCACGATAAGCTTTTACATTACAAACAGATTGCTCTTTAAGAGTCAAGGAGGGAAAGTATCAACAGAAACTGAGAAATAGATTGAAGAAATACGTAAAAGCATCCGAAGATTGACCTTGAGGACAAGGTCGGTGAGGAGGGGAGTAATGATATGAACACATATCCCAAGCCATCAAGTAGACCAAAGAATCGTAAAAGGCCAAATCTAAAAGACTTCATTTAATACTCCCAAACCATTATAAACAGAGAATAAATCAATAGGTAAATAAATCAAATAATCAGCTTTTATAACAGAGGCTTTCCAGTACACCAACAAAGAAATATCACAAAGACAGACATTCAACAGACATTACAAAAAATAAAATCAAGAAGTGTAACAAATAACAAACTAGCCAGATAAACAGAGACTAATAACATAAGAGCAAGAAACCTAAAACCGCCAAAGACAAAGATTTAAAAAAAGAAGATTAACAGATGAGATCTCCAAGTAATACACAGAGGCAAGAATATCCAACGCAATGTAAATTAGTTACAGAGATAGAAAAGAACACTCTACAAGAACAAAATACTATAAATAGATGAGAAATCAAAGAAATGGTTGAAAAAATTTATCTCAAGAACTCTCTCGTTTCTCCTCCGCCTTCCTCTTTCTCCTTTCCCTAGGCTTTCTCTCCTCTGCAGTTCAAATCCCACGGTGGAAACCGGAAAACCCCAAACAGACGGCGCAAATCTATCTCCTCCAAACTCTCTCTCTCAAGTTGGTTCCGATCTCGACTTTCACGGTGGATCTTCCTTGGATCGACTCACCGTAAGGATCTCCATCTCCTCCGACGCTCTCAAAACCCTAGCGACGACTCAAACCGACGAAACAAAACAGAAAGAATGAAGTAGGGTTAAGGTAATTCAAAAACTGATCCAACGATCAAGATCACAGCTTTCAATCCACGATCGAAATCCAGATCGACCGATAAACGACGCGTAATCCACTCATTAAAGCAAAGAACCATCATCAAAATGATCCAAGGGCGTAAGATAACACGAATCCAACGGCTCAAGAGCAAGAAAGACCAATCCAAGTGAGCCCATCCAACCAGAGAAAAGGCGCTAGATCCAACGGATCGTAAAGCTCCAAACGCTTTACTCACCGGTTTAACTCAATTGAAAGGGTTTAACCTTTGACTCAACTCACACCCAATGTAACCCAATTGGAACGTAAAGAACGCCAATTAACTCAAAAATTATTCCTCAAGCTCATCAGACAAAAGTACAAGAATTAATCGATCTCTTGTAATTACAAAAGAAACATCATTGGTGCTCGTGAGTCCCACAACTCACACCACCTACAACACTCAAAAATGGCGTAAGGAACCGTAAACAATGCCAAAACACTTGAAGCATGTGTTACCGTGATTGAACAACAATGAACAAGAAATGACCTCAATCACTATGGCATTGAATGAAATATCAAAGAGATTGTCAACAATAGAAAAGTTAGAAAAACAGCCTCCGTGTATGTGATGCATCCCTTTATGAATCCTATTCCCCAAACGCACCACATACACACACACCCATGGCAATGCATATTAAAATAGATATGCCCAGATTTAATGGAGACAACCCTAAAGGTCTGCTCAAAGTGCACCAAGATTTCCAATACCACAATTTATCAAGAACAAAAGTTCTAATTGCCTCGCTTTATATGGATGGACGCACTTAGCCGGTATCAATATATGCATCTTAATAAAGCCTACACTCATGGACCTGAATTTAAAGAACAAGTTATGCGAGATTTGGCCCTTCTACAGATTTAAGAGGAGAACTAGCTAAGCTTCAACAAAGAAACAACAAGGCAACAGCTTTTATACCGAAGTTTGAAGACCTAGCTAACCAAATTCGATATCCCACAGAATTGCTACAAAGTCGCTTTGAATCGTGGCTTAAACCGTAAATTAGAAGAGAAATCGAGTTCTACAACCTTCCTTGCAAAGAAGCATTTCAATTGGCCAAGCTAATGGAGGATAGGCTATCGATACAAAGAATACAAAGAAATACAAAGAAGAAAAGCAACAAAGAAATACAAAGAAACACCTACACGCCTAATCCACCACATTTCAATCAATATAGCAACAAATGCTCTTAGCCAACTTATGTGCATTCATGAGTGTCAATGAAGAACAAGAATATCAACTACAAAGATTATAGTCAACCGTAAACTCAAGGATACAAGAAAATGCCTTAGAACAAACTTCAAATATCGCCCATTCAATCCGTGTTAAGACAGACATATAAATGTCTAATTATAAAATAGCCTAAATAAGTTCTCAATAGTTCACCATAGAATTAGCCTAGATAGATAAGTCGGATATAGCCCAATTATCTAGCATAAGATAGTCCACAAGGATAAGTCATGGGGCACAATTCCTTCCAACTTCAAGTAGATGGCCACAAGATTTCAATGACGATAGCCAACAATATCCGCCACATTACAAGGCACAACAATCATTGACAACCCAAAATAAAATGGAGCAGTGTCATATAATACAGCCACATATAGATTGGACAGATCCATATAACTCACAGGAAGCTCAACAACAACATGAAACAAAGGGCCGATAAAGAGAGCTTCAATCCTAGACTTAAGACAAACAAGCTTTACACTACAATCAAAATCACCAACTCGCCGTAAGATGGATAGATGGTAATCAAACGTATACCAATTACAGAAATTATGGCCAAATGTTTAAAATCCAAGACTACTAAATCACGCATGCTTTTACATTACAAACAGATTGCTCCTTTAAGAGTCGGCGAGGGAAAGTATCAACAAAGAACTGAGAAATAGATTGAAGAAATACGTAGCATCCTCGTAAGATTGACCTTGAGGACAAGGTCAAGTGAGAGGGGAGTAATGATATGAACACATATCCCCAAGCCATCAACAGAGACCAAAGAATCAGAAAAAGGCCAAACTGGCTAAAAGACTTCATTTAATACTCCCAAACCATTATAAAGAGAATAAATCAATAGGTAAATAAATCAAATAATCGCCTTTTATAAGAGGCTTTCCAAGACACCAACAAAGAAATATCACAAAGACAGAGACATTCCCAACAGAGCATTACAAAAAATAAAATCAAGAAGTGTAACAAATAACAAACTACCAAAGAGATAAACAGAGACTAATAACATAAGAGCAAGAAACCTAAACTGCCAAAGACAAAGATTTAAAACGTAAGATTAACATGAGATCTCCAAATGTATCACACATGAGGCAAATGTAATATCCAACAGAATAACAGAAATTAGTTACAGAGACAGAGCAAAAGAACACTCTACAAGAACAAACAGATACTATAAATAGAGATGAGGAAATCAAAGAAATGGTTGAAAAATTTATCTCAAGACTGTTTCCTCCTCTCGCCTTCCTTTCCCTAGCTTTCTCTCTAGCCAAATCCCACGGTGGAAACCGCCGAAAACCCCAAACAGACGCAGAAATCCCTGAGTTCCTCCAAACTCTCAAGCTCCGATCCGACTTTCTACGGTGGATCTTCCTGATCACCTCAGGTGATCTCCTCCATCTCCTCCTCCTCGCAAACCCTACAGACGACTCAAACCGACGAAATAAACAAATGAAAGAACAAAAGGGTTAAGGTAATTCAAAACTCGATCCAACGATCAAGATCACCACGCTTTTTCAATCCACGATCGATTTAATCCAGATCGATCACATTTAAACGACGCTGTAATCCACTCACCATTAAAGCACCAAGAACCATCGATCAAAAGATCCAAGGGCGTAAGATAACACAAGCAATCCAACGGCTTCAAGAATAAGAAAGACCAATCCAAGTGAGCCCATCCAACGGCAGAAAAAGGCGCTAGATCCAACGGATCGAAAGCTCAAACGCTTTCCTTTACTCACCGGTTAACTCAATTGAAAGGGTTTAACTCATCCGCTCAACTCACACCCAACGTAACCCAATTGGAATGTAAATCAACGCAATTAACTCAAATCAATTATTCCTCAAGCTCATCAGACGTCAAAGTACAATAATTAATCGATCTCACCGTAATTACAGAACCTTCATTGGTTTCTCGTTGAGTCCCACAACTCACACCACCTACAACACTCAGAAAATGGCAGAAGGAACCAGAAATAATGCCAAAACACTTGAAGCATGTGTTACCAGATTGAACAACAATGAACAGCAAATGACCTCAATCACTATGGCATTGAATGAAATATCAAAGAGATTGTCAACAATAGAAAACAAGTTAGAAAAATAGCCTCCAAGCCAGGTATGTGATGCATCCCTTTATGAATCCTATTCCCCAAACACCACATACACACACACCCATGGCAATGCATATTAAAATAGATATGCCTATTTAATGGAGACAACCCTAAAGGCTACTTCAAAGCACTCAAGCATTTCCAATACCACAATTTATCAAGAACAAAAGTTCCTAATTGCCTCGCATATGGATGGACGACTTGGGTATCAATATATGCATCTTAATAAACAAATACACTCATGGATGAATTTAAAGAACAAGTTATGCGTAGATTTGGCCCTTCTCTTTACAGATTTAAGAGGAGAACTAGCTAAGCTTCAACAAAGAAACAACAAGGTAAATGCTTTTATAATCGAAGTTTGAAGACCTAAATAACCAAATGATATCCCACAGAATTACAAAGTCGCTTTGAATCGGCTTAAACCGTAAATTAGAAGAGAAATCGAGTTCTACAACCCGCTTCCTCAGAAGCATTTCAATTGGCTGCTAATGGAGGATAGGCTATCGATACAAAGAATACAAAGAATACAAAGAAGAAGCAACAAAGAAATACAAAGAAACACCTACACCGCCTAATCCACCACATTTCAATCAATATAGCAACAAAATTCTTAGCCAACTTATGTGCATTCATGAGTGTCAATGAAGAACAAGAATATCAACTACAGATAGTCAACCAAACTCAAGGTGGATACAAGAAAATGCCTTAGAACCAAACTTCAAATATCGCCATTCAATCCGTTAAGACAGACATATAAATGTCTAATTATAAAATAGCCTAAATAAGTTCAGATAGTTCACCATAGAATTAGCCTAGATAGATAAGTCGGATATAGCCCAATTATCTAGCATAAGATAGTCCACAAAGTGATAAGTCATGGGGCACAACAATTCCTTCCAACTTCAAGTAGATGGCCACAAGATTTCCCACAGATACAGTCAACAATACTACCACATTACAGTGGGCACAACAATCATTGACAACCCAAAATAAAATGGAGCAGTGTCATATAATACAGCCACATATAGATTGGACAGATCCATATAACTCATGAAGCTCAACAACAACATGAAACAAAGGGCGATAAAGAGAGCTTCAATCCTGACTTAAGACAATTCACCAAGCTTTACACTACAATCAAAATCACCAACTCGCCGTAAGATGGATAGATGGTAATCAAGACACAACAGAGAAATTATGGCCAAATGTTTAAAATCCAAGACTACTAAATCACGACAAGCTTTTACATTACAAACAGATTGCTCCTTTAAGAGTCAGGGGAAAGTATCAACAGCAGCCTGAGAAATAGATTGAAGAAATACAGAAAGCATCCCCAGAAGATTGACCTTGAGGACAAGGTCAGTGTGAGGAGGGGAGTAATGATATGAACACATATCCCCAAGCCATCAACAGAGACCAAAGAATCAGAAAAAGGCCAAACTGGCTAAAAGACTTCATTTAATACTCCCAAACCATTATAAACAGAGAATAAATCAATAGGTAAATAAATCAAATAATCAGCTTTTATAACAGAGGCTTTCCAGTACACCAACAAAGAAATATCACAAAGACAGAGACATTCCCAACAGAGCCGATTACAAAAATAAAATCAAGAAGTGTAACAAATAACAAACTAGCCCAAAGAAGGACTAATAACATAAGAGCAAGAAACCTAAAATCACAAAGATTTAAAACAAGATTAACAAAGATGAGATCTCCAAATGTAATATACACGCATGAGGCAAAGAATATCCAAATGTATCAGAATTACTGAGACAGCAAAGAACACTCTACAAGAACAAATGATACTATAAATAGAGAAAATCAAAGAAAGGGTTAAAGAATTTATCTCAAGACTTCTCTCGTTTCTCCTCCTCGCCTCCTTCTCCTTTCCCTAGGCTTTCTCTCCCTATGCAGCTCAAATCCCACGGTGGAAACCGCCGGAAAACCCCAAACAGACTCCCCTGAGTTCCTCCAAACTCTCTCAAGCGTTCATCCTCGTGGACTTTCCTATGGATCTTCCTTGGATCGACCTCACCGATAAGTGATCTCCTCCATCTCTCCGACGCCTCTAAAACCCTAGAGACTCAAACCAAGCTGAAACAAAACAAAGAAAGCAAGTAAGTTGGTAATTCAAAAACTCGATCCAACGATCAAGATCCCACGCTGTTTCAATCCATGGATCGATTTAATCCAGATCGACCGCATGAACGAGTAATCCACTCAGCCATTAAAGCACCAAGAACCATCTGATCAAAAAATGATCCGTAAGATAACACAAGGCAATCCAACGGCTTCAAGCAACAAGAAAGACCAATCCAAGTGAGCCCATCCAACGGAGAAAAGGCGCTAGATCGGATCGAAAGCTCAAACATTTTCTTCCTCGCCGTTAACTCAATTGAAAGGGTTCCGGTTCCTCAACTCACACCCAACGTAACCCAATTGGAATGTAAATCAACGCAATTAACTCAAACTAAATTATTCCTCAAGCTCACCACGACAAAGTACAAGAATTAATCGTGATCTCAAATGTAATTACGTAAAAGAACCTTAGGAGCAGAGAGATCTTGATATTTGTACCTTATTTTACGTACTAATTTTGGGCACTTAGAATTTATATATAAAACAACAATTAGGTTTAACTTATGTCTAGCCCAATTATCTTTTGCTTTTATTTTTTATTCTTTTATTAAGATCCATATTCTTTAATCTTTATTGGTATAATTTATAATTTCTCTAATTTTTTTTAAATATTATGTGTAATTAATTTAAAAATTATACACTGTCGTATGCTCTAAAAATATATGTTATTCCAATTTTAAATAAATTGTAATAAACTTTAAGGTTAATTTACCAAAAAAATTCTTAAAATAAAAATTATATGGCCTTTAGGTAAAGCTTTTAAATTAATATACTCTTTTTATATATTTTTAAGATGGTATAAAGAAGAAATTGTCAAAAAAAAAAAAAAAAAAAAAACTTTGTTAACGTTCATGCTTAATATGACATATCCTAATGCATTTAGTTAAAAGTATACATCTTAGGACTAATAATTATATATATGTTCATGTTCCTTGGGATAATCCTCATTGACATAATGACATTATTTGATTGAATATGTCTAGATTAATATCTAATATTCTAGATAATGACAATCATGATCTCTATATGACTATAAGTCTAGTTAGCCAATTTTGATTGTGTAAGATTAAACAAATCATTTCACTTCTTCTAGTAATATTTACTATATCTATAAGGAATATGAATCTCACATTTTTTAGATTTACTTAGTAATTAGAAATTTTAGTTAGGGCCAACCAATAGCTGCCAAGGATGATCCTCCCATGCTAAAATTACGTAAGGAATGGAGGTATGATTTGAGTCACCCCAATTAGGTGATTAAGCTCAATGTCCTAAACTAATTAGAAGTTCATTTAGAATGAGACTTATCTTTTATCTCTTTTTTTTTTTCTTCATATAGGGAATTTTATTGCAAAGAAAGGGGTTAAACTGAGTCTATCTCAAAGAGCTACAATCACCTAAAGAGTAAAACCCCTATCTAAATACAAAACTCACACAGCAAAATAAATACAATAGCCCAAAAAAAAGAGAAAATAACCTAGGAACCAACCATATGATTGCCAACATCAGTAGGGGGGAGTTGATGAGATTTTGCATCCAAGAGAAAATTCCTACTGGAACCTGCATTAAGAGAAAAGAAACCTGCAAACAGACTTAGGCCGGTTAGAACCCATAAAATCGGAGTTAATTATAATGAGAAAATATAAGATTGAGAGAAAGGGGTGCAGCAAACAATCCCCACTAGTCTGGAGCAGCCATATACATATGCATCCCCAAGGGTACCACATATGCTACCATCCAAAGAAGGGGAGTACTCACCCGTCTGGGAAAACAAACCTGAGAAAACTGTCTATCCAAAGGAAAATCATGTAGCTCAATGATATGAGCAGTAAACAGAAAAATATTAAATGCCAATGAATGGAGCCAAAAACACCTTCTTTTATCCGAATCACCAATTATATTAAGATTTAAGAGATCATAGCATAACAGCTTAAGGAAGAAGGAAGGCGATGACAATTAACAATGAACATATACCAAACCAAAGAAAGGAAAATAGAACTCCCTAATGGAAATACAAAATGTGAATCCACCCTTAGCCCATTTCATATAGAAACAACATTTTTCCAAAAAATAATCCACACAGCAAGCAACCTCAAAATCCCAATCCACGGAAAGCATATACACTACGAGACATATAAATCCAAACTCTATCAATAAAACACCCCACCGATCCACCAAGATCCATTAATCAAATGAAACAATAATTAAATGAAAGAGCACCGCATCCAAAAAATTCCGAGCTGAGCCAAACCAGCCCAAGAAAGAATCCGAACAACCACAACATCACAGAATAACACATTGAACAACAAACGTCCACCATAATCCAAACCAAAAAGAGGGATCTAAAGAAAAACAAAAAACCCCAAGAAAGAAACCATTAAAGGATTTCCTGCAGACATGGGAAATAAAATACTATGATGTTCAAGTCTAATACAACAAACATTGTAGCAGTTAATCCTATCTCCAAATTCAGCCTTAAGAAACAAATCTAATAGCTGCATAGGTCAGTTTAGTAAAAATAGAGAACACATAGAATGATAAAAAATTCCATCCAAAACCATATGTAATTTTTCCTAACAACATTCCTGATAAAATCCCCCAAAAATCAAGAAAACCTGAAATAAAATCAGTACTAGCTATAAAAAGGAGATAGAAGACCTCCTCCAGTCAGAAGATATAGAAAAATATAGAAATAACAATAATAACAGCTTACAAATTCCTAACATAGGGTAAACCACTTTTATCTAAATTAACCAATCCCTTTAATAAAGAGGGGAAATTATCACAAAAAAATATATTTACCATAGAGGACTTTGCACCCAAATTAGCAAAAAAATATGTACAAGAATTCCCTTCTCGATAAATATGAGAAATATGATAATCAAGAGAAGCAAGAAGCCTTCTTGTGTGGTTGAGAGTATAGTAGACTTTGGTATTACCATGAGCTGATTTAATAAGTTCGTAAGAGAGCATCAATTTCAAATCGATTTTTTAAAGCCATTCAATGCATAGTAATATCCCATAATGTAGGCCATAAAGTTCAAAGAAAAGAACGTAATGTGGTCTTAAAGGGATAGCAGCAATCATCATACCTCTAAAGTCTCTTAAAATACCCCACAACCATACATCCCATTAGCAATGGACCTAGATTAACCTTAATAATATGATTTTGAGGTTTAATCCAATATATAGTCTTATAGATATATTCAATCTCATTTGACGGGAGAGAAATCCCAAAGTAATGAGCTAGATGCTTAACATCTTTGAAACTCGCTAGATGAAGAAGTTTAGCTTTATAAAGGGCAGTAATTTTACCTTTGATTTTAGCAATGATGCGGTGAAAATTCATGGGAATATCATTGTGTTTAGCATCATTTTTTCCAACCAGATATAATAGAGTAATAGCCGAACACATTTGACATGACCTTTCGAAGCATAGATAGGAAATTATTTAAAGGCGCGATAGAAATGGATCCATCAAACAACAAAGTATTAAATAGACTATCATACCAATGCCAAACTTTAGCTACAATGGGGCCATTAACAAATACATGTTCCAGAGTTTCTATGTGAAAGCAACATTGACACTTAGAAGGAAGATGAACGCATTTTTTTAAGAGAATGGCATCCACAGGAATGTATTGTTTAAGAATACATCACGTTGAACCGACAAGAAAGCCGTAATAGAATTACTCCATATTTTGGGGAAGATTAGAGATTCTTGATTTTTGAATCTAATAGCTTGCCACACATCCTTAAAAATAAAATCACCAGAGGATGAATTATTGAATAGAATTTGATCCATTTTACTAGTTGTAAGATTAATATTCAGGATTTTGCTAATGATAAAATTTGGGACATAGGAACCTAACTGTATATTCCAATTAAGAAAATGAATTTTTTTGAGCCTGAATGGGTGTTGAGTACAAAAGTCAATAGAACCCAAACCCAACCAATTATCTTGCCAAAAAAAGATGAACCGAATTCACACCGTGAGATAAGCTTCAAGAGTCACTTGATGTTATAGAGTCTTCTCCATACAGGGGAATCTCACATTTTGAAATTGCAAATGATGGAGTGATTACCCTTACAATATTTAGCAAGGATAAATTTAGACCAGAAGCTATGATTACTTCTAAGGTTCCACCACATTTTATAAGAAAAATATTTAATGGAGTCTTGTAAGATTTTGCAACCTAATCCATCTTCATTCAAAGGGCACAAATACTAACTCAGCCCAATGAGTTTTTGGATGATGAAGTAAAACCCCTAAGAATTTATATCAACGCTTAATCTTATTAATGATAGAATTAGTAGGGACAATAGTGGAAAGCAGATAGAGGGGTAAGAAGCAGAGAATACTTTTAATCAGAACCAGTTTGGCTCCAAAAGAAAGAAGATGGAACTCCATGAGGAAATTTTCTTATAGATTTTTTGAATCACCTCATCAAAAGAAAAATCTCTTAGCACCATAAAGATAAAGGAGTACCTGTGTATTTAATAGGGAGAGTATTGGGCAAAGCCCGTGATACTCTTAATAGTATTAATCCTAAGAATAGGAATCAATTTACTAGCAATGAAGCCACTTTTGTCAGGATTAATTTTTAAGCCACTCTCCCTACCAAAATGAATAAGAAACTTATATAATTTCTTAATGTAATGTATAGGCCCATTGCAAAAAATAATGAATTTATCTACAAAGCAGAGGTGAGAGATAGGAAAACCACCTCTAGTCTTGTAGTACATGTTAGGCATTTTGATAAACATAAGTTCAAGGTTTCGAGAAAGATATTCCACTGCGATAATGAAAAGGGCCAGAGAAAGGGGGTCCCCCTACCTGATACCATGGGATGAAGAAAAGAAGCCATGAACTTTACTATTAATAAGTAAAGAAAAGCCAGAGGTTTCAATACCATTCTTGATTAATGTAATGAAAGAGTTGGAAAATCCGAATAGAGATAAAATTTTGTAAAGGAAAGTCCAACCAAAATTATCGTAAGCTTTAGATATGTCCAACTTAAAAATAAGATTCCCACATCGAACTTCGGTGTTTAAATCATTGATAATTTCTTGAGCCAATAATACATTATCAAAGATAGACCGACCTTTGACAAAGCCAGTTTGATTAGGGAAAATGATTTTAGAAAGTAAAATACCTAATATTTTGGCTAGGATCTTCGATATGAGCTTATTAAAAAAATGTACATAGACTTATAGATCTAAAATGATTCCAAAGTTTGGGGTTTTTAATTTTAGGAATTAGAAAAATGGAAGTACGGGAAAAGAATTTGGGGAGGATGTTCTCACTAAAAAAAATCTAGAACAGCTTTAACCACATCTTCTTTGATAATATTCCAACATTTTGGAAAGAAAAGTGGTGTGAATCCATCAGGGCTAGCCACAAAATTTGTATTCATACTTTGAAGGGTGAATGTAATTTCAACTTCAGAGGGTAAGGATGTAAGCATTATGTTATCTTCTTTGGTGATGATTTGGGGATAGCCTCAGGACAAGCTAATTCTTCATAGTTCATGTTATTATTAAACAAGTTATTGAAGAAGGAAACACCTGAATCAGTAAGTTCCTTTTCATCAAAAATCCAACTATTATCAGTATTTTTGATTTTCTTAATGTGATATAAGGCCTTTTTATTTTTAAATATAGCATGAAAATATTTGGTGTTACTATCACCCTTCGATAATTTTTTAGCAGAAGCCTTTTGCCTCCAATAAGTTTCCTCCATGTCTTGATAACTTGTTAATCTATCTTTAGCTTGATTTAGTAAAATAGTTTTAGAGGTATCCAGGATAACCTCTTATTCTAACGATATGACCTCTTGTTTTAATTCTTTTATGTTAGTGAAAAGATTTTTGAAGTAATATTTGTTCCACCATTTGAGGAATTATTTAAACCTTTTTAATTTCATCCATATTCTCTTCATCCCCAAAACAGAATCTTCAGGATAAATAGGGTCTCCCCAATTAGTGGCAACCACCTCCGCAAATCTAGTATCCAGAAGCCACATATTTTGAAATTGGAAAGGAATACAAGAAGAGGGGGACTCCGTATTAACCTTAACAGAAATAAGAAAAGGGGAGTGATCAGATAGGGATCTACTAAGGTGTTCAACCGAGGTATTTGGGAAAGAGTTGATCCATAGCTCATTAAACAAAATCCTATCAAGTCTTTGCCACATTTTGTGATTATTCTAAGTGAATTGGGAGCCAATGAAGCCTAGATCAGTCAAGTGGCAATAAAGGGTCATATTATTAAATTCCTCCATAGATAAAAGGTTAGGAGGATTTCCACCCATTCTTTTCGCCGAGGAAGAAATAATATTAAAATCTCCACTCACAAACCAGGGAGCATTAACCGAGGTTGAGAAATTAACCAAATCTTCCCAAAAGTTCCTTCTACCATACCTATTACAAGAGGCATAGACAAAAGATCCATAGCAAGACCAATTATCGAAAGAGATTTTAGCATTCAGGACCTGATGAAAGTCCTGAATAATATGGAATGCAAAAGAATTTTTCCAAAAGATCCAGATTTTATTACTCGAGTTCGCAAAAAAACTACTAAAGCCAATCATTCTAGCAATAGATTGAATGCTGGAAGGAAGAATAAAGGGTTCCAAAATTGCAAGAAAAGAAATGTTATGGATGTGAACTAAATTGTTGAGTCTATTACGAACAGAGAGGGAGCCTATCCCTCTCGCATTCTAGATCAAGAAAGATACCATTACTTGGGATGAGATGAGCCAGATCTAGTAACTCTGGCAAAGTTAGGGAATCTAGATTTATAAGATTTGTTTCTCTTTTTAGAAATAATGTGAAAATCATTTTCCAAACCAACAGCCTCCCCATCAGATAGTGAAAATCCCATTAATTGTTTGTTGCCAGTAGGAGTCTAGAGGTTTAAGGTCAATTCTCCTTCTTCCAACTCATTGTTAATAACCTGATGCAGCTTAGGTTTTAGATTTTGATCCGAGTTAGAAGAAGAATTAGAAGATGGGTTAGAATTAGGCAGAACACAAACCCCTAGATCAGGGGTGGAAGTTATCTCTAAATACTGCACCTCATCCAACCCAACCTTATCATTCATAAGATCTTTAGCTACTGGAGATGAAAGAGCAAGAATATTAGCATTAATAAGGGACTCAGTAACAAGAGGAGATCCTGAGTTGGTGTTCGAAGCATTAATATCAATATTTTGGTTTTGTAAGTAGTTTCCAACATGAGGAATCTGATCCTTACAAGGAGTTGTGCCTACTAGGGGTTGCTCAACCGTATCCATCTTGGGTTCAGGGTTGTGAATACGAGTTTGGGGATCATTTTTTTAGGTAATGGGGCAATTATATTAGTAGACATATCCTGTGAAGTTTCATTCAAAGTGGCCTTAATGGTTGGAGCAGCTTTAGAGACCATAGGATTCTTCTTTAAATGCAGATGAGCTACAAAACAATCAACAAATCCATGTCCATGAATTTTACAATGTGAGCAAAATATAGGAAAGTTTTTAAACTCTACTTTTGTAAATATCCAATCCAATCCAAATTTTCTTAGATATTTTTTAGTGATATCCAATTCCACTAGGACACGCAGAAGGTTTAGAGCTTGAAGCGCTTGGTCCAATTGGAGAGGTCGACCAAAAAGCTAGCCACCGCATAAAGAAATTCGTGATTAAAAAGTGCACCCTAAGGTTATAGACAACCAAACTGGAACAATAAGAGATTCCTCCTTAATGTAAAAAGGGGTCCATTTCAATAATGATTTGGCAATTAAAATAAAATATGAACGCCTTGCAAAAAACACAGAGTAATCCGCATCATTAGCTAATTGAATCAAAACATGCATAGAATCAATCAATCCCACCAAAAAACTCCGCTTTAAGCAATGAAAAAACTTGATATTCTCCATAGACGACTAAGGGCAAATTTACCAACCAAAGCAAATTCATATGGTTTAGCCAATTTTTCCACCACAAAATCGAACACATGGTACAGAATGTAGTAGAAACAAAATCAAATGACTCACCTGCGTTATTCACTTTACCCGCAAGCACTTCCCTAAAGGATTTAGTAGTCATGGTAGGATTAGCACCTGCGACCCCAAGAGCGTCCTTACCTATCGCAGCCTCATGGGGTAAGGAAAGATTCCCCCACTGGGGAGTCACGGTTGAATCCATGATCAAGAGTAATGCATAACAGCGCAAGCTACAACGGCCACAGGTTCGATATTAGAATCGACCGGAACACACAAAAAGCCAAGAAGAAAATGAAAAGAAAACGCCGAGGAGGGATGACGACGGCAGGAGGAAAAGAAAGCCCCAGACGAGATCGAGAACCGCCACACGGTAGAAACGGAGAGGAGAGCCAACAGGACACTTAGGGCAAATTTTATTAATATCGAATAGACAAAAGACAAAGATAAATAAATTATGAGATGAGTTGTCTTTTTATCTCAAATGAAGCCAACATTGATAAAACTCTATGGAATGAATTTTAGAAGAATGTAATGCATAAAAAGTAAAATGATGTTAAAAAAAAATGATATATGAGAATTAGTGCCTAGATCAAAGAATCACCACACCATAGAAGCAAAATGGGTATTCAAAACTTATTATTAAGAATAATATTAGATAGGTTGCACAATGGTAAAGTCAGATTGATGAAATAAATTTTATGGATTTATATGCATCTATAGCTAAGTTAAGAGATGATTAGACTGCTCTTAGCATTTACATGCTATAAAGACCTTATGTTATATTAGATGTATGATAAAAATACTTTTTGGAATGCAATCATAAGCGAGGATATATTTGTAAGCATCCACTAGATTTTATTGATCATGCCCATCTGGACTATATATACAAAGCAAATATATATATACTTACAAGCACTTAAGTACCTAGAAGATAATACAAAAGATTGAGTTTAATTTTGATTAGTATGGAATTTAGCAAAAGAAAGAAATACACTATTGAAAAATAAAATAAGGAATATTATATGTTGTTATAGGCTATTTACTATGCAATAATTTTTATTTGGCTATGAGTTGGGAGTTTAAGATGAGTACGATGGAAAAGCTTATCTTCTTTGTAAGATTATAGATAATACAAAAGAATGAATAAATATATTTATGTTAGATAACATATGTAATCATTTAATTAACATATTTAATATGAAGTGACATTTATAAGATTATACATAGAAACTCTCAGAAGTGCCCCAAAAATTAAATTGGGATGACTAAAAAATTAACTTAAACTTGTATAGAGGCATAATAGAATCACTATTCCATTTGATAGCTTGTTGATTAGACATTAGGTATTCTAGATTTTAAGTTTATCTTAAGGAATCACACCTAGTTGCTATAAAAATTTTAAATATTTGATTGGTAAACCCATCTTAGAGTTAGAGTTATAGTACCTTAAGAATTAGCTTGTAGGAGTTTTTTTGTTGACTACATAGGGTTAAGAATCAGTTAGAAAAATACTTCAGGCATATATTAGTTCTTAAGACTCTCTTTAGTATCATGATCTTGTACAAAATAGAGTTTAATTGCTTTATCTATAATAAAGGTAGAGTAAGTCACTGATTCTAGAGTTTAATAGCATAGATCATCAGCTCACAGACGTACCTAAAATTATAACTGAAGATAATTTTTATACAATTAAGAAAAATATTTGAGATGTTAGACCCCTTATTATATATGTTTTTGGTTAACTTATGTAATGCTCTGTTGTTGGATAACAATTCGATATAAAATCTCAAAAAAAAAAAAAAATTGCTAAGCTATAAAATTTATAGGCTTTCGACATCAACATTATGATTTTAACGATAATGAGAAAAAAATTTTAAGTTTAATTTTATTTTTCTCATCCTTTTTTTCAGATTTAATCCAAACTCGCCCAAGTGTCCATCAACATTTAACGATAGATAACTTGGGAAGAGACACTGCATGGATGGAGACTGCAATGATTCGGAGAAGATGAAAACCTAAAATTATTATAACAAAATAAGCGTACTGATGCTGAAATACAGAATATTTGTGTACGTACTCTCCTACTTCCTCTGCTTGTGTTTCATATTATCGGAATTTTGACTATCTTAGCAATATTAATGGCATAACTCAATTGTAGTAATATACAAGAATCATAACCAAACATCCATTCCTATAAGCATTTTATCAGTCTCATCAAGCATAAATAATAACCAAATGGCTAACTAATCTTCAAATGATGATCTCAAGCAGGGGCAGATTCAAAAATTATTCTCACAAGGAGCACAATAAGGTAAAAAAAAAAAAATACACTTTTATATAAAATATGAACAAATTATTTATTATTTTATATTAGTATTTTTATTAATTATAATTGAAAATAATCAAACATACCACAAAGTCAATCTACATTTAACCTTCTTTTTCATCGAATCTTATTTTTGAGCATACTAAGTAGAAATTAGAAAATTTTATAAAATAAATATAAAAAAATATTATTATATATATATATATATATATATATATATAATTTCCTAAAGAATTCAAAGAATCAATTGCATACCGATGATTGGTCTAATAGTGATTCGACAATAATGGTGAGGTGATGCAGAACTGCTATAACTGACTCGAGAACTAGAAGTCATGTGTCAAGAATAATAATTTATCAAACGAGAAATATATATATATATATAATATATATATATATATATATATATATATATATATATATATATATATATATATATATATATATATATATATAATTTACTTAAGAATTCAAAGAATCAATTGCAATGATTGGTATAAATTGTGACAACAACCGTTGATGGAATAATGACTAGAGAACTATAAATAATGCGACGCTGTTGGTTAACCTGTTCCAAACGAGAAAATATAAATCGGAAAACCAAGACACTACTTGGTTTAAATATCATTTTGAAATACTATTTTGTAATTCCTATTTGGTTATGATATGTGTTTTATTCTTATATAATATCATAATTAACCCTCAGGATCTCGATGCTATTTCTTCTACTTTCATATCCTCCAACACTTCAATTTTTTTCTTTATTCTACAACTATCCACTTTCTCTTTTTTAACGATAAATTTTGGACAAAAATATTTTGAAAAATTCATTTAATTTACCTTATAATCATGAATAAATTATTTATTTATTATTTGAAAATGATAATGTCAAATATATAAATTTAATGAATTATAATGTATTTAAAATATATGTAGCATAATAGATGCAAGATATTAAATAATAATTTATTCATGAAAATTTTAATTTCATTACATTAATTATGTGAAATATTTTAGTCTTTTAATCTAGAATATTAATAGTAGTTGTCTAAAGAAAAATAATAATTTCAATTTTAATATTATATGTATTAATTCCTTTTTTTTTTTCCAAACATCACTTATAGTTTTCTCTATATAAATTTTAAAATGTTATTTTCTACAAAATTATTTTTAAAATGGATTTAAAAAAAAATTTGTGTAATCAGCTAAAGCAGAAGGAGGGTGGGAGGAAATACGGGGGTTACCTTCGCTAGGTCTCCCTCTCTTTTTCAAGTAGCAGCGGAGCAAAATGGTTAGAAAAATGAGAACTTTGAATTAAAAATCTCTTCAATCTTATCTTTAGCAAAATAAAATTTATGGGCAGTGGGGGCACGTGCCCCCACACTGTATACCCCTATGATCTCAAGTGTGACTTACAAGCTGCTATATATGCATGCTTTATTCAAAGATTATGAATGGATGATAATAAGTAATATATTCTTCATCATCCAGTAGATATTAATTGTTTCGCACATGATTAACATGCTGAGAATGAGTATCAGTTCTTTATTTTATTTTTTTATAAATCTCATATTCCATCCATGATCAAATTTAGTCCACTAGTTTTCTCTCTTAAGAATAAATTATGTGTACTATTCTTTGAAGATAAAGTTTAAGGTGAATGTGGATTATTGCTCTTTTGCACTTTTGGAGAGGTGGCTTAGGTTTGTATGGACTAAATGAAGCTTGGTGATCAAGTTGCTTGTGAATTAGGGTTTCAGGAAATTTTGTTTCTATGTTGAAAAAGATAAAGAACCTGTTAAATTTGGGGAAGTTTTCATACATAATACACATTTTTTTATGCATTTACATATCTAATACCTAAATTTTGATATTTATAAATATAATACTTTTCCTATGCATAAAAGATGCATTTCAATTTTAAAAAATAACGTTAGTGCTATTTTTGATGTAATAGTAAAGATTTAAATATTATTTATGTAAATATCAAAGTTCAAGTATTAGATATGTAAATATATAAGAATTATGTGTTATGTATGTAAATGCACCAATTTGTTATGTAGCAAATTGTTGGTGTTAAGCTATTAGCATGAAGCATGTTATGCCAACTTGTTTAAGATCGGTGAAAAAAAATATAAGTTTTAGACATCAATAACATTGAAATAAATAAATAAATAAATAATAAATATATATATATATATATATATATATATATATATATATATATATATATATATATATATATATATATATATATATATATATATATATATATATATGATAATTCTTGGATGTATGGTGTTATTGTTTCTTACGAAACCAATGTTAATTGATTTAAGTGCTTTTTTGTTGGCTGAATTTAAAATGTAATTTAAAATGAAAATAATGTGTTGGATCACTTTTAATTTATTTGGTTGAAAATACTATAGAAGTAGGGGTTTATATTTCTTTGTTTGATAGAGTTAGGTAATGCAAAGTAAAATATAGGCGGCTTTGATATTGGCAGTGACAACTGCGGCTGATAAATGGTGGGTGACCAGTGGCTAATGAAGATAGCCAACAACCAACAGAGGCAATCGCATGGTGGCAACCAATGGAGGTGCTCAATGCAACAGGTAGCAACAACCAACATTGATGGTGGTGATTGGCAGGTTGCGATAGGATTATGGCCAATAGTCGGTGGTTAGGCTACAGTAACCCGGAAGCATGTGGTCTCACTTTATACTCAAATGTGCTTTTAAAATCCACTTAAATTAGCAAATTTTACATAGATTTTAACTAAAGGATGTATTTCAAATACACTCTTATAATGCATTGCATGTCAAATGCATTAGATCAAACAAGAAAAAGTTCATAATGCGGGATTTTAACGCAACAAATGCAAGTAACCAAATAGCCCATTAATCTCATAATTTTTTTTGGAATATATTGATGCTCAAATTTATTCAACTTGCTATGAGAATAATAAAACACACACATTAATCAATTACTTCTTAAATTTCACTCATTTTAAATTAAATTTATGATATTTTTGGAATAAATTTTATTTCATATTTTAAAAAATATATATTTATTTGTTGTTTTATATTTTTTTATTTTTAAAAATAAATTAAGTTATTTTTAAAACCTCTGCAAAAATATTTAGGCATTTTAAATTTTTTTAAAAATAATCATCAATATTAGCCATTTAGCACTACTAGTTATCACTGACTATAGCCATTAATTGCCACCGGTTGCCACTATTATTGAACATCACTATTATTACATTTGCTAATAGTTCTCATTGCCTCTAGCTAGTCATCACCATCAGCTACCATAGCTCCAACAACTTTCATCACTACCTTCACATAGAAATTTTAAGACACCAAATATATTTTTTTTTCAAATCAAAATATAAACAAAATTGATATGACACTAAAAATTCTACTAGTCGAAGCACAAATCTTGATGTCAAAAGCAAGTTGATCCTCAGTTGAAACTAGTTAAGATTAAATACTTAAAATATCATTTGAAACTTTGGGGTATTAGTTAAATCCACAAATAGCTTTTAAACATGGAGTGTTTATAGTCAAATCGAGCCTTTGACTAATCGGATCAAAACAAGCCCAAGATCTCATAATTCGACTTCATAGCATTCAAATACTTAAAATACGCCAAATGATCAAAGGAATCATTCGAGCCGTCCATGAAGTGGAGTGGTTCGATTTTGCATATTTATAGAGACGCCACTCTTCCAATCTATAAATAGCCCCTCATTCCTCATATGAAGGGACCGAAGCAAGAGAGAGGAGATAACTCTAAAGCTTGAAGATTCTCCACAAATCCGCCACCACTGATGGTTGCCAACCATCACTGATCCTCGCAATCTTTGGCTCTCCATCGATGACCTTCATCGTCCGATGTCCTCTTGTCACCATCATCTCGCTACCACTAGAATCGTTACCACCAACGTGACTACATAGTTGTTGTTCCTTCTCATATGACCTGTAATCCTGCATCGGAAGATTTTGTACACAAATAGATATAGGGAAGATTTTACGGCTAGCCCGTGGTTTTTTTCCTCTTGAGATTTTTCGCAAAATTTAGTTTTCTTGTTCACTCTTTAAATACCTATGTGTGTTGGATTTCACAACAAAGCTAAGGCATAAACTTTCACTCTACCACAACTAGTTTTTAGTACATTCAGTTGGCCACTGTGGGAAAAGAACCCTTCAATCAATGTGAATTTTTTATACAATGCAATACTGAATAACGGAGCTCCCGCCCAACTCCCTCACTAATCTAATCCTCAATCAAGGACACCAAGTCACCACCTCACCATAGGTGTGTGATCTGTTGAAGGCATGAATCTCTTTAGAAGATCGTGTCAATAGAAGAGTCTCAAAATGAGATGATCCCACTCATGAGAACACATACATTACCATGGAACACACATCTCCCAAGATTGATCGTTAGCGGGAGGTCAAATGCTAATCTCTTTGACACTAAAGTTCCCCGAGAACCCTTCAATCAAGTTGTTGTTCTCCTCTTCAAGGGAATCGTAATCCCGCTATCTAAAGATTTTGTAGAATACCATCGCAAAACCCGGAGGATCATTAAAGATTCCTCCCATCTCTGCATTTCATGAAAATGAGGTGAATCACTTAAGGAATACTTCTAGAGGTTCTTCTTAGAAGCTCGCCAAATACTAGAGTAGACCAAACTAAGAGGAGTTTTCCTTGAGGTCCCAGGCCTTTTACTCACTAATGCAGATACGGTCCGCTCATACGACTTAGTTCATCGTGGAAGCACAAATCTCATCGATGAAGCTATTAATGCCCATCAAAAAATAATTTGAATAATCTACAAAACGTAAAACCCCAGTGGAATACGACCGACGCCCATCATCAAAAGCAACCACGATCTCCACCCCTATATCAACGCGTGAACCACACCGAAAAAAGGAATACACGCCAACACGTCCTCGTGTCAACCTTGATATGGCTATTCGAGATGAAGAAAATATCAAGTGGTCACATCCATCAAACCAAATTCAAGAAATCGTGAGCAATATTGTCACTTTCATCAAGTCGACATACTTCAGGCATGCAAACAACTCAAAGAAGAAATTGAGAGGCTCATTCAACAAGGATATCTACGCCGATTTGTGAAGAATCAATCAATCAAACAAACATACCTCCAACTAGGGGCAACCAGACAATCATCATAAAATAATAAAATAATCATCAGTTGGGGAAATTGAAACAATCAGGAGGACCAATACTATCTAATCAAGTTCTCACACCTCAAGAGCCGAGTTAAAGAAGTCTCGTATTGATCATTCCATCACTTTTAATGACTCGGACTTAGAAGGAGTCCATTCCTCATCAAGATCCACTTATCATCAAGTGGGATCGACCCATGCTATAATGTTAAGAGAATTTTGATTGACAACAGAGTTCTATGATATCTTTACTTCACATTTCTTAGCAAGTGGAAAAAAGCTCCAACCCACGCATCATCAGACGTTTGATAATCGCCTGCAAGCAGTAGAGGGACAATCACCCTTCTGTTATCTTGGTGAATTTCTACAAGTGACTCATTTAATCCAATTCATGGTGGTCAAGTCGATTGCATATAATGCTATCTGAAGGCCCTCCAATCAATTTCAATCAGATCTCATCTTAAGATGAAATTTTTAACCCCGTTGAGTTTCAGGAAATCAACAGATAAAGACAATCATATTATCTCGCATTTCAACCACGCTCTTCGTGACCTTCAACATTGAAGATTTTAATTTTGAGATGAAGAACCCCGTAAAGCTTCACCCGAAGACTTGCTCTGTTGTTATCGATGACCAACCACGAACAAGTGGATCTCGCCTCTAAGAACAAAGGGAAAAATACATAGACTTCTTGCAAATCAAGACATCTTCGCTTGGAGTCCGACGATATGGGGTCACCCCAATGTTATCATTCTCTCAAGATTGATCCAACATTCAAACCAATCATCCAAAATAAGTGAAGTTTTGCACTGACGCTTCCAAGCTATTGAACAAGAAGTTAACAAGTTCTAGAAGCGGATTCATACAGAGGTACATTACCCTACATGGCTAGCAAATGTTATCATGGTTAAGAAAATAAATGGAACATGGAGAATGTGTATTGATTACATCGACCTTAATAAAAGGCTTCAAAGATAGTTTTCCTCTTCCTCGAATTGATCAATTGGTTGATGCTACCGACATCAAATGCTCATTTTTTTTTGATGCTTACTTTGGTTACAACCAAATAAAAATGGACCCAACGGATGAAGAAGCTACAACATTTCAAACATATAAATGTTTATACTGTTACCAAGTTATGCCCTTTGGGTTAAAAAATACTAGTGCTATCTATCAACGACTTATGAATAAGGTTTTAAAGACCTATTAGGCACATAATGGAGGTATATGTGATGACATGTTAGTGAAAAGCTTGAAGAATCACATATTTCTTAGAAATATGCTTTAACCTTCTTGATTATAACATGCGACTCAACCCAACCAAATGTGCTTTTGGGGTTACGAGAAAATTTCGATTTATGGTAACCCACCATGGGATAGAGGCCAACCCCGAGAAAATCAAAGCTCTCAAAGATATGACTCCTCTGAAGAATATTAAGGAAGTTCAACATTTGAATGGATGAATTGTGTTATCCGCTTCTAGCCCATTCTGGGATAATACTTGTCATTCTTTAAAATATTAAAGGGAGCTAAAAATAATAATTTTCGGACTGATGAATGTTGTCCGCTTTTGAGCAACTAAGGAGTATTTAGCATCTCCACCCCTACTATCCAAGCCTATTCAAGGAGAGATTATACTTATATCGCAGCCTCTTCCCAATGATAAGCTTAGTTTTAGTGAAGAAAATGTGATACAACAACCAATTTACTATATCAGCAAAATTCTATGATATAGAAAGTCGTTATCCACTTGCAGATAAGGTGGCTCCGGCTTTATTTTTCTCAGCGTAAAAATTGCATCCATACTTCCAAGCTCATACTATCGGCGTTTACACTCATTTACCATTATGGGCCATCCTACAGAAACCAGAAGCATCTGGGAGGTTAATTAAATGGTCTGTAGAATTGGGAGAATTTGATATAAATTTTTTACCTTGGTCTGCTATAAAGTCTCAAGTATTCACAGACTTTATAGTGGAATGCACTGCCTCAACTCTAAAGGAGCTATCTGCTACACGCCTTTTGTCTCCTCAATGGACCTTCTATGTTGATGGAGCTTCAAGAAATACTGGCGCTGGTGCGGGAATCTTACTTATTTTCCTCCAGCAGAATACCTTAGAGAATGAACTTCACCTAAAATTTCCTACAACTAATAATATGGCTGAATATGAGACACTCATCGCAGGGTTGAGACTTGCCATTGATTATGAATCTCAAGACTTAGTAATCCACACTGACTCTCAGCTTGTCGCCTCCCAAGTTGAGGGAAAATTTAATACTCATAATCCTCAGCTGGCGCAATATCTTCACTTGGTAAAGTCTCTTCTTGCCCATTTCAAGACACATCAAATCATTCACATACTGCGAAGAATACTCGAGCTAACACTCTCGCTAAGCTTGCTACATCTGCTACTAGAGATCTATTTAAGTGAAAGTATGTTAAAGAAATATATTTTCCTAGCATCCCAGGGTCGTGGGTAATACATGCAATTGATGAGATAAAGGAACACTTGTGGATGGACCCAATCCTATCTTTTCTACAAGAAGGAACCCTTCTTGAAGACCCAACTTCTGCAACTTGTCTTCGAAGACAAGCTTCAAACTTTACTATTATCGGAGGTGAACGATACAGATGAGCTTTCTCTGACGGACCTCAAATGTCTCTCACCTTGAGGCCGACATTATTAAGAGAGGTTCACTCAAGTATATGTGGAGAACACCTCGGAGGAAGGGCGCTAGTCCTTAAAATTATAAAGCAAGAGTTCTATTGGCCTACGATGAAACAAGATGCCTTGAGTTCACAAAAAATGTGCAAGTTGTCGTTGCACTCTAACCTCTCACATGCCGCATACGAGCTCTCATCCCTTCAAAGCTCGTGCCTTTTGCTCTGGGGAATTGATATCATGAGACCTTTTCGACAAGCATAACAAAGTTTATCATTTTAGCCATCGACTACTTCACTAAATGGGTGGAATAAACCACTCGCTAAAATCACGGAGGCAAATGCTAAATAATTTGTTTGGAAAAATATAGTATGTCGATTTGGTCTTCCTGCAAAGATCATCACTGACAATGGAACCCAATTTACTGGAAAAATCTTTACGTCCTTTTGCAAAGATCTTCACATTCAGCTGCTGCATATGTAGCACATCCTCAAACTAACGGACAGACTGAAGCTACCAACAGGACTATACTCAAAGGACTAAAAATACATCTTGAGAAGGTCGGGGGCAATGGGTTGATGAGCTTTCTAATGTTCTTTGGGCTTACCGCACTACATCACGCACTCGACTGGTGAGACACCATATAACTTGTGTTTCGCACGTAAGCTATTATACCAGATATCGGGTTCCAAGTCCAAGAGTTCAATTATTCGATCATGATGGTAATGAAGAAAAACTCTAACAAAGACTGACCTACTCCAAACTCGTGACATGCCTACTTCTGACCGCGCTATCACCAAAGGGTAGCTCATCACTTCAACGTAAGAGTAAAATCTCATCCATATCTGCCGGTGACTTGGTCCTACAAGTCTCAAGTCGTGCAAAGGCCCTCAACGCAATAAACTCTCACCTCTTTGGGATGTACCATATGTAGTTATAGCTATGGTCAAGCTAGGAACATTCAAGCTCAAGGATCAAGGAAAAACTTTACCTCAAACTTGGAACGAGAATCTTTGAAAATATTATCGCAATTCTACCGCATAATTATTACAACTTTTATTTTGTCTCGTCGCTTTCTTCATGTACCACTTAGTAGGATAAAGACTTGTTGTTGTTGTTGTCATTTCTTGAAACTCATATCTGTTAAAATCGTATGATTGTATCATTGAACTTATCAAAGTAATGAATTTATAGCTTTTTCTTACAAGCATATTTCTTCTTCATTTAATCCTCCTACTTGAGAAATATACAACTCACGTTGTATCTCAATCGGGCATGATCAATCCCAAGGGGATTTGATCGACTCTATACATGTAAGAAGTCAAGTAACACTTTGGATGATACCTAGATAGGTCAAAAGGTCCTGGACATCCTGACTCTTCCATATAAAGTTAACGCCATCGGGTAACACTCGACAAATAACCTCGGATAGGTAAAAATTCTCAACATTCAATTCAATCTCTTCCATGTGTTAACGCCATCGAAGTCACACTCAAACAAACAACTGATAGGTCAAAAGGATTCAATTCAACCTCTTCCACAAGCATTAAAGTCCGAGCAAAGACTCGACAAATAACTCCTGATAGGTCAAAACAATTCACCTCTCTTCCATACAGTTAACGCCATCGAGTCATACTGACAAACAACCTGATATGTCAAAATCTCGAATTCAATTCAACCTCTTCCACATAGTTAACATCATCTAAATACTCAATAACCTCAGATAGTCAAAGAAAAATTGCCAACCATCGCCGGCAATTCCGCCTTGCCACCATCGCCGTTTGCCATCTCCCGACTACCAACTGCCGCCACCGTCACTTATCGGAGTTGTCGCGCCGACCACCTCGTCCGCCAACCTCCGCCGCTACCACCGCCACCGAAGCCATATCCCTCAGTACATTATCGCCGCCGGTTATCGCCGACCACCATCGCCGAAGTCGATGTTGGCCACCATCGTCCGGCATCGCAACCCCATCTTATCGCTTCGCTGATGACCGCCCAAACGGACGGTCCACGAGTCTTGATGCCTCTTTCGAGGAAAATCGAACCACAACATACGTATGCGCCTTGATCGCCCAACCGGCCGGTCCGATAAGGCGCTGATCTTTGAGGGAAAATTAGAGCCTCCAGATGAACTACTTGATCGCTTCCAACCCTATTTATGATAAGGGCGTTGACACCTCTTTCAGGGAAACGAGCTCGCCATATGAACTATGGGCCTTGATCATCTCCAAACCCGGTCAGCCATCACCTCTTTCGAGGAAAACGATTCAGATGAACCACGGACTTGAATCGCTTCCAAACTCTGGTCCGGGTAGTTGATGACTCTTTCGAGGGAAAATCAACTGCCGTAAACCATTTGATCGCCTCAAGGCCGGTCCGACAAGGGCGCCGACGCCTCTTTCGAGGGAAAATCGAGCCTCGAACCACGGGCTGACGCTCAACCCGCCGGTCCGACAAGAGCAGCTGACGCCACTTTCGAGGGAAAACCGAGCCTCACAGGAACTACGGTCTTGATCGCTTCCAAACCACCTTCTCTCAAGAAGAAGGGTGCATTCTCCTTGGCCTGTTTTATAGACCCCTATAGGGCAAAGGTCAAAATAAAAAATGGATAAAAATCAAAATACCCTCATCGCCTTTATACCATGCTCCACGACGTCTGCTGCAAGCGCTTCGCAGGGAAGATAATTCGCGCTCTTTGCCTCATCTCGCTGGCGCCCACTGATTTCTCACGAAGTTGCCCGGCGGCGCTCATGAGCATCTATAAGTTCTGATCCATAACCCTAAAATCTCAGATACCAAGACACATCTCATCGTACCCCGCTTCATAATTTACTCACATGAAAATTCTCAAAATGAATGGTTAATGGACCCACAAATTTCATTGAAGAATCTATTTACAAGTATTCGATATATATATTTTTGGATGATTGAGATAATGTCATCCAAAATAAAAAGAACGATGAAAATTCTAATAAGCATGAATCTTGATGTCAAAAGCAAGTTGATCCTCAAGAACTAGTCAGATCAAGCACTTAAAATATCATTTGAAACTTTGGGATATCGTTAAATCCATAAATAGCTCTTAAACATGGAGTGTTTATCCAAATCGCCGCCTTGGCTAGTGGATCTAATAAGCCCAAGATCTCATAATTACGACATCATTTGAGCATTCAAATACACAAAATACATCATATGATCAAGGGAATCATCATGAGCTATTCGATGGAGAGGAGTGGTTCGGATTTTGCATATATTTATAGAGATGCCACTCCTCTAATCTATAAATAGCCCCTCATTTCTCATATGAGGGGAGGCCAAGCAAGAGAGAGAGAGAAATAGCTCTAAAACTTGAAAAATCCTCCAAACACTCGTGGTTACCACCGATTGTCAACCACTGTCAGCCGCCGCCACCGCCGATCTTCACCGCCCATCTTCATGGTCTCCATCATGATGACCTTCATCGTGTCGTCTCAATGCTCACCATTATTCCGCTACCACTAGAATGCTACAACTGAACGCGACTATAGTTGTCGATTTTAGATTCCCATTGTCAGCCTTTCTCATATAGAATTTTATAATCATGTATCGGGAAGACTTGTACTCCAAAATAAATATATAAAGCTTTTACTGTCCACCGTGATTTTTCCCTCTTTTCGAGATTTTTATGTAAGTTTTTGCTACCTTTAAATACCTATTGTGCTTGATTTCACAAGAAGAGTAAACTTTACTATACCGAATCGGTTTTCTAGCATGCAACGCTTAACTGAGCTCATATGAACTACGGTCTTGATCGCCTCCAACCTGGCCGGTCCGACGAGGTCAATTAACACCTCTTTCGGAAAAACTGGAGCTCTTTGTATGAACTACGGGTCTTGATCGCCCTCGGTCGTCAACGAGATTAGTTAACACCTCTTTCGAGGGAAAACTGAGCCTGTATGAACTACTTCTTGATCGCCTCAACGACCTTTCTCAAGAAGAAGAGAAGGTGTTCTCCTCGCCTGTGGGGTTTTATAGACATAAGGGAAAAAGATAAAATCATCAAAATCACCAACCGCCAAAAATTGCCAAAATTTTGTTCCACAGCGCTTCTGAAGCACGCCACGCCGCATGTATTCTGCGCTAATCGCTCTGTTTCATGATGCGACAAGACCCAGCTCGTTCGCCGACCAGCTCAAGATCGCTTTCCATCGCCGGCCACTACCATGACTCATACCGTTTCGGACCCGACAAATGGCCACGCTTCTTTTCGCGGTGCCTGCCGCCAAAAACCGCATGCTTCATGAAGGCCACGCGTAAGCACCCACGAATGCTCCATGCACGGATGGGTCCGTAACCAAAATCTCATGCCACGATATTTACACACATCTGTCCGCACTCCATAGTCATAATCGGTTCATGAAGATCTCTTCAAAATGTGTGGTTAATGGATTCTAAAATTTTATTAAAGAATTTGCTATTTTGTATTTGATATATATATTTTTGGATGATTGAGATAATGTCATCCAAAATAGTAACGATATAACACTTAAAATACTACTAAGGCAATTAATCTTGATGCTAAAAAAGCAACAAGTTGAAGCTAGTCGAGATCAAGAACTTAAAATATCTTTGAAAACTTTGGGATGTCAGTTAAATACCTAAATAGTTTCAAATATGGAGTGTTTATAGTCAAATCGAGCATCTTGACGAGCCAGATCTAACAAACCCGAGATCTCATAATTCCGATATGATTTGAGCATTCAAATACACAAAATACATCATATGATCAAGGAAATGATCATGAGCCGTCCGATGGAGAGGAGTAGTTCAGATTTTGCATGTATTTGTGAGATGCCACTCTTCAATCTATAAATAGTCTCTCATTCCTCATAGAGGGCAAGAGAGAAGAGAGAGCTCTAAAGCTTGAAGATCCTCCATCGCGGCACCACTGACGAAGCCAACCGCCGCCGCCATACCGCCGCCGCCATTGATCGCCGCCAATCAATCGCCTCTCCATCATGATGACCTTCATCGCTACCATCGCTGTTGTTCACCATCATCTCGCTACCACTAGAACCGCTACAACCAACGTGACTATATGGTCGTTGTTGTCGATTTTGGGATTCCCATTGTACCTTCATATAATTATATAATCCCATTATCGAGAAAACTTATACTCAAAATAAATATATAGTGGAAGCTTTTCCGGCTAGCCCCGTGGTTTTTTTCCTCTTTTGAAGATTAAAAATGGAGTATTATTCTATTAATGTATGTTGAACTCCATGATAAAGCTAAGGCGTAAACTTTTACTCTATCACAATTAGTTTTCTAGCATGCAACAGTTTGGCGCTATCTGTGGAAAATTGATTCCCATTATTTCATCTTGTATGGTGACCAAGTTACCCAACAAGATCAAAACCACCATCGAGGTGGAGCATTTTTTAAAGAGCATTAATAAGAATGAAGATTCATCAAACTTCGCTCCTTGTGATTTTGCTGAAACTCTTAATCTTAAAAGATTATCCAAAATATTTGATATCTAATTGATTATCGCTAGAGAAGCAAGTCGAATACCAATGAAAAGATCAATGTTAAGGAGCAACTTACAACCACAACAGATGTTTGATTCGACCTCTTCATACAAAGTTAACGCCATCAAGTAATACTTTGATAAATAATGATGGGTCAAAAAATCCTCAGACAAATTCCACTTACTTGTGTTAACGCTATCGAACAAAGATACAAACAACCTGGAGATAGGTCAAAGATCCTTGGTGGACTGCATCTCTTCCACATGTTAACGCCATTTAACATGCAAACAACCTGGATAAATAAAAATCTCGATTCAATTCAACCTCTTCCATACAATTAACGCCATGGGTAAAACTCTAACAAACAACCTCGATAGGTCAAAATCCTTAGGATTCAATTGAATTCTTCCATGTGTTAACGCCATCGGTAACACCACAAACAACCTCGATAGGTCAAAATCCTCGCGGAAATTCAACCTCTTCCACATATCGAAAGCAAAGACTTAACAAACAACCTAGATAGGTCAAAAGGTCCTTAGTGGACTTCGGCCTCTTCCACACAAGTTAACGCGTCGGTAAAGACAAACAACTCAGATGGGTCAAAATTCAATGATTCAACCTCTTCCACAGTTAACGCCATCGTAACACTCGAAATAACGGATGGGTCAAAATCTGGATTCTAACCTCTTCCACAGTGTTAACGCATCGTTAACGCTATGTCACACTCGACAAACAACTCGGGGTAATTCTTTTAGCCGGTCGCTGCCGACCATGAATTTCGCCGGTTACACCATCGCCGCCGGTATCCCGCCGACTACTGAATTGCTACCGCGATTACTATCGCCATTGTTGCCGACCATTTTTGGCCGCAACCTCAGAATGTACCGACGCATACTGCTCATTGCTGACTCAAGCTCATCGTCCGATTTTGTTCATGCTAAGACTATTTCGCTCGCATTCACCGCCGACCATCGCCGGTAATTTTCGGTCGCATTATAACCTTATCTCGCTTACTACTGACGATTGCACTGTTCTATTTTCGCCGCTGACCATTGTGAAACCAGTGCTGATTACCATCGTTAGCTGCTGACATCGCCGGTATTTTACTCACCAATGCGGTATCTCACCATACCGACGCATTATCACGTGATTACTGCCGTGGCCGCCGACCATTCATTTTCGCCGCTTTACAAGCCGCCATCGCTTAATTATCGCTGGTAATTTGGCTACCATATCGTGATTATCTCGCATCTACCTTGCCGCATTCTGCTGATCGTTAAGTGCTGCCATTCCGCTCGCCGCCATCAGTGGTACCGCCATTACTACCATGGTTTACTGGCCGGATAGGCCGGCCAATCGCACCATCACATAATCTCACGGTCACCATCGTCGGTTATTCTGACCACCGTCGAGGTCATCGCCGACCATCACCGGGCACCATCGTCGAGCATCGCTTAACCCAGATCCGATCGTTTTGATCGCCTTCCAAACCCGGCTGATCCGACGAGGTTAGTTGACACCTCTTCGAGGAAACTGGATTTTGCCACATGAACACGGCCTTGATCACCTCCAAACCCGACCGGTCCAACGAGTTGACACTCTTTGAGGGACGGAGTTTTGTCGTATGAACTACGGTCTTGATTGCCTCAACCTGCGGTCAAGATCGGTTAACACCTCTTTCAAGAAAAGTCGGAGCCGCATGAAATAGTCTTGATTGCCTGAACCCTATCAACGTTAGTTAACACCTCTTTCGAGGGAAAAGGAGCCGTTTAAACTTCTTGATCATTGCCTTTCTTTCAAGAAGAAGAGAAGGAAAATATCATCAAAATCGCCCGAAACTGCCAAAAATCGCCAAAAATTACCGGCACCGCATTTGCGCCAAGTGCTATCGCTGTTCGAGCGACGCTGATAACCGGCCGAACGTGGTCTGCGCAACCGCCGTTCACATTATGACCATGTAAATTTTCCAATGCTTCAGGCTGTTTTGTGACCACACCAGCTCGTTGTGATATGTTAAGGCCGTCTGCTTTATAGTCGCCGCCAATTCACGACGTTATTATGGCTTATGCATGGCTAGGCACTGCTGAATCGCATACTGATTAGTCCGAATCCTCAAATTCGCACCACACATACTTTCATCCGCTGTGAGCTTCCATAGTCATAATTTTGTGCTCATGAAGATGTCTCTCAAAATGTGGTTAATGGACCTCAAATTTCATTGAAGAATTTGCTATTTTCGATTTGACATATATATTTTGGATGATTGAGATAATGCCATCCAAAAATAGAGAACCGATATAACACTTAAAATACTTAATGAAGCACGAATCTTGATGCTAAAAGCAATCGGTTGAAGTCGGTGAGATCAAGCGCTTAAAATATCTTTGAAAATTTTGGGATGTTAGTTAAATCCCTAAATAGCTCTCAAACATGGAGTGTTTATAGTCAAATCGACATCTTGATGAGCCGGATCTAACAAGCCTGAGATCTCATAATTCTGACATTATTTGAGAGCCATTTAGGGATTTAACTGACATCCCAAAGTTTTCAAAGATATTTTAAGTGCTTGATCTCGACTAGCTTCAACTTCGGGTCAGCTTGCTTTTAGCATCAAGATTCATGCTTCGACTAGTAGTATTTTAAGTGCTATATCATTGTTTACTCTTTAAATACTTGTTTGTGTGCTGAATTTCACAACAAAGCTAAGGCGTAAACTTTTACTCTACCGCAACTGATTTTCTATCACGCAACAAAAATAAATGAAAATAAAAGTGATCCAAAATGGCTCTCAATAATTTAAGATCTATTCTGACTGAAATTAGAAATAGCATTTTTTAAATTTCATTAATTTGTTTTTAATTAGAGTTTATTTTGACAACATTAATTTGTTGTTTAGCATTTAATAATAGGTCGAAAAATGAGTTGACATTAATTGAACATGTTAATTACATGCTGTTCTGGTCCTCTGGAGGAGTGTGTGGCCTATATATATAGTCTGTTGAAAAAAAAACTTGCCATTAATATGAACATGCTAATATTCTGTTTTGGTTCTTGAGAGGCTTTTTTTTTTTCTTCAGTATTAGCTAGCATGTGTCAATAACTGATAGTACTTAATGCTCTTCATTTATGATTGGCTAATTTTGTTTGATGTTATTTTCAGAGTATGTTGTCAGCATGTTTCACATATTTTGTAGGATTATGTATCTAAAGTTCTTGTCTCATTGAGACTGTATTTATTGATGGTATACATGGGTCATTAATTTGAATAGAAAATAAAAAAATTTCAGTAATTAAGTTGTTTTTTTTTATTTTAATCGAGTTCAGATCAAAACTGTCCAGTAATGCCAAATTTACTTTGAATTGAATTAAATTAAATTTGAATCTAAGTTTGTTTGAATATACATAATGATGTGCATATTTTTCTTTATATGTAATATGCATATGTATATATAAACGTGTTCATATATATATATATATATATATATATATATATATATATATATATATATATATATATATATATATATATCACCTTCCTAAGTTGTAAGATAGAATTTTATTATGATATAGGCAAGATTTGAAATCAACTAGACTAATTGAAGCCCACATAATGTATGTATATATGTTGGACTAGGGGTGTAAACAAGCCAAGTTTGAGTGAGTTGAACCCCTTTTGTTGACTGTGAAAATTTATTTGTTTGTCGTATAAATGAATTAAATTTCTCTGTTTTTGAAAATTAATTTGTTTATGTTGAAATGGCAAATAAATCCAAATATAAGAAGAGTGAGGATTTAAATCTGGGCCAATTTTTTGCATAGCAAAAGCTTTAACTGATAAGCCATATTTACAATTGTGATATATTTTTGTGTTTGAACGTATATATAAAATTTTTTAAAAATAATAATAATATATAATATATTTTTTTTATTTTGAGCTAACGAAAATTAACGATCGAACAAAAAAATTGTTTTACTTATAAATCTTGAAATATGCTTTCATTAACTAATTTTACTAATAACACGAAATTCATAACAACGAGCTTTTTTGACAGCCCTATGCTGAACTAGGTATCTATAGTAAAAGATTTTGATTAAAATAAAATAATTTTTATTCAAATAAACTTAGATTCAAATTTAAGAATCAAACATAAATTAGGTTGAATTCAAATTGAATTAAATTATTACTAGCTTAATTGACGTTGATATCGAACTTACTAGAGATCATATTTTTTTATAGTCCGTAATATTATGATTTAATTAATAAATGATTAATGAATATATAATTGAACAAGTCACAAAGTATGTCAAAAGTATTATTGCTGATAATCCTTTAAAATTTAAAAGTAATATTACCATATGGATAATTACAAAGTAATTATAAAGTACTTAAGTCAACTTCACTAGCAAATTAAATATTAATCTCGTATTAGAATAGTCATGGTAAGATTAAGTCACATGAATACAAAAATTATATTTTAAAACAATTAGTACGGTTAAAATTTAAAAAATTGCTATAACATTCTAAATATAAAGTCACAGTAAAACATAATTATAATTGTGTTTACTGAAACAACCTTCTATACAAAAAAGCAACCTCTTTAAACAAAGAATACTTGCATAATTACCATAAACAATCTCTTCTATTTTCTCATAATTTTTTCTTTAAAAACAATACTATAATTGGCCTTTACAGATTTTAACTATGGTTAGACTGTCCCTTCTCCTATATAGCAATTTTAAAATATTTGATAGATAAACCATCTACAATTAATCATCTGCACTTAAGCTGTACAGTTTTTAGATATATTTATTTTTTCCACAAATAAATTTTATTTACAAGTGATAATTAATCATTTTTTGAGATCATCTACTTTCTATAGTTTTCTAGATTTTTTTTTAATATAAAATATTTTAAAGCATAATCATAAAGAACTTTAAATTTTCTTTTTACAGAGTTTAATGTTTTGTTTGATTTTTTAGAATTTTGAAATTCTTAATTTTATTTTTTCAAAATTTAAAGTAGCTCTTAGTAGATTATTATATTACATTGATCAATAAGAACATGTTTTCTATTATATAGCTTACCAATGGGATGTTGAAAAAAAAAATAGTATATCAAAATTATTTACAGTCTACATCGTGATTAGAAGGAAAAATAATAAAAATATGATAAATAAATGCTTAAAATTAAAAGGTATATAAATAAAGGAAAATTTAAATACATAGACAATTTTTATACATTTACATATACAATATCTAAAATTTGATATTTATAAATATAACACTTTTTCTATATATATGAACAGGTGCACTTTACTTTAAAAAATTAATGTTGGCACTATTTTTTATATGCTATTAAAGATTTAAGTATTATATAATTAAATATGAAAAAAAAATTAAATGTTTGATATGTGAAAATACAAGAAACACGTGCTAGGCATATAAATGACCCTTCAATGAAAACCAAAAACATTTTTATATTTTCAAGAAATATAAATATCGTCCAGTGTTAAGCATGTATTCTTTTAATATTTTGTTTTTTTTTCTTATCAAGATATAAATTTGATTTCTTTTTTAGAAATTATAAGGGCATGTTTATGATCAATTGAATTTTGTATTTTTACTTTTATTTTGATATTATTTTTAAAATTTATTTATTTAATATATTTTAAATTTTAAATATAAAATATATAAATATAAATAAAAGTTATCTCAACTAGCCCTAAAGTGTCAAAACATAAGTGCACATAACAAATTTACTGAAGATATATATATATATATATATATATATATATATATATATATATATATATATATATATATATATATATATATATATATATATATATATATATATATATATATATATATATAATCTACATTGTTAGTCAAAAATGAAATGGAAATAGTATAAGATTCCACACCCATTTGTTATGGGACAAAGTTATAAGACCTAAGGAATCTAAGAACGTCAAAAAATCTTAATAGATTTCATGTCCAAAGAATAATTCCTCTTTAAAGAAATAGCTATATTTTTCAGTTCAATGGACCTGCCTTGTCTAATAAAATAGGTTAATAATGACATTAATTTGATTGCAATAATAACTTAGGAAAAATTTATTACTATTTTAAATATGCTTACAAAACTCTTAAATAAAAAATATATATGTAATATTCATCATATCATTTTCTTATAAAATTTTTAAAATTATTTTAAAATTAGCAAAATAAAGCTTCATAATTGGGTCATTTGAGTAACATTAATTCACATAGTCATAATGAATTGAATCATTTTTGTTAAATATTATCGAACAAAAATGAATACGTGTCGATTTCTTATCCAATTGATTGAACCATCACTTTGATTCGATCCTAATTTCAAATATTAATTTAAGGTGCAATGAATTTAATTCGAGTGATCAAACTCAAACTTTCCACACCTTACCTAATCTACTTAATAGTAAGTTTAATAAAACAAAATATAGTATCACAATAGTTTGTGACTAGGTTAGAAAATTGTAGATCTTTGAATTATAGATTAGTTTATCTTAAAATTTAGCCAGGTTTCATAAGTAGTAGCAATTTTAATTAAGTTACTATTATAGATGATAAATATGTACAAAATTGTAACTTATTGAAATAATGAACACATACTAATATATATATATATATATATATATATATTATATATATATATGAAAATATATATATATATATATATATATATATATATATATATATATATATATATGTGCTTTGAGTAAGTTTCAAAATTTGTACGTATTTATTATCTATAATAGTATCTTTAATTAAAATTGCTACTACTTATGAAACTTTGGTTAAATTTTGGGTAAACTCATATGTAATTCACATATCTCTTATTTTCTAACCCTAATCATAATATTTTGACATGCTATATATATATATATATATAGTAAAGATCCATAGCCATTAATTGCTTGAATAAGGTTATTTCTCAAATATTATAAATTATAATTATACAATTTCTAATTTATTTTCATTATTTAAAAATGTTAATATGTTAAAAGATTAAAAGAATAAATATAATACAATAAAATATGTTAAGTTTTAAATGAAATGTTCCTTTAAAATATTTAAAATGTCCATTTATCTTATTTAAAAATTATCAAAACATTAAATTAAATTGTATATTTTGTTTAATTCATTTAAAAAATAAAATACTTTTTCTATTCTTTTTTAAATTAAATTTATTCCACTAAACATAGACTGAAAAATGACTATAAATTAAATTAATATAGATTTATTAGACGATCTAGAAGTCTTTTTCTTTGAGGTGTAGGAGTAGGGGTGGTCTAGCTAGACCTTTATCATATGTAGGACCCCTTTTCTTTTAAATATGGGTCCTCCCATGTCCCTCTCTCTCTTAACCGAAGCTTTTTAATTTCCCCCACAGCTTCTGCCCTCTCCCTTCTTCCATTGCAGAGAAGCAAGCTTTTCAAGCCTCAACTTGCAGTAAATTAAGCTGAGAAGAAAAAAAATTAAAAAAATGGTAGGTTCCCATTCCTTCTTCTCTTCCTATCTTGATTTAACAATATAAATCTGATTAATTTATTTTTTATATTAAAATAAAAATAATATTCATGGCAGGAAGAAGGCTATGATGGAGAGAGATGGATTGGTTATGTGGATTGGAGAGGAAGGCCAGCTCTGAGAAGAAAGCATGGAGGAATGGTTGCTGCTTCCTTCGTCTTAGGTATGAAATTAATGAAGTAGTGATTTATAAGAGGCTTTTCCTTATTTGAAATATCAAATTATTTTTGCTTTTTTTTGCTAATTGTAAGTAGAAGATGAAGAATCAGATTTTTCTTTTTTCTTTTGTTGTGCGTGTGCTTTAGAAAGAGAAACAATCTCTAATTTGGAGCCTTATTAGTTCTTCATGCTTTTCACCTGTGATCCAACTTTTTTGGGATTTTTAAAACCCTCACTGACTTTTTGAAATCTTTGACTTTTAACTTTGTTGAGTATATGGAGATTGAAACATCAAAGCCGATCTCACTTCTTCTTCTTCTTCTTCTTCTTCTTCATTTTTCTTTTTTTGGTTCAGAATAATGAGTATAGAATTTAAATTAAGAAGCGTTCCATGTCGAAAACTGAAAAAAAAAGAAGAAGTCATTTTACTGTTTCCCTCTTCCTCACATCTCCCAACCTTTCGGACTTGTTAATTAGAAAAGTAACCTGTTTCCGAAGATATAAGAAAATATAATTATAAATCGATATTAATTGTAAACTCTAAAATATCTTTTAAAATATTCCAAGATAATACTCCAATTTTCACATTAAACTGATTAAAATCCAAATCATCGCTTTTTTTTTTCTACCAGTAAATAACCATCTTAATCCCTTGCAAGCATTAAAGTTACATTTATTTCTTTTTCCCCTTTTTCCCAAAATAATAAGCTTAGAGATTTCCAATCAAGAAACGCTGAATATCTCAAAACAGGAACCTAAAGTCAAACTTGCTATTTCTCCTCTCCATCAACTCTCTCTCTCTCTCTCTCTCTCTCTCTCTCTCTCTCTCTCTCTCTCTCTCTCTCTCGCTCTATTTCTTAATATAAATATTCTTAAATATAAACATGAATATAAATGAAGATTAACAAATCAATTAATAAAACGCAGTTGTGGAGATAATGGAGAATCTGGCTTTCTTAGCCAATGCGAGCAACCTGGTGACCTACCTGGATGGTTTCATGCACTTCTCACCTTCTCGCTCTGCGACTACTGTCACCAATTTCATGGGCACAGCTTTCTTCCTCGCTCTGCTCGGCGGCTTCCTCTCCGATGCCTTCTTCACCACCTACGTTATTTACCTCATCAGCGCCCTCATTGAGTTTTTTGTAAGTGCGTTTTCATTTAAAGATTTTATCGCATGCACATACATATATTGTCTATATCATCTCAAATGCTTAGGATATCATTTTTTGTGAATAACAAAACTTTTAATGACATGCATTTAATTAAATTTAATTCTAACTATTTATTTTTAATAAATTAAAATATATAGCCTTGCAAATTGCTAAGAAGGCCTTGAATTGAAATCCAAGCATAAGCACTATTATACACTTATTTATGTCAAAATCATAGCTTTAAATATGAAATGGCTTAGTCACTAATGAGATAAGTATGGAGTGATGTGCATTTTAGTATCTCATATGCATGAATAAAAAAAAAAGTACATTTTTCTCTTGAGAGAAACTTTAGAAATCTTTTCTTTGTGGGATAATGATTTGTGTGTGATTTAGGAAGAAGGGATCCACCAATTTTTGTTGCTTGTTAGACCAAATGATTGAGAAGGCATTTATTTGAGGTTGTTCTTTTGATTCTTAAGGAATCATAGGATTTTGCACTTTCTTAGATTTCTTCTCTTTGTCCCATCTATGGCCCATCCTCTTTAATTTTTTTTTTTGGTAAAATTAAATCATATAAATACTTAAATTGTGGTTATATTAAAATAATATAAATAGCTAAAAAAATAACTAGTATCTTGATTGATATGATTTTATAGTGCTCTATAATATATTTATTTTTTTAGTAATTAATTTTATGAATTTTAAAAAAAATTATTTTATTAGGGCCGTTTGGGATCACTTTTATTTTTTATTTTGTTTTATTTATATTTAGCTTAAAATAAAATTTATTTGATTATAATGTTTATTTTTAAAAATACTCGAAATATCTTTTAGATGTTTTGAGTATTTTTAAAAATATCGTTAAACAAAAACAAAAAATAAAACATAAAATAAAAAAATAAAAAATAAAATTGATCCCAAATAGCCCTTTAAATATTCAATTTATCACACATGCTAATTAAAAACAATAAATCTTTTATCAATTGAAGCTAGAAAAAGGTTAAATTAGATGATCCAAATTTTAAAATCAAGAATTAATTTAAAAAAGCATTAGTTAGTAATAATTTAATCAATTCTTTGATTTTTAATTGAATATAATTATTATTAAAAATGATGAAATTTGGATCTGACCCAAAATTTCTATCTTCTATCATTGTTCACACGTGCTACATGACCACCCACACGTGCCTTTATTTAGGGCATTAGAAGCTTAGAGAAGGTTAATGGCTCGAAAATAGGCAGATTAATGAATCATTTACGTTTATTTTTTTGTCAAAAAAGAAAAAAAGGGAATAAAAAGAGAAATCGCATCTTTCAGAAAGTGAATTTTTAAAGCTTGAGTTAAAATAACAATCATTTTTGTCCTCTAGTTATACTGTTAAAACTGATTCTTAGCACCTAAGTTATCATTAAATTGATCCTTTATTATAATTTAATAAAGCTTTTTTTAATATAATAACTATTTATTACTATTATATAATATATTAATCTTGCTTTTTTCCATGTGATGTATGTCAAATACCTTTTTAAAAATATTTTATTGAAAAATATATATATATATATATATATATATATATATATATATATATATATATATATATAATTTCATTGATATAAGAAAATTTCTTAATTTTAAAATAATTATTAGAAACCTAATAACAATACTTATTATGTATTACTATTAGTTCATGTTAAAACTATTAGGCATGTTAGTAGACAGAACATCAATTTGGAATATTTAGTAGTGCAGTAATTAGTAAGTACCCAATAAGAAGAATTTCATTAATTATTTAAAATTATTTAAAATTATTTTATTTTTAGTTATTTTATTTTACTTTATTTATTATTATTATTATTATTATTATTATTAATTGGAAGGTGTCATGCGAAAGCTTGAGGAGCTCCTTTTTGGCTTTTTCTTTTCAATTTTTTCGCCGTTTTAATTTATTTTAGGATGGGTCCCACATATATGTGTAGCCAATGAGAATTGTTTTCCCCTTTTCCGACGCGTGATTCACCCACCAAGTTGACGTCGCTCCCTTTCACACATTCTATCTAGTTCGGGCATCGGGTCACGGTAGTGGACGACGTTAGCCTTTCAGCGTACCTGAGGTACACTCCTGACACTGTTTGTTATTCTCCGCGTCTAGTACCAAGGTTTCACTCCCTTGGGACTTGGAGGTCGGGAATAGCAGGGTGAAGTTATCAATTTTGCGAAATATCTTGCTCGATCGGCTTTCGTCAAGCTATTCACGTGCCAGTTGGACAAAAGAACGAGGCCTTGGGCTTTTCATGGGCTCATCTTTGCTAATGTTCACTAACTTGAAAATTGTGCAATGGATTTTATAAAATTTAATTTTGTTTTATATTAGTTATTAACATATAAAAAAATATAAAATAAATTTTATTGTCATATTCTTTAATTAAGTGAGAATTTATGTATATCAAATGGCCATGTGTATGAAATAACACAAATTTCATTTCTTCACATACAATAATTTTATAAAGTTTGAAAATTCAAATATAATGAAATAAAAGTTTCATTTGAGAGAGCCATGTAATGTTAAAATACATAATAATATCATTTGATAATTATATTTTGATTATATTTTGAAATATCTATAACAAAAAAAGTATATTTTTTTAATCTGCTATAATCACTTATGATGTCAAATATTAGGTTATAATTTGAATTTTATAAAAAAAAATATTTACCCACTATAGTTTATTCATATAACTATTTTTTCTATAATAATTAAAGAAGTTTTAAAAATTCAAATAACTCAAAATATAGCTATCGCATAGTTGAAATTGAACCCAAAAAAGAAAAGAAAAAACAAAATTTTATTTATCTGTTTGCATATCTTTCTAGGGTTCTGCATCTTCTCTCCGTTACGAAAGTATAGAGGTTTAACCACATGCTCTAATCTTTTAACAGGGATTAATTATCCTCACAATCCAAGCCCGGTCTCACAGCCTAAAGCCTCCACCTTGTTCCTCCGCCGCCCTTTCCTCCTGCCAAGAAGCCACCGGCTCCAAGGCTGCAATGCTCTTCGTCGGCCTCTACCTCACCGCGCTTGGCGTCGGTGGCATAAAGGGCTCCCTCCCTGCCCACGGCGCCGAGCAGCTCGACGAAACCACTCCCGACGGCCGGAGACAACGCTCAACTTTCTTCAACTACTTCGTCTTTTGCCTGTCCTGCGGCGCCCTCATCGCCGTCACCTTCGTCGTCTGGGTAGAAGACAACAAAGGATGGCAATGGGGCTTCGCCATCTCCACCCTCACCATCTTCCTCTCCATCCCTACATTCCTCTCCGCGTCGCGGCTTTACCGAAACAAAATTCCCAGTGGAAGCCCCCTCACCGTAATTGCAAAGGTATTCGTCGCCGCCATCTTCAACTCGACCTCAAGTCAAAGCCCATGCAATGCGGTCGCCGATCTCTCTGCCAGCCCCATCAGCAACAATGAAACAGTTAAACTGAATGGTAATCAATCGATCGATGAAACAGCTTCACTGACCAAAGAGCTAAGATTTCTCAATCGTGCTGTAGATCGTAAGCCAGCGCATAAAGCGCTGACATGCAGTCTTAAGGAGGTGGAAGAAGTCAAAATGGTGGTCAAAGTTCTCCCAATTTTTCTCTTAACCATAATGCTCAACTGTTGTCTCGCTCAGCTCTCTACTTTCTCAGTGCAACAAGCGGCGACAATGGATACTCGGGTGGGCGGTCTGACTGTCCCGCCCGCCTCGCTTCCAATCTTCCCTGTGATTTTCATCATGGCCCTCGCCCCATTATACGACCACGTTATCATCCCCTTGGCTCGCAAGCTGACCCGCACGGAAGCCGGCATAACTCACCTCCAAAGAATCGGGATTGGGTTAGTCCTCTCCATCGTGGCGATGGTAACGGCGGCGCTCGTCGAGATGAAGAGGAAGCGGGTGGCGAAGGATTCCGGTCTAGTCGATTCAGTGGAGCCGCTGCCAATATCGTTCTTCTGGGTGGCGTTGCAGTATCTGTTTCTCGGCTCGGCGGATTTGTTCACGTTGGCGGGGCTACTAGAGTTCTTCTTTACGGAGGCGCCGGCGGGGATGCGGTCAGTGGCGACTTCATTGTCGTGGGTGTCGCTGGCGATGGGGTATTACTTGAGCTCCGTGTTGGTGTCCATTGTGAACAGTGCCACTCGTCACGGCGGCCGGCAGCCGTGGCTGGCCGGAAGCAATCTGAACCATTATCATCTTGAGAGGTTCTACTGGCTCATGTGTGCTCTGAGTGCTGTGAATTTCGGGCATTATCTATTTTGGGCGATTAGGTATAAGTACAGATCGAAGGAGGAAGGATTCACTTCTGAATGAAGAAATTATTGTTAGATATTTGATATGTGTGAATTTAATAAAACTTTATAGTACTTGGAATGTTATATGGTTCTGAAATGGTAAACAGACTGTAATTGAATTGGGAGCTATTAGAACTGTGTGAGTGTTGGGCTGCCAAGTTTAGCCCTAACGACGATGATGGTAAAGGAGAGAAGCTGTTATTCACTCAAAAAATTTTGTTGTGGCCTAATAAATTTTTTTTGATGAGTATAATATATATTAAAAGAATACTGGGAGGCTGATTGATTTAGAAATAAATTCAATATATTTAAAATATAGTATTTTTGGAATATATTAATTGTTTATTTGGATGTTAAATAAATGTTATAGATTATTTTCTTATTTTATTTGAAGTAAAATAAATTTAATGAAAATGCCTACAATAAATGTTGATTGGCGTTAGTGAATGATGACAAGTGGTCAATACATTAGGAGATCAATCGTGAAAATCAATTCGAGTGATCCAGAACAAAACATTGAACAAAAGTGAATAAAATAATATTATAAAATACACCATATTTAATGTGAAAAATTCGAGGACCGGAAAAATTACGGAACCACTTCACACTAGAAATTCATTTTGAAGAAAATGGAGATAATAGTATAATTTACACTTCACTCAAGTTTCTCTATACTTTAGTTACTTTAAGGTACACACTCTCCACTCATTCTTAAGAGAGAAATCAAAAGAGCAATAAAAAATAGCAAAAATTTACCTAAATACAAATTATGTCATTACATAGCGTTGTTGCGCCACAACACTATCGTTTAGGTGATGATGACACTATCTAGTTCTTTTGCACGGGTTCTAGCACCACAATACTACTACTACAGAGCCATGACACTAGCTTCTCTATCTTGTGGCTTGGAGTGCTTGGGCCCTAGCATTGCGACTCTTTGATGTAGTATTGAGGTGTTGATTTCTTTATCTTCCTGGTACAATCTCATATATCCTAGCATTGTGATATTGTCCACTTGGCATTGAAGTGTTGTCTCCATCGTCTCTTAAACCAAGACCTCCATATCTTTGCGCCAAGGTTCTATGCACCACAAACTATTTTTGGCCCCAATAAGGGGCATGCTGAAATTGATGGCTCTAAGTCAACAATACATCTCTGATTGATCGACACAATAAGGCTCCATAAAATAACATGATAGTGGTTGGTGGGTGATGGTAGTTGGTAGCCAATGATGATGGTTAGCAAGTAGCCAAAGGTAGTAGCAGTAACAATTTATCTGTGTATATGGAAATCCATCAAAATACCTAGGTTTTAAATTCAACAAAATAAACTAGAGGTTCATTCTAAATTTACTAATGAATTATAATACATTGAAATTCACTCAATCCAATACTTGAATTCTCAAAATACATTCAATTGAAATACATTACATTATATTAAACTTTTTTTAGATTATATGTTCAGAAATATAACTTTTTTTATTTCAAAATTTTTATGTGTTTTATACTCTAGATAAATTCTAAATGTGGTATTAGCCTTTGTTATACTTTTAAGAGATTCTTCACTAGATTCTAAACATCTTACTATAAGTGTAGATAGTTGACAATTGCATAAGATGAAAATTATGTGAGTAGTCATGTTGAAGAGTATTCTTATGCATGGTAAAAAAATATATCACATATGTCATGCAAAACTTAGAAGGAATTAGAGAATAAGCTAAAGACATAATATAATTTTTTTCTGGTAAGTTGTTGTAAAATATCTTTCAATTTTTCTTTCTAGGATATATGTCATGATTAATTTTAAACCCGCTCTAATATGTTCTTTCTTAGGATATATATACAAAGTAGAACATTCAAGAAAATATACAAGGTATTTAACATCTAAGTTTCATTTGAAGATCCAACACATATATAAATAAGATAAGAGTTAGAAAAGATACCTGAATTTGTACATAAAAAATTGTGGTGGAAAATTTTTTTATATTCCTACCTTCATCTATCCCCTCTCTTTGGGAAAGAAGATAAATGAAATAGGAATATAACGCCTTGGTCAGACGCCAGGAAGATCTGCATATGTACTTATTAGGGTGATCGGGTACGACATTGAGGAGAGGTGTACTATCTCGAAAGATAGAAATCACCACCCTACAATGGACCTAATCACCAAAATAATGACTTCTAAGGCGTTGGGTCTTCGAGCTGTACCAGAGATTCTTCCTTTAATTTACATGAAAAAGTAAAACATAGTTTATTTTAAACCAGATTTGTTAAGTTTCTATAGGGGCAAGCCCCCATAGTTAATTATATCCTAAAATGAGGATTTCTTATAAAAACTCTCGATTAAGATAAATGATCGTTATTTCTAAAGATTTCAATAAAATAGAACTATTAATCGATTTATTTTAAAGATCAAATGAGATTGATCAAAGAGAGAGTTATTATCAAAGTCAAATGAAGATAAATAAGAGATGTTCATGATGCTAGAAAATCTAGTGAACATCTCAAACTATCCTATGATTGAGCTTTACATTTTTGAAATTGATTTAATTTGTTTGAGTTGAATTTTTCATTAGAAATTTAGGGCTTATGATTCCACAACACAAGATTATGGAAATGCCTAAGAGGTGAGGATTTATGCTTATGACCCACAAAGGGGAGAAGCAATCTCAGAACTTAAATCTAGGGAGCTTTGATGAGGGTCAAAAGCACAACCCAAATCTAAGGCAAAAATGAGTATTTTGTTTGACTCCACAAGAGAGGACAGGCCACCCGACTGCTTGGACTTACAACTGCTTGGGGGTGGCCTCCAAGTAACTCCTCCTACAATTTTAAATTCATGTAGGCAAGTCTTATTCTTTATGCAAGATAACTAAACTGTTATTTATTTAAAAGAGACTAAGTCCTTAAACTCACTATTTAACATATTAGATCATGTACGGGCATGAGTAATGACCTAAATCTAATGCAATTCATATTATATATTTTTTTCATTTTTGGACAATCATTTTGACTCGGGCTAATAGGATTTATATGCCTAATGCATGAGAAGTAAGATTCTTGGCCAAAATCAGCGAGAAGGAAGGAGATGTGTTTTCAGCACGGCTCTCAAGGCCAAGCCAAGTTCCTCTGGCAAAGGTGGAAGCCCTCAATCAAGAGTGAAATAAGATGCATTTATGCATAATGTTATAAAAGAAATACTAATCCAGCTAAGGAGTTGCTAATTCTTTTATCTTGATTTAAAGCTTAAGCATTAGGTGAGATTATGAGTTCTTTATTTTAATTTTGAATTATTAAAATTTGGTAGAAGATTTATATTTTTATAAGAGCCTAATCTTCATCCAGGCCATACATCAAGCAACAAAGAAACTAGAAAAAGGATGCCACTTAATGCACAAGCTAAACAAATCATCAATCAATTTATAAAGCTAATCATAAAAGAATAAGAGGCCAATTGTGGTCACGAATCACCGCACAAACTCGAAAATAAATTGATAATCGAGCTCTACCCTCATACAACCTGGATTACAAATGAATTAAAAATAATTAAGTAAAGAAATTCATTATTATGAGGGTCTTCACGCTTTATTTCTTCTTCTTCTTTTCTTTCTTCTTTGGTTCTTTTGGATGGTTGGAAAGTGGATGCCCCAAAAAGCTTCACATGGTAAATAAGGTAAGGCCTTATAACCAATGCTCATCCTAATCCCCATAATAATCATTCTAAAATTCTAATTACAAAAATTACATGAAAAAGGGAAAAATGGAAATCTAACTAACACCTAAAAAATAGAGATTAACTAAAACAAACCATACAAATTCCAAGCATGTATATTGGACTTAACACCCCACACATGGGTGACTAAGTCCACATGACCTATTGGATTATGCTTAGGGGTATAAGCACGAATAAAAAAGTATTTTATTTTTTATTTATTACATTGCCCTTAAGCACAATCACAATAATGGTTAAACTAAGATCGCCTACAATTCAAATGTAAACATCCACTAAACATTACATCACAAAATAAAAGCAAACATCAACACCGCCTAAAGCTAGGGTGACTTAGCCTAACCGCGTGCTTTTAAGGTTTGTGTGTGTGGTATGCTTATATGACTTTAAGTTAGAATTTTCTAAGTGTGAAGAATTTTCAATTTAGAGGAGGGTTTTATTTAAGTGGTTTAGTTGTTTTGGGTTGATTTTATTTTGTGTTTTGATTGGGTTCAAGTAAATCCTACAATTAATTACTAAGTTATAAAGAGAGGAAAAGAGAAGAAGACTCTCTTTTCTTCCCTACCTTAAGTAATTTCTAAAGTGGATTCATATTTTAATTTTATTTAGTGAATATTTTATTATGTGTTTTAATTAATCTTAAGTTTAGATGAACTATAAATAAACTTATTCAAAAGAAAGACATTTTAAGATTAAGTAAAGTGAATTAAATTAACAAAATACACATCACTTCATTTCTTTCCCAACATGTATAACATGCATATGAATGGATCCTAAGCATATCTATACATACAAAATGAGAATGTTTAGCACACTTTATGATGAATACTAAGTGAGTTACTTAAGAAAATTTAAATGCTTATGATGCATGATTTTCATTAAGTAGAAAAAGGGGTTTCTTATCCAATTTTCACATGCACATATGAATGTATGAAAGGCATAAGTGAGTATGGTGCCATTGTTAACACTAGGGGTGTGAGGTACAAGACCTACTTAGGGCTACTTAAAGCTCACAACCCGTGGTTGACTAATATACCACTTTCCTTAAATACAAGCATGTGTACAAAAAGAAATGAATGAAAAGAGATGCAAAAGTTTGTATTTGCTTGTTGGATTTTGTTTATGCAATTTATATGTGTAATTTAGGTGTCCTTCTTAAGTCATAGCATAAGAATAAATAGGAAATGGAATTAGGAAAGTATTGTGTTCTTTTCAAATGAACTATACACTTAGCCAAATCCTATTCAAAACTATACCAAAAGAGATGAGAAGGAAAACTACACTAAGCACATCCTTATATTTTACTCACATGCAAGATTATAAGTAAGATATAAATAGCAAACTTTCAGTTTTGATAATTGATTCATATATTTTAAAAATGATTTGGATTTAATAGTGATAATAGCCATTCATATTCTTACTTTTTTAAAACATACAATTTGACATGGAAATATTTTCATTTTAAATTTGATTTTTGAAAAGCATGAATGTATGAAATCATATGACACACATATTTAGCATGTTGGGAAAGAACTAAAGTAATGAAAGCATGCAAACACGTTCACTTTAATTAATTCCTAAAGATAATCTTATGAAATAAGAAAGCTTAAAAGCAAATCAAAGTTTGTTTGATGTGATTTTTATTTGATCTTGAGTTTGATTTAATTTAGAAAATGTGAGGTGAGTTTTCTGTTCCTAACCCATTCCCACATGTGTTTGATATTTTTGTTCAATTTTTAGGTGATTAGATTCATTTTATATTTTGATTAAAGGTTTGAATTAAGCATGTTAATTACCCTTACCTACCACCAGCATAGTTAATCAAATAATTATGAGCTAATGAGATGACATAAACCACATAAGAAATTTAAATCAGCAATGCACCTAGGAAGAGAAGGGCCTAATGTAATTTGGCTCATGATTAATTCTTAACTAAGCTAAGAGATTTAACTTAAGTAATTTCAAAACATCCCTCACACAAATGAGTTGAATTTTGATTTTCTTAATTGTACTTAGGCTCTTGAACATTTAAGCATCTACCCAAGATAGATTAATTAAGTTATGGAAGGTTTTAGAATTTAATGAAATTAATTAATGGATAATTAGTGAATTAACCCTTAATTAAGGTAAGATTAAGGAATAAAGGGAGTTTAAGGAATATCTTAGAGAGTATCCCAAAATTATTCCATAAACCTCACATTCACTTATTCAAAACTTAATTGTCTCAATCAGAGGATTAGATCTAATTATACCCTTAATTAAGTCTAATTACATTAAGTGAGTGATTAAGGAATGAACCAACAATTCTCCAAATTAAGCCACCAATAAATCCCAAAAAAATTAGGAGGTAGAAATCATCCCTCTAATTACACCCAAGAAATTTGGGATTAATCAGTGGATTAATTAGAGAGTAATTAGCAAATTAATATTCCCAATAAAACCCAAATTCAGAGAAAAGAACTATTCAAAATCAATCAAAATCAATTTTAAAATATTTTATGTTCAATTATCTTTCTAATGCAATTTATTTCATATTTATTTTTGATTTTTCTATGTTGAGATATGAATTTTAGAAGTTTAGGTGATTAATTAGGAATTAAATAAATCCATAATCAAATTATTAATTCACCACGCATGCACATTTTTAACTTACATGCACTGCCGTCACTTAACCTATCATATCATAGCACGGGCTGCACGCTTTCTCCTCAATGTCGATCAAGGATCATGAGATTAAAGAGATTAAAAATATAAATATATTGCACATTTTAATCTTTCCCGTCCATCCAAAATGCATGGATGGATGGCCAAAGATTCGTCTTTGTAATTCCCTTCGGGAAAGGGGATCCGTCCATCTTCTATGATCAGCTCGAGCTCGATTAATAAATTTGGCCCACACCTTCATCATGCATCCTAGATCACATCTAACGGTCAAGATCCTATGCCATGAAAATTTCTTTTACAAAGCTCCAAACCATATTAAATTTAAGCTCAAAAAATGGCTAACCTCATTGGAGGTGATCATTGGCACTTGATTCCCTTAGAGAAGCTTCGTTTGGTTGAGATGAAGCTTTGTTGAAAGTTTGAGGGGTTGAGGTTGAGTAACTTCTCCTATGGACCAACTCCTCCTCCAATTGAGCTCAGCTTTGGTTAGGCACTCCTCCTCTGCCTTTGGAGCTTGGGAAAGAGTTTAGGTGTGCTCGACTTAGTCCTCTAAGAGTGCTTGCAAAAGGAATTAGGCTGAGGTTGAGTGTAGAGCAAGTTGGCAATCAAGTTGAGCTCTATTTTCACCTTGTGAAAACTGAGAAATGGGAATTGGAAAATGCTTGAGAGAGCTTGGGATCACTGAAAAATAACTCCATTGGCTTCCTAACACTCAATCAAATTAGGGAAACTTGGAATGAAAACAAATTAGGGGGAGTATATCTCCCCCTTTGGAAATCGGATGACCGAGCATGAGCTTGCCATTTTGATCCAATTTCCTTGATTCAAAGGATTTGTTAGGCTGTTAGAGTGTCCTTGAATTCAGTTTTGGCTAGGGAGTGGAATGGTGAACTCCCCATGTGCTTCAATTGAGTGTAAGGAAGATTCCCATGTGGCCATTTCAAAGCATGTGCCATTGGCCGTTAGTAACCCAAACCCATTGGGTTGGGTGCACCACCTTCTAGTGTTCACTTGATCCACTAGGAGAGTGCCAAGTGAGTATGAAGAGAATTGACCAAATTCCAAGTGGAATTGGCCAAAATTTACCCTATGGTTTAGGGGTAAAATGGTCATTTGGCTGATTTTTGAATTTGGGTATGTTTGGTATGTTGAGAAATAGGTTTGGCCAAGTTTCATTAGATTTGGAGTTCATTTGGTATGGTTTGGCTCATGTTGACCCATTTAGGTCAAAATGGGTCAACTTGGGTCAAGTTGACCAAGTGGTCAAATTGGATCAAACCAAGGGTTGGGTCAAGTTCATATGACCATTTGAAATGTTTTGGTGGTTTTGGTTTGATTCAATTTGGTTTAGTTTTGAATTTGGTTATATGACTTCATTTATGTCAAATGGATCAAGTTGACCAATTTGACCCATTTGACCTATTTGAGATAGGTCATGGGTAGCTTTAGGTTTGGTTAGTCATATGAAATGGATTGGTATCTTTGTTTCTAATCAATTTTGGTTAAGTTTGAATTTGGCTCAATATGACCCTTTAGGTCAAGTTAAATTCAAGGTCAATTAGGCTAGGTTAGGTCTTATTGACCAATTGAGGCTTTGGTCAATTTCAACAAGTAATTTGGAATGAACTTGACCCATTGGTTTCAATTAATTTGGCTTAGATCAAGTTTTGACATATTTTGACTTTTAGGTCAAGTTGGGTCAACTTGGGTGAAGTGGCTAATTGGACTAGGTTAGGCTCAAATGTTGACTTGGTCAAGTTCAAACATTGGTCATGAATGAACTTAGATCAATAGTTTCAATCAATTTGGCCTATGACAGATTTTGGCTATATTAGGTTTCATTTTGGCTAAGTGTTGACTTGGTCAACCCTTAGGTTTGATTTGGTTTGACCCAATTTGATTGATTGATCATCCTATGATGATTGTTGATCATGATGAGAGGCATAGATGGGCTTAGTTCAATCCAATTTGGTTAGGATTAGAATTTGGCTCATAAGGGTACTTTAGGTCACTTTGGGTCAAGTGAGCCTAAGTGGGTCAAATGGCTTGGTCAAAGCTTGATTTGAGTTTGATTGAACTTGTATATGGACTTGTGATTGAAATATAAATTCATTTGCAAGCGGTTTGAAGTAAAATGGGTTTTGATTCATTTGACAATTTCAAGTTCAAAGGGTGAACATGAAATGGATTTTGTCTTGATTTTTGAATTGAGTTTTGGTTAAGTGATTGAAGTTTGTATTTATATTTGGATTCATGATTGAAGGATTGATTGAATCATGAAGGAAAATCAAGAGTTTGACTTGATTTGAAATTGATTTGGCTAAGTTCAAGAATTTGACTTGAAAGGCTTAGGTTGGATTTTGAATGAGTTTGAATTTGATTTTAGAATTGATTTTGGTTGTTTGAATTTATATTTCATTTATATATGTGAATATAAATGAGAATATAAATGGGTTATGAGAAAATTTCAAGGACTTGAAGTTGATTTGAGTTAAGTCCTTAAGAAGGAATTAAAGGATTTACGAAATATTTGTGATTTGAACTTGAATTTTAGGTTTAGTTTGATTGATTTGAATTTATATTTCATTTATATATGTTAATATAAATGAGAATATAAATATTTGTGAGAAAATTTCATGAATTTGAATTGATTTGAAGATGATTTAGGCTAAGTCCTTAAGAGGGAATTAAATGACTTAGGAAATATTTGTAGTTTAAACTTGACTTTTAGGTTTAGTTTGATTGATTTGAATTTATATTTCATTTATATATGTGAATATAAATGAGAATATAAATGAGTTGTGAGAAAATTTCATGAATTTAAATTGATTTGAATATGATTTAGACTAAGTCATTAAGAGGGAAATAAGACTTGGTAAATATTTTGGAATTTGGAATTTCAACTTGGAATTTGATTTGATTGATTTGAATTTATATTTCATTTATATATGTGAATATAAATGAGAATATAAGTGAGTTATGAGAAAATTTCATGAACTTAAATTGATTTGAATATGATTTAGACTAAGTCCTTAAGAGGAATTAAGGACTTAGTAAATATTTTGAACTTGGAATTTCAATCATGGGTTTCAATCATATGGTATTGATGTGAGTTTGGAGAAATCAAATAAGATTGATTTGGAGTTTGAGAAAATCAATTAGGATTGATTTGGAATTTGACTTGAAGGAAGGAAGGTGAGGAATGGTTCAAGCTAAGGATAGGCAAATTTTCCTAACACCCCTAAGGCATGACTTATTCCTATGGTTAACCCTTCTAAGTCTCTAGGGACTAGGTTGAGTGTCCACCTAATTACTAGATGTGTCTTAAGACTAATGAACTCTTAGTGTCTAAGAGAAGCCCTATGTCTAAGATGGAGGGGTTGAGAGCTCATCTTAAAAATGAGGTAAAAAAAATCAAAAAGGGGAAAAACATTTATCTTTTCCAATCAAAATAATTTTATTAATATATATTATTATGACTATTCTTGTAATTAAGGATGATGTTGATACAATATAATTGATATAAACTATGGATAATAAACTCTAATGTAAAAGTTGAAGGAGAATTGAGATAATTAGAGTTGTCTTCAAGAGATTGTGTTATGATATTCTACCTTAGAAGAGAGGAGGCTAGTGAAGTATAGCATAACTCAGGCGTAGATATCAAAAATTAGAGTTTGTGTTAACAATGTGTAATGATCTCCTTAGCAATGAAATATTGCATTATTGTAAGCGATGACATTGACAAAGTTAGCAGGTGATAGCTTTTATGTTAATGATGGGTGATGACATGTGTAAAAATATGCATTAACCTTATAGGTAATGATCTATGCTAAAGGTGTGCTTTAATGATATAAGTAATGCATGAGTCAATATCATTGACAATGGTGAATGCAAAAAATCAATGGGTTTTGATGTAGCCAAGTGATAGTCTTCAAGAAATATAATCGCAATGGGTTGAGCTGAGCATAGTCAAGTGACGGTGGATCCGCGGTGATCATAAGCAGACCAAGTGATTAGTCTGGATGGTTAAAAAATGGTGGCAACGAACCCAACGCTGCCTTCGATAGCGCTTGGATGGTGGCATTGGTCAGACAATAACATTCCAATAATGATGATAGGAAAACAATGGTCAAGCAACATTGGTCCAACGAACATAGTCAAATGATGGTGGTAAGGTGACAATGTATTGATAATAGTGGTCAAGTAGTGGTATGACAATAATGGTCAAATGGTGGCAATGATTCGGGGGTAGTGCTCAAGAGATGGTGGTTTAATGATAATAAATAGATGTGATGGTGGTCCAATAATAATGATCGAACAAAGATAATGATTCAATGATGGTGGTTAAGTGATAACGGCTTGACATGGGTGGTCAGGCAATAATGATATGATGATAAGATCAAATCCGGATAGTAAAGCAATGGATGTCCCAATGAATGATAAATGATAGTCAAATGATGATTGGTCCAATGACAGTGGTAAGAATAATGATGACCCTTATATAGTGGTCATACGGTGCTTTGTTGATAGCGGTCAGATGATGATGACGACCATTAATGACTAAGTGATGGAAATTAGACAATGATGCTTTAAGTCGAGCTGAAGAATCTCTCATGGCTCTAAGCTTTCTTTCTTCTACAATTTAGCGTCAACATCTCCTAGAAGCACCCATCATGTGGATAGTGTAACCTATTAATAGATTTTGAGAGTAGTATCCTCATAGATATGGTCAAAATGAAAAACACTCCATCAAACTGTCAGAGTAATCTACTTGATCATGTGGTATTGTTTGAGTATTTGAGTAACTTAATGTTGTCATAATGAAGTAATTTTGAGCTATTTGGATTCATCACTTTGAAATGTTTGATTTAACTTTGAGATTATAAAATTTGGGGACTATTTGGCTCTTTGGGTATTGTTTAAATAATTTCTAATATGTTTCAAGTGCTTGATATAAGCTCATTTGGATTTAGATATAACTAATTTTAGTGTCATTTGATTCATCTCATTGAACCATTCAATACAATTATGCATATGCAAAAATCTAACTTTCGATGGTCTTTAATTTGATTATGAGAGTTTTTAATCTCAATATATTGAGATTTGTGCCTAAATGAGGGATTTTTTGTGATGTATTTATTTAATTAATTATTTATATATTTGTTTTAAAAGTTGGAGGCAGTTTTAGATGACTGCCATTTATATGAGGCATAAGCCCCATGATGTAATTAATAAATATGATATTAAAAAATAAATATAAGCATATAATTAATAATAAATATAAACTAAAACTTATAATATTGTAACTGTAATTTTTGATTTCCAAAATTAAAATATTCAACACAAAACCACCAAGAACAAAGTCACAAACATAGGCAAAATAAGCAGACAGTTTGATGCATAAAATAAACAAGTCATACACTCTCAATCTCAATCCTTAAATATTATTCATTCTTCAAGTTCATTCTCAAAATCTTCTTCTTCATCTTCAATAAATGTGTCCACATTACAGTTAGGTCCCTCTAGAGTTAACACCATAACTTGAATTACAAATAAAGATGAACATTAAAAGCTCAGTACCTTCTTATGTATCATTAGAAAAATGAGAAAGAAATTAAGTACTATGCCACTATTTTCTAAAAGACATCAATATTCTTTGAGATTAAAAAAATAAATATATTGCAATAAAATCCAAGGTTATTACCTTAAAGCACTAAAACAAAATAACATTTCCAATAATATAAGCACTAACGGTTTAGACTAACAAAACTTTAGTTTGAGAAACATACCTCCTTCACCTCTTTTGGCTCTACTATAGGCAGCAGTGATCATTATAGTGATGGTGGTGGCATTCTTTGGCGGCGGTGGCGTCATCGTCTACTGCTAGTGGCGTCAACGTCGGCTCTAGCGATGGCATTGCCGAAGACATTGAGTGACGGAATGAGTAAGGGAAGTCGAGAGTGGGATTGCTCGTGTGAGAGTGGGTCACTGATTTGGACTATTTAGCATAATTTCAAAAATTAAAATTACTTAATTGCTCTTATGGGACGTAGCTGAGCTTTTAGGGTGCAAAATTTGCACCCTAGGCCAACGCCCGAAGGCATGGGGTGTTCGCCCCATGCATGTAATGCCTTCTACGTTAAACAAAGACAACATGACTCCCACCTCGCCTCTGGGCAAGCCTAGGGCGCTCCCCAAAACACACTAAAAAAATATATAACTATATGGTTATATAAGGAATCACACAAAAATGCATCAAAAGTGCAGAATATTTACACAATTAAAATAGTCAAATATTTTGTAAAATGACAAGATGTTTATCTGAAAAAGATCATGACATTTTTTACTGCTACATAATTATTAATATAATCATTTTTAATGATAAAACTTAATTATCTTGCAGGCTTTATGAAATAATATTATATTTTAGGAGAATTACTTAAGTTCCTAATGAATTTTTGTGAGAGTAGCTATTGATGCAAATTATTTATCACTTTATTATAAATGATTGGGAATAAATATATTTTTTAATTTATTATAGATAAATTCAAGTATAATCATACAAAATGAATAATGGACGATGGGGATGACTCATGGCTTGACTTAAAGTGGAGAGTAATATTGCCTACTAATTTGGAATTTTGGCAAATTAAAAGGTCATGAATTAGTGATCTTATATATACTTGTGAAAATCTATAATTAAGTTTAAAGGGATTTACATACATAACATCCAAAACATTCTCATTTATATATTTTATATTTAAACTTCTCTATTTACACATATAACATTCAAAACATCAAAATAAATCTAAAAGTAATAAATCTCTTGTCGATCGACTAATCCTATCTCCAACATTGTCAAGATGTTAATGATGCATGCCTACAGGCTCATCTTTTGTGAACACTATCTCACCTATAAGCTCACTATTATGGTGCACTTAGAATAGTTTTCTGGCTACTTTATTTTTCAAAAAGCAACTACAGTTGCATTTGGCTATGAGTTTTTTGCTTTCTTTAAAAAAAATTGGCAATGAAATTTTTTTTTGAGAACCAGAGCTATTAGAGTGTGGTGGCTGTCAAAATGAGCTCACCTCCCTACTTATATTTTTATGAACTTTATCCCACCTATAAGCTCAATATTAGTCTAGTCTCCAGCACCACCACTTACCTACCAGCTCATTTCTCTATATTCGACCGTGAGCTCCGTTTGAGCCCATACATACACTCACTTGTGAGTCCCAACTATAGAATGTTGATCTCTTCAATCAAAATAAACCATTCAGATTTCTGAAATATTTTTACATATTTGAAACTGAACAAAAATAATTCTTATCTCTAGGGAATTGCAACTCTCCTTTTGTGTTCCAAAAAATTATCATTCAATATTGCATTGTAAAATATAAAGACAAGAGCAATAACTAATTCTGAAGACATTGTTAGAATTTTTTATCAACCTATAGTGAGGATGTGTTGAAGTCATATAATAATGGTGCAGATTTTTTGAGCAGCAATAAGTGGAAGTAACGACATATGATAGCTTATCAGAGATAAGTTTATTAGTAATTAGGCACCTATCACTGCTCGTCTAGCTAATGATCCAGGTAGGATTGTTAGCTTATCCTGTAAATATGATGAGAAATTGGTAATGCCTTGGTAAAAATATCCGCAAGTTGATCACATGTGTCAATGTGATGAACTTGAACATCTTTAGATTTGATGCAATCTAATAAAATGAAAATCAATAATGTGTTTTGTGCGAGCATGATAGACTGGAATATTTGCTAAGGAGATGAAAAGTATATTATCATAGAACAATGTTGTTGGTTTGGAGAGAATAATATTGAAGTGGACAAGTAACCTATGTATCCAAAGGATGTCTGCAACAACAAGAGTGAGAGCCCAATTCAATAGAAGGTCAAGAGATAATATATTATTTTTTGACTGACCACGAAATAACCATGGTGCCAAAAATGGAACAATAACTTGTTGACCTCACTTTTGGAGTGAGGATTCAATCCCTCCATCATAGATCTAAGAGTCTTCTAGGCACTAAGAGCTCCTTAGTCATAAGACACTTCTAGTGGCTAAGTGAACATTTAACTCAAACCTAGAGATTTATGAGGATTAGCATTAAGTTATGCCTTAGGACCTAAGGAAACCTACCCACCCTATAGCTTAACCAAATCCATGCCAATCTCCTTAGCCAAAAAAACCAAACCTCAAATAAATATAACCAAAATCCAATTGAATCTCAATTCAAATCCAAATCACCAAACCAAAATCAAAACCAACATGATCTAAACCTAAGCCCATGATTCAACCCTATGGACTTAGCCAAAAATCCCTTCAATCCAATCAAACTCAATTGATTTCTCACAAGTCAAATCAATCCTTCAATTATCATTCCAAATCATACCAAAAATTACAATCAAAACCAAGCAAGCCAAAATTCATTCAATCAACCTAACATAACCCATTTAACCCAAAATATTCAAATGAGCCAAGATCCAATTGAACTCAAACCAATTGCAACCATAGCTATAAATCAATCCCAAATCAAATATCAAACTCACCTCAATTCAATTCATACCCAAAATCAAGCCAATTAACCCATTTAGGTTCATTTGACCAAAAGTGACCTAAAGGATCATTTGAGCTAAATCTCAATCCAACTCAAATTGGATTGAACCAAACCACTCAAAACCTCCTACAATGATTGTTGATCATCCTTGATTGATCAATTGCAATCAATTGGGTCAAACCAAGTCAATTTGGTCATTTGACCAAATTAACCCAATTAACCTACATGAGCCAAATGAACCAAATCTCATCATATTCTAAATCAATAGAAACCAATGATTCATACCAACCTAAAATCAATCATTGAACATAACGATCATCAGAAACCAAACCCAATTTTGATCAAGTTGACCCAATTTGACCTAAAAGGCCAAATTGGGTCAAATCAAAATGTAATCCAAATTGATTGCAACCAATGATTCAAATTCATTCCAAATTGATTATTAAACTTGATCAAAGCCTTAATTAAACTCAATTTGATCAATTGAATCAATGACCCATTTAGCCCAAATTGACCTAAAGGATAAAATTGGCCTAAATCATTCCTAAATTCTAATTAATTGAAATCAAGAGCTAAAGTTATTTTCAAATGATCAATTGAACATAAACCAACATCTAACCCAAGTTAATTTGACAATGGCCAAATTGGTCAACTTAGCCCATTTGACCCATATAAATCCAAATGGGTCAAATCCAAATCAAGCCAAATTAAATCAAAATAATTGAACCGAAATATTCCAAATACTCATTTGAACTTGATCCAAATCTTGATTTGACCTAATTTGACCAATTGGTCAACTTGACCCAACCTAGCCCAATTTGACTTACATGGGTCAAATTGAGCCAAACCCATTCAAATTAAGCCCAAACCCTTTGAAACTTGGCATGACCCATCCTTGGGTTAGCTCCAAATCCAACCCAACCCAATTGACCCATTACCAATGGGTAAAGCCTCTCACATGAGATAAAACCCACATTTGGTTTGTCAAATCCCCCCTCCTCCCCTTGGCAACCACCCTAAGCTCCAAATGGACATAAGGACCATTAGCTCACTTAACCCAAATCTATTTGGACCAGCCATGAGCCAAGTGGAGGTGAGCTAACCCATGAAGCCCCATTGGAACACTTGGAAAGCCAAATTGAGCCACCTCAGACAAGGACGACCACCTCTCTTCCTTTGGCCACTCAAACCTAGCCACCTCAGCTCCCTCCTGCCACCCAGGGTTGCTTGCGGTGGCTGGATGTCTGTAAATGGCAAAGAGGATCACAACCATCAAATTGGAGGAGGGGAGGGTATCCCATCATTCTCATTCGAATTGAGACATTGGAAATCCTCGAGCTTTGGCACCTTAAGAGGAACTTCCCCAAGCATTTCTAGAGTTTCCAAGGCCTCCCCATCACCGGTGATGATGAAATCGAGCCTACTTGAAATAGGACAAGTCTAACTCCATCCAACTCACCAAATCTCTACAATTTTGAAATTAACTTCACCCACATGTTTACCAAGGTCCGGTGAGGTGAAACAAATCTTCTCAGCATTCGAACCTGAGACCACTCCAACCCCATGAGTTTTCAACAATGGTTGATCCACGAGCCACGAGGAGGGAAGGCAATTCTCAAGGGGTTTGCCTCTTCAAGGCAAACTACCTCATTAGCCCCAGCTCCAGATGAGGTAAATTCTGGCAAATCATTGATTTTTCAAATTTTTCTAGGCCTTTGTGAAGAAAAGTTTGATGTCATGCTATTTCCACTGTTAGATCTTTCTAGACTTTTAGGCTTTTATGAACATTTTGGACTGACCTTGAGCCTCTGAGCTTCGACGAGCTCGGATCGAGCGAAGGAAGGTAGACTTGTCCGTCTTTCATCTCTTGGGAGATGATGGATCATCTGCCATTTGTTCCACATGATTGGAACAGACGATCGTGATTATTCTCTAGATTAAATTCAATTTAATTCCTTTAAACTGTGAGATTAATCCCCACCGTCCGATCTTAGATCGATCGGGACAGCGTCCACTACGCCATCAGACATCATCGATGGGTTTAAAATTCCATATGGAAAAGCGCTACCATGTCGCAGCGTACATAGATTAGGGGTTAATTAGGCTTAATAATTCATTTTAATCACTAAAACTTCCTAAAATTAGAACTAATTGTAGAAAAATCTAAAAAAATATAAATAAATACTCATTAGAGAGGTAAAATAGATGATATTTAATAAAAAATATTTTATTTGATTTTGAAAGTAAGGCTTAATTAGGGTGTGAATGTTCACTTAATTAGCTTAATTAACCTCTAATTACTTGGGCATTTAATCCCAAACTTGGTGTGTTGATTTAGTGGGATGACCTCTACCTCCCATGATTTTCTTAGAATTTATTGCATAGGTAATTAGGGAAATTGGTAATTCAAACTTTAATTACCCCTTTAATCAATTTAATGATTAATTAAATTCTAAGTAGCAAAAATCAGTTAATTTGGCACTATTAATCATTGATTAATAGTGAGGTGATAATGAAGAGTAATTAGGACCCCTTTCCTAATTACTTTTTCAAATTCATTTTATTGAAGAAAGTTAATTAATGTGAGAATTAATTAAGGATTTAATTAAACAAATAAATGATTAAATCAAATCAATTTGAAATGGTAATCACTTCAGATAGTCAACAATGAAACTAAGGTTCATCTTTATGTGTTTAATAACATAATGACCCTTAAAGAATTATGATTAACTCATAAGTGTGAAAAAAATCATAAAAGTACTTAATTAGGTTATTTAACTTAATTAATCTTTAATTATGAGCCAATTGCATTAGGTCTTTGTTGACCTCACTTTTGGAGTGAGTTCTCGACTTCCTCATAGATCTAGGACTCTTATAAACACAAAGAGCTCCTTAGTCTTAAGACACTTCTAGTGATTAGGAGAACACTTAACCCAAGCCTAGAGACTTAAAAGAGTTAGCCATAGGAATAGGTTATGCCTTAGGGATCTAGGAAGATTTGCCTACCCTATAGCCTTGAACCCAATCCTTGCTTCCCTTCTCAAACCAAATCTCAAATTCAAATTCTAGTCCAAATCATAAATCAATTCCAAATTAAATGATTGAAACACATGATTGAATTCAAATTCCAAAATCTTTCCTAAGCCCTTTGATTTTATCCTATGGATTTAGCCTTAACCAAATTAAATCAACCCCAAACTCAAGTGATTTTCTCATGAATAATTTATATCTACATTTATATTCTCAAATCTGAATGGAATATAAATTCAAATAGCCAAAACTAAATCCAAAATCAAACCAAAATCTAATTTATACCCTTTAAGCCAATTCCTTGAACTTGCTCAAATCCTATCCAAATCAAATCAAAACCCATAGATTTCTTCATGATTCAATCATTCCTTCAATCATCCCAAATATAAACATAAACTATAATTATCAAAACCAAATCCAAGCTAACCCAAATCAAACCCAAGTTGACCCATTTGAGTCAACACCTAACCTAACCCAATTTGATCAAAATGGTCAAATTGATCAACTTGACCATTTGACCTATGTGAACCCAAATGAGCCATAATCAAATCCAAAGCAAATTGAATCAAACTAATGACACCAATACATTCCAATTAGTCATGTGAACTTGACCCAACCCTTGGTTTGACCCAATTTGACCAATTGGTCAACTTGACCCAACCTAACTCAATTTGACCTAAATAGGTCAAATCAAGCCAAATCAATCCAAATAAACTCCAAACCATTTAAAAATTAAGCTAACCCACTTTTGACCCATCCCAAATCTGCTCAAATTAAGCATGTTTAGTCATTTCCTCCCTTGGCCACTTAACACCCAATCATAGGTCCACTTAGGCACCTTGGACCATGGTTGACCTGACCCAAAGGTGGTTAGGTTGGCTATGATTCATGAGGAGGTGAAATCACCTACCCATTCCCATTAGAGAATTTTAAACCACCAAGGACATCCACTACCTCCCTTGCAGCCACCTCCACACCCTTACCCAACCAAACTGAGCCACATCATCCACCCAAGGGCCTCCACAACCATCTAAAATGGCCAAACTAGCCATAGTTGTCCGATCCAAGGAATGAGGGGATATACTTTCGTCATTCTCACTCAAACTAAGACTCTCCCATTCGATTCAACCTTAGCAGCTTGAGAACTCCATCCCAAAGCTTCCTCTTGCATTTCCCGAGCTCCCCAAGTCCTCCACTCACAATTTTACAGAAAACTGAAATTGGGGAGGTCACCTTTGATTTTTGTTTGCTTAAATCTCCAACAAAGTGCAATTAATTTTGCAGACACCTTTCTTGGAGCTATACGAGTGAGAACGACTTTCACCCCTGAACATCGAAAGTAGAAGTTTGACCAAGATCGATCACCTATGCCTTGTGTATTGATCATCCAAGCAAACCACACCAAATCAAAGCTCGTGCAGCTCAACAGAGCTTCATTTTTACCAAATGAAGCTTTCTTAATCATTGGAACCACCGGTCATAAGCTCTGATGAGGTATGCCATTAAAATTGATCCTTGAATGAAAATATGTTGGTCTTTTGTGAAAGAAAGTTTGATGTCATGCGATTTCCATCATTGGATTTCTTTATTTTGCTTCCGTGAAGGTGTGGGATTAATTTCATCTCCATCTGAGCTCGGGTGAGCTCGGATCGAGCGACAATCGATGGACAATATCTGTCATTCACTACTTGGGAGGAGATAGATCACATACCGTCCATTCCATGTGATCAAAATGGACGGTCCTAATCTGATCACGGATTAGATCCTCTGATTTCCTCTCTAAATCTGCAGATCGAATCACGGTCGTCCGATCTTAGATCAGATGGCCCACAAAATTTAGCGAGTTTGCTGCCATCCGAGTCAGCCTTTGGATGTGACTACTTAAATAATGAATCTTGTCGCACCACGTAGAAAGCGCACCGCGTCAGCCGCCAAGTGGCCCAATGAGATAAAGGCTTTAAATAGGCTTAATTATTTATTTTTAATGCTGAAACTTTCTAAATTCATAACTAATCCTAGAAAAATCCAAAAAAAAAAATATAAACTTAGGCTCATTTAAAAGATATTTCAAAGTAGAATATAAGAAAATTATTATTAATTAATTTAGAACAATGATTTTGGCTTAATTAAAGTTTAATTTAAAATCTAATTAGCTTAATTTCTCCTTAATTAATCACACAATTAATCTCAAACTTTTTATGGATGTTTAGGGGGATGACCTCTACCTCCCCTATTTTCTAGGATTTTGTTGGTTGCTTAATTAGGAAAATCAATTAATTAAGCCTTAATTACTCTCTTAATTTAATTAGTGATAATTAGAATGAATAATGGTTTAATTAATTATTTAAGCCTAATTATCTTTGTTGAATAGTATGGGAGCTTAGTGATTGTAATTAAATATTTTTCCTAATTTATTTCCTAAGTTTTCTTCACTTTTTAGAATTTGATTAGTTAATGATTAATGAGATAATTAATTACTTAATTAATTAAGTAATTCCCAAGATAAAAAATCTAAGCTTAAATGATCAAATATGGGACTTGGGAATTGAGATCGAGACCTCTATCTTGATATCTTTCCTTAAGTCAATTTCATTTCATTAATTGAACATGCTTAACCAAATGGATTAAAGAGCTTGATTTAATCTAAAATTCACTTCACACTAAACAACCTTTAATTAATCTTGGGTAGCTCTTTGGGTGTTCAATAACCAAAGTGAGATGATGAAATTATGGTTAGCTCACATGTGTGAGAAAATCATAAAAGTAGTTAAGTGAGATCCCTTAAGCCTAATTAACTATTAATCATGAGCCAATTGCATTAGGCCCCTTTCATTTCTTAGGAGCATTGCAAATTTACTTTCCATTGGTTGCATATCATATTGGCTCATTATTAATTAGTTAATTAACCTAAGGTGATGTAGTTAAGGGTTAATTAATCCACTTAATTCATACCTTGAACTAATTAAAACATAAAATCAACCTAAATATTCTTCATTAAATCAAATTAACTAACACATGGGGAATGAGATTAGGATTAGCAAACCTCTTTCACATTTTCTAAATCAAGTCAAACTCAAAATGAAATGACATTAAAGAACTTTGGTTCATTTTAAATAGCCTTATTTAGTATGATTGTCTTTAGGAATTAATTGGAATGAATGAGATCATGTGCTTATGTTCCTTTATTTCTAATCATGTTACATGTTGTTTGCCATTTGTAATCATGCATTCATTCCTTTTGAAATTAACTAAAATGAAATAGTTTATTTTATGTCAAATTGCATGTGTTGATTTAAATTAAAAAATAGGTGTGACTATTATTACTATTAAATCAAAAGTTATTTTCAAAAGCATACAAATTAATTATAATATATGGAGTGGTGTTATATAATATTTATAAGTGTGCATGTGTTCATAATATAAGATATGTAATATGAAGCTCTCTTTCCTTACCTTATATGGATTTGCATGGGATTTACAAATGTATAGTTCATTTGAAAAAAACACAACATTTGTCTAAAATCCCATTCTCCATGCTAAGACTTAGAAGAATTTCATATCATATATGTAATTAACTTCTTGCATGACTTCTCATTCTTGTGGTTATTTTTGTACATTCATATGTATATAAGAAAATTAGTATATTAGTTTGGACATCTCGGGGCTACGAGACTTTAAGTAGCCCTAAGTAGGTCTTGTACCTTCCCAGGTAGAAACAATGGCATCTACTACTTAAAACTCTTATACATATGTATGTATGATATGATCAATGAATAAGAATCATAAATCAAATCAAATATTTGCATGGGTTTTCCTATTATTATGTTGCACATATGTATAATTATACATTGGCTTTAAGTAGCCATAAGTAGCTCTTATACTCTATGTAGAATAATGGCGATGTACTCACTTAAAACTTTCATATATATGGATGTGTACTTAGCTAATGAATGAGAACCCTCTTTTTTATTAAAATGATATGCATTCATACTTTATTTATTTGGTTGAGTTGATTAGCCATGTGATTTAAGGTTCTTTCCTTATGCTTCTGCATAAGAATCTTGATAGAGCTTTAAATTAATATGACAAAATCATTCAATCAAATGAAACATTAATTCCAAACACCTTTACTCACATTTATCATTTAAGTGTGCTAAGATGCAAATTGCATGTATAGTTCTGCTCAGGATTCAATCATATGCATGATACACATGATGGGAAGAAATGAATACACATGTGTTATGTGATAGTAATTCATTCTAATTAGTCTTAAAATACCTTTCTTATTGAATAAGGTCATTTAGAGTGAACCTAAACTTAGGTTTCTTAAAACATGAAATAAGCCATTCACTAAAGAGAACCAAGCTAATTAATTTGCCTTAGAAGTGACTTAAGGTAGGGATGAATGAGAGGTCTCCTCTCTCTCTTTCTCTTCATAACACTTAGTTATTTTGTATAGGTCAAATGAAACAAAAGAAGATATTAAGTAAAAATTATAAATTGATTAAATCACTTAAAGAGAAATCAACCCTTTATAAATTAAATCTTTCATACTTAGTGAAATTACAACTCTAAAACCTAGTTAGGACATACCACACAAGCCCTAATGCACACACATTAGATTAAGTCATCATTTCTAGCTTTTAGTTAGGATGGTGTATGGTTTGATGTATGTTTGGTTTTGTGATGTATTATTATAGAATAGATGTTAGGGTGTATATGCGTAGTCTGGATGTTAGGCCAATATTAACCTAATCATATTTTTCTGCAGGGGGTTGTGCTTAAGGGCGTAATAAAAATATAAATGCTTTCTATGGGTTGCTTATACTAAGCATAACCCAAATTAGGACAGTGGGCATGGTTACCCATGTGTGGTGCTAAGTCTATTCATATAACTGCTTGGGTTGTATGGTGTGTTTAGCTAACATTTGTTTTGCGTATAAGATTTACTTTCCTTCTTTTAATGTAATTTTGTATTAGGATTAGGATAAGTGTTATGGGGGATTAGGATGAGCATTAGTTATAAGACCAAGTCTTATATACCATGTGAAGCCTTTGGAGCAAGCACCTCCAAATAAAATCAAAAGAAGAAAGAAGAAAGAAACAAAGAATGAAGAATGAAGAATGAAAAATGTAGACCCCCATAGCATTTATCATTTGTAATTATAATTATCCTCTTATAATGGGTTGTATACAGGTAGAGCTTGGCTACCCATATTTCTTTTCGAGTTATATAGCTGTACCCAACCACACCGACCTCTTATTCTTTTGCGATAGCTTTATAAAATTATTTGATATTTTGTTTAGCTTGTGCATTAGAAAAAATGTCTCTTCATAGTTTATTTATTATTGATGATTGTTGTATGGCCTGGGTGTGATTAGGCTCTTAGGATAAAAATAAATTTTCTATCCCATAAATAACTCATAACTAAACTTTTAAAATAACTCATAATATCACATAAAAGCATAAGCATTAAATCAAGATAATAAAATATTTAGCAACCCCTTAGTTGGATGTTGTATGTTTAATATCATGCATATCATGTTGTTTCACTCTTATTAAGAAAGGGTTTCCATCTTTGCCAAATAGAAATATGCTTAACCTTTAAGAGCCTATGATGGAAGAACACCTCTTTCTCTTTTGATTTAGCCCATAATCAACTTCACCATGCATTTAGGCATATAAAAATCCTAAAGCATATGAAAATAAAGAGTCAAAAATAAATACAATTTGATAAAATTTGTATTAGACTAGGTCATTACTCATACCACTCATGCTCTAGTCTCTTAGGGAGTGGGTTTAAGGACTTTAGTTTTATTTTTAAATAATAACAACCTAGCCATCTTGCAAAATATAAGACTTACCTACATGGTTTTAAATCATGGAGGAGTTAGGTAGCCACTCCGGCATTATAAGTCACGATTGGTTTACTCTCTCTTGTGGAGGTAAATAATATACCCATCTTTTGCCTTAGATTTAGGTCATGCTTTGACCATCATTGAAGCTCCCTAAATTTAGGATCCAAGGTTGATGTTTTCCTTTGATCTACAAGCATATATTCTCACCTCTTAGGCATCTCCACAATCTTGTATTGTGAATTATAAGTCTTAGATTTCTAATAAAATTTCAACTCAAATATATACAACTCTCCTCAATTTTAAACATATAAAGCCTGAACCATAGGATAGTTTGGGATGCTCACTAGGTTTCTTAGTATCATGAGCATCCCATACTCATCTCCCTTTGGCTTCGATAATAAGTCTTTCCTTTCAATCTATCCCATTTGAACTTCCAAATATAACTAATTTATTGATAGTCATATCTTTTAATTTTTTGGAAACAACAATTACCAACTTTAATCAAGAGTATTCCTAAGGAACTCTCCTTCCTTATGTAATTAACTATGGGGGCTTGCCCCCATAAAGAACTTTAGAACCCGATTTAAATAAACCCTACTTTATTCATCCATGTAAAGTAGGAGAAAAAATCTCTAGTACATTCGAAGACCCATCATGCCTTAGGAGTCCTTATTTGGTGATTAGGTCCATCGTAGGGTAGTGATTTCTATCTTTTGAGATTGTGCACTATTCTTTGATGTCGATATCATACCCGATCACCTCAATAAGTATATCCTCAGATCTGTGTGGTGTCCCCCCTATATACACATACATACACATGAACCAATAATAAACACCACAGATTTTTCTTACAACTATGCTGGGGATGGTTCCTCTCTCCATCTCTAGTAGACAATTGTTATCTCCAAGCATCAATATTGGACTTATATTTCATATGAGTCCAAGACTGTCTTTCCTTCCATTGGCACTTAGCTTATTTCATTCTTAAGCAAAGTTAGCCAATATACTCTAGGTTTTAGGACCTCACTCCTTGTAGGTCTAGAACTATTGATTCCCAATGTGAAAAATAAAATTAACTCATGAAAGGAAATGACAAAAAAAAAAAAAAAAATGAAACCTCCTACCACTAGCTTGGTGAGGTGGGTTTATCTCTTAATGATTAAGAAAATTAATGCTTTTGTAGAGTCCCACTTTCCAAAAGCACCTTTCACAAAAATCATATAACCAAACCTCACCTAACAATCCCATGATTCTTACATGGAGGTTCTTTTCAAAATCAAGATCAAAATCATCATTTTAAAGGTACATTTTTGAAAATGACCATTTTCATTCAACATACTCAAAATTGTTGAAAGAGGAGTCTATTTTCAAATAAAATCATAGCATAAAAATAAAATTCCACTTAACATATTTCATATATGCTAAAGTTGGAGTTTCCATCTTTTCAAAGGCACATTTTTGAAAATGACCATATTCATTCAATATACTCAAAATTGTTGAATGAGGAGTCTATTTTCAAATAAAATCATAGTATAAAATTAAAATTTCACTTAACATATTTCAAATATGCTAAAGTTGGAGTTTTCATCTTTTCAAAAGCACATTTTTGAAAATGATCATATTCATTCAACATACTCAAAGTTATTGAATGAGGATTCCATTTTCAAATAAAATTATAGCATAAAATTGAAATTACACTTAACATATTTCATATATGCTAAAGTTGGAGTTTCCATCTTTTCAAAAGCACATTTTTAAAGATGATCATATTCATTCAACATACTCAAAATTATTGAATGAGGATTCCATTTTCAAATAAAATCATAGCATAAAATTAAAATTTGTCTCATCTCATGCAATCTTCTCTTTCATGGATGGGTCATTTGGCTACAACCAAATAAAGATGCCCCCCCGAGGATGAGAAAAATACTGCTTTTTGAACCTCGATCGGAATCTATTGTTATAAGGTCTTACATTTTAGCCTTAAAAATACTGGTGCTACATACCAATGGGCCATGACTCGGATATTCAATGAACTCATTCATCTTCAAATTGAATATTATGTTGATGATCTTGTAGTCAGAAGTAAAGAAAAGGAAGACAATCTCTCTGAATTGAGAGTAGTTTTGAACGGTTAAGGAAATTTAACCTTAAAATGAATCCCTTGAAGTGTGTATTCGGAGTAGCTTCAAGAAAGTTCCTTGGGTTTGTTGTCCGACACCATGGAATAGAAATCAAACGAGAAGATTAATGATATTAGAAATGCCACCTCTAAAGTCTAACACAATTACAAAAAAGATGCCATTTCAATAGGATGATAAGTTCCAACATGCCTTTGAAGATAGCACTACTCGATGATCTTCTTTTCTAGCATATCCCAAACCATTTCTATATATTGCTCATTCTCCTTGGTGCTTTGTTTAAACCAATAGAAAATACACTCACATTATCTTCATCTAATTCTTGCTAAGGACTACCTATTAAAACCTTTTAGCTTTTATTTACATCCCAAAAGCTCACTACATGCTTTCTCATAAAGTGAATCAAACTCTGGATCAATCCTGATATCTCATGACACTAGTTTCTTGACTTGGTCCATGATTCATATTGATATCATCATACCCTCTGAAAGGATAGTATATTTCTTAGCAACACCCACTTCTGATTCTTGCATGATGACCTCCCAATGAACAAATTATGAACTTAGGGACACTAGCATTCACCATTGAGAGATGTACTTTGACAATGCACTTCCTCAAAGAGAAGAACCACAATCTACTATCCAAAGGCAGGGTGGAAATAGTTCTCTAACTTTGGACCATGTGATGAGATTTATAAAATATAATCCAATCCATGCACCAACAACAAAGCTGAATATGAGCCTTTGATTGCCGATCTGGAGTTAGCCATTATACTATGCGTCCGGAGCATCAACATCTTTGGGGAATCTCAGTTAGTTATCAATCAAATTGCTGGGTCTTACAAAGTTCTTAAGCCTAAGCTTCATCATTACCATAAGTACACCATGGAGTTGTTGGCTAAATCCCAGAGGTTACCATCTACAAGATTCCTCGAGGAGAGAATGTAGTAGTAGATGCTTTAGCCAAGCTTGCCAATGAGTTGACATATCTGGAAGATGAGTCCATATTAATAAGGATCCAAAATAGATAAGTCTTATCCCTTATTGATGCTAAACTCATTCACCCTCTTGAAGGGGAGGTTCGTTGTCAGGGCGATGAGTTTCAACCATTCATGGATTACACATCAAAATACCTCAAGAGAAGTCATTAGCCCATCAGCTGAAATAGAGAGCCCTGTCATACGCTCTTATGGATGGCACCTTATAATGGCAATCCTTCGTTCATATATGGTTACATTATTTGGACATGCACGAAGTCCATAAGATCATGACCAAATCTGTTTATGTGGAGCGTATCAATCGGTCAAGATGAAAGCCAAGATCAACAGATATTACTAACCATTGATGATCATATCATGGGCGTGCTAGGAATTCCACCAATGTCAGGTGCACGGTGTGGTACAATACCAACCACCCAACATTCTACATCCAACATTGGCCTCATGGCCGTTTGAGTGTTAGGATACTGACATAATGGGTCTGATCGATCCTCCTTCTTCCAAGGGTCATTGGGTCATTCTAGCTGCCACCGACTACTTTTCCAAGTGGGTGGAGGCAATCCCACTTAGAGAGGTTACAACTCAACATGTGTTCCAATTTTCAGGAATCATGTCATATATAGGTTTATGCCTCATTATATCCATAATGGTCGCATTAAACAATATGTAACTTTAAAGTCACAACATAGATTAGATATTCATCATGCTAGAGGTAAATGGTTTTGCAGAAGCCTTCAATAAAACTCTCATCCAAATATTAAAGAAGACACTCGACGATAACAAAAGGCAATGGCATGAGTAATTAGTTGAAGGCTTGTGGGCTTACCGCACCACATAGAGTGCTCCAACTCAATCAACCCCTTTTTCCTTAGTGTATAGGTCTAAAGCAATTTACCATTAGAAGTATAACTCCCATCATTAAGAATAGCTATGGGTAGTATCATAACGGAGTAGAGTGCCAAGTTATGGTTAGAAGAGTTTGATGGTTTGGAGGAGACAGGCATGCCAAAATCTTGAGTTATACAAAGCTAAAATGATTCAAGCTCATAACAAGCTGGTCCGTCTTAGAGCTTTTCATGTTGGAGAGCTTGTTTTAATTCTAAGGAGACTAATTATTGCCCGTCGAAATATGGGAGGCAAGTTTGAACCCACTTGGGAAGGCCCTTTCTCCATAGAAAATGCCTACCAAGGAGGATCTTATCAGATTATAAATTATAAGAGAGCTATTATGCTTCCAATTTGAGCTATACCTAAAGAAATATTATCTATAAATCTTGTTTGAAAATATTTATCAATAAAATTTCTTTTCATTTTAAAATTTCATCTCTTCATATTTGGTTAGAAATATCTTTACTTGCGAATCCACTATGCTTGTTTAGGATAGTAAGAAAGTGCATCGCCTTTCATCAACATAAACACAAACTACACCTCTTTCAAATTGGATAGTGTAAGAAGAACTGAGAAATCCTATTTTGGTAGTACAACTAAGTTAGGTGTAAGAGAACCCAAACAACATCCTTTCTTGGTGGAGTCACAATTGCCCTTTGTGGCATCATTTCATCTATTCTTCGATGTGTTTATGATAGGTGTAAGAGAACCCATGAGACATCCTATTCTTTCTTTCACAGCACAAACACAGAAATACATATCTTTTGTCTTAGGCTATGTTGATGTGAGAGCAAGCCATGTGACACTCACTCATTAGCATCTAGGTGGTGACATCTACCTTGCTTTGTCACCCAGTGGTCCCATGAAAGATGTAAAATTCTTGCTATCTTTCACTTGATGCAAATTAATGAGCATCTTGTTAGTTTGGTAGGCCTTACTGCACAGCCAATAAGCTACCCCATGTTGACTATGTTTAAGAGGATGTAAGCCTACACGCTTTCTTCTTGGACTAGCCATCATATTCGAGGCTTAGGGTAAGTCCCCTAGTGGCTCCTTTCCTCTTGACTACTTCAAGACTGAGTTTAGTCCATACAGACTCCTCATTAGCTTGGTGATAGCCTGTCAGCCAAGACACTATCCATCATCCACTTTAGAGATGTAAGTCTACATGCCTTCCCTCTGGCGATTAGATACCAAGGATATGTTGGTTGGTGTTGGCTATCGACAGACCCAATGGGTATATACTCTTGCAGATGTGAGTCTCCATGCTTTCTCCTTGAGTTGGCCACCGAATACCTACATGCTTACTTTTATAAGGTTTTGGATAACACCTCTAGTGGCACCTCCCCTGTGGGCACTCTATTTGGATCATGTCCTTGAAGACACTAATGTTACTTTGGATTGATCCCCTTCCAGTAGCCACCCCTGATTGGAGAATTTATCTTGCGAATATACAAATTCTCCCTTGGTCCATAAGTCAGATAATAGATATAAGCTCTTCTCTGGTCCTTGTGGTGAAAAATTTCTATTTAAAGGGGGAGTCTTTCAAATCTGTCTGGTTGAAAAGAAAAATAATACCCTTTATAGAAATTCATATTTTTAAGATGCCACATAGATTTGCAGATGTACTTATTCAGGTGATCGAGTACATCATCAAGGAAATAGTGTACTATCTCGAAAGATAGAAGTCACTATCCTTTAATGGACCTAATCACCTCAATAAGGACTCCTAAGGATGATGGGTCTATGTACAGATTCTTCCCCTTTATATGGAAAAGTAAAGCAAGGTTTATTTTAAACTGGGTTTGTTAAGTTCCCTATAGGGGCAAGCCCCTATAGTTAATTACATCCTAGGGAATGAGGATTCCTTAGAGAAACTCTTGATTAAGGTAAATGATCATTGTCTCTGAAGATTTCAATAGGAAGGACTATCAATTGATTGGTTTATTTTTTGAAGATCAAATGGGATTGATCAGAAGAGGGATTTATTATCGCCAAATGAGAATGAGTATGAGATGCTCATGATGCTAGGAAACTTAGGCATCTCAAACTATCCTATAGTTGGGCTTTACATTTTTGAAATTGATTTAGTTTGTTTGAGTTGCATTTTTTATTTATTAGAAATTTAGGACTTAAGATTCATTAATACAATATTAATAAAATGCCTAAGAGGTGAGGAATTATGCTTATAACAAAGGAGAAGAATCTCACCAATCTAGGAGCTTTGGCTAGAAAGCACAACCTAAATCTAAGGTGAAAATGGGTAATTGCCTCACAGAGAGGACAAACCACCAACACTTGACTTTGGGGTGGCCGCCAACTAACTCCACCTATGATTTTAAATACATGTAGGCAAGTCTTTATGCTTATTCAAGATTGCTAGGCTGTTATTATTTAGAAAGAGACTAAGTCCTTAAACTCACCCCCTAAAGAGACTAGATCATGTAAAGGTATGCTTTAAATGACCTAAATCTAATGCAATTTAAATTCATTTTTATTTTTATTTTTGGACAATCATTTTAACTCAGGAAAATAGGATTCATATGCCTAATGCATGAGAAATGAGATTATGGGCCAAAATCAGTGAGAAGGGAGGAGGTAAGTTTCCACCACAGCTCTCAAAGGTCAAGCCAAGTTCTATGGAAAAGGTGGAAGCCCTCCAATCAAGAGTGAAATAAGATGCATTTGTGCATGATATTATAAAGAAATGCTCATCCAGCTAAGGGGTTGCTAATTCTTTTATCTTGATTTTAAACCTACGCTTTATGTGAGGTTATAAGTTGTTTAATTTTAATTTGAGTTGTTAGGTTGGGCAAAAGATTTATTTTTTCTTACATCTAGGCCATACATAAAGCAAGAAAGAAACTCAAAAAAGCATGCCACTTAATGCATAAGCTAAACAAATCAATAATCAATTTATAAAGCTAAGTGCAAATAGAATAAAAGGATGTTGTGGTCGGGCACCACTGCACAAACCAATAATAATCAAATGTGGGTAGCCGAGCTCTACTCTTATATAACCTAGATTACAAATAAATTAAATTATAATTAAGAAAGGAATTCATTGTTAAGGGGGTCTTCAAGCTTTAGTCTTCTTCCTTTCTTCTTTTGAATGGTTGGATGATAGATGCTCCAAGGCTTCACATGATGCATAAGATAGGATCTTATGACCAATGTTCATCCTAATCCCCCATAACAAATCATTCCAAAATCCTAATTATACAAATTTTATCATGAAAAGGAAAAGTGAAAATCTAACTAACACCTGCAAAATAAAGGTTAGCTAAAACAAACCGCAAAAATCCCAAGCATGTATATTGGACTTATCACCCCACACATGGGTGACTAAGTCCACCTAACATGGATTATGCTTAGGGTATAAAGCACCAGCAAAAGCATTTATATTTTTATTTATGATAGCCCCTTAAGCACAATCCCCTACAAAAGAATAGTTAGACTAAGAACGTCTACCATTCATTCTATGAGCATACACCCAACATCCGTCTAAAACATATATCACAAAATAAAATAAACATCAAACCATGCTAACCTAAGGCTAGAAATGGTGACTTAGGCTAATGTGTGTGCTTTGAAGGCTTATGTGGTATGCTTAGTTATGGCTTTAGGTTCAAATTTTCTAAGTGTGAAGAACATGTTCAACTTAGAGGAGGGTTTCATTTATGTTATTTAAGTGGTTTGGGTTGATTTTATTTCATGTTTTGGTTTGGTTTAAGTGAATCTTACAATTAATTACTAAGTTATGAAGAGAGGGAAAGAGAAGAATACTTCTCTTTCCTTCCCTAACCTAAGTAATTTCTAAAGTAGATTCACATTTTAGTTTCATTTAGGTGAATGTTTTGATTACATCTTTTAATTAATCTGAAGTTTAGATAAACTCTAAACAAACTTATTCAAAAAGAAAGGCATTTTAAGATTAAATAAAATGAATCAAAATTCACATAACATTATTTCATTTCTTTCCCAACATATATAACATGCATATGGATGGACCCTAAGCATATCTATACATGCAAATAAGAGTATTTAACATGCTTTATATGCATGCTAAGTAATCCAATTAAGAGAATTTAGAAGTTGAATATGCATGATTTTTCTTAAGTAGAAAAGGTTTTCCTTATCCAAAATTTCACATACACACATGAAAGTAAGAAAGGCATAAGTGAGTACAACACCATTGTTAACCAGAGGTGTAAGGTATAAAACCTACTTAGGGATACTTAAAGCTTCACAACCTCATGGTTTTCCAGAATAATATACCACTTTCCTTAAATACAAACATATGTATAAAAGAAATGAAATGAAAAAGGAGAATGCAAAAATTGTTTAATGGATTTAGTTTTGTTTATGCAATTTATGTATACAAGTATAGGTAACCCTTCTTAGGTGATAGCATAGGGATGAATAGGGTATGGAATTAAGTAAGTGTTGGGTTCTTTTCAAATGAACCCTACATCTTACCAACTCCTTTTCAAAACTATGCTAACATAAGAAAGAAAGGGAACCTATGCTAAGCATACCTTTATAATCTATCACATGCAAACTCATAATTAAGATATAAGTAGCATACTTTTAGATTTAGTATTTGATTCATATCTTTTGAAAATAATTTGGGTTTAGTAGTGATAATAGCCACTCATATTTTACTTTAGCTAACACATGCACTTTTGACATAAAGTAAATAATTTCATTTTAAAATTTGAAATTATGAAATGAAATCACATGGCATACAACTTAACATGTTAGGAAAGATCCAAAATAATGAAAGCATGTAAACAAACTCACTTTACTTAAATCCTAAAGACATTCTTATAGAATAAGAAAAATTTAGAATAAATCAAAGTGAACTCAAAGTAATTTTTGTTTATTTTGAATATTGATTTAATTTTAAAAAGGTGAGATGAGTTTTTTGTTCCTAACCCATTCCCACATGTGTTTTGTATTTTTGTTTAATTTTTTTAGGTAATTAGATCCATTTTTATGTGTTGATTAGGTTAAGGTATGAATTAAGTAAAATTAACCACCTACACCACCTTAGAAGAATTAACTAAATAATTATGAGCCAATAAGATGACATAAAATCTAAAAGTAATTTAAAATTGCAATGCACCTAATAATGAAAAGGACTAATGCAATTTGGCTCACAATTAAAAGTTAATTAAGCTAAGGGGTTTAGCTTAAGTAATTTCAAAATACCCTTTCACATATGTGAATTGGATTTTGATTTTAATTGAACTTAGGCTATTAAACACCTAAGCATCTACCCAAAGTAGATTAATTAAGTTCTAAAACTTTTTTTTGAAAATTGATTAAGGGAATAATTAATGAATTAACCCTTAATTAAAAGGAGATTAAGGAGAGAGGAAGGGGTTTAGGGAATAGCTTAGGGAAAATGCCCCAAAATTATTCCATGAACTCCTACTTATTGGATCTGACCTTAATCAACCATAATAATAGGGTAAATCCACTAATCATACCCTAATTATGCTTAATTACATGAGAAGGGTAATTAAAGAAACCATATACAATTACTCTATTCAATAATAAATCCAAGAAAATTAGGGAGGTGAGGTCATCCCTAATACTTACCTAAGAAAAATTTGAGGCTAATCAAGAGTAATTAGCAAAATACAATTTCCAATAAAACCCAAATTTAGAGAAAATCATAATTCAAAACTCATCAAAATTAATTTTAAAATGTTCTATACTTAATAACCTATATATAGATTTTATTTCATATTTTTTTTCTGATGAAGAGTTATGCATCTTTGAAGATCCATGGATTAATTAAAAATTAATTAAGCATTTTTATTTAACCCTAAGTAATCTTTAGCTCATGGCGTGTTGCGTGGCGGCGGCGGCAGCACGCTTTACATGTGTCGTACCGTGAGGGGGTAACTTAAATGTCACATCCCAAATGGCGGTGGAGGTGCACACGCTTAAATTCTCTACCATTTGATCAAAGATTGGATAGTTAATGATTCCCCAGTGATTTATAAAGGATAAACAAATAACTAAACGTGTTAAATAATCTCAACCATCCATCTAAAATGCGAATGGATGGCTAAGATGAGCGAAGTTCTTCCCCTTGATTAACAAAGATCATCCATGATCAAGGGGAAGATCCAAGCTCAATCTAGCATGTAATCAAACCAAAATCAACCCACACCATCTAGAGATAGAGAGCGACAAATCTAGTGGTCAAAATTCGATGAGGTAAAAATTTCTTTCACAAAGCTCCACACCACATTGTGTTTAGTGATTGAAAATCCATACCTCACGGTGATCATGCTCGAGATCGATGGTAGGTTCGGTGAGCAAGCCTGTTGAAATTCCAGGGAGGTTGAGTGGATTTCTTGGAGCAACACCACTTGAAGATCCTTATGATTTGATTGAATTGATCCTCTTCTTTGTGGAACTCAATAAAAGCTTGGTGCACTGATTGAGCTCTCAAAAGTGTGCAAGAGTAATTGGAAGGAGATCAAATGGAGAAAGTTGTTGCTAATGGATTGAGCTCCCCATTTTTTTCCTGAAAAAAGAAATGGAGATTCAATCCTCTCTAAGCTTGAGGCTGCTCTCTAATGGTTTCTGTTCCTTAGCTTCAATGTGAGGGTGATTAAAATAAGTGAATTAGGGGGAGTATATCTCCCTCTTGAAGGATCGGACAACCGACAATGCTCTTGCCATTTCAATTCAAATGATGAGATTGGGAGGGCTATTTTATGTGTTTTAAGTGTGCACATGGTCGGTTTGATCCAAGGAATGGATTTCCAACCTCCCATGTGCCTTAATTTGAGCTTAGGAGGGAGTTTAAAAAAAAATTCAATTTTAAGCAAGGGATTGGGTTTGGGTCTAGGGACCAAATGGGCTAACCCAAACCCATTAGGTTGGGTGCACCACTCATCACTAAGTCCCCTTGAGCTTTTAGGAAAGCCTCAAGTGATTGTGAAGAGGGTATGACCAAATTACCCATATTTTAGGCCAAAATTTGTTCTATGGCCTAGGGGTACGATGATCATTTTATTATTTTTCCACTTTGGACATGTTGGGTATGTGGAGAAACTAGGTTTGTCCAAGTTTGATTGGATTTGGAATCCATTTGATAGGGTTTGACTCATGTTGATCCATTTAGGTCAAAATGGGTCAACTTGGGTCAAGTTGACCAATAGGTCAAATTGGGTCAAACCAAGGGTTGGGTCAAGTTCATATGACCATTTGAAATGTTTTGGTGCCTTTGGTTTGGTTCAATTTGGTATATATTTGGTTTTGGCTCATATGACTTCATTTAGGTCAAATGGGTCAAGTTGACCCATTTGACCCATTTGACCTATTTGGGGTAGGTCAAGGGTAGGTTTAGGTTAGGTTAGTCATATGGAGTGGTATCTTTGTTTCAATCAATTTTGGTTAAGTTCAATTTTGGCTCAACATGACCCCTTTAGGTCATGTTGGGTCTAAGGTCAATTGGGCTAGGTTGGGTCTAGTTGGCCAATTGAGGCTTTGGTCAAGTTCAACAAGTGATTTGGAATGGACTTGACCCATTGGTTTGGATCAATTTGGCTTAGATCAAGTTTGACATTTTGACCCTTTAGGTCAAAATGGGTCAACTTGGGTTAAGTGGGCTAATTGGTTAGGCTCAAATGTTGGCTTGGTCAAGTTCAAACATAGGTCATGAGTGAACTTAGATCAAATGTTTCAATCAATTTGGCATATGGTGGAATTTGGCTTAAGGTTTCATTTTGGGTTAAGTTTTGACTTGGTTAACCCTTAGGTTGGACTTGGTTTGACCCAATTTGATTAATTGATCATCCCATAATGATTGTTGATCATGATGAGAGGATATATGAGTTTGGTTCAATCCAATTTGGTTAGGATCAAAATTTGCTCATAAAGTACTTTAGTCACTTTGGGTCAAGTGAGCCTAAGTGGGTCAAATGGCTTGGTCAAAGCTTGATTTGAAGTTGGTTGATCTTGTATATGGACTCATGATTGAAATATAAATCCATTTACAAGTGATTTGATGTCAAATGGGTTTTGATCCATTTGAAAATTTCATATTCAAAGGAAGAATATGAAGAGGTTTTAGGTTTGATTTTGGACTTAGGTTTTGATTGTTTGATTGACGTTTAGATTTTTATTTGAGCTCATGATTGTAGGGTTGATTGAACCATGGGAGAAAATCAAGTTTGGCTTGATTTGATAATGATTTGGCTAAGTTCAAGGTTTTGACTTAAAAGGCTTATATTTGATTTTGAGTTGATTTGAGTTTGATTTTTGGAATTGGTTTTGATTGTTTGAATATATATTTCATTTATATATATGAATATAAATGAGAATATAAATGGATCATGAGAAAATTTCAAGAATTTGAAGTGGTTTAATCATGATTTAGGCTAAATCCATTAAAAGGGAGTTTAAAAGATTTAAGGAAATCTTTAAATTGAAATTTAATTTTTTTGAATTGGATTGGACTGATTTATATTTATATTTCATTTATATATGAGAATATAAATGAGAATAAAAATAAGTTTTGAGAAAATCCCATAATTTTGAATAGGTTTGATCATTATTTAAGTTAAATCCATTAAAAGGGAATTTAAAGGATTTAAAGAAATTTTTAAAGATTTTAAATTTGGAATTTAATTTTTGGATTGGATTTCATTGATTTATATTTATATTTCATTTTTATATGAGAATATAAATAAGTTTTGAGAAAATTCCAAAGGTTTGAATAGGTTTGATCAAGATTTGGGCTAAGTCCATTAATGGAATTTAAAGGATTTAAGGGAATTTCATGAATTGATTTTGAATTTTGAATTTGGTTTAATGGGTTTGAATTTATATTTCATTTATATATGTGAATATAAATTAGAATATAAATGAGGTATGAGAAAATCTCAAAGATTTGATTTAGTTTTGATTGCTTTAGGTTAAGTCCTTAAGGGAGGTTTAAGGACTTAGGCAAAATTTGGACTTAAGAATTTTTGATGGATTTTGATCATGGGTTTCGATCATAAATTTCAATCATGGATTTCAATCAAGGAATTGATTTGAGTTTGGGGAAAATCAAATATAATTGATTTGGAGTTTGACTTGATGTAAGGGAAGTGAGGAGTGGTTCAAACTAAGGGTAGGCAAGTTTCCTAACACCCCTAAGGCATGACCGATTCCTATGGCTAAACCTTCAAAGTCTTCTAGGGCTAGGGGATGTCCACTAATCAAAATGTGTCCTAAGACTAAGGAACTCTTAAAGTCTACGAGGAATCCTATGTCTAAGATGGAGGTGTTGAGAGCTCATTCTAAAAATGAGGTCAACATTCTCTCTCACACCAACAGGATCCACACAAACATATAACAAAACTAATCTATATATTTGCTTTTGGATTAGGTGCAAAACCTCCAATGGTACCTTTTCCCAATCATCCTATCTTTTGTTAGCAAAAACTTAAGATAAGAATGGCCCTTTAGGTGAGATAAGTCCCATACACTCTCTTGGTAGTTTAGAGGTTATTACTTGTTTTGCCAACAAGTCACATTATCCTTGCTTTGGAAGATATAAGTATATCATGTATTCTTTCCATACAACCATTGCACACTGCGCAGCCTTAGGTCGGGTTGATTTGTGCTATCGATCACCCCAGTGGTTCCTTGTTTAGAAAGTTGTAAGTCTAAACGCTTTCTTCCTAACTTGACCATTGCACAAGGCACCCCTTTGGTTGGTTAGCTCTACCCCACGGCCGATAGACTATCCCTTTGGATTTATAAATCTAAGAAAGGTTTAGGCTGACATTTGCTCCTTCTTAGTATTTCCATCTGGTCCATCCCAAATTAAATTAATTCTGACTATTCTTGAGTCGATATGAGTCCACAGTGGCATTCGCTTAAATAGCCACCTTAGGTGGGGTTTGATTTGTTGTGCTATCAATGATCACCTCGGTGGTTCCTTGCTTGGGAAGTTATAAGTCTCTTTCTCCCGACTTGACCATTTACAAAGGCACCTTAGGTTGGATAGTCCTACCTGATGGTTGGTAGACTATCCCTTTGGATTTGTAAATGTGAGATAGGTCTAGGCTGATATTAGCCCCTTCTTAGTAGATCCATTGCACACCAGGGTCCATCTCATCAAATCACCATCTTCCCTCTAGTGGAGCCCGAATCAAATCCATCCACTCTTATCCCTAATGGATAATCTAAACCTGCTTCCCTAGTGGCAAGTTCATCCACCTTATCGCCATCGGATCTGAACTCATATCTCCAGTAGATGTGCCCTCAAAGCGATCTTATCCTCTTCCCATGGAGCCCCAAATCATAAATCAACAAATTAAATCAAATTCTCATCCCTAGTTGATGCCCCCCAAATGACTCAAATCAGATTTCTCCCTAGTGGAGCCTTAAATCATAATTAGATCAAATTTCTCCCCAGTGAGGTGCAAACCAAATCAAACCTCTATCCCTAGTGGATAACTTACACCTGCTTTCCAAGTGGAAGGTTCATGCACTCATCCCCAACGGATCTTTTCTCCCCAAATCATATCAAACGAACTCAAATTCTTATCATCTCCATGGATAATATGAATCTACTTCCATAGTGGAAGGTTCTCATACTTGATCCCTCACTAGATTCTTCCTTCCTCTCTTATGCCTTTGGCATGAGTTGAGTTGCACTGCACTAAGATCTTGATTCCATCTACATCTCAGGTTTAGGAGTAGATTATTTTTGTTAGCACTTACGATCCTTTGGACATTGTTGATCATCTTGTCGCGCACAATCGAGTACACCCTCACTTCCTTTTTCACTCACTTTGGAGTGAAAATCTCAAGTCTTATCATCTTCTTCTAGGATTTGAAAAGTTAGCAGAGAATAGGTTATACCTTAGGGATCTAGGAAGACTTGCCTATCCTATAGACTTGAACCCAATCCTTGCTTCCCTTCTTAAACCAAACCTCAAATTCAAATTCAAGTCCAAATTATAAATCAATTCCAAATCAAATGATTGAATTTAAATTCCAAAATCTTTCCTAAGCACTTTGATTTTATCTTATGGACTTAGCTTTAACCAAATTCGAATCAACCGCAAACTCAAGTGATTTTCTCATGAATCATTTATATCTCCATTTATATTCCCAAATAGAAATGGAATATAAATTCAAATAGCCAAAACTAAATCCAAAATCAAACCAAAATCCAATTTATACCCTTTTAAGCCAATTCCTTGAACTTAGTCAAATCCTATCCAAATCAAATCAAAACCCATGGATTTCTTCTTGATTTAATCATTCCTTCAATCATTGTCCCAAATATAAATATAAACTATAATTATCAAATCAAATCCAAGCAAACCCAAATCAAACCCAAGTTAGCCCTTTTTGACTTGAAATTGTCATATGAACCAAAATCCATTTGGCTTCAAATCACCTACAATTGGATTTATATTTCTATCTCAAACCCATTTATCAATATAACTAAACTTGAATCAAGCCAATTAACCCATGTAGGTCCAGTTGACCTAAAGTGACCTAAAAGACTTTTTGAGCCAAGTTCTAATTCAACCCAAATTGGATTAAACTAAGCCCATCCAAATCCTATGCCATGATCAACAATCAACTTAGGTTAATCAATTATCTTAAGTTGGGTCAAACCAAGTCAACCTAGACTGTTGACCAAGTCAACCCTTAACCCAAATGAAACCTAAACTTGCCAAAACACACCATATGCCAAATTGACTGAAACCTTTGATTCAAACTAATTCCTAACCAATGATTGAACATGACCAAACCCTCAATTGAGCCAAACCAAGTCTAATTGGCCATTTGACCCAATTTGACCCAATTTGGCCTAAAAAGCTAAAATAGGTCAAATCACAATCCAACTCAAATTGATTGCAACCAATTGCTCAAGCTCATTCCAAATCACTTATTGAACTTGACCAAAGCCATGATTGAGCCCAATTTGACCAATTGGTCAACTTGACCCAACTTAGCCCAAATTGACCTAAAGGGTCAAATTAGCCAAAATCAAATTAATTCAAATTAAACCAAATTAAAGCCTACAATCATTTTGAATTAGCCAATTGAACTTGACTCAACACCTAACATAATCCAATTTGGTCAAATTGATCAACTTGACTCATTTGATCTATATGAACCCAAATGAGCCATAATCAAATCCAAAGCAAATTAAATCAAACTAATGACACCAATACACTCCAATTGGACATGTGAACTTGGCCCAAACCTTAGTTTTACCTAATTTAACTAATTGGTCAACTTGACCCAACCTAACCTAATTTGATCTAAATAGGTCAAATCAAGCAAATCAAATAAAATAAACTCTAAACCACTAGAAAATTGGGCTAACCCACTTTTGACACATCCGAAATCTGTCCAAATCAAACCCATAGCCAAATGACCACTTTGCTCTTGGGCTTAGGACATCCCATGAGATAAGACACATGCATATTTGGTCATTTCCTCTCCTTGGCCACTTGACACCCAATCATAGGTCCACTTAGGCACCTAGGACCATGGCGCCCCAAAGGTGGTTGGGTTGGCCATGACTCATGGGATGGTGAAATCACCTCCTCATTCCCATTGAAGTATTTCAAACCACCAAGGACATCCACACCTCCCTTGGCAACCACCTCCACACCCTTACCCAACCAAATCGAGCCACATCATCCACCCAAGGACCTCCACAACCCTCTGAAATGGCCAAATGATCAAGAAAAATCCAAACTAACCATAATCATCTGATCCAAGGAATGAGGGGGTATACCCCCTCATTCTCACTCAAACTAAGACTGTCCCATTTGATTCAACCCTAGCCAAAGAACTCCATCCCAGAGCTTCCTCTTGCATTTCCCGAACTTCCCAAATCCTCCACTCTTAGTTTTACGAAAAATTGAAATAGGGGAGGTCGCCTCTGATTGCCATTGGCTCAAACCTCCACCAAAGTCCAATTAACTTTGCACACACCTTCCTTGGAGCTAGAAGAGCGAGAAATCATTTCATTTCCCCAAAAGTAGGAGTTCGATGACCTCACACCTCGTGTGTGGTGGTCAAGTAAACCACCAAATCAAAGCTCATGCAGCTTAACAACGCTTCATTTCTACCAAACGAAGCCTCCTCAATCATTGAAACCACTAGTCATAAGCTCTAGTGAGGTATTCCATTAAAATCAATCCTTGAATGAAAATAAGTTGGTCTTTTGTGAAAGAAAGTTCTATGTCGTGCGATTTCCACCGTTGGATTTCTTTATTATGCTTCCCTAAAGGTGTGGGATTGATTTCATCTCCATTTAAGCTCGGGTGAGCTCGGATCGATCGATAAGAGATGGGAAATATCTATCATTCGCCTCTCAAGAGATAGATCACAGACCGTCCATTCCACGTGATACAAAATGGACAGTCCTAATTTGATCACGCATTTGATCCTCTGATTTCCCCTCTAAACTGCAGATCGAATTGTAGCCGTTTGATCTTAGATCGGATGGTCCACAAAGTTAGCGCATCGTCCACCATCTGAGTTAGCCTTTGGATGTCATTACATAAATAGCAAATTTTGTCGCGCAATGTGGAAAGCGCACTACGTCAGCCACCACATGACCCGACGGGATTAAGGCTTTAAATAGGCTTAATTAATTTATTTTTAATGTTGAAACTTCCTAAATTCATAACTAATTCTAGAAAAATCTAAAAACTATAAACTTAGGCTAATTTTAAAGAAATTTCAAAGTAGAATATAGGAAAATTATTATTAATTAATTTATAATAGTGATTTTGGCTTAATTAAGGTTTAATTAAAAATATAATTGGGTTAATTACTGCTTAATTAATCACCCAATTAATCTCAAACTTTCTGGGGATGTTTAGGGGGATGACCTGTGCCTCTCCTATTTTTTTGGTATTTTGTTGGTTGTTTAATTAAGAAAATCAATTGATTAAGACTTAATTACTCTCTTAATTTAATTAGTGATAATTAGTGAATGAATAATAGTTTAATTAATTATTTAAGCCTAATTACCTCTATTGAATAGTAAGTGAGCTTAGTGAATATGATTGGGATATTTTTCTTAATTCATTTCCTAAGTTTTCACTTTTTAGAATTTGATTAGTTAATGATTAATGAGGTAATTAATTGCTTAATTAATTAAGTAATCCCCAAGATAAAAATCATAGCTTAAATGATCAAATATAAGACTTGGGGATTGAGATCAAGACCTCTTTCTTGATCTTTTTCCTTAAGTCAATTTCATTTCATTAATTGAACATGCTTAATCAAATGGATTAAAGAGCTTGATTAACTCAATCTAAAATTCACTTCACACCTAAACAACTTTTAATTAATCTTGGGTAGCTCTTTGGGTGTTCAATAACCCAAAGTGAGAGATGATGAAATTATGGCTAGCTCACATGTGTGAGAAAACCATAAAAGTAGTTAAGTGAGATCCCTTAAGCCTAATTAACTATTAAACACGAGCCAATTGCATTAGGCCCCTTTCATTTCTTATGATCATAGCAAATTTACTTTCCATGTGGTTGCATATCATATTGGCTCATTATTAATTAGTTAATTAACTTAAGGTGATGTAGGTAAGGGTTAATTAATTCACTTAATTCATACCTTAACCTAATTAAAACATAAAATCAAATTAAATATTCTTCATTAAACCGAATTAACTCACACATGGGGAATGGGATTAGGATTAGCAAACCTCTTTCTCATTTCCTAAATCAAGTCAAACTCAAAATGAATGACATTAAAGAACTTTGGTTCATTTTAAATAGCCTTATTTAGTATGATTTTCTTTAAGAATTAATTGGAATGAATGAGATCATGTGCTTATGTTCCTTTATTTCTTTCCAATCATGTTAAATGTTGTTTGCCATTTATAATCATGCATTCATTCCTTTTGAAATTAACTAAAATGAAATAGTTTCTTTTATGTCAAATTGCATGTGTTGATTTAAAATTTAAAAAATAGATGTGGGTACTATTACTATTAAATCAAAAGTTATTTTCAAAAGTCTATAAATCAATTATAATATATGGAGATGTTAATTATAAATATCTATAAGTGCATGTGTTCATAATCTAAGATATGTATATGAAGCTCTCTTTCCTTACCTTATATGGATTTTATGGATTTATAAATGTATAGTTCATTTGAAAAGAACACAACATTTGTCTAAATCCATTCCCATGTATCTCCATGCTAGGACTTAGGAAGAATTTCATATCATTTATGTAAATGACTTCTTGCATGACTTCTCATTCTTATGGTTCTTTTTATACATTCATATGTATATAAGAAAAGTAGTATATTAGTCTGGCCATCCCAGGGCTATGAGGCTTTAAGTAGTCCTAAGTAGGTGTATACCTTAGTGTGTGAACAATAATGGCATACTAAAACTCTTATACATATGTATATATGATATGACCAATGAATAAGAATCATAAATCAAAGAAATCAAATATAATTTTTACATGGGTTTTCCTATTCTTATAGTTGCCTATACATCTATATGTATATAAGAAAAGTGGTATATTAGTCTGGACATCTCGGAGCTGCGAGGATTTAAGTAGCCCTAAGTAAGTCTTGTACCTTACGCTCTTGGTGAAGAACAATGGTGAAGTACTCACTTAAAACATTCATATATATGGATGTATACTTAGCTAATGAATGAGAACTCTCTCTTTTATATTAAAAAGATATGCATTCATACTTTATTTATTTGGTTGAGTTGATTAGTCATGTGATTTAATGTTCTTTCCTTATGCTTATGCATAAGAATCTAGATAGAGCTTTAAATTAATATGACAAAATTGTTCAATCAAATGACATTAATTCCAAACACCTTTACTCACATTCATCATTTAAGTGTACTAAGACACAAATTTTATGTATAGCTATGCTTAGGATTTAATCATATGCATGATACACATGATGAAAAGAAATGAATACACATGTGTTATGTGATAGTAATTCATTCTAATTAGTCTTAAAATGCCTTTCTTATTGGATAAGGTCATTTAGAGTGAACCTAAACTTAGGGTTTCTTAAAACATGAAATAAGCCATTCACTTAAGAGAACCAAGCTAATTAATTTACCTTAGAAGAAACTTAAGGTAGGAATGAATGAGAAGTCTCCTCTCTTTCTTTCTCTTCATAACACTTAGTTATTTTGTGTAGGTCAAATGAAACAAAAGAAGATATTAAGTAAAAATTACAAATTGATTAAATCACTTAAAGAGAAATCAACCCTTTATAAATTAAATCTTTCACATTTAGCAAAATTATAACTCTAAATCCTAGTTAGGACATACCACACAAGCCTTAATGCACACACATTAGATTAAGTCACTATTTATAGCTTTATGTTAGGACAATGTGTGGTTTGATGTATGTTTGGTTTTATGATGTATTGTTGTAGACTGGATGTTAGGGTGTATATGTGTAGTCTGGATGTTAGGCGATATTAGCCTAATCATATTTTTTTGTAGGGGTTGTGCTTAAGGGGCTGCTGTAATAAAAAAAATGTAAATGCTTTCACTATGCAGGTTGCTTATACCCTAAGCATAACCCAAATTAGGACAGGTGGGCTTGGTTACTCATGTGAGGCTTGCTAAGTCCAGATTATTCATATAACTGCTTGAGTTGTATGTTGTGTTTAGCTAATATTTATTGTTTTGCAGGTGTAGCTAGATTTACTTTTCTTCTTTTAATGTAATTTTGTATTAGGATTATGATAAATGTTATGGGGGATTAGGATGAGCATTGGTTATAAGACCAAGTCTTATGTACCATGTAAAGCCTTTGAAGCAAGCACCTCCAAATTAAATCAAAAGAAGAAATAAGAAAGAAATAAGGAATGAAGAATGAAGAATGAAAAATGAAGACCCCATAGCATTTATCATTTGTAATTATAATTATCCTTTAATTTGAGTTGTATAAGGGTAGAGCTCGGCTACCCACATTTCTTTTCTAGTTATACGGTGGTACCTAACAACACTGGCCTCTTATTTTTTTGTGATAGCTTTATAAAATTGTTTGATATTTTGTTTAGCTTGTGCATTAGAAATGGCATGTCTCTTCATAGTTTATTTATGATTAATGATTGTTGTATGGGTTGGGTGCGATTATGCTCTTAGGATAAAAATAAATTTTCTACCCCGTAAATAACTCATAACTAAACTTTTAAAATAACTCATAACCTCACATAAAAGTCTAGGAATTAAATCAAGATAATAAAATATTTAGCAACCCCTTAGCTAGATGTTGTATATTTAATATCATGCACATCATATCATTTTACTGTTAATAAGAGAGGGCTTCCATCTTTGCCAAATATAAATGGGCTTAACCTTTAAGAGCCTATGATGGAAGAACACCTCTTTCTCTTTTGATTTAGCCCATAATCAACTTTACCATGCATTTAAGTATATAAAAATCCTACAGCCTGTGTCAAAATAGAGAGTCAAAAATAAATAAAATTTGATAAAATTTGTATTAGACTAGGTCATTACTCATTCCACTCATGCTCTAGTCTCTTAGGGAGTGAGTTTTAGGACTTTAGTTTTATTTCTAAATAATAACAACCCAACCATCTTGCAAAACATATGACTTTCCTACATGGTTTTAAATCATAGGAGTTAGTCGCCACTCGAGGCGATTATAAGTCCTGTAGTCGGGTGGTTTACTCTCTCTTATGAAGGTAAATAATATACCCATCTTTCACCTTAGATTTAGGTTATGTTTTGGCCATCACTGAAGCTCGCTAGATTTAGGATCGAGGTTGATATTTCCTTAGGGGCTACAAGCATAAATCCTCACCTCTTAGGCATCTCCACAATCTTGTATTATGGAATTTTAAGTCCTAGATTTGTAATAAAATTTCAACTCAAATATATATAACTCTCCTCAATTTCAAACACATAAAGCCCAACCATAAGATAGTATTGGATGCTCACTATATTTCCTAGTATCATGAGCATCCCCTACTCATCTCCTTTTGACTTTGATAATAAGTCTTTCCTTTCGATCTATCCCATTTAAACTTCCAAATATAACTAATTTATTGATAGTCATATTTTTTAATTGTTTAGAGATAATAATTGCCTACTTTAATCGAGAGTATTCCTAAGGAACTCACCTTCCTTAGGATGTAATTAACTATGAGGCTTGCATATGGAACTTTAGAACCCAGTTTAAATAAACCCCTTTATTCATCCATGTAAAGTAGGGAAAAATCTCTAGTACATTGAAGATCCATCATGCCTTAGAGTCCTTATTAGGTGATTAGTCCATCAGGGTAGTGATTTCTATCTTTTGAGAGATGTACTATTTTTGATGTCATACTCGATCACCTCAATAAGTACATCCTCAAATCTACGTGGTGTCCCCCCATATATACACACATCTACATGAACCATAAATAAACACAACAGTCCTTTAGGAAGATTGCAATTTTATTTTCTCACATGTTCATATAATTTATGGAACATGAATAAATGATTAGTCAAATTAAAGAGCATAAGAAAGGGTAATTAAGTGATTTGATTAATGATCCAACTTAATTAATGCATAAAATATGTCTAATTACCTTTCCTTAAATCGATTATGATTACCAACTTAGGAATGAGATTAAAAATAACAAATGAAAATCTCTCTTCTTTAAGTTCAATCTAAATCCAAAATAAATTAATAAGAAGCTTTTGTTTTCTTTAAAAGGTCTTATTTAATGTGATTTTTAAAAATTAGAATGAATCATGTGTTTATGTTTAACTATTCTTGTCCAATCACTTTAAATGTTGTATGTCATGTGACCTCATGCATTCATCTTTTCAAATCTAAATGAATCAAATGAAATTTATTTATGTAAACTTACATGTGTTGGCTTAAATTAATATATGTGTGGCTATTATCAATAAAAAATCCAAATTTGTTTTTGAATAATTATAAATTGATAATAACATTTAAAGTGATAATAGTTATAAATATATAGGGTTTGCACGTGCTTATAGCTAAAGTATGTGAATGAAAAGCTCTCTTTCTTATAATTCATATATATATATATATATATATATATATATATATATACATATATTTGAATAATATTAAGTATATAGTCTGGACATCCCAGGAATACAAGGCTTTAAGTTGCCACAAAGAGGTTATTGCTTACCTCACTTAACAAGAACACACTTATTTAACTTCATCCTATGTATTTTGGTAGAATTTGATCTTAACTCATATGCATAAATAATTTAATTAAATAAAATACAATCTTTGCATGATTTTCATTCCTCTAATTATGAATACATTTATATGTATATAAGATATCAAGTATATAGTTTGGACACAAATCACTTTAAGTAGGAGGTCATTTTATTACCTCACTTTTTTGATTTAATAATGACATGTGCTTGCTTATATCTTTTATACATGTGTATGTGCATATGATTAAGCGATAAAAATCCTCCTTTCTATTAAAAATACATGTATTCATAGTTACTTAAGTCATTGAAATGTATAACATGTGATTGCAAAGCTTTCTTCCTATGTTCATGTATAAATCTACATGCGAATGATAATAAGTATATATGACATCAAATACATTTAAGTATCCCAAGGTCATTTGATTAATGCACTTCCCTAGTTAACAAAAGAACTTATTAAATTTCATTCATATATTATTTTTGTATTAGAATTTGGATAGAGCTTTAATGTACATGTATAAATAATTTAGTCAAACAAAATATAATTTCCAAATATAAGCATTCATTCATGATTATTTAAGTATTCTAAAATATATTGTATGTATAGGTATGCTAACTGTTAAATCACATGCATGCTATGGGTAATCGAAACGAATGTTTCAACATTTTCTATGTGATATTAATTCAATTACATTAATCTTAAGATGTCTTTCATATTGAATAGGGTTCTTTAAGGTTAACTTAAATTTAAGATTAATAAAAAATATTTAATAAGCTATTCACCAAAAAGAGCTAAACCAAATTAATGTGCTTTAGAAAGTTGCTTAAGGTAGGGATGAAAGAGGGTAACCCTCTTTCTTCTCTTTATAATACTTAGAGGCTAAGTGTAAATCAAATGAAATAAAATAAAATATAAATTAGAAATCACAAATCAATTAAATCACTTGAAATGAAACTAACCTTTATGGTTAAATTCAACATTTGTAATTTAGAGAATTATAAATATGCGTTACATACCACCAAACTTAAACACATTAGAACTAAGCCATTCTAGTTCTATTGGACTATGTATGTATCATGTTATGTTTATTTTATGATGTAATATATTTAGATGTTAGGGTGTGAATATGGATGTTAGCCATTGTTGATATTTTCTATAATTGTGCATAAGAGGCCATTTAAAATATACATAAATGTTCTCTTTGTTATATCTAAAGTAATCATGTTAGGACATGTGGCTTAGTTACCTATATACAAGGTGCTAAATACAAATTATAAAATATATATGCTTTGGATTGTATGTATGTTTAACTAACCTCTATTTTGCAAATATAGTTAGATTTATTTTTTCAAGAATGCAATTTTATAATAGGAATTAGGATTAGTGATGTGGGATTAGGATGAGCAGTGGCTAGAAGGTTTAGTCCTTGGTTTCCCTGTGATGCCTTGGAGCAAATCAAATCAAAAGAAAGAAGGAAGAAAGAAGAAAGATGGAGGATGAAGACACATATACATGTATTCAATTTTAATTGTAATATTATTTTATAATTTTGGGTTGTATAATATAGCTACCCATATTTCTCTTTCATTAATGTACAATAGTTCTCATGACGGTTATTCATTCTTAGTTATAAAAATGATTATTGTTATGTTTAGATTGTGCATTAGGATGACATCTTTTTCATAGTTTCTTTATAATTGATGTTCTAATGTGTCGTGAATGCAGTAGGTTCTTAGGATAAAATTAATTTTTGTACCCAACTAACAACTCATAACTAAGCTCTAAATAACTTGCAACCTCATTTTAAAGGCTAGGTTGTAATCATCTTAAAATTACTCATATTAGATAAGCAATCTTTTTTAATGGGGATAATAAGATAAAATAATTCACCAATATAAAATAAATAAGAATATATCTTATTATCATATTTCTTTTTTCTTCCTAGTCTTCATATTTTGAAATTATTATCCAATCAATTCTTGACTTGATAAATAAATATTATGACAATCATTCATCAAAAATTTCTATTCTATTTAAAATGATTCTTTATGATTTTTATGAGAAAATCTTTCGTTCAATAATTGTTGTCGATTGACAATATCAAAGCAAGCTTTATTAATATACAACCAAATAACATTATTTTTTTTTGCTTACTACTTTTGTGCAAGTTCCAATCCTTTCAACTTCAAAAATGCATTGGATTTCATATCGAATAATAATTCTCAAGTTGATATCAAAATAATAAGGTCAACTTTTGAAATATGCAAGAAAGAATTTTGCCAAATATATCAATTTTTTCTTATCAAAAGCTTGGAAAGAATCACATGGAGTCAAGGATGCCACACTTAAAAGTAACTCAATATTGACCTCATCAAATATGTTATTAAGCTCTTGAAGTTGCATATCAATAACATAATAAAATAACATAACTCGATAATAGTATAAATTTGTGATTCCTTGAGCATATCTTCTTGGCCTCCCAGGTATAATAAATCTTTCACTCATATTTGACACAATTATATTATTTTTCTCACAAATGCATGAACTTCTTCAAGTAAAATGTTCCAACCATCATCCCTCATATTTTGTAGTCTCTGTTTTGATACTTTAACAAAAGTCATGACATTTATAATATCTTGATCCTTTTCTACAAAAGCTAGGATAACTCATTTGTGATTCCATGGCACAATAATATGATGAGAGATTATACAGTTCTCAACATGCTTGGTAAAAACTACTAAACAATTAACACAATGAAAATTTTAATATGAAAATATTATGGCAAATGTTGGAAGTAAATCTGATTACACATACGAGGCTTATCACTATGGAGGTAATGATCACAAATTGCAAATATTGTATTTACAATACTAAAGAAGATTATCCAAATTAGTTCATGCCATGTGGAATCCAATATTCAATCAAAACATGCATTTAAAATAGCTAGGCTTCCTCGAGGATGAATATCATGAAAATTTTTAAAAAGAAGAGCAAAGATTAAGAATAAAAAAAATGATTGTGACATGAATTCAAAATGTTTACATAAGAGTAAATATGAAGAAAATTCTAATATTTCAATCTAAACTTTGGTTATAATTTCAGTCATATGAATTAAGTTCATGTATTATTATAAATCAAATATATAATTGTTGACCTCCATATATGTGTCATAAGTCGAGTCAATAAGTCAAATTAGACTTGAGAAGATGCAAATCGGGGCTCAAAATGTACTAGACGTCATCGAAAATGATTGAAATGACATTCAATCGATGAATAGGCTTTGCCACTACATTCAGAACATTGAAATAGATTAGGATATAAATATTGCATAATTTAAAGAGTGACCGATAAAGCGGTTGAGCTATCAATGTGTTGACACGTATGTCAGAGTCATGAAGCTACAATGATGTCCAAACAACTCCCGTTCACGAAATTGATTGTGTTGTTAGTTTCAAAATATTGAAATCTATCAAGTAAGACTTCTCACACTTAATTTGGACAAGTCTATATGAACGTCGAATGGTCAAAAGCAGTGATGCACATTTTGAGCTGAAATAGACTCAATTTGACAGAAACCAAATGGCTCGATTGAACAGACTACATTTGTCATTTTAAATGTCAAAATTATTAGAATAAATATTGCCTTGATGATCAAATCAAGTATTAATTGTCACTATATGTATATCGAGGTGAGAAGGTACCAACACAAACCAAATGACCTCCGTTCATAAAATTGATCTCACCATTGAGTTCAAAATGTCAAAATCTATTAAATAAGACTTTTCACACTTAATTACAAATGCATGCGAAAAAAAGTGGTATATTTTGAGTTGAAATACTCAATTTGGCGTTGATTGAACAAATGACATTGATTTAAAAGCACTGCATTACATTTAGAAGATCAACATAACTTTAAATTGATATATATATATATATATATATATATATATATATATATATATATATATATATATATATATATATATATATATATATATATATTGATTATCTAATTATTGGCATAAACTCAATTTAAAATTGATTACTCAATTTAAAATAAATTTAAAAAACCCAATCAAGCTAAATGATTTCTACTCCCAAATAGGTTTGGGACTCCTACGATCTTCTCCTTCATGCCCCATTTCTCTCCCTCTTCTTCTTCAAAATGAAAGCTGCTGATACCATCGATGAATGTCTATCCTCCTTCATGCATGAAGCCTCCCTCCATCATGTTTCCTCTAATTGCTCTATCCCATACCACTATTTCTCCTTCTCCAAAGATACTTCTTCCGATTCTTCCACTCTCATCGAAAAATCCCGGTCTCCTCCTCCAAACCCAGAAATGAGATTCCTTCCCTTTATCTCCTCCTCCAAACCAAAATGTGAATTCTTCCTTCTTTCTTCTTCCTCTATCTTCTCTTCTTCATTCTCTCCATTTTCGTCAAATCGAAAATCCTCCCCATTCCTTATTTCTTTGTAAAATGACTTTCCATTTTCTCCTCCTTCCTCATTCTTCTTGGCCATCTCTTTCAATTCCTCATTTTTCCAAAATCAAAATCCATTTTCAAATCTTCCCATTTTCTTCTGTCAAGACACACCTTTTATTCATTTTTTGGAACAGCATTACCTCTTCAAATCCTTTCACCACACCATGAGTTTTCTTCCATTCATGTCATCATTATTTCTTCAATTTGCATCCAACCGCATGGTTTCTTCTTCATTTTCATCAATCTTATTCTCTTCATAGAGAAGAACACCATCATGATGAGTTCTTCTCTTGGTTTTCGGCATACTAACCATTCCCTTATCATTAAATGCGAAAAAAAAAGTCAAAACATGGGATGTGAATGTGGATATATATACATATTTGTGTTTCTTTGCAGGTTTGAAGGTCTTGTCATGCTCATGAGGGCGTGATGAGATGAAAAACCTATTGCAATATCTCAAGACACCGCTCACTATTCTCATGAGGGTGTATCTAGTAAGCCAACATTCGTTAGATGTCTCCTCTAGAAATCTTTGTGAAATTTTGTCTGTTAAACAGAAAAAAAGGGGGAATGAATGTATATTGCATTGTATATCTTTTTTCAGGTTTGAAGGCCTCATCGTGATCATGATGGCATGACAAGATAAAAAATTGGTGTGGTATGTTCACTCACTACATTCATGAGATGAGTAAAAACACTTCAATGCAATTATGGGGATGTTTAGGCTAAAATTTAGACTAAAATTTAAGACTTAAACAAATTCAAATGGAAATTACCTAAACTTAAGTCAAACAAAAGGATATATGATAAATATAAAGTTAAATGTTAAATCATAGGGGAAGAGCAGTTAAAAAATTTTTTGGAAAAAATAGAGCACTCATAGAAGATGCACGTAAAATTTGGGGAGGCTAATATTAAACTCACAAACTCTAATTACAGTTCTCTATGGCTTAAATTGAAGCGATAAAGTGAGTTCTCTTTTATTCAAATTCTCTAAAATTAAATAAGCCTTGATTGAAACTTGGTGGGAAAAATGCCAAACTTATAAGAGACTTACAATAAATTTGAAGTCTAGTTTTCAAATAAATATGGGATTTGATGTGGAGTTAAAGATAAATTCATGTTTGATTTGAACTCTTCTTATGTGAATAAAGCTTCTTGTTGAAAATTCAAAATGTTAAAATCATGAACAAGTAATCAATATGAACAATATGAGCATTTGAACGGTCATATTTAAATCTCAAATGAGTAAAGATCTTATGAATATTAAAAGATAAATGATTGGTGGTAAGTCTAAATATCCAATTCCAAATTAAGAATAAAGTGTGTAAGAAATTTGGTAGCTTTCTTATGAGTACAAATTCAATTAGGCAACTCATGATCACTCTTGAATGTAGCCTTTAAAAGAACTATTTGAACATTACGTTTAAAATTAAAATTGATACACATGAGATTTGTTGAGTGCTACTTTCAAGTTAAATAGAGAATCAAATGAATTTCAAAGGAGATTTTCACTAAAGATGAGCAACTTGTTGTCATGTATAATTAAAGTTCATAAAAGACTACAAGTCAAATAATATCTAAGAATTGAGAAATTTGATAATACATGTCTTCACCGGATCTGTAATTCTTTGTACAAGCAAATAGAAAATAACACTAAACTAAAAGGTGCACGAATGAAGGAGCTTTCCTTCAATATAAATATTAATGAACTTCATTATGAGTTATGATTTTTAAAACCAATGAAATAACTAATTAGATAAAATTAGCTAAGCTATAAATACTTACATGTGCTCGGACATAGAGATTTCAAGTGCAAATTTTAATGTCTTAAAAGGCTGCATGGGCTAAATTGGAATCAATTGAATATTAATCTAAAAAATCTAATAAATTATTAGATCAATTTACAATGTCTTCTATGTCACCGAATTCATACATCGAAAGCGAATAAGTTAGTTACATCAGATGTGCCATGTCAATCAGAATGCTTAAATTCAAGTGTCTAAGGATGCTGTGTGGGTTACTACCGAGTTTAGTCTTTGGACTGGGCCTGGTTTAACAAAACCTAAAAATCTATTGTAAAAATTTCAAATCAGTAAAATATCTGAAAAATTGATTCTATGAGGTGACAGTAGATCTAATCCTCAGTTAGTAGTTAAACATAATTGATTGAATATAAAGTTCTTAAACATATTCAAATTAATCAATTTTAAATCAAATAACTCTTAAATCAATATAAAAAATTTATTTAATGAAACTTATAATTAAAAGCTTAAACTCAATCTATCCACCTTCCTAATAGTTTGTTGAGGTAAAATTAAAAACTCTAGCTCATAAAGAGCCAATGTCAAATCAAGTGATCTATGTTCACTCTCAATCTCTCTTGCCGTAGGATGTGATGTCTTCTGCATGGCTTGGCCAGTATGTACCACAGATGAAGTAGTTATGACCAGAGTCCTCTGATCGGTGGTTTGGCCAGTCAGGCTCCATTATATTATGATCACGATCATAGCCCGTATGTTCCCCAATGGCTCTGCCCTTTGAGTTGTGAATCATAGGGTATACTTGATAGGAAACAAACCCTCTGTCAGCTAAGGTAGACTTAAGTTTGTCTCCTTGAACAAAACCACCCAGTCTACAAGGATTTCTTGGATGACATAACCCATGTGTTGCTGATAAGGATCCTTCGATCAGGTTGGGTTGATTACCTCCTCTGACTAAGTAGACTAGGGACCACAATAGCCTGGGATGATAGAATCATGGGATCTAGATTGGGCACGCCATCATTCCCCCAACCATCCGATTTAAGCTGAAACGAGGAATTTCATAACCTTAAATTCTAAAACTCCATATCTTCGCTATCTATCGTTAGCGATCTGACTAGCCTTAATCAGTTCTCTCTACTTATTGGGAAATTAACTATAGGGCTTCATAGAAACCGAACTAGATCTAAAGTCCTCACCAAATAAGGATGAAATCTCTGGTAGTGTCTTATCTACTATTCCATCTGCCTTCTAAAAATTACATCGACACTTAATACACACTCTCTTCAATTCAATATTAATTGAGAGGTCGGTGGCAAATTTTTGGAGCTCACAAATTTTGGTGACTCTGTTGGGGACATGATTCTCTTTCCATCTTTGGCTAGTCATATATGTGCTATAGCAACAATAAAATTTTTGAAAATTCAAAAAAAAGGTGATTTAAGTGCATTATTAGCTCGATATGAGGCTCTATGTAGAATGAATCATTCCATAGAGTATATATTTATTACACCATTATTGTATTCTATAGCGCCTCTGCATCTTGAAAGTATGGGGTGAAATAATAATTGCTAATTACTAATCCCATCATTCACTTTGCAATGGATCTACTGCACTCACCATTTATGTGGTGTGAACATCTACCTAGCCAATCATCAACACAGAGATGTCGGGGCTACCATTCAATTTGGTAGCTTGAATTTCTCGGTTATCATAGCTGCAACTCCTGAAGTACCCACCCGTGGTACATTCATCCGAGGCCATGCTGGAAGGCCTCAAGTTATTGAAGCTCCTACTAGCCATGTGTTCATCAATCTTCAACAACGTCAAGGAGTTCTCGACAGAGAACTTTTCAAAAGGTTGGTCAATTGAAACCCATGATGAAAAAAAGTCAAGGACAAACTCTATCTTTAATGTCTGGTAATTGTATCGCATTGAACCCTTTATGGAAAGCATGACCATGAAACTTCCTCATTAGAGAGCAAATTAACCAGAAGATAGAGAAGAAGGAGAAATACTAAGCTGAGGGCTTAGCAGATCCCTTTTGAATGACCTAGTGAACAAGTGATACTGCCATCAGAAGTGAGTATTCCTACCCACAACAACTTTGACAACCTAAAGTGGGTAAGGGGAATAGCTTTACTAGTGAAATAAAGTAGTAATTCTGGACCCAACCACATCAAGCTCTACCACCACAGAGGAGACAACTAAATATGCGCAATACATAAAGTTCTCAAAGCCAAGAGACAGGCTTTGAAAAGAAGATTTAGAGGCGTGGTGATGGAAAATACTGAAGCTCCACCAAGAAAGTTGCCATCTCTTATGGTAACTAGCCATCGAGCTCAGTATGATTTGTATGATGATCATCGAAGCGTGATACTTGGACCGCATGTCCAAGAATCTATTGCTGAAAGGTCTCAGCGAAAGGGTAAACATATATGGAGGCCAAGGCCCCATAATAAAACTTTGAATAATGGAAGAGGTGTGACATCTGATACATATACTCAAAAATTCACCTAAAAATAACTCATCAGAAATGGATACCCAAAAGAAAGGATATCATTGATAAAAGACATGATGGTCGACACCCTGAAGAATCCTCTAGGGGATCCCATCGCCGATCAGATTCAACCTTATAAGAGAAAGGTGACTTGATTGTAGTCCTTTAATAGAAGAGGTGTTTGTTCTGTACATTGAACTAGAGACCCACTGGAAATGTTGATCAAAAATTTGTGTGCAAGAAGAAAATAATGAAGAGGAATCTATGGAAGTGGAAGTTGTCTATATGGTCAGAGATATAGAAGAACTCTTCCCTCACACATCACATAACATGAATCTAGGAACCAACACAATTCAACATTTATGAAGAAGAGTCTTCACAGTAGCAAGTAGAAGATGGATCTTCAATCTTTTCTGAAGATGATGAAGAAGAAGATCAAAATGAGAAAGATATCATGGGTTTCAAAGCTGTCTATATGGTTGAACCAGGAAATGATCAACCTAGTACACACTTTTATAATCAACATCATCGTTCAGCCCTTTCAATAACTACCCCTGCAAATGCACAAGGAGAAGGGCAGTCAAGTTCTTCCATTAAAAATGAGCAAGAAATAAAACAACAATAAGAAATAAAAGAAGATGAAGAGCCTATACGGATTGACGCCATGACACAAGCTAGAGAGCAAAGAGAAATACAACATCAAATGGAAGTCAAAGACATGGAGATTGCACAGCTTGGTACCAAGATGAATGATATGATAGTATAAATGAACATCACGATGAAGATGTTGTAGAAGAATATCACATCAAGTGCAACACCTATTTTGTCTGCTAATCAACAGACAGCTAATAATACAACTTCTACACCACCAGCCAGGTACCTCAAGCTCCTACAATACATACTACGCATGAAGCGAGGAATGAAGTTAACCCACTACCTCTCTAGCCGATAATTCAAAATCTGGCTGACACACCTAGAATGATAACAGTTGTTCAGTTAGAAATAATGATCAATAAAAAGTTAAAGGCAGTCATAGCCTTAGAGCGAAAGTCTGAGTAAGGGCCCACATTAATATGACCAAGTGTCATTCCCAAAAGGTCACTTAGTGCTAAAATTTAATACTTTAAATGAGCTTGGTAATCCAAAGAAACATCTATCCCAATTTAAGGCTACTTGTGATAACACAGGAGAGAACGATGCACTACTTTTCTGTCAATTCGTCAGTAGCCTGACCTCAGTGCGCTTTCGAATGGTATGCAAAATTATCAAATGATTTAGTTAAAATATTTGTTGAATTAAAGACTGTATTTATGAAGAGGTTAGCAAGTGCAATGAGAAAATCTGTCGACCTTGCCTTGAAAAGGAGGAAAGATGAGTCGGACAAAATTCATAAGTCATTGGCTAAGTATGAAGTGCGAGCAATAATTGGAAGAAGAATATGTGATCCAATTGCTAACGAGCAATATGGATGATAAAATTCCATCATTTCTATGTATGACATTGATTGCAACATTCCAGGACTTGCTCGATGGGGTGGCTAAATTTGAAAAGTTGAATCGCCTTAAGTTTAAAGTCTATGCAAATAAAGCAAAGAGAAAGAAACCTTCAGATTCAAGAAGAAATAAAATTCATGCCACTACATAGCTCAAATGGAGAAAAATGGGTGATATACAATGTGGATAAAGCGCCAATGTATAATGATGATAAGGGAAAGAAGCCTATTTATTCTAATCCACAAAATTGGTATTAGAGGCAATGACAACCTCAACTTTTAAGTGGTGGGAGCATCCAAAATAAGCAACAAGAGATGATGAGCGAATGTATCTCTTAAGGAAAAGATGAACAAAGAATATTCCTTTAGAAGGGATGGTGTGGCTAAATTATTTTGGCAAGCATCAAAAGTCTTACCAAATTAAAAGGCACGAAGAAGGATCAAGTCAACAATCAAATTATTATCCTATCATGATGATCAATCATCTATCGAAGATTATGTCTTCAATGATTGGTTAGAAAGGAAGTATCGGTGAGATGAATTTATACTATTCGATAGTATTCTAGTCAACCCAAAAAGAGAGTCTACAAAGATGATTACGTCCTCTTATGTATCATCCAACAGAGACAAAAAGAAGGAGAAATCAGTTCAGACTAAAGAATGAGAAACAGTAGTCTCCAAAAAGATCGTGAAAATGTTGAAGCAGCTAAAAAATGTCCCTAGTGTTAAGTGGAAATCACCACTTGAACCTATATTGGACTTATGAGAGATGCTTAACCAAGTATTTGGGCTTCTCAGTGGCATTCTAATAAGGCTACTTCATCACAACATGAGAAGCAGTCTACTAAACGTAAGCCTCATAAATCAAAGAAGTTGGCTAAGAAAAAGAAGATCAAGAAGAGAACTATAACTCAAAAGGGCATTAACAATTTAGAAGAGTATCACCAGCCATAAAGACAACCATTTAGACTTACTGACTTCATGCTTAAACTTCACATTATTGAATCAAATGAAGAAGATGATGGTGAATCTTGTCTAGTAGAGACATGTCGAATCATCTGCGTGATGTTAGATGTTCTTCAATATCAATTACTCCAAAATGACAAGGGAAGTCAGATAGACTCGACCAACCCATTAAAATTTTTATCACGAGAGCAAGAAGAGCTTGAGGAGTTAACGTTTGAATTTTGTTTAATGATCCAATAAGATGATAACAGCTCAGATGAAGATCTATGTTTTCTCAATGAAGATCTATGTTTTCTTAATGAAGAAGAGTCAGACTCATCGATATCATCACGCATGAAACGTATAAAGTTAAAAAAAATGAGTATAGCCTTTTTGGCCAATCTTCCAGAATAAGAAGGGAATTTGAAGAAATCACCTTTTTAGAAGAATCTGAGCAAGATAAGGTGATTCAAGGTCAGTTGAGAAGTGGTAAAGTCCTTCCACCTTCATCAAAGAAGGGAAATGAAAATAAAGATAAAGACAAACAAATTGAAGTCAACGAGGATATCATTCCCAAAAATCCTAGAATAAAGCTTAAATCGATCGAGAAGATAGATTATAATATTCTATCATCTAAGAAAGATCCCTACATAAGTAAGTATGTACGAGGCTCTCTTGATGTCAAAAGACCTCCGATAAACTTTGATATAGTTTCTTAAAGATCTCGAGAGTTATGAAGCTTACTTCGCTGAAAAGTGCATGATTGAAGCATTGAAAACTCAAGATCTCCTAGTAATCATATTTTTTGAAGAAGATCTTATGTTGGGAATGGCAGATCATAATCGTTCTCTTTATGTAACTGTAAAGATTGATGGCATCTCGATCAGCCGAATATTGATTGACTCAGGTTCTTCTATTAATCTTATGAGTCTAAAAGTATTAAGAGGATTATCACTTAATATCCAACATCTTGGGAGAGATAAGTTGATGGTTCATGGTTTCAATGAAAAAGAGTAGAAAACTCTCGGTTCTTTTATTCTCTCACTAAAGTTTTGAGATTTATATATATAAGCCAAGTTTCATATAATTGACATTGATACATCATTTAGAGCTCTCCTAGGTCGACCATGGCTGCATGAGTATGACATGGTCCCATCAACTATGCATCAGTGCATGAAGTATCTGAAAGATGGAGAAGAATTTGTTAGCTTAATGAGCCTCATGTTCACTCCGATTAATTTTGATGATAACAAATAAATGTTTGGATGTTCTAATGAATATTTTTATATGTTTCAGATATATCAATTACTAATTACATATCTAATACATCTCATAATATGTTTGAGAAAATTGTAGAGTGAAGAATGAAAGATAGATCAAATTGGATAAATGAAGCTCTGATTTTAGGTTATATGCATTTATTCATTGGCATGAATCAATTTGCTCACAACTTAACATATTATTTTAATGAGGTTAATTTATATAAATCTTTAATTAACATTCAATTATATGTTTCATACATAGCATTTGAATTGTCAAAATAATAATTGATAATGACTATTAAGTGTAATTATTTTATTTACTTAATATAATTAAATATTTTAATTTAATTTGATGGTTATATGATAACTAACATATGTATGATTTTATATAAATTATATCATAATATTTAAATATCACATGTCAAAATTAACAAAAATAAATGAAATTTTATATTTTAGCAAAGTCATTTTATAATCAAGGAATTTATCGATTTCATCTCCATGGATTCCTTGGATTTTTTTCCTTTAATTTGATAGGTCACATGACCCACGTTTGATTAAAATTGAATTTATTATGACTTTTCAAACATTACGATTTTAATAATGAATGCATGCTACATGCTTTGAATATATTAAGAGCCATATTTGATTATTTTTTACTTGCCCATGTGAATAGCTAAATTTTTTATTTAATATTTATTTAATATAAATTATATTTTTTATTGAATATTAAATTATCACATGATAGCATGAGGTTAGAATAATATATTTTTTTGAAATAATTTAAAATGACCTTCTTGCCTATAAATAGCCCTCATTCTCTTCATGAAAGCATTCCTCATTCAAAATTCAAAATTCCTCCAGAAAATCTAAGAGAAAATTTCTCAGATTTTCCTTCTAAGTGTTCTCCAAATATTGCAAGATCAAATCCTTGATTTGGAAGCTTCAACATCTTCAACTAAACAAGTTTTCTCAAATTACTTGAGTTTGTTTTCTTGATCTTAATCCTTTTTAGTTGTTCATGCTATTTTCACCATCTATTTATTCTTTTCAATTTATATTTTTTGGTGGATTAGTCTTTGAACATTATTTTTCATATCAAAGTTTCTCAATCATTTTTTGTGAAAAACTCTTGTGATAGTTGTAGGATCTATTTCAACTTGTTGAAATTTTAACTTCCTACAAATTTCTTTTGGTTTCTTGAAATATTTCTTCATTAATCTCATTTTAAAGATCATTTATTCTTAGATCTATTTTAGAAGTATATTTTAAGCATTTAAATAAAATTATTATGCTGAATTATTTTCATATTTACTAGATCTCTTTTTAATTAAAAGCTTTCTACTTAGATATATCATATAGTCATTTTATTTAAGTATTTTGTGATCATTAACTTTAATTGAAAGAATCTTTTTGGTTAAAATAAAATTAATTATTCATTGCTGAAATTTATTTTATTGTGCAAAAGAATATTATGAATTTATTTTGAAATAATTTTATATTAGTCTCAATTGTAATAACATAAAATCTTAGTAAGATCACTTTAAGGATTATTTTATTATTTCTTATCAATATTAAGTGAGCATTTTATCTTGCCAAAATTTTTTTTAAGTGATCATTTGTAAGTTGTGAGATCATTTTTTGAATTGGATAGCTTGGTATATTTGTGAGAGATTTATTTTATCAAAATTTATTATTTTGTATTTTTTTTGTGTTGTAAAATTTATATTGGGGTTGTACTCGTCCCTTTGTAGGAGAGTACATATTATTGTAGGGTTGTACTCGCCCTCTTATAGGAGAGTACTATTTGTGCTATTTTTGCATTTAGTGGATTCCAGCAGGGGTGAGGCTTGGATAGATTTTGGGGTTTGGCTAAACCATATAAAAATTGTGTATCTATTGTCCCTTTTTACTTTACTATACTTTTATTTTTGCTGTATTAAGAATTGTATCTTGTCATTATAAAAGTAAAAATTAATTTTTTACTAAAACTTAAATTTTAAGATTTTAGTTTTAAAATATTTTAATTCCCTCCCCCCCCCTCCAGGTGCTATATTGACTCACAATTGGTATGGATTAGTACATTTTAAGAGGTCAAGATGCACGCATGTGATATATGTTGATATCATCATACACCCACAATAGAAGTAAATGGCATTAAAGTAGAAAACCTTTTGAGGATGGTCAGAGCTAAAGAGAACTTGATGAATTAAATGCTAGGGCTTGTAATACTTTACATTGTGCTTTATTACCTGATGATTACATCAAAATTTCTATGTTAAGTACATCAAAAGAAATATGGGATAAACTCATTATAACTTATGAAGGAACTAAAAGATGCTCACATAAATAGACTTGTACATGAATATGAGTTATTTCATATGTCTCCTTATGAATCTATTTCGATATGTATACTAGATTCATGAAAATAATTAACACATTGCATTCTCTTGGAAAACATATAGAATCAAGACTTAGTCTATAAGATTCTTAGATGTCTTCCAAAAGAATGGAAGCTAAAAAATAACTATTAGTGAAGCTAAGGATTTATCTACTTATCCACTTGATCAACTTTTGGGTTCTTTGATAGCACATGAACGGGTTATTGCTCAAAGGGATAAGATGGATAACTCGAAAGGAGAAGGAGAAAGGAAAAGCCATTGCATTACAAGTTGATGATAGTGATGAGCATAACATCTCAAGCTTGGATGGTGATAGTGATGAGGTGATCATGCTATCCAAAAGGCTTGGGAACTTGCTAAGGAAGAAGAATCAAAGGTAAAAAAGAATCTAAAAATTATAAATTTCAAACTAAAAATTTCCTACAGGTGAAGGGATCATTTGCTACCATTGTAAAAAGCCTGGACACATAAGAGGTGATTGTATAGAACTTGTTGAATCAAAGAAGAAAGAGATTGATGTGAAAAGAAGAAAAAATATGAAGGAGAAAAGTACCATAAGAAGAAGAAATGGCTTTATGGGCCAATCTAGATTCAAATGAATCAAGTACTTGCTCATCCGATGAAGAGGTCAACATATGTCTTATGGAAATGGAGAATCGACTTAGATTCTCAAGAGGTATGTAATGATATATCTTATGATGAATTAGATGATGCTTTTAATGATTTAGTTATTGAATATAAAAATTAAAAAGAAAATACAAAACCTTAGAAAAGAACATAAAATTTAGATATGCATTTTTGTGATTTAAAAATGAATGTGATAATTTAAAAGTAAAAATACTTCTTTATTAAATTGTTCCTTACTTATATGTAAACTTGAAAGAGAGAATATCTTGTTAAAAGCAAGATTAGAACAAGTTCATTATGATATTTCATCAAGAAAAACATTTAATAAAAATTATTTGCATCATACACATCCCACTCATATACCATATAATTATCATGCTAAGTCATATGCAAACACTAATATTTGGTGCAACTATTGTGATAGAAAAGGCATATTTCATTTGATTGCTATGCATGTAAATTACAAAATACTAAGCAATCATCTTATGTATGGGTACCAAAAGGTACAAGCACTACACAAACCACGCTAGATATCTTGCTTCAAATATAGAATGTGGACCCAAACATGTTTGGGTTCCAAAGTTAACATGTGATTTTCTTTTGTAGGAATGCCTTGAAAGCAAAATCAAAGAAGGCATTTGGTACTTGGACAATGGATGTTCAAGACATATGACTGGAGATAAAGATAAATTCATAACTTTAGAATCAAGTGATGGAGGATTAGTTATATGTGGATATAATGCAAAAGGAAAGATCATTGGCATTGGTTGTATTTGTAAGAATTCTATCACTTTAGATAAAGTTTTTCTAGTAGAAGGATTAAAGCATAATTTAATTTTTATTAGTCAATTATGTGATAAAGGTTTGAATGTAGTATTTCATGCATCATATTGCATTATAAAAATAATGAAAATGTTTTATTAGTAGGAAAAAAAGATATAAAATATTTATGTCATTGATTTAGATAGCTTTCATGATGTGAATTTGAATTTACTTTGTTTTAAAAGCACTCATGATGATATATGGTTATGGCATAGGAGACTATGTCATATTAACATGCACTTAATAAAATTGCCAAACTTGATTTAGTAGTTGGATTGCCTAAATTAAATTTTCATTCAAACTATGTTTGTGATGCATGTATTCATGGTAAGCATTCTAGAAGCTCATTTAAAAGTAAAATATTGTTTCTACTTCTAGACCTCTAGAATTATTGCACATGGATTTATTTGGTCTATTACACACTAGCTTAGGTGGAAAAATTATGGTTTTGTGATTGTTGATGATTTCTCTAGATATACTTGGGTTTTATTTGTAACTTACAAGGATGATGTTTTGGTGAGTTTAGAAAGTTTTCTAAATATATTCAAAGAGAACAAGGCCTTTTGATTAATAGGGTTCAAATTGATCATGGTGGTGGTGAAAATAAATTATTTGAGGATTATTGTGATGAAGATGGGATTAGACATAATTTTTTACACCTAGAACTCCCCAACAAAATGGAGTAGTAGAGAAAAAAATAGAATATTAATTGAATTAAGTAGATCTATGCTTGATGAGTATAAATTGCCAAAATATTTTTTGAAGCGAAGCATATTGCATGTTATGTGATGAATAGGATCTATTTTAGACCAATTTTGAAGAAGACACCCTATGAATCATTTTTTTTAGAAAGAAGCCTAAGATTGAACACTTTCATGTATTTGGATGTAAATGCTTTATTTTGAATAATGAAAAAGATCATTTAGGTAAGTTTGATTGCAAATCAGATGATGGTATTTTCTTAGGATACTCTCTTTCTAGTAGAGCTTATAGAGTTTTCAATAAGAGAAAAATGATTGTAGAAGAATCAATACATGTTATTTTTGATGAAAATTTAATTGATCCTATTAGAAATGAAGTGATTGATAATTTTAAGAAAATATCTTTAGAAGATAATGTGGATGATTCATTGCCTAAAGAATGGAAATATAATAAAAATCATCCAAAGGAACTAATTATAGGAGATCCTTCGAAAAGAGTTATGACTAGAAGACATAGTAGAGGTTGTAGATCATTCAACATTTTTATCTAGGTTGAACCTAAAATTTAGAAGAAGCATTAAATGATAATTTTTGGATTATTAATGGAAGAGGAGTTGAATCAATTTGTAAAAAATGATGTTTGGGAATTAGTCCCAAGACCCCAAGATCAAAATGTCATTGGAACAAAATGGATCTTTAGGAATAAGCTAGATGATTCAGGTTGTATTGTTAGAAATAAAGCTAGGTTAGTTGCACAAGTTGAAGTTGGTATAGATTTTGAAGAATCTTTTGCACGTAGCAAGACTAGAAGCTATCGTTACTCCTTGCTTATGCTTGCTTTAGAAATTTTAAACTTTTTCAAATGGATGTCAAGAGTGCATTTTGAATGGATTTATTGACCAAAATGTATTTGTAGAGCAACCACTTGGATTTGAGAGCCTTGATTGTCCAAATCATGTGTATAAATTAAAGAAAGCTTTATATGGTTTAAATAGGCTCACGCTTGGTATGATAGGTTAAGTAACTTTTGATAGATCATGGATTTAGAAAGGGTAGAGTAGATACCACCTTATTCCTTAAGAGCATAGATGATGATTTGATTATGGTACAAGTGTATGTAGATGATATATTATTTGGAAGTACAAATGAATCTTTATGCCATGAGTTCTCATCTTTGATGTCTAAAGAGTTTGAAATGAGTATGATGGGAGAACTTAATTTTTTTCTTAGGTCTTCAAGTGAAGCAATAAGAAAATGGCACATTCATCTGTCAAACCAAGTACACAAATGAATTGCTTGAGAGGTTTGACATGAAAAGATTTAAATCAAGTAAAACTCCTATGAGCCCATCTACAAATTTGGATTTAGATGAATTAGGAAAATCTGTTGATCAAAAAACTTTATAGGAGTATGATAGGTTCACTTTTATACCCTATAGGCACGATATTATGTTTGTTGTTTATTTGTGTGCTCATTTTAGGCCAACCGAAGAATCTCATTTAATAGAGTCAAAGTATATTTTGGTATTTGATAGGCTATTAGGTTAGGTTTATGGTATCCTAAAATTCTTTATCATGTGATTTGGTTGCTTATTCGATCGATTTTGGGATGCAAAGTAGATAGAAAAAAAGCATCGGCACATGTCATTTTTAGATCATCACTTGTGTCTTGGTCATCTAGGAAACAAAATTCTATAGCTTTATCCTTGAGGTGAGTACATAGCTATGGTAGTGTGTTGCTGTCCTTTGGTTAAAGCAAATTAGAAAATTTTGGTATTAAGCAAGATCACATTCTAGTTTAGTGTGACAATACTAGTGCTATTAGTTTGACTAAAAATCCTATCCAGCACTCATGAACCAAGCATATAGAAATTAGACATCATTTTATTAGGGATCATGTTTTGAAAGGTCATGTTAATATTAATTTCATTAGTGATATACAAATTGGATATTTTTACAAAACCTTACCGGAAAAGAATGTTTTGTACTTTAAAGGCATGCTTGGAATGTTAGATCCTAATATTTAAAATTGTATGTAGTTTGTTCTCACTTTTGATGTTGTCAAAGGGGAAAAGAGTAAAATGTTGGTTAGTATTAAGTCTATTTTATGCATACATTTAGGGAGCAACATTATTCATCTCTTGTGCATAAATTTTTTAGAGAATTTTTTCAAAACTATGATGAAAGGTCAATTTGCACCTTCATCAAAATCAATACCAACATTAGTTTGTCATCATCAAAAGGGAGATTGTTGGCTTAATGAGCCTCATGTTCAATCCGATCAATTTTGATGATGACAAATAAATATTTGATGTTCTAATGAATGTTTTTATGTGTTTTAGATATATCAATTGCTAATTACATATCTAATACATCTCATAATATATTTGAGGAAATTGCAAGAGTAGAAGAATGAAAGATAGATCAAATTGGATAAATGAAGCTCAAAATATAATATTTTAGGTTATATGCATTTATTCATTGGCATGAATCAATTTGCTCACAACTTAACATATTATTTTAATGAGGTTAATTTTTATAAATCTTTATCAAATTAACATTCAATTATATGTTTCATACATAGCATTTGAATTGTCAAAATAATAAATGATAATGACTATTAAGTGTAATTATTTTATTTACTTAATATAATTAAATATTTTAATTTAATTTAATGGTTATATGATAACTAACATATGTATGATTATATATAAATTATATCATAATATTTAAATGTCACATGTCAAAATTAACAAATAAATAAAATTTTGTATTTTAGCCAAAGTCATTTTATAATCAAGGAATTTATATCCGATTTCATCTCCAATGGATTCCTTGGATTTTTTTAATTTGATAGGTCACATGACCCACTTGATTAAAATTGAATTTATTATGACTTTTCAAACATAATGAATTTTAATAATGCTACATGCTTTGAATATATTAAGAGCCATATTTGATTATTTTTACTTGCCCATGTGAATAGCCAAATTTTGGCTAATTTAATATTTATTTAATATAAATTATATTTTTATTGAATATTAAATTATCACATGATAGCATGAGGTTAGAATAATATATTTTTTGAAATAATTCAAAATGACCTTCTTGCCTATAAATAGCCCTCATTCTCTTCATGAAAGCATTCCTCATTCAAAATTCAAAATCCCTCCAAAATCTAAGAGAAAATTTCTTAGATTTTCCTTCCAAGTGTTCTCCAAATATTGCAAGATCAAATCCTTCATTTGGAAGCTTCAACATCTTCAACTAAGCAAGCTTTCAAATTACTTGAGTTTGTGATCTTAATCCTTTTAGTTGTTCATGCTATTTTCACCATCTATTTATTCTTTCCAATTTATATTTTTGGTGGATTAGTCTTTGACATTATTTTTTCAAAGTTTCTCAATCATCATTTTTGTGAAAACTCTTGTGATAGTTTGTAGGATCTATTTCAACTTGTTGAAATTTTAACTTCCCTTTTGGTTTCTTGAAATATTTCTTCATTAATCTCATTTTGAAAGATCATTTATTCTTAGATCTATTTTAGAAGTATATTTTAAGCATTTTAAATAAAATTATTGTTGAAATTATTTTCATATTTGCTAGATCTCTCTTTTAATTAAAAGCTTACTACTTAGATCTATCATATACTCATTTTATTTAAGTGATCATTCTTTTAATTGAAATTTTTTAAAATAAAACAAATTATTCCTTGTTGAAATTTATTTTATCAAAAGAATATTGTGAATTTATTTTGAACTAATTTTTATATTAGTCTAAATTATAATAATATAAACATCTTAGTAAGATCACTTTATTATTTTATTATTTTATCAATATTAAGTGAGCATTTTATCTTGCCAAAATTTTAAGTGATCATTTGTAAGTTGTGAGATCATTTTTTGAATTGATATATATTTGTGAGAGATTTATTTTATCAAAATTATTATTTTGTATTTTTTCTTTTTGTGCTATAAAATTTATATGGGTTGTAATTTGTAGGAGAGTACATATTATCAGTAGGGTTGTACTCGTTATAGAGTGTTATTTGTAAGCTATTTTTTTTGCATTTAGTGGATTCCAGGTAGGACGTAGTCTTGGGGTTTAGAACCATGTAAAATTATGTCTATTGTCTCTCTTACTTTATTGTACTTTTATTTTTTGCTTCATTAAGAAATGTATCTTGTCATTATAAGATATGCCTGTCAAACTGAAGAGAACTTAGAAGCTTTCAAGAAAGGCAGAGTATGAAATATGTGATTCAGGTTCAGACTATGACTTTGAATCTACTTATGAAAATAGAGTTTAGAAGGCCGCATCAAGGAGGATAGCTCATTTGGCAGAGTCAGATGACCCCCTCAAAATTATGTCCATTCCGCAATAGTACTTCAAAGAAATCACTCTACTGGAGGTTCATAACATTGAAGAATTGATAACCTTTTATGTACCGCCGTTGAGTGAGAGTGGCAGAACAAGAACTCTATTCTATAAATTTGAAGAGTCCTAGCTTCACAATTTTAATAAGTCTGTTCAACATGAAAATTATGATGAGATAGTACCAACAAAATACCAATATCGTGAGTCACTATACCCAAGAGAATTTGGGCAATATTAAAATTTTAAGTTTTAGTAGAAAATTAATTTTAATTTTATAATGAAAATATACAATTCTTAAAAAAAAAAGTACAAGAAAGTAAAGTAAAGAGAGATAATAGGAACACAATTTTAATGGTTCCAAACCCCAAAATCGAACCCACGCCAAGCCACCCCCGACTAGAATCTACTAAATGCAAAATAGCTTACAAATACTCTCCTATAAGTGAGTACAACCTACAATATGTACTCCAAAAGAAGTACAACCCCAATATAAATTTTACAAAGACAAAAATAAAAAAAATACAAAATAATAAATTTTCATAAAATAAATCTCTCACAAATATACCAAGCTATCCAATTCAAAAAATGATCTCACAACTTATAATTTATCACTTGAAATATTTTGTCAAGATAAAATACTCACTTAATATTGAGAAGAAATAATAAAATAAATATCTTAAAGTGATTTTACTAAGATGCTTATGTTATTACAATTTGTTGACTAATATAAAAAGTATTTCAAAATAAATTCACAATTTTGCACAATAAAATAAATTTCAGCAAAGAATAATTTATTTTATTTTAACCAAAAGATTCTTTCAATTAAAGCTAATGATCACAAAATACTTAAATAAAATGAGTATATGATAGATCTAAGAAGTTAGTAAGCTTTTAATTAAAAAGAGAGATATAGCAATATGAAAATAATTTTAGCATAATAATTTAATTAAAATGCTTAAAATATACTTCTAAAATAGATCTAAGAATAAATGATCTTTCAAAATAAGATTAATGAAAAAATATTTCAAAAAACCAAAAGAAATTTGTAGGAAGTTAAAAATTTCAACAAGTTGAAATAAATCATACAAACTATCACAAGAGTTTTTCACAAAAGATGATTGAGAAACTTTGATGTGAAAAATAATGTCCAAAGACTAATCCACTAGAAAGTATAAATTGGAAAGGATAAATAGATGGTGAAAATAGCATGAACAACTAAAAAGGATTAAGATCAAGAAAACAAACTCAAGTAATTTGAGAAAGCTTGCTTAGTTGAAGATGTTGAAGCTTCCAAACCAAGGATTTGATCTTGCAATATTTGGAGAATTGGAAGAAAAATCAAAGAAATTTTTCTTAGATTTGCTGAGGGATTTTGAATTTTGAATGAGGAATGGTTTTCATGAAGAGAATGAGGGCTATTTATAGGTGCTTCGTTTCAGTTACGTATTGCTAGAATATATTATTCTAACCTCATGCTTTTATGTGATAATTTAATATTCAATAAAATATAATTTATATTAAATAAATATTAAATTAAAGCGACCAAAATTTGGCTATTCACATGGCAAGTAAAAAATAATCAAATATGGCTCTTAATATATTCAAAGCATGTAGCATGCATTCATTATTAAAATCAGCTAATGTTTGAAAAGTCATAATAAATTCAATTTTAATCAAACGTAGGTCATGTGACCTATCAAATTAAAGGAAAAAAAATCCAAGGAATCCATTGGAGATGAAATGAGATATAAATTCCTTGATTATAAAATGACTTTGGCTAAAATACAAAATTTCATATTTTGTTAATTTTGACATGATATTTAAATATTATGATATAATTTATATATAATCATACATATATTAGTTATCATATAACCATCAAATTAAATTAAAATATTTAATTATATTAAGTAAATAAAATAATTACACTTAATAGTCATTATTATTTATTATTTTGACAATTCAAATGCTATGTATGAAACATATAATTGAATAATAATTTGATAGAGATTTATATAAATTAACCTCATTAAAATAATATGTTAAGTTGTTAGCAAATTGATTCATGCCAATGAATAAATGCATATAACCTAAAATATTATCTAATTTGATCTTTCTTTCATTCTTCCCCTCTTGCAATTTCCTCAAACATATTATGAGATGTATTAGATATGTAATTAGCAATTGATATATATGAAACACATAAAAATATTCATTAGAACATCCAAACATTCATTTGTTATGATCAAAATTGATTGGATTGAACATGAGGCTCATTAAGCCAACATATACTATCTGTAGAAGCTATGAAGAATGATGCATAAGCTTGGAATTCATATTGGAACTGCTAAGCATAAAACTCAGATCTTTAACAGGATGTGGAGCCAAAGAAGTTCTGAAGCATCATGAAGAAGTGCTAAGTTTCTCACTAAAGGTCTTGGATTCATCCACAAATCTCATCAAAATAAAGCTTGTTATAATATAATAGAAGGTCGAACTAATAGTGGAAGAAGAGGATCTCCATGAAATTCTTCTCATAAAAATGAAGAAGTAGAAGCACTTGAAGAACTTCGAAGATGGCGGACAAATAGCTACTATGGATGAACATAAAGAAATCAACTTAGGAGCTGATGATGATCCCCGTCCAACTTTTGCTAGTGCCCTTCTACTTGAAGAGAAAGTTGAAAAGCTAAAAATGCTACTTTATGAATTTAGGGATTTCTTCTCCTGGACATATTTTGAAATGCCAGGCTTATCCCCTAATGTAGCAGTTCATAAAGTAGCTATTAAACTAGATGAAATGCTTGTTAAGCAATCTCCTAGGTATATGAGATTTGGAATTAAAGAACAAGTAATTATAGAAACTAAGAAGCTGATTGAAGCAGGCTTCATCCGGGAGGAGAAGTTTGCATATTGGATAGCCAACATCATCCCAGTTAGAAAGAAGAACGACCAAATCCATCTCTGCATTGACTTCCGGGACCTAAATAAGGCGTGCCCAAAAGATGAATTTTCACTCCCAATATCAGAACTACTAGTGGACAACACTTCCAACTACGACATGTTCTCATTCATGGATGGATCATCGGGATATAATCAAATTAAAATGGCGCCTGAAGATGAGAAGCATACATCATTCAGAACACCTATTGGCATCTATTGCTACACGGTCATGCCCTTTTGCTTGAAAACTGTCGGAGCTACATACCAAAGATCCATGATGCATATTTTTGATGAGTTCATTCATCAAAAAGTGGAATGTTATGTCAACGATTTGATGGTGAAAAGCTTAAATCATGAAAACCACTTTGAAGACTTGAGAACTATATTGGAGAGAATCAAAAAATATGATCTGAAGATGAATCCTCTAAAATGTGCATTCGGGGTATCCTCTAGAAAGTTTCTCGGGTACATTATACGTCATAGAGGTATTGAAATCCATCCCACTAAGATCAAGGCAATTGTGGAGATGCCTCTATCGAAGAGTTTGCATCAGCTCTGTTCTTTACAAGGACAACTTGCATTCATCTGTTGATTTATATCAAACCTATCAGGATGCTGGCAACCATTTGGAAGGTTGATGAAGAAGAATGCTCCATATAAATGGGACAAGGAGTGAAAGCATAGCATTAAAACTACTTATTAAATCCACCAATCTGGCGGCTTTGTTCACGAAGCCCCTCATTCTATACAAAGCTGCATTAGAAGAGTCTCTTGGAGAATTATTGACACAACACAATGAAGAAAGCAAAGAGAATGCTCTTTATTATATTAGTCGGAGCTTGATTGGAGTGGAAATGAGATACTCTCCGATAGAGAAGCATTATTTAGCATTGATCTTTGTAGTCTAAAAGCTCCGTCATTATATGTTAACTCACAAGATTACTCTAATCTCAAGGATCAATCCGCTGAAGTACTTGATGACAAGACTAGCTTTGACAGGTCGCTTGGCAAGATGGGCAATACTGCTTTTGCAATTTGATATCACATACTCCATAGAAAGCAGTAAAGGGACAAGTCTTAGCATATTTTCTTGCTACACATCCCATCCCGGTGGACTCTTCTCTTAATGACGATTTGCTTGATGAGCAAATTATGCTCATTCATGAAAGAGAAAAATCATAAATTTAGGAAATATACTTTGATGGAGACTCATCAATCAAACAATTCCAACATCTAAATTTCTCAAGAGCAAGAGCAAGAATCAACATCGTCTTCATAACACCAGAAGGAGGGATAATGAGATGATCATATGGATTGACCGAGCTAAGAACTAATAATGAAGCTGAATATGAAGTATTAGTGATAGGTCTTGAAGAAGCTATTTTCATAGGCATTCAAAACTTGCATATTTTTGGCGATTCTTAGCTTATTATAAATCAAGTACTTGGCATCCATAGAATCAACAAGCTTGAGTTAGCTTTCTATCACAAGTGAGTTCTCGAGCTTATGAAGTAAATACCAAATATCACACTAACTCGAGTCTCTCAATTCGAGAATAGTAAAGTTGACTGCTTAGCAAAACTAGCTAAGGAAATGGCAAGTATGAATGGTGATTATGTCATGATCGGCATATTTACTCGATGAGTTCTAGAGCCAGTAAAGTATCAATCCCTGCAGGTAGAGGGATTATCAAATCTGACCTAGCAGGATACGACTCTCCTCATACTCCCCAAAATTAATAAGAAGTTGTATCAAGAAGAGCTAAGAATGACATTGCTTCTGAAAAGCAGTATGAAGCATTTACGGTAGAAGAGTCACGTGATTGGAGGCAACCCTTAATCGACTACTTTAAAGAAGGAAATTATCAAATACTAAATCATTGGTAGCTCAAATTAAGAAGAGAATGCTACACTATGCTTTCATCAACAATACTCTATATCGTAGATCCTTTGAATAAATATGGCTATGATGCCTAAATGTAGATGAAGCTAGCAAAGTGATGGTTGAAGTTCATGAAGGACTTTGTGGTGCACATCAGTCAGGTCCCAAGATGGTAGTAAAGATCAAAGGATGGGCTATTGTGGTCTATGGGTAGAGACTATATTAATCATGTTAAGAAGTGTCATGAGTGTCAAGTACATGAGAATCTCATTCATCAACCTTTGAATCCACTACACCTAACGATAGCATCCTGGCCATTTGAATGCTGGGGTATAGATGTAATTGGACCAATTGATCCACCGTCGTCAACTAGACCCTGCTTCATCCTAGCGGCAACTGACTATTTATCTAAGCGGGCTGAGGCTACCCCATTTAAAGAAGTTATTGTTGATCGAGTGATCAACTTCTTCACACATAATGTGGTCTATAGATTTAGAGTATCGTGCCGGATAATTTTTGATAATGGCACAACCTTCAAAAGTATGAAGATTTATAGATTCATTGATCAACATAAAATTGATTGGTGATACTCCTCAATATATAATCTAAGAGCAAATGGTTTGGCAGAGGCTTTCAATAAGACATTAGTCAAGCTGCTCAAGAAGATCCTTACTAAAAATAAGAGAGAATGACATACTAAGCTAATAGAGGCTCTATGGGCATATCGAACCACCTACAAGACATTAACTAAAGACACTCCTTATTCATTAGTATTTGGAACTGAAGCAGTTCTTCTGCTCGAAGTTGAGTTACCTTCACTCCGAGTAGCCATCCAATACAATCTAACTGAAGATTAAAATGCTCATCTGAGGATGGAAAAACTCAACGTACTTGATGAAGTTAGATTGCAAGCTCATCAAAATCTGGAGGTTTATCAAGCAAAAATGTCCAAGGCTTTTGACCATATGATCTGGCCTTGAGCATTCCCAAAAAGAGAATTTGTCATGGTGTTAAGAAGACTAATTATTCTCAATCAAAATTTAGTGGCAAATTTGAGCCTTAATAGGAAGGCCCTTTTGTCATTGAGAAAGTGTACCAAGGAGGAGCATACCAACTTATTGATCTAAAGGGTGAAAGACCAATGCCGCCAATTAATAGTCGATACTTGAAAAAGTATTATACATGAGGAATACATTCTCGAAGTACAATAAAATCCTCCGCAAGATAGGGGCATTTTTTTAGTATATCTATTTAGGTCGACATCGTGCTTCATGCCGAGATCCCTAAATAAACATACTCAAATGAAAAACTTTTTTGTGAAAATTTCCCTGTTACATAGGGGGAATTTTATATTTCTATACATAGATGAAAGCAATATTACATGTTAAAACTCTCTTAAGAGCATATCAATTCAAATTGATATATTTGTGTAATTTCATCTTGAAAGTTCTTCCAGATGTGCTTTAGAATTCCCCCTGCAAGACAGGGAATTTTTTAGTTTATGTTAAGTATATTTGAGTTGTTGCTGTGTTATAAGATGAGATCCTGGAATATAGTCTGATTTAGGTTGACATTGAGCTTTACACTGAAATCCCTGAATATATCCATAATTGTTACTATTAAGTTGTAGAGTCTTGCAGGAACAAAAAGAATCTATTTCTATGCATGAAAAGATAACCTTAAATGTTAAGAAATTTATCTTTCAGATTTGCCAAATTTTGGAGATCAAGTTAGAAGAACTCCCAATTTTGGAGGCATCAATCAATTAAGTTGGAGAAACATCAACATCTACATCCCGAAGCCTAGGAAACATATGGGTTCTAAATGTCGAACTCAATAAGCCCATAAATGGCCGAGTTGCTAATGTTCTCCTCACTTAACAAGCCGCGAGAAAATACCTCAGTGAAAGAGCCCCCATTCATCATTCTGATGACAAAACCACCAATCCACTACAGCTTAAGTCGAAGACTCGAGTAAGTTCTAAAGGTCGAACTCAATAAGCCCAAATGTGATCGAGTTGCTGACGCTTTCCTCACTCAACAAGCCGTAAAAAAAGGCCGCAGTGAAAGAGCCCCTGCTCGGCAGTCCAAAGATGATAGCTATTTAATCTCAAACCAAATCTAGCTTAGTGATTCTAAGAAACCATGGTCGGAGAGATCTTTTTACTTGATCGATAGGTCAAGACACCGAGGGAACTCAATCGTGAGCTCAATCTTTATATTGCCGGCAAGGTGATATCTCAACTTATTCTCAAATGATCTGATCAAGCTCAAAGCACAGATTAAAACCAATCTCCTCATCAAGTTCATCAAAGCAAAAAGCATAGGACCGAGGAAGCAATTCCATAATTCATACAAAGCTAATAGCCGAACTAAAGAAATTTTATGATTATTCAGTCTATTAAAGCACACATCGTTGGACTGATAACTCAACATAGACCTAGTATAAGTTGGAAGGCTAGGTCATCTGTATGTACCCTTCATCAAGTCAGTTAAGGCAGCAAGCACAGGATTCATGGCATACATACACTTCCTGACAAGTCAATATGGACTAATCAGGTCAGTCCTTCATCAAGTCTGTCAAACATAAAGCTAGGACATAAGGAATTTCAAATCTGACCAAGCATGGATAAATCAATTCCCCAGTGAAATCCTTCATCAAAATAAATAAGCCAATTCCTCCATCAAACCTAGCCAAGCACGGAGCTAGGATGGGAGGAAACTCAAATTTGCAATGACATAAAAGAAATAGATTTTCAGCAACACCATTGAAGTTGAAAGTAGATGGTGTAAGAACTCTTATCTATTCGACAAGTTAAGTCTGACAAATTGGTCAATCTCATCATTTAGCATGTCCTAAATAAGACATCATACTAATGATAAAACCTATGAAAGCTCCAAAAGCTATTGGAATCGAAGTTGAAATGATCCAAGTTCTGTGGCCAGTCCAAAGGGTCAATCAATTTCCAACAAATGCAACTCACTCCATACACGAATCACATTTATTGGGGGGCATTTGTTGACCTTCGTATATTTGTCATAAGTCAAGTCAATCCCATAAGTTAAATTTGACGGACTTCGGAGGTGATAGTGCACAAATCGGGGCTCAAAATGCACTGAATGTCACTGAAAATGATCGAAATGACCTCTGATTGATGAACGAACTTTGCCACCGCATTCAGAATGTCCTAATAGATTAGGAAATAAATATTACATAATATAAAGAGTGATCAATAAAAGAGATGGAGCTATCAATGTATCAATGCACATATTAGAGTCATGAAGCTGCGATGATGTCCAAATAACCTCCGTTTATGAAATTGATTGCATTGTTAGCTTCAAAACATCAAAATATATCAAGTACTACTATTCATACTTAATTCAGACAAGTTTGCATGAATGTTGAGTGGTCGAAAGTGGCGACACATATTTTGAGCTGAAGTGGACTCAATTTGATGCTGACTTGAACCAAACGGCCTGAGATTGCAAAACAGACTATGTTGTTGCATTCAAAATGTCAAAATTAGTTAAAATATAAATATTACACAACTTGATGATCGACCGATCAAGCGATCAAGTCATCGACGCACTTGCACATATATCGAGGTCAGAGAGGCTCTGACATAAACCAAATGACCTCCGTTCATGAAATTGATCACACCATTGGGTTTGGAATGTTGAAATCTATCAAATAATACTATTCATACTTAATTCAGATAAGTTTGCAAGAATGTCGAGTGGTCGAAAGCGGCGATGTGTATTTTGAGTTGAAATTGATTCAATTTGCCGATCAACCAAATGACCTATTGAAAGACTACTGTTGTGTTCAGAATTTTGGAATAACCTTACATTGATATATATAATGATTATCTAATCACATTGATGTAAAACTCAATTTAAAGTCGATTACTCAATTTAAAAATCAATTAAAAACCCAAATCAAGCCCTAAATCACTATTTCTACTCCCCTAAATCGATTTGGCCCAACTCCCTCGAGCAACCCCTCATCGCTTGCGGCCGGTCGTTTCCGCTCTTCTAAGCAAAGGAATGGGACACACGATGGTCCAACCGCTGACCTCTCCACTCGTCCGATCCGAATGATGTCTCTTCTCCTTCACCTTTCTTCCACGGTCAGACGCTCACCAGAAGCTTCCTTTTGCATCTGTTCCCTCTCCATCTTCAAACTGAATGATCTCCCCTCTTCCTCCCCCATTCGGCTTCCACTCCCCTCATCCGAAAATCCCTTGGCCCTCTCCTCCTCCAAACGAAAATAGAGTAAGAATTCTTCCTTTCCTTTGCCCTTTCCTCCTCCAAACCAAAATAGAGTAAGAATTCTTCCTTCCCTTTCCTCTTCCTCCTTCTTCTTCTCTTCTTCATTCTCTCCATTTCCCCCTCAAAAGTCAAAACTAAAAATCCCTCCCCATTTCCTTCAATTTCCTTCGGCCAAAAATGACTTTCCATTTTCTCCTCCTTCCCTCATTCTTCTTGGCTGACAATCTCTTCTCAATTGCCTCATTTTTCCAAAATTGAAAATCCTAATTTTCCAAATCCAAATTTTGCAACTTTGCTTCGCCTCAATCAGAGAAGAACACCATCATGAGGCGGGTTATTTTTTATTTTCGGTGTCACGCTCCTTGCATTACCTCTTCAAATTTGCTTCACCAGAGAAAACACCATCATGAGGCGTTCTTTCTTCGTTTTGCCGCACTCCTTGCATTACCTCTTCAAATTTGCTTCACCGCAACCGGTGAAGAACACCGTCATGAGGGGTTCTTCTTTCGATTTTCGACGTCGCCTCTCATTTTCGTCCTCTTTAGGACCCTTCTCTTCGCCGTAACAAGAGAAGAACACCATCATGAGGTGGGTTCTTCTCTTGGTTTTTGGTATGCCTAACTCAGTTCCCTTGCCGATCAGTGTAATGCATAAAAAAAAAAGAGTTAGAACATGTGGGATGTGTGAATGTGGATATATATACATACTTTTGTTTCTTTGCAGGTTTAAAGGCCTCGTCGTGCCATGAGGGTGTGATGAGATGAAAAATCAGCTGCGGTGTCGCAAGACACCACTCGCTATGCTCATGAGGGCATACCGAGTAAGCCAACATCTGTTAGATATCGCTCCCCCTAGCCGAAATGCTGCCGAAATTTTATCTAATTTCTAGACTTTAAAAAAAAGGAGGAATGAATGTATATTGCATTGTATGTCTTCTTTCAGGCTTGAAAGCCTCTTCGTGCTCATGAGGGTGCGATGAGATGAAAAAATTGGCCATGGTATTGCAAGACACCACTCGCTACGCTCATGAGGGCGTACCGAGAAAGCCAAAATACTCCTGATGTAGCCCCCTATACGGGGATGACGTCGGGAGGCTGCCGAAATTTAGACTAAAATTCAAGACTTAAACAAATTCAAATGAAAATTACCTAAACTTAAGTCAAACAAAAGAATATATGATAAATATGAAGATAAATGTTAAATCAAAGAGAAATAGGGGAAGAGCAGTTAAAGAAAATTTTGGAAAGAATAGAACACTCCTATAAAATGCAAGTAAAATTTAGGGAGGCTAATATTAAACTCACAAACTCTAATTGCAATTCTTAATGGCTTAAATTGAAGCAGTAAAGTGAGTTTTCTTTTATTCAAATTTTCCAAAATTAAACAAGCCTTAATTGAAACTTGGGGAGATAAATGCCAAACTCATAAGAGACTTACAATAAATTTGAAATCTAGTTTTCAAATAAATATGGGATTTGATGTAGAGTTAAAGATAAATTCATGTTGGATTTGAACTCTTCCTATGTGAATAAATCTTCTCTTTGAAAATTCAAAATGTTAAACTCATGAACAAGTAATTAATATGAACAATATTAATTGAGCATTTGAACGATCTTATTTAAATCTTAAATGAAGTAAAGATCTTACTTGAATATTAAAAGAAAATGATTAGTAGAAAGTCTAAATATTCAATTCCAAATTGAGAATAAAGTGTGCAAAAAATTTGGTAGTTTTCTTATAAGTACAAATTCAATTAGGCAACTCATGATCACACATGAATATAGCCTTTAAAAGAACTATTTGAACATTGCGTTTAAAATTAAAATTGATATATATGAGATTTGTTAAGTGCTATTTTCAAGTTAAATTGAAAATCAAATGAATTTCAAAGGAGATATTCACTAAAGATGAGAAACTTGTTGGCAAGTATATTTAAAGCTCATAAAAGACTACAAGTCAAATAATATCTAAGAATTAAGAAATTTGATAATACTTGTCGCCACTGGATCTACAGTTATACAAGATAGAAAGACGACACTAAACTAAATGGTGCACGAATAAAGGAGTTTTCTTCAATACAAAAATTAAGGAACTTCATTATGAGTTATGATTTTCAAAATCAATGAACTCACTAATTAGGTATAATTAACTAAGCTATAAATACTTGCATGTGCTCGGACATAGAGATTTTAATGCATAAATTTTAATATCTAAAAAGGCTGCGCAGGCTAAATTGGAATCAATTGAATATTAATATAAAAAATCTAATAAGATATTAGATCAATTTACAATGTCTTCTACACCATTGAATTTACAACGCATCGCACAAGCGAACAAAAGGCTTTAGTTAAGGCATTCTTAGTTGTACCCGCATGTGCCCCGACACTATGTTGAATGCTTAAATTCAAATGTATGTGGATGCTATGCGGGTTGCTACCTAGTTTAGTCTTAGGACTGGGTCCGGGTTAACAAAATCTAAAAATCAATTATAAAAATTTCAAATCAGTGAAATATCTGAGAAACTGATTCTGTCAGGTGATAGTAGATCTAATCTTCTGTTAGCAACTAAATAGAGTTGACATGATCTAAAACTCTTAAACATGTTCAAATTAATCAATTTTTCAAATCAAATTAACTCAAATTAAATATCAATCTAAAAAAAACTGTTTAGATGAAACTCTATCATTAAAAGCTTAAAGCCAACTTAATCTATCGACCTTCGCAATAGTTTGTCGGAGGTGACAAATTAAGAAAACTCTAGCTCAGAAAGGAGCTAATGTCAAATCAAGTGTTCTACTACGTTCACTCTTAATCAATCTGTTGCTAGTAAGGACATGACCCATGTCCTTTGACTGCATGGCTTGACCAATAGGTTCCACAGATGAAGCAGTTATGACCAGAGTCCTCTGATCGGATGGTTTGGCCAGTCAGACTCCATTATATTACGATCAGGGCTGTAGCCCGTATGCTCTCCAATGGCTTTGTATTTTGAGTTGTGAATCATAAGGTATACTTGATAGGGCAAACAACCCTCTATCAGCAAAGGTAGACTTATGTTTGTCTCCTTAGAAAACACCACCTTAGGTCTACAAGAATTTCTTGGATGACGTAACTTATGTGTACCGAGGATCCTTCGATCGAGTTCACCTTCTCGACTAAGTAGACTAGGGACCACGACAACCTGGGATGACGGAACCATGAGATCTTGATCAGGCACGTCATCATTACCCCAACCATCCGGTTTAACCTGAAATGATGAATTTCATAACCTTAAATTCTAAAACTCCATATGCTGCTACTATACGATATGCATTTAGCGATCTAATGACTAGCTTTAATCGAAAGTTCTCTCTCACTTACTAGGATGGGTTATTAACTATAGGGGATTACACCTATAGGAAACTTGGAACCAGATCTAAAGTCTTCACCAAATGAGGATGAAATCTCTGGGTAGTATCTCATCTACTATTCTATCTGTCTTCTAAAAATTACATCGACACTTAATTTACACTCTCTTCAATTCAATATTGTCGAGAGATCGGTGGTGAATTTTTGGAGCCCACAATAATGGATGATGCTCCCTTCATTATGGGTTCTAGGGAGGGGTTTCTTATTTTGTTTAATCTATCTTATCCAAAAATACCATTTGGCTGGATTTAGGTTTAATCTGGCTTAAATCCTACTCAAATCCTGCAGCAAAATAAGCTCTTGCAAAGAGGCATTAAAGGGATTACAAAGATAGTGGATTTAACTTGTCCAAAAATATTGTTTGGCTGGATTTAAGTTAAATTTGGCTTAAATCCTATTCAAATCCTACAGCCAAATAGCCCCATTTTAATGAGATTACAAATGGGTGGGTTTAACTTGTCCAAAAATACCATTTCGCTAGATTTAAGTTAAATCTTAAATCTTGCTCAAATCCTGCAGCCAAACATCCCCTTAACTTGTGAAATAGGCTTTAACAGAATTTCAATTTACAAAGGTAGTGGAATTAATTTGTCCAAAATACCATTTGGTTGGATTTAAGTTAAATCCTGCTTAAATCCTGCTCAAATCCCGCAAGCAGAAGCACACAAAGTAGTGATTCAGTGATGTAGGTGAGAGAAAACGAGTTACCTTCGGAGTTCAGACTTCATTTTTTCTTGACTCCAGCTACAACAATGGAGAATGTGACCTAAATCTCGTGGCCTGTAGAAGGATTTATGGGATTTAGACAAGTAGAAGTGCAAGGTAGGTGGGATACTAGGAGGAAAAATGAGGGTTACCTTCGCCAGCTTGAGGCTTTGAGAGTCTGAGTCGGTCTGACGACGGATTCATGGGATTTAGAGAGGCAAAAATGCGGAGGGTGGGAGGAAACCCGAGTATTTTGAGCTAAATCATGCGAGTTGTATCCGTATCTGCCCTTACCTATATGTTGTATGTCTAACGTTATGCATAACATATTGCCTCACTCTTGAATAGGGAGGGTCTCCATTCTTGTATGATAGGGGAATGCTTGACCTATGAGGGCATCCCTTGTAGTGGAGAATACCTTCTCCTGCTGATTTAACCAATAATTTAATTTCATCATGCGTTTAGGCATAAGAAATCTCAAAGTCTTTGTCCAAATGAATGTGTCAAAATAATATAAAAGTTGAAAAGATTTTGCATTTTTTAGACTAAGTCATATGCTCATACCACTCATGCTCTAGTCTCTTATGGAGTGAGTTTAGGACTTTAGTTCCTTTCTAATTAAATAATAAGCCTAACCATCTTGCAATTTCGTAAGACCAGACTCCATGGTTTTGAATTGTAGGAGATGTTAGGCACCTTTTCGGTTGTATGTAAATGTCCAAAAGTCGTTTATTCTCTCTTGTGAAAGTAAACTATTTTGTTCCCTTTACGCTTAGATTTAGGTCATGCATTAACTTATGTTAAAGCTCCCTAGATTAAGGATTCGAGGTTGCTTGTTTCCTTTGGGCTACGCGCATAAATCCTCATCTATTAGACATTTCTATAATCTTGTGTTAATGGATTATAAGCCATAACAATCTAATAAAATTTCAACTCAAACAAATAAATCTCTTCACTTTCAAACATATAATGCCCCACCATAGGATATGTTGGAATGCTCACTAAGCCTCCTAGTAATGAGCATTTCCTACTCATTTCTATTTGGATTCTAAAATATGTCTTCCAATTGAATAATTCCATTTGAATTTCCAAAATAGTTAATCCTTTGATAGTCTTAATCTTGAAATCTTTGGAGACAATAATTGACAACTTTAATCGAGAATATTCTTAAGAAATCTCATTTCCTAGAATGTAACTAACTATAGAGGCTTGCCTCCATAGAGAACTTAAGAACCCGTCATAAAATAAACCCTGCTTTATTTTTCGATGTAAAGTAGGGGAAAGATCTTTGGTATATACGAAGACCCATTATATTTTAGGAGTCCTTATTAGGTGATTAAGTCTATTGTAGGTGATATTTCTATCTTTCTAGATATTACATCATACCTCAATGTCGTACCTAATCACTTCAATAAGTACCTTCTACGATCTGCGTGGTGTGCACACGACCATCCGAAAATAAACACCACATAATCATAGGTGGATTTGTAATCAGTCAAGTCACCAGCCCAATCAGCATCAAAAAAAGGGAATGAAGTTTTAAAGAACCACAAAAAATGGGTAGCCCATAGTTGAGTTCCTTGGAGACGCTGCAGCAGTTTTTTTAAAATCTGAAAATGTAAGTATTATGGTCGATGCATAGATTGGGAGAGCTTATTGGCTGTAAATGAAATATCTGGTCGGATTAATGTAAGATACTGAAGAGCCCCAAGTAAGTGATGATAGAAGGTGAGACCAGGATAAGCGACTGAGAGTGTAGAATTCTGCGGTATTTTGATAGGTAAGAGTGTGAGAATAGATTTACAATTTAGCATATCTGCCCGCTGCAAGATATCCTGGGCATATTGAGTTTGGTTGAGATGAACACCATTGCTAGTGGGTGTAACTTGTAGACCCAAAAAATTGGAAAGACTACCTAGATTTTTATTTGAAATCGCTGATGCAGTTGATCGAGAAGAGTGAATAGCAGTAGAATCATTGCTAGTTAATAAGATATCATCAACATATATTAGTAAATAGAGTTGTATATGAGCCGATTTGTAGAAAAATAAGGAAGGATCAACTGCACTGGCCGAAAAAATAAGTTGAAGTAAATATTCAGTGAATGTAGCAAACCATTGATGCGGTGCTTGCTTAAGACCATAAATGGCCTTTTTGAGTAAACAAACATGAGCAGGAAATTATTTATCAGATAAACCAAGTGGTTGAGACATATATATATAATCTTAGTTAAGTGTCCATGTAAAAAAGGCATTTGATACATCAAGTTGGAGAAGAGACCATTGTTGTGTAACAGCAATTGTGAGACTCGAATGGTAGGAACCTTAGCAATGGGACTTAAGGTTTCAAAATAATCAATACCAGGTTCCTGTTTATAGCCTTGTGCGACAAGTCTTGCTGTATAACGAGCAACGGACCCATCGGAATGTAGTTTTGTGCGATAGATCCAGATTGATAAGGAACTAAGTCCCATGTACCTTGAGCTTGCAAGGCTCGAAATTCTGATGACATGGCTTGTCGCCAATGCGCATGTTCAACTGCATGAGTAAAGCAGGTCGGATTATTGGTAGAGATAGTGAGGTGTTGTAGAGAGAAAATCTTTAAGTGCCCAGCTCATGCTCTAGTAAGCGTAGGATGGGTGGATGGTTTGTATTGGTGAGTTGAAAGGGGAACAACGGGAAATGGACGCTGTAGTGGGAATTGTAGAGATAAGAGCAGCAGGAGGAATTGGAGACCGAGTAGTGGAGGAAGTTTGCTGAATAGGAACATGAGAAGCAGGGGAGTTAAGCTTAGGAGGCAAAGTAATCAAGAAGCTGGGACTAAAGTTAAAGGTGGAATATATGAAGTGGGCTGAGAAGATTGAGTAGAAGGAGAGGAAGAGTGATAGGGAAAGATATGTTCAAAAAATTTAACATGATGAGAGAGGATAATTTTCCCAGAAGTAAGATGATAACATTTGTAGCCTTTGGTGGTGGGAGCACAACCAAGAATGATAGAAGAAAATGACTTAGGAACAAGTTTATAAGGGGCATAGGGACCAAACCAAGAGTAATAAAGACAACCAAAGACTTTAATAAGATGATTATAGGTAGAGGACCAGTTATACAGATGTTGAAAAGGTGAAATGTAAGAAGAAGAGGAGAGTGGTAGGCGATTGATAAGGTAGCAAGCAGTCAAACATGCTTCATCCCAAAATTAAAAGGGAAGGTTGGCTTCGAGGAGTAATGCTCTTGCTGTTTTCATGAGGTGTCTATGTTGTGTTTCGCAACCCCATTTTGCTGTGGAGTATGAGGACAAGTGATTTGATGTATTATTCCATGTGCAGCTAGTAGTTGTCGAAAGGAGTTGTTGAGATATTCACCTCCATCATCTGACTGGAGAATTTTAATATGCTTATTATAAATTGTTTTTCAACCAAAACCTTAAATTGTTTAAGCACTGAAAAAACTTCAGATTTTAATCTGTGGGAATAACTAGCAGTAATGCGAGTAATCATCTACAAACAGTACATAATATTTATAGCCTTGATAATATAGAGTCCGACAAGGTCCCCATATATCAGTATGAATAAGTTGCAAAATATCAGTAATTAATTAGAGGAAACAAGCGGGAGGTGTTGACTTTTGCTTGTGAACAAGAAGATCAATGGACAGTGTTATGAACAGTAGACTAAGCTTGACTATAGGATGGATGTCCGAAACCACGATGCCAAAGAAGCTGATCAGAGATACCTGTGAGTAATGTCGTGTTGAAATGTTGAGAGGAAGAAGTACTTTTAGTGAGATAAAGCCCTTGACGACATCGACCTTGGAGAAGAGTATGATCGGTCTTCAGATCCTTGATGACAAAACCAGATTTGTCAAACGTGACTGAACAGTCATTGTCCTTGGTTAACTTGTCAATGGAAATGAGATTGTGAGATAACATAAGCACATGTAATAGAGGAAGAAGACAGCTTACGTGTAGGTGTGGGGAGAAGTCCTTATCCAGTGTTTGCGATAGGGAGAGCCTGACCATTGCCCATATGAACTTGTTGAGAGCCATGATATGGTTGAGCAGAGATAAGATGAACAGTATTGGTAGTTAAATGAGAGGTAGCACCGGAATCAAGTATCCACTCTAAATTAGGTGATTGATGTCCAACAAAGAGAGTTTGGGGTCCGGTTGAAAAGAAAAATCAGCTTTATTCCAGCAAGTGAAAGCGGAATGACCTTGTTTGCCACAGATTTAACATATAGTAGTGGAAAAGAATGTTCGACCTCCCCGAGAAGATCGGCCACAGGAGAAACGTCCAGAATGTCTCATTGGAGTTCCACGTCCTCTGAATGAGGGAAAATTACGACCAGACGAGCGATCTCCTCGACCACGAATAGTGTTTAAAGCAACTTGAGAATCAGTGGTAGATTGCAGAGAAAGTTCACGCATATGTTCAGTGGCTAAATTGAGCTCCTTAATACACAGTAGGGAGTAAAATTCATCCAGGCTAATAGGTTGTAAATTCGTTCAAATGACAGTTTTGAAAGCGTGGTAAGTTGGCGGTAAACCATTCAAGGTATATAAAATAATATCTTCCAGATCCAATGGAGAACCAGCTGCGCTGTACCATCAACTTTAGATTTAATGTCCGATAAATACTCCATCATAGATCTATCTTTCATACTAATGTGATGTAACTCATTTTTAAGTTGAATTATCCTGGAGCGATTTGTTGATTACAGCCTTTTTCAATGGTAAGCCAAATATCTTTATTTGAATCAAGTGGTAGAACATAAGGTAAGAGAACTGGAAAGATAGTAGAATATAAGGCATCAGGAATGTGTTGCTGTGGTTTGAGAATAGAGCCATCTAGAGAACCATGAAACCCATTTGCAGTAAAGAGTTTCAATATTTGAGACCTCTAGATTGAATAGTTATCTGTGTTTAACTGAATATGAACTACTGCTTTAATATTTGACATAAGAAACTTTAACTGATAGGGTATTGAAAATTCATTGAGTTTGAAGAGCAATGTAGCAGTAAAAATAGAAGTAGAGGAAGTTTCTGAATTTGCCATGACAGTTCAACAAATAAAAAAAAAATAATTTCTAGCTCTGATACTATGAAGAAATGTTGAACTCTTCAATCCAAAATAAACCTTTAAGATTTCTCAAACATTTTTACATACCTGAAACTGAACATAAATAATTCCTATCTTTAGAGAATCCCACCTTTCCTTCTGTGTTCCAAAAAACTAGCATTTAATATTGCATTATGAAATATAAAGACGAGCAATAACAAAATTTGAGTCAGAATTTGTTATCAACGTACTGTGAGGATGTATAACAGTCATATAATAAGGGTGCAGATTTCCTAAGCAATAATAAGTGAAAGTAACGGCATATGATAGCTTATCACAGATAAGTTTATTAGTAAATAGTCACTTATCACCAATGAGTTGTTGGCTTTCATATATGTGTCATAAGTCGAGTCAAACCCACAAGTCGAATTCGACCGACTACGGAAATAACATAGTGCAAATCGAGGCTCAAAATGCACTGGACATCACCGAAAATGGTCAAAACAACCTCCGATCAATGAACGGACTTCGTCATCACGTTCAAAACATCGAAATCGGTCAAAATATAAATATTGCATAATTTAAAGATCAACCGATCGAGTGATCGAGCTATCAATATGCCAACGCGTATATCGGGGAAGGGAAGCTGCGACGATGTCCAAATGACCTCCGTTTATAAAATTGATCACTCCGTTAGCTTCGAAACATCGAAAACTACCAAATGCGACTATCCACGCTCAATTCAGACGAGTTTGTGCAAATGTCGAATGAGAAGTGGCAATCATGATAGAGGTTGAAATGCTGGGCGTTGCAAATTAGCAAATGACCCGTCGGCCGACCATTCAAAATATCGATTGGAATATGAATATTGAACAACTTGATGATCAACGATCAGTTGAGGCGATCTTAGCGTATCGGGGTGAGGAGGCCCAAACAACCCTCTATCGTAAAATTGATTATGCCGTTAGTTTGAAATCAAAATTTATCAAGTAAAGGCTGTTTTGCTCAATTCGACAAGTGCGAAAGTCGGCAATCGAAAATGATAATGTCTTTGAAATTGATCGCCGACTTGAGCAAAACGGCCTCCGTTGAAGCGGAGTATACCGTTGTGTTTGGAATATTAGAATAACTTTGAATCAACATAAATATCAACCCTATATTGAGGTCAGTATAAATTTCATATTAAAGTCAATTAAATGATAAAAAAATATATTTAAAAAACCTAAATCTAACTTAAATCCCTAAAATCACTCGCCCGGTCCTAATCCTTCATGCAGACGACTGGACGCGTTTCTCCCTCACGTGCGACCTCATTCACTCGGCTCCTCTTCAATCGCAAGCTTCCTTCTTCCCGATTGAACTCCTCCCGCGCTCCTTCTCCACGCACGGTTCGAACGACGCTCCACAACCGCTCCCTCCTCCCCTCCTTCAACCGTTCACACGCAAGACTGATCCGCCTTCTTCTTCCCTTGAAACTGAAAAAAGCCCTCTCTTCCTCCTCTCTCTCATGAAAATCGAAAAGGAATTCCTCCTCTCTCCAAAACTGCAGGGCAAGTTCTCTCTTCCCTCCTTCTCACTTTTCATTTTCCACTAAATCGAAAATCCCTTTCTCCTCAAAACTAAACCAAAATCCTTTTCACCTCATCTCCTCAATCCGAAAATTCCTGATTTCCCCTCATTTCTTCCTTCCTCTTTCCCTGATTTTCCCTCATTTTCTCAATCCGAAAATTCCCTTATTTCTTCAATCTAACAATCCCATTTTTCCTCACCCTCATCAATCCGAAATTTCCAATTTCTCTTTGCCACAATCAGAGAGGAATACCGTCATTAGACGGGTTCTTCTCTCGGCTTCCATCATCTCTCTTTCTATCGCCCTTTCCAAATTCCTTTTGCAAACTAGAGATAACACTATTAAGTTATGCTCTTCTTCGCTTTCAGATCTCCTTTCCGCCCTTCCGACCTTGCCAGAGAGGAACATCACATTGGCGTTCTTCTCTTCACCTTGTATCCTTATCTATCATTGCAAGCACAGAAAATGAGTCCGAATACATAAATATGAATGCCAGATATATGATACGCTTGTTTTCAGTTCAAGGCTCGCTACGCCATGTGATTTAGACGAATCATCATGGTATAAGACACCGCCACTACTCATTAGAGCATACCGAGTTAATATCCGTTAGATGTCGCCCCAATGAATATCTGAAATTTCATCAAATTTTTAGATTTAGAAAAAAAAGGGAAAAATAATCAAAATTTATTAAAAAGGAGAAAACACATAAACAATAAAATAATATGAAAGTGCAAAGTCCCAAAATTAAGATTAATGTGAAAAAATTAATCAAACTTGGAATGATATTCATAAAGGATTTAATGATGCTGCCATTTTGAGAATTGAGAATTACTTGAAGAAACCAATCATAATTATAACACACTACAAGATTCATACGAAGAACTGAATAAAGCCTTCGTGGACATTGAAGGAAGACATGTTCTTGTGAAATAATCATCAATTATTTGCATAAGTGTGAGCGAGTTCTCTTTTCTTCAAACTTCACAAACTAAACAAGCTTTAGTTGAAACCGCGATAGCAAACTTATAAGAGAACTAATTGAACAATTGCAAATTAAAGGATATCGAAAGAAATAGGAATCTTGATCAAATATCAAATGACCAATAATTAATGATAAATCCGAGTGTCCAATTTCAAATTGAAAACAAAGGTGCGCAAGTGTGGTGAATTTTTTTTATTATAATCTTCATCTATCTATGGAGAAAAATAAATGAAGACAAAAATAACACTTCTTATTTATTGGACACGTATCCCAGATATTCTTATTAGGACGAATGACATGAGGAATGACGTACTTCAAATGGTGTAAGTCACCATGTTACAATTGATCTAATCACCTTAATAAGGACTCTTACGGACAATGGGTCTTCAGATATACCAGAGATTCTTCTCTTACTTTACATAAAAAATAAAGTAGGGTTTATTTTAAAATAGGTTCATTAAGTTCCCTATGGAAGCAAGCCCCTATAGTTAATTACATCTTAAGGAATGAGATTCCTTAAGAATACTCTCAATTAAGATAAATGATCGTTATCTCTAAATATTTCAAAGATAGGACTATCAATCAATTGGTTACTTTTGAAAGATCAAGTGAAATTGATCAAGATGAGGGAGTTATTAGAAACCAAAAGAAGATAAGTAGGAGATGCTTATGATATTAGGAAGCCTTGTAAGCATCCCAAACTATCCTATGATTGGGCTTTATATTTTTGAAATTGAAGTGATTTATTTGTTTGAGTTGAATTTTTAATAGAAATATAGGGCTTACAATTCCATGATACAAGATCATAGAAATGCTTAAGAGGTGAGGATTTATGCTTGTAGCACGCAAAGGGAAATAACAACCTCAGAACTTAAATCTAGAGAGCTTTAGGGAGGGCCAAGGCACGTCCTAAATCTAAGGCGAAAGTGGGTGTTTGGTTTATCTCCACAAGAGAGGATAAATCACCAGACTGTTGGACTTACAACCGCCTAGCGGTGGCCGCCAACTAACTCCTCCTATAATTTTAAATACATGTAGGCAAGTCATATACTTTTATAAGATAGTTAGGCTGTTATTTATTTAGAAAGAAGACTAAGTCCTTAAACACACTCTAAGAGACTAGATCATAGGGCATGAATAATGACTTAAATCTAATGCAAATTTTTGTTATATTTTATTTTATTTTTGGACAATTTATTTGACATTATGAGATTTATATGCCTAATCATGAGAAATTTGATAAAAAAATCAGAAGAGGTGTGTTTTTACCATGGCTCTCAAAGGTCAAGCTAAGTTCCCTGGCAAAGATGGAAGCCCTCCATAAGCAAGAGTGAAGCAAGATAATTTTTATGCATGATGTAAAACATACAACATCCAGCTAAGGGGTTGCTAAATTTTTTATTTTGATTTATAATCTAGGCTTTAGGGGAGATTATGAGTTGCTAATTTTAAATTTTGAGTTGATTAACTGGATATAAAATTTATTTTTTTCTTAGGAGCCTAATCACATCCAGGCTATTCATGAAAGTAAGGAAGAAACTAGAAAAAATATGTCATCTTAATGCAAAAGCTAAACAAACATAAAATGATTTTATAAAGCTAGCGCAAAAGAATGAAAGGCCTTTATGGTCAGGCTCCACCGCACAAACCAAAGAAATTGGGTAGTCGAGCTCTACCCTTATACCCTTATTCATTCTTCATTCTTCATTTCTTCTTTCTTCATGTTTGATTTGTTTCTTTCCTTCCTTCTTTTGGCTTGGTTGGAATGTGGTTTCTCCAAAGGCTTCACATGGTGCATAAGACAAAGTATTATGACCAATGTTCATCCTAATCCCCCATAACATTCATTCCAAATCCTAATTATAAAATTACATGAAAATGGGAAATGTAAATCTAACTAAAACTTGCAAAATATAGATTAGCTTAACACACCACACATCCCAAGCATGTATATGAATAAATTGGACTTAGCACCCCACACATGGGTAACCAAGTCCACCTGGCCTATTTTTGGATTATGCTTAGGGGTATAAACAACCTGCATAAGAAAAGTATTTATATTTTTATTATAACGTCCCTTAAGCACAATCCCGTACAGAAGATAATGATTAGACTAAGATAGTCCTATCATCCAGTCTACGCATATACACCCTAACATATAGGCTAGAACATTACTTCAAAAAATATAAATAGGTATCAAACCATACACCGCCCTAACATAGAGCTATAAGCCTAATGTGTGTGCCATTTAAGGCTTAGGTGGTATGTTTTAGCTAGGCTTTAAGGTTGAAGTTTTCTATGTGTGAGAGGTTCAACTTAGAGGGTGATTTTATTTAAGTGATTTAGTTGATTTGTCAGTTTTATTTGATGATTTGATTTGGTTTGAATGAACCTACACTTAATTACTAAGTATTGTACAAAGAGAAAAAGAGAAGAGAACTTATCTTTCCTCCCTACCTTAAGTAATTTTTAAGGTAGATTCATTAGTGATTTTTCTTTAGTGAATATTTTATTATGTATTTTAATTAATCCTAAGTTTATATTTGTTCTAAATAAATATATTCAATAAGAAAGGCATCTTAAGATTAATTAAGGTGAATTACTATCACATAACAAACAACCATTTATTTCTTTCCAACATGTGTATCATGCATATGAAATGATCCTAAGCATATCTATACATGCAATGCAAATATTTAGCACACCTTAATGATGAATGCCAAGAGATGTTGCTAACGGAAATTTGAGTATTTTTATGATGCATGATTTTGTTATGTAGAAAAGAGAGAGATTCTTTTATCCATTAATCAAATCAATATTTACATTATGAAAGACATATGTGAGTACCACGCCATTATTTTCTACACCAAGGTATAAGGTACAAGAACTTCTTAGGCTACTTAAAGCCTCGCAACCCTATGATGTCCAGACTAATATATCACTTTTCTTAAATACATGTGAATGTACAAAAAGAAAGCAAATGGATAAAGAATCATGCAAAAAAGATTTTTATTGGTTTTTTTTAATTTTGGTTGTTTAATTTATATGTGTAATGTGGGGATCCTTATTAATTCATAATATAAAAGTGGATAGAAATGGATTTAAGCAAGTGTTATGTTCTTTTCAAATGAACTATACACTTTGCAAATCTATTCAAATCTATATTAAGAAAGAAGAAAAGTACATAACACATTTTATTTTATAATCACATGCAAGCTTATAAGTATTTATAAGTAGCATACATTCATTTATAATATTTGATTTATAGATTTTAAAAATAGTTTTTGATTTAATAGTGATAATATAAATTCATATTCTTACTTTAGCCAAAACATGCAATTTGATATAAAGGAAACATTTCATTTATTTTGATTTTTTAAAAGATATGAATGCATGATTTTCATATGGAAAATAATATTTAACATTCTTGGAAAAAGATAAAGTGATGTAAGCATATGATTTCATTCACCTTTATTAATTCATAAGAAAAATCCTATGAAATAAGATTATTTAAAGCGAATCAAAATTTCTTTAAAGGGATTTTTATTTTGTTTTGATTTTTAGTTTGATTTGATTTTAAGAAATGTGAAAAGGTTTGCTGGTCCTAACCCATCTCCCATATATGTGAATCAATTTAGTTTAATTTTAGAACCATTAGATTGATTTTTATATTTTGTTTAGGTTAAGGTGTGAAGTAAGTTCATTAATTACCCCTTACCTACACCACCTTCACATAATTAACCCAACAATTATGAGCCAATATATGATATGCAACCACATGAAATTTAAATCAATAATGCTCCTAAGAAAGAAAGGGGCCTAATACAATTGGCTCATAATCATTAATTAATTAAGCTAAAGGGTTTACTCAAGTACTTTAATAACCTTCCCACACATGTGGGTTGGATATGATTTCCTTAAAAGCCACTTAGGTTATTGAACACCTAAGAATCTTCCCAAGAATGGGATTGATTAAGTGATTAAGCTTCTGGATTAATTTTTGATTTTGAGTTTGGCTAATTAAGCTATTTAATGAAATGATTAAATCATTAATCAATTTGTAAATTAATTAAGTTTCCATTCAAATGAAATAGACTTAAGGGAAAAGATTTAGAAAAGGCATCCTAATCTCATTCCCTAGTCTATCCACTATTCCAAGATGATTAACAAGCTTAATGAATGAATTCATCACCATTTTATAGGTTAATTAATCAATTAATTGATTAAGGGAGTGATTAAAGATGAAACAAGCAATTACTTAAATTAATCTAATAATAAATTCCAAGAAAATCATTGGAGGTGAGGTCATCCCACTAATTAACCCTAGAGAGTTTTGAATTAATTAATGAAATAATTAAAGAATAATTAACATAATTACATCCTAATAAAACTCAAATTGAGTAAATGTCACTATTCAAAATCAATTAGGCTTATTTTATATTATGCCCCTTTGAATTATCTTTAAAATGAAGTTGAGTTTGTATTTTTTGGATTTTCTACATTTAGTTATAAGTTTTTGAAGTTTTTTGATTAATAGGCTATTAAATAACCTAATTATATAACTAATCCCATCGATGCCACATGCCGACGCGCGCTTTCCACGTGACATGACGAGATGGGTTATTTAAGTTATCAAATCAGATGCCGCATCAGCCGGTGGCACTACATGCTTTCTCGTTGGCCGTCCGATCAAGGATCAGATGGTCAGGATTAAACCCATGGATTTGAAGGATTAAATCAGCAATCTAAAGCATTTTAATCTGGATCGTCCATCTAAAATAAATAGGATAGATGATCCATGATTCGTCCCTGTCCTCGCCTGCGGGAGACGGAGACCGTCCATCCTCCATGGCTTGATTTGAGCTTACTTGAGCTCGAATTTGGTAGGGATTCAACCCACACCATCAAGAAGTAAGGAGAAGCACATCCAACGGTGGAAATGCAATGGGATTACACTTCCCTTCACAAAGGACCAAAGAATTTTCAATGAGAGCTCGATTTTGAAGCATACCTTATCAGAGGCTATCATCGGTGCTTCCAACCGTTGAGGTAGCTTCGTCTAGTGGGGATGAAGTCCTGTTGAAGGTTTGAAGGTTCAATTTGTAATGGATATTCCAATTGACCGAATCTTGCTTCAAAGGCATGAGGCTTTGATCGAACTCCTTCCGTGGCTTGGATGCTTTGGAAATGATTTGGGTGAGTTTGATTAGGTCCCTTGATGGTGGTTGCAAGAGAAATTTAGATTCGATGGAGAGTTGAGTGAGTTTCTATTTTTATTTTCTTCCCCTATTTCAGCTTGAGTAAAATTGAGAAGGAGAAAATTGGAGAGAGCTTGGAGAGCTTCCTTTGGGTTCTTAGAGGTCAATCGAGTGCAAGTGTCATGAATTGGAATGAAATGAGGGGGAGTATATCTCCCCCTACTTGAATGAGATGGTCGTGAGCCTCCTTTCCATTTTGATGAAATTGATCTCATTGAATGGGTTGTTTAGGTTGTTAGGAGTTCCATGTGGTTTGGTTTTGGCAGAGGAGTGGGACTGTGGAGGTGCACGTGGGTTAAAATGAGTGTGAGAGGTGATCCATGTGGAGGAATTTGAGTGGAGGGGTTAGTTTTGGCTTTAGGTCAAGTTTGACTGATTCAAACCCATTGTGTCATGTGCAACACTGTCCTTAGTATCCAAATGGTCCATTAGGTGGATGCCAAGTGGTCTTGAGTGGGAATGTGATCAAATTCCTAGTGAATTTGATCATAGGTTACTCTTTTACTTAGAGGCAAAATGGTCATTTAGCTTTGATTTTGATTTAGGTAGTTTTGATATGATTGAAAAATGGGTTGTGCCAATTTTCAATGAATTTGGTGTTGATTTGATATCATTTGGCTCATGCTGAATCATTTAGGTCAAAATGGATCAACTTTGGTCAAGTTGACCAATTGGTCAAATTGGGTAAAACCATGGGTTAGGTCAAGTTCAAATGACCATTTGAAATATTTTGGTATCATTGGTTTGGTTCAATTTGATTTGTATTTGGTTTTGGTTCATTTGAAGTCACTTAGGTCAAATGGGTCAAGTTGACCAATTTGACCCATTTGACACATTTGACCCAATTGGGTTAGGTCATGGGTTGGTTTATGAATGGTTGATCATTTGAAATGTTTTGCTATCTTTGGTTTCAATCAATTTTGGTTTGGTTAAGTTTCAAGTTGATTTGACCTTTTAGGTCAAGTTGGGTTTAGTTTGGTGTGATTAGCCAATTGAGGTTTTGGTCAAGTTCAACAAGTGATTTAGAATGAACTTAACCCATTGGTTGCAATTAATTTGGCTTAGATCAAGATTTGACATATTTTAAATTTTTTGTTTAACTTGGGTCAAGTGGCCAATTGGGCTAGGTTTAGCTCAAATGATGACTTGGTCAAGTCCAATCATTGATCATGAATTTATTTTGATCAATGGTTTCAATCAATTTGGCCTATGGTAGATTTTGGTTATTTTAGGTTTTATTTGGGTCAAATGTTGACTTGGTCAAAGGCTAGGTTTGACTCAATTTGACTCAATTTGAGTGATTGATCATCTTATGATGATTGTTGCTGGCAATGTGAGGCTTAGATGGGCTTAGTTCAATTCAATTTAGGTAGGATTAGAATTTGGCTTAAAAAGGGGCTTTAAGTCACTTTAGGTCAAGTGAGCCTTAGTGGGTTAATTAACTTGATCAATGGTTGATTCAAGTTTTGTTGAACTCACATATGGACTTATTATTAAAATATAAATCCAATTGCAAGTGATTTAGAGTCAAATGGGTTTTTGATTCATTTGACAATTTCAAGTTCAAAGGATGAACATGGGTTAAAATGGGTTTAAGTTTTGAATTTATTTTTGGTTAGATGATTGAAGTTTATGATTGAATTTTATTTGTGATTGAAGGATTGATAGTTTGGAGAGAAAATCCAAAGGTTTGAATTGATTTGAGTTTGATTTGGCTAAGTTCAGGAATTTGACTTGAAAGAGTTTTGGTTGGATTTTGATTAGATTTGGATTTGAGTTTTGAATTTGGTTTTGGGTATTTAAATTTAAATTTCATTTATATTTGTGAATATAAATGATAATATAAATGGGGTATGTGAAAATATTTTGAATTTGGGATGATTTGGATTTGATTTAAGCTAAGTCCGTAAGATGAAATCAAAGGGCTTAGGAAAGATTTTGGATTTGGAATTGAATCATGGGTTTCAATCATTTGGAATTGATATGAGTTTGAAGTTTGACTTGCAGTTGAAGTTGATTTGAATTTGAAGTTTGAATTGAAAGAAGGAAGTAAGGATTTATTTCAAACTATAGGGTAGGCAAGTTCTCCTAACACCCCTAAGGCATGACCTATTCCTATGGCTAACTCTTCTAAGTCTCTAGGGTTAGGTTAAGTGTTCCCCTAATCGCTAGAAGTGTCTTAAGACTAAGGAACTTTTAGTGTCTAAGAGGAGTCCTAAGTCTAAGATCGAGAGGTTGAGGGCTCATTCTAAAAATGAGGTCAACAACAAGCGATTTGATAGCTTTTTCACAAGCACAAATTCGATTAGGAAACTCATGATCACTCATGAATGTAGCCTTTAAAAGGATCACTTGAATCTTATATTTGAAGTTATATTTAAAGCACATGAGAATCATAATATATCTAAGTGCTTAGTTATAAGATTAATGGTATTCAAATGATATTTATAAAAGGATTTACAATAGCTTGGCAATGGGTATATACAAACCCCTTCAATAATCACTCAAGTTACATTACATGATACATAAAGTGAATCAATAAAAATTTGTATAATTTGAATTAGAGTTATGATAAACTCAATGCTCATTTATAGAGGTAAAAATTAGTTTTTTTGGTTTAGAATAAAAGCTAAAAGTGACTAATTGATAAAAACTTGAAAGTTCTTTAACAGCTACATGCCAAAATGATATTTGAGAATTGAAAAATTCAACAAGCAATCCAAGTGTGAGTAGTATTTTAAAATTTACAACACCTTCCATGCCACCAGATTCACAACACATTGTATAAGTGAATAGAATTAATTAATCAAGGTATTCTTAAATATACGCACATGGGCTATCTTGAATATTGATTAAGTGTCTGGATCTTCGGGTTTCTTCCCAGTTTAGTCTTAGGACTAGGTCCGGGTTAATAAAAGCTAAAAATCTGTTATAAGAATTTCAACTTAGTAAAATATTTGAGAAGCTAATTCTATCATGTGCTAGTAGATCTGATCCTCTATTATTAAACTAATAGAGTCGACAGGATCAAGCAAACTCATAAACCCCAATGATGGCTGTATTGAATGGTGATTTCAACCAGAGGGGATACTTCCATCAAAATGTGATTCTAATTTCAAATCAAATTAACTTAAATTAAATATCAATCTAAAAATTGTGTAAATAAAATTCAATCATTAAAAGCTTAAAGCAAAACTCAATCTATCCACCTTCTACAACTATTTGTTCAAGGTGATAAATTAAGAAAATGCTAGCTCACAAAGGAGCCAATGTCAAATCAAGTGTTTTACTATGTTCACTCTTAATTAATCTCATGCTAGTAAGGACATGGCCCGTGTCCTCTCTTTGCCGCGGCGACTCTGATGAAGCAATTATAAGTCCTCACGATTAGTGGTTTGGCTGTAAGACTCCATTATATATTACGATCCGTGTAGCCATATATCCCCAATGGCTCTGCCCTTTGAGTTATGAATCATAGGGTACACCTGATAGGAGAAAAAGCCTTCTTTCAGCTAAGGTAGACTTAAGCCTATCTTCTTAGATAAACATCACCCCAGGTATACAAGGATTTCTTGGACGACGTAGCCTATGTGTTGTTGATAATAATCCTTTGATTAGGTTAGGTCGACTACCATCTTTGACTAAGTAGATTAGGGATCACGACAGCCCGGGATGATGGAACCATGGGATCTAGATCAGGCACGTCATCATTCCCCCAACCATCCAATTTAAGCTGAAATGATAAATTTCATAATCTTAAATTCTATAACTTCATATGTTGCTACTATACACTCTGCATTAAGCGACCTAATAACTAGCCTTAATTGAAAGTTCTCTCTCATATAATTAACTATAGGGGCTTATGCCTATAAGAAACTTGGAACCAATTCTAAAGTCCTCACCAAATGAAGATGAAATCTCTAGGTAGTGTCTTATATACTATTTCATCTGCCTTCTGAAAATTACACCAACACTTTAATCACTCTCATCAATTCATATTTGTTGAGAGGTTGGTGGTGAATTTTCGGAGCCCACAGATTTCTAGCAACTCCGCTGGGGACATGATTCTCTTTCCATCTTTGGCTAGTCATATATATGCTATAGTAACAATAAAATATTTGAAAATTCAAAACACAAAGGTGATTTAAATGTGTTATAAATCCAAATTACTAATGTATGAGACTTTATGCCGAATGAATTATTCTGTAGAGTATATTTTTATGACACTATTATTTTGTTTTGTAGTACATCTACATTCTGAAAGTATGGGGTGAAATAATAATTACTAATTACTATTCCCCATCTTTCACTTGCACAGAATGGATCTACAGAGCACTCCTTTCACTGTTCAGCTAGGGCATGGTGCAAACATCTGCCTAGCCAACGCCGTCATCAACATAGGAGATGTTAGAGCTACAATTCAATTTAGTAGCTTGAATTTCTCGGCTATCATAGTTGCAACTCCTGAAGTACCCACCCGTGGTACACTCGTCTGAGGCCATCATGGAAGGACTCAAGTTATTGAAGCTCTTACTAGCCATGTTCACCAATCAGTTCAGCAACCAACCGTTGTTAAGGAGTTCTCTCGATAAAGAACTTCAATTTTTAAATGACTAGGTTAATCTGAAGCCCGTGATGAAAAGAACCGTTAGTGGGAAAACTGTGTCTTTAATACCTCGTGGTACAATTGCTCCATCGATTGAACCTTTCATACCTAGAAAGCATGATCATGAAGCTTCCTCATCAGGAAGCAAATTAACTAGAAGCGAGAAGAAGAAGAAATCTTTGAGGGGCTCGTGATCTGAACAACCTAGTGAACAATCAATACTGCGGCCAAAAGCGAGAATCCCTACCCATAACAACTTTAACAATCTAAAATGGGTAAAAATGAATAGCTCTACTGGTGAAGTAAAGTAGTCTTTCTGGAATCAACAACATCAAGCTCCACCACCATAGAGAAGACAACTCGAAACACTGTCTGCCAGAATACACAATGTCCTTAAAGTAGCCAAGGACAGAGACTTAATGAAAAGAAAATTTCAAGGGCTTGTGGTGATTGGAAATACTGAAGCTCCACCAAGGAGGTTGCCATTTCTTATGGTAACCAATCATCGAGTCAAGTATGCTTCACATGGTGAGCATCGGAGTGTGACACTCAGACCGCGTGTCCAACAATCAGTTATCGAAAGGTCTGGCGAAAGGATAAGCAGGTATGGAGGCCAAGGCCCCGTGATGAAATCCTGAAGAATGGGAGAGGTGTGACATCTGATAAACATATTAAAAAATCCACCTCAAAAATAACTCATCATAAGTGGATACTTAAAAGAATGAGTATTACTGATGAAAGACATGACGGTCAATACTCTAGAGAATTCCTCTAGGGGATCTCATCATCGATTAGATTCACCCCCACAAGAGAAGGTTGACTTTGGTTGCAGTCCTTTAATAGAAGAAGTGTTTGTTCTGCACATTGAACTAGAGATCCATTGAAAACGTCAATCAGAAATTCATGTACAAGAAGAAGGTAATGAAGAGGACACTATGGAAGTAGAGGTCGTCTGTATGGTCAGGGATATAGATGAACTTTTTGCTCAGCACCATCAACAGTAACATGGATCAGAGAACCTGAACTTGAATTCAATATTTATGAAGAAGAGTCTTCACATAAGCAAGTAAAAGATGGATCTTCAATCTCTATTGAAGAGGAAGAAGAAGATAAAAATGAGAAAGAGAGCATGGGCGTTAAGCTGTCTATATGGTTAAACTAGGAAATGATCAGCCTGGTACATACTTTTATAATCAGGATTATTGCTCAACCCTAGCAACAGCTTCCCTTGCAAATATACAAGGAGAAGGACAGTCAAGTTCCTCCCCTGAAGATGAGCAAGGAGCAGAACAACAACAAAAAATAGAGGAAGAAGAAGAGCCTATATTGATTGATGCCGTGGTGCTAGCTAGAGAGCAAAGATAAATACAACATCAAATGGAAGTCAGAGATAAGAAAATTGCACAGCTTGGTACTAAGATGAATGACATGATGGTACAAATGGATTTCATGATGAAAATGTTGCAAAAGAATATCATATCAATTGTAGCACTAGTTTTGTCTACTAATCAATAAGTAGCCAATAATGCAACTTCTATACCACCTGCCAGTCTAGTACCTCAAGCTCTTATAGTACATGCTACACCTGAAGTGAGGAATGAAGTTAACCAACTACCTTCAGTCGATAATTCAAAATATGACTAACACACCTAGAACGGTAATAGCTGCTCAGCTAAAAACAATAATTAATGAAAAGATAAATGCAGTTCTAGCTTTAGAGCAAACTGAAAAGTTGGTGAGTAAGGGTCGCCCTTACCCAGATGAATATGATCAAGTGTTGTACCCGAAAGGTTACTCAACACTAAAATTTAATAATTTCAGTGGGCTTGGTAACCTAAAGCAACATCTAGCCCAATTTAAGGCTACTTGTGGTAACACATGAGGGAATGATGCGCTACTTTTTCATCAGTTTGTTAGTAGCCTGACCTCATCTGCTTTCAAATGGTATGCAGAATTGATGAATGATGCAGTTAAAACTTTTACTGAATTAGAGGTAATATTTATAAAGAGGATCACCCTTGGCGAAAATAACAATCAACCATTGCGAGAAAATATGAGTCGGTGAAAAAATAATCCGGCATAATAGCATGAAATGTGAACAACATTAGAACATGTACAATAAAATGATTAATTTGAAATACCAAAGTCAAATCTACCAAAGCAAAGAGAAACAAACCTTCAGACTCAAGAAGAAATGAAACTCATGCCACTTCCTATAGCTCAAATGGTAAAAAGAGGGTGATATATAATGTGGATAAAGCAAAATAACCAATATACAATGATGATAAGGGAAAGAAGCCCGTCTATCTAATCCATAACCAAAATTGGTATTAAAAGGCAACGATAAATCTCAAACTTTTCCAAGCGGCGGAGAGCGCCCAAAATAAGCAACAAGAGATGATGAACGAATGTGACCATCTCTTAAGGAAAAGATGAACAACAATTATTCTTTTAGAAGGGACAGTGTGGAAAAATTATTTCGGTAAGCAGTCAAAGCTGGCCTACAATTACAAAAAATTAAAAGGCCTGAAGAAGCTGATCAAGTCAGTAATCCAAATTACTATTTTTATCATCGAATGATCAGTCATTCTATTGAAGATTATTATGTCTTCAAAGATTAGCTAGAAAGGAAGTATCGGTGAGGTGAATTTACATTATCTGACATTATTTTAGTCAACCCAAAAGAGTGTCTACTAGGATGATTACATCCTCTTCTGTATCATCCATCAAAGATAAAAAAGAGGGAAAATTAGTTTAGACTAAATAATGAGAAATAGTAGTCTTCAAAAAGACTGTGAAAATGCTGAAGTAGTTAAAAGGTGTCCCTAGTGTTAAGTGGAAATCACCTCTTGAACCTATATTGGACTTAAAAGAGATTTCTAAGCTAAGTATTAGGCTTCTCAATGATATTTTGATAAGGCTACTTCATCACAGCACGAGGAGCAGTCTACTAAACGCAGGCCTCATAAGTCAAAGAAGCTGACTAAGAAAAAGAAGATCAAGAAGATAACTACAACTCAAAAGATTATTAATAATTTAGAGGAGTATCACCAACCAACAAGATAACAATTTAGGCTTGCAAACTTTATGCCTAAACTTTGCATTATTGAATCAGATGAAGAAGATAATGGTGAATATTGTCTAGTAGAGATATGCCGAATCATCTACATGAAGTCAGATGTTCTTCAGCATTAGTTACTCCAAAAGGACAAGGATAATCAGACAAACTCGACCAACCCATCAAAATTCTTATCAGGAATGCAAGAAGAGGCTGAAGAGTTAACATCTAAATTTTGTTTAATGACTCAATAAGATGACAATAATTCAGATGAAGATTTATATTTTTCGATGGAGAAGATTTAGACTCATCGATATCATCACATATGAAATGTATGATGTTGAAAAATGAGTCTAGCCCTTCTAGCCCTTTTGGTCAATCCTCCAAAATAAGAAGTGAATTTGAGGAAACTACCTCTTCAGAGGAATTTGAGCAAGATAAGGTGATTCAAGTTCAGTTGAGAAGTGGTAAAGTCTTACCACCTTCATCAAAGAGGGAAAATGCAAATAAAGATAAAGATAAATAAATTGAAGTCAATGAAGATATCATTCCCAAAAATCCTAGGATAAAGCTTAAATCAAGCGAAAAGATAGATTATAATATTCTATCATATCTTAGAAAGATCCTTGCACAGTTGAGTGTGTACGAGGCTCTCTTGATGTCAAAAGACATTTAAGAAACTTTAATACAGGCTCTCAAAGATCCGAAAAGTTATAAAGCTTACTTTACCAAAAAATGCATGACTAAATCATTGCAAACTCAAGATCTCCCAATAATCATATTTTCTGAAGAAGATTTTATGTTGAGAATAATTGATCACAACTGTCCTCTATATGTTACTGCAGAGAGTGATGGCATCTTGATTAGCCCTATATTGATTCATCCAGGTTTTTCTATCAATCTTATGAACCTAGAGGTATTAAGAGAATTATCACTAGATATCCAACATCTTGGAGAGATAAGTTGATTGTTCATAGTTTCAATGAGAAAGGAAAGAAAATCCTGGGTTCTTTTATTCTCCCACTCAAGTTTTGAGATTTATATATAGAAGGCAAGTTTCATGTAATCGATGATGATACATCATTTAGAGCTCTCTTGGGTCGCCATGGCTGCATGAGTATGACATGGTCCCATCAACTATGCATCAATGCATGAAGTACCTAAAAGAGGGGGAAGAGTTTAGAATTCCTGGCAACCTACAACCATTCTCCATCCATGAAGCATAGATCTATCAAGATGCAAAATATTTCATCCCTAAAGAGCCTAAGTCAATAGAGCCTTTTGAAGTGGTAGCATCCACTTCAGGAACTAAAAAAAAAACTTCACAAGGTGAAAGAGCAGAAGTAAAGAGGAAGAAAGAAGGCAATGCCGACTCTCCCTAAGGCACTTGATTTTACATCTAAATCAAGAAGATCAGTTCCTCATTTGGGAAGTGACACATAAGAAGAAGAAGATGTTCCTATCAAACCTAAGGCAACTTATAAACTTTCAAGAAAGGAAAATTATGAAATAAGTGATTCTGATTAAGACTATGACTTTGAATCTACATATGAAAATAGGGTTTAGATGGTCACATCAAGAAAGATAGCTCATTTGGAAGTGTTAGATGACTCCTTTAAAATTATACCCATCCCTCAGGAGTACCTCAAAGAAATCATTCCATTGGAGGTTCATATTATTAAAGAATTGATAATATTGTATGTGCCACCATTGAGCGAGAGTGGCAGAACAGGAACTCTATTTTATAAATCTGAAGAGTCTCAACCTCATAATTTTGAGCAGTCTACTCAACATGAAAATTCTGATGAGATAGTGCCAACAAGAATACCAATGTACTATCGATAGAAATTGCAAAGAATGATGCATAAGCTTAGAATTCATATTGGAATTACTAAGCATAAAACTCAAATATTTAATAGGATATGGAGCCAAAGAAGTCCTCAAGCATCATGAAGAAGTGATAATTTTATCACTAAAGGTCTTGGGTTCATCCATAAATCTCATCAAAATAAAGCTTCTTATAATATAATAGAAGGTGAGATTAGAACTAATAATGATGAAGAAGATGGTCTCCATGAAATCCTTCTTACAAATGATGAAGAAGTAGAAGCCAAGCTTGCATCTGAAGAACTCGAAGATGGTAGACAAATAGCTACTATGGATGAACTCAAAGAAATAAACCTAGGAGCTGAGGATGATCCTCATCCAACTTTTTCAGTTCTCTTCTTCCTGATGAGAAAGTTGAAGAGCTAAAAAATGCTACTTTGTGAATTCAGGGATTGCATTACCTGGACATATTCTGAAATGCTAGACTTATCTCCTGATAGAGTAGTTCACAAACTGGCTATTAAACTAGAAGCAATGCTAGTTAAGCAAGCTCCTAGGTGAATGAGATTAGAGATTGAAGAATAGGTGATCATAGAAACTGAGAAGCTAATCGAAGCAGGCTTCATCCGGGAGGAGAAGTATGTAGATTGGATAGCCAACATTGTCCCAGTTTAGAAGAAGAATGACCAAATCCATCTCTGCATTGACTTCTGGGACTTAAATAAGGTGTGCCCAAAAGATTACTTTTCGCTTCTAATATTAGAACTATTAGAGGACAATACTTCCAACTGTGATATGTTCTCATTCATTGACGGATCATCGGGATATAATCAAATCAAGATGGCTCCTGAAGATGAGAAGCACACATCATTTAGGATGCTAATTAGTATATATCGTTACATAGTCATGCCATTCAGATTGAAAAATGCTGGAGCTACATACCAAAGATCCATGACACATTTTTTTGATGAGTTGATTCACCAGAAGGTGGAATGTTATGTTGATGGTTTGGTGGTGAAGAGCTTAAATCATGAAAATCACTTTGAAGACTTGATAATTATATCAGAGAGAATAAAAAAATATGATCTTAAGATGAATCCTCTAAAATGCACATTCAGGGTGTCCTCTAGAAAATTTCTCGGTCATTACAGGAGAAATTGATCTTGCTAAAATCAAGGCAATTGTGGAGATGCCTCCGTCGAAGAGTTTGCGTCAGCTCCGTTCTTTAAAAGGATAGCTTGCATTCATTCATCGATTTATATCAAACCTATCAGGACATTATCAACCATTTGCAAAGTTGATGAAGAAGGACGCTCCATTAAAATGAGACAAGGAGTGCCAAGAAGCCTTCAATAGTATTAAAAGCTACCTGTTAAATCCACCAATCCTTGTAGAGCCTACTCTTGTGAAGCCCCTGATTCTATACACAACTATATTAGAAGAGTCCCTTGGAGCATTATTGGCACAACATAATAAAGAAAGCAAAGAGAATGCTCTTTACTATATCAGTCGAAGATTAGTGGGAGAAAAAAATGAGATACTCTCCGATAGAAAAGCACTGTTTGGCATTAATCTTTGTAGTCCAAAAGCTCCTTCACTATATGTTATCTCATAAAAGTACTCTCATCTCAAAGATCGATCCGCTGAAGTACTTGATGACAAGACTAACATTGACAGGTCACTTGACATGTTGGCCAGTATTGCTTCTACAATTTGATATTATATACGTTTCACAGAAAGCAGTGAAGGGACAATTCTTAGTAGATTTTCTTGTTGAATATCCCATCCTTGTGAGCTCTTCTCTTAATGAAAATTTGTCTGATGAGCAAATTATGCTCATTCATGAAAGAGAAAAATTATAAATTTGAGAAATGTACTTTGATGGAGTCTCATCGATCAAGAAAATCCAACTTCTAAATTTCCCAAGGGCAAGAGCAAGAATCAGTATCGTCTTCATAACCCCAGAATGAGGGATAATGAGACGATTATATGGGTTGACCAAGCCAAGAACTAATAATGAAGGTGAGTATGAAGCATTAGTAGCAGGTCTTGAAGAAGCTATTTTCATAGGCATTCAAAACTTGCATGTTTCGGTGATTCTTAGCTTACTATAAATCAAGTACTTGGCATTTATAAAATCAACAAGCTTGAGTTTGCTTTATATCACAAGCAAGTTCTCAAGCTTATGAAGTAAATACCAAATATCACATTAACATGAGTCTCTCAATCCGAGAATAATGAAGTCAATTGCTTAGCAAAATTAGCTAAGGAAATGACAAGTATGAACAGTGATTATGTCATGATCAGGACATTTACTTGATGAATTTTAGAGCCGCAGGCATAGGGGTTATCAAATTCAACACAACAACATGTGACTCTCATCCTCCTAAGAATCAACAAGAAGTTATACCTAGAAGTGCTAAGAATAACATTGCCTCGGAAAGCCTTGTAGAAGAGCCACATGATTGGAGGCAACCCTTCATCGACTACTTTAAAGAAGGCAAATTACCAAATAATAAATCACTTGCAGTGCAAATTGAGAAGAGAATGTTGCGCTATGCTTTCATCAATAATACTTTATATCATAGATCCTTTGAATAAATGTGGCTACGATGCCTAAATACAGATGAAGTTAACAAAGCGATGATTGAAGTTCATGAAGGACTTTGTTATTGGCTGTCTATGGTAAGAGACTGTATCAATCATGCAAAGAAGTGTCATGAATGTCAAGTACATGAGAATATAATCCACTAACCTCTAAATCCCTTACACCCAACAATAGCATCTTGGCCATTTGAATGTTGGGGTACAGATATAATTGGGCTAATTGATCCACCATTGTCAGCTGGACATCGTTTCATTCTAGCAGCGACTGATTATTTCTTCAAGTGGGCTGAAGCTACACCATTTAAAGAAGTTACTGTTGATCGATTGATTAACTTCTTTATGCATAATATGATCTATAGATTCGGAGTGCCATATCAAATAATTTTTGATAATAACACTGCTTTCAAAAATACAAAGATTTATAGATTCATCGATTGACACAAAATTGATTGGCGATACTCTTCAATGTACAATCCAAGAGAAAATGGCTGGAGGAGGCATTCAATAATATTAGTCAAACTGCTCAAGAAGATTCTCACTAAAAATAAAAGAGAATGACATACCAAACTAATAGAGGCACTATGGGCGTATCGAACCACCTACAAGATGCTGACTAAAGCCACTTCTTATTCATTGGTATTTGGAACTAAAGTTCTTCAGTTGAGTTTCCTTCACTTGAGTAGCCATCCAATACAATCTAACTAAAGTTCAAAATGCTCATCTAAGGAAAAGGAATGCTTGATGAAATCATTTAGGTGAGCAAAATGGTGTTTGACCATTGAGTCTAAAAAAATAGTTTCTCAAGAAAAGAAAAAAATTTGTGAAAATTCATATTGACCAGGGGTATTTTGACTAAATACCAATGAAATTAATGGTTGATAATTGAGTTCTTAAGAATAATAATTCAAATAAGGGGCATTTTATTTTTTCATTTGAAATTCTCGAATCTATTAAAATTCCTCACTCAAGGCATTTTTTAGATTCTATTTAATTTACATCATGTTAATTGAGATCATAAATATATTTTAAGACAAATATTGTGAGTTTCATCTTGAAATCTCTGAATACACTTAAAGCATTTATTGGTTGTAGTTTCTTTATAAGATACATTTCTGCTGAAAAGATACCATAAATGTCGAAAATGTTTATTCACCAAATTCAGATCAGAATTGAGACTCTAAATTTTGGAAGCCTTAATCAATTGTTGAAAAAAAAAATATCAACCTACATCTAATTTGACGGATAGATTCTAAAGGTCTCAAGAGCCCACAAATGGTCAAGTTGCTAGCCTCTCACTCAAAGGCTCAAGAAAGGCTTGAAAGAGCCTTTGTTAGTCTAATGACCAAATCACCAACCATCACCAAGTTAAAGACTGAGTAGGTTCTAAAGGTCGAACTCAATAAAATATGGAGTTCTTTGATGCTCTCACTCATCAAGCCATAAAAAGGCCGGTGAAAGAGCCTTTGTCGGTTCGATAATTGTTCAATCTCATGCATCCTTAGTGACAAGCAAGTAATCTAAGAGATCTTTCTACTTGATCGATAGACCAAGATAATCTAAGAAAACTCTCAACTCAGAGCTACCTCAAGTCAATCTTTATATTGCCTGTAGGGTGATATTTTAGTTTATTTTCAAATGATCTAATCAAGCTCAAAGCACAGATCAAAGCCAATCTCCTCATCAAGTTCATCAAAATAAAAAGCACAGGACCGAGGGAACAGTTCCATAGTTCATACAAAGCTGGTGGTCGAACTAAAGAAATTTTATAGTTATTCAATCTGTTAAAGCACACATTGCTAGGCTGATAACTTGACATTATAGATCTAATATAACGAAAGTCTGGGTCATCTGTATGTATCCTTCAACGAGTCCATCAAGGTAGCAAGCATAGGACTTAGGGTGTACATACACTTCCTGATAAGTCAATCTGGGAAAATCAGGTCAATCCTTCATCAAGTCTACCAAGCTTAAAGCTAAGATAGCAGGAATTCCAAATCTCAAAATAAGCAGACCAATTCCTCCATCAAACCCAATCAAACATGAAGCTAGGGTTGGAGAAAACTCAAATCTGCAATGACATAAATGAAAGAGATCTTCAACAAAGCCATTGAAGTAGAAAATAGATGGTGTAAGAACACTTATCTATCCAATAAGTTGATTCTGACAAATCGATCAATCTTGTCACCTAGCATGTCCTTAATAAGGCATCATACTAATGAAAAATCTTATCAAAACTCTGTAAGCTATTGCAATCGAAGCTGAATTGATCCAAGTTCTTGGCTAGCCCAAAGGGTCAACTAGTTTTCAATAAATGCAACTCTCCATGCATGAATTACATTTATTGGTGAGCATTTATTGACCTCCATATATGTGTCATAAGTCGAGTCAAACCCGCAAGTCAAATTCGACGGACTTTGGAAGTGACGGTGCACAAATTAGGGCTCAAAATTCACTAAACATCTCTGAAAATTATCAAAAGGACCTCTGATCAATAAATGGACTTCTCCATTGCATTCAGAACATCAAAATTGGTCAAAATATAAATATTTCATAATCTAAAGATCAACTGATCGAGTGATCAAGCTATCAATGTGTCGACACGTATATCGAAGAAGAGCTATGATGATGTCCAAATGACCTTCGTTCATGAAATTGATCATGCCGTTAACTTTGAAATGTGAAAAAACTACTAAATGAGACTATCCACGCTCAATTCAGATGAGTTTGTGTAAATATCAAATGATTGGAAATGACGATGCAAATCAAAGTTAAAATGCACTAAACATCGCCAAAATTAGCCCAAATGACTCCAATCGATGAACGGGATTCACCATCATGTTTAGAATGTTTAAACTAGTTAGAATATAAATATTGAATTACTTGATGATCAACTGATCAAGCGATGAGTCATCAACATGCTTGCATGCATATCGAGGTCAGGAGGCACCGTCATAAACCAAATGATCTCCGTTCATGAAATTGATTATGTGATAAGTTTCAAAATGTCAAAATCTATCAAGTAAGACTATTCACACTCAATTCAGATAAGTCTGCATGAAAGTCGAGCAGTCATAAATGATAACATGCATTTTGAGCTGAAATTGACCCAATCTGATGTCGACTTGAACCAAATAGTCTCAGATTGCAAAATGGATTGGGCTGCTGCATTCAGAACATCAAAATAACCTTGAATTAACATCTATATCAACCCTATATTGAGTTTAGCATAAAGTTCATATTAAAGTCTATTAAGTGATAAAAATATATTTAAAAAACCTAAATCGAACATAAATCCCTAAAATCACTCTCCCGACCCTAATCCTTCATGCAAACAATCCGTCCTGATTCTTCCTCATGCGTGACCTCATTCGCTTAGCTCCTCTTAGATTGCATGACCTTCCATCTTCCCGATCGAACTCCTGCCACACTCCTTCTCCATGCACGGTTCGAATGACGCTCCACAATGGCTCCCTCCTCCCTTCTTTCAACCGTTCCAATGCAAGACTAATTCGCCATCTTCTTCCGTTGAAATTGAAAAAAGCTCTCTCTTCCCCCTCTCTCTCATAAAAATCAAAAAGGTAATCCTCCTCTCTCCAAAACTACTGGGCAAGTTCTCTCCTTCTTCTCCTTCTTCTTTCTTCTTTTCTTCTTCATCTTTTCCTTTTCTTTTTTTTTTTCTCTTCCACCAAAATCAAAAATCCCCTTCTTCTCCTCAAAAAACCAATAATATCCATTCAATTTCTCTCATCTCAATCCAAAAATTGATTTTCCTTCATTTCTTCCTTCCTCTTTCCCTGATTTTCTCTCATTTTCTCAATCTAAAAATTCCTTTATTTCTTCAATATGAAAATCCCATTTTTCCTCACCCTCACCAATATGAAATTTAATTTCTCTTTGCTGCAACCGAAGAGGAACACCAACATTAAACAAGTTCTTCTCTTAGTTTTCGACATCTCCCTTTTCATTACCCTTTCCAATTCCCTTTGTCGCTACCGGAGAGAAACACCATGATTAGGGGGGTTCTTCTCTCAGTTTCTGACATCTCCCTTTCTATCTCCTTCTGACCTTTTCTTTTTCCATAGCTGAAGAGGAACATCATCATTAGTTCTTCTCTTGGCTTCCGACATCTCCATCTCCATCTCCTTGCCAATCATTGCAAGCACATAAAAAATGAGTTTGAATATGTGTGATAAATATATGAATGTGTATATGTATATGCTTATTTCTTTACAAGTTTGAAGATCTCGTCATGCTTATTAGGGCATGAAGAGATGAATAATTGGCTGTAGCGTCGCAAGACACCACTCGCTACGCTCATTAGGGCGTACTGAGTAAGCCAACATATGTTAGATGTCGCTCCCCTAGCCAAAATGCTGCTGAAATTTCATCGAATTTTTTGACTTAGAAAAAAAGGGGAAAATAATCAAAATTCATTAAAAAGAAGAAATCACATAAACAATGAAACAATATGAAAGTGCAAAGTCCTAAAATTAAGATTAATGTGCAAAACAAATCAAACTTAGAATGATATTCATAAAGGATTTAATGATGCTGCCATTTTAAGAATTGAGAATTACTTGAAGAAACTAATCATAACTATAACACACTACAAGATTCATACCAAGAACTGAACAAAGCCTTCATGGACATTGAAGGAAAACATTTTCTTGTGAAATAGTTATCAATTATTTGCATAAGCTATTGAGTGAGTGGGTTCTCTTTTCTTCAAACTTTATAAAACTAAATAAGCTTTAGTTGAAACCTAGAGAGGCTAATAGCAAACTTATAAGAGAATTAATTAAAAAATTACAAATTAGAGTATATCGAAAGAAATAGGAATCTTGATCAAATATCAAATGACCAATAATTGATGATAAATCTGAGTGTCCAATTTCAAATTGAAAACAAAGGTGTGCAAGCGATTTGATAGCTTTTTACAAGTACTAGTTCATTTAGGCAACTCATGATCACTCATGAATGTAGCCTTTAAAAGGATCACTTGAATCCTATATTTGAAGTTATATTTAAACCATATGAGAATCATGATATATCTAAGTGCTTAGTTATAAGATTAATGATATTCAAATGAAATTTATAAAAGGATTTACAATAGCTTGGCAATGGGTATATACAAACTCCTTCAATAATCACTCAAGTTACACTACGTGATACATTGAGTGAATCAATAAAAATTCATATAATTTGAACTAGAGTTGTGATAAACTCAATGCTCATTTATAAAGGTAAAAATTAATTCTTTTGGTTTAGAATAAATGCTAAAAGTGACTAATTGATAAAAACTTAAAAGTTCTTTAACAGCTACATGCCAAATGATATTTGAGAATTGAAAAATTCAACAAGCAATCCAAGTGTGAGTAATATTTTAAAATTTACAACATCTTCCATGCCACGAGATTCACAACACATCATACAAATGAACATATGTCATTAATTAAGGCATTCTTAAATATACCCACATGGGCCCTGATACTATGCTGAATGTTCAGATTCAAGTGTCTGAGGATGTTGCGTAGGTTGCTTCCCGGTTTAGTCTTAGGACTGGGTCCGGGTTAACAAAACCTAAAAATCTATTATAAGAATTTCATCTTAGTAAAATATCTGAGAAGCTAATTCTGTCATATGACAGTAGATCTGATCCTCTATTATTAAACTAATAGAGTTGACAAGATCAAGCAAACTATAAATCCCGATGATGCATGTGTTGAATGGTGATTTGAACCAGAGGGGATACTTCCATTAAAATTTGATTCTAATTTCATATCAAATTAACTTAAATTAAATATCAATCTAAAAAACTTAAAAGCTTAAAGCAAAACTCAATCTAACCACCTTCTACAACTGTTTGTTCAAGGTGACAAATTAAGAAAACTAACTCACAAAAGAGCCAATGTCAAATCAAGTGTTCTACTATGTTCACTCTCAATCAATCTCATGCCAGTAAGGATGTGGCCTGTGTCTTCTGATTGCTTGGCTTGGCCAATAGGCTCCACAGATGAAATAGTTACAAATGGAGTCTCTGATCGGGTGGTTTGGCCAGTAAGGCTCTATTATATTACGATCATGATCGTAGCTCGTATGCTCCCCAATGGCTCTGCCCTTTGAGTTGTGAATCATAGGGTACACATGATAGGGCAAAAAGCCCTATGTCAGCTAAGGTAGACTTAAGCCTGTCTCCTTAAACAAACACCAACCCAGGTCTACAATGATTTCTTAGATGACGTAACCCATGTGTTGCTGATAAGAATCCTTCGGTCAAGTTGGGTCAACTACCTCCTCTGACTAAGTAGACTAGGGACCACAATAGCCTGAGAGATGAAACCATGGGATATAGATTGGGCACGTCATCATTCCCCCAACCATCTGGTTTAAGCTGAAATGATGAATTCCATAATCTTAAATTCTAAAGCTCCATATCCTGCTACTATATGCTACACATTAAGCATCCTAATGACTAGCCTTAATTGAAACTTCTCTCTCACTTATTGAGAGGGGTAATTAACTATAGGGGCTTGCACCTATAGGAAACCTAGAACCAGATCTAAAGTCCTCACCAAATGAGGATGAAATCTCTAGGTAGTGACTTATCTACTATTCCATCTGCCTTCTGAAAATTACACCGACACTTTAAATCACACTCTTCAATTCATATTTTTTGAGAGGTCGACGATGAATTTTTGGAGCCCACATGAGTCTATGATGAGATCTAAATTAATATATAAATGAGATAAATTTGAATGTTATTTATGTAAAACATTTAAATTTATCAAAAAATTTAATTAAAAAAAATCAGTTATCTTCCCTCTATCTAAGAAAGTTTTCATTTAGATCCCTTTCTCTCATTTTTATATTGCCGTACTCATTAATATTCAATAACATTTAAATTCTCACATTTGAATGCATTTATGAACTTCACCAAAGCTCTCCTCCATTTTCATGATACTATTTACTACATTGCAACACCTGGTCCCAATGCAACATAAATAATATAAGTTGTTCTTAATTGTATAATTAGAAGTGATTTTTTTTTTGTTAAGAAAATAGATGTGATTTATGTTTTTATTTATTTTTTTTAGAAATTGGGTGTGAAATGAAGTGAAAATTTGAGATAGGAAAAATTTAGTACAATAACCTTCACAACTATTAATTTCCTAATATTATTTGTCCATTAGTTTTTAATGTTTTCGATAATTTTGGTTGACTATAATCACACGTCGTAGTCTCACACTTCAAATAATAATAATTTCATTATTATTATTATTATTATTATTATTATTATTATTATTATTATTATTAACATCATCATAATAATAACTTATATATCATTGCAAAATCTATCAATTAAAACTAGAGTCTTGATAATTTTTGTTAAAAAAAATCGAATTTAGAATCATTTAAATTTTAATTTTTAAAAAATTATAGTTAAAATAAATTATTTGATAAATGTAGCCTATTCTTAGCAATAAGAAAAATGACACTAAAAAAAAATAATTTGAATCTCAATAAGTCTAAATTAAGCCCTTGGAGTTTTACTGACAATTTTTGTGACATTAATTGAAAGACTAAATAATATCTAAATTTTATATATCTATAATCAAAATAAGTATCTCATCTGTAGAAAATCAATGAGTGTGATATCACATAATTTTGAATCATTAAAATACTTAAATGTTGAAAAAAAATTTAATTAAGAGAATACCATTAGCTGACCAATGAAGTGTTATACATTTCAGCTATTAAAAAATCACTTTAAAAAATTAACTAAACTTTAATTTTTTACATAAATGAATGAGGAGGCTTAATTTGAAATTAAAGATAATTTGAAGATCTGAATAACTTTATTTTCTTGCTCAACACTTGATGCAGATGATCATAACTAGTTATTATTATTATTTTGTTATCATCATATATCATTCATCATCCAACCATTATAACTGGTTTGACAATCATTGTCACCTTACAATCATCAATTGACTACTATAATTCATCTTTCATCTTGTGATCTCCATATATTGACATTCGTCATAATCTTTTGCTACTACTCCCTATTATCAATTACAATCATAGAAAATTGAGCTAGTTTTCAAAGCTTTATAATCCCATATTTTCAATTATTGATAAGCAAACTTTTGTAAACTTTAATTTCATTATCAATCATTTTATTTGGGCCAAATCCAAGATTTTTAGGGAGGTCCAGTGAACATAATATATATCTTATAAAGCTATGAAGTAAAACTCTCTCTTTGCTATCAAAATCATAAAATATATAAATTAAATATGAGACTGGTGAAATATTTAAGATTTCTAAGATGTATACTTCCATCTTCACTCTATGCGGAATAAAATGAAGATAGAAATATACTCTTTTATGCATTTTTTTTGGACACCACGTAGATCCATAGATGTTCTTATTGAGGATTATCAAGTACGACATTAAGGAGAGGTGTGCTATCTCGAAAGATGGAAGTCACCACCCAAAAATGGACTTAATCATCTTAATAAGGACTCCTAAGGATAATGGGTCTGTATATGTACCAGAGATTCTTCCCTTACTTTACATGAAAAAGGAAAATATGATTTATTTTAAACTTAGTTCATTAAGATCCCTACAAGGGCAAGCCCCCATAGTTAATTACATCATAAGAAAGGGAATTCCTTAGGAATACTCTCAATTAAGATAAATGATCATTGTCTCCAAAGATTTCAATAAGTAAGACTATCAATCGATTAATTTATTTTTAATAAATCAAGCAGGATCGATCAAGAGGAGGGAGTTCTTATCGAAGCCAAATGAAGATGAGTAGGGAATGTTTAGGATACTAGGAAGCCTAATAAACATCCCAAACTATCTTATGATTGGGCTTTACATTTTTTGAAATTTGGTTATTTATTTGAGTTGAATTTTTATTAGAAGTTTAGGGCTTATAATTCCATAATACAAGATCAGAGAAATGCCTAGGAGGTGAGGATTTATACTTATGACCCGCAAAGGAGAGAAGCAATCTCAGAATCTAAATCTAGGGAGCTTTGGTGAGTGCCAAAAGCACGACCTAAATCTAAGGCAAAAATAGGTATTTGGTCCAACTCCACAAGAGAGGATAAACCACCCAACTGCTTGGACTTACAACTGCCTGGGGGCGGCCGCCAACTAACTCTCCTATGGTTTTAAATTCATGTAGGCAAGTCTTATGCTTTATGCAAGATAGCTAGGTTGTTGTTTATTTAGAAAGAGATTAAGTCTTTAAACTCACTCCCTAAGAGACTATATCATGTAAAGGCATGAAAAATGACCTAGATCTAATGCAAAAAGTATTTCATTTTTATTTTCATTTTTGGACAATCATTTGACTCAGGCTTATAGGATACATATGCCTAATGCATGAGAAATAAGATTATGGGCCAAAATTAGTGAGAAGAGGAGGTGTGTTTCTACCATGTCTCTCAAAGGTTAAGCCAAGTTCTTTGGCAAAGGTGGAAGCCTTCTAATCAAGAGTGAAATAATATGCTTTTATGCATGATGTTATAAAAGAAATACTCATCTGGCTAAAGGGTTGTTAATTCTTTTATCTTGATTTTAACTTAGGCTTTAGATGAGGTTATCAATTATTTATTTTTAATTTTGAGTTGTTTAATTTGGTAGAAGATTTATTTTTTCCTAAGAGCCTAATCATCATCTAGGCCATACATCAAGTAAGGAAGAAACTAGGAAAACATGCCATCTTAATGCACAAGCTAAATAAAACATCAAATATTTTATAAAGCTAACGAAAAAGAATAAAATGCCATTTGTGGTCAGGCACCACCGCACAAGACCGAAAATAAATTGGTTAGCTGAGCTCTACCCTTATACAACTCGGATTACAAATGAATTAATTTACAATCAAGTAAGGAAATTCATGTTTTGGGGGGTCTTCATTTCTTCTTTTCTTCTTTCTTCTTTCTTCTTTTTCTTTGGGTTCCTTCTCTTGGATGGTTGGAAGGTGGTTTCTCCAAAGGCTTCATATGGTATAAGATGAGATCTTATGATCAATGTTTATCCTAATCTCCCATAAAATTCATTCCAAAATCCTAATTGTAAAATTACATGAAAAGAAAAAGTAAATATAAGTAACACCTATAAAATAGTGATTAACCAAACAAACCATACAAATCCCAAGCATGTATATTGGGCTTAGTGCCCCACACAAATCCCACTTGGCCTATTGGATTATGCTTAGGGGTATAAGCACCTGCACAGCAAAAGCAGATATATTTTTATTATAGCACCCCTTAAGCACAATTCCCTACAAAAGATCATGATTATACTAGATCGTCCTACCATTCATTCTACACACATTCACCCTAACATCCATACTAGAAACAATACATCACAAAAAAAAAATTAAACATCAAACCATCTACTGCACAAACCTAAAGCTAGAAATGGTGACTTAGTATAATCTGTGTACTTTAAAAGGTTTGTGTGGTATGCTTAGCTATGGATTTAAGGTTTAGATTTTCTAAGTGTGGAGATGTTCAACTTAGATTGGTGGTTTCATTTAAGTGTTTAATTTATTTGGGTGGTTATTATTTTGTGATTTATTTTGGTTTAAGTGAATCCTACAATTAATTACTAAGTTGTAAAGAGAGGGAAAAGAGAACAGAACTTCTCTTTCCTTCCCTACCTTGCCTAATTTCTAAAGTGGATTCATATTTGATTTTGTTTAGTGAATGTTTTGTTATGTGTTTTAATTAATCTTAAGTTTAAATTTTTCCCTAGTAAACCTATTTAAAATAAAGGCATTTTAAGATTAAGTAAAGTGAACTAATATCACAAAACACATCGCTTCATTTCTTTCCCAACATGTATAACATGCATATGAATGAATCTTAAGAATATATATATATAAATGGAAATGTTTAGCACACTTTATGATGAATGCTAAGAAATATTACTTAGAGAAACTTGGAATGCTTTATGATGCATGATTTTCATTAAGTAGAAAAGTGGTTTTTATCGATTATTCACATGCACATGTATATGTATGAAGGCATAAGTGAGTACAACACCATTATTAGCACAAGGGGTGTAAGGTACAAGACCTACTTAGGGCTACTTAAAGCCTTGCAATCCCAGGATTGTCCAGACTAATATACCACTTTCTTTAAATACAAACACATGTACAAAAGAAATAAAGCGAAAAAAGTAAGATGAAAAAAGTTTGTATTTGCTTGTTTGTTTAGTTTATGTAATTTATATGTACAAGTGTGGATGTCCTTCTTAGGTAATAGCATAGGAATGGATAGGAATATGTTTAGGCAAGTGTTATGTTCTTTTCAAAGGAACTATACACTTTTCCAAATCCTATTCAAAACTATGCTAATAGAAAAGAGAAGGCTACACTATGCATACCTTCATATTTATATCCACATGAAAGCTTATAAATAATTATAAGTAGCAAACTTTCAGTTTTAGGTACTTGATTTATAGATTTTGAAAATAGCTTTGGATTTAATAGTGATAATAGCCATTCATATTTTTTACTTTAGCAAAAACATACAATTTGACATAAATAAAATATTTTATTTTGATTTTGATTTTTAAAGGACATGAATGCATGAATTTCATATGACTTACACATTTAGCATGCTAGGAAAGAAATAAAGTGATGAAAGTAATGTAAATTCATTCACCCTATTTAATTTCTAATGATAATCCTATGAAATAAGAAAGTTTAAAGTGAATCAAAGTTTGTTTAATGTGATTTTTATTGTTTTATGTTTGATTTAGGAAGTGTGAAAGAATGTTTGCTGGTCCTAACCCATCTCCCCCATGTGTATGGAATTTTAGTTTAATCTTTAGCTGATTAGATGATTTTTATATTTTTATTACGTTAAGGTATGAATTAAGTGTGTTAATTACCCCTTACCTATACCACTTAGCATATTTAATCAAATAGTAATGATATGTGATATTTTCACTCAAGGAATTTAAATCCTAATGCATTTGGCTCATGATTAATGATTAATTAAGCTAATGCGTTTAAGTTAAGTAATTTCATAACCCCTCTCACACATGCGAGTTGGATTTTCACTTCCTTAATGTACTTAAATTATTGAAAACTTAAGCATCTACCCAAGTTGGATTAGTTAAGTTCTAGAAGGTTTTAGAATTTTATCAAATTGATTAGGTAGGTAATTAGTGAATTAATCCTTAATTAAGTTCATTAAGGAAGAAAGGGGGGGGGGGGGGGGGTTAAGGAATAACTTAAGGAAAACATCCTAAAATTATTCCCTAAACCTTCTATTCACTTAAAAAACCTTAATTAACTCAATCAAGAGATTAAACCACTAATTACAAACTTAATTAAACTTAATCACACTAAGAGGGTTAGAATTTAATCTAGCAATTCCTCTAATTAAACTATCAATAAATCTCAAGAAAATTAGGGGAGGCAAAAGTCATCCCACAAATCATACATAAGAAGATTGGTATTAATCAGTGGGGATAATTAGAGAGTAATTAGCAAAATCAAATTCCAAATAAAACCTAAATCTAGAAAATAACATAGTTCAAAATTCATTAAAATCAATTTTATAATAGTATAGATTTAAATACTTTTCATATGTAATTTATTTCACATTTTTTTGACTTTTCTACGCTTAGATAACACTTTTTGAAGTTTTCTTGATTAATTAAGTGATTTAAATCCCTAATTATATAGTTAATCCCATCGGCGCTACGTGGAGGCTGATGCGTCATGTGCTTTCCACGTGGTGTGATGAGATTTGCTATTTAAGTTGTCACATCATAGTGCCACGTCAGCGGCATAGCTATGCATTTTCTCCTCATCCATCCGATCAAGGATCGGATGGTTGAGGTTAAATCCACAATTTTAAAGGGATAAAATGTGGGATCTACATGGATTTAATCATGGCCGTCCATAAATATGCGGATGGGCTCTGATCCATCTCATTTACCATCCATCCATCTTCTAAGAGAAGATCTGACCTCGATTGAGCTCAAATTGGATCCAAACTCAACCCACACCATCAACATGCAAAATAGATCACATCTAACATGTAGAATCTTATGACGTGATACTTTACTTCACAAAGGACTAGACCACATCTAGATTGAGCTCTATTTAATGGCTTACCTCACCAGCGCTCGATTCCCTTGGAGAAATTTCGTCTAGTGGAGACGAAGCTTTGTTGGAGTTTTGAGGACTTAAAATTGGATGGATCCTTCTATGGGTTGAGTCCACCTTCACGTGAGCTCGATCTTGATCAAGAGTGGCCCTCCCTTGCCTTTGGAGCTTGGGTGAATTTGATTTGATCCTCTGATGAAGCTCAAAGGCGAAATTGGCTTGGTATTGACTGTGGAGTAACTTTGAATTTCAATGGGGCTCCCTTGTTTTCATCCTAAGAAAATCAAGAGAAAGAGAATTCTAACTCACTCTAAAAAGCTTAGGATCACTTGTAATGGCTTTCTCTAAGTTCCTATGTTTCAATTGAATAGGGTAGAATGAGTTTAAGTGAAATTAGGGGGAGCATATCTCCTCCTAGAGAAATCGGATGACCGAGCCATCTCTTGCCATTTTGATCCAATTGTGCTCCTTGAATGGGTTTGTTAGGCTGTTAGAGGTGTCCTTGCATTCAGTTTAGCCTAAGGAGTGGAGTAGTGGAGCTCCTATGTGATTAAATCAAGTGGAGGAAGGTGTCCATTTTGAAGCAAGTGTTAGTTTTGACCTTAGGCTAGGTCCAAAACCCATTGTGTTAGGTGCACCACATTCACTAGTGTCCACTTGGTCCACTAGGAGGATGCCAAATGGTTATGAAGAGGATTTGACCAAATTCCAAGTGGAGTTGGCCAAAATGTACCCTATGTCCTAGGGGTAAAATGGTCATTTAGCTTGGGTTTCAGTGAATATGTTTGATATGTTTGAAAAATTGGAATTAGTTTGATGTGATTTGGCTCATGTTGACCCATTATGGTCAAAATGGGTCAACTTGGGTCAAGTTGACCAATTGGTCAAATTAGGTCAAATCAAGGGTGGGTCAAGTTTATATGACCATTTGAAATGTTTTGGTGGCTTTGGTTTGATTCAATTTGGTTTATATTTTATTTTTGTTCAATTGAGTTCATTTAGCTCAAATGGGTCAAGTTGACCAAATTGACCCATTTGACCTATTTGGGTTAGGTCATGGGTTGGTTCATGTTTGGTTGATCATATGAAATGGATTGGTATCTTTGTCTCCAATCAATTTGGTTTATATTTCAATTTGGCTCAATTTGACCTTTTAGGTCAAGTTGGGTTCATAATCAATTGGGTTAAGTTAAGTCTAGTTGGCCAATTGAGGCTTTGGTCAAGGTCAACAATAATTTTGGAATGAACTTAACCCGTTAGTTTCAATCAACTTGGTTTAGATCAAGTTTGACACACTTTGAATTTTTAGGTCAAGTTGGGTCAACTTGGGTCAAGTGGCCAATTGGGCTTAGTTAGGCTCAAACGTTGACTTGGTCAAGTTGAACATTGATTATGAATGAGTTTAGATCAATGGTTTCAATCTATTTGACCTATAGTGGATTTTAGCTAATTTAGGTTTCATTTTGGCTAAGTGTTGACTTGGTCAAACCTAAGGTTTGACTTGGTTTGACCCAATTTGAGTGATTGATCATCTCATGATAATTGTTGATCATGATGAGAGGCTTAGGGCTTAGTTAGTTCAAACCCATTTAATTTGGACCATAAGGGGTATTTTAGGTCACTTTGGGTCAAGTGAGCCTAAGTAGGTCAAATGGCTTGGTCAAAGCTTGATTTGAGTTTGATTGAGCTCACATATGGACTCGTCATTGAAATATAAATCCATTTGCAAGTGATTTGAAGTCAAATGGGTTTTGATTCATTTGACAGTTTCAAGTTCAAAGGAGTGAACATGAGTTTGAGTTAGGTTTAATTTTTGAATTAAGATTTGGTTTGGTGATTGAAGTTTATGTTTATATTTGGATTTATGATTGTAGGGTTGATTGAATCATGAAAAAAAAATCAAGAGTTTGGCTTGATTTGAAATTGATTTGGCTAAGTTTAAGATTTTGAGTTGAAAGGCTTAGGTTGGATTTTGATTGAATTTGAGTTTGATTTTTGGAGTTGGTTCTCATTGTTTGAATTTATATTTCATTTATATATAAATATAAATGAAAATATAAATGGGTTGTGAGAGAATTTCAAGGATTTGAAGTGGTTTGAGCTTGATTTAGGCTAAGTCCTTAAGAGGAAATCAAAGTGACTTAAGAAATATTTTTGGTTTGGATTTAGTTTGATTCATTTGAATTTATATTTCACTTATATATGTGAATATATAAATGAGAATATAAATGGGTTGTGAGAAAATTTCATGAATTTGAATTGATTTAGGTTTGATTTAGGCTAAGTCCTTAAAAGGGAATCAAAGGGATTAGGAAAGATTTTTGATTTGGATTTGAATTTTGGATTTAGTTTGATTGATTTAAATTTATATTTCATTTATATATGTGAATATATAAATGAAAATATAAATGGGTTGTGAGAAAATTTCATGAATTTGAATTGATTTAGGTTTGATCCTTAAGAGGGAATCAAAGGACTTAGGAAATATTTTGAACTTGGAATTTCAATCATAAGCTTCAATCATTTGGAATTGATCATGGATTTTAATCATGTGGGATTGATTTGAGTTTGGAGAAAAATCAATTAAGCTGGAATTGATTTAGGTTTGATGTTGATTTGATTTGGAGTTTGACTTGAAGGAAGGAAGTGAGGAATGTGGTTCAAGCTATAGGGTAGGAAAATTTTCCTAACACCCCTAAGGCATGACCTACTTCTATGGCTAACTCTTCTAAGTCTCTAGAGTGAGAGTGTCAGATGTGTCTTAAGACTAAGGATCTCTTAAAGTAAAAGAGGAGTCCTATGTTTAAGATGGAGGTTAAGAGCTCATCCCAAAATAAGGTTAACAAGGGAGTGTGGTGTGTGACAACACCACACATATTATGTTGATCAAATGATCAATAACATTGAATGATCACAAGCACACTAGCAGGTCTACTCATAACCCAAGGTGTAGAAGGAATCGAGCTTAGTACAATGTGGCTCTAGGACATAAGAGGGAAGGAGGAATCCACTAGGGATAGAGTATGTGAACCTTCCACTATGAAAGCAGGTTCAAGCCATACATAAAGGGATGAGAAGTTTGATTTGAGTCTCACTAGGGAGAAATTTGATTTGTTTAATTAAGTTTAGCTGAGGAAGAGGGTTGAATTTTTTTCAGTTTGTTGTTTGTTTAAATTGTGTTTGTTTTGGCTCCACTGGGGATAGAAAAGTGAACTCTCCACTGGGGAGGCAAGTTCAAGTAATGCACAAGGGAGGAAAGGTGAAATCCACTGAGGGATTAGAATCCTAGATCCACTTTAGAGCTAAAAATATTTGCATCTCATTGAGGAGAAGCAAAAGATTTGATTTGGGTTGATTTATTGATTTTATTTTGTTTGTTTCAGATTTTTAATTTTAGATTTTGAAATGGATTACGTTGATTTAATGGATGCATGGTAGAACCCGAGGCCTAGACGACTCAGTTTATCAAAGGGGTAGTCTACTAAACACATAGTAGGACTAACCAACCAAAGGGATGCCTTTCGGTGTGCAGCAGCTGTACTAGGAAGAAAGCATAGTAAACTTGCATCCTCTAAAGTAGAGACAAGTTGCTGGGGTGATCTATTGGCAAGGCAACATACCAAACCTAACATAGGGTTGACTATTGAGTGAATGCTGCTAGGGGACTTAGATCAACTCAAAGATAATCAAGATTAATTTCATTTTTAAGTTTGTTTTGATGAATCCCATCAGTTTGTGATGGTCTGCACTGAGTAGGGGCCATAAAGGCCTAGAATTAACTCAGACTTACTAATCTGAAGGGAGTATCTACCAAACATAATGTAGGACTATCCAACCAAGGGGATGCCTTTCAATTTACAATGGTCAAATCTTAAGAAGAAAGTACGAGGACTCACATCTTCTAGAAATAAGAGAGCACTGGGGTGATTGGTTGCTTTGGGCAACAAAGGAATTTTATTATTAGTGGGGACTTAATTAGCCCTTCAAGAGTCAAGATTAATTTCATTTGTTAGTTTATTTTGATGGATTTCGTTGGTTCATGATGGATTTTACTGAGAAGGAGCTTATATTAGCTTAGACTTATCTCAGATTTACTGAACCAAAGAGAGTAGCTTCTCGATCGATGAAAGAACTATCGTACCAAAGGAGTGCCTTTCGGTTTGCAACAATCAATTTAAGTAAAGAAAGCTTGGGGACTCACATCTTCTAATAGAAAAGATCACTAGAGTGATTGGTTGCTTGGGGTAACAAATTAAACCCAACCTAAGGCTTCCTATTGGTTTGCGACGGCCATACTAGAAAGAATGCATCATGACACATCTTACAAAGCGGAATGAATGCCGGTGTAACTTGCTTGAGGCAAAATAGATTGAGCTTAACCTAAAAGCGACTACAGAGTGAGTACCGACCCAGGGGTTTATCTCAACTAAGGTAGTCAGACAATTCCTATAGGGAGTTCTGCTGACACTACCCTAAAGATAGGATACCTGTTTGGGAAAAGGGGCCCTTTGTGGGCTTGAATTCCTACTGCACAAGCGAATATTTTTTTATTTATTTAATTTATTTATTGTGGACCCTATTAGTTTTTGAGGGATCAAACTGAGAAGGAGCTTATATTAGCCTAGACCTACCTCAGATTTACTAAACCAAGGGAGAATCTGCGCATCCGCTGAACAAATTCACCAAACACAGGGGTGGCTACTAGGAAAGGGGGACTGTCTAATATAAAAGTAACCCGAGTAGTGTCTAAATGGGGTCGCAAAGGATGTGATCCAAATAGAATGCTCGCAGAGAGAGGGGCTGCTAAGGGCTTAATCCAAAACCATAGAGAAGATGGCTGTGGTGAATAAATCTTTTATAGGGAGTCACCTTTCAAATCTATAGAGAAAAGAAAGAAGAGACCTTGTAGAAATTCATCTTGGTAAGATGCCACACAGATCTGTAGATGTACTTGATTCGATCGACATCAAGGAAGTAGTGTACTATCTCGAAAGATAGAAGTCACTACCCTTTAATGAAATAATCACCTCAATAAGGACTCCTAAGGATGATGGGTTTACATATGTACCAAAGATTCTTCCCCTACTTTACATGAAAAAGTTAAAGAAGGATTTATTTTAAATTGGGTTTATTAAGTTCCCTACAGGGGCAATCTTTCATAGTTAATTACATCCTAAGGGACGGGATTCCTTAGGAAAACTCACGATTAAGGTAAATAAGTGTTGTCTCTGAAGATTTTAATAGGAAGGACTATTAATAGATTAGTTTATTTTTGTAAGGTCAAATGGGATTGATCAAAAAAGGGAGTTATTATCGAAGCCAAAATGAGAAATAAGTAGGAGATGCTCATGATGCTAGGAAACCTAGCGAGCATCTCAAACTATCCTATAATTGGGCTTTATATTTTTAGAAATTGATTTAGTTTATTTAAGTTGCATTTTTCATTAGAATTTTAGAACTTAAGATTCCTTAACACAAGATTAAGGAAATGCTTGAGAGGTGAGGAATTATGTTTATGGCCCACAAAGGGGAGAAACAACCTCAGAACCTAAATCTGGGAACTTGGGCACAAATAAATCTAAAGAAAAAAATGGGTAGTGGTTTGCCTTCATAAGAGAGGACAAAACCACTTTGGATTTACAATGGGTGGTACTAACTAACTCCTATGATTTTAAATCATTATGCTTATACAAGATAGCTAGGCTATTATTATTTAGAAAGATACTAAGTCCTTAAACTCACTCCCTAAAGAGACTAGATCATGTAAAGGGGCATGCTTAAAATGACCTAAATCTAATGAAATTCAAATTTAATTTTATTTCATTATTGGATAATTATTTTGACTCAGGCTAATAGGATTTTTATGACTAATGTATGAGAAATTAGATTATTGACCAAAATCAACGAGAAGGGAGGAGGTGAGTTTCCACTGTGGCTATCACAGGTCAAGCCAGGTTCTTTGGCAAAGGTGGAAGCCCTCCAATCAAGAGTAAAATAAGATTCATTTGTGCATGATATTATAAAGAAATGCTCATTTAGCTAAGGTGTTGCTAATTCTTTTATCTTGATTTTAATTTAAGCTTTAAGTGAGGTTATGAGTTATTTAATGTTATTTTGAGTTGTTAAGTTAGGTAAAAGATTTATTTTTCCCTAAAGAGCCTAATCCACATCTAGGCCATACATAATGCAAGGAAAAAACTAAGAAAATCATGCCACTTAATGTAAAAGCTAAATAAATCATCAATAAATTTATAAAGCTAATCGTAAAAAGAATAAATGTTGTTGTGGTCGGGCACCACTGCACAAATCCAAAAATATTCAATCTTCATTTCTTCTTTCTTCTTTCTTCTTTCTTCTTTCTTTCTTTTTTCTTTTTATTCTTTGGTTCCTCCTTTGGATGGTTGGAAGGTAGATGCTCCAAGGCTTCACATGGTGCATAAGATGGATCTTATGACCAATGTTCATCCTAATTCCCATAATAAATCATTCTAAAATCCTAATTATACAAATTTTTACATGAAAAGGAAAAGTAGAAATCTAACTAACACTTGCAAAATAAAGGTTAGTTAAACCACACCACACAAATCTCAAGCATGTATATTGGACTTATCACCCCACACATGGGTGACTAAGTCCACCTAATCTATGGATTATGCAAAGGGGTATAAACACCTATAAGAAAAAGCATTTATATTTTTATTTATAATAATGCCCCTTAAGCACATTCCTCAGAAAAGAATAGTTAGGCGTCACCATTCATTCCATGAGCACACCTAACATCAGTCTAAAACATAGATCATAAAATAAAACAAACATCAAACCATGCATGAGGCTAACCTAAGGCTAGAAGTGGTGACTTGCTTTGAAGGCTTGTGTGGTATGCTTAGCTATATTTTGGGTTCAAATCTAGGTGTGAATAACATGTTAAACTTAGAGGAGGGTTTCATTTGAGTTGTTTAAGTGCTTTGGGTTGGTTTTATTTTATGTTTTGATTTGTTTTAAATGAAACCTACAATGAATTACTAAGTTATGAATATAGGGAAAGAGAAGAGAACTTCTCTTTCCTTCCCTAACCTTGAGTAATTTTCTAAAGTAGGTTCATATTTTAGTTTTATTTAGGTGAATATTTTGATTACATCTTTTAATTTATCCTAATTTTAGATAAACTCTAAACAAACCTATTAAAAAAGAAAGACATTTTAAGATTAAGTAAAATAAATCAAAATTCACATAATACACATTACTTTATTTCTTGTCCAACATATATAACATGCATATGGATGGACCCTAAGCATATCTATACATGCCAATGAGAGTAGTTAATACACTTTATGATGCATGCTAAGTAATCCATTTAAGAAAATTTAGAAGTTGAATATGCATGATTTTTCTTAAGTAGAAAAGGTTTTCCTTATCCAAAATTTCACATACATACATGAAAGGCATAAGTGAGTGTGGCATGCATTGTTAAAAGGTACAAGACCTACTTAGAGCTACTTAAAGGCTCGCAACCTCAAGGTTGTCTAGACAAATATACCACTTTCCTTAAGTACAAACATGCATATAAAAGAAATGAAATAGAAAAGGAAGATGTAAAAGTTGTTTAATAAATTTATTTTATTTATGTAATTTATGTATGTAAGTGTTGGTAACTCTACTTAGATGTTAGCGTAGGGATGAATAGGATATGAAATTAGGTGAGCATTAGATCCTTTTCAAATGAACCTTATATCTCACCAAAATTCCTATTCAAAACTATACTAACATAGGAAAGAAAGGAAACTAAGCATACCTTTATAATATTTCACATGCAAGCTTATAACTAAAGTATAAGTAGCATACTTTTAGATTTGATGTTTCATTTATAAGTTTTGAAATTAATTTGGATTTAGTAGTGATAATAGCTACTCATATCTTACTTTAGCCAACACATGCAAATTTGACATAAAGCAAATAATTTCATTTTAATATTTGAAACATGAAATTATAAATGCATGAAATCACATGGCATACAAATTAACATGTTTGGAAAGATCCAAAGCAATGAAACATGTAAACAAACTTGCTTTACATAAATCCTAAAGAAATTCTTATAGAATAAGAAAATTTAGAATAAATCAAAGTGAATTTCAAAGTAATTTTTGTTTGGTTTGAAGTTTAATTTAATTTTGAAAATGTGAGATAAGTTGGCTGTTCCTAACCCATTCCCACATGTGTTTTAGATTTTTGTTTAATTTTTAGATAATTAAAATATATTTTTAAGCATTGATTAGGTTAAGGTATGAATTAAGTAGCGTAATTAACCCTTACCTACACCACCTTAGAAGAATTAACTAAATAATTATGAGCTAATGAGTTGACATAAAACCCATAAAGAATTTAAATTTGTAATGCACCTAATAATGAGAAGGCCTAATACAATTTGGTGCACAATTTAAAAGTTAATTAAGCCAGGAGGTTTAGCATAAGTACTTTCAAAATACCCTTTCATACTTATGAAAGTGGTTTTAATTTTCTTAATTGAACTTAGGCTATTAAACACCTAAGCATCTACCCAAGGTAGATTAATCAAGTTCTGGAGCTTTTTAGAATTTTTGAAAATTGATTAAGGGGATAATTAATAAATTAACCCTTAATTAAAGGATGATTAAGGAGAGAAAAGGGGTTTAAGGGAATAGCTTAGGGGAAATGCCCCTAAATTATTCCATAAATCACCTACTTATTGGATCTGACCTTAATCAACCCTAATCATAGGGTGAATTCACTAATCATACCCTAATTACACTTAATTACATGAAAGGGATAATTAGGAAATGAGATAGCAATTTCTTAATTGAGCCCTCAATAAATCTCAAGAAAATTAAGGGAGGCAGAGGTCATCCCCTAAAATGAATCCTAGAAATTTAAGATTAATTGATAACCTAATTAAAGGATAATTAGCTAATTAAGATTCCCAAAGAAACCCAAATTCAGAGAAAAGAGTATTTCAAAATCCATTAAAATTATTTTTAAAATATTCTAAATGAAATTATCTTTCCATAGCATTTTTCCTTATATTTTTTTGATTTTTCTAGAGGGAATTATGAATTTTTGAAGTTCTATGGATTAATTAGGAATTAATTAGGCATTTAACTAATCCCTGCTCAATCCTCAGTTCATGGCGCGAAGCATGGCAGCGACAGTCAGCGCACTTTACACACATCGTGTCATGAGGAGATAACTTAAGTTGACACCTCACAAAGGCGGCGGCGGCCCACACGCTTATATTCCCTGCCATCCGATCAAAGATCGGACTGATGAGAATTCCCTCGTGTTTTAAAAGCATAATTAGAGATCTAAATGTGCTGAATAATCTCAGTTGTCCATCTAAAATGCACGGATGGACAGTTGAGATGAGCCAAGTTCTTCCCTGAGGATCAATGGGGAACGTCCATGATCTGGGAGATACTGGTAGAGTAGAGCACCGTATTGGAATGAAATTGTACACAATTACAAACCTATCCAACAGTGGATTTCACATGCCATGAACATTTCTTTCATAAAAGGATCAATACCTCCTAAGCTAAGTGGTCAAAAAATTCCGTACCTTGCTGGAGGTGATCACTTCGAGATCGATAAGGTAGCATCATTTGGTGGAGATGAAGCCCTATTGAAATTCCTAGGCCTTTGGATTGAGTGGATCAATGGACGAACCAATATCACTTCACTTAGGCTTCAGCTTTGATCCAATTGAGCTCTTCCTTGCCTTTAGAACTTTAGAGAAAGCTTAGGCCAATTCAACATGACCCTCTGATGGAGTGTCAAAGAGTAATCAGAAGGAGATCAAGTGTGGAGAAAGTTAGCTATTCACTCTACCTCCCCTATTTTTGCACTGTGCAAAATCGAGAAAGAAGAATTCTAATCCTCTCTAAGAAGCTTGGGAATGCTCTGAGATGGTTGCTGGGTTCTGCTTCAATGTGAATTCAAATTCAAATTTGAATTGGGGAATATATCTCCCCCTATGACAATCGGATGGTCAAACCATGAGTTACCATTTTGATCCAATTGTCCTTATTGGGAGGGTTATTTAGGTTGTTAGATCTTTGCACATGGTCGGTTTGAGGCCTTGAGTGGATTGCCAACCTCCCATGTGCATCAAATTGAGCTTAGGAGGGAATTTGATAACTCAATTTTGCTCTAAGTGGTCAGGTTTGGTCTAGGGGCCAAATGGACTGATCCAAACTAATTGGGTTAGGTGCACCACTCCTCACTAAGTCCCCTTAAGCATTTAGGAAAGCCTCAAGTGATTGTGAAGAGGGTATGACCAAAATACCCATGGGATAGGCCAAAATTTATTCAATGGCCTAGGTGTAGGATTGTCACTTTGCTATTTTTTCACTTTGGACATGTTAGGCATGTGGAGAAACTAGGTTTGGCCAAGTTTCATTATATTTGGAATCCATTTGTTACGGTTTGGCTCATGTTGACCCATTTAGGTCAAAATGGGTCAACTTGGGTCAAGTTGACCAATAGGTCAAATTGGGTCAAACTAGGGCTTGGGTCAAGTTCATATGATCATTTGAAATTTTTTGGTGGCTTTGGCTTGATTCAATTTGGTATATATTTGGTTTTGGCTCATATGACTTCATTTAGGTCAAATGGGTCAGGTTGACCTATTTGACCCATTTGACCTATTTGAGGTAGGTCAAGGGTAGGATTAGGATAGGTTAGTCATATGGAGTGGATTGGTATCTTTATTTCCTATCAATTTGGGTTAAGTTCAACTTTGGCTCAACATGATCCTTTAGGTCATGTTGGGTCTAAGGTCAATTGGGCTACGTTAGGTGTAGTTGGTCAATTGAGGCTTTGGTCAAGTTCCACAAGTAATTTGGGATGGACTTGACCCATTTGTTTCAATCAATTTGGCTTAGATCAAGTTTTGCCACATTTTGGCCCTTTAGGTCATAATGGGTCGACTTGGGTCAAGTGGGCCAATTGGGCTAGGTTAGCCTCAAATGTTGGCTTGGTCAAGTTCAAACATAGGTCATGAGTGAACTTAGATCAATGGTTTCAATCAATTTGGCCTATGGTGGATTATGCCTGTGTAAGGTTTCATTTAAGGTTGCGTGTTGACTTGGTCAACCTTTAGGTTTGACTTGGTTTGACCCAATTTGATTGATTGATCATCCCATGATGATTGTTGATCATGATGAGAAGGATATATGAGTTTGGTTCAATCCAATTTGGTTTGGATCAAAAGTTGGCTCATAATGGTACTTTAGGTCACTTTGGGTCAAGTGAGCCTAAATGGGTCGAATGGCTTGGTAAAAGCTTAATTTGAAGTTGATTGATCTTGTATATGGACTTATGAATGAAATATAAATCCATTTCTAACTAGTTTAAAGTCAAATGGGTTTTGATCCATTTGACAATTTCATATTCAAAGGAAGAATATGAAAAGGTCTTGGGTTTGAATTTTGATTTGGGTTTTGATTGAATGATTGAAATTTGGATTTATTTATGAGCTCATGATCGTAGGATTGATTGAACCATGATAGAAAATCAAGAATTTGTCTTGATTTGAAAGTGTTTTGACTAAGTTCATGATTTTGGCTGGAAAGACTTAGATTTGATTTTGAGTGGGTTTGAGTTTGATTTTTGGAATTAATTTTGATTGTTTGAATTTATATTTCATTTATATATTTGAATATAAATGAGAATATAAATTGATCATTAGAAAATTTTAGGAATTTGAAGTGGTTCAATCATGATTTGTGTTAAATCCATTAAAGGAATTTAAAGGATTTAAGATAATTTTTTAAATTAAAAGTTAATTTTTGAATTGGATTGGATTGATTTATATTTATATTTTATTTATATATGAGAATATAAATGAGGATACAAATAAGTTTTGAGAAAATCCCATGAGTTTGAATAGGTTTGATCAAAGTTTAGGATAAATCCATTAATGGAAAAATTAAGGGATTTAAGGGAATTTGAAGGATTTTAAATTTGGAATTTAATTTTTGCCTTTGATTTGATTGATTTATATTTATATTTCATTTATATATGAGAATATAAATGAGAATATAAATAAGCTTTTGAGAAAATCCCAAGGGTTTGAATAGGTTTGATCAAAGTTTAGAGTTTATTTTGGCTAAGTCCTTTATTGGAAAATTAAAGGGATTTAAGAAAATTTTCATGAATTGATTTGGATTTTTGAGTTTAGTTGGATTGATTTGAATTTATATTTCATTTATATATGAATATAAATGAGAATATAAATGATTTATGGGAAATTCTCAAATATTTGAATAGGTTTGAATCATGATTTTGGTTAAGTCCTTAAGACTTAGGCAAAATTTGGACTTAGGAATTTTTGATGGATTTTGATCATGGGTTTTCAATCATAGATTTTAATCATGGATTTCAACCATGTAATTGAATCGTCGGATTGATTTGAGTTTGGAGAATTCAAATAGAATTGATTTGGAGTTTGACTTGAAGGAAGGAAAGTGAGGAATGGTTTAAGCTAAGGGTAGGAAATTTTCCTAACACCCCAAGGCATGACCTATTCTTATGGCTCTTCTAAGTCTTTTGGAGCTGGAGTGTCCACCTAATCACTAGATGTGTCTTAAGACTAAGAAACTCTTAAATTCTAATAGAAATCCTAAGCCTAAGATGGAGGGGTTGAGACCTCATTCTAAAATGAGGTCAACAAGGCCCAATAGGTGTGGTGTGTGGCAAGAACAGCACATATTGGTGTTGACCGAAATGATCAACAACACCGAAAGATCAAAAGCACTAACAGAAATAATGTATTGTTAACCCAAGCAAAAGAAAGAATCCATAGCTTAGTGCAATGTGGCTCTACTTATGTCCAAGACATAAGAGAGAGGGAAGACATCCACTAAGAGATAGAATCTGAACCTTCCACTAGGGAAGCAGGTTCAAGTCATCTACAAGGAGATGAAAGGTTTGATTTGATTTAAATCTCACTAGGGAGAGATCTCCACTAGGGAAGATGGTTGAATTTGTTTCAATTTTGTTAGGTTTAAATTTTTAGGATGAACCCTATTGGTTTGCAATAGCCATGAGGAGCCATGAAGACCTTTCAAATTTACCAATACAAAAGGGTAGTCTACTAAGCATAGGACTAGCAAACCAAAGGGATGCCTTTTGGTGTGCATCAGTTGTACTAAGAAGAAAGCACGAGGGCTCACATCTCCAAGGTAAAGACTAGTTGCTGGGATAATCTGTTGGCAAGGCAATAGATTGAACCCAACCTAGAGCTGTCTATCGATTGAATGCCACTGGGGGAATTAGATCAACTCAAAGATAGTCAAGATTAATTTTATTTATGATTTTGTTTATTTTGGTTATGATGGATCCCATAGGTTTGTGATGAACGTAGGGCCCGGAAGCCATACCTAACTTCATTTACGATTCAAAGGGAGTTGTCTACCAACCACAATGTAGTACTATCCGACCAAGGAGAAATACCTTTTGATACACAATGGCCAAGTCTTAAGAAGAAAGCACGAAGACTCATAACTTCTAAAAATAAGGAACCATTGGGGTGATCAGTTACTTTGGGCAACAAATTGAACCCCACCTGAGGTTGACTATTGAGTGAATACCACTGGGAGACTTAGATCAGCTCAAGAATAGTCAAGATTAATTTTCATATTTAATTTTGTTCATTTTGATGGATTTCAATGGTTTGTGATGGATCATATTGAGAAGGAGCTTATAGAAGCCTAGATCTATCTGAGATTTACTGAAACAAAGAGAGTAGCTTCCCGGCCGATGGGAGAACTATCCAACCAAAGGAGTGCCTTTCAGTTTGCAATGATCAATTTAAGGGAAGAAAGCTTGGGGACTCATATCTTCCACTAGAAAGATCACTGGGGTGATCGGTTGCTTTGGGCAACAAATTGAACCTGACCTAGGGCTGCCTGTCGATTTGTGATAATCATGCTAGAAAGAACACGTCGTAGTCTTATATCTTTCAAAGCAAAATGGCAGCCGGGGTAACTTACTTGTGGAAAAATAGATTGAACCTGAACTAAGGGTGACTACAGAGTGAGTACTGACCCAGGGATTTATCTCAACTCAGGTAGTCAGGCAATTCCTATAGGGAGTTCTGCTGACACTACCCTAAAGATAGGATGCTAGTTTAGGAGAAGAGGCCCTTTGGGGACTTGAATTCCTAATCCACAAGTAAAAATTAATTTGTTTATTTATTTTATTTTAGTTATTTGTTTATCGTAGACCCTGTTAGTTTGTGAGGGATCAAATTGAGAAGGAGCTTATATTAGCCTAGACCTATCTCAGATTTAATGAGCTAAGGGAGAATCTGTGCATCCTGTGAATTGATTTTTCAACCACAGGGGTGGATACTTGGAAAGGGGAACTGTCCAATCTAAAAGTAACTTGAGTAGTGTAAGAAATGGGGTCGCAAAGGACTTGATATCAATAGAGTGCTCGTAGGGGATGGGGCCGGTAAAGGCTTAATCCAACACCCTGGAGAAAATGACATGGCTAATAATAAATTAAATAGGTATTCAATGTCCAACTCAAGGAGAAAGTATGGGGACTCATATCTGCCAAGAGCGGTGAACTCACCGGGTGAGTCATCATAGCATAGAACATCAACCAACCTAAGGTGCCCGTTGATTTGCAACAATCAGCCTATGAAGAAAGTTCGGTGACTCACATCCTCCTATAACGGAACTGACTGCTGGGATAGTCTATCTTTAGCTTGACAGGTGTTATTTGACCTAGGGCTAATACTGAGTGAATGCCACTAGGGGACTTATATCAACTCATAAGTAGTCAAGAGGAAAGGAGCCTCTAGGGGACTTATCCTAAGCCTCAAATATACTCAACCTAGCTAGAATATGATGGCTAGTTCAAGATGAAAGCATGGAGACTCACATCTTCTTAAACAAAGTCAACATGAGGTTAGTTACTAGTTGGGCAGTGAAGACTACCATACTAATAACGCGCTGTTTGGTTTGCAATAGTCAAGTTAGGAAAAAAGTGCGGGGGATTACATACTCCAAGAAATGACCACTGGGGTGACATACTAGCAAGGTGGCATGTAGACCCGATCTAGAGCAGCTAATGAGTGAGTGCCACAGGGGGCTTGCTCCCACATCCAAATAGCTTGAGACAAAAGATTTATGTTTGTTGTGTGCATGTGTTAAAAAGTAGGATGCCTTTGGGGGACTCTTACACCTAATTTAAAACATGATAGGGAATTATGAAATGATGCCACGGATGACAACAAGAATTCCCACTAAGAAAGGATGTCGCTTGGGTTCTCTCACACCTAACTTAGTTATGCTAATCGAAATAGGATGCCACTCAGATTCTCTTACACCTTTTCTAATTGCGTTGACAGATTGTGTTTGTGTTGTGAAAGAGGGATAGGATGCCATTGGGGGACTCTTACACCTACCCTAAGCACATTGCGGCAGATTCGCAAGATAAGCAAACAACACTTTGAAAGAAGAGAAGATTTGATGAATGGAATCAGATTTTGTTTTTTTATTAATGATTGTTTTCAAACAAGTTCTATTTCATGGGTAATATTTCTTTAGATAGAGCCCATTAATTAGAAGCATCGGGTGTTCCTCTTTACAATCAATAACTGATAAGATCCAACTTGGTAGGCCTTCTCTATGACATAGGGACCTTCCCAAGTGGGTTCAAACTACCTCCCATCTTTCAACGAGAAATAATTGGTCTATTTAGGACTAACAAAAGTTCTCCTACTCAAAAAGACCTAGGGCATAGCAGCTTATTGTGAGCTTGAATCAATTTTACCTTGTCTAACTCGAGGTTTTGGCATGCTTGTAGGTGACTCTCCTTCAAACCTTCGAGCTCTTCTAATTGCAACTTGGCATTCTGCTCTGTAGTGATCTTGTTACCCAATGCTATCCTTAGTGATGAGAGTTGAGCTTCTAAAGGAAGAACGGCTTCGGACCCATACACTAAAAAAAATGGGGTAGACTGAGTTAGAGTTCAGTATGTGCCCACAAGGCTTCAACCAACTACTCGTCCCACTATCATTTATTGTCATCAAGAGTCCTCTTCAGTATATGGATAAAAGTTTTATTGAATGCTTCTGCTAAGCCATTAGCTCTAGGATATAGATGGTGGAGTACCTCCTATCTATACCGTATCTCCTGGAAAAATTATTGATCTTTATGCTTTTGAATGCAGTACCATTATCGAATATAATTCGTCGAGGCACCCTGAACCTATATATGATATGGTTCTTGAAAAACTTAAGCACATGGTGAACTGTGACCTCTTTGAGTGGATGGCTTCCACCCACTTGGAAAAGTAGTCAGTAGCAGCTTAGATGAATAAATGCCCCTTGAAAGAAGGAGGATCGATCAGACCCACAATGTCGACCAACACTCAAATGGTTATGAAGCCAATGTAGTGTGTAGAATATTGGGTGGTTGGTGGAGGACCAAACCGTGTACCTGACACTGATGGCATCACTTGGCTACATCCATGCAATATGTGATCATCGAAGGCTAGTAGTATCAAAGTTGTTGGATCTTCATCTTCATCTTCAGACTGGATTGATGAACTCCACATAGACCTGAATGTACCTCAGTTACAATGCCACGGGCTTCATGTTTGGCCAAATAATGGAACCACATTTGGTCAAAGGATCGGTGGTACAGGGTGCCATCAACAAGAGCGTAGGAGAGAGCTCTCTATTTCACTTGATGGGCTTGTGATTTCTCTTGAGGTAGTTTGTCACTGTTCAAGTAATCTGTGAACGGTTGCCTCCAATCCAGCTCCTTGTCCATTTTGGCAACAGCAACCCCCTTCAAGAGAAAGTATCTGGATGAGTTCTTATTCAATAAGGGATAAGACTTGTCTATTTTGGACCCTTATTGAAATAGACTCATCTTCCGGATATGCCAACTCCTTGGCTAGTTTCGCCAAGGCATCTACTACTATGTTCTCTACTCGGGGAACCTTGTAAATGGTGACTTCGGGAATCTGGGCCAACAGCTTCATGGTATACTCGTAGTAATAATGAAGCTTGGGTTTGAGAACCTGATAAGACCCGACAATCTAGTTGATGACTAACTGAGAATCCCCAAAGATGTTAATGCTCTTGACACTAATAATGATGGCTAACTCCAGACTGGCAATCAAAGCCTCATACTTAGCTTCGTTGTTGGTGCAGGGGTTGGAAAGATAGTATGAGAATTTCATCACATCATAGTTAGGAGTTAGAAGAACTATTCCTACCCCTACCTTTCCTAGGAGAATGGATCGTGGTGCTTCAACTTATGAGAAAGCATATAGTATCATAGTTTCTGAGATGCAAAGGGGGTATAAGTACCTGCAAGCAAGAAGTATTTATATTTGCTTCGTTCAGTTGCATTGCTTTAACAATCCCTATAGAAAAGAATAGTTAGACAAAGCACATTCTACCATTTATTCTATGAGCATACACCCTAACATCCAGTCTAAAAACATTCATCACAAAACAAAATATAACATCAAACCATGCACGAGCCTAACCAAAAGCTAGAAGTGGTGACTTAGGCTAATGTGTGTGCTTTGAAAGTATGTGTGGCATTCTTAGCTTAGGACTTTAGGTTCAAATTTTCTAAATGTGAAGAACTTGTTCAATTTAGAGGAGGGTTTTATTTAAGTCGTTTAAGTGTTTTGGGTTTGTTTTATTTCATGTTTTAATTTGATTTGAGTGAAACATACAATTAATTATAAAATTATGAAGAGAGGGAAAGCGAAGAGAACTTCTCTTTCCTTTCCAAACTCTTAAGTAATTTCTAAGGTAAGTTCACATTTTAATTTCATTTAGGTGAATGTTTTGATTACATCTTTTAATCAACCCTAAGTTTAGACAAACTCTAAACAAACCTATTCAAAAGGAATGGCATTTTAAGATTAAATAAAATGAATCAAAATTCATATTACACACATTACTTCAATTCTTTCCCAACATATACAACATGCATATGGATGGAACCTAAGCATATCTATACATGAAAATGAGAATAGTTAACACACTTTATGATGTATGCTAAGTAATCCATTTAAGAAAATTTAGAAGTTTAGCATGTATGATTTTCTTATGTCGAAAAGGTTTTCCTTATCCAATATCTCACATACGTACATGAAAGTAAGAAAGATATAAATGAGTACAGTGTCATTGTTAACCAAAGGTGTAAGGTATAAAACCTACTTAGGGCTACTTAAAGTCTCGCAATCTCGGTTGTCCAGACTAATATACCACTTTCCTTAAGTACAAACATGCATATAAAATAAATGAAGTGAAAAAGGAATATGCAAAAGTTGTTTAATAGTTTCATTTTTGCAATTTATTCATGCAAGTGTAGACAATCCTTCTTAGATGATGGCATAGAGATGAATAAGGTATGAGATTAAGCAAGTGTTGGGTTCCTTTCAAATAATCCCTACATCTTACTAACTCCTATTCAAAAGTATGCTAACATAAGAAAGGAAGGAAAGGCTACACTAAACTTACTTTATAAACTATCACATGCAAGCTTATAACTAAAGTATAAGAATAGCACACTTTCAGATTTGATGTTTCATTTATAATTTTTGAAAATATTTTTGATTTAGTAGTGATAATAGCCACTCATATTTTACTTTAGCCAACATATGTACTTTTGACATAAAGTAAATAATTTGATTTTAAAATTTTGAAACATGAAATTATGAATGCATGAATCACATGACATACAACTTAACATATTGGGAAAGATCTAAAGCAATGAAATCATATGAACAAACTCACTTTACTTAAATCCTAAAGACATTCTTAAGGAATAAGAAAATTTAGAATAAATCAAAGTAAATTTCAAAATGATTTTTGTTTGGTTTTAAGTTTGATTTAATTTTGAAAGGGAGAGATGAGTTTGCTATTCCTAACCCATTCCCACATGTATTTTGTATTTTTGTTTAATTTTTAGATAATTAAATCCATTTTTAAGCATTGATTAGGTTAGGGTATGAATTAAGTGGCTTAATTAACCCTTACCTATACCACCATAGAGAAATTAACTAAGTAATTATGAGTCAATGAGATGACATAAAACCCACAAGGTATTTAAATTTGCAATGCACCTAGTAATGAAAAGGACTAATGCAATTTGGCTCACAATTAAAAGTTAAATAAGCTAAGGGGTTTAGCTTAAGTACTTTCAAAAACACCACTTCACACTTATGAAAGGAGTTTTAATTTCCTTAATTGAACTTAGGTTGTTAAATGCCTAAGAATCTACCCAAGGTAGATTAATTAAGTTCTAGAAATTTTTAGAATTTTTGAAAATTGTTTAAAGGGGTGATTAATGACTTAACCCTTAATTAAGAAGGGATTAAGGAGAGAAGAAGGGGGATTAGAGAATAGCCTAGGGGAAAGGCCCCAAAAATATTCCATAAAACCCCTATTCACTGGATCTAACCTTAATCAAACTTAATCAAAGGGTAAATCCATTAATCACACCTTAATTACCCTTAATTACATGAAAGGGGTAATTAGATAATGAAATAGCAATTTTCCCAATTAAGGACTCAATAAATCTCAAGAAAATTTGGGGAGGCAGAGGTCATCCCCTAAAATAAACCTTAGAAATTTGATATTAATTAGTGGCTTAATTAGGGAATCATTAACTAATTAGCATTCCCAAAGAAACCCACATTTAGAGAAAAAGTGAATTCCAAATCCATTGAAAATATTTTTAAAATATTCTAGAAAAAATTATCTGTCCATTGCATTTTTCTTTTATTTTTCTAATTTTTCTTGAAAGAGTTATAATTTTTTGAAGTTCTCTAAGTAAATTAGGAATTAATTAAGCATTTTATTAATCCCTAATTAATCTTTATTCACGCTGATGCGACAAGTGCCGCGCTTACATGCATCGTGTGGTGATCCCTTTACTTAAGTTATCAAATCAAGGGGGCGGTAGTGGCACACACGCTTTTATCCTTAGCTATCCGATCAAAGATCGAACGGCTTAGGATACACACGCGATTGTAAAAGGAGAATTAATTTCTAAAATGTGCCTAATAATCTCATCCATCCATCTAAAATGCACGGTTGGACGGTTGTGATGGGCTGAGTTCTTCCCCGAGGATGAATGTGAACTGTTCATGATCCAAGGGGAGATCTGAGCCTGATCTTGCATAGATTCATTCAAGACTCAACCCACACCATCTAAAGGACTAGAGCAGCCAATCCAATGGTGGATTTCACATGCAATAAAAATTTCTTTCACAAAGGACCAACACTTCTCAATCAAAGTGATAGAAAAATCACTAACCTCACTGGAGGTGATCACCAGTGCTCGAGATCGATGAGGTAGCTTCGTCTAGTGGAGACCAATCCCTGTTGAGGTTCCTAGGTCTTGAGGTTGAGTGGATGAATGGGTGGACCAACTCCTCTTGATCTCCCTTGCAGCTTTGATTGAATTGAGTTCTTCCTTGCTATAGGTACTCAAGTGGATGCTTGGGCTAGCTTGACTTAGTCCTTAGATCAAGTGAGCAAGAGGAATTTAGATGGGATCAAGTGTAAAGTTCATTGTTGGATTGAGCTCCCTTGTTTTCCACTGTGCAAAACTGAGAAATACCAAATTCAAAACCTCTCTAGGGACTTTAGGAAAGCTCTAAGGTAATTGCTAAGAGTTCTTAGGTTCCAATCGAGTGTGAATCAATTCAAATTTTAGTGAATTATGGGGAGTATATCTCCCCATATGATAATTGGATAGCCGACAATGAGCTTCCATTTTGATCCAATTGACCCCATGGAGTGGGGTTATTTGAAGTGTGCACATGGTCGGTTTGGCTAGAGGAGTGGAATGCTAACTTCCATGTGCATCAAATTGAGCTTGAGGGGGAGTTTGAAAATTGAATTTCAAGCCTAAGGGTCGGGTTTGGTCCATGGGTCAAATAGGCTGACCCAAACCCATTGGGTTGGGTGCACCATGCATCACTAAGTCCCCTTGAGCTTTCAGGAAAGCCTCAAGTGATTGTGATGAGTGTATGACCAAAATACCCATGGGCTAGGCCAAATATTGGTCTATGTCCTAGGAGTAAAATGGTCATTTTGCTATTTTTTCAATTTGGGTATGTTTGGTATGTTGAGAAAATAGGTTTGGCCAAGTTCCATTAGATTTGGAATCCATTTGATAAGGTTTGGCTCATGTTGACCCATTTAGGTCAAAATGGGTCAACTTGGGTCAAGTTGACCAATAGGTCAAATTGGGTCAAACTAAGGGTTGGGTCACGTTCATGTGATCATTTGAAATATTTTGGTGCCATTGGTTTGGTTCAATTTGGATTAGATTTGGTTTTGGCTCATATGACTCATTTAGGTCAAATGGATCAAGTTGACCCATTTGACTCATTTGGCCTATTTGGGATAGGTCAAGGGTAGGTTTAGGTTTGGTTAGTCATATGGAGTGTATTGGTATCTTTGTTTTCAATCAATTTGGGTTAAGTTTAATTTTGGCTCAACATGACCCCTTTAGGTCATGTTGGGTCTAAGGTCACTAGGTTGGGTCTAGAATTTGAGACTTTGGTCAAGTTCCATAAGTGATTTGGAATGGACTTGACCCATTGGTTTGAGTTAATTTGGCTTAGATCAAGTTCTGACACATTTTTGCCCTTTAGGTCAAAATGGGTCAACTTGGGTCAAGTGGGCCATTTGGGCTAGGTTAGGCTCAAATTTTGGCTTGGTCAAGTTCAAACATAGGTCATGAGTGAACTGAGATCAATGGTTTCAATCAATTTGGCCTATGGAGGTTTATGCCTATGTAAGGTTTCATTTTAGGTTAAGTGTTGACTTGGTCACCCTTTGGTTTGACTTGGTTTGACCCAATTTGATTGATTGATCATCCCATGATGATTGTTGATCATGATGAGAAGGATATATGAGTTTGGTTCAATCCAATTTGGTTAGGATCAAAAGTTGGCTCATAAGGGCACTTTATGTCACTTTGGGTCAAGTGAGCCTAAGTGGGTCGAATGGCTTGGTCAAAGCTTGATTTGAAGTTGGTTGATCATGTATATGGACTCATGATTGAAATATAAATCCATTTACAATTGATTTGATGTCAAATGGGTTTTGATCCATTTGAAAATTTCATATTCAAAGGAAGAATATGAAGGGGTTTTGGGTTTTGATTGTTTGATTGAAGTTTGGATTTATATATGAGCTCATGATTATAGGATTGATTGAACCTTGAGAGAAAATCAAGGGTTTGGCTTGATTTGAAAGTGTTTTGGCTAAGCTCAAGATTTTGGCTTGAAAGCCTTAGATTTGATTTTGAATGGATTTGAGTTTAATTTTTGGAATTGATTTTGATTGTTTGAATTTATATTTCATTTATATATGTGAATATAAATGAGAATATAAATTTATCATGTGAAAATTTCAAGAATTTGACATGGTTTAATCATGATTTGGGATAAATCCATTAAAGAGAATTTAAAGGATCTAAGGATATTTTTAATTTGAATTTAATTTTTGACTTTGATTTGATTGATTTGTATTTATATTTCATTTATATATGAGAACATAAATGAGAATACAAATATGTTTTGAGAAAATCCCATAAGTTTGAAATGGTTTGATCAAAGTTTAGGTTAAATCCATTAAAGAGAATTCAAAGGATTTAAGGGAATTTCAAGGATTTTAAATTTGGAATTTAATTTTTGAGTTGAATTTGATTGATTTATATTTATATTTCATTTATGTATGATAATATAAATGTGAATATAAATAAGTTTTGAGAAAATCCCATGGATTTTAATATATTTGATCAAAGTTTAGAGTTGATTTTGGCTAAGTCCTTTAATGGAAAATTAAAGGGACTTAAGAAAATTTTCATGAATTGAATTTGAATTTTGAGTTTGATTTGATGGGTTTGAATTTATATTTCAATTATATATGTGAATATAAATGAAAATATAAATGAATCATGGAAAGATCTCAAATATTTGAATAGGTTTGAATTATGATTTTGGTTAAGTCCTTAAGGGAAAATTTGGACTTAGAAATTATTTTGATGGATTTTTGATCATGGATTTCAATCATGGAATTCAAATATGGATTTGATTTAGATGGAGTTTATTTGAAAGAAGGAAAGGTGAGGAATGGTGCAAGCTAAAGGTAGGCAAGTTTTCTAACACCCCTAATACATGACCTATTTCTATGGTTAACCCTTCTAAGTTTTCTATGGCTAGGGGAGTGTCCACCTAATCACTAGACGAGTCTTAAGACTAAGAAACTTTTAAAGTATAAGAGGAATCCTATGCCTAAGATGGAGGTGTTGAGATCTCATTCTAAAAAGGAGGTCAACATAGGGGTTGGCTGGTATACTAATCACATTAGACTCATCCTCTGAGTTGGATTTCAAGTCTATGTGAATAGTAGGGGTACTCCTATGAACTGAACAAGACCTCATTAAAGGCCAACTAGGGGTCTCCACCCTAGAACTACCTCTCTACCTGCCTGGTGGAGGTTGAGCAATTCTACCCACATGTCCATATGATGGAATGAACTGTGGGTGGAATGTGATATGCGGATCCACTTGTTCTTCAATTCCCCTTTCTTGCTCACTTGGAATTTCCTTTTTCTTTTCATTTTCTTTTCTCTTTTCTTTTGCATTTGCATTTGAATTTTGTCCAAGTTCACGAGAAAGGGTATTTTGAGGAAGATAGTAGGTCGCATCCTCATAGATCTCAACCTCTCCTGAATGGCTTTCATGACATGGTACTCAATTCCATCTTTTGAACTTGATGCACCAATGAAGATGGAATGATCTTATTTTGATGTATCCAAGGCTTACCAAGCAAAGCAGTGAACGAAGTATTCAAATCAATGATGTAGAACTTAGTTTCAGTTTTCCAATCACCTATCTCCAACGGTAATACTATAGAACCTAAAGCCCGCTCACCTTGATCATTGAATCCTCTCAACATCAACCTATCTCCTCAGAGCCTAGAGATGTCAATCTTGAAATAGGCAAGGGTCTTTAGACTCATAATATTTACTGATGTACCTGAATCCATGAGAAACCTGGTGAGCCTGAACCTATCCATGTCGACTATGATGTAGAGGGGATGGTTGTGCTCCAAGACCCATAGTAGAAGTTCTTCATTTGTGAAGGTGATCCCTTGGGCTTTTTTTGCATAGTGTGCTTCCTCGCCTACAGTGGTCAGTTGAGCTAAGCATATTTTAGGATCAAGAGAGCCATGATTAGTGATTCTCTCATCTCTTTGGATAAGACAAGGGCATTATATATGCTTAGGATATAGAGAAAGAATGTTGTAGACTACCTTCGGCTGGTCTTCCACAAGCATATCCAAGGGTGGAGCATCCTTTGGAAGGGATTCTCGATTTTCAGTACCAATGGCTTATTTTCCTTTAACTAGAGATGCTATTCTAGGAGGTAGAACCTTGCCACTATGGAGGTTGACTTCGGTAATCTCTGGAGGCAAGATGGTGGAAATTTCTACCTGCACTTCAGGCTCACCTACAGCTTCTCCTATGGGACTCTTGGAATTGGATGATTCCAAGTCTATCTCAAGAGGTGAACCCGTAGTATTTAGAGTTGGAAAGTCAATTCTGAATCAAAAAGAGAAAGATAATTGTTATAGTTAATTAGACTTGAAGAGTTATCATTAGGAATAGAAGAAGATAACTCATCAGAAGAGGCACAGATGTAATTCAAATCATCTTTATTCTTTAGTTTCTTGGATGTTTTTTGAGGTAAAAAGTAGAAGTCAAGTAGAATAAGTGGAGTAAGGGATTTGATGCCCTTATCCGCTGATACAAGAGTTCTACTAGTAGAAGAAATAGAAGAGCTTGTTGAAGTGGTAGAAGTCACTGGTGTGGAAGCTTCAACTATCGGAGGTCGGACACCTGTAAGGCTATCGGTGACACATACTGCTGCTATTGCTATTACTGAACTCCCACTATCCTAGAGTTGGAATGGAAACTTGCAAATCTTCCTTGGTGTTGGAGGTTTGAGCTGAGTCAGGCACCTACAAGGAAAGCTTCTTGATCTTATGAATTATTTTCTTAGAGGTTTTAGATAAAGAAATGTCCCAACCTTATTTAGTTTTGGTGGGATCACTTGTATCCCTAAGGATTACCCTGATGGAATTGGAAGGTTGTTCCATAAGGTATTCCTTTGGGAAAACTACCACACCGGTCTTGAAACTGTGTTCAAGCCAGTTCTTAAATGTAAGGCAATCCTCCAAAATGTGGCCTAACATACAGTGGTAAGGACAAAAGTTTGGATCATGAATTTTACTAACTTTCTCTGATCTCCTAGGCTCGGGTAGCTGAAAAATATATATCTTTAAGAGATTCTTAAAGATTTTCCTGATTACCTCCCACTTAAAAGAATAAGGTTTGTTTAACTTATCTAATAGAGTAAGTGGGTATGCATGCTGTTGCTGCTTGTGGTATGGCTGAGATGATGGTTATGCTGGTCATGGAGGCTATGGTGGAGGCTGATATGGCTACCTTGGTGGTGGCAAAGATGGTGGAGGCTGCTGAGGTCGTGGTCTCTCGGACTAATCTTTAGCTGGCTGCTTCCCCTTATCAACCACTGTTGCTGTTCCAGGTTTCTTCTCATAGACCTTTTGTGATTTCTACTTCGGCAACTGATCTAGAAAAGGCAAATGGTTGGCCACTCCTTGTAGACTAGCCGTCTTTGATTAGCTTCACAAATGCCTTTATGGTGAAGCCCTTAAGCATGAAGGCGACAGGGCCATGGATATTCTTCAAGAGAATCTCAATAGCTTGTTGTTCAGATAGCTGCGGTTCACACTTCATACTCAGGTTACACCATCAGAGAATATAATCAATAAGTGACTCACCAGAGTGCTGTTGAGCTACAACGAGATCACCTACAGTAACCCTTTGCTGAGCTCGAACAAATTTCTTGATGAAAAGATGCTCTAACTCAACAAATGTCTTTACTAAACCATTGGTCAGTTCAGGATACCAATCAAAAGTGATACCCACTAGGCTACTGGTAAAGAGTCTAAAGAGTAAAGCGCCGCCATTGCACAATTGGCCCCGTGAGCTATATGTCGCCTCCCACGCCATCAAGCTTTTGAAGGAAGGAGGCATGAAACCCTTGGGATACTGAATATCATCGAATTCCTCTAGGTAGGGTCTACCCTTTGGAACCGATGATCCTCCCAGGGCTTTAGCCAAAGCTTCCTTCACCTACTACTCAACCATGGATTTTAGATCTTTTTCATGTATGGGGGTACTTTCCACTACCTTCCTATATAGACTAGTGCTACCTTGCTCAACGGGAGGTAGAGTCTTAATGGTCCAAGACATGCACTAGCTCAGCCGAGACATCGACTATACTGGGATGAATTGGAGGGGCTTTCTTCTGAAGCAACACTAAAGCCAACAAGTCCTGTAACTGCTGTGCCATCCTATCAATCTGCTCATCTTTCTACCTTAACTATTGTTGGAGGTGATGGGCTGACTCTATGGTGTCTCCTTGATCAACATCATCACCTTCCATGGCCTGTTGATCCCTATGGAGAGATCCCCTGGTCTCGACCATGCATACACCAACTGAATCCTCAATCAAGTCATCTTCATTGGGATCGAAGCTGACTCTTTCTTCATCAGACCAAGCGTACCCTAAGATCTCCTTTTTCTCCTTAAAATAATGTACAACTATCTCATCTAAGGATCGATCTAACTCAGTAGGTACAAACAATTTGCAACGATGTGATATCATACCGAGAGGCACCCACCTATAACTGGGAGTCAATCGGCGGACTATATTCACTAAAAGAATGATACTCTTGACTGATATTGGCTGTAATAGGGGTAATAATCCTAGGATGATCCTCTACCACTACTGCAACTAAACTGTCAACTGGAATATATATGATAACTATCACCATTTCCACATCCGGCTGTATGGGTGGAGTTAGTGAAGGAACGACCACGATGCTTCAGGGTCTCCACTCCTTCCGCACCACCACTGGGGTAGAAGGTTGAGTAGGAGAGCTTGGCCATACCATAATGGGTGGTGTAGGAGGAGTAGGATCCCTTGGTCGTAGCTGGATCACCAATGGGGTACATTTTTCTCCAGTTGTGGCCTTCATGGCCTTAGATGGAATGGGTGATGCTAAAACCTATAGTGGTGATGGCAGACATGGGGTAGAGTGGTGGGGTGGAGACACCACTGACTCTTTGTGAATAGGAACTACCCTCTTATGGTGGCTGGTCCCCATGAGGAGAATACTATCAGTATGGTCTACGCGGGTAATGCGTCGAGTTGGAAAATCAACCAAAGCAGAAGCAACTGACTGACGGCTGAACCTCCATCGCTCTCTGTAGTAATGTGTGATGTATGGGCCTCACGGGCCCTCCCCTAATGAATCTTCCTCCCTACACTGTGGGGGATAATATCAAGATCGAACTGGTATCGACTGAGACCATATGCTCCTACGCATGAAGGCGGTGCAGACCTCCTACTCCTAGAAACTGCAAGCTATAAGCGCACTACTAGAGGAGGTGATGAACAGATCCTTCTGGCATCCTCTCTATCTGATCCCAAAAGAGGATGAAACTGGTTTTTCGTAGCCATTGGTGAAGTGATCATGGGACACTCATCCATGGCTGACCTGGCTGCTGCCTCTAGCTCTCTTATCTGAGTATGGAACCATTTGACCATATAGTTCTTGTTCCTATGCTGGATGTGAATAGGATGAGAGGAGTGTGAATTAGACCAATACTCAAATATCGGGTAGGCAAGCCCTAAAACTAGGGGAGCCTTACCCATGAAAGGTACAGATGGTAGGGTGCTAGCCCACACTGGGTAACATGGGCAACTCTAGGATGAACTACAACTAGGACCCAATCATCGCTAGAAGTAAATGTGATGAAATCTATGGTACCGCCACGCTTTTCCTCTTCGGTGAGGATACATCCAATCGATGGTTCATCGATGATGGCTTCGCCTGCCACCTTCTTTCTGCTGATTGTGGTGAGGGGAATGCCTTCAAAAGTGATCCTGGCCCCCTCAAATCCTTAGCCAAAATGGATCAAGTGGGTATGGTCCAAATGGGGGAAGTTAGCTTGATCTAAAGCAAGGTCCATGCCGTGAGGGAAGGTAAAGACAAACTTATGAGAACTAGACATTCCATTGACTGTAGTAAATTGAAATTGAAACTGTACTGACTGAAAAGAATCTACAATGAGAAATAAACTTGTACTAGTTTTCTGTCTCCATAGATTTTGAATTTTGAATTTTGAAAATTTGAATCCACATCCAACAACTTGAAAGTGTTAAGTCGGGTTCAAATAGATTTGAAGAGATTGATTGAAAGAGGAATTTGAATATGAATCCAAACTTCAACAAATTTAGGTATGTTGAAATATGGATTCAAAATTCTTGATAGGATGCCTCCATAGGTTCATTGATATTTTTTTATTTGAATTTTTGATTTTGAGGACCCTTCCCTTTAACAAATTTGGGTATGTTAAAGTAAGGGTCAAAATGATTTTTTTTTTGTTTGATTATTTTGGAAAATTTTCACTTACTTAACAAATTTAGGTATGCTAAGTAAAGTGTAAGTGATTGTTTCTTTTTGTAAATTTTAGACTTCTTATTTAGAAAATTTAGGTAAGCTAAATAAAGAACCAAGTGTATTTTGTTTAATTTTTGAAGATAGTATCCTTAGCAAATTTAATCCTAAGTGTTTCATTTGTTTGGAATGTTTTGATTTTTGAAAAGGGTAGGATCCTTAGCAAATTTGTATGCTAAGGGAATCCTAAAGTGTTTTTGTTTTATTTTTGAAGTTATTGAAAGTGACGACTCAACTTTAGCAAATTTGGTATGCTAAAGATGAAGTCCCACTTGGTTTTGTGAAATGAAAATTTCACTTAGCAAATTTGAGTATGCTAAATGAAATTCAAAATTGTGTGTTTAAAAAATTTTGATTTCATTTTTTTGTTTTGAAAAATGGAAACTTCTCCTTAGCAAATTTGATATGCTAAGTAAAGAATTTCCAAAGGTGTTTGAGGAATTTGTTTTTGACTTTGGAAACTTCACTTAGTAAATTTGAGTATGCTAGCTGAAGTCCCAAAATATGTTTTGAAAATTTTTGAATTTTGGATTTGGAAACTTTACTTAACAAATTTAGGTATGTTAAATGAAGTTCCATATATGTTTGAAAATTTTTGAATTTTGGGATTTGGAGACTTCACTTAACAAATTTGGGTATGTTAAGTATAGTTCCAAATATATTTGGGAAATTTTGAAATGTGATTGTTGATTTGGATTTTTAGATTTGGAAACTTCACTTAGCAAATTTGAGTAAGCTAAGTGTGGTTCCAAATGTATGTTTAAAAAATTTTGTTAGATTTTGAATTTGGAAACTTCACTTAACAAATTTGGGTTATGAAGTTCTAAAATGTGGTTTGAAAATTTTTGGATTTTGAATTTGGAGGCATTTGAGTATGCTAAGTGAGGTTCAAAATGTATATTTGAAAATTTTTGTTAGATTTTGAATTTGGAAACTTCACTTAACAAATTTGGGTATGTTAAATGAAGTTCCAAAATATGTTTGAAAAATTTTGAATTTTGGGATTTGGAGACTTTACTTAACAAATTTGGGTATGTTAAGTGAGGTTCCAAATGTGTTTAGAAAATTTTTGGAATATGATTATTGGAATCTTATTTTATTTTATTTATTTATTTTTTTGAAACAGGGGACCTCCATTCAACAAATTTAGGTATGTGGAATGGAGATCAATCTTAATTTTGAAATATAAAATTTTTGTATGTGAGTGTTGCTTTTTTGAAAGAGAGGAATTCCAACTTGAAACATATGTGAGATATGCTTAAGTGGGATTTCATAAATGATTTTTATTATTATTTGGGAATGAAATCATCATTTAATAAATTTTAGTATATTAAATGAAGGTGTTCATGTGTGCTTTTTGAAAATTTTAATTTTGTTTACGAATGAACTTTCTATTCAATAAATGCGAGTGTATTGAATAGAATAATTCATGTGTGCTTTTTGAAAATTTTAATTTTGCTTACAAATGAACTTTTTATTCAATAAGTGTGAGTGTATTGAACAAAAAAATTCATGTGTGCTTTTTAAAATTTTATGATTATGATTGTTATTTTGGAAAAGATGATTGTTCATTTTATTTTGAAAATGAAATCTCCTATTGAAAGGAGATGTTCATTTGTGCTTTTGGAAAATTTTATTGGTTTTATTTTTGAAAATCCCTACATGTAACAACTATGGAAATTGTTAAATGAAGGTGTCAAAATTTTGTGGGAAATATTTTATTAAGTGGATTTTTGAAAAGGTCCTTTTGAAAAAGCAAAATTCTTTATGGAAGATTTTATTTATTTTAGGATGAACCTTTCCTTATCATGAAAATGATAAGGAGGAAGTCTTAAAATGTTTTCTCTTTTATTTAGATTATTTCATTTTACCCATAGGAGGACCCAACATGGGTTTTAAGATGAACAAGAAATGCGATCCTAAAACCTAAAGATGTTGGCTAACTCAACTCATGAATGAAATGAGCTAAGTGTCAATGGAAAGAAGGATAGTCTTGGATTCATACCAAAGTATAAACCCACTATTGATACTCAAAGACAACGATCATTTGCCAAAGATAGAGAGAGGAACTCTCCCAGGAGTTGCAAAAAATGTGGAGAAAAAATTCTAGAGTCGCCTTCAAATCTGTGGTGAAAGGAGAGAAAAAATTATATATGTTGAAATTCATCTTGTTAAGATGCCACACAGATCCACAGATGTACTTATTCAGGTGATCAAATGCATCATCAAGGAAATAGTGTATTATCTCGAAAGATAGAAGTCACTACCCATTAATGGAACCAATTAACTCAATAAGGACTCCTAAGGATGATGGGTCTACATATGTACTAGAGATTCATCCCCTACTTTACATGAAAAAGTAAAGTAGGGCTTATTTTAAACTAGGTTCGTTAAGTTCCCTACAAGGGCAAGCCCCCATAGTTAATTAGATCCTAAGGGACAAGATCCCTTAGGAAAACTCGATTAAATGATCGCACTAAGATTTCAATAGGAAGGACTATCAATCAATTGGTTTATTTTTGAAGATCAAATGGGATTGATCAAAAGGGAGTTATTGAAGCCAAAATGGAAGATAAGTAAGATGCTCCATGCTAGGAAGCATAGAGCATCTCAAACTATCCTAAAATTTTTACATTTTGAAATTGATTTAGTTTGTTTGAGTTGTCATTAGAATTTAGGACTTCCTTAACACAAGATTAAGGAAATGCCTAAGAGGTGAGGAATTATTCTTATGGCCCACAAAGGGGAGAAGTAAACTCAGAACCTAAATCTAGGAGCTTGAAAAAGCACAACCTAAATCTAATAAAAATGGATAATTGGTTTGCCTACAAGAGAGGAAAACCACAAAAAACTTGGACTTACAACCGCCAACTAACTCCTCCTATAATTTTAAATAAATGTAGGCAAGCCATTATGCTTATGCAAGAGAGTTAGGCTGTTATTATTTAGAAAGAGACTAAATCCTTAAGTTCACTCCCTAAAGAGACTAGATCATGTAAAGGGACATGCTTCAAATGACCTAAATCTAATGCATTTTCAATATCATTTTATTTCATTTTTGGACAATTATTTTGACTCAGGCTAATAGGAATTTTAAGACTAATGCATAAGAAATTAGATTATTAGCTAAAATCAGCGAGAAGGGAGGAGGTGAGTTTCCACCACGACTCTCACAAGTCAAGTCAGATTCTCTGGCAAAGGTGGAAACCCTCCAATCAAAAGTGAAATAATATGAATTTGTGCATGATATTATAAAGAAATGCTCATCCATTTAAATGGTTGCTAATTCTTTTATCTTGATTTTAATCGTAAGCTTTAAGTGAGGTTATGAGTTAGTTTAATTTTATTTTGAGTTGTTAAGTTGGATAAAAGATTTATTATTCTAAAGAGCCTACATCCACATACATAAAGGAAGAAGGAAAATCATACCACTTAATGCAAAAGCTAAACAAATCATCAATCAATTTATAAAGCTAAACACAAAAGAATAAATGGTCAGGGTCACCACACAAACCCAAAAAATATCAAATATGGGTAGTCGAGCTCTATCCTTATACAACTCAGATTACAAATGAATTAAATTATAACTAAGTAAAGAAATTCATTATTATGGGGGTCTTCAAGCTTCATTTCTTCTTTCTTTCTTCTTCTTTTCTTCTTTGGTTCCTCCTTTGGATGGTTGGAAGGTAGATGCTCCAAGGCTTCACATGGTGCATAAGATAGGATCTTATGACCAATGTTCATCCTAATCCCCATAACAAATCATTCCAAAATCCTAATTATGCAAATTTTTACATGAAAAGGGTAAGTGAAAATCTAACTAACAAGTAAAAAATAAAGGTTAGCTAAATCACACCACACAAATTTGAAGCATATATATTGGACTTATCACCCACTCATGGGTGACTAAGTCCACCTAGCCTATGGATCATGCAAAGGGGTATAAGCACTTGCAAGCAAGAAGCAATTATATTTTTATTTATGATAGCGACCCTTAAGCACAACCCCCTACAGAAAAGAATAGTTAGACTAAGAACGTCCTACCATTCATTCTATAAGCATACACCCTAACATCTAGTCTAAAACATATATCACAAAATAAAACATAACATAAAATCATGCACCGACCTAACCTAAGGCTAGAAGTACTGACTTAGGGTAATGTGTGTGCCTTGAAAGCTTGTGTGGTATGCTTATAATGACTTTGGGTTTAAATTTTCTAAGTGTGAAGAACGTGTTTAACTTAGAGGAGGGTTTCACTAAAGTTATTTAAGTGTTTTGGGTTATTTTTATTTCATGGTTTAATTTGGTTTAAGTGAAACTTACAATTAATTACTAAGTTATGAAGAGAGGGAAAGAGAAGAGAACTTCTCTTTCCTTCCTTAACCTTAAGTAATTTTCTAAAGTAGGTTCATGTTTTAGTTTTTTTTAGGTGAATGTTTTGATTACATCTTTTAATTAATCCTAAGTTTAGATAAACTCTAAACAAACCTATTCAAAAAGAAATGCATTTTAAGCTTAAGTAAATGAATCAAAATTCACAAAACACACATTACTTCACTTCTTTCCCAACATATATAACATGCATATGGATGGACCCTAAGAATATCTATACATGCAAATGAGAGTAGTTAACACACTTTATGATGCATGCTAAATAATCCATTTAAGAAAATTTAGAAGTTGAATATGCATGATTTTTCTTAAGTAGAAAAGGTTTTCCTTATCCAAAATTTCACATACAAACATGAAAGTAACAAAGGCATAAGTCAGTACAGTGCCATTATAAACCAGAGGTGTAAGGTACAAGACCTACTTAGGGCTACTTAAAGCCTCATAATCTCGTGGTTGTCCAGACTAATATACCACTTTCCTTAAATACAAACATGCATATAAAAGAAATGAAATAGAAAAGGAAGATGCAAAAGTGGTTTAGTAGATTTGTTTTGTTTATGCAATTTATGCATGTAAGTGTAGGTAACCCTTCTTAGATGGTAGCATAGGGATGAATAGGATATGAAATGAGGTGAGCATTAGGACTTTTTCAAATGAACCTTATATCTCACCAAAATTCCTATTCAAAACTATACCAACATAGGAAAGAAAGGAAACCTATACTAAACATGCCTTTATAATATTTCACATGCAAGCTTATAACTAAAGTATAAGTAGAAAACTTTCAGATTTGAAATTTCATTTATAAGTTTTGAAAATAATTTGAATTTAGTAGTGATAATAGCCACTCATATCTTACTTTAGCCAACACATGCACATTTGACATAAAGTAAACAATTTCATTTTAAAATTTGAAACATTGAATTATAAATACATGAAACCACATGGCATACAGCTTAACATGTTGGGAAAGATCCAAAATAATGAAAGCATGTAAACAAACTTACTTTACTTAAATCCTAAAGACATTCTTATAGAATAAGAAAATTTAGAATAAATCAAAGTGAATTTCAAAGTGATTTTTGTTTAGTTTGAAGTTTGATTTAATTTTGAAAAGGTGAGATGGGTTTGCTATTCCTAACCCATTCCCACATGTGTTTTGTTGTTTTGTTTAAATTTTAGGTAATTAGATCCATTTTTATGTATTGATTAGGTTAAGGTATGAATTAAGTGGCTTGATTAACCTTTACCTACACCGCCTTAGAAGTAACTAAGTAATTATGAGCCAATGAGATGACATAAAACCCACAAGGTATTTAAATTTGCAATGCACCTAATAATGAAAAGGCCTAATACAATTTGGCTCGCAATTAAAAGTTAATTAATCATGGGGTTTAGCTTAAGTAATTTCAAAATACCCTTTCACACTTGTGAATGGGATTTTGATTTCCTTAATTGAACTTAGGCTATTAAACACCTAAGCATCTACCCAAGGTAGATTAATTAAGTTCTAGTACCTTTTTACAATTTTTTTGAAAATTGATTAAGGGGATAATTAATGAATTAACCCTTAATTAAGAGGAGATTAAGGAGAGAAAAGAGGGTTTAGGGAATAGTTTAGGGCCCCAAAATTATTCCATAAACCTCCTACTTATTGGGTCTAACTTTAATCAATCCTAATCATAGGGTAAATCCATTAATCATACCCTAATTACCCCTAATGGCATGAAAGGGGTAATTAGGGAATGAGATAGTAATTTCCCCAATTGAGCCCTTAATAAATCTCAAGAAAATTAGGGGACGCATCGGTCATCCCCTAAAATGAATCACATAAATTTGATATTAATTGATGACCTAATTAAAGGATAATAAACTAATAAAAATTTCTAAAGAAATATAAATTCAGAGAAAAGAATAATTCAAAATCCATTGGAATTATTTTTTAAATAGTCTAGATGAAATTATCTTTTCATAACATTTTTTATTTTATTTTTTTAATTTTTATAGAGGGAATTACGAATTTTAGAAGTTGCATGGATTAATTAAGAATTAATTAGGAATTTAACTAATCCCTTCTTAATCCTCACATGGAGACGCGGTGGCGCGTTACACATACATCGCTAGGAGGACATAATTTGTCACCTCACAAAGGCGACGATGGTGGTGCACACGCTTATATTCCCTGTCGTCTGATCAATGATCGGAGGGCTGAGAATGCCTCCGCAGTTTTAAAAGGATAATTAGATTACTAAACGTGCTAAATAATTTCAGTCGTCCATCTAAAATGTGCATATGGATGGCTGATATGAGCCAAGTTCTTCCTTAAGGATCAATGGGGACCGTTCATGATCTAAGGGGAGAACCAAGCTTAATTGAGCTCAGATTGGAATGAAATTGTACCCATACCATCTAAGCACAATTACAAACCTATCCAATGGTGGATTTCACATGCCATGAACATTTCATTCACAAAGGAACAACACCTCCTAAGCTAACTGGTTGAAAAATTCCATACCTCGCCAAAGGTGATCACCGTCGAGAGATCGATGAGTAGCTTCTGGGTGGAGACCCTGCTGAAATTCCTAGGCCTTGGGAGAGTGGATCAATGGATGGACCAACACCACCACTTCCTTGGGCTTTGATCCAATTGAGCTCTTCCTTGACTTTAGAACTCGAGGAGCTAGTGGCCAATTTGACTTGACCCTCATGAGAGTGTGCAAGAGTAATTGGAAGGAGATCAAGTGTGGAGATAGTTAGCTTCACCTACCACCTTTATGTAAAATTGAGAAAGAATTCTAATCCTCTCTAAGAAGCTTGGGAATTCTGGTTGCTCTGTTCCTAGCTTCAAAGAGTGAATTCAAATTATTGAGGGAGTATATCTCCCATGGCAATCGATGGTCAACCATGAGTTGCTTTTTGATCCAATTGTCCATATTGGAGGGTTGTTGATCTTTGCACATGGTCAGTTTGAGGTCTTGAGTGGAATGCCAACCTCCCTTGTGCATCAAATTGAGCTTAGGAGGAAAATTGGAAACTCAATTTTGATCAAGGTGGTCAGGTTTGGTCTAAGGACCATGAATGAGCCAAACCCATTGGGTTGGGTGCACCACTCATCACTAAGTACCCTTGAGCTTTTAGGAAAGCCTAAAGTGATTATGAAGAGGGTATGACCAAAATACCCAAGGGTTAGGCAAAACTTTGTTCAATGGTCTAGTGGTAGAATGGTCATTTTGCCATTTTTCACTTTGGACATGTTAGGTAAGAGGAGAAACTAGGTTTGGCCATGTTTCATTGGATTTGGAATCCATTTGATAGGGTTTGGCTCATGTTGACCCATTTAGGTCAAAATGGGTCAACTTTCAAGTTGACCAATAGGTCAAATTGGTCAAACCAAGGTTGGTCAAGTTCATATGACCATTTGAAATGTTTTGGTAACTTTGATTCAATTTGGTATATATTTTGGTTTTGGCTCAATGACTTCATTTAGGTCAAATGGGTCAAGTTGACCTATTTGACCCATTTGACCTATTTGAGGTAGGTCAAGGGTAGGTTTAGGTTAGGTTACATATATGGATTGGTATCTTTGTTTCCAATCATTTTGGGTTAACTTCAATTTTGGCTCAACATGACCCCTTTTGGTCATGTTGGGTCTAAGGTCAATTGAGCTAAGTTAGGTCTAGTTGGCCAATTGAGACTTTGGTCAAGTTTCACAAGTGATTTAGGATGGACTTGACCCATTGGTTTCAATCAATTTGGCTTAGATCAAGTTTTGACAAATGTTATCCCTTTAGGTCAAAATGGGTCAACTTGGGTCAAGTGGGCTAATTGGGCTAGGTTAGGCTAAAATGTTAGCTTGGTCAAGTTCAAGCATAAGTCATGAGTGAACTTAGATCAATGGTTTCAATCAGTTTGGCCTATGGTGGATTTTGGCTATGTTAGATTTCATTTTTAGGATTGACTTGGTCAACCCAGTTTAACTTTGACCTAATTTGATTGATTGATCACCCCATGATGATTGTTAATCATCATGAGAGGGATATATGAGTTTGGTTCAATTCAATTTGGTTGGGACCAAAAGTTGGCTCATAAGGGTACTTTAGGTCACTTTGGGTCAAGTGAACCTAAGTGGATCAAATGGCTTGGTCAAAGCTTGATTTGACGTTGATTGATCTTATATATGGACTTAAGAATGAAATATAAATCCATTTACAAGTGGTTTGAAGTCAAATGGGTTTTGATCCATTTGACAATTTCATATTCAAAGCAAGAATATGAAAGGGTCCTAGGTTTGATTTTTTGATTTGGGTTTTGATTGAATGATTGAAGTTTGGATTTATATATGAGCTCATGATTGTAGGATTGATTGAACCATGAGAGAAAATCAAGAGTTTGGCTTGATTTGAAAGTGTTTTGGCTAAGTTCAAGATTTTGGCTTGAAAGGCTTAGATTTAATTTTTGGAAATGATTTTGATTGTTTGAATTTATATTTCATTTATATATGTGAATATAAATGAGAATATACATTAATCATGGGAAAATTTCAAGAATTTGAAGTGGTTCAATCAAGATTTGGGTTAAATCTATTAAATGGAATTTAAAGGATTTAAGGGAATTTTTTAAATTGAAAGTTAATTTTTGAATTGGATTGGATAGATTGATATTTATATTTCATTTCTATATGAGAATATAAATGAAGATACAATAAAGTTTTGAGAAAATCCCATGAGTTTGAGTAGGTTTGATTAAAGTTTAGGTTAAATCCACTAATCAAAAATTAAATTTAAGGGAATTTCAAGGATTTTAAATTTGGAATTTAATTTTTTCCTTTGATTTGATTGATTTATATTTATATTTCATTTATATATGAAAATTTAAATGAGAATATAAATAGGTTTTTGAGAAAATCCCAAGGGTTTGAATAGGTTTGATCAAAGTTTAGAGTTGATTTTGGCTAAGTCCTTTAATGGAAAATTAAAGGGATTTAAGAAAATTTTCATGAATTGATTTGGATTTTTGAGTTTAGTTAGATTGATTTGAATTTATGTTTCATTTATATATGAATATAAATGAGAATATAAATGAGTTATGGGAAAATATCAAAGATTTGAATAGGTTTGAATCATGATTTTGGTTAAGTCCTGGGAAGAAGGACTTAAAATTTGGACTTAGGAATTTTTGATGGATTTTGATCATGGGTTTTCAATCATATATTTCAATCATGGATTTCAATCATGGAATTGAATCATGGGATTGATTTGAGTTTGGAGAAAATCAAATAGAATAGTTTGACTTGAAGGAAGGAAAGTGAGGAATGGTTTAAGCTAAGGGTAGAAAATTTTCCTAACATCCTTAAGGCATGACCTATTCATATGGCTAACGCTTCTAAGTCTTTTAGGGCTAGGTTGGAGTGTCCACCTAATCACTAGTTGTGTCTTAAGACTAAGAAACTCTTAAAGTCTAAGAGAAATCCTAAGCCTATGATGGAGGGGTTAAGAGCTCATTCTAAAATTGAGGTCAACAAAGGCCCAATATGGGTGACTAAGGAACACGACATTGGTGTTGACCAAAATGATCAACAACACCAAAAGATCACAAGAACTAACAAAAACAATCTATTCTTAACCTAAGGAAAAGAAAGAATCAAGAGCTTAGTGCAATGTGGCTCTACTTATGTCCAAGTCATAAGAGAGAGGGAAGAAATCCACTAAGGGATAGAATGTAAACCTTCCACTAGGGAAGCAAGTTTAAGTCATCTACAAGAAGATGAAAGGTTTGATTTGATTTGAATCTCACTAGGGAGAGATCTCCACTGGGGTAGAGGGTTAAATTTGTTTCAATTTTGTTAGGTTTAAATTTTTAGGATGAACCCTATTGGTTTGCAATAGACTGCACTAAGTAGGAGCCATGGAGGCTAAGACTAAGATTTACCAAGGGTATATTCTACTAAGCACATAGTAGGACTAGCCAACCAAAGGGATGTCTTTCTGTGTGCATCAGCTGTGCTAGAAAGAAAGCACGAGGGCTCACATCCTCCAAGGTAAAGGCTAGTTGTTGGGCTAATCTATTAGCAAGGCAACTGATTGAACCCAACCTAGGGCTGACTATTGAGTGAATGCCACTAAGAACTTAGATCAACTAAAAGATAAGAAAGATTAATTTCATTTTTGGTTTTGTTTATTTTGATTATGATGGATCCCATAAGTTTGTGATGAACTGCACTGAGTAGGGCCCATAAAAGCCTAGACCTAACTCAGATTTACCGATTCAAAGGGAGTAGTCTACCAACCACAAGGTAGGACTATCTGACCAATGAAAAATGCCTTTTGGTACATAATGGCCAAGTCTTAAGAAGGAAGCACAGGGACTCATATCTTCTAGAAACAAGGAACCATTGGGGTGATCAGTTGCTTTGGGCGACAAATCAAACCTGACTTAAGGCTAACTATTGAGTGAATACCATTGGGGGACTTAGATCAGCTCAAGAATAATCAAGATTAATTTTCATTTTTAATTTTATTTATTTTGATAGATTTCATCAGTTTACGATGGATCATACTTACAAGGATCTTATAGAATCCTAGATCTATCTCAGATTTACTGAAATAAAGGGAGTAGCTTCCCGGCTGATGGGAGAACTATCCAACCAAAGGAGTGCCTTTCGGTTTGCAATGATCAATTGAAGGGAAGAAAGCTCGGGACTCATACTAGATCACAGTTTGATCTAGTTTGGACAATCATGCTAGAAAGAACGCATCATAGTCTTATATCTTTCAAAGAGGAATGATTTTCAGGATAACCTGCTTGTGGAAAAGCATATTGTACCCAACCTAAGGATGACTACAGAGTGAGTACCGACTCGAGGATTTATCTCAACTCGAGTAGTCAGGCAAATCCTACACGGATTTCTGCTGACACTACCCTAGAGATAGGATGCCTGCTTAGTAGACGGGGCCCTTTGGGGCTTGAATTCCTAATCCACAAGCAAAAATTAATTTGTTTGTTTCTTTTGTTTTAGTTATTTGTTTATCGTGGACCCTATTAGTTTGTGAGGGATCAAATTAAGAAGGAGCTTATATTAACCTTAACCTATCTCAGATTTACTGAACCAAGGGAGAATCTGTGCATCCACTGAATAGATTTTCTAACCACAGGGGTGGCTACTAGGAAAGGGGAACTGTCCAATCCAAAAGTAACCCGAGTAGTGTCTAAATGGGGTCACAAAAGACTTGATCTAAATTGAATTCCACAGGGGATGGGGCCGGTAAGGGCTTAATCCGACACCTTAGAGAAAATGACATGACTACTCATAAATTTAATAGGTATTCAGTGTCCAACTCAAGGAGAAAGTATGGAGACTCATATCTGCCAAGAGTGGTGTACTCACCGGGTGAGTCACTGTCAGCATAACGAACATCAACCAACCTAAGGTGCCCATCAATTTATAACAATCAGCCTAGGAAGAAAGCTCGGGGACTCACATCCTCCTATAGCAGAGCTGACTGTTGGGATTGTCTGTCTTGAGCTCGACAGGTGCTATCCGACCTAGGGTGGCTATTGAGTGAATGCCACTAGTGGACTTATATCAACTCATAAGTAGTCAAGAGGAAATCAACCTCCGCGGGACTTATCCTAAGCCTCAAATATACTTAACCTAGTTAGAACATGATGACTAGTTCAAGAAGAAAGCATGGGGACTCACATCTTCTTAAACAAAGTCAACATGAGGTAGCTTAATTGCTGGGCAGTGAATGCTACCATACTAACAAGGCACTCTTTGTTTTGCAATAGTCAAGTTAAGAAAAATGCATGGGACTCACATCCTCCAATAAATGACCACTAGGGTGACATACTAGCTAGGTATCATGTAAACCCGACCTAGAGCAGCTAATGAGTTAGTGCCACAGGGGGTTGCTCTCACATCAAATAGCTTGAGAAAAAAGATTTATGTTTGTTATGTGCATGTGTTAAAAAAATAAGACACCTCTGGGGATTCTTACACCTACCTTAAAACACACTAGGGAATTAAGAAATGATGCCATAGATGGCAACAAAAATTCCCACTAAGAAAGGATGTCGCTTGGGTTCTCTAATACTTAACTTAGTTATGCTAATCAAAATAGGATGCCACTCTGGTTCTCTTACACCTATTCTGATAGCATCGAGAGATTTTGTTTGTATTATGAAAAAGGGATAGGATGTCACTGGGGACTCTTACACCTACCCTAAGCACATCACGATGGATTCACAAGATAAGCAAATAATTCTTTGAAAGAAGAGAAGATTTGATGAATGAACTTGGATTTTAATCTTTTTTTATTAATGATTATTTTCAAACAAGTTTTGTTTCATGGGTAATATTTTTTTAGATAGAGCACATTAATTAGAAGCATCGGGTGTTCACCTTTACAATCAATAAATTGATAAGATCCTCCTTGGTAGGCCTTCTTTATGATATAAGGGCTTTCCTAAGTGAGTTCAAACTTGCCACCCATCTTTTGACGGGCAACAATTGGTCTCCTTAGGACTAACACAAGTTCTCCTACTCAGAAAGATCTAGGGCGGACTAGCCTATTGTGAGCTTGAATCATTTTGGCCTTATAAAACTCAAGGTTTTGGCACGCCCTTAGGCGACTCACCTCTAAACCTTTGAGCTCTTCTAACCATAACTTGGTATTCTGCTCTATAGTGATCTTGTTACCCAATGCTATCCTTAGTGATGGAAGTTGAACTTCTAAAGGAAGAATAGCTTCGGACCCATACACTAAGGAAAATAGGGTAAACTGAGCTGGAGTTCGGTATGTGGTGCAGTAAGCCCACACGGGTTCAACCAACTACTCATTCCACTATTATTTATTGTCATCAAGAGTCTTCTTTAATATTTGGATGAGAGTTTTGTAGAATTCTTCTGCTAAACCATTAGCTATGTTGTAGTAGATGGTGGAGTATCTCCAATTTACCGTGTTTTCTGGCAAAGCTGTTGATCTTCATGCTTCTAAATGCAGTACCATTATCAAATATAATTTATTATGGCACCCCGAACTTATATACGATATGGTTCCTGAAAAACTGAAGCACATGGTGAGCTGTGACCTCTTTAACTGGGATGGCTTCCGCCCACTTTGAAAAGTAGTCGGTAGCAGCTAAGATGAACTGATTCCCCTTGGAAGAAGTCAGATCGATTGGACCTACAATGTCAGTACCCCAACACTAAAATGGCCATGAAGCTAAAGTGGGGTGTAGAATGTTGGGTGGATGGTGGAGGACCACATCGTGCACTTGACACTGATGGAATCTCCTAGCTACATCCAAGCAATATGTGATCATAGAAGGCTAGTAGTATCCAAGTTGCTTGATCTTCATCTTCATCTTCGGACCGGATTGATGAGCTCTGCATAGACCTGAATGTACCTCGGTTACAATACCATGGGCTTTCTATTTGTCTAAACAATGTAACCACATTTGGTCAAAGGACCGGTGGTACAGGGTGCCATCAACAAAAGCGTAGGAGAGAGCTCATTGTTTTACTTGTTGTACTTGTGATATCTCTTGAGGTAATTTGCCGGTGTTCATGTAATCTATGAATAGTTGCCTCCAATCAAGCTACTTGTCTATTTTGGCAACGGTAGCCTCCCCTCCAAGAGAAAGTATCTTGATGAGTTCAGAATCAATAAGGGATAATACTTGTCTATTTTGGACCCTTATTGAAATGGACTCATCTTTCGGATATACGAATTCTTTGGCAAGTTTTGTTAAGGCATCTGCTACTGTGTTCTTTGCTCGGGGAACCTTGTAGATGGTGACTTTGAGAATCTGGGCCAATTGCTTCATGGTATACTCATATTACTGACAAAGCTTAGGTTTGAGAACCTTGTAGGACCCGATAATCTAGTTGATGACCAACTGAGAATCCCTAAAGATGTTGATGATCTTGACACTAATAGTGATGGCCAACTCTAGACTGACAATCAAAGCCTCATACTCAGCTTTGTTGTTGGTGTAAGGGTTGGAAAGATAGTATGAGAATCTCATCACATCTCAATTTATAGTCAGAAGAACTATTTGTACCCCTACCTTTCCTGGGAGAACAGATCGTGGTGCTTCACCTTATTAGAAAGCATATAGTGTCGTAGCTTCTAAGATGCAAAGATCAAAGCTAGGTAATGTTTCTCAATAGGTGGATAATTTCTATAGCAAGGATCAGACAACGACTGAGATAGTAGAGGGCACTCTCCTTCCTTCATTCGGCTTGGCCACAGAGCGTGAGGAGTCATCCAATGCGATGTAAAGGATCAGCCTACACGGGATAGGGTTGCTAGAGCGACTTCACCAAGTACTCTTTGATGTCTTCGAATGCGCGCTGACACTTGTCATCCCACATGAACTTGGTATCCTTTTTGACAAGTGCTGAGAAAGACTTGCATCTCCCTGATAAGTTTGAGATAAAGCATCTTAGATACACCAGCCATCTTTGAAAGGATTTGAATTGAGTTAAACTCTTAGGAGGTGGTATTTCTAAGATAGCTTTAATCTTTTCTGGATCTATTTCTATTCCTTGGTGTCAAGCAACAAACCAAAAAAATTTTCCTGAAGTGACTCCGAATGCACACTTCAGGGGATTCATCTTGAGGTTATATTGATTATCTTAACCATTCGAAAACTACTCTCAAGTCAAAGAGTTGGTCTTCCTTTTCTAAACTTTTGACTACTAGATCATCAACACGACTCAACCTAATGATGAGTTCATTGAAAATGAGTCATGGCACATTGGTATGTAGCAGCATTTTAAGGTGAAAGGCATGACCCTATAAGATTATTGGGGTTCAAAAAGTAGTGTTTCTTTCATCTTTAGGAGACATCTTGATTTAATTATAGCCAGATGATCCATCCATGAAAGAGAAGACTGCATGAGATGAGGCGATGTTCATCATTAACTCTGGTATAAAAAGAGGAAACTCATCCTTAGGGCATGCCTTGTTTAAGTCCCTAAAATTGATGCAAATATAAATTTGGCCATTCTTCTTCTTAACTTGGATGACACTAGATAACTAGGTAAGATATTTTTCTTCCACGATGAAACCGAATCGATCGTTTCTTGACTTGATGACATGTTTTCAATTTCTAATCGATTATCGTCTAGGAGCTTGCTTAATAGGGGTAACATTATGATCTATTGCTACTTGTTCTTACGGAGATAATCTGAGCATTTCTTCATAAATCCATGCAAAACAGTCTTTAAACTCAGTCAATAGCCTAACTAAGTCATTGGTTTCTACTTCATTCAGTAACAAAAAGTTTGTATGTCGGGCGATGATTTTCTTCTATTCCTAGGTTGATTTCTTTAAGCTTATCGATTATTTAATGAATCTCCTCTTCAAATTCTGGCAGTGCCTCTCTGACTTGGAGATCATCGGGGTCATATGAAGTTTCTAAATACAAATTCTCATAAGAGTTGGAGATGTGTGAGAAGAACTTATCAGATTCTAAATGGTTGGTAACAACTAGGAAATAATCTTCATCATCGACCGGATCCACTGTGTCGAATCCTAGTCCATCTCTTGATTATGCTTCCCTCCCTGTATTGTTCCATAGCTTTTCAAAATATTATGACCTGTGCTTGGATCATGTGTGAGGAACTAAACCTTTCTGTATATGATTTTGAAAATAAGGTGAGTTAAAATCAAAAGGTAATTCCATTAATTCTTTAAAAGTATCTTCCTCAAGTCTTACACTTACATCCAGCTCTGGACTTGAGGATGATGAACCCAAAAAGAACCTCTTCTGCTTCATGTCACTGGAAGACTTAGGGACTTCCTTAACCTTCAACTTTTTAGATGTAAGTGAGGTAACTAAGGTTCTTCTGCTAATAGTTTCACATAAACCAGATTCAAATATTTTGCTTTGCTTGGAGGCTTGGTCTTTGTCTGTGGCTGGATCAAAAGTCAGCTCCAATGGAACCCTCTGAGAGGGGTTGGCTAGTATAATAATTACATTAGACTCATCCTCTGAGCTGGATTCCAAGTCTATGTGAATAGTAGGGGTACTCACTGTGAAGACCTATATTGGTGAGGCCAACTAGGGGTCTCCCACCTCTAGAATTGCCTATTTCTACCTCACGGTGGAGGTTGAGCTATTATACCCACATGTCCTTATGATGGAATGAACTATGGGTGGAATGTGATATGTGGATCCACTTCTTCTTCAATTCCCCTTTCTTGCTCATTTGGACTTTTTGTTTTGTTTTCATTTTTTTTCTCTTTTCTTCTGCTTCATTTTCTTTTGCTTTTGCATTTGCATTTGATTTTTGTCCAAGTTCATGAGAAAGGGTGTTTTTAGGAAGATAGTAGGTCGCATCCTCATAGATCTCAACCTCTCTAACTGAGAATGGCTTTTCATCCCCATTGACACAGTACTCAATTCCATCTTTTCTGAACTTGATGCACTGATGAAGTAAGGATGGAATGGTCTTATTCTGATGTATCCAAGGCCTACCAAGCAAAGTAATGAATGAAGTATTCAAATCAATAATGTAGAACTTGGCTTCAGTCTTCCAGTCACCTATCTCCAACGATAATGCTATAGAACCTAAAGCCCGCTCACCTTGATCATTGAATCCTCTCAACATCATCATATCTCCTCGAAGTGTAGAGATGTCAATCTTCAAATAGGCAAGGGTCTTTAGACTTATAATGTTTACTAATGCACCTAAATTCATGAGAACCCTGATGATTTTGAACCTGTCCATGTTGACTGTTGTGCTCCAAGTCCCCTAGTAGAAGGTCTTCATCTGTGAACCTATCCATGTTGCTTCTTTTGCATAGTGTGCTTCCTCACCTATAGCGATTAGCTGAGCTAAGCATATTTCAGGATTAAGGAGAGCCTTGATTAGTGATTCCCTCATCTCTTTAGATAAGATAAGGGCATCATATATGCTTAGCTTAGATGGCAACTTTCTTAGATGAGAAAGGATGTTGTAGTCTACCTTCGGCTGGTCTTCCACAAGCATATCCAAGGGTGGAGCATCCCATGGGAGGGCTTCTCGATATTCAGTACTAATGACATATTTTCCTCTATCTAGAGGTGCTGCCCTAAGAGGTAGAACCTTGCCACTACAGAGGTTGACATCGGTAATATCTGGAGGCAAGGTGGTGGCAAGTTCTACCCGCACTTCAGGATCACCTATAGCCTCTCCTATGGGACTCTCAAAATCAGATGATTCCAAGTCTATCTCAAGAGGTGAACTCATAATATTTAGAGTTAGAAAGTACAACTCTGAATCAAAAAGCAAAAAAATTAGAATTGTTATAGTTAATTAGACTTGAAGATTTATCGTTAGGAATAGAAGAAGACAACTCATCAGAAGAGACACAGATGTAATTCAAATGAGCTTTATTCTTTAATTTCTTGGAAGTTTTTGGGGGTACAAAGTAGAAGCCAAGTAGAGTAAGTGGAGTAATGGATTTGATGCCCTTATCCACTGATACAAGAGTTCTACTAGTAGAAGAAACAGAAGAGCTTGTTGAAATGGTAGAAGTCACCAATGTGCTGGCTGGGATCAGTCACAATGTCGTGGTTGTGCTAAGGGGCTATCACGGGCGACATACTCTGCTTACTACTATTGCTGAGCTCCTACTTTTCTAGAGTTGCCACTGGCTTAAGCATCTGTATGGAAAGCTTCTTGATCTTCTGAATTATTTTCTTAGAGGTTTTAGACAAAAAATGTCCCAACCTTCTTTGGTTTTGGTAGGACCACTTATATCTCCAAGAATTACCCTAATGGAACTAGAAGGTTGTTCCATAAGGTATTCCTTTGAGATAACTATAACACCGGTCTTGAAACTATGTTCAAGCCAGTCCTTGAATTGAAAGCAATCCTCCAAAATGTAGCCTAGCATATGGTGGTAAGGGCTAAAGTTTGGATCATGACTTTTGCCTACTTCCTCTGGTCTGCTAGGCTCAGGTAGCTAAAAATCAGGTTTCTTTATGAGATTCTTAAGAATTTTCTTGATTATCTCCCTCTTAAAAGAATAAGGTTTGTTTAACTTATCTAAAAGAGTAGGTGGACCATAGCTACTTGGCAATGGATATATATGTCATTGCTGCTGGTGGTATGGATGAAGTGATGGCTATGCTGGCCGTGGAGGCTGCGGTGGAGGCTAGTAGGGTTGCCTCAGTGGTGGAAAAGGAGGTGGAGGCTGCTGAGATCATGGTCTCTCAGACTGATCTCTAGTTGGCTTCTTCCCCTTATCAAACACTGCTACTGCTCCAAATTTCCACTCATAGACCTTTTGGGATTTCTGCTTGGACAACTGATCTAGAAAAGGCAACTGTTAGGCCTCTCCGTGTAGACTAGCCACCTTGTTGATTAGCTTCTCAAATGTCTTGATAGTGAAGCCCTTAAGCATGAGGGTGAGCCATGGATATTCTTTAAGAGAATCTCAATGGCATGTTGTTCAGATAGCTACGGTTCACACTTCATACACAGGTTACACCATCGGTCAACAACTGACTCACCAGAGTGTTGTTGGGCTACAACGAGATCACCTACAATAACCCTTTATTGAGCTCCAACAAATCTCTTGATAAAGAGTTGCTCTAACTCAATAAATATATTTACTGACCCGTTGGGCAGTTTGGCATACCAATCAAAAGAAATACCCACTTGTCTACTAATAAAGAGTCTAAAGAGTAAAGCATCGCTACCACCTACATTGCAACAATTGGCCCTGAAGTAAGCTATATGTTGCCTCAGGTTCCCACTACCATCAAAGCTTTTGAAGGAAGGAGGTATGAAACCCTTGGGATACTGGATAACATCGAATTCCACTGAGTAGGGTCTACCCTTTGGAACCAATGATCCTCCTTGGGCTTGAGCCAAGGCTTCCTTTACCTGTTGCTCAACCATGGACTTTAGATCTTTTTCATGTATGGAGGTACTTTCCACTACGTTCCTATACATACTAGTGCTACCTTGCTCAACGGGAGGAAGAGTCTTAACTAGGTCTAAGACATGCACTAGTTCAGGCTGACTGACATTGATTGTACTAGGATAAATTGGAGGGGCTTGCTTCTGAAGCACTGGCATTGCTGCCAATAAGTCCTGCAATTGTTGTGCCATCCCATCAATTTGCTCATCTTTCTGCCTTAACTGCTGTCAAAGGTGATGGGTTGATTCTGCGGTGTCTCCTTGATCAACATCATCATCTTCCATGGGCTGTTGATCCCTAAGGAGAGATCCCCTGGTCTCAACCATGCATACACTGGTTGAATCCCCCATCAAGTCATCTTCATTGGGATCGAAGCTGGCTCTTTCTTCATCAGACCAAGCGTGCTCTAAGTTCTCTTTTTTCTCCTTAAAATAGTGTGCAACTATCTCATCTAAGGATCAATCTAACTTCGGTACAAACAAATAATTTGGTGTGATCACTATCATCACTAAGAGGCACCAGACCTCGCTTGTAACTGGGGAGTCAATCCTATGAGGATTGTACTCACTAAAAGAATGATACTCCTGATTGATACTGGCTGTAATAGGGGTAACAATTCTAGGATGATTTTCTACCACTGCTACAACTGAACTGTCATCTAGAATATCTGTGATAATTGTCACCATTTCCACATCCGGCTATATGGGCAAAGTTGGTGAAGGAATGACCACGATACTCTGGGGTTGCCACTCCTTCCGCCACCACTAAGGAAAAAGGTCGAGCAGGAGAGCTCGACCTTACCAAAATGGGTGGTGTAGGAGGAGTAGGATCCCTTGGCCATAGATGGATCACCAATGGGGTACATTTTTTCCCGAATCCAGCCTTCATGGCCTTAGATGGAATGGGAGATGCTAAAACCTGTACTGGCAATGGCGGAAATCGGGTCGAGTGGTGGGGTTTTGACTCTCTATGAATAGGAACTGCCATCCTGTGGTGGCTGGTCCCCATGAGAAGAATACTACAGTATGGTTAGCGCGGGTAGCGCGCTAAGCTGGAAAATCAACCAAAGCAAAAGCAGCTGATTGATGGCTGAATCTCCATCGCTCTTTGCTAGTAATGTGTGATGTATGGGCCTCACGGGCCTCTCCTGATGAATCTGCCTCCCTACATTATGGGATATAGATGAAGATTGTGCAGAACCACGACATCCTATGCTCACTGGTAGAATAGAACGGAGGCCAGCGTACGACCTCCTACTCTTAGAAAATGATGAATGTATATGCACCATTGGAGGAGGTGACAAACGGATCCTCCTGGAATCCTCTCTATCTGATCCTGAGAGAGGATGATACTAGTTTTTCATAACCAGTGGTGAAGTGATCATGGGAGACTCTTCCATGGCTGATCTAGCTGCTGCCTCTTGCTCTCTTTCTATCAGTGTATGGAACCTTTTGACCATACGGTTATGGTTCCTATGTTGGGTACGCGTAGGATGAGAGGAGTGCGAGCTAGACCCATACTCAAATGTCGGGCAGGCAAAACCAGGGGAGCCTTACCCTTAGAGGGTACATATGGTAGGGTGCTAGTATGCACTGGGGCAACATGTGAAACTCTAGGATGAACTGCAATTAGAACTAGAACTATTGCTTGGTGAAGTCGTGCAGTACTACCGACTTTCCTCTTCGATGAGGATACATGCAGATCAAAGGGTAGTCTATCCACGATGGGCGACTTGTGCCCCGATCACCTTCTTCTTCTTGTGGGAGGGAATGCCCTCACAAGTGATCCTGGCCCCCTCCCTGGCCAAAGTGGATCAAGTGGGTATGGTCCAAATGGGAGAAATTAGCTTGATCTAAAGCAAGGTCCATGTGTGAGGGAAGGTAAAGATAAACTTCTGAGAACAGGCCATTGCATTGACTGTAGTAAATTGAAACTGAAACTATACTAATTGAAAAGAATCTGCAATGAGAAATGAACTTGTACAAGTTTTCTGTCTACATAGATTTTTGAATTTTGAATTTTCAAAATTTGAACCCACATCCAACAACTTAGAAGTGCTAAGTGGGGTTCAAATAGATTTGAAGAAATTGATTGAAAGAGGAATTTGAATATGAATCCAAACTTCAACAAATTTAGGTATGTTGAAATATGGATTCAAAAAATTTTGATAAGATGCTTCCATAGGTTCATTGATGTTTTGAATTTGAATTTTTGTGATTTGGAGGACCCTTTCCTTTAATGAATTGGGTATGTTAAAGTAAGGGTCAAATTGATTTTGTTTTGTTTGATTGTTTTGGAAAATTTTCACTTACTTAGCAAATTTAGGTATGCTAAGTAAAGTGTAAGAGATTATTTCTGTTTGTGATTTGTTTTGATTTTGAAAAATTTGGACTTCTTGCTTAGCAAATTTAGGTATGCTAAATAAAGTACCCAAGTGTATTTTATTTAATTTTTGAAGATAGGATCCTTAGCAAATTTAGGAATGCTACGGGGAACCTAAGTTTCATTTGTTTGGACTGTTTTGATTTTTGAAAAGGGTAGGATCCTTAGCAAATTTGGTATGCTAAGGGAAACCTTAAGTATTTTGTTTTATTTTGTGAGGTGATTGAAAGTGGAGACTTAAGTTTAGCAAATTTGGAATGCTAAAGATGAAGTCCCACTTGGTTTTGTGAAATGGAAATTTTACTTAGCAAATTTGAGTATGCTAAATGAAATTCCAAAGGGTGTGTTTAAAATTTAGAATTTTTGGGATTTGGAGACTTCACTTAACAAATTTAGGTATGTTAAGTGAATTTTCAAATATGTTTAAAATTTTTTGATATTTTTGGAATTGGATACTTTACTTAACAAATTTGGGTATGTTAAGTGAGGTTCTAAAATGTGCTTTGAAAGTTTTTGAAATATGATTGTTTTGATTTTGGATTTAGAAACTTCACTTAGCAAATTTGATTATGCTAAATGAAGTTCCAAAATGTATGTTTAAAATTTTTTGAAATATAATTGTTGATTTTGATTTTATATTTGGAAACTTTACTTAGCAAATTTGATTATGCTAAATGAAATTCCAAAATGTGCTTTGAAAAAGTTTAAATTTTTGGGATTTGGAGACTTCACTTAACAAATTTGGGTATGTTAAGTGAGGTTCCAAATGTGTTTAGAAAATTTTGAAATGTGATTGTTGATTTTCAATTTAAGATTTGGAAACTTCACTTAGCAAATTTGATTATGCTAAATAAAATTCCAAAATGTGTTTTAATTTTTGTTTGAAATATAATTGTTGAAATTTTAATGTTTTGAAAAAGGGACCTCCATTCAATAAATTTAAGTATGTAGAATGGAGATCAATCTTATTTTTGAAATATGAAATTTTTGTGTGTGATTGTTGCTTTTTTTTTAAAGAGGGAATTCCAACTTGAAACATATGTGAGATATGCTCAAGTGGGATTTCCTTAATGATTTTTTTTATTATTTAAGAATGAAATCTTCATTTAATAAATTTTGAGTTTATCAAATGAAGATGTTCAAGTGTGCTTTTTGAAAAGTTTAATTTTGTTTGCAGATGAACTTTCCATTCAATTAGTGTGAGTGTATTGAATAGAAACTTCATATGTGCTTTTGAAAACTTTATGATTATAATTGTGATTTTTGAAAAAGATGATTGTTCATTTTATTTTGAAAATGAAATCTTCATCAAAGTGAATTGAATGAAGATGTTAATTTGTGCTTTTCAAAAATTTTGTTAGTTTTATTTTTAAAAATCCCTACATGTAACAATTATGGGAATTGTTAAATGAGGGTGACAAAATTTTGTGAAAAATATTTTATAAAGTGTATTTTTGAAAAGATGCTTTTGAAAATGCAAAATTCTTTATGGAAGATTTACTTATTTTAGGATGAACCTTTCCTTATCATGAAATTGATTAGGCGGAAGTCTTAAAGATGTTTCTTTTTATTTAGATCTTTTCATATTACCCATTGGAGAATCCAACGGGGGCTTTAAGACCAACAAGGAATGCGGCTTACAACCTAAAGATGTTGGTTAACTCAACTCAAGAATGAAATGAGCTAAGTGCCAACAGAAAGAAGGATAGTCTTGGATTCATACCAAAGTACACCCAATATCGAAACTCAAAGACAATGGTCATTTACCAAAGATGGAGAGAGGAACCATCCCCAGCGGAGTCGCCAAAAAAATCTATGGAGAAATTCCACACACATATAGAGTCGCCTTCAAATCTGTTGTGGAAGGAGAGGAAAAATTATATATGTTGAAATTCATCTTAGTAAGATGCCACGCAGATCCATAAATATACTTATTCAGGTGATCAGATACATCATCAAAGAAATAGTGTACTATCTCGAAAGATAGAAGTCACTACTCTTTAATAGAACCAATCACCTCAATAAGGACTCCTAAGGACGATGGGTTTGCATATGTACTAGATATTCTTCCCCTACTTTACATGGAAAAGTAAAGTAGGGTTTATTTTAAATTGGGTTCGTTAAGTTCCCTACAGGGGAAAACCCCCATAGTTAATTACATCCTAAGGGACAGGATCCCTTAGGAAAACTCTTAATTAAGGTAAATGATCATTATCTTTGAAGATTTCAATAGGAAGGACTATCAATCAATTGATTTATTTTTGTAAGATCAAATGGGATTGATAAAAAAGTGAGTTATTATCGAATCCAAAATGAAAGATAAGTAGGAGATTCCTATAATGCTAGAAAGCCTAGCGAGCTTCTCAAACTATCCTAAAATTTGGCTTTACATTTTAGAAATTGATTTAGTTTGTTTGAGTTATATTTTTCATTAGAAATTTAGGACTTAAGATTCCTTAACACAAGATTAAGGAAATGTCTAAGAGGTGCAGAGTTATGCTTATGGACCACAAAAGGGAGAAGCAACCTCAGAACCTAAATCTAGCGAACTTCGACGAGGGCCGGAAGCATAACCTAAATCTAAGATGAAAAATTGGTCATTGGTTTGCCTCCACAAGAGAGGACAAACCACCCGATAGCTTGGACTTGCAACCGTTTGGGGGTGGCCTCCAACTAACTATTCTTATGATTTTGAATACATGTAGGCAAGCCATTATGCTTATGCAAGATAGCTAGGCTGTTATTAATTAGAAAGAGGCTAAGTCCTTAAACTCACTCTCTAAAGAGAGTACATCATGTAAAGGGACATGCTTCAAATGACCTAAATCTAATGCAATTCAAATTTTCTTTTATTTCATTTTTAGACAATGATTTTGACTCAGGCTAACAGAATTTTTATGACTTATGCATGAGAAATCATATTATTGGCCAATATCAGTGAGAAGGGAGGAGGTGAGTTTCCACCATGGTTGTCAGAGGCCAAATCGGGTTCTCTGGTAAAGGTCGAAGCCCTCTAATCAAGAGTAAAATAAGATACATTTGTGCATGATATTGTAAAGAAATACTCATCCAACTAAGGGGTTGTTAATTCTTTTATCTTGGTTTTAATCCTAAGCTTTAGGTGAGGTTATAAGTTATTTAATTTATTTTTGCATTGTTAAGTTGGGTAAAAGATTTATTTTTTCCTAAAGAGCCTAATCCTCATCCAGGCCATACATAATACAAGGAAGAAACTAGGAAAATTATGCCACTTAATGTAAAAGCTAAACAAATCATCAATCAAATTATAAAGCTAATCGTAAAAAGAATAAATGGTCATTATGATTGGGCACCACCGTACAAACCCAAAAATATCAAATATGGGTAGCCGAGCTCTACCCTTATATAACCTGGATTACAAATGAATTAAATTATAATTAAGCAAAGGAATTCATTATTATGGGGGTGTTCGAGCTTCATTTCTTCTTTCTTCTTTCTTTTTTATTTCTTCTTCTTTTCTTCTTTACTTCTTTGGTTCCTCCTCTGGATGGTTGGAAGGTAGATGCTCCAAGGATTCACATGGTGCATAAGATAAGATCTTATGACCAATGTTCATCCAAATCCCCATAACAAGTCATTCCAAAATCCTAATTATATAAATTTTTACATGAAAAGGAAAAGTGGAAATCTAACTAACACCTATAAAATAAAGGTTAGCTAAATCACACCACACAAATCCCAAGCATGTATATTGAACTTATCACCCCACACATGGGTGACTAAGTCCACCTGACCTATGGATTATGCAAAGGGGTATAAGCACCTGTGAGTAAGAAGCAGTTCTATTTTTATTTATGATAGTGCCCCTAAAGCACAAGCCCCTCTGAAAAGAATACTTCGACTAAGAACATTCTATGATTCATTCTGCGAGCATACACCCTAACATCCATTCTAAAACATATATCCAAAAATAAAATATAACCTCAAATCATGCACTGACCTAACCTAAGGCAATAAGTGGTGACTTAGGCTAATGTGTTTGCTTTGAAAGCTTGTGTGGTATGCTTAGGTATGACTTTGGGTTTAAATTTTCTAAGTGTGAAGAACATGTTCAACTTAGAGGAGGGTTTCATTAAAGTTGTTTAAGTGTTTTGGGTTATTTTTATTTCATGTTTTAATTTATTTTAAGTGAAACCTATAATTAATTACTATGTTATGAAGAGAGGGAAAGAGAAGAGATCTTCTTTCCCAACATATATAACATATAAACTCTAAACAAACCTATTAAAAAAGAAAGGCATTTTAATATTAAGTAAAATGAATCAAAATTCACATAACACACATTACTTCACATCTTTCCCAACATATATAACATGCATATGGAGGGACCCTAAGCATATCTATACATGAAAATGAGAGTAGTTAACACACTTTATGATGCATGCTAAGTAATCCATTTAAGAAAATTTAGAAGTTGAATATGCATGATTTTTCTTAAGTAGAAAAGGTTTTCCTTATCCAAAATTGTACATACATACATGAAAGTAAGAAAGGCATAAGTGAGTACAGCGCCATTGTTAACCAGAGTTGTAAGGTACAAGACCTACTTAGGGATAGTTAAAGCCTCACAACCTCGAGGTTGTCCAGACTAATATACCACTTTCTGTAAATACAAACATGCATATAAAAGAAATGAAATAGAAAAGGAAGATGCAAAAGTGGTTTTATAGATTTGTTTTGTTTTATGTAATTTATGTATGTAAGTGTAGGTAACCCTTCTTAGATGGTAACATAGGGATGAATAGGACATGAAATGAGGTGAGCATTAGGTCCTTTTCAAATGAACCTTATATCTCACAAAAGTTCCTATTCAAAACTATACCAACATAGGAAAGAAAGGAAGCCTATACTAAGCATACTTTTATAATATTTCACATGCAAGGTTATAACTTAAGTATAAGTAGCATACTTATAGATTTGATGTTTCATTTATAAGTTTTGAAAATAATTTGGATTTAGTAGTGATAATAGCCACTCATATCTTACTTTAGCCAACATATGCACATTTGACATAAAGTGAACTATTTCATTTTAAAATTTGAAACATGGAATTACGAATGCATGAAACCACATGGCATACAACTTAACATGTTAGGAAAGATCCAAAATAATGAAAGCATGCATAGGAACTCACTTTACTTAAATAATAAAGACATTCTTATGGAATAAGAAAATTTAGAATAAATCAAAGTGAATTTCAAAGTGATTTTTGTTTAGTTTGAAGTTTGATTTAATTTTTAAAAGGTGATATGAGTTTGCTGTTCCTAACCCATTCTCACAAGTGATTTGTATTTTTGTTTAAATTTTAGGTAATTAGATCCATTTTTATGTGGTGATTATGTTAAGGTATGAATTAAGTGACTTAATTAACCCTTACCTACACCACTTTAGAAGAATTAACTATGTAATTATGAGCCAATGAGACGGCATAAAACCCACAAGGTATTTAAATTTGCAATGCACCTAATAATGAAAAGGCTTAATGCAATTTGGCTCATAATTAAAAGTTAATTAAGCTAAGGGATTTAACTTAAGTAATTTCAAAATACCCCACCCATTTACACTTGTGAAAGGGAATTTGATACCCTAAATTGAACTTAGGCTATTAAGCACCTAAGCATATATCAAGGTAGATTAATTAAGTTCTAAAACTTTTTCAGAATTTTTTTGAAAATTGTTTAAGGGTATAATTAATGAATTAACCCTTAATTAAGAGGAGATTAAGGAGAGAAAAGGGGGTTTAGGGAATATCTTAGGGGAAATGCCCCAAAATTATTCTATAAACCTCCTACTTACTGAATCTGACCTTAATCAACCATAATCATAAGGTAAATCCACTAATCATACCCTAATTCCCTTAATTATATTAAAGGGGTAATTAGGGAATGAGATAGCAATTTCTCCAATTGAGCTCTCAATAAATCTCAAGAAAATTAGGGGAGGCAGAGTTTCATCCCTTAAAATGAATCCAAAAAATTTGAGATTAATTAATGACCTAATTAAAGAATAATTAGCTAATTAAGATTCCAAAAGAAACCCAAATTCACAGAAAAGAGTAATTCAAAATCCATTGAAATCATTTTTAAAATATTATAGATCAAATTATCTTTTTAGAGCATTTTTGTTTTATTTTTTTGATTTTTCTAGAGGGAATTATGAATTTTAGAAGTTCTATGGATTAATTAGGAATTAATTAGACATTTAGCTAATCCCTACTAAATCGTCAGCTCATGGTGCATCGCAGGCGGTGGCGGTCAGTGCGCTTTACATGCATCACATAGTGAGGGGACAACTTAAGTTGTCACCTCACAAATGCGGCAGTGGCGCACATGCTTATATTCCCTATCGTTGATCAAAGATCAGATGGATGAGAATTCCCCTCGCAGTTGTAAAATGATAATTAGATTACTAAATGTGATAAATAATCTCAGCCGTCCATCTAAAATGCATGGATGGATGACTGAGATAAGCCAAGTTCTTCCCTGAGGATCAATGAGGATTGTCCATGATCTAAGGGGATATTTGAGCTCAATTGAGCTTGGATTGGAATGAAATTGTACCCACACCATCTAAGCACATTTACAAACCTATCCAATGGTGAATTTCACATGCCATGAACATTTCTTTCACAAAGGACCAATACCACCTAAGCTAAGTGGTTAAAAAATTCCATACCTCACATGCTCCAGATCGATGAGGTAGCTTCATCTAGTGGAGACGAATCCCTATTGAAATTCCTAGGCATTGGGATTGAGTGGATCAGTGGATGGACCAACACCACTTCACTTAGTCTTCAGCTTTGATCCAATTGAGCTCTTCCTTTCCTTTAGAACTTTAGAGAAAGCTTAGGCCAATTTGACTTGACCCTCTGATGGAGCGTGCAAGAGTAATTGGAAGGAGGTCAAGTGTGGAGAAAGTTAGTTATTCGTTCTACCTCCCCTATTTTTCCACTATGCAAAATCGAGAAAGAAGAATTTGAATCCTCTCAAGAAGCTTGGGAATTTTCTGAGATGGTTTCTCTGGGTTCCTAGGCTTCAATTGACAGAGAGTGAATTCAAATTTCATTGAATTAGGGGGAGCATATCTCCCGCTATGGCAATCGGACGGCCGAACCATGAGTTTCTATTTTTATCTAATTGTCCATATTGGGAGGGTTGTTTAGGCTGTTAGATCTTTGCTCATGGTTAGTTTGAGGCCTTGAGTGGAATGCCAACCTCTCATGTGCATCAAATTGATCATTGGAGGGAATTGGAAAACTCAATTTTGAGCTAGGTGGTCAGGTTTGGTCTAGGGACCAAATAGGCTGACACAAACCCACTGGGTTGGATGCACCACTCATCGCTAAGGGTGCATTTGGTATGGTGTTTAGTGCACGGAACAGCATAAACTGTGTCATGTGAGCATTTATTTTGCCAAAAAAATGAGAATCGCACCTGCAGCTGCCGCGAAGCTGCAAATATCCTCTTCCTTCTGGGGCCCGCGGTTGCAAATTTTGTTTCCCTAAACTACCCCTCCGCTTTTTAACTTCCAGGGGCATTAGTGCCAAGATCGTTCTCGCGTGCCCTGGAAACAGCAATTTTGCGTGCCCTCAAACATCTTTTTCTTCAGAGAACGAGGGTTTCTCTTGTGACTTCGTGATCTCTTCATGGTCTCTACTTCATTCTCCTCACAGACGATCTCACCTGCAGTTATGTGTCTCCTTGCAGCCGATCTCCCCCTCATCCGCAGGTCGGTAGTTTGGTCTCCTCATGCTCTTTATGGTTCTTTGTGGATGATTCAATTGTATTATTGGCAATTTCTATCTAATATTGGTAATGGGTTTGCAATGTGATTCAAAGTTTACCTAATCCTCCGACTAAACTGTTAAATTTGTTCTGCAATATTGAAAATTAGGTTTTCGATAGAAGGCTTTAAGAACATATTTTATCTTTTCCCACCGGTATGTTCAATCCATTATTTTATTCAAGAATTTTAGCATTTTGATATGTGCAGGAATGGATGTAAATGCTTTGATCTAGCTTAACCTCTATTATGTTGTTCAATCATTTCCCACCAGTTTGCAATGCGATTGTCTTAATTGATTTACTAATTGTGATGTTAAACTCAATCTTTGTTATGCATTTTGTGATAATTCTTATTTAAGTTTGATAATGAAAATTTTGAAATATTAGTTTTTATGGATTTTTGTGAGAAGGTGCCTCTTTACATGCTCTATTGGACAGTTCTTTTAATTGTTTAGCATGAAATCTTCAAAATAATAGACAACTACTTATATAAGTTTAATAAATGTTATGATGATTAGTCTTATGGAGCATGATTTATATGTTCTTAGGAACATCTTCTTGGCTATGTTACCCTTCATTCATGAAGTAAGTGACTTTCCCAAAGTATTTGTTGTTATGCATATATACAAAATGACTTATCATTCAGTAATATGGTTCTTACACTCCATACAATTCCCAACAATTACTTTGTAATGGTTTGATTATATTTCTAAAGGATTTATTGATGCTTGTTGCACATGTTTTGGTAAAGATTGCATGGAGTGTTTGCTATGGAGTTTTTGTTTTGTATGTGCTTACAATACTTTAGCCAATCTTTGGTAGTATTTTGATAAGAACAAAGCATGGAAAATTGCAATTATTGGTAACATTAACAAATGTGTGATTCATCTGGGTTTCATCGCTTGTGTGATAATGATAGGATCTTTAAATGGGAAACCCAAGGGAAGGTGGAGCTAGTGCTACTTAAGAGAGAGATGTGAAAATAATATTTTGTGAGCTTTATCTAAAGGAGATAGACTTGGGTAATAGACCGACGACCTATTTTAATAAAGAGGGTTGGAATAATTTAACCAAAAAATTTAAGGAGAGAATTGGAAGGGAGTACAATAGGACATAACTTAAAAATATATGGAATTAGTTACAGAAGGATTGGAAATTGTGGAAAGAGTTGAAACAAGGATCAACTGGTTTAGGATGGGATCTGACAAAGAAGACTATTGACGCATCAGACGATGGGTGGTGAGAAAAGATACTGGTAACTTTCGTATGCATACTTTTTCATTCTAATAACTCTACTAAGAGTTCATATGAAAATAACATCTGAACATAATTGCATGTGTACTTGCAGATATTATCAAATGTGAAGAAATTTAGATATTGTGGTTTAGACCCTAAAATTGAAGAGAAATTAGATCTCATGTTCAGTGGCGTGGTTGCCATAGGTGCCCATTCTTGGACCAAATCAAGAAGCTGACGACATTGTGCAAGAACAAAATTATTCTGAGCTTAGGTCTGGTTCAAAGGATTCGAACAATGAATTATTACATGCCATAGGTTTCCACACCGAATCTAGTCATGCTAGGCATTCACTAGCTCTAGCTCCGAGAGGTCAGAAAAAAAAAGAAGAGGTGCTGGATTCCTCCGACATCAGAAATCAGAGTTAGTCAGTGCATGCACTTCCAGAGTGAATAAGGTAACTGCAATGCCATCACTATCTAAGGAGATCATTATTTCAGATAAAATCACTGAAGTTTTTGAAGATATTCCACTTTACCTACATTCAACCAGGTTGCTTGAAGATCCAAACAAGTGAGAGATCTTTGTGGTTATGGCAGCTGAACGAAGAGTTCATTATCTACGCTATCATTTTGAAACACGTGATGTTTAGCTAGGTTGCCTTTAGGAAAAGATGTTTTCTAATCTATCAAAATTTAAACTTCTCCGTGATCATGTTAGTAGAGAGTTTGCCCTTTTTAACTTGCTATACTTGTTTTTGTAATATGCTAAACTTCTTTGTAAACTATATGATAGCAGTACCTGATATATCATATGTTACTATGAAAATTTTGTGTAGTACCTTAACCTGTAATGGCTAATATAGTGACATATATTTTTTTTATTAGTTGTAGTTATGGATAGTGATGATGACGATCAACCTATAACTGTGATTGTTACTGCAGTATGCTTAATACATGAGTACTATGAGACTTATGTTTGCAAGACTCCATGTATGACTTCTAGATTTATTGGTGAAAATTGGATCAATGAGTTACTAGCAGGGCACCTAGGGAGATTTCATAACATGTTTCATATGTCACAAGTTATTTTCACTGACCTACTATAGGAATTAAAAAATTTACATAAACTTTGTGGATCTTCTAGGACTACAACTAGAGAAGTCTTGGCCAAAACACTATATATTTTATCACACAATGAATCTATCAAGGTGACTAGCGAGCGAGTTCAGCACTCATCTGAAATCATAAGTAGATACTTCTATTGGCCTTGATGCTTTGGTACGTTTATCAACTAAAGTTATAAAACTGATAAATTCAACTTTCCAGAATATACCTGTTGAGATTCTGCATGATTGCCGATACATGCCATATTTCAAGGTATACTTTATTTGTAAGTTTATTTGAAAATAATCATTTCTGATTATCACCTAAGTTCACAGTAAATTCTATTGTAGGATTGTATTAGAGCAATTGGTGGAACACATGTCGATGCCCATGTGCCATCAAGCGAAAAAATTAACACATTGGTCAATGTGCGCAACCGAATGTGATGGCAGTATGTGATTTCAATATGTGCTTCACTTTTTTAATAGCTGGATGGGAAGGAAGTGTACATGATAGTCACATATTCAAAAATATTGTACGGCACAGAGAAAACAACTTCCCATTGCCTCCTCCAGGTATTACTAGAACGAATCATCCATTGAGTACAAAGAATATGATATTTTTTACATATTCTACTTACAAATGTAACCAGGAAAATATTACATTGTTGATGCTGGTTATCCAATGCAACGAGGGTTTCTCAAGCCTTTTCTGAAAATTAAATATCATATTCTTGATTTTGAAATGAGCAGCCAAGTCACAAGGGGACGAAAAAAATTATTTAATAAATGACACTCATAATTGCATGGTGTAATTGAGCGATCCTTCAGAGTGTGGAAGAAGAAATGAGTTATTCTACGTGATATGTCTGTACTCCTTCAAGAAGCAGGTCAAAATAGTTGCAGCTACAATGGCTTTGTAAAATTACATTCGTCGTCACCCATCACACCATGACGATGAGTTCAACATTATCGACAACAACCAATCATTTGTTCCACTTGAAGCATTCAAACATCAGTTAGGATTCTCAATGGTAGAAATGAGTCAACATACCATAGAACTGGAGACACGGGATGGAGAAGGAGCTCAGAAGATGAAAGAGTTAAGAGAGAAAATTACAGATGCCTTAGATAGTGTTACATTTCAATATTTGTAACGTGTTTGTTAGCTTTGGATGTAAGATGATAAGATCTTTGAAAATATTTGATGTAATTCAACCTTTGGATGCCTTATAAATAATCTCATAAAACTTGACAGCCATTAGATGCCTTATAAATCTTAGCAAAGCAACAAATACATAGAAATATCAATCAGTTTGAACAATGAGAATTGTGAGAAAAAATTTATTTCTGAAAGGAAGGGTACACTAAAATGCTAAATAAAGAACTTGATAATAATGCATTTGAACTTACAACTACATCGAGGGGTGGATTAGTTTCATACAAAACAAGTTCACGCTTATAAGAACAACTGACACCTTCATTTGCAGGCTTCAAAGAATCAGTCGGTTGGGTGTTTCAAATGTCTATAATGGCAAAGACCCCTGACCATCAAAACAAGTTCCTTCAGTTACTGTTGATGTTTCATGGTCCTCATAAATGACTATAATGGAATTATATTCCAGAACCATTAAACCATGTTGGATTTTCAAGCAACTTAGAAATTATTGATAACTGTCATAAGTCAGATTGCTTCTAGCTTGATTCTTGAAAGAATCAGCAGATCTATTCCCGAAGCTCCAAAAATTCTTCATTGCTGTCAACTACTAACATGTTCTCAATGTGGTGGTTTGACAAAAAGCTAGAGAATTCAACAATTTCGTGTGTCCTCCAAAATTGCAGATCATAGATGGAAGCTGACTGAACGCAAGATAGAAAACTAGAAGAGAACACCGAACACTTTCAATACTTCTATCTCATAACCTTGCCATTGCTATTCCTAGCACATTCACCTTTTTGGTTCACTCATTTTTATAATGTGACTCTATTATCTGCTTCTAAACTGAATTTGAGTTAGTGTGGTAATTAGTTTTATTTCAAGAACATATTGTCTGGATTTAGTAATATGGTGGAATATTTTTTCCAATTGAATGTTTCAGCAGAAGTTGACAAATATATGTCTTAAGGGTAGGAATAGGCCTGATAGTGGACAGTTAGTTGAATTTGAATTCATTCTTGGTCTATAACATATGGTTGATTCTTCATTGCTTGTTAGGGTTGGATTTGCTGCTCAGGCCTATCATACAAAAAATAACCCTTCCTAGAATCATATTAGAGTTGAATAAGATGTTCTGATATATGTTGGGTTTACGACATTGGCAAAGTTGGCAAAGGAGAGAGAGATGTTGTCCTCCTCTAATATCCATTTGTCTATGCAAGTTTCATCCATTACTAGGTTTTAACTTTGATAAAGATGGGAGTAAGAGAGTACTAAGCATTAGATTTATATAGGGAGACAAATATTTGAGATGCATGTGTGTTGCAGAGATAGTGATAGCTCAGGATAAGAGTCAAGAGTTTTTGTAGGGCTAGAGATAATACCTCCAACAAAGGCTAAAAATGCCCATAGATAGTGTTTAGCTTAAGAAACAATGTGATGCAGCTATCTCAATGGGATCACAGGAGTTTTACTATTTAATTACTAACATAAAATATGAAATAACTGAATATTAAATTGTGTGTTTCGCAGGAATTTATAAATATTCAGTTTAAGAAGAAGCATCTTATAACTTTAAATATTCTAACAAAAAGAAAAGCAATCCATCATCAACATAAAAGAGTTATCTTTTGAGAGAAAATGACCTCCCAGTTGACATGAAGACATCGTTATCTTTTCTTTCTTTCTTTTTTCCTTCTTTTTTCATTTGTTAAATAATAAGTGCTAAGCAATCGAATGAATCCCAATTGTTTTGTTAGTGTAGAGAAAGCAAGGTTCCTTTTTGTTTTTTTTTTCTTTTATTTTGAGGGTGCAAGGAAGATGATCAGACACTGTATGATATATATATATATATATATATATAAGATGCCTTCTTATATTGAAGTATATTTATCAATAACTTTCCTTTTTTTAATGCTTATTTCATGTTAATTGGAATTTCAAAGGCTTTGTCCAGATATTTCGTTCTATTGACACTTAATCTGAAATTACAAATTGTTTGTAATGCATTGCTTATTTTTCATTTTATAATTTAAATCCAATATATATATATATATATATATATATGATCAAAGGTCAAATACTTAACCTACCTGCAGTGTAACTTATAGGTCATACATGAAAATTAAGAAACATGGTCACATATATCATGGTTGATTCCTTCAATTTTTTCTAAATAGAAAAATTTATTTCTAGACATCATAAATTCTAAGAGGGTAATTATATGGTATTCCAAAGATCATGAATAGGTAATTATGAAAATCAAATGAATTGGAGCTGTTCTGAATCCAAGGATATTGACATAAATTTTCTTGTTGGCTTTATAGCTCTATCATATATATTTGCACATGTTTTATATTTTGCTGGCTTTATAGATTTATAGCTTTAACAAGTTATCATTAGTCCGTTCTCAATCAGGAATATGTCCTCTTGATTATCTTTGAACATGCTTTCTTCAATTTTCATGTATCGATATGGATTTGATTCTGCGTTCTAAGCTGCTTTAGGTAATATGGCAGGGTTTCTTGCAATGAATGCAATTATATTATTTTATGGTGTTGGTTTCTATATTTTTAATCGTAAGCTAAGCTGACTAATCTATAAGCAGCTCTCATGCCTGCTTTTATTTGGAGAACTTGTCAACTTTTCTGAGCTCTTATTTAATTTCAATTAGTTTAGTTGATTGTGAGATCTCAATTTTGTTAAATTTGATTTTGTTTTTTTTTTTTTGTTGGGCATGATTATAAATCAAATTTGAGATTTTTAATTTTAAAATTTGGTGTTATTTCTCATGGGCATTTTTATCATCATTATTTGTGCATAGGATGCTAGTAGGAATCTTCTAAAGAGAATAATGAATATACTGTTAAATTAACAAAATCAATAGGTAAAGGGCAGATGAAAATTAATGTTAACTCACTTTAGAAAGTGATTATAATAACAATAAACATATATTCATACAGAACATTTACAAAAAATGATGTGCTAATACAAATTTTTGTAATGTCATTCAGTTTCATGTCAGACATGTAAGAAATAGAATCAAATATTTTGTAATGTCACCCATCCTCATATTAATATTTTTATTACTAATACAAATTTTTTATTAGGAACTATGACTTCAAGGATCTCTATTGAGTCCAGAGCTGTGTATTGCAACTGTGGTTTGCAATGTTATATATTCACTCCACATAAGGAAGGGAATTATGGGAGAAAATCTCTTAGGTGTCCAAGGAATAGAATAGGAGATGATTGCAACTGTTTCAAATGGATTGATAAATATGAGAGTGACACATCAAATAATGATCATGCTAAGAGGGTAGCAATGTAAATTTTTTTTAAATATTTGATCAACAAGACATTAAGCTTAATATTCTGATCGCACTAGTTGTTGTACTTATACTTTTAATATTAGTGTTATTAATTAGGTGATATTATTTATTAAATGATGTGAAATTTGTCAATATAATTTATTAGTTGACTTTTGACTACATATGGATATTAGTTATTCTATTTTTGTTCATTCTGTTTAAATTTATTCAGCTTATATAGCCACAGAGACATTTCAATCATTTATACACAAAGCATACGACCTGACATATTACGACGAGTTTTCCAAAGCGGAATCACCTTGAAGAGCTTCTACCACCAACTTCTTCTATAGCAGCTTTACAGTTGCTTCTCAAAAAGTTGTAGCTGCCCCAAATGGGCCCTAAGTCCCCTTGAGCTTTTAGGAAAGCCTCAAGTGATTGTAAAGAGGGTATGGCCAAAATACCCATGGGTTAGCCCAATATTTGGTCTATGGCCTAAAGGTAGAATGGTCATTTTGCTATTTTTCTACTTTGGACATGTTAGGTATGTGGAGAAACTAGGTTTGGCCAAGTTTCATTGGATTTGGAATCCATTTGATAGGGTTTGGCTCATGTTGACCCATTTAAGTCAAAATGGGTCAACTTGGGTCAACTTGACCAATAGGTCAAATTCGGTCAAACCAAGGGATGAGCTTATGATTGTATGATTGAACCATGAGTGAAAATCAAGAGTTTGGCTTGATTTGAAAGTGTTTCGGCTAAGTTCAAGATTTTGGCTTGAAAGGCTTAGATTTGATTTTCAGTGGATTTGAATTGATTTTTGGAATTGATATTGATTGTTTGAATTTATATTTCATTTGCATGTGTGAATATAATTGAGAATATAAATTTATCATGAGATAATTTCAAGAATTTGAAGTGGTTCAATCATGAGTTGGGTTAAATCTATTAAAGGGAATTTAAAGTATTTAAGGGAATTTTTTAATTGGAAAGTTGATTTTTGAATTGGATTGGATTGATTTATATTTATATTTCATTTATATATGAGAATATAAATGAGGATACAAATAAGTTTTGAGAAAATACCATGAGTTTGAATAGGTTTGATCGAAGTTTAGGTTAAATCCATTAATGGAAAATTAAGGGATTTAAGGGAATTTCAAGATTTTAAATTTGGAATTTAATTTTTTCCTTTGATTTGATTAATTTATATTTATGTTTAATTTATATATGAGAATATAAATGAGAATGTAAATAATTTTTTGAGAAAATTCCAAGGGTTTGAATAGGTTTGATCACAGTTTAGAGTTGATTTTGGCCAACTCTAATGGAAAATTAAAGGGATTTAAGAAAAGTTTCATGAATTTTTGGATTTTTGAGTTTAGTTGGATTGATTTAAATTTATATTTCATTTATATATGAATATAAATGAGAATATAAATGAGTTATGGGAAAATATCACAGATTTGAATAGGTTTGAATCATGATTTTGGTTAAGTCCTTAAGGGAAGATTAAGGACTTAGGCAAAATTTGGAGTTAAGAATTTTAGATGGATTTTGATCATGGGTTTCCAATCATAGATTTCAATCATGGATTTCAATCATGGAGTTCAATCATGGAATTGAATCATGGAATTGATTTGGAGTTTGACTTGAAAGAAGGAAGGTGAGGAATGGTTTAAGCTAAAGAGTAGGAAATTTTCCTAACACTCCTAAGGCATGACCTATTCCTATGGCTAACTCTTCTAAGTCTTCTAGGGCTCGGGGAGTGTCCACCTAATCACTAAATGTGTCTTAAGACTAAGGAACTCTTAATGTATAAGAGAAGTCCTATGTCTAAGATGGAGGTGTTGAGAGCTCATTCTAAAAATGAGGTCAACAAAGGGCAACCAATAGGTGTGGAGTGACTGACAAGAAACACCACACATATTTTTGTTGATCGAAATGATCAACAACACCGAGAGATCACAAGCACTAACAGAAACTATCTATCCCTGCCCAAAGGGAAAGAAAGAATCCAAAACTTAGTGCAATGTGGCTCTACTTATGTCTAAGACATAAGAGAGAGGGAAGAAATCCACTAGGAGATAGAGTGTGAACCTTCCACTAAGGAAGTAGGTTCAAGTCATCCACAAGGGGATGAAAAGTTTGATTTGAGTTAAATCTCACTAAGGAGAGATCTCCACTAGGGAAGAGGGTTAAATTTATTTCAATTTTGTTAGGTTTAAATTTTGAGGATGAACCCTATTAGTTTGCAATAGAATGCACCTAGTAGGAGCCATGGAGGCTAAGACCTAACTCAGATTTACCAATCCAAAAGAGTAGTCTACCAAACACACAGTAGGATTAGCCAACCAAAGGTATGCCTTTCGGTGTGCAGCAGTTGTACTAGGAAGAAAGTGTGGGGGCTTACATCCTCCAAGGTAAAGACCAGTTAATGGGGTAATCTATTGGTAAGTCAATAGATTGAACCCAACCTAGGGCTAACTATTGAGTGAATGCCACTAGGGGACTTAGATCAACTCAAAGATAGTCAAGATTAATTTCATTTTTGTTTTTGTTTGTTTTAATTATGATGGATCCCATAGGTTTATGATGAACTGCACTGAGTAGGGGCCACGGAAGTCTAGACCTAACTCAGATTTAATGATTCAAAGGGAGTAGTCTACCAAACACAAGGTAGGACTATCGACCAAGGAGAAATGCCTTTTGGTACACAATGGCCTAGTCTTAAGTAGAAAGCATGGGGACTCATATCTTCTAGAAATAAGAAACCATTGGGGTGATCAGTTGCTTTGGGAAACAAATCAGACCTGGCCTAGGGCTGACTATTGAGTGAATGCCACTTCGGGACTTAAATTAGCTCAAGGATAGTCAAAATTAATTTATTTTTAGATTTGTTTGCGGATTCCATCGATTTATGATGGATCATACTAAGAAGGAGCTTATAGAAGCCTAGACCTATCTCAGATTTACTGAACCAAAAGGAGTAGCTTCTCGGCCGATGGGAGAACTATCCAACTAAAGGAGTGCCTTTCATTTTGGAATGATCAATTGAAGGGAAAAAAGCTCAGGGACTCACATCTTCCACTAGAAAAGACCCAGGGTGATCGATTCTTGGGCAACAAATTGATGACTGGGGCGCCCATCTATTTGTGATAATCATGTTAGAAAGAATGCATCGTAATCTTATATATTTCAAAGCGAAATGACTACGGGGGTAACCTGCTTGTGGCAAAGAAGATTGAACCCGACCTAAGGAAAACTACGGAGTGATTACTGACCCAGGGATTTATCTCAACTCAGGTAGTCAGGCAATTCCAATAGGAAGTTTTATTGACATTGCCCTAAAGATAGGATGCCTACTTGGGAGAAGGGGCCCTTTGGGGGCTTGAATTCCTAATCCACAAGCGAAAATTAATTTGTTGGTTTATTTTGTTTTAGTTATTTGTTTATTATGGACCCTGTCAGTTTGTGAGGAAACAAACAGAGAAGGAGCTTATATTAACCTATACCTATCTCAATTACTAAATCAAGGGAGAATCTGCGCATCCGCTAAACAGATTTTCCAAACACATGGGTGGCTACTAGAAAAGGGGAACTGACCAATCTAATAGTAACCCGGGTAGTGTCTAAATGGGGTTGCAAAGGACTTGATCAAAATAGAGTGCCCATAGGGGATGGGGCAGTAAGGGCTTAAACCAACACCCTATAGAAAATGACATGATAGTCATAAATTCAATAAGTATTCAGTGTCCAACTCAAGGAGAAAGCATGGGGACTCATATCTACAAGAGTGTACTCACGGGTGAGTCATTGCATAGTGAACATCAACCAACCTAAGGTGCCGTTTTGCAACAATCGCCTGGGAAGAAAGCTCGAGGACTCACATCCTTCTATGAGGCTGGGATAGTCTATCTTGACTCGATGGTGTGCTATCCAACCTAGGGACTCGTGAATGCCACTGGGGGACTTATATCAACTCATAAGTAGTCAAGAGGAAAGGAGCCTCTAGGGGACTTATCCTAAGACTCAAATAGAGTCAACCTAGTTAGAACATGATGGCTAGTTCAAGAAGAAAGCATGGGGACTAACATCTTCATAAATAAAGTCAACATGAGGTAGCTTACTGGCTGGGCAGTGAAGACTATCATACTAACAAGGTGCTCTTTGGTTTGCAATTGTCAAGTTAGAAAAAAGCGTGGGGACTCACATCCTCCAACAAATGACCACTGAGGTGACATACTAACAAGGTAGCATGTAGACCCGACCTAGAGCAGCTAATGAGTGAGTGCCATAGGGGGCTTGCTCTCACATTAAAATAACTTGAGATAAAAGTTTTGTGTTTGTTGTGTGCATGAGTTAAAAAGAATAGGACACCTCTCATGGACTCTTACACCTACCTTAAAACACATTGGGGAATTATGAAATGATGCTACAGATAGCAATAAGAATTCCCACTAAGAAACGATGCCACTTGGGATCTCATACACCTAACTTAGTTATGCTAATCAAAATAGGATGCCACTTGGGGGTTCTCTTACACCTATTCTAATAGTGTCAGGAGATTCTATTTGTGTTTTCAAAGAGGGATAGAATGCCATTGGAGGACTCTTACACCTACCCTAAGCATGTCATAGCGGATTCGCAAGATAAGCAAACAACACTTCGAAAGAAGAGAAGATTTGATGAATGGAATCAGATTTTACTCTTTTTTATTAATGATTATTTTCAAACAAGTTTTTTTTCATGGGTAATATTTCTTTAGATAGATCCCATTAATTAGAAGCATTGGGTGTTCCCCTTTACAATCAATAAGTTGATAAGATCCTCCTTGGTAGGCCTTATCTATGACCTAGGGACCTTCTCAAGTGGGTTCAAACTTACCTCCCATCTTTCAACGGGCAACAATTGGTCTCCTTAGGACTAACACAAGTTCTCCTACTCAGAAAGACCTAGGGTGGACCAGCTTGTTGTGAGCTTGAATCATTTTGGCCTTGTACAACTCGAGATTTTGGCACGTCCATAGGCGACTCTCCTCCAAACCTTCGATCTCTTCTAACTACAACTTGGCATTCTGCTCTATAGTGATCTTGTAACCTAATGCTATCCTTAGTGATGGAAGTTGAACTTCTAAAGGAAGAATGGCTTAGGACCCATACACTAAGGAAAATGGGCTATACTAAGTTGGAGTTTGGTATGTGGTGTGGTAGGCCCACCAAGGCTTCAACCAACTGCTCATTCCATTATCATTTATTATCATCAAGAGTCTTCTTCAGTATTTGGATGAGAGTTTTATTGAATGCTTCTGCTAAATCATTAGCTCTGGGGTAGTAGATGGTGGAGTATCTCTAATCTATATCGAGTCTTCTGGCAAAGTTATTGATCTTCGTGCTTTTGAATGCAATATCATTATCGAATATAATTCATCGAGGCACCCCAAACCTATATACGATAAGGTTCCTGAAAATTTGAAGCACATGGTGAGCTATGACCTCTTTGAGTGGGATGGCTTCCGCACACTTGGAAAAGTAGTCGGTAGCAGCTAAGATGAACTGATTCCCCTTGGAAGAAGGAGGATCATTCGAACCTACAAAGTTGGTACCCTAACACTCAAATGACCAAAGTAGGGTGTAGAATGTTGGGTAGCTGGTGTAGGACCACACCGTGCACCTGGCACTGATGGTATCTCCTAGCTACATCCATGCAATTTGTGATCATAGAAGGGATAAGACTTATCTATTTTGGACCCTTATTGAAATGGGATAAGACTTATCTATTTTGGACCCTTATTGAAATGGACTCATCTTTCAGACATGACAATTCTTTGGCAAGTTTCTCCAAGGCATTTACAACTATGTTCTCTACTCGAAGAACCTTGTAGATGGTGACTTTGGGAATCACGACCAACTACTTTATGGTATACTCATAGTAATCACGAAGCTTGGGTTTGAGAACCTGGTAAGACCCAGTAATCTGGTTGATGACCGACTGAGAATCCCTAAAGATGTTGATGCTCTTGATACTGATAATGATGGCTAACTCCACACTGACAATCAAAGCCTCATACTTAGCTTCATTGTTGGAGCAGGGGTTGGAAAGATAGTACTAGAATCTCATCACATCATATTTTGGAGTTAGAAGAACTATTATTACCCCTGCCTTTTTTGGGAGAATAGATCGTGGTGCTTCACCTCATGAGAAAGCATATAGTGTCATAGCTTCTGAGATGCAATGATCAAAGCTAGGCAATGTTTCTCAATAGGTGGATAGTTTGCTTCAGCAGGAATCAAACAATGGCTAGGGTAGTATAGAGCGCTCTCTTTCCCTTCATTGTTGGCTTGGGCCAATAGAGCACTAAGAGAGTCATCCAATGCAGTAGTGTAAAGGATCAGTGGCCTACCCATGATAGGGGCTGTTAGAACTGGCGGCTTCACCAAGTACTCTTTGATGTCTTCGAATGCACGCTGACACTTAGCATCCCACTTGAGCTTGGCATCCTTTTTGATAAGTGTTGAGAAGGGTTTGCATCTCTTTGATAAGTTTGAGTCAAAGAATCTTAGATATGACAGCCATCCTTGAAAGGATCTGAGTTGAGTTAAACTTTTAGGAGGTGGTATTTCTAAGATAGCTTTAATCTTTTCAGGATCTATTTCTATTCCCTTGTGTTGAACAACAAACCCAAGAAATTTCCCTGAAGTGACTCCAAATGCACACTTCAAGTGATTCATTTTGAGGTTATATTATCTTAAACGATCAAAAACTACTCTCATGTCAAAGAGGTGGTCTTCCTTTTCTAAACTTTAAACTACTAGATCATCAACATAGCACTCAAACTGATGATGGATGAGTTCATTGAAGATCTGAGTCATGGTCTGTTGGTATATAGCACCAGCATTTTTAAGGCCGAAAGGCATGACCCTATAAGATATTTTGATCGAGGTTTGGCAGTGTTTCTTTAATCTTTAGAAGACATCTTGATTTGGTTATAGCGGATGATCCATCCATGAAGAGAAGCTGCATGAGATGGCATGTCCACCATTAACTCTGGTATAAGAAGAGAAAACTCATCCTTAGGGCATGCCTTATTTAAGTCTCTAAAATTGACGCAAATGCATATTTGGCCATTTTTCTTATTAACTAGGATAATACTAGCTAACCAGGTAGGATATTTTTCTTCCCTGATGAAACCAGCATCGATCAATTTTTTATGACTATTGTTCAATTTCTAATGCGTCTAGGTGCTTGCTTAAGGGGTAACGTAGATCTATTGCTAGCTTGTGGATTACTATGTGGAGATAATGGACATTTCTTCATAACTCTGAAGATCTTTAAACTTCAATAGCCCTAAGTCATTAGTTTCTTCTTCATTAAACAACGAACTGATCTATGTCAGGCGAGAATTTTCTTCTATCTTGAGGTTGATTTCTTTAAGCTTGTCGATTGTTGAATGAATCTCCTCTTCAAATTCTGGCAGTGCCTCTTTGACTTGGAGATCATTAGGATCATCTAAAGTTTCTAAAAACACATTCTCATAAGAGTTGGGGATGTGTGTGAGAAGAACTATCATTCCAAATGGTTGGTAACAACTGATAATCTTCATCATCGACCCAGACCCTTTGTAAATCTAGTCACTGCTTGATTGTGCTTCCTTGCCTGTATTGTTCCATAGCTTTTCAAAATATTCTGGCCTGTGCTTGGACCATGTGTGAGGAACTAAACCTTTCTTTATAATATTTTGAACACAAGGTGAGTAAAAGTCAAAAGGTAATTCCATTTATTCTTTAAAAGTATCTTCCTAAAGTCCTACATCCAGCTCTGGACTTGAGGATGATGAACCCAAAAAGAGCCTCTTCTACAATGTCCTTTGGAAGAGGAATACTACTTCTAAACCTTCAACTTTTTTGAGATGTAAGTGAGGTAAGAGCTAAGGTTCCCAACTCTTTGATAGTTTCACATAAACTAGATTCAAATACTTTTCTTTGCTTGGAGAGGTCTTCATCTTGTGGATCAAAAGTCACCTCCAATGGAACCAAGAGGGTTGGTGGTATATTAATCACATTAGACTCATCCTTGAGTTATTCTAAGTATGTGAATAGTAGGGTACTATGAATTAGAACATGACCTCTATAGGCTGAAGGCTAACTAGGGGGTCTCCCATCTCTGAAACTGCCTTTGTTTCTACCTCTGCCTCTGCCTGGAGGAAGTTGAGCCATTCTACCCACATGTCCATATGATGGAATGAACTGTGGGTGAAATGTGATATATGGATCCACTTCTTCTTCAATTCCCCTTTCTTTCTCACTTGGACGTTCCTTTTTTTTCATTTTCTTTTCTCTTTTCTTTTGCTTTTGCATTTGCATTTGAAAATTTTCCAAGTTCACTAGAAAGGGTGTTTTAAGGATGATAGTAGGTCGCATCCTCATAGATCTCAACCTCTCTAATTGAGAATGGCTTTTTATCCCTGTTGACACGGTACTCAATTCCATCTTTCCAGAACTTGATGCACTAATGAAGGGAGGATGGAATGATCTTATTCTGATGTATCCAAGGCCTACCAAGCAAAACAATGAATGAAGTATTTGAATCAATGATGTAGAACTTGGCTTCAGTCTTCCAGTCACCTATCTCCAATGGTAACACTATAGAACCTAAAGCCTGCTCACCTTGATCATTGAATCCTCTTAACATCATTTTATCTCCTTAGAGTTTAGAGATGTCGATCTTCAAATAGGCAAGGGTCTTTAGAAAAATAATATTTACTAATGCACCTAAATCCATGAGAGTGCGAACTATCCATGTCATGTGATGTAGAGGGGCGGTTGTGCTCCAAGTCCCTAGAAGGTCTTCATCTATGAAGGTGATCTCTTGATTCTTTTGCATAATGCTTCCTCACTATAGTGTCGGTGAGCTAAGCATATTTTAGGATCAAGGAGGTCCTTGATTAGTGACTCACTCGTCTTGTTGGATAAGATAAGGGCATCTTATATGACAACTTTCTTAGATGAGAAGGATGTTGTAGTCAACCTTCGGCTGATCTTCCACAAGCATATCCAAGGGTGGAGCATCTATGGAAGGGCTTCTCATCTTAATACCAATACTTGTTTCCTCTCTAGAGGTGCTACCCTAGGAGGTAGAACCTTATGGAGGTTGACTTGTAATCTCGGAGGCAAGGTGGTGGCAAGTTCTACCACGGGCTCACCTACAACTTCTCCTATGGGACTCTTAGAATCGGATGATTTCAAGTCTATCTCAAGAGGTGAACTCATAGTATTCAGAGTTGGAAAGTCCAATTCAAAATTAGAAAGAGGAAGATCAAAATTATTATAGTTAATTATACTTAAAGAGTTATCGTTAGAAATAGAAGAAGATAACTCATCAAAAGAGACACAGATATAATTCAAATCAGCTATATTCTTTAATTTCTTGGAAGTTTTTTGAGGTACAAAGTAGAAGTCAAGTAGATTAAGTTTAGTTAGGAATTTGATGCCCTTATCTGATGATACAAGAGTTCTACTAAGAAAAGAAGCTAGCTAAATGGTAGAATTTGGGAGGAAGGCTGGGAAGGTTGAGAGGCTGGACATGGGTGGCTATCTTGGCTATCCAGGGATGACACATGCTCTTCTTTGAACTCCCACTTTTCTAGAGTTGGCACTGGCAACTTGAAAACCTTCCTTAGTATTGGAGGTTTGAGCTGACACAGGAACTTACCAGGAATGCTTCTTGATCTTCTGAATTATTTTCTTAGAGGTTTTAGATAAAGAAATGTCCCAACCATATTTAATTTCGGTAGGATCACTTGTATCCCCAAGGATTATCCTCATGGAACTGGAAGGTGGTTCCATAAGGTATTCCTTTGAGATAACTACTGCATGGGTCTTGAAACTGTGTTCAAGCCGGTCTTTAAATGTAAAGCAATCCTCCAAAATACAGCCTAGCATATGGTGGTAAGGGCAAAAGTTTGCATCATGACTTTTGCTTACTTCCTCGATCTCCAGGCTGGGTAGCATCGGGTTTCTTTAAGAGATTCTTAAAGATTTCTTGATTACCTCCCTCTTAAAAGAATAAGGTTTTAACTTATCTAAATAGTAGGTGGACCATAGCTACACGGTGAGATATGCATGCTCGCTTGTGGTATGGCTAGCTGGATGTGCGGCCGGAGGAGGGATGGAGGTTGGCATTGCCTCGGTGGTAGGAGGTGGAGGCTCGAGGTCATGGTCTCTCAGCTGATCCCTTAGCTTCCCCTTGTCAACCGCTGCTACTGCTCCAGGTTTCTTTTCATAGACCTTTTAGGATTTCTACTTGGGCAACTGATCTGGAAAAGGCAACTGTTTGACCTCTTCTTGTAGACTAGCCACCTTGTTGATGAGCTTCTCAAATGCCTTTATGGTGAAGCCCTTAAGCATGAAGGGGACCAGGCCATAGGTATTCTTCAAGAGAATCTCAATGGCATGTTGTTGATTAGTTCACACTTCATACTCAGTTATGCCATCGAGAATATAATCAATAAGTGACATCAGTCTTGTTGAGCTACAGATCACTATAACCCTTTCTGAGCTCAACAAATCTCTTGATGAAGAGTTGCTCTAACTCGACAAATATCTTCACTAAATGGGTTACATACCAATCAAAACAATACCTATACTCATAATGAGTCTAAAGAAAAGCATCGCGCCACTGCATTGCAACAAGCCTACGAAAATGTTATATCTTTGGATTCCCACCATTGAAGCTTTTGAAGGAAGGAGGCACTTGGGATAATGGATAGCATCAAATTCTCTAGGTAGGGTCTACCTTTGAGACAATGATCCTCCCCTTGAGCCAAAGCTTCCTTCACCTCTTGCTCCATGGATTTTAGATCTTTTCATGTATGGAGGTATCTCCACTACCTTCCTATAGGCTAGTACCTTGCTCAGGTAGACTCTTTGGGTCTAAGACATGCACTAGCTGTGACATCAACTGTCTAGATGATGGCTTGCTTGCTTTGAGCAAGCAAGTCTGCCTTATGCCATCCTATCAATCTACTTCTTCCTAAATTAGAGGTGATGGGTTGATTCTATGGTATCTCCTTGATCAACCTCATCACCTTCCATATGCTCTAGAAGAGAAATCTATCTCAACCATGTGTGAATCCCCATCAAGTCATCTTCATTGTGATCGCTCTTCATCAAGAGTACCCTAGATCTTCTTCTCCATAAAATAATGTGCAACTATCTCATCTAAGGATCGATCACTAAAGGTTAGCGTTTGGTGGAGGTGGCTTATCATGCATTGAGGGCAGATGGCAATCTCATCTTACTAAAGAATGACACCTACATACTAGAGGTAACAATCCTAGGATGACCTCTACCACTATTATAACTATATCATCAATATGTGATAACTCATAACCATCTCTGCATTCATTATTTGGCAGTGAAGAAACCATGCTTTGAGGTCGCCACTCCTTCCACTAGGGGTAAAGGTCGGGAGAGCTACCACAATGGGTGGTGGATTAGGATCCTTGGCTTTATCACTCACTGGGGTACATTTTTCCCAGATGATGCTTCATGGGGGAATGGGTGATCAAACACTGCAGGCGGTGGCAAATGTGGTGGTGGAGACTCCACCGACTCTTCTGAATAGAACCCCTCGTGGTGGGGTCCCATGAGGAGAATACTATATGTTGTGGGTGTCGAGTGGAAAGTTAGCGTAGAACCTCTTAAACCCTCTTGTGGTGTGTGCATAGCCCTCTCTCTTCTCCTTTGGGGATAATGATCATCAAGGTAAACTCAGCATGTCCTACCTTGGCATGTAAGCGAGGCGCTGACCCCTTACTAGAAATTGTGGTTGTAGTGCACCAGTGGAGGCAATGAAGGATCCTGGGCATCCTCTCTCTGATCAGAGAGAGGATGAAATATTGGTAAGTGATCATGGGAGACTCATCCATTCGACTGCGCTCTAGCTCTGCTATCGGTATGGAACCGTTTGACCATCTGTTCTTGTTTATGCTAGATGTTAGTGGATGAGAGGATGAACTAGACTCAAATGTGGGAGGCAAGCCCTGAGAGCCTTACCTTTGAAGGGTATAGATGGTAGGGTGCTAGCCTGAGGGCAACATGGACAACTCTAGGAGATGAGCTGAATTTACTCGGCATTGTTGGAACTATAACAGCTAAAGTATGTGCTACTACCACAGCTTTCCTCTTCAATGAGGATACATCTGAATCAGATGGTATGTCTATCTTGATGATCGACTTCTACCCAATCACCTTCTTCCTGCTAATTTTGGTGAGGGGAATGTCCTCACAAGTGATCCTGGCCCCCTCAAATCCTCGCCAAAATGGATCAAGTGGGTATGGTTCAAATGGGGGAAGTCTGCCTGATCTAAAGCAATGTCCATGCCATGAGGAAAAAGAAAAATTTAGAAGCGCCATTGCTTGTTAGTAAACTAAAATTGAAATTGTACTAACTGAAAAGAATCTGCAATAAGAAATGAACTTGTATCAGTTTTTTATCTCCATAGATTTTGAATTTTGAAAATTTGAACCCACATCCAACAACTTGGAAGTGTTAAGTGGGGTTCAAATAGATTTGAAGAGATTGATTGAAAGAGGAATTTGAATATGAATCCAAACTTCAACAAATTTAGGTATATTGAAATATGGATTCAAAATTTTTGATAGGATGCTTCCATAGGTTCATTGATGTTTCGAATTTAAATTTTTGATTTTGAGGACCCTTCCTTTTAAAAAATTTGGGTATGTTAAAGTAAGGGTCAAAAATAAATTTTTTTTGTCTTATTGTTTTGGAAAATTTTAACTTACATAGCAAATTTAGGTAAGCTAAGTAAAGTGTAAGTGATTGTTTCTTTTTGTGAATTTGTTTTTACTTTGAAAATTTTGGACTTCTTATTTAGAAAATTTAGGTATGCTAAATAAAGAACCCAAGTGTATTTTGTTTAATTTTTGAAGATAGGTTTAATTTTTGAAGATAGGATCTTAGAAAATTTAAGTATGCTAAGGGGATCCTAAGTGTTTCATTTGTTTAGAATGTTTTGATTTTTGAAAAGTGTAGGATCCTTATAAATTTGGTATGCCAAGGGAATCCTAAGTGTTTTTATTTTATTTTTGAAGTGATTGAAAGTGAAGACTCAATTTTAGCAAATTTGGTATGCTAGAGACGAAGTCCCACTTGGTTTTGTGAAATGAAAATTTTAGCAAATTTTTATATGCTAATTGAAATTCCAAATGGTGTGTTTAAAAAATTTTGATTTATTTTTTGGTTTCAAAAAATGAAAACTTCTCCTTAGCAAATTTGATATGCTAAGAAAATAATTTTTGAAGGTGTTTGAGAAATTTTGTTTTGACTTTGGAAACTTCACTTAGCAAATTTGAGTATGGTAAGTGAAGTCCCAAAATATGTTTTGAAAATTTTTGAATTTTGGATTTGGAAACTTTACTTAACAAATTTAGGTATGTTAAATGAAGTTCCAAATATGTTTGAAAATTTTTGAATTTTGGGATTTGGAGACTTTACTTAACAAATTTGGGTATGTTAAGTAAAGTTCCAAATATGTTTGGAAAATTTTAAAATGTGATTGTTGAATTTGATTTTTAGATTTGGAAACTTCACTTAGCAAATTTGAGTATGCTAAGTGAGGTTTCAAATGTATGTTTGAAAAATTTTGTTAGATTTTGAATTTGGAAACTTCACTTAACAAATTTGGGTATGTTAAATGAAGTTCCAAAATGTGGTTTGAAAATTTTGAATTTTGATTTGGAGAGTTCACTTAACAAATTTGGGTATGTTAATGAGGTTCCAAAATGTGTTTAGAAAATATGATTGTTGATTTTGATTTTAGATTTGGAACTTCACTTAAAAATTTGATTATGCTAAGTGAAGTTCAAAATATATTTTGAAAAAAAAAATGATTGTTTTGATTTTGATGTTTTGATTTGGAAATTTCACTTGCAAATTTGGTATGATATGAGGTTCCAAATATGCTGAATTGTTAGATTTTGAATTTGGAAACTTCACATAACAAATTTGGGTATGTTAAATGAAGTTCCTAAATATGTTTGAAAATTTTTGAATTTTGGGATTTGGAGACTTTACTTAACAAATTTGGGTATGTTAAGTGAGGTTCCAAATGTGTTTAGAAAATTTTGGAATATGATTATTGGAATTTTATTTTTTATTTTTTATTTTTTTTTTTTTTTGAAAGAGGGGACCTCCATTCAACAAATTTAGGTATGTGGAATGGAGATCAATCTTAATTTTGAAATATAAAATTTTTGTGTGTAATTGTTTCTTTTTTGAAAGAGAGGAATTCCAACTTGAAACATAAGTGAGATATGCTCAAGTAATTTCTAAATGATGTTCATTATTATTTAGGAATGAAATCCTCATTCAATAAATTTAAGTATATTAAATGAAGGTGTTCATGTGTGATTTTTGGAAATTTTAATTTTGTTTGCAGATGAACTTTCTATTCAATAAGTGAGTGTATTGAATAGAAAAATTCATGTGTGCCTTTGAAAATTTTATTATTATGATTGTGATTTTATAAAAGATGATTGTTCATTTTAGTTTGAAAATGAAATCTCCTATTGAAAGGAGATGTTCATTTGTGCTTTTGGAAAATTTTATTGGTTTTATTCTTGAAAATCCCTACATGTAACAATTATGGGTCCATGACCTAAGGGGATATCCGAGCTCATCTCAGCCGTCCATCCACACATTTTTAATGGACGGCTGAGATTATTTAGCACAACTCTATAAGGACTCAAGGAAGAATTAAGATAATTAGATTACAAAACATGCTAAATAAACTCAACCGTCCATCTAAAATGTGTGGATGGACAGCTGACATGAGCCAAGTCCATCAAAATGAATTTCTACATATATAATTTTGCCTCTCCTTTCACCATAGAAAAATCACACTTCCACATATAGAGCCTTCAAATCTGTAAAGGAGGCAAAATTATATATGTAGAAATTCATCTGTAAGACATCACGAATCAGATGTACTTATTGTGTAATTGGATACATCATGAAAGGAAATGTACTATCTCGAAAGACAGAAGTCACTACGCTTTAATAGAACCAATCACCTCAATAAGGACACATAAGGATGATGGGTCTACATATATACTAGAGATTCTTCCCCTATTTTACATAGAAATGTAAAGTAGGATTTATTTTAAATCATGTTGTTAAGTTCCCTACAGGGGCAAGCCCCATATTTAATTACATCTAAAGGGATGAGATCCCTTAAAAAAACTCTAGATTAAGATAAATGATCATTGTCTCTGAAGATTTCAATAGGAAGTACTATCAATCGATTGATTTATTTTTGCAAGATCAAATGGGATTGATCAAAAGAGAGTTATTTTCAAAGACAAAATGGGAAATAAGTAGAAGTGCTCACAATGCTAAGAAACCTAGCGAGCATCTCAAACTATCCTATAATTGGGCTTTACATTTTTAGAAATTGATTTAGTTTGTTTGAGTTACATTTCTCATTAGAATTTTAGGACTTAAGATTCCTTAACACAAGATTAAGGAAATGCCTAAGAGATGAATTATGCTTATGGACCATAAAGGGTAAAAGCAACCTCAGAACCTAAATCTAGGGAACTTCGATGAGGACTGGAAGCACAACCTAAATCTAAGGCAAAAAATAGGTAATTGGTTTGCCTCCACAAGAGAGGACAAACCATCCTACAGCTTGGACTTACAACCGCCTAGGGTGGCTGCCAACTAACTCCTCCTACGATTTTAAATACATGTAGGTAAGTCATTATGCTTATGTAAGATAGCAAGACTGTTATTATTTAGAAAGAGACTAAGTCCTTAAACTCACTCCTTAAAGAGATTAGATCATGTAAAGGGACATGCTTCAAATGACCTAAATCTAATGCAAAACAAATTTCATTTTATTTCATTTTTGGACAATTATTTTGACTCAAGCTAATAGGATTTTTATGAATAATGCATGAGAATTCTGATTATTGGCCAAAATCAGCGAGAAGGGAGGAGGTGAGTTTCCACCACAACTCTCACAGGTCAAGCCGGGTTCTCTGGAAAAGGTGGAAGCCCTCCAATCAAGAGTAAAATAAGATATATTTGTGCATGATATTATAAAGAAATGCTCATCCAGCTAAGGGGTTGCTAATTCTTTTATCTTCATTTTAATCCTAAGCTTTAAGTGAGGTTATGAGTTGTTTAATTTTATTTTGAGTTGTTAAGTTAGGTAAAAGATTTATTTTTTCCTAAAGAGCCTAATCCACATCCAGGCTATACATAAATCAATGAAGAAACTAGGAAAATCATGCCACTTAATACAAAAGCTAAACAAATCATCAATCAATTTATAAAACTAATCGTAAAAATAATAAATGACCATTATAGTTGGGCACCACCGCACAAAATTGAAAATATCAAATATGGGTAGCCAAGCTATACCCTTATATAACCTAGACTATAAATGAATTAAATTACAATTAAGCAAAGGAATTCATTGTTATGGGGGTCTTCAAGCTTCATTTCTTCTTTCTTTCTTCTTCTTTTCTTCTTGTCTTCTTTGGTTCCTCATTTAGGTGGTTAGAAGGTAGATGCTCCAAGGCTTCACATGGTGTATAAGATAGGATCTTATGACCAATGTTCATTCTAATACCTATAACAAATCATTCCAAAATCCTAATTATACAAATTTTTACATGAAAAGGAAAAAGTAGAAATCTAACTAACACCTACAAAACAAAGGTTAGTTAAATCACACCACACAAATCCCCAGAATGTATATTGGACTTGTCACCCCACATATGGGTGACTAAGTCCACCTGACCTATGGATTATGCAAAGGGGTATAAGCACCTTCAAGTAAAAGCATTTGTATTTTTTTTATGATAGCGCCCCTTAAGCACAATCCCTTGCAGAAAAGAACAATTAGACTAAGCAAGTCCTATCATTCATTCCATGTGTACACACCCTAACATCTAATATAAAACATAGATCACAAAATAAAATAAACATCAAACCATGCACCAACCTAACCTAAGGCTAGAAGTGGTGACTAAAGCTAATGTCTGTGCTTTGAAGGCTTGTGTCGTATGCTTAGCTATGGCTTTAGGTTCAAATTTTCTAAGTGTGAAGAACATGTTCAAGTTATTGGAGGGTTTTGTTTGAGTTGTTTATGTGTTTTGGGTTGGTTTTATTTCATGTTTTTATTTGGTTTAAATGGAACCTATATTTAATTACAAAGTTATGAAGAGAGGGAAAGAGAAGAGAATTCTCTTTCCTTCTCTAACCTTGAGTAATTTTCAAAAGTAGGTTCATGTTTTAGTTTCATTTAGGTGAATGTTTTGATTACATATTTTAATTAATCTTAAGTTTAGATAAACTCTAAAAAAACCTATTCAAAAAGAAGGCATTTTAAGATTAAGTAAAATGAATCAAAATTCACATTACACAAACTACTTCATTTCTTTCCCAACATATATAACATGCATATAGATGGACCCTAACCATATCTATACATGCAAATGAGAAAGGAAACCTATACTAAGCATACCTTTATAATATTTCACATGCAAGCTTATAACTAAAGTATAAGTAGCATACTTTTAGATTTAATGTTTTACTTATAAGTTTTGAAAATAATTTGGATTTAGTAGTGATAATAGACACTCATATCTTACTTTTGCCAACACATGCACATTTGACATAAAGTAAACAATTTCATTTTAAACTTTGAAACATGAAATTATAAATGCATTAAATCACATGGCATACAACTTAACATGTTGGGAAAGATCCAAAGTAATGAAAGCATGTAAACAAACTCACTTTACTTAAATCCTAAAGACATTCTTATAGAATAAGAAAATTTACAATAAATCAAAGTGAATTTCAAAGTAATTTTTTTTTTGGTTTGAAGTTTGATTTAATTTTGAAAAGGTGTAAGATGAGTTTACTGTTCCAAACCCATTCCCACATGTGTTTTAGATTTCTTTTAATTTATAGATAATTAAAATCCATTTTTAAGCATTGATTAGGTTAAGGTATGAATTAAGTAGCTTAATTAACCCTTTCCTACACCACCTTAGAAGAATTAACTAAATAATTATGAGCCAATGAGATGACCTAAAACCCACAAGAAATTTAAATTTGCAATGCACCTAATAATGAAAATGCCTAAAGTAATTTGGCTCATAATTTAAAAGTTAATTAAGCTTAGTCGTTTAGCATAAGTACTTTCAAAAATCCCTTTCATACTTATGAAAGGGGTTTTAATTTTCTTAATCGAACTTAGGCTATTAAACACCTAAGCATCTACCCAATGTATATTAATTAAGTTCTAGACTTTTTAGAATTTTTGAAAATTGATTAACGGGATAATTAATGAATTAACCCTTAATTAGAGGGAGATTAAGGAGACAAAAGGGGGTTTAGGGAATCGCTTAGGGGAAATGCCCCTAAATTCTTTCATAAACCTCCTACTTACTGGATCTGACCTTAATCAACCCAAATCATAGAGTAAATCCACTAATCATACCCTAATTACACTTAATTAAATGGAAGGGGCAATTAGGGAATGAGATAGCAATTTCTCCAATTAAGCCCTCAATAAATCTCAAGAAAATTAGGGGAGGTAAGGTCATCCCCTAAAATGCACCCCAAAAATTTGAGATTAATTGATAACCTAATTAAAGGATAATTAGCTAATTAATATTCCCAAAGAAATCTAAATTCAAAGAAAAGAGTAATTCAAAATTCATTGAAATCATTTTTAAAATAATCTAGATGAAGTTATCTTTCCATTGCATTTTCACATATATATTTCTAATCCTTTTAGAGGGAATTATGAATTTTAGAAGTTCTTTAGATTAATTAGGAATTAATTAGGCATTTAACTAATCCCTGCTTAATTCTCAACTCATGGCACAACGTGTTGCAGCGGTGGTCAGCACGCTTTACACGCATCACGCCGTGAGGGAAAAACTTAAGTTGTCACCTCATAAAGGCGACGACGGTGCACACGCTTATATCCCCTATTGTCTGATTAAAGATTGGATGGCTAAGAATTCCTCGAGGTTTTAAAAGGGTAATTAGAGATCTAAATGTGCTGAATAATCTTAACCATCCATCTAAAATGCATGTATGGACGGCTGAGATGAGCCAAGTTGTTCTCTGAGGATTAATGGGGACCGTCCATGATCTAAGGGAGATTCGAGCTCGATTGAGCTCAGATTGGATTGAAATTGTACCCACACCATCTAAGCACATTTATGAACCTATCCAATGGTGGATTTCACATTCCATGAACATTTCTTTCACAAATGACCAACACCTCTTAAGCTAAGTGGCCAAAAAATTTCCATACCTCGCTAGAGGTGATCACCGACGCTCGAGATCGATGAGGTTGCTTGGTCTGGTGGAGATGAAGCCCTATTGAAATTCTTATGCCTTGGGATTGAGTGGATCAATGGATGGACCAACACCACTTCACTTGGGCTTCGGCTTTGATCCAATTGAGCTCTTCCTTGCCTTTAGAACTTCAGAGAAAGCTTAGGCCAATTCGACTTGACCCTCTCATGGAGTGTGTAAGAGTAATTGGAAGGAGATCAAGTGTGGAGAAAGTTAGCTATTCAATCTACCTCCCTTATTTTTGCACTGTGCGAAACTAAGAAAGAAGAATTCTAATCCTCTCTAAGAAGCTTGGGAATGCTCTGAGATGGTTGCTCTAGGTTCCTAGTCTTTAATGGATGAGAGTGAATTCAAATTTCATTGAATTAGGGGGAGTATATCTCCCCCTATGGCAATTGCACAGCCAAACCATGAGTTATCATTTTGATCCAATTATCCATATTGGGAGGTTGTTTAGGTTGTTAGATCTTTGCACATGGTAAGTTTTAGGCCTTGAGTGGATTCCCAACCTCTCATGTGCATCAATTGAGCTTATGAGGAAATTTGAAAACTCAATTTTGCTCTAAGTGGTCGAGTTTGATCTAAGGGCCAAATGGGCTGACCAACACCCATTGGGTTTGGTGCATCACTCATTACTAAGTCCCTTTGAGCTTTAGGAAAGTCTCAAGTGATTGTGAAGAGGATATGACCAAAATTCCCATGGGCTAGGCCAAAATTTGTTCTATGGACTAGGGGTAGGATGGTCATTTTATTATTTTTCTAATTTGTACATGTTAGGTTATAGAATAGTTTGGCCAAGTTTCATTGGATTTGGAATCCATTTGATAGGGTTTGGCTCATGTTGACCCATTTAAGTCAAAATGGGTCAACTTGGGTCAAGACCATACGCCAAATTGGGTCAAACCAAGGTTGGGCCAAGTTCATATGACCATTTGAAATGTTTTTGTGGCTTTGGTTTGATTCAATTTGGTATATATTTAGTTTTGGCTCATATGACTTCATTTAGGTCAAATGGGTCAAGTTGACCTATTTGACCCATTTGACCTATTTGACGTAGTTCAAGGGTAGGTTTAGGTTAGGTTAGTCATATGGAGTGGATTGGTATCTTTGTTTCCAATCAATTTGGGGTAAGTTCAATTTTGGCTCAACATGACCCCATTAGGTCATGTTAGGTTTAAGGTCAATTGGGCAAGGTTAGGTCTAGTTGGCCAAATGAGGCTTTGGTCAAGTTCCACAAGTGATTTGGGATGAACTTGACCCATTGGTTTCAATCAATTTGGCTTAGATCAAGTTTTGACACATTTTGGCCCTTTATGTCAAAATGGGTCAACTTGGGCCAATTGGGCTAGGTTAGGCTCAAATGTTGGCTTGGTCAAGTTCAAACATAATTCATGAGTGAACTTAGATCAATGGTTTTAATCAATTTGGCCTATGGTGGATTTTGGCTATGTTAGGTTTCATTTTAGGTTAAGTGTTGACTTGGTCAACCCTTAGGTTTGACTTAGTTTGACCCAATTTGATTGGTTGATCACCCCATGATGATTGTTGATCATGATGAGAGGGATATATGAGTTTGGTTCAATCCAATGTTGTTAGGATCAAGAGTTGGCTCATAAGGGTACTTTAGGTCACTTTGGGTCAAGTGAACCTAAGTGGGTTAAATGGCTTAGTCAAAGCTTGATTTGAAGTTGATTGAACTTGTATATAGACTTATGATTGAAATATAAATCCATTTATAAGTGGTTTGAAGTCAAATGGGTTTGATCCATTTAAAAATTTCATATTCAAAGGAAGAATATGAAAGGGTCTTGGGTTCGATTTTTGATTTGGGTTTTGATTAAATGATTGAAGTTTGGATTTATATATGAGCTCATGATTGTAGGATTGATTGAACCATGAGAGAAAATTAATACTTTGGCTTGATTTGAAAGTGTTTTGGCTAAGTTCAAGATTTTGGCTTGAAAGGCTTAGATTTGATTTTGAGTGGATTTGGGTTTGATTTTTGGAATTGATTTTGATTGTTTGAATTTATATTTCATTTATATATGTGAATATAAATGAGAATATAAATTGATCATGAGAAAATTTCAAGAATTTGAAGTGGTTCAATCATGATTTGGGTAAAATCCATTAAAGGGAATTTAAAGGATTTAAGAGAATTTTTTAAATAGTAAGTTAATTTTTGAATTGGATTGGATTGATTTATATTTATATTTCATTTGTATATGAGAATATACATGAGGATACAAATAAGTTTTGATAAAATCCCATGATTTTGAATAGGTTTGATCAAAGTTTAGGTTAAATCCATTAATGGAAAATTAAGAGATTTCAGAGAATTTAAAGAATTTTAAATTTAGAATTTAATTATTGCCTTTGATTTGATTGATTTATATTTATATTTCACTTATATACGAGAATATAAATGAGAATATAAATAAGTTTTTTTTAGAAAATTCCAAGGGTTTGAATAGGTTTGATCAAAATTTAGAGTTGATTTTGCAACAATCAGCCTAGGAACAAAGCTCGGGGACTCACATCCGCCTATAATGAAACTTTGGGGATAGTCTGTCTTCGACTCAACAGGTGCCATCCGACCTAGGATGACTACTGAGTGAATACTGCTGGAGGACTTATATCAACTTAAATGTAGTCAAGAGGAAAGGAGCCTCTAGGGGACTTATCCTAGACCTCAGCTATACTCGACCTAGTTAGATCATGATGATTAATTCAAGAAGAAAGCTTGGGGACTCGCATATTCTTAAGCAAAATTAACACGAAGTAGCTTACTAGCTGGGAAGTGAAGTCTATCATACTAACAAGGTGCTCGTTGGTTTGCAATAGTCAAGTTAGAAAGAAAGCGCGGGGACTCACATCTTCTAAATAAATGACCACTGGGGTGACATACTAGCAAGGTAGTATGTAAACCTAACCTATAATAGCTAATGAGTGAGTGCCATAAGGGGCTTGCTCCCACATCAAAGTAGCCCGAGACAAAAGATATGTGTTTATTTTAGTGCTCATGTTAAAGGGAATAGAATGCCTCTCGGGTTCTCTTACACCTACCTTAAACATGCTGAGAATTTTGATGAAATCGTGTCATGGATGGCAAACGGGAAATGTGTTTGATTGTGTTTGTTGTGAAAGAGGGATAGGATGCTGCTGGGGGACTCTTACACATACCCTAAATATGTCATATGGCAAGACAACCAAACAACACTTCAAAAGAAGAGAAGATTTTGATGAAATGGAATTAGATTTTTATTGATTGATAGAATTATTTTCAAACATGAATTTTATGGGTAATATTTTTTCAAATATAGCCCATTAATTGGAATCATCAGGTGTTCCCCTTTACAATCAATAAGCTGATAAGATCCTCCTTGGTAGTCCTTCTCTATGACATAGGAGCCTTCCCAAGTCAGTTCAAACTTGCCTCCCATCTTTCAACAGAAAATAATTTATCTCCTTAGGACTAACATAAGTTCTCCTACACAGAAAGACCTAGGGCTGACTGCTTGTTGTGAGCTTGAATCATTTCGGCCTTGTACATCTTGAGGTTCTGGCACGCCCACAGACAACTCTCCTCCAAACCTTCGAGCTCTTCTAACCATAAATTTGCATTCTACTCTGTAGTGATTTTACTACCCAATGCTATCCTTAATGACAGGAGTTGAACTTCTAAAGGTAGAATAGCTTTAGACCCATACACTAAGAAAATATAGAGTCGATGTTTGGTATGTGGTGAGGTAGGCCCACAAGGCTTCAACCAACTGCTCATTCCACTATCACTTGTTGTCATCAAGAGTCTTCTTTAGTATATGGATAAGAGTTTTGTTGAATATTTTTGCTAACCCATTTGCTCTGGGGTAGTAGATGGTTGAGTATCTCCAATTTATATTGTGTCTTCTGGTGAAGCTGTTAATCTTGGTGCTTTTGAATACAGTATCATTATCAGATATAATTTTTGAGGAACCCCAAACCTATATAAGATACGGTTCCTAAAAAATTAAAACACATCAAATGTCACTTATCTCGAGGGGATTTCCGCCAATTAGAAAAGTAGGGTGCTAAGATGAACCGATGACCCTTAAGAAGGAGGATCGACCCATAATGTCCATTCCAACACTCGAATGTCCATGAGGCTAGTGTACGTGTAGAATCTGGTTGGTGAAGGACCACACGTGTACGACATTGATGGAATCTCAGCTACATCCATGCATAATCATCATCGAAGTCAAGTCTCGATCTTCATCTTCATCTTCGGATCGGATTGAAGCACTCCTCATAGACCAGAATGTACCTTGATTACAATGACATGGGCTTCATGTTCATCTAAACAACGTAACCACATCCAGTCAAAGGACTGGCGATACAGGGTGCCATCAACGAGAGCATAGAAGAGAGCTCTCTATTTCATCTGATGGGCTTGTGACTTTTCTTGAGGTAGTTTGTCGGTGTTCAAATAGTCTATGAATGGTTGCCTTCAATCTAGCTTCATGTCATTATAGGCAATGGAAACCTCCCCTTCAAGAGAAAGTCTCTCAATGAGTTCAACATCAATAAAGGATAGGACTTGTCTTTTGGACCTTTATTGGAATAGACTCATCTTACGGACATGCTAATTCTTTGTAAAGTTTGGCCAAAGCATCTACTTTCTATGCTTGAGAAACCTTGTAGATGGTGACTTCAAGGATTTGGGCCAACAACTTCATGGTATACTCATGGCAATGATGAAGCTTGGGTTTGAGAACCTTGTAGGACTCGACAATCTTATTGATAACAAACTGAGAATCTCCAAAGATGTTGATGCTCTTGACACTGATTTTGATGGATAACTCCACACCAGTAGTCAAAGCCTCATACTCGGCTTCATTATTGGTGCAGAGGTTAGAAAGATAGTATGAGAATCTCATCATATCATGGTCTAGAGTTAGGAGGACTATTCTACCCCTGGCTTTCATGGAAGGGTAGATCGTGCTTCCCCTTTATAAAATAAGATGCACCATCAAAATACATCTCCCATCGATGGTTATAAACCTTCCCTAAGTTCATGATTTGTTCATCGAGAGGTCATCACTAAGGAATCGCCAGGAAGTGTGTCGATAAGAAATCGCAAGTTTTGGCCTTTATTGTATGTAGGGTACAAATGTAATATCAAATTGCAATAGAATCAAGGACCATCATGCCAAACATCCGAATACCATTGGCCGTGTCATGAGATACTATAGTGGATTGGTTCTAGAAATCAAGTATACCTTAAGAGAAAGCATAAATGTCATAGCTTTTGGGAGGCAAAGATCAATATTTCTCAATAGGTGGATAGTTTAGTTCAGCAAGAATTAGATGACAGCTGAGGTAGTAGAGAGCACTCTTCTTCCCTTCATCATTGGCTTGGGCCAATAAAGCGCCAAGGGAGTCATCCAATGCAGCAGTGTAGAGGATGAGTGGCATGCCCGAGATATAGGCTGCTAGAACTAGTGGCTTCATCAAATATTATTTGATATCTTCAAAGAAAGCTGGCACTTATCATCCCACTTGAACTTGGCATCCTTTTTGATAAGTGTTGAGAATGGTTTGCATCTCCCTGATAGGTTGGAAATAAAGTGTCTTAAATATGACAACCATCCTTGAAAAGATCGAGTTGAGTTAAACTTTTGGAGGTGACATTTCTAAGATAGCTTTGATCTTTAATCTATTTATTTGTTAGACAACAAACCCAAGGAATTTCTCTGAAGCTACTCCGAATGCACACTTCAAGGGATTCATTTTGAGGTTATATTATCTTAACATTTGAAAACTACTCTCAAGTCAAAGAGTTGGTCTTCTTTTTTTTTTGCTCTTGACTACTAGATTGGATTGATGCACTCCTCATAGACTAGAATGTACCTTGATTACAATGACATGGGCTTCATGTTCATCTAAACAACGTAACCACATCCACAAAGGATCGGCGTTGGGTGCCATCAACGAGAGCATAGAAGAGAGCTCTCTATTTCATCTGATGGGCTTGTGACTTTTCTTGAGGTAGTTTGTCGGTGTTCAAATAGTCTATGAATGGTTGCCTTCAATCCAGCTTCATGTCATTATAGGCAATGGAAACCTCCCCTTCAAGAGAAAGTCTCTCAATGAGTTCAACATCAATAAAGGATAGGACTTGTCTTTTTTGGACCTTTATTGGAATAGACTCATCTTCTGGACATGCTAATTCTTTGGCAAGTTTGGCCAAAGCATCTGCTACTGCGTTCTCTGCTTGAGAAACCTTGTAGATGGTGACTTCAAGGATTTGGGCCAACAACTTCATGGTATACTCATGGCAATGATGAAGCTTGGGTTTGAGAACCTTGTAGGACTCGACAATCTGATTGATAACAAACTGAGAATCCCCAAAGATGTTGATGCTCTTGACACTGATTTTGATGGATAACTCCACACCAGTAGTCAAAGCCTCATACTCGGCTTCATTATTGGTGCAGAGGTTAGAAAGATAGTATGAGAATCTCATCATATCATGGTCTAGAGTTAGGAGGACTATTCCTACCCCTGCCTTTCATGGAAGGGTAGATCGTGGTGCTTCCCCTTTATAAAAATAAGATGCACCATCAAAATACATCTCCCATCGATGGTTATAAACCTTCCCTAAGTTCATGATTTGTTCATCAGGGAGGTCATCACTAAGCGGGGAATCAGCAGGAAGTGTGTGCTGATAAGAAATCCGCTAGTGCTTTGGCCTTTTATTGTATGTAGGGTACAAATGTAATATCAAATTGCAATAGAATCAAGGACCATCATGCCAAACATCCGAATACCATTGGCCGTGTCATGAGATACTATAGTGGATTGGTTCTAGAAATCAAGTATACCTTAAGAGAAAGCATAAATGTCATAGCTTTTGGGAGGCAAAGATCAAAGCTAGGCAATATTTCTCAATAAGTGGATAGTTTAGTTCAGCAAGAATTAGATGACAGCTGAGGTAGTAGAGAGCACTCTTCTTCCCTTCATCATTGGCTTGGGCCAATAAAGCGCCAAGGGAGTCATCCAATGCAGCAGTGTAGAGGATGAGTGGCATGCCCGAGATACAGGCTGCTAGAACTAGTGGCTTCATCAAATATTGTTTGATATCTTCAAAGAAAGCTGGCACTTATCATCCCACTTGAACTTGGCATCCTTTTTGATAAGTGTTGAGAATGGTTTGCATCTCCCTGATAGGTTGGAAATAAAGTGTCTTAAATATGACAACCATCCTTGAAAAGATCTGAGTTGAGTTAAACTTTTAGGAGGTGACATTTCTAAGATAGCTTTGATCTTTTCAGAATCTATTTCTATTCCCCGGTGTTAGACAACAAACCCAAGGAATTTCTCTGAAGTTACTCCGAATGCACACTTCAAGGGATTCATTTTGAGGTTATATTATCTTAACATTCAAAAACTACTCTCAAGTCAAAGAGTTGGTCTTCTTTTTTTTTTGCTCTTGACTACTAGATCATCAATGTGGCACTCAACCTGATGATGAATGAGTTCATTAAAGATGTGAGTCATGGCACTTTGGTATGTAGTACCAGTATTTTTAAGGCTAAAAGGCATGACCCTATAATAATAGATTTCGATCGAGATTCAAAAAGTAGCATTTCTTTCATCTTCAGTAGGCATCTTGATTTGGTTATAGCCAGATGACCCATTCAAGAAAGAGAAAATTGCATGAGATGAGGCAATGTCCACCATTAGTTCTAGTATAGGAAGAGAAAACTCATCCTTAGGATATGCCTTATTTAAATCCCTGAAATTGACGAATATGCAAATTTGGACATTCTTCTTCTTAATTGGTATTACACTGGCCAACCAAGTAGGGTATTTTTCTTTCCTAATGAAACCAGCATCAATCAGTTTCTTGACTTTAGAAATGACCTGTTGTTCAATTTCTAATTGCATGCATCTAGGAGATTTCTTGATAAGGTTAGCGCTAGAATCTATTGCTAGTTTATGGACTGTTATGTCAGGAGATAATCCGGGCATCTCATCATAACTCCATGCAAAGCAGTCCTTAAACTCAGTCGATAGCTTAACTAAGTCATTGGTTTCTTCTTCATTCAGCAACGAACTGATGTACGTCAGGTGTAAATTTTCTTCTATCTGAGATTGATTTCTTTAAGTTTGTCAATTGTTGAATGGATCTCCTCTTCAAATTCTATCAGTGCATCTTTGATTTGGAGATCATCTAGATCATCTGAGGTTTCTAAACACACATCCTCATGAGAGTTGGTATTGTGTGAAAATAATCTATCAGACTCCAAATGATTAGTAACAACTAAACAGTAATCATCATCATCAACTAGACCAACTATACTGAATCCTAGTCTTGCTTTTGATTACGCTTCCCTGCCTATATTATTCCACAGCTACTCAAAAATACTCTCGCCTATGCTTGGATCATGTATGAGGGACCAAACATTTCTGTATAAGATTATGAACACAAGACAAGTAAAAGTCAAACGGTAATTTCATTAATTCTTTGTATGAATTCTTCTGAAATTCCACATCAACTTCAGGACTTGAGGAGGAGGATCGTAAAAGGAATCTCTTCGGCTTCATATCACTGGAACACTTAGGGGCTTCCTTAACTACTAAAACTTTAACTTTTTGGGGTGAAAGTGAGGTTAGAGCTAAGGTTCCCAACTACTACCTAATAGTTTTACCTACATCTGATTCAAATACTTTGCTTTGTCTTGAGGCTCGGTCTTCGTCCCTATCCGGCTCGAGTGTCACCTCTAATGAAACCCGTTGAGAGGGGTTGTCTGGTATGCTAATCACATTAGACTCATCCTCTGAACTGGATTCCAAGTCTATGTGAATAGTAGGGGTACTCCTATGAATTAGAACATAACCCCTATTGGCTGATGGCCAACCAAGGGGTCTTCCACCTCTAGAACTTCCTCTATTTCTACCTCTGCCTCTGCTTGGTGGAGGTTGAGTCATCCTACCCACATGTCCATATAAACATTGTAGTCCACCTTGGGCTGATCCTCCATAAGCATATCCAAGGGTTGAGCATCCTATGGAGGGACTCCTTGATCCTCTGAACCAATGACTTGTTTCCCTCTATCTTGAGGTGCCGCCATAGTAGGTAAAACCTTGCCACTACAGAGGTTGACTTCGGTGATCTCTTGTGGCAGGGTAATGGAAGGTTCTACCTACACATCAAGCTCACCTATAGCTTCTCCTATGGGACCCTCAAATTAGATGATTCTATGTTTATCTCAAGAGGTGAACCCGTAGCATTCAGAGTAGGAAAATCCAACTCTGAATCAGAAAGAGGAAGGTCAAAATTATTATAGTTGTTGTTTAGACTTGAAGAGTTATTAGGAATAGATTCAAATAACACATCAGAAGTATCACAGATGTAATTCAAGCTAGCTTTATTCTTCAATTTCTTGGATTTGATAGAGGTACAAAGTAGAAATCAAGTAAAGAAAGAGGGGTGAGAGATTTTATGCCCTCATCCGCTGATACAAGATGCCTGCCAGAAGAAGAAGAACTAGTCAAGTAGTCATCGATGTGGTAGCGAACGGTGGACTAGAGGTCAACTCGGTGGTTGCACATTGGCTTTCCATGGTCGTACATGCTACTGCAAGCTCCCCTTTTCTTTGAGTTGGCTCTGGCAACTTGCAAACCTTCCTTGATGTTAGAGCTTTGAGCTAACTCAAGCACCTGCAATGAAAGTTTCTTGATCTTCTAAATAATCTTTTTAATGGTTTTGGATAAGGACATATCCCAACCTTCTTTAGTTTTGGAAGATTGCAAGTATCCCCAAGGATTACCCTAATGGAACTGGATGGTTGTTCCTTAAGGTATTCCTTCGGGATGACTATAGCATCGGTCTTGAAGATATGTTCAAGCCAATCCTTAAATATGGAGCAATCTTCCAAAATATGACCTAGCATACGGTGGTAGGGGAAAAAGTTAAGATCATGGCTTTTTCCCACTTCCTCCGGTCTCCTAGTTTGGGTAGTTAAAAATCAGGCTTTCTTAAGAGAGTCTTAAAGATCTTCCTAATTACCTCCCTCTTAAATGAATAAGGCTTGTTGAGTTTATGTAATAGAGTAGGTGGACTATAGCTACCTGGTAGCAAGTACGTGTACCGATATTGATGTTGATGTGGCTGAGGTGGAGGTGGTGTAGGCCATGGAGGCTACTGTGGTGGCCGGTAGGGCTGCCTTAGTGGTGGTAGAGGAGGTGGAAGTGTCGGCTGTGGAGCACATCTCTCAAACTACTCTCTGGCCGGTTGTTTCCTCTTATCCACTGCTATCACTGCCCGAGGCTTCTTTTCATATACCTTCTGTGACCTTGGCTTTGTTGGTAGATCTGGAAAAGGTAACTATTTGGCTTCTCCTTGCAAGTTAGCTACCTTGTTGAGTAATTTCTCAAAGGTTTTGATGGTGAAACCTTTGAGCATGAAGGCGATCGGGCAATGGATATTCTTAAGTAGAATCTCAATGGCGTGTTGTTTAGACAGGTGTGGTTCACATTTCATATTCAAATTATTCTATATGAGAATGTAATCAACGAGGGACTCACCAAGATTTTGTTGAGCCACAACGAGATCGCCATAAGACCCTTTCCGATGAAACCTCTTGATAAAGAGTTGCTCCAACTCAGCAAAAGTCTTTACTGAACTATTGGGAAGTTCAGCATACCAATAAAAAGCTATCCATGCTAGGATACGGATAAAGAGATGGAAGAGTAAAGCATCACTGCCACCAACATTGTAATAACTAGCTATAAAATGCATGATGCTGCCTCGGGTTCCCACTGCCATCAAAACTCTTGAAGGAAGGTGGCACGAAACCCTTAGCATATTGGATTGCATCAAATTCCTCTTGGCAGGGTCTATCCTTTGGAACTGATGATCCTCCTTGGGCTTGAGCGAATGCATCCTTGACCTTCTGCTCAACCATGGACTTGATATCTTTCTCCTGTATGGAGGTAATCCACTACCTTCCTATACATGCTGGTGCTACCCTGCTCTGCTGGAGGTAAAGTCTTGGTTGGGTCCAAGACATGCACCCACTTTGGCTAACTAGTCTCAGCTATGGTAGGATGAACTGTGGGGCTTAGTTTTGTAATGCTAAGACACCTGCTAACAGATCCTCAAGCCTCTTCTCCATCATATCTATCTTCTCGCTCTTCTGGTTTATTTGTGCTAGGAGGTGTTGGACCGAGTGGGTTGTGTATTCTTGCTTGTCCTCAACACCTTCCATAGTCTGCTACTCTTTGAGGAGGGATCCCATGGTATCTACCATGAAAACCCCTGCTTAGTCTCCAAACAAATCATCTTCATTGGGATCAAAGCTGGTCTTCTCCTCATCATACCAATTATATCCTAAGATCTCCTAATTTTCCATAAAATAATGAGCTACTATATCATCAAGAGAATGATCTGTCAGAACTGGCACAAATAATTTCGATCGGTGGTGGGATCAACATCGTGTAGTATGAGGCACCAAACCTCCCCTGCTGCTAGAGAGTCAACCCTTTGAGGGTTGTACTCCCTAGAAATTATACACTCCTGACTGTCACTGACTTTGTATGGGGTGACACTCCTAGGAGGTTCTATCATCTTAGGTGCAACTAGGTTGTCACCTTCTCCCTCTGCAACTACTATAATCATCTCCATGTCTTTCTACGGTGGTGATGGCGAAGGGACAACCACTATGCTTCGGGGTCACCATTCCTTCCACACCACAACTTGTGCAGAAGGTCAAACAGGAGAGCTCAGCCTCACCATAGTAGGTGGTGTAGATGGAATGGGATCCCTTAGCCGTAGCCAGATCACCAGCGGGGTCCTCTTCTCCCCATATGTGGCCTTCATGGCCTTTAGTAGACCTGGAGATGTTGAGACATGAATAGGCGATGATGGACTAGGGGTAGATCGGTGTGGTGGAGATAGCACAGACTCTTTTGTAATAGGGGCTCTCATCTTATGATGGGTAGTCCCTGTAAGGAGAATATTATCTGTGTGATAGACACGAGTAGCATACCGATCAGGAAAATCCATGAGTGCAGAGGTCGCTGATTGGCGACTAAACCTCCGCCTCTCTTGGTTAGTGATATGAACTGTAGTATGGGCCTCCCTCGCCCTCTCCTGTCGAAGATGCTTCCCCATACTACGGGGGATAACAGATCTCAAATTGATCCTTGGACTCTTAACTTCCATAGGCTCTGCCAACCTGGCATAGAGCTGAATGGAGGCCGGCATATGACCTCCTACTCTGACTAACTCATGGCTGAAATCGAATAGCTGGTGGAGGTGAAGTAGGGATCCTCCTGGCATCCTCTCTGTCAGACCTAGAGAGAGGATGGAATGGGTTTGCTGTAACCAGCAGGGAAATCAAAGTGGGCAACTCCTCAACAACTAATTATGTAGCTGTCTCCATCTCCCTAGTAATGTGGGTATGGTACCGCTTAGTCATGTAGTTTTTGTTGCTCCTTTAAGTCTTGGTGGGGTGAGCTGAGTAAGAGCTAGACCCGATCTCAGAAGCAGGGGACACAATCCCTGAGATCAGGGGAGCCTTCCCCTTGGAAGGTGTTAATGAGTGGGTGCCCTCCTAAGGCAAAGATGGGAAACAACCGACCGGCACTCTCAGACATATTAATGCGCACTACAGGAACCACCATTGCCTTCCTCTACAGTGAGGAAATATATGAATCTAATGGCATGTCAATCTGAATGACCGGCTTCTGCTCGGTCATTGTGCTCCTACAAATAGTGGTGAGGGGAGTGCCCTCACAGGTAATCCTTGCCCCCACAAAACCTCATCCAAAATGAATGAGGTGGGCATAGTCAGAACGGGGAAGGTTGTCCTGATCAGAGCCAAATTCATTCCATGGGGAAAGGTAAACACATACTTGAGCTCAACTGAAAATTGAACTGAGATTGAAACTGAAATTGTCACTGAATGAGAGTATGTAATGTTGAAAATAAACTTGAATCAGATTTCTATTGACTTTGAATTTTGAATTTAGAATTGGAACCCATACTCAACATTTTGGAAATGTTAAGTCAAGCTCAAATGATTTAGGATAGATTTTGAGATTTGATTGGAAAGAGGAATTTTTTGGATATAGAATCCACTTTCAACAAATTTGGATATGTTGAAAATGAGTTCAAATATTTTTGAAGAGATGCTTCCATAGGATCACATTTGAGTTTCAATTTTGATTTTGAGGACCCTTTATTTAACAAATTTGGGCATGTTAAAGTAAAGGGTCAATTTTCTTTTGATTTGAGATTTGTGGTTTTTGGAATTTACTCACTTAGCAAATTTGGGTATACTAAGTGAGATGTTTGAAAATAATTTCTTTTTTTTGTTTCTTTGTTTTCTTTGCTTTGTGAACCATTTTGTGGTTTGAAAAATGGAGCCCTCATTTAGCAAATTTGGGCATGCCAAAAGAGGAAATCCAAGTGTGTTTTATTTTTGGAAATTTTTGAAAATAGGATTCTTAGCAAATTTGAGTATGCTAAGAAAATCCTAATGTGTTTATTTTGATTTTAATTTGATTTTGGAAAGTAGGATCCTTAGCAAATTTAAGTATGCTAAGGGAATCTTAATGTGTTTCTTTTGATTTTGCTTTGATTTTGATTGAAAATGGAGACTTCACTTTAGCAAATATGGTATGCTAAAATGAAGTTCCAATTTATTTTGTTAAATTTGTGAAATGGAAATTTCACTTAACAAATTTGAGTATGCTAAATGAATTTCCAAAATGTGTTTAAAATTTTTTTTATTTTGATTTTGTTTTTGAAAATGGAAAGTTCAATTTAGCAAATGTGGTATGCTAAAGGATGAAGTTCCAAAAGTGTTTTTGAAAGTCTTGTGAAATGGACATTTCACTTAGCAAATTTGAATATGATAAATGAAATTCAAAACAAATGTGTTTCAAATTTTTGTTTTTTTGGAAAAGGGGGACTTCATTTTAGCAAATGGGATATTTTAGAATGAAGTTTCAAATGTGTTTTGAAAATTTTTGTAGAATAGAGATTTCACTTAGAAAATTTGAGTATGCTAAATGAAATTCCAAAAGTGTGTTTCAAATTTTTGTTTTTGGAAAAGGGAGACTTCATTTTAACAAATGAGGTATGCTAGAACAAAGTTTCAAATGTGTTTTAAAAATTTTTGTAGAATGGAGATTTCACTTAGCAAATTTGACTATGCTAAATGAAATTCCAAAAGTGTGTTTCCAATTTTTTTTTTTTTGGAAAAGGGAGAGTTCATTCTAGCAAATGGGATATGCTAGAATGAACTTTCAAATGTATTTTGAAAAAATTCATTTTCTTTTTTATTTTAAAAAGAGATATTTCCACTTAACAAATTTGGGTATGTAAGATGGAAATCAGTTATGTTTCATTTTCTAAGATGTATTTTCATGTGTGATTATTGCTTTTTGAAAGAGGAAATCCCAACCTAATCATATAGGGAATATGTTAAGTGGCATTTCAAAATAATGTTATTTTATTTGGAAATGAAACTTCCATTCAATAAATTTGGGCATATTGAATGGAGATATTCATATGTGCTTTTTGAAAGTTTTTTTTTTATTTTGTTTGAAAATGAAACCTCCATTCAATAAATGTGGGTATATTGAATGGAGAGGTTCATATGTGCTTATTAAAAAAAGTGAAAGTTCCAACCTAACACATGTGGAATGTATTGAATGGAATTTCAAAGTTGTGATTTTACTTGAAGATGTAATATCCATTCAACACATTTGGATGTATTGAATGGAAAGGCCCATCTTCAAATTTTATGCTTTTGAAAACATGATTGTTGGAATTTTATTTTTGAAAATGATGTATTCACCAAAATGAATTGAGTGAAGAAGCTCATTTGTGCTTTTAGAAAATGTGATTGTTGAAATTTTATTTTATAAAGATGATCCTACATATAACAATCATGAAGATTGTTAGATGAAGGTGATTTTAGAAAAAAAATTTGTGCAAAACAATTTATTATGAGCATTTTGAAAGAGTGCTCTTTGAAAAGCAATATTTTTATGAAAGATTTATTTTTTTCTTTATTATTTTAGAATGAACCATTCCTTAACATGAAAATGGTAAGTATGAAGTCTTTAATTAATTATTTTTGATTCAATTTTTATTTTTACCCATTGGGGAACTCAACGGGGGTTTTAAGACCAACACGGGGTGAAGTCCTAAAACCTAAAGATGTTGGCTAACTTAACATAAGGATAGAATAAGCTAAGAGCCAGCAGAAAGAAAGATAGTTTTGTATTCATACAAAAGTACAAACCCACTATCGATACTTGGAGACAATGATCATTTACCAAAGATGGAGAGAGGAACCATCCCCAATGGAGTGACTAGAAAAATCTGTGATGAAATATTTAAGATTTTTAAGATGTATACTTCCATCTTCACTCTATGAGAAATAAAATGAAGATATAAATATACTCTTTTATTCTTTTTTTGGACACCACGTAATACACATATGCTCTTATTGAGGGTAATCAAGTATAACATTAAGGAGAGGTGTACTATCTCTAAAGATAGAAGTCACCACCCAAAAATGGACCTAATCACCTCAATAAGGACTCCTAAGGACAATGAGTCTGCATATGTACTAGATTCATCCCTACTTTACATGAAAAAGTAAAATGGGGTTTATTTTAAACCGGGTTTGTTAAGTTCCCTATAAGGGCAAGCCCCCATAGTTAATTAAATCCTAAGATAGGAGATTCCTTAGGAATACTCTCAATTAAGGTAAATGATTGTTGTCTCCGAAGATTTCAATAGGTAGAACTATCAATCAATTAGATTATTTTTAGTAAATCAATTGGGATTGATCAAGAGGAGGGAGTTCTTGAAGCCAAATGAAGATGAGTAGGGGATTTTAGGATACTAGGAAGCCTACTAAACATCCCAAACTATCCTATAGTTTTTTGAAATTGAGTTCTTTATTTGAGTTGAATTTATATTAGAAGTTTATGACTTATAATTCCATAATACAAGATCAAGAAAATGCCTAGGAGGTGAGATTTATACTTATGGCCCGCAAAGGGGAGAAGCAACCTCAGAACCTAAATCTAGGGAGCTTTGGCGAGTGCCAAAAGTATGACCTAAATCTAAGGTGAAAATGGGTATTTGGTCTACCTCCATAAGAGAGGTGTGGTGTTTATTTTTGAGATGTGGGACACCGCGTAGATCTTAGGGGGTACTTATTAAAGTGATCGGGTACGATATTAAGGAATGATGTACTATCTTGAAAGATAGAAATCACCACCCTATAATGGTCTGAATCACCTAATAATGACTCCTAAGATATGATGGGTCTTCGAATATACTAGAGATCTTTCCCCTACTTTATATGAAAAATTAAAGTAAGGTTTATTTTAAGACGGGTTCATTCAGTTCTTTATAGAGGCAAGCTCCCATAATTAATTACATCCTAAGTAATGGGAATTCCTTAAGAATACTCTTGATTAAAGTAGACAATTAAGGTCTCCAAAGATTTCAAGATTAAGACTATCAAAGGATTGACTATTTTAGAAAATCAAATGGGATAGATCAAGGAGAAGACTTATTTTGGAATCCAAAGAGAGAAAGTAGGAAATGCTCATGATACTAGGAAACCTAGTGAGCATTCCAATCTACCCAATAATTGGGCTTTATAATTTTGAAATTGAAGAGAGTTAATTATTTGAGTTGACATTTTATTAGATTGTTAGGGCTTATAATTCCATAATATAAGATTGTGGAAATGCCTAAGAGGTGAGGATTTATGCTTGTAACCCAAAGGAAACAACTACCTCAGATACTAAGCTAGGGAGCTTTGGCGATGGCCGAAGCACGACCTAAATCTAAGGCAAAAATGGGTATATGGGTTACCTCCATAAGAGAGAATAAACCACCCAACTGTTAGACTTATTATCGCCTGTAGTGGCGACCAGCTAACTCCTCCTATACTTTAAATTGCAAGATGGCTAGGATGTTGTCTATTTAGAGAGGAAACTAAGTCCTTAAACTCACTCCCTAAGAGACTAAAGCATGAGTAGTATGAATTCATGATTTAATCTAATACAAATTTTATCAAACTTATTTTATTCTTTTGGACTCTATGTTTTGACACAGGCTATGGGATATTGTATGCATAAATGCATGAGAACTTGATTATGGACCAAATCAAAAGAGAAAGGGGTGTTCTTTCATCAAAGGCTCTCATAGGTTAAGCCTTCATTCTCTAGCACAGATGGAATCCCCCTCTTAACAAGAGTGAAAGAATATGACATGCATTACTTTATACATTCAATCATCCAGCTAAGGGGTTGTTAAAAATTTTATTATCTTGATTTAATTCCTAGGCTTCTATGTGAGGTTATGAGTTATTTTAAAATTTTAATTATGAGTTGTTAATTGGGGTAGAAATATTAATTTCATCCTAAGAACTTACCGCATCCAGGCCACACATTCAAGCATCAATCATAAAGAAACTATGAAAAGCATGATGTTCTAATGTGCAATCTAAATACAACATCAAATAATTTTATAGACTGCTATAAAAGAATAAAAGGCTAGTGCAACCGGATTTCGCCGTACACCCCGAAAAGAGAAAAAAATATGGGTAGCTGAGCTCTACCCTTATACAACCCGGATTACAAAAAATAATACATGCTATAGGGGTCTTCTTTTATTCATTTCTTTCTTCTCTTTCTTTTGATTTGATTTGCTCCAAAGGCATCATAGGGCACCCCAGGGACTAAGACTTCTGGCCACCACTCATCCTAATCTCCCATAACACTAATCCTAATTCTAATGCCAAATTTCATCAAAAATAGGAAAAGTAAATCTAGCTACACCTACAAAATAAATGTTAGCTAAACACACCATGCAACCCAAGCAGTTATATGAATAATTTAGACTTAACACCTCACACATGGGTAACCAAGCCCACCTGTCCTAACGTGAGTTATACTTATGAGCTAAGCAACCTACATAATAAACGTATTTATATTTTGTTACAATGGCTCCATAAGCACAACCCCCTATAGAAAATATGATTAGGCTAATCACGGCCTACCATCCAGTCTACGAAACATACACCCTAAAATCCAGTCTAAAATATTACATCACAAAATAAAACAAAACATCATACATACAACACCCTAGCTTAGCACTATAAATGGTGACTTAGCATTCTAATGTGTGTGCTTATGGCTTGTGTGGCAAGGCTTTACTAGGCTTCTTTAGTTTAAGTTTCAATTTATGGTTTGTATTTGTTTAAATTTTATCTTTGGGTGATGTCAATTTAAATGATTTAATGAACTTTTCATTTTTATTTCACTTTTATTAGGTTAAATTGATGTTTAGGTTTTTAAGAATGAAGAGTAGATTGAATTCCATTTGTAGACAGAACTAATCCTATTCTGCATCCTAACTTCTAAAGAGTCTAACTAAGATCCTTAAGTATCTTAATTAGCCCATTTGAATTCGTGTAATTCATTTGATTTGATTTAGAATTAAGAAATTGAGTTCATTTAAGTATTTGATTGATTGATTTTGGATTAGATGTTTTGGTTTAATTAAATCTTGATAATTCAACATTGTTTTAAATTAATATTTAATTCTTTTCTTTGATTAGTGACTTAATTTTATGCTTATTTGATTTGATTGTGGTTCATTTATTTATAGTTTGATCGGATTAGATTAATTGAGATTTTATTTTGATTTTAATTGAGTTTGATTCTTTGTAATTAGGATTTTATTTTTAATCTCATCCATTTGTCATGTTTATTAAAGTTTGGTTTGTATTTTGATTTCATACATTAGATAGTTAATTAGTTTATCTTATTGGTTGAATGATATTTAATTTGATTACATATTAAATTGAGAGAGTTTTTCTTAATTTAATTTAATTTGATTTAATTTGATTTAATTAGCTTTATTAGTCTATGAGTTTTCATAGGTTAAATGTGATTATGTGATTAGTTTAATTAAGAAGTGTATTTATGTTAATTATAAAGGTTTATTTAATTTTTAGATTTCATATTTGTATAGGTTAATGATGTAATTAAGGAATTAATGATTTAGGTTTAATATAGGTTTTCATTAGTATTTAATTGCATTTATGTTTGATTAAGTTTAAGTTAATATGATTAATTTGATTGACTTAATTAGCTTATTTAAGATGTGTGATCAAATTAATTAGTTGATTAATTAAGTGTTTGATTTGAATTTGATTTAAAATGTTAATTTGGTTTATCAAAATGATTGATTAATTCATTAGGTTTGCATTAATTAAGTGTTTATCTAATTGGATTAGCTAAAGGGTAGTTTGTTTAATTAACAAGTATGTTTAAGTTAATCATTAAATTAAATAAAGATTTATTTAATTTTTAATTTAGTTTTATATTTACTTAGATTAATGATGTAATTAAGGACTTAATGATTTATGTTTAATTTAGGATTTGATTAGTATTTAATTTCATTTATGTTTGATTAAGCTTAGGATTAATATGATTAATTTGATTAACTTAATTAGTTTACTTGAGGGGTGTGATTAATTATTAAATTAAATAAAGATTTATTTAGTTTTAAATTTGATTTCATATTTATTTAGGTTAATGATGTAATTAATGACTTAATGATTTAACTTTAAATTAGAATTTGATTAGCATTTAATTGCATTTTTAAATCATTAGATTAATCAAAGATTTATTTAATTAATGACATAATTTCCCACATGTGACTGATTTGATTTAGTTAAGTGTTTTACATAAGTTTGATTTGATTAAAGGATTATTGTTATTATCATTTGATTATATTAAATGATTTAATTTTCTATTTTTTTATTTCAATTAAACTTGATTATGCATAGTTATAGTTAGGTTTGATTTTCTTCATTTATTTTGTTCATTAGATTTCATTCATATTTGATTTATTTGTTAGGTTTATGTATTAATGGCTAATTAATTATCTTATTCCAAATGGATGTGATTTAATCATGTATTAATTAAGTTTACTTTAACTTTATTTGATTTAATTTGATTAATATCAAATGATTATGTTGAATTGGTTTGTTAATCAATTTAATTTTTAGTTTATTTAATGATTAATTAGTTTCAATTTATTTATATTCATTAAGGAGTTTCATATGATTAAGACTCCATGCTTAGTGTAGGTTTAGTTATACTAGTTTGACCCATGTTAAAGTTTCCTAGATTTGTTGAATTTTAAGTTTGAATTAAGATTTAATTATTTAATTGAGTTTTATTGATTTAAATAGGTTTAATCATATTTAATTTTATTCCTTAGAAGGATGATATTTTTCTGATTTGAGGTTTGATTAATGATTGCTTAAGTGTTATTTCATTTTTGATTTTGATTTTGATATTTAAATTATTTTTATATTATATTTTAATTAAGTCCTTAATTGATTAAACTTTAATCTTGAGTGTTTGTTTGGGGTTCATTAAGATTCAGAAAATCACATTATTTCCTTAAGAGTCCTAGATGTCAATTAAAGTGATTTAAACCATTTTGAAGATTTTTATAAATTTTTGAATTTTTATTTGATTTCTTTTATTAAAATGGAAAATTTGAAACTCAAAATTTAATTTCTCCCAACCTAGAAGTCCTTTTAACTTGAGATATTTATCGTAGGTGTGCTTTAACTTTAATTTCTATCCCTGAAAGTTTCAATTTAATCTGACTTATATTTTTGGTTTAATTAATGAAACTTAATTTTTACTATACCTTAAATTAAGCTCAAACTACTTAGTGAAATTTGAGAATTTTGGTTTTTATGGATTCCTCTCTGAAAAGATGAATCCAACGAGCCCTTGTTTGCAATTTTTAGTTAAGTATTTTATTTTCTATAAATTTTTGAAGATTTAGGTGACTTAAATTAATTTTTTAAATCAAAAAATCCACGCGGCGCTAGCGTGGCAACGCGGCACCACGGGGCACCACGTGATTGGATGCATGGTATCACATGGCATGTGCGTGCTGGCACGCAGATTCGCGGCGTGTCACATCACCGAAAGAGCGTGAAGACCGGCCAACGGTGCGACCCATTCCGAACCGTCCGATCACAGATCGAACAATCCAAATTAGATCGTGCGATCTAGATTCCAAGATCACATGATCGATGGGCAAATTGAACCATTTGATCGCACGAACCACTCGATCATACTGTCTAAATCGCATCAAGCAATATGAAGGCTCAGATCGTGTGATCCATGCGCGATCCGAGCCTTCCAATCCCACGAACCATGGGATCGGATGTCGGCTGTAGCTCGTCGACGGTGAACAGTAAAAATAGGATTTTTTTTTAAAGAGGGTTTCTAAGTGAAAACTTGTCCAAATGAACCCATTTTTACGTCGATTTGCACCAAAAAAATTCTATTTTCTAAGTGGAATGATTTAAAGTAAAAATGCGAGATTATCTAGAAGAAATTCCTAAAATTGCAAGAAAATTAACACAAAATGCAAGAAATTCGAAGGCCAGCTAAAGTATGGTGGAATTTACCTCAGGAGATGGTTTCTAGTAGCGGTGAAGATCCGAATAAACTCTTAGGTTTGTGAGGAAGCTTTGAAATGATTTTTAACCTTTACCTCCCTTTGGAACGTCGTCTTCTCCAATGCTCACCGTCACCTCACCGGAAAAGCTTCTATTTATGTTTTTGAGCTTAAAAATGGCTCAATGAGGTGGGGATGGGTTTCTTTTTTACTTTGGGGAGCTCTTGAGCACTGAATAGTGGAAGGAGGAAGAGGGATGAAGCCTCATTTCCCCCTGCTTTTATAATGGAAAAAAATCCACCCTTTTTTGAATTATTTTGCTCCAAAATATTATTATCTTGCTTGGGGTGATTGGGATGATGATAGATTGATTGAAGACTTTAGATTTTTGCTCGAAAGTCCTCTCTTGCTACCATATGATCAGCTCAATTCAATGCAAAAATTAGGGAGGAGTTAAGTGCATGTGATGGGAGAGAATTAAATTAGGTTGGGTGGAATCATATGTGGGGGAGGATCCAGGAGGGATTTAAATGGGTTGGGCTCATTTTGGGCTGATCATAAATGGGTTTGGGTTGGATCATATTATCCCCCAATGGGTCATGGCTTGGTTTCAAGGGATTTAGCTCAATTTGGGTCATATGGCTCAATTTGGGTCAAGTTGACCAATTTGATCAAAATTGGCCAAATTGGCTTGGGTTGTGGGTTGATTCATGTTCAATTGTCTAATTCAAGATGAATGTGGTCTTTGATTTGAATTAATTTGTATTTAATTTGGATTTAGGCCAAATTGACCCTTTAGATTAATTTGGGCTAGGTTGGGTCAAGTTGACCAATTGGTCAAATTAGACTCAATTATTGCTTTGTTCAAGTTCAATAATCAATTTGGGATGAACTTGAGCCATTATTTGCAATCAATTTGGGTTAGATCATGATTTGACCCAAATTGGTCCTTTAGGCTAATTTGGGTCAACTTGGAGCAAATGGCCAATTCTGCTTGGTTTGGCTTAATTGGTGGTCAAGTTATATTTAAATATTGATTTTGGGTTGATTCAAATTATTGGTTTCAATCAATTTGGTATAGATGAGTTTTGGCTAGTTTTGGTTCATTTGGGCTATGGGATGACTTGGACAAATGACTAACTTGACTTGGTTTGACCTAACTAATTGCAATTAATCATTCTAAGGTGATCAACAATCATAGTGGGTGGTTTTGGTGAACTTGGTTCAATCCAATTTAGGTTGGATTGGAAGTTGGCTCAAATGGGTCCTTCAGGCCACTTTGGGTCAAGTAGACCTAAGTGAGTCAATTGGTTCGATTTTAGTTTGATTTGAGTTTAGTTGAACTTATATATGAGCCCTAGTTTGAAATATAATTTTAACGACAATTAATTTGGAGTCAAAGGGATTATGGCTCATTTGAATTTTTAAGTCCAAAGGGCTAGGTTGGGTTTGACTTGGGTTGGCTTCGATTTGATTTTATGATTGTAGGTTTCATTTATATTTGGGTAGATAATTGAATGAATGATTGATTCAAGAAAAAATTCATTGGTTTTAACTTGATATGGATAGAATTTGGCTAAGTCCAAAGTATTGGCTTAAAGGGCTTAGATTGAGTTTTGATTTGATTTTTGATATTGTTTTGGTCATTTAAATTTGGATTTCATTTATATTTGTGAATATAAATGAAGAATAATTGATTTATAAAGAGGTCAATTGAGTTTGATTTGATCTAAAGGGAGTTTTGGCTAAGCTTATGAATGTGGTTCATATGGCTTAGGAAGGGTCTGAGGATTTGAATCTGATTTTGGGTTTCAATCATTTGAAGTCAAATTTGAAATTAGATTCATAATTTGAATTTGAATTTGGGATTTGGTTTGAGAATTGAATCTGGGTTTGATTTGAGAAAGTGTATCTAGATTGGGTTTAGGCTATAGGATAGGTAATTTCCTTAAGCCCTAGCCTAACCTTATGATTAACACTTCTAGGTCTCTAGGCTTAGGTTAAGTGTTCACCTAATCACTAGAAGTATCTTATGACTAAGGAGTTCTTAGTGTCTAGAAGAGTCCTAATTCTAAGGAGAGGAGGTTAAGAGCTCACTCCAAAAGTGAGGTTAACAAAAGGACCACCAATAGGTGTGGTGTACCTGACAAGGCATACCGCACATATTGGCATTAACTGAAATGATCAACAACATCTAGAAGATTGTAAAAAATAATAGAAGTGATCTATACCTAGACCCAAAAGGTAGATAGAATTATGAATCTTGGTGCAATGCAGCTCTCTTTATGCTAGGGGCATAAGAGTGCAAGAAAGAATCTGCTGGGAATTGAGTACATGAACCTTCTTCTAGGGAAACAGGTTTGAGCTATCCACTGGGATATGATTCTAAGTTTGATTATGAGTATGATTTGTTTGGGTGTGTATTCACTGGGGTAAGAATCTATAATTTGATGGGGATCAAGATCGAATTGATTTTAATTTGTTTTATTTTAGTTAATGTGGAAGCATATCCACTAAGGATATGTGCTCGAATCCGCTAAGGATTTGGGAATGTGAACCTTCCACTAGGGATGCAGGCTCGGGCTATCCGCTGGGGATAAGAATTTGATTAGATTTCTTTAATTTGTTTGATTAGACTCCACTAGGGAGGTTGGTTTAATTTGTTATGGCTTCACTTGGGAGAAGGGTTCTAGATTAAGGGCATATCTACCAGGGATGTACACTCGATTAAATTTATTTGATTTATATCTAAGCTCCACTAGGGAGGCTAATTTGATTTGCACCTCACTGGGGAGAAATTTGGTTTGCTTGATATGTTGAATTTGACTCCACTGGGTAGGTGGGTTTTGAATTTATTTTATTATGAACCCTGTCGGTGTGCAATGGAATACACTAAGAAGGAGACACGGGGGCTTTGACCTGCCTTAGATTTATAAGTCCAAAGGGGTAGTCTACCTGCCATAAGGTAGGACTATTCAACCTAAGGGGTTTCCTTTCTGTGTGCAATGATTGTACTAGGAAAAAGCCATAGCAGACTTATATCTTCCAAAGGAGGGAAAAGTCACTAGGGTGATCTGTTGGATGGAAAACACATCGAACCCTACCTAAAGTGACTATTAAGTGAGCACCATTGGAGGTCTTATCTCAACTTAAAGAGTAGTCCTGATGATTAAGTTGATTTATATTTATTTGATTTGATTTGATTTGATTTAACTTGGTGTGTTATGTTATGGACCCTATTGGCGTGCGATGGACCTACTGAGAAGGGGCTATGTTGGCCTTGACCTATCTCAAATTTATAAATCCAAAGGGGTAGTCTACTAGCTACAAGATAAGACTATCCGACCTAAGGGTTGCCTTTCGATGTGAAATGGTTGTACCAGAAAGAAAGTATAACAAACTTACATCTTCCAAAGTGGGGATCAGCTGTTAGGGTGATCTGTCGATGGCATAATAAATCAATCCTAACCTAGGTCGATTATTTGAGCGAATGCCTTGTGGACTCATATTGACTCAGGAATAGTCATAATTAATTTAATTTTACATGGTCCTTATCGGTGTGCATGGATCTACTAAGGAGTTAATATCAACCTAGACCTATCTTAGGTTTACAAATCCAAAGGGATAGTCTACCCATCCGTTAGGTAGAACTAACCAACCTAAGGGGTGCCTTTTGGTTTGCAAAGGTCAAGTTAAGAAGAAAGTGTGAGGACTCGCATCTTCCTAAATAAGGAACCACTAGGGTGATCGATCGCTTGCGCAATAAATCGAGCCTGACCTAGGGCTGCCCATCAGTTTGCAACGATTGTGCTAGAAAGAATATGTAATAGACTTAAATCTTTCAAAGCAAAGATGATCATCGAGGTAACTCATTGGTGGCTTGACAAGTTGAACCCAACTTCAGGGTGACTATTGAGAGAGTGTCAACCCAGGGACTTATCTCAACACAAAGTAGTTAGGCAATTCTAATAGGGAGTTTTGCTGACATTTCCCTAAAGATAGGATGTTTGCTTAGGAAAGGGGCCACTAAGGGCTTGAATTACTAATCCATAAGCGAATTAATTTTGTTTGTTTGTTTAGTTTATTTTAACATGGACCTTTTTGGTTTGTGAGGGATCAAACTGAGAAGGAGCTTATATCAGCCTAGACATATCTCAGATTTACTGAACCAAGGAAGAATCTGTGCATCCGTTGAACAAATTCTCCAAACACAGGGGGGGCTATTAGGAAAGGGGGACTATCCAATCCACAAGTAACCTGGGTAGTGTCTAAATGGGGCTGTAAAGGACATGATCCAAATAGAATACCCACAAGGGATGGGACCACTAAAGGCTTAATCCAACACCTTAGAGAAGATGACATGGCTAGTCATATATCAAATAAGTATTCAGTGGCCAACTCAAGGAGAAAGCACAGGGACTCACATCTGCCAAGAGTGGTGTATCCATTGGAAGAGTCATTGTTAGCATAGCAAACATCAACCAACCTAAGGTGCCCATCAGTTTGCAATAATTGGCATATGAAGAAAGCTCAGGACTCACATCCTCTTAAAGCAGAACTGATTGTTGGGATAGTTTTTCTTCAGCTCGACAGGTGCCATCCGACCTAGGGTGACTACTGAGTGAATGCCACTGGAGGACTTACATTGACTCAAATGTAGTCAAGAGGAAAGGAGCCTCTGGTGTACTTACGGTAAACCTCAAATATACTCAACCTAGTTAGTGCATGATGGATAATTTAAGAAGAAAGCATGGGGACTCACATCTTTTAAGAAAAGTCAACATGAGGTAGCTCACTGGTTGGGCAGTGAAATCTATCATACTAACAAGGCGCTCATTGATTTGCAATGGTCAAGTTAAGAAGAAAGCATGGGACTCACATCCTCCAATAAATGACCACTAGGGTGACATACTAGCGAGGTAGCGTGTAAACCTGACCTAAGCAGCTAATGAGTGAGTGCCACAAAGGGATTACTCCCACATCAAAGTAGCCTGAGATAAAAGCTATATGTTTATTTGTGTTGTGAAAGAGAGAATAGGATTCCACTTGGGTTCTCTTACACCCATCCTAAACACATCGAAGAATAGATGAAATGGTGTCACAGGGGCAATTGTAACTCCACCAAGAAAGGATGTCGCTCGAGTTCTCTTACACCTTACTTAGTTGTACTAATTGAAATAGGATGCCTCATAGGTCTCCTACACCTATCCTAATAGCACTAGAAGAACATTTTGTAGTTTGTGTTTGTGTTGTGGAGGGATAGGATGCCTCTTGGGTTCTCTTATACCTACCCTAAATACATAGTGACAGATTCGCAAGTACAAGATATTTCTAACACAAAAGAAATGAAATTTGATATGAAAAGAAGTTTTATTGATGGTTATTTTCAAATAAGATTTATGGATAGTATTTCTTTAAGTAGAGCCCGTTGATTGAAAGCACCAGGAGCTCTCCATTACAATTTATGAGTTAATAAGATTCTCCTTGGTAGGCCTTCTCTTTGGCATAAGGGCCTTCCCAAGTGGGTTCAAACTTACCTCCTATCTTTTTATGGGCAATAATTGGCCTCCTTAGAACTAAAATAAGCTCTCCTACTTGAAAAGCTCTAGTACAGACCAACTTATTATGAGCTTGAATCATCTTGGCTTTATATAACTCGAGGTTCTGGCATGCCCATAGGCATCTCTCCTACAAACCTTTGAGCTCTTCCAACCGCAACTTGGCATTCTATTTCATTGTTATTTTACTACTCATGGATATCCTTGGTGATAGGAGTTAGACTTCTAATGGTAGAATGGCTTCAGACCCATACACTAAGGAGAAAGGGGTATATTGAGTTGGCATTCTATATGTGGTATGGTAAGCTCATAAGGCTTCAACCAACTGTTCATGCCATTATTGTTTATTATCATCTAGTGTCTTTTCAGTATTTGAATGAGGGTTTTGTTGAAGGCTTCTGTTAACCCATTTTCCCTTGGGTAGTAGATGGTAGAATACCTCTAATCAATACTTCATCTTCGAGCAAAGCTGTTGATCTTAGTGCTCTTGAATGCAGTACCATTATCAGATATAATTCGTTGAGGCACCCCGAACCTATATAAGATATAGTTCCTAAAAAATTAGAGCATATGTTGAGTTGTGACCTCTCTAAGTGGGATTGCCTTCGCCCACTTGGAAAAGTAGTCAGTAGCAGCTACAATGAATCGATGACCTTTGGAAGAAGGAGGATCGATTGGACCCACAATGTCAGTACCCCAACACTCAAATAGCCATGAGACTAATGACGTAGAATGTTAGGAGGTTGATGTAGGACCACACCGTGTACCTGACATTGGTGGCATCTCCTAGCTACGTCCATGCAGCCTGTGATCATCGAAGGCCAATAGTATCCTAGTCTCTTAATCTTGGCTTTCATATTTTTGATCAGATTGGTGTGCTCCGCATAAACCTGAGTGCACCTCGATCATGATCCTATCGATTCATTTTTGTCCATACAATGTAACTACATATGATCAAAGGACCGTCGATATAAGGTGTCATCCATGAGAGCGTGGGAAAGGGATGTCTGCTTCACCTGATGTGCTAGTGATTTCTATTGAGGGAGTTTTCCAGTATGTAGATAATCCATGAATGGTTTCCTCCAATCTGACTCCCCGTCCTTTTTGGCAATGGCAACTTCCCCTTCAAGGGAGAATCTCTCGATGAGTTCAGCATCAATAAGGGATAAGACTTGTCTATTTTAGACCCTTATTAGAATGGCCTCATCTCCCAGACATGCCAACTCTTTGGCAAGCTTGGCTAATGTGTTTGCTACGGAATTTCCTCCTCAAGCAATCTTGTAAATGGTAACCTCTGGGATTTGGGACAATAACTCCATAATGTACTTGTGGTAATGATGGAGTTTAGGTTTTAAAACTTTGTAGGACCCAGCAATTTGGTTGATGACTAACTGAGAATCTCCAAAGATGTTGATACTTTGGACGCATAGTGTAATGACTAACTCCATACCAAAATTAGAGCCTTATATCAGCTTCATTGCTAATGTATGGATAAGACAGATGATATAAGAATCTCATCACATCATGATCCAAAATTTGGAGAACTATTTCTACCCCTGCCTTCCCTGGGATAGTAAATTATGGTTCTTCTCCTCTTTGAGAGGAAGCTACACCATCAAAGTACATCTCCTAGTGATGAGCACTAGTATCCCCTAAGTTCATGATTTGTTCATCAGAGATCATCATTAAATAAAGAATCAATAGGGAGTGGATGCGCTGCTTAGAAATCTGTAATTGCTTGTCCTTTCATGACATGGAGGGGTATGAATGTGATGTCAAACTACAATAAAATCATGGACCACCGTGCCAACCATCCTGATAGCATCATCCATGTGATTCTGGAGATTAGATTTACCTTTAAGAGAAAGCATGTAGTGTCGTAGCATTTGGTATGCAAAGATTAAAGCTAGGCAGTGCTTTTCAATAGGTGGGTAGTTTGTCTCAGTAGGGATTAGACAATGACTGAGGTAGTAGAGAGCATTTTTTATCTTAATCATTAGCTTGGGCCAATAAAGTACCAAGGGAGTCATCTAATACTATGGTGTAGAGGATCAACAGCTTACCTGGGGGCTAGAACTGCGGTCGCCAGGTAGCTGATGTCTTCAAAAGCATGCTGGCACTTGTCATCCCATTTGAACTTGGCATCCTTTTTGACAAGCACCAAGAATGGTTGGCATCTTCCTGATAAGTTGGATATGAAGCATCTTAGATACGCCAACCACCCTTGGAATGATCTAAGTTGAGTTAGACTTTTAGGGGGTGCCATTTATAAGATAGTCTTGATCTTTTCCGGGTCGATTTAAATTCCCCGATGTCAGACAACAAATCCAAGGAATTTCTCTGAAGCTACTCTGAATTCACACTTCTGGGGGATCATTTTGAGGTTGTATTATCTTAACCATTCGAAAACTACTCTCAATTCAAAGAGATGGTCTTCCTTTTCTTTGCTTTTTATAATGAGATCATTGACGTAGCATTCAACTTGATGATGAATGAGTTCATCAAAGATTCGAGTCATGCCACTAGTATGAAGCACCAACATTTTTAAGGCTGAAAGACATGACCTTATAATAATAAATTCTGATTAGGGTTCAAAAAGTAGTGTTTCTTTCATCCTCAAGGGCCATCTTGATTTTGTTGTAGCCAGATGACCCATCCATAAAGGAGAATACTACATGAGATGAGGAAATTTCCACCATTAATTTTGGTTAGGAAGTGGGAATTCATCCTTAGGACATGCCTTATAGATCCCTAAAATCATCGCATATACGAATTTGGTCATTCTTTTTCTTAACAAAGATGAAACTAGCCAACCAAGTAGGATATTTTTCATCCCTGATAAAGCCAGCATCGATCAATTTCTTAATTGCAAAAGTGACCTGTTGTTCAATGTCTAATTGCATGTGTCTAGGAGCTTTCTTTATTAGGTTAGCATTAGGTTCTATTGCTAGTTTGTGGACTATTATGTCAGAGGATAGACTGGGAATCTCTTTATAACTCCATGCAAACTAGTCCTTAAACTCAGCTAATAGCCTAACTAAGTTATTGGTTTATTCTTCATTTAACAAGGAACTGATGTATGTCAGACGTGGATTGTCTTCAGTTCCTAAGTTGATTTCTTTAAGTTCATTGATGGTTGATCTGATCTCTTCTTCAAACTCTGGCGGTGCATCTCTAACTTCAAGCTCACTTGGGTCATCTAAAGTTTCTAAACATACCTTCGCATAAGAGTTAGCATGATTTGAGAAGAACCTATCAGACGCCAAATGATTTATGTGACTAAATAATGGTTGTCATTGTCGACTGGACCTACTATGCTGAATCCTAGTCATGGTCTTGTTTGAGGATGTCTAGTTTGGTTGTCCCATAGCCTTTCAAAGTAGTCTGACATGTGTTTAGACCAAGTATGTGGGATTAATCCCTTCTTTGCTAAGTTGAGAATACAAGGCAAGTATTAATCAAAAGGTAATTCTATAAAATCTTTATATGAATCATCCTCAAGTTCTACATTGGCTTCTTAACTTAAAGATAAAGCTCCCAACAAAAATCTCTTTGGCTTGACATCTGTGGGTGACTTGGGGCCTCTTTAACTACTAAACCTTCAACTTTCTGGGAAGAAACTGAGGTTAGAGCTAAAGTTTCCAACTACGGCCTGATTATTCTACATAATAATGATTCAGATACATTCATGCTTTGCTTGGACTCCTTGTCTTCATCACTATCTAGCTCGAATGTTACCTTCAAAGGGACCCACAGATGGGTTGGTTGGCGTGCTAGCCACGTGAGAATCATCCTCCGAACTGAACTCCAAGTCTATGTGGATAGTGGGGGTACTCCTGTGAGCTGGAACATAGCTCCTACTGGTTAGCCACCAGCAAGGAGGTCTTCCACCTCTAGAACTGCCTCTGAATTTACCTCTTCCTCTACTGGTGGGGGTTGAGTTATCCTACCCATGTGTTGATATGGAGGAACAAACTATGGGTGGAATGTAACATCTGGCTCTAACTCTTCCTCGGTGTTTGATTCTCGCTCACTTGTATTTTTATTTTCTCTTCCTTTTTTTCTTTTCTTTTTCTTTTTCTTTTTCTTTTTCTTCTTTTCTTTTGCTTCTTTTTCTTTTGTTATTGAACATTCACCAAGCTCGTGAGAATAGACCTTTTGATTTGGAGGAAGATAGTAGACTGCATCTTCATAAATCTCGACCTCTCTAACTGAAAATGGCTTCAAGTCTCCTTTGACACAATACTAGATTCAACCTCTTTTGAATTTGATGCACTGATGCAAAGAAGATGGAATCATGTTGTTTGCATGTATCCAAGGCCTACCAAGCAAAGCAGTGAAAGATGTATCTGAGTCTATTGTGTAGAACTTGGCTTCTATCTTCCAATCATCTATCTCTAGTGGTAACACTATGGAGCCTAAAGCCCTCTCTCCTTGTTCATTGAATCCTCTCAACATCATCTGATCTCCTCAGAGTTTGGAGATATTGATCCTCAAGTAGGAAAGGGTTTTTAGACACATAATGTTCATTGATGCACCTTAAACAATTAATACCCTGGAGAGCCTGAATCTACCCAGGTCCACTGTGATGTAGAGGGGACGGTTGTGCTCGGTTTTCTTAAAAGAAGGTCTTCATCTGTGAATGTAACTCCATGGGTTTCTCTTGAATAACATGCCTCCTCTCCAATAGAGGTCAGCTGAGTTAAGCATATTTCTAGATCAAGAAGAGCTTTGATCAATGACTCCCTCATCTCTTTGGATAAGACAATGGAATCATATATGCTTAGTTTGGCTGGCAACTATCTTAGGTGAGCAAGGACATTGTAGTCAACTCTAGGCTAATCCTCCATAAGCATATCCATGGGTGAAGCATCTTGTGGAGGGGTTTCTTGATCGCTAGAACCAATGACTTATTTACCCCTTATCCTGAGGTGCTACTTTAGGAGGTAGAACTTTGCCACTACGGAGGTTGACTTCGATGACTTTATGAGATGATTTAGTGCAAAGTTCTACCTGCTCATCAGGATCACCTACAACTTCTCCTATGGGATCATCAGAGTCGGATGACTCCAAATCAATCTCAATGGGCAAACCTAAATGATTCAGGAATGGAAAATCCATCTCTAAATCAGAAAAGGAATGATCAAAACTAGAGTTATATTTATTTTGTAGACTTGGAGAGTTTTCAAGAAGTGGCCAAGATGTAAGTGAAAGCTTTCTTCATAGATTTATTCTTAGATGGAGGTACATGATATAAATTTAATAAAGTAAGTGGGGTAAGAGTTTTAGTGCCTTTGTACACGCTGATACAACGCTCCTGCTAGAAGAGGAGCTAGTGGAGAAAGAACTAGTAGCTACAATGGTGGATGGAGTGCTGGACTCGGATGATGGTTGTGCTACTATGTTATCCCTTGCAAGTAAGGTGCACTACTGCTGCTGCTACAATTGGGCATCTACTTCCTTCAAGTTATCCTTAGAAACTTGCAAACCTTCCTTAGAGTTGGAGGTTTGAGCTACTTTAGGCACCTACAAGGGTAACTTTCTAATCTTAGAGATGATTTTCTTGGAGGTTCGGGATAGGGAGATATCCTAACCTTCCTTTATCTTGAGAAGATCGCTTATATCTCTAAGGATCACCCTAACAAAATTGGAGGGTTGTTCTAATAAATATTCCTTGGGGATGACAATGGCACCTGACTTATAGCTACGCTCAAGTCAGTCCTTAAAGGTAAAGCAATCTTCTAAGACATGACCTAGCATGCAGTGGTAGGGGCATAAATTTGGATCATGACACTTCCCCACTTCCTCCGGCCTTCTAGGGTCTGGTAACAAAAAATCAGGCTAATTTAAGAGGTTCTTAAAGATTTTTCTGACTACCTTTCTCTTGAATGAATAAGGCTTATTCAATTTATCAGTAAGAGTAGGTAAATGGTAGTTACCTGGTGGTAGATAGGAGTATTGCTACTGATGCTGTGGGTGGGGATATGCTACTGATGTTGTGGATGGGGATACTATTAAGGTGTGGTGGTGGAGGGTCATGGAACCGAGGTGGTCGATATAACGAGGTGGTGGCAAAGGAGGTGAGAGGCTACTGCTCGAGGTCTATCTGGATGAACCCCTTACGTATTGCTCTTTGGTTAGCCTTTAGACTTTTCTTAATGCCTTATGCAATTTGGGCTTGGCTGACTGATCTTTGAAAGGTAACTATTTGACCTCTCCTTGTAGACTAGTCACCTTATTAATTAATTTCTCAAATGTCTTAACGGTAAACCCTTTAAGCATGAAGACGATCAGGCCATGAATATTCTTGAGTAAAATTTCAATGGCATGTTGTTCACATAGCTGTGGTTCGCATTTCATACTTAAATTGCACCATCTAAGAATGTAATCAACAAGGGACTCACCGGAGTGTTGTTGAGCTACAACGAGATCGCCCACGTTACCTTTTGCTGAGCTCTAGCAAATCTCTTAATAAAGAGCTGCTCCAACTCAGCAAATACCTTCACTGAATCAATGGGTAGTTCAGCGTACCAATTAAATGTGATGCATGTCAAACTACTAATAAAGAGATAGAATTGAAGTGCATCGTTGGCACCGACATTGCAATATCCAGCCCTAAAATGTGCTATGTGTTGTCAAGGCTTCCCGTTGCTATTGAAAATTTTGAAGGATGGAGGCACAAAACCCTTAGGATATTGGACACCATCAAATTCCACTAGGTAGAGTCATGAGCCACCTTAGGCTTGCATCAACACATCCTTCACTTGCTACTCCACCAACTGCTTGATATCTTTTTTCTTGAGTGGAAGTGCTATCCACCACCTTCTTATGTAGGCTACCACTATCCTGATCTACTGGAGAAGTGCTTTTGGGCTGATTTAGGACATGCACTAACTCAGGATTATCTATCTCTAGCGGTATATGCTGTGGTACTGAGGCTTGGTTTTGAAGTGCATGGAGGGCTGCTAATAAGTCTTCTATCCTCTTTTACACCCGGTTAATCTAATCATCCTTTTGTTTAAGCTGCGATGGAGGTGTTGGGTTGAATGGACGATGTTGTCTTCCTCAACCACAATACCTTCCTGGCTATGCTGATCTCTATGAAGGGAGCTCCTAGTATCAACCATGTGGACATCGGTCAAATCCTCAAGGAGATCATCCTCATCCAGATCAAAGCTAACCTTTCCCTCCTCATAATCTGATCGATCACCCCATAGAAGCTCTCATTTCTCTATAAAGTACTATTACAAAATCTCTTCTATGGAACAATATAACTATGCTGGTATAAACATGTGTTGTTGGCCAGTGGAGGGGCTGTGCTCATTGACGGAGATGCACTTAACACCGCCTATCACTGGAGTGCTGGCTCTGGGAGAGTCGTGACTATTGGAAGAGACATGCTCGAGGCTACTCATGGGTGGAGTAGTGTCTCTAGGGATATCCACTACCATGGGGACTGCAGAATTATCCCCTTCCCCTTCTACTATCACTACCTCTAATGGTGGTGGTTATGGTGATGCAACCATGATGGTGTGGGGCCACCACTCCTACTTCACCAAGACTAAAGTAGGAGGTCAAGTAGGGGAACTCGCCCTCACCTCTGTCGGTGGAGTAGATGAAGTGGGACCCTTTGGCCATAGCTGAACCACCAATGGGGCTTTCTTTTCCCCGGACGTTATCTTATGTGACTTTGTAGGCACGGTGGATGACAAGACCTAAACAAGTGATGGTGGGTGGGGAGTGGATCGGTGTGGTGGAGGTAACACTGACTTTCTCTGGGTAGGCTCCTCTCCTATGGTGGGTAGTACCTGTCAGTAGAATGTTATCAGTATGATCAGCGCGGGTAATGCACTGATCGGGAAATTCCATGAGGGCTGAGGTGGTCGACTTTCTAGCATCTACATTACGAGGGATGATAGAACATACATCAAATTGAGCCCTGGACTCGATCATCCATAAACTCCTCCAACTCGAGAACCGATCTAAGGCCGGCATATGACCTTCTCCTATCACTGACAGGAGCCTCAAAATGAACTGAGGCCGGAGGTGAAATTGAGATCCTCCTAATGTCTTCTTCTCCATCATAACCAAAGAGGGGGTCAAACTTGTTCTCTGTGATAAGAGGAGACACTATCCTAGGTAACCCTACTACAGACTGTGAAGCTGCCTCTAGTTCCTTAGCTATGCGATCATGATGCCGCTTGCTCTTGTGGCACCAGTTATAGTGTTGAGTCCTACTAGGAAGGGCAGCATGAGAGCTAGGCCCAACCTCGTAGGTGGGGGAGACTATCCCTAAAGATAGGGTAGCCTTCCCCTTGGAAGGAGCCAACGAGTGGCTGCTAGCCCATACTAAGGTAGAAAGGGGAACCACTAAATGCGGCCGGGAGAAACTATTTTAGAACTGCCATAGCCTTCCTCTTGAGGGAAACTCAAGTGACATCTCAACGGATGACGGCCGCCCATCACCACACTGGCGATAATTGTGGTGGTCCCCTCATAAGTGATCCTAGCCCCCATGAAACCTCAACCAAAATGAATGAGGCAGGCAAAGTCGGTCTGTGAGAGGCTGGCCCGATCCAAGGCCAAATTCATCCTAAAAGGAAAAGTAAACACGTACTTTTAAGCTGTCATGGGTAAAAACTACAAAGACTACACTGGCTGATCTGAACTATATGTCTACATTTGTGGAAATATAACTTGTATCAGATTTCTTCCTTGATATTTATTCCACGCAAGTAATAGAAGTTTGGAGTTTTGAGCCCACACTCAATGATTCAAATGTGTTAAGTGGGGTTCATTAGAGATATTTGGATATTGAGAGAGTCTTTGCCATTGGATTTTGATTTAAGACCCATACTCAACCAATTTAGGTAGGTTTGATGGGGTTCTAAAATTTGAGGAAAGATTTTCTTGGAGATATTTGTGTTGTCTGCATCTTGTTTGAAAATATTGATAGTTTGAAATACCATTACTTACCAAATTTGGATATGCTAAGAAGAGGTTGTGATTGTGTATTTGAAATATTTTTGCTTGTTAAAATTTGATTGTGTGATATTTTGATTTGAAAATGGGGCTATTTACTTAACAAATTTGGTATGTTAAGTAGAGGTCACATGTGTTTGATTTGTGCTTGATGATGAAACTTTCACTTGACAAATTTGGTATACTAAGTGAAAGTTAAATGTGATTGTGAGATAGATTTGCTTATCTTTGAAGATGGGAGTCCCACTTAATAAAATTGGTATGTTAAGTGAAAGCTCTAAATTTGTTTGAGATATTTTTATTTTTCTTTGAGAATGAGACTCTCACTTAACAAATTTGGTATGCTAAGTGAAAGCTCAAGTATGGTTTGACATGGAAAATTGGATCCTTATTTAACAAATTTAACATGTTAAAATAGGGATCAAATGTTAAAATAGGGATCAAATGTGTGTTGAAAAAGAGACCCTCACTTAACAAACTTGGTATGATAAGTGAAAGTCAAATGTGTTTATGATTTTGATAATGAAACTCTTGCTTCGCAAATTTGGTATGTTAAGTGAAAGTCAAATGTGCTTATGATTTTTGAAAATGAAACTCTCACTTAACAAAATTGGTATGCTAAGTGAAAGTCAAATGTGTTTATGATTTTGAAAATGAAATTCTCACTTAACAAATTTGGTGAGTTAAGTGAAAGTTAAATGTATTTGTGATATTTTTTTAAAAATGAAACTCTCACTTAACAAATTTAGTATGTTAAGGAAAGGTTAAATGTGTTTATGATTTTGAAAATGAAAACCTCACTTAACAAATTTGGTATGTTAAGGGAAAGTCAGGTGTATTTATGATTTTTTTAAAAATGAAACTCTCACTTTACAAATTTGGTATGTTAAGGGAAAGTCAAATGTGTTTATAATTTTTAAAGATGGCACTCTCACTTAACAAATTTGGTATGTTAAGTGAAATTCAAATGTGTTTATGATTTTTGAAAGAAAAAGAACTTATTTAATGAACTTAGGTATGTTAAATGGAGTTCAATTTGTTCTTATGATTTTCAAAATTGGGGTTCTCTTTTGATATACTTGGTCATGTCAAAGGAGCTCCCAATTGGTTTTGAAGTCCAAGACTTTGGCAAGAAGGAGTTTTATCAGACAATTGCAAATAGAATTCATTTGCTCTACCTTCTCCAAGGGAAGGGGAACTCCCATTTGACAAATTTGGGTATGTCAAGTGGGGGGGTTCAAATATGTCTTCACTTCTCTTTTATGTTTGTATGATTTATTACTTTTTGAAAAGAGGGGAAACTTCAACTCTAGCACATGTGAAGTATGCTAAGTGGAATTTCAATTTTATATTATGATTTAATTTGAAAATAGAACCTTCACCCAACAAATTTGAGTGAGTGGGATGGGGATAGCTATTTTTAAAGAAAATGTGTTATTAAAAATGGTTGATTTTAACTTTGAAAAGAACCTCCATGTAACAATCATAGGATTTTTCAAACGAGGTTTGGTTATATGTGTTTTGTGCCATTTTGAAAGTTTCTTACAAATTTTTGTGTAAAGTTATCTTATTATGTGGATTTTGAAAAAGTGTTTTTGGAAAAACATGTTATTTTGTAGAAGGGCCTTATTTTCTTATTATTCATGGGATGAACCTTACCTCACCATCAGAATGGTGAAGAGGTTCTTAATTTTGGCCATCTCCTTTGTTTGATTAATTTTAATTTTTACCTATTGGGGGAACCCAATAAGGATTTTAAGACCTACGTGGAGTGAGGTCCTAAAACCTAAAGAATGTTGGCAAGCTTTGCATAAGAATGAAATAAGCTAAGTCCCAATGGAAAGAAAGATAGTCTTGGGCCTATATAAAATATAAGTCCACTATCGATGCTTGGAGATAATAATTATCTACTAAAGATGGAGAGAGGAACTCTCCCCAGCAGAGTCGCCAGAAAAATCTATGGTGTTTATTTTTGAGATGTGGGACACCATGCAGATCTTAGGAGGGTACTTATTGAAGTGATCGGGTATGACATTAAGGAATGATGTACTATCTAGAAAGATAGAAATCACCACCCTATAATGGACCTAATCACTTAATAAGAACTCCTAAGGCATGATGGGTCTTCAAATATACGAGATATCTTTCCCCTACTTTACATGGAAAAGTAAAGTAGGATTTATTTTAAGCTGGTTTGTTAAGTTCCCTATGGAGGAAAGCCCCCATAGTTAATTACATCCGAATGAATGAGAAATCCTTAAGAATACTCTCGATTAAAGTAGACAATTAGGGTCTCCAAAGATTTCAAAGTTAAGACTATCAAAGGATTGGCTATTTTAGAAAATCAAATGGGATAGATCAAGGAGAAGACTTATTTTAAAATCCAAAGGGAGAAAGTAGGAAATGCTCATGATACTAGGAAGCCTAGTGAGCATTCCAATTTACCCTATAATTGGGCTTTATAATTTTGAAATTGAAGAGAGTTAATTATTTGAGTTAACATTTTATTAGATTGTTAGGACTTATAATTCTACAACATAAGATTATATAAATTCCTAAGAGGTGAGGATTTATACTTGTAGCCTGAAGAAAATAGCTACCTCAGATCTTAAGCTAGGGAGCATTGGCGAGGGCTGAAGCATGACCTAAATCTAAGGCAAAAATGGGTATATGGTTTACCTCCACAAGAGAGAATAAATCACTCGACTGCTGGACTTATTTCTGCTGGAGTGGCAGCCAGCTAACTCCTCAAATACTTTAAATCCATGTAGGCAAGTCTTATGCTTTGCAAGATGGCAAGGTTGTTGTTTATTTAGAGAGAAAATTAAGTCCTTAAACTCAATCCCTAAGAGACTACAACATGAGTGGTATGAATTCATGACTTAATCTAATGCAAATTTTATCAAATTTATTTCTTTCTTTTGGACTCTTTATTTTGACACAGGCTATGGGATTTTGTATGCCTAAATGCATGAGAACTTGATTATGGGCCAAATCAAAAGAGAAATGGGTGTTCTTCCATCAAAGGCTCTCACAGGTTAAGCATTCATTCTCTAGTATAGATGGAAGCCCCCTCTTAGCAAGAGTGAAAGAATATGACATGCATGACATTATACATTCAATCATCTAGGTAAGGGGTTGCTAAAATTTTTATTATCTTGATTTATTTCCTAGGCTTTTATGTGAGGTTATGAGTTATTTTAAAATTTTAGTTATGAGTTGTTAATTGGGGTAGAAAAATTAATTACATCCTAAGAACCTACCGCATCTAGGCCACACATTCAAGCATCAATCATATAGAAACTATGAAAAGCATGATGTTCTAATGCACAATCTAAATATAACATCAAATAATTTTACAGGCTACCATAAAACAGTAAAAGGACAATGAGGTCGGGTTTCACTGTACACCTCAAAAAGAGAAAAAAATATGGGTAGCCGAGCTCTGCTCTTATACAACCCGGATTACAAAAAATAATACATGTTATAGGGGTCTTCTTTTCTTCATTTTTTCCATCTCTTTCTTTTGATTTGATTTGCTCCAAAAGCATCATAGGGCACCCCAAAGACTAAGCCTTCTGGCCATTGCTCATTCTAATCCCCCATAACACTAATCTAATTCCTAATACAAAATTACATAAAAAATAGAAAAAGTAAATCTAGCTACACTTGCAAAACAAATGTTAGTTAAACACACCATGCAACCCAAGTAGTTATATGAATAATTTGGACTTAGCACCTCACACATGGGTAACCAAGCCCACCTGTCCTAACGTGAGCTATGCTTAGGGGCTAAGCAACCTGCACATCAAATACATTTATATTTTATTACAAAGGCCTCTTAAGCACAATGCCCTGCAGAAAAAATGATTAGGCTAATCACGGCCTACCATCCAGTCTACGAAACATACACCCTAAAATCCAATCTAAAATATTACATCACAAAATAAAACACAACATCATGAATACAATGTCTTAACTTAGCACTAGAAGTGGGGACTTAGTATTCTAATGTGTGTGCTTAAGGCTTGTGTGGCAAGGCTTTACTAGGCTTCTTTAGTTTAAGTTTCAATTTGGGGTTTGAATTTGTTTAAATTTTATCTTTGGGTAATTTCAATTTAAATGATTTAATGATTTACTTTTCATTTTTATTTCACTTTTATTTGGTTAAAATGATGTTTAGGTTTTCAAGAATGAAGAGTAGAATGAATTTTATTTATAGATAGAACTCATCCTATTCTACATCCTAACTCCTAAAGAGTCCAACTAAGGTCCTCAAGTATCTTAATTAGCCCATTTGAATTCGTGTAATTCATTTGATTTGAATTAGAATTTAGAATTTGAGTTCATTTAAGTATTTGATTGATTGATTTTGGATTAGATGTTTTGGTTTAATTAAATCTTCATAATTCAACATTCTTTTAAATTAATATTTAATTCTTTTCTTTGATTATGATTATGTGACTTAATTTTATGCTTATTTGATTTGATTATGATTCATTTATTTGTAATTTGATCGGATTAGATAATTGAGATTTTATTTTAATTTTAACTGAGTTTGATTCTTTGTAATTAGGATTTTTGTTTTAATCTCATCCATTTATCATGTTTATCAAAGTTTGGTTTGTATTTTGATTTCATACATTGGATAGTTAATTAGTTTATCTTATTGGTTGAATGAGATTTGATTTGATTACATATTAAATTGATGAGAGTCTTTCTTAATTTAATTTAATTTTATTTAATTTTATTTGATTAGCTTTATTAGTCTATGGGTTTGCTTAGGTTCAATGTGATTATGTGATTAGTTTAATTAATAAGTGTATTTATGTTAATTATAAAGTTTTGTTTAATTTTTAATTTGATTTCATATTTTTTTAGGTTAATGACGTAATTAAGGACTTAATAATTTAGGTTTAATTTAGGTTTTGGTTAGTATTTAATTGCATTTATGTTTGATTAAGTTTAAGTTTAATATGATTAATTTGATTGACTTAATTAGCTTATTTAAGATGTCTGATTAAATTAATTAGTAGATTAATTAAGTGTTTTATTTGAATTTGATTCAAAAAGTTAATTTGGTTTATCAAAATGATGGATTAATTCATTAAGTTTGCATTAATTAGGTGTTTATTCAATTGGATTACCTTAAGGGTAATTAGTTTAATTAACAAGTGTGTTTAAGTTAATCTTTAAATTAAATAAAGATTCATTTAATTTTTAATTTGGTTTTATATTTATTTAGATTAATGATGTAATTAATGACTTAATGATTTATGTTTAATTTATGATTTGATTAGTATTTAATTGCATTTAAGTTTGATTAAGCTTAGGTTTAATATGATTAATTTGATTAACTTAATTAGTTTACTTGAGGGGTGTGATTAATTATTAAATTAAATAAAGATTTGTTTAATTTTTTGATTTATTTTATTTATTTAGGTTAATGATGTAATTAATGACTTAATGATTTAAGTTTAAATTAAGATTTAATTAGCATTTAATTGCATTTTATGTTTGATTAAGCTTATGTTTAATATGATTAATTTAATTAACTTAATTAGTCTATTTAAGAGAAGTGATTAAATTAATTAGTAGATTAATTAAGTGTTTGATTTGAATTAATTTTTAATGTGATTTATAAAATTAATTTGGTTCATTAAGATGATAGAATAATTCATTAAGTTTGCATTAATTAAATGTTTAATTAATTAAGTTTGATTAAGGGTAATTAAACATTTTTAAATAATTAGATTAATCAAAGATTTATTTAATTAATGACTTAATTTCCCACATGTGAGTGATTTGATTTAGTTAAGTATTTTACTTAAGTTTGATTTGATTAAAGGATTATTGTTATTATCATTTGATTAGATTAAGTGATTTAATTATTTATTTTTTTATTTCAATTGAACTTGATTATTCTTAATCATAGTTAGGTTTGATTTTCTTCATTTATTATGTTCATTAGATTTCATTCATGTTTGATTTAGTTGTTAGGTTTATGTATTAATGACTAATTAATTATCTTATCCCAAATGGAAGTGATTTAATCATATGTTAATTAAGTTTACTTTAACTTTATTGGATTTAATTTGATTAATATCAAATGATTATGTTGAATTGGTTTGTTAATCAATTTGATTTTTAGTTTATTTAATGATTAATTAGTTTCAATTTATTTATATTCATTAAGGAGTTTCATATGATTAAGACGCCATGCTTAGTGTAGGTTTAGTTATACTAGTTTGACCCATATTAAAGTTTCCTAGATTTGTTGAATTTTAAGTTTGATTTAAGATTTAATTATTTAATTGAGTTTTATTAATTCAAATAGGTTTAATCATATTTAACTTAATTTCTTATGAGGATGATATTTTTCTAATTTGAGGTTTGATTAATGATTGCTTAAGTGTTATTTCATTTTTTATTTTGATTTTGATATTTAAATTACTTTTAGATTATATTTTAATTAAGTCCTTAACTGATTAAACTTTAATCTTAAGTGTTTATTTGGGGTTCATTAGGATTCAGAAAATCACATTATTTCCTTAAGAGTCCTAGATGTCAATTGAAGTGATTTAAACCATTTTGAAGATTTTTGAAAATTTTTGAATTTTTATTTGATTTATTTTATTAAAATGGATAATCTGAACTTTAAAATTTAATTTCTCCCAACCTAAGTCCTTTTCACTTGTGACTTTTATGGTAGGTGTGTTTTACCTATAATTTCAATCCCTGAAAGTTTAATCTAACATATATTTTTGGTTTAATTAATAAAATTTAATTTTTACTAAAATAAAATTAAGTGCAAAATACTTTGTGAAATTTGGTGGTTTTAGTTTGTTGGATTCCTCTCAGAAAGACGAATCCAACGAGCCCTTGTTTGTAATTTTTAGTTAATAATTTTATTTTCTATGAATTTTTAAAGTTTTAGGTGATTTAAATTAATTTTTTAAATCGAAAAATCCGCGCGGTGGTGACGTGGCAGCGCGGCGCCACGTGGCACCATGCGATTGTATGCGCGATATCGCGTGGCACACTTGTGCCATGTAGCGTCGCACGATTCGCGCGTGGTGCCGCACCAACTGAAAGAGCGGGAAGATTGATCAACAGTCTAGAAAGCGACCCAAGGTTCGCTCTGGACCGTCCGATCATAGATCGGATGGTCCAAATTAGATCGCACAATTAAGAGGCCAGGATTGCACAATTGGTGTATGATATGAGCTGTCTGTCGCGCATCTGAGCGATCGGATTGCGCGAGATCGCTCGCGTGATCCACATCCGACCATCCGATCTCGAATGGATCGGATGGCGGCTGTAGCTCACAGATGGTGAATAGTAAAAATAAGATTTTTTTTTAAAAAAAATAGAGTTTCTAAGTGAAAACTTGTCCAAAATGGATCCATTTTTGTGCCGATTCGCACCGAAAAATCCTGTTTTTTTATTGGCATGATTTGAAGTAAAAATGCAGGATTATCTAGGATAAATTTTTAAAATTGCCAATAAATTAACACAAAATGTGAGAAATCCTAAGGCTAGCTAAAGTTTGGCAGAATTTACCTCGATGGGGATGGTTTCTGGTGGTAGTGAAGATTCCAGTGAACTCCTAGGTATGTGAGAAAGCTTTGGAATGATTTTTAACCTTTGCGTCCCTTTGGAATGTCATCTTCTCCAATGTTCATCGTCGCCTCACCGAAAAAGCTTCTATTTATATTTTTGAGCTCAAAAATGGCTCAAAGAGGTGGGATGGGTTCCTTTTTATTTTGGGGAGCTCTTGAGGGCTGAATGGTGGTAGGATGAAGAGAGATGAAGCCTCATTTCCCCCTCCTTTTATAATGGCCAAAAATCCACCCTTTTTTGAATTTTTTGGCTCCAAAATATTATTATCTTGCTTGGGGTGGTTGGGATGGATGATGGATTGATTGAGGACTTCATATTTTTGCTCCAAAGTCCTCTCTTGCTGTCATATGGTTAGCTCTATTTAATGCAAATGTTGGGGAGGAGTTAAGTGCATGTGATGGGGGAGAATTAAATGAGGTTCAATGGAATCCTATGTGGGGGAGGATCCATGAGGGATTTAAATAGGTTGGGTTGATTTTAGACTGATCCCAAATGGGTTTGGGTCAGGTTTGATCAGCCCCAATTGGGTCATGGCTTGGTTTCAAGGGACTTGGCTCAATTTGGGTCATATGGCTCATATTGGGTCGAGTTGACCAATTTGACCAAAATTGATCAAATTAGCTTTGGTTATGGGTTGATTAATGTTCAATTAGTTAATTGAAGAGAATGTGGTCTTTGTTTTGAATTAATTTGGATTTAATTTGGATTTAGGCCAAATTGAAGCATGGTGATTTTCATGAGATTGGTTCAATCCAATTTGGGTTGGATTGAAAGTTGGCTCAAATGGGTCCTTTACATCACTGTGGGTCAATTGGTTTGGTTTTGGTTTAATTCAAGTTTAGTTGAACATATATATGAGCCCTAGATTGAAATATAAATTCAATGTCAATCAATTTGGAGTCTAAGGGATTTTGGCTCATTTGAAATTTTCAAGTCAAAAGGGCTAGGTTGGGTTTGACTTGCGTTGGCTTTGATTTGATTTGATGATTGTAGGTTTCATTTATATTTGGGTAGATAATTGAATGAATGATTGATTTAAGATAAAATTCATTGGTTTTAACTTGATATGGATAGAATTTGGCTAAGTCCAAAGAATTGGCTTAAATGGCTTAGATTGAGTTTGGATTTAATTTTTGATATAGTTTTGGTCATTTGAATTTGGATTTCATTTATATTTGTGAATATAAATTAAGGAATTATTTATTTATAAAGAGATCAATTGAGTTTGATTTGATCTAAAGGGAGTTTTGGCTAAGCTTATGAATGTGGTTCATATGGCTTAGGAAGGGTATGAAGATTTGAATTTAATTTTTGGTTTCAATCATTTGGAGTCAAATTTGAAATTAGATTCAGAATTTGAATTTAAATTTATGATTTGGTTTGAGAATTGAATATAGTTTTGATTTGATAAAGTGTATCTAGATTGAGTTTAGGCTATTGGATAGGTAATTTTCTTAAGCCCTAAGGCATTGCCTAACTTTATGATTAACACTTCTAAGTCTCTTAGCTTAGGTTAAGTGTTTACCTAATCACTAGAATGTCTTATGACTAAGTAGTTCTTAGTGTCTAGAAGAGTCCTAAGTCTAAGGAGAGTAGGTTAAGAGCTCACTCCAAAAGTGAGATCAACAAGAGGATAAACAGCTCAATTGCTTGGACTTACAACTGCCTAGGGGTGGCCGCCAACTAACTCCTCCAATGGTTTTAAATTCTTGTAGGCAAATCTTATGCTTTGTGCAAGATAGCTAGGCTGTTGTTTATTTTTGAAAGAGACTAAGTCTTTAAACTTACTCCCTAAGAGACTAGATCATGTAAGGGCATGAAAAATGGCCTAGATCTAATGCAAAGCATATTACTTTTTTATTTTTATTTTTGGATAATCATTTGACTCAAGCTTAAAGTATCCATATGCCAATGCATGAGAAATAAGATTATGGGCCAAAATCAATGAGAAGGGGAGGTGTGTTTCCACCATGGCTCTCAAAGGTCAAGTCAAGTTCTTTGGCAAATGTGGAATCCCTCCAATCAAGAGTGAAACAATATGCTTTTATGCATGATGTTAGAAAATAAATATTCATCCAGCTAAGGGGTTGCTAATTCTGTTATCTTGATTTTAACTTAGACTTTAGATGAGGTTATGAGTTATTTACTTTTAATTTTGAGTTGTTTAATTTGGTAGAAGATTTATTTTTCCCTAAGAGCCTAATCATCATCTAGGTCATACATCAAGCAAGAAAGAAACTAGAAAAATATGTCATCTTAATGCACAAGCTAAACAAAATATCAAATATTTTATAAAGCTAATGCAAAAGAATAAAAAAGCCATTTGTGCTCGGGCACCACTGCACAAGCCCAAAAATAAATTGGGTAGCTGCTCTACCCTTATACAACCCATATTACAAATGAATTAATTTACAATCAAGTAAGAAAATTCATGTTATGGGGGTCTTCATTTCTTCTTTTCTTCTTTCTTCTTTTGGTTCTTTCTCTTGGATGGTTGGAAGGTGGTTTCTCCAAAGGCTTCACATGGTACATAAGATGAGATCTTATGATCAATGTTCATCCTAATCCCCCATAACATTCATTCCAAAATTCTAATTGAAAAAATACATGAAAAGAAAAAATAAATCCAACTAACACGAGCAAGATAGAGATTAGCTAAACAAACAATACAAATCCCAAGCATGTATATTAGACTTAGCACCCCACACATGGGTGACCAAGTCCACTTGGCCTATTGGATTATGCTTAAGGGTATAAGCACATGCACAGGAAAAGCATATATATTTTTATTACAGTGCCCCTTAAGCACAATCCCCTGCAGAAGATAATGATTAGACTAGATCATCCTAGCATTCATTCTATGCACATTCACCTTAATATTCAGACTAGAAACAATACATCACAAAATGAAAGCAAACATCAAATCATACACCGCCCTAATCTAAAGCTAGAAACTGTGACTTAGTCTAATGTGTGTACTTTAAAAGGTTTGTGTGGTATGCTTAGCTATTGCTTTAAAGTTTAGATTTTCTAAGTATGGAGATGTTCAACTTAGATGGGTGGTTTCATTTAAGTGTTTAATTTATTTAGGTGGTTTTTATTTAGTGATTTATTTTGGTTTAAGTAAATCCTACAATTAATTACTAAGTTGTAAAGAGAGGGAAAAGAGAAGAGAACTTCCTTTCCTTCCATACTGTAAGTAATTTCTAAAGTGGATTCATATTTGATTTTGTTTAGTGAATATTTTATTATGTGTTTTAAGTAATCCTAAGTTCATATTTTTCCTAAACAAACATATTCAAAAGAAAGGCATTTTAAGATTAAGTAAAGTGAACTAATATCACAAAACACACATCACTTCATTTCTTTCCCAACATGTATAACATGCATATGAATGAATCTAAGCATATCTATACATACAAATGAAATGTTTATCACACTTTATGATGAATGCTAAGAAATGTTACTTAGGAAAAATTGGAATGCTTTATGATGCATGATTTTCATTAAGTAGAAAAGAGGGGTTTCTTTTATCCATTATTCGCATGCACATGTATATGTATGAAAGGCATAAGTGAGTACGATGCCATTGTTAACACCAGGGGTGTAAGGTATATGACCTAATTAGGGCTACTTAAAGTCCGCAACCCTGGGGTTATCTAGACTAATATACCACTTTTCTTAAATACAAACACATGTACAAAGAAATAAAGAGAAAAAAGAAAGATGCAAAAAGTTTGTATTTGCTTGTTTATTTTATTTATGCAATTTGTATGTACAAGTGTGGATGTCCTTCTTAGGTAATAGCATAAGAATTGATAGGAATAGGTTTAATCAAGTGCTTTGTTCTTTTCAAAGGAACTATACACTTTGTCAAATCCTATTCAAAACTATGCTAATAGAAAAGAGAAGGAAAGTTACACTATGCATACCTTCATATTTATATTCACACGCAAGCTTATAAATAATTATAAGTAGCACACTTTCAATTGTAGGTATTTTATTTATAAATTTTGAAAATAGTTTTGGATTTAATAGTGATAATAGCCATTCATATTTTTACTTTAGCCAAAACATGCAATTTGACATAAAGAAAATATTTCATTTTGATTTTAATTTTTAAAAGACATGAATGCATGAATTTCATATGACATACACATTTAGCATGCTAGGAAAGAAATAAAGTGATGAAAGCAATGTATATTCATTCACCCTAATTAATTCTTAAAGACAATCCTATGAAATAATAAAGTTTAAAGTGAATCAAAGTTTGTTTAATGTGATTTTTATTTTGAATTTGTTTTATGTTTGATTTAGAAAGTGTGAAAGAATGTTTACTGGTCCTAACCCATCTCCCCCATGTGTATGGTATTTTAGTTTAATCTTTAGATGATTTGATGATTTTTATATTTTGATTAGGTTAAGGTATGAATTAAGTGTGTTAATTACCCCTTACCTATACCACCTTAGCATATTTAATCAAATAATTATGAGCTAATGATATGACATAAAATCACACAAATAATTTAAATATGCAATGCACCTAAGAAGAAAAGGGTCTAATGCATTTGGCTCATGATTAATGATTAATTAAGCTAAGAGGTTTAAGTTAAGTAATTTCATAACCCCTCTCACATATGTGAGTTGGATTTCACTTCCTTAATGTACTTAGGTTATTGAACACTTAAGCATCTACTCAAGATGGATTAGTTAAGTTTTGGAAGGTTTTAGAATTGTATCAAAATGATTAGGTAGGTAATTAGTGAATTAATCCTTAATTAAGTTTGGAGTAAGGAAGAAAGAGGGGGTTTAAGGAATAACTTAAGCAAAAACATTCCAAAATTATTCTCTAAACCTCCTATTCACTTAAACAAACTTTAATTAACTCAATCAAGGGATTAAACCACTAATTACACACTTAATTAAACTTAATTACACTAAGAGTGTAATTAGAAATTAATCAAGCAAATCCTCTAATTAAACCATCAATAAGGCCCAAGAAAATTAGGGGAGGCAAAAGTCATCCCACTAATCATACATAAAAAGTTTAGAATTAATCAGTGGGGTAATTAAAGAGTAATTATCAAAATCAAATTCCCAATAAAACCCAAATCCAGAAAATAACATAGTTTAAAATTTATTAAAATCAATTTTATAATATTCTAGATTTAAATACCTTTCATATGCAACTTATTTCATATTTTTTTGATTTGTCTACACTTAGGTATGAATTTTTGAAATTTCCTTGATTAAATAAGTGATTTAAATCCCTAATTATATAGTTAATCCCGTCGGCACCACGTGGAGGCTAATGCGGCACGCTTTCCACGTAACATGATGGGATTCACTATTTAAGTTGTCACATCATAGCACTGTGTCAGCGGCAGCGCTACGCACTTTCTTCTCATTCGTTCGATCAAGGATCGAACGGCTGAGGTTAAATCTGTGGTTCTAAAGCGATAAAATGTGGGATCTATGTGGAACCATGGTCGTCCATCTAAAATGCACGGATGGATGGCCCTTAATCCGTCTCTGATCTTCCATGTGGGAGATGGCCACCGTCCATCTTCTAAGGGAAGATTCGAGCTCAATTGAGCTCGGATTGGATCCAAACTCAGCCCACACCATCAACATGCAAAGGAGATCACATCTAATGGCTAGAATCTCGTGGGATGATACTTTACTTCACAAAGGACCAGACCACATCTAGATTGAGCTCGATTTAATGGCTTACCAGACTAGCGCTTGATTCCCTTGGAGAAGCTTCGTCTAGTGGAGATGAAGCTTTGTTGGAGTTTAGAGGTCTTGAAATTGGATGGATCCTTCTATGGGTCAAGTCCACCTTCACTTGAGCTTGATCTTGATCAAGAGTGGTCCTCCCTGACCTTCGGAGCTTGGGAAAGAGCTTGGCTGAATTCGATTTGATCCTCTGATGAAGCTCAGAGGAGGAATTGGCTTGGTATTGAGTGTGGAGTAACTTTGAATTTCAATGGGGCTCCCCTATTTTCAGCCTAGGAAAACTGAGAGAAGGAGAATTCTAACTCACTCTAGGAAGCTTAGGATCACTTGCAATGGCTCCTGAAGTTCTCACCAATATGAGAATAGTTTTGGGTGAAATTATGGGGAGTATATCTCCCCCTAGAGCAATCGAAAGGTCGAGCCTTTTCTTGCCATTTTGATCCAATTGAGCTCCTTGAATGGGTTCTTTAGGCTATTAGAGGTGTCCTTGCATTTGGTTTAGCCTACGGAGTGGAGTAGTGGAGCCCCCATGTGTTTAAATCAAGTGGAGGAAGGATCCCATGTGGCCATTTTCAAGTAAATGGTCAGTTTTGACCTTAGGCTAGGTTGGGCTGACCAAAACCCATTAGGTTTGGTGCACTACATTCACTAGTGTCCACTTGGTCCACTAGGAGGGTGTCAAGTGGTTATGAAGAGGATTTGACCAAATTCCAAGTAGATTAAGCCAAAATTTACCCTATGGACTAGGAGTAAAATGGTCATTTAGCTTGGGTTTGAATTTGAATATGTTTGATATGTTTGAAAAATAGGTTAGGCCAAGTTTCATTGAATTTGGAATTAGTTTGATGTGATTTGACTCTTGTTAACCCATTTAGGTCAAAATGGGTCAACTTGGGTCAAGTTGACCAATTGGTCAAATTAGGTCAAACCAAGGGTTGGGTCAAGTTCATATGACCATTTAAAATATTTTGTATTTTGGTTTGATTCAATTTGTTTATATTTGGTTTTGGTTCAATTGAGTTCATTTAGGTCAAATGGGTCAAGTTGACCATATTTGATTTGACTTATTTGGGTTAGGTCATGGGTTGGTTCATGTTTGGTTGGTCATATGAAATGGATTGGTAACTTTGTTTCCAATCAATTTGGCTTATATTTGAGTTTGGCATAATTTGACCTTGTGTTGAGGGTCAATTGGGCTAGGTTAGGTCTAGTTGGCCAATCGAGGCTTTGGTCAAGTTCAACAATCATTTGAAATGAACTTGACCCATTGATTTCAATCCATTTGGAATAGGTCAAGTTTTGACACATTTTGACTTTTTAGGTCAAGTTGAGTCAACTTAGGTCAATTGGCCAATTGGGCTAGGTTAGGCTCAAATGTTAACTTGGTCAAGTTCAAACATTGATCATGAATGAGTTTAGATTAATGGTTTCAATCAATTTTTCCTATAGTGTATTTTGGCTAGTTTAAGTTTCATTTTGGCTAAGTATTGACTTGGTCAATCCTTAGGTTTGACTTGGTTTGACCCAATTTGAATGATTGATCATCTCATGATGATTGTTGATCATGATGAGAGGCTTAGGTGGGCTTAGTTCAAACCTATTTGATTAGGATTAGAATTTGACTCATAAGGGGTACCTTAGGTCACTTTGGGTCAAGTGAGTCTATGTAGGTCAAATGACTTGGTTAAAGCTTGATTTGAGTTTGATTGAACTCACATATGGACTCATGATTGAAATATAAATCCATTTGCCACTGATTTGAAGTCAAATGGGTTTTGATTCATTTGACAATTTCAAGTTCAAAGGGGTGAACATGAGTTTCACTTAAGTTTAATTTTTGGATTTAGTTTTTGGTTTGGTGATTGAAGTTTATGTTTATATTTTGATTCAAGATTGTAGGATTGATTGAATCATGAAGAAAAATCAAGGGTTTGGCTTGATTTTAAATTGATTTGGCTAAGTTTAAGATTTTGAATTGAAAGGCTTAGGTTGGATTTTAATTGAATTTGAGTTTGCTTTTTGGAGTTGGTTTTGGCTATTTAAATTTATATTTTATTTATATATGTGAATATAAATAAAAATATAAATTGGTTGTAAGAGAATTTCAAGGATTTGAAGTGGTTTGAATTTGATTTAGGCTACGTCCTTAAGAGGAAATCAATGTGACTTATGAAAGATTTTTGATTTGGATTTAGTTTGAATGATTTGACTTTATATTTCATTTATATGTGTGAATATATAAATGAGAATATAAATGGGTTGTGAGAAAATTTCATGAATTTGAGTTGATTTAGGTTTGGTTTAGGCTAAGTCCTTAAGAGGGAATCAAAGGGACTTAGGAAAGATTTTTTATTTGGATTTGAATTTTGGATTTAGTTTGATTGATTTGAATTTATATTTCATTTATATATGTGAATATAAAATGAGAATATAAATGGGTTGTGAGAAAATTTCATAAATTTGAATTGATTGGTTTGATTTAGGCTAAGTTAAGAGGAATCAAAGAACTTAGGAAATATTTTGAACTTGGAATTTCAATCATAAGCTTCAATCATTTGGAATTGATCATGGATTTCAATCATGTGGGATTGATTTGAGTTTAGAAAAAAAAATCAATTAAGCTGGAATTGATTTAGGTTTGATGTTGATTTGATTTGGAGTTAGGCTTAAAGGAAGGAAGTGAGGAATGTGATTCAAGCTATAGGGTAGGAAAATTTTCCTAGCACCCTTAAGGCATGACCTATTCCTATGGTTAGCTCTTCTAAGTCTCTAGGGCTAGATTGGGTGTCCACCTAATCATTAGATGTGTCTTGAGACTAAGGATCTCTTAAAGTCTAAGAAGAGTCCTATGTCTGAGATGGAGGGGTTGAGAGCTCATCGTAAAAATGAGGTCAATAGAGACGTAAATAAATAATCTTCTTTACCTATTAGATTGTAGATCCTTTTGCTATTTAATATTTATAGCGGGAACACTTTTTAAAGTAAATCATATTTTTAAGATTTAAGTAAGTGGCTAGTTGGTTGACTAAAAAAGAATATAGAGTAAATAAACTGTATTATAAAGTAAATGCTCTAAATTTTGAAAACTCAATAGTTATTTATTTGTTTATAAAATAGCTACAATAAAATTATTTTTATTATTTAGTTGAGTGGACATAGAGTAAAGTAATAGTTGTGCATTCAAAAAATTTAGAAGCTATTTGGTTGTCTATAAAGCAAATATAGATCAATTATTTTTTCTATTTAGTTAAACATGACCTAAAAAGCAATTGAAGTAATAATTTATATATTTTAGAAATAATAAAATAAAATTAAAATTATTAAAATATATCATGCTTACTAAAATTAATTTTTTTTATGAATTTATTTTTAATACATTCATACACCTAAATATACATATTTTAATAATAACATAATATATTTGCATTAATGAAATTTCATCCATAGCTCAATCATTCTTTGTGATAATCACATAATTTTAGCCTTATTAAAAGGCTAATAAAATATTAATGTTTTTTTTATTTTAACAAATTTCAATAAGATCAAATAAAATATTCATAAATATCAAAATGTGAAAAGTAGAATTGGAAAATCTAACATTATACTATTTTGGACATAATGAGCTCTTTTTAAGTAAAATTACAAGATTTTAGTCTCATTGGAAAGCTTTAAAATTTTTTCAACTTTTATGTTCTCCATTTATAGTCAATCTAAACATGAACAACTACAATTTTCATGAATATTTGAAAATGGAAGGTAAAATATTAAAATTCAATCCAATTATGCTATCACAAACATAACTCATTCATGTAATCTAGTTCTTTTTGTTCAACTACTCCCTAGAATTGCCATTAACAATTCATTCTCCAGAAGAATGAAACCATTAAAACCCTCTGATGAAATCCAATTATGTAATATACAACATATAATAACAATGTAAATTTGTGTTTATATTGAAAAGTATGGGTCACACTTTATAATTTCAAAATGATTTTTTAAGAACCAAAGGAATGTTTCACAAAAGTATGCAGTAATGAATGTCAAAGGTTAAATAGTTATTTATAATTTGTTAGGCATATGCTAATGAACTTCTTTAGATGATATTTTATGGCATAATATATAGATATAAAACATATTCTAGTTCAGTACCTACCATCCATTATGTAGTACTTATAAAGTAGTTGTCAGTCATTTCTTTATAAAAATAACATAAATAATAAAAGATATATTCATCGTATTATCATTTTATACTTCCTTCAGCATAAACCATCAGGTCATTTTAATGCATGATAAAGTATTATGACAACTTGTGTGAAACCTTTTTAATCAACTAAAACATTTGTGAACCTTAAATAAAAGTCTACTACTACAAGCATAATAGAATTGGATAGGATTTTAGCCTTTTAGTAGTGGATTCATACTACTTAGAGACTAACTTGTGTTTCATTATTAACTCTAATAATCTTAAAATTGATAAGTTATTTTAGTAAGAGCAATGATAGACTTATATGAGATGTCATCATCATATTGAGGAAGGCATGAATCTATTATTCAATTATATTTCATATAGAGTTTAAAGCATTGGAGACTTTATAATCTCTTGATGTAACTCTTTTATGCCATACAATATAGTATTAAAGTATTTAAAGTTCTCGTAATTATTGAAAATTGAATTGAATGATCCAATTATACATATTATGCCCATGAATATGTAGTAACAAAACAATCTATTATTTAATCTATACATTACTTATGTCTATACATAAATATTTTATGTAGAATAAATTGCAGAATTGGATCAAGAAAAACTCTCTTTTCATCTTCATCATGTTTACACAATCCAAATCAAATCTGTGATATAACTTAAAGAGGCACATTTAATGTTAAATATTTCTTTTAGGATTACTTTTTGTTGATCCCTTCTTAGTTCATGTAATAAGATAAATATAACAGTAATTATGTTAATGATGCTAGCATGAATGATTGGAACATGCAGATTTATACTCATTTCAAAGTCGTTTAAAAATTTTTTTCAATTTGATGATCATTTTTCACTATCTTTTAATATCTTCTCCATTTACTTTTACACTGATATGCACTAAGTTCAATCTTCAAAAAAATACATAAATGAGTTCAAGATATGTGCATCAGCATATGCAAGTGTAAGTGATGAAAACAGATAAATGGAGAGTGTTCTATGTACAAATATTATGTTAGTCTCAACGTTAAAGGTGTTAATAATTGACCCAACTTGATAACCCGACATGCACTTGACTCTAAAATATCAAGTTTGGGTTCACCCAATTAATTTACAAGTTGGGTTCGAGTCAAAGTATTTGAACCATTTAATTTTTCGATCAGGTTTGGCTTAACACATCAACCAAAATTAATTTAATTTTGACCTACCAACTTGTATGTGATTTGATTTTGACCCGCCAACCTGATATTGACTCATGAACTCAAATTTGACTTAAATTTGACCCTAAATACATATCTAAATTGGTCAATCAGGTCGGGTTTAGATTAGTTGGGTTCGTGTCAAGTTGAGTTTAGGTCAAGATTTTCAATTCATATAATATTCTGGTCAGTTTCAAGTCAAGTAGTTTCGGATTGGGTCAATTTCGAGTTAGGCCCCTATGAACTTGAATTGACACCTCCACTCAAAATATGTGTACCAAACTTATCATGTCACATGCTAATATGGTGAATCAATTAACATCATTCAGCAAATGATTATATCTTTATTATTACAAGAGGAGCAATGAGTTGAAATCAATAGATGCTTTGTATAATATAGAGGCAAATAGTATATTGCAATAGAAGAAGCATTTAAGGAATGTCATTTTACTTCATAATCTAATCAAAGACTTCAATGTTATTGTTGACCTCACTTTTGGAGGGAGCTCTCAACTTCCTCATCATAGATCTAGGACTCTTATAAACACTAAGATTTCCTTAGTTTTAAGACACTTCTAGTGATTAGGTGAACACTTAACTTAACCTTATAGACTTAGAAGAGTTAGCCATAGGAATAGGTTGTGCTCTATGGATTTAGGAAGACTTGCCTACCTTATTGCCCAAATCCAAGCCTTGTTTCCTTTTTTCAAACCAAACCTCAAATTCAAAATTCCAAACCCCAAAATCAAATCCAACTATCCAATGACTGAATCCATCACCAAATTCAAACTCCAAATCCCTCCCTAGGCCCTTTGATTTTATCTTATGGACTTAGCTTTAACCAAATCCAAGTCAACTCCAACCAAATTGATTTTTCAAAATTATCAAATCCAACCTCAAATCAATTCCAAATTCCAAATTCCAAAAACCTCTTCCTAAGCCATACGAACCACCTTCATGTGCTTAGCCAAAATTCCTTCAAATCAACTCAAACTTGGTTGATTTATTTATAAATCAATCAATTCTTCATTTATATTCATAAATATAAATGAAACTCACCCTCCAATGACCAAAAATAAATCAAACCAAATCAACACCCAAATTAGCCCTTTCAACCTATATCCTTAATCTTAATCAAATTTGCTTACAAATCACTCCAAACTCAAGTGATTTTCTCATGACCCATTTATACCTTCATTTATATCCACAAATATAAATGAAATATAAATTCAAATGACCAAAACCTAACTCAAATCAAATCAAATTCCCAATTTTAGTCCTTATAACCAAATTTTTGAACTTGGCTAAATGAAACACAAATCAACTCAAAACTCATGGATTTCTTCATGATTCAATAATTCCTTCAATCATTGATTCAAATATAAACATAAACCACCATTATCAAATCAAAACCAACTCAACCCAAATCAAGCCCAAGTTAACACTTATGACTTAAGATTGTCATATGAACCAAAAACTAGTTGGCTCCAAACCAATTACAATTGGATTTATATTTCGATCATAATTCCATATGTGAGTTCAATTAAACTTGAAACAAGCATCGATCAAGCCAATTGGCCCATTTAGGCTCACTTGATAAAGTGGCCTAAAGGACCTTCTTGAGCTAAGTTCTAACCCAACCCAAATTGGATTGAACCAAGCTAATATAAACCTTCAATCATGATTAGCAATCATCATGGTGTGATCAGCCACCTTGAATTGGGTCAAACCAAGTCAAACCTAACCTTTGACCAAGTCAACATTTAGCCCAAATGAAACCCAAACTAGCCAAAATTCATCATATGCCAAATTGATTGAAATCTTTGACCCAAACCCATTCATAATCAATGATTGAACATGACCAAGTCATCAATTGAGCCAAACCAAGCCTATTTGGCCACTTGACCTAAGTTGACCCAAATTGGCCTAAAAAGCCAAAATGGGTCAAATCATGATTTAACCCAAATTGATTGCAACCAATGGCTCAAGTTCATTCCAAATCACTTATTGAACTTGACCAAAGCCATGATTGTTTTAAGTTGACCAATTGGTCAACTTGACCCAACCTAGCCCAAATTAGCCTAAAAGATCAAGTTGACCAAAATTCAAATTAATTCCAAATTAAACCAAACCAAAGCCAACAATCATTTTCAATCAACCAATTGAACTTGACTTAACACCTAACCCAACCCAATTTGGTCAAATTGGTCAAATTGGTCAACTTGACTAATTTGATCCTTTTGAATATAAATGAGTCAAATTCAAACCTAAGATAAACCATATCAAATTAGTCACACTAAAACATGATGTAGACCTAACCCAAGCTTTGGTTTGACCCAATTTGGGCCAATTGATCAACCCAACCCATACATGGATCTACATGAACCCATTTGTACAAATAAGCTCATGTCACCCAAAACTAAGCTATAAAACCCTATTAGCCGACCGAGCACACCCCAAACTAGCCTTAGGACACTCCCAAGCTAGCCCAAAAGCTAAGCAAGCTCACCTTAAGTTGACTTACTAATGGACAAAGCCTCCACCTTGAATTCCTACTCTAAGTAGCAAAATCCATTTTGCACTCCCCATGGCAACCCTTTTTTTATCAAATGAGGTATTCCTAGAGTTCACTAGCCCACTTTAAGCACCATAGAACTTACCTTGGACTAAAGGGAACTCACCAAACTAAGCTCACTCTCCCCCATCTATGGTCGAATTCAACGGGTGCAAGGAGAACCAAATCCCCTCCCACCTGCCCATATCAAGCCTTAAGACCCTTGACATGGCTTCGGCCACTCATAGTGTGCCACCTTGAATTGACAGCAACCCCTCCAACAACTTGATGGCAGCGAGAATTGATGAAATTCATGGGAATGATCTCGTCCATCCACCTAGCTCAATTGAGGGATATACTCCCTCATTTCAATTGATCTGACATCAATTCAATCACATTCAGTTCAAGAGAAGTTTTTGAAACTCCACAAAGCTTTCTCAACTCCTCCTGAGCTCCCTATTCCTTAGCCTTCCCCTCTATGCGTAGAATCGAAACAAGACACTATTTTCTAACTCTCCTCAAGAAAACTTCAATTGCTTGCATACATCATCCTCATATCAATCAAACTGATCAATCACAGAGCATCCAGCAAACAATGGAGTTTGATATAAGTTGAGGCACGTGTGTGCGTGGATTTATCAACCAAGCTTCCCACACCAAATTGAGCTCAGATTCCTTCAACAGAGCCTCGCTTTAACTAGGCAAAGCTACCTCCGGCATTGCACCACCGGACATTAGCTCCAATGAGGTAATTTCTCAAAATCGTAGCTTTAGGCCTCTATGTGTTAGTCTTTTATGAAAGGAATCTCCATGTCGAGGGATCCTAACCATTGGATGTGATTGCATGCTCTCTTAGATGGTGTGGGATCTATTTGATCCAAATCCAAGCTCGGGTGAGCTCAGATCGAATGCAGAATGATGAATGGTGCTCTCTTCCGCCAAACGATAGATCACGCCATCCATCTTGTGATCAAGATGAACCATCAAATCTCGAGATCCATTAATCTTCCCCTTAACCTGCAGATTAATCGTCAATCTTAGAACGCCCATGAGAAAGCACGCTACCACCAATTAGTGACGCGATAGCTTAAATAATCCAAACCATGCCACATGGAAAGTGCACCGCATCAGCGGCCATGTGGCCCAATGGGATTAGGGGTTTAAGTAGGGTTAATTAATTGATTTTTAATCCTGAAACTTTCTAAAATCATAATTAATTATAGAAAAATCCTAAAACAAAATGCAAACTTATGCGCATTTTGAAGATATTTTAGAGGAGAATCTAGAAAAATTATAATTAATTGATTTTGAAAAGTGACTTTGGTTTAATTATGGTTTTATCAAAAATCTAATTAGCTTAATTACATCTTAATTAAGCACTCAATTAATCTCAAATTTTTTGTGGATGTTTAGGGGAATGGCCTTTGCCACCCCTATTTTTCTAGGATTTTATTGATTGCATAATTAAAAAAATCATTTGAGTAATCCCTAATCACTCTCTTAATCCAATTAGTTGTAATTAAGGGATGAATAGTAGCTTGATTAATCATTTGAACATAATTATCCCTATTAAACAGTAAGATCACTTAGGGAATGTGATTGAGGACATTTTTTTCTTAATTTATTTTCTAAGTATTCTTTACCTTTGAAAATTAAATTAATTAATGTGTTAATGGAATGATTAATTGATTAATTAAGTGATTAAATCTTCAAAATAAAAAAATCAAAATCTAATTGAATGTTCAAAACATTTAGGGATTAGGATTGAGGCCTTGCCCTTGATCCTTTCCCCTAAGTTAATTTCATCATTCAAATTAAAACATAACCAAAATATTTATTCAATCCATTAAAAGCTTAATGAAATTAAAATTAAAAATCAAATCATCCTAACCTAAGCAACCTTTAATTGATCTTGGGTAGCTCCTTGGGTGTTCAATTACACAAAATGAGAGATAATATAAGTATGATTGGCTCACATATGTGAGAAAATCATAAGAGTAATTAAGTGAGATCCCTTAAGCTTAATTAACTATTAATCATAATTGCATTACCCTTTCATGAGCAAATTTACTTTCATGTGATTGCATATCATATTGGCTTATTATTAATTATTTAATTAACTTAAGGTGAAATAGAGGGATAATTAATTCATTTAATTCATACCTTAACCTAACAAAATATAAATTCAACTTAAATATTCTTCATTAAACCAAACTAATTCACACATGGGGAAATGGATTAGGTTTACCCAACCCTTCTCATATTTCCTAAGTCAAATCAAATTAAAAAATAAAAATGTCTTTAAAGAATTTTGATTCATTTTAAATAATCTTATTTGATATTATTATCCTTAGGATTAATTAAGGTGAATGAAATCATGTGTTTACATTCTTTTGTTTCTTTACAATCATGCTAAATATTATTTTCCATATGAAATCATGCATTCATTTCTTTGAAAATTAATTAAATAAAATATTTTCTTTTATGTCAAATTGCATGTGTTTGGCTAAAATTAAGAATATGAGTGGCTATTATCACTATTAAACCAAAAACTATTTTCAAAACCTATAATTAAAGATTATAAATGAAGTAATGACAAATATTTATAAGCTTGCATGTGATGATAGTATAATATGTATAATGTGAAGTTCTCCTTTCCTACTTTAATATTGATTCACATAGATTTGCAAGTATAGTTCATTTGAAAAGAACATAACAATCACTTAAATCAATTCGTATGCATTTCCATGTTAAGACCTAGGAAGAATTTTACATTGCACATGTAAATCATACAACCAAATCAAACATAATTTCTTGCATAATTCTTTATCCATTTGGTTCTTTTTTGTACATTCATATGTATTCAAGAAAAGTGGTATATTAGTCCGACATCTTGGGGTTGAGGGTTTTAAGTAGCCCTAAGTAGGTCTTGTACCCATCTGTAGAAAATAATGACATTGTACTCACTTAAAACTCTTACACATATGCATGTGTGATGTGGCCAATGAATAAAGAATCAAAAATCAAATAAATAAAATATAATTCTTGCATGGATTTTCTTATCCTTGTAGTTATTCATACATTTAGATGTATCTAAAAAAAGTGGCATATCATTAGACATCCCGGGCAAGAGGTTTTTAAGTAGCCCAAAGTAGGACTTGTACTACACTGGTATAGAAAATAATAACATCATACTCACTTATAAATTTTATATATGTGGATGTGTATTTAGCTAATGGATGAAAAATCTCCTTTTCTACATAACAAAGATATGCATTCATGATCCAATTAATAAAATGAAATATTTAAATTCAAAATACATTTCTTGCATTCATCACCAAAGTATGCTAAGGTTTGCATTGTACATAGTATACTTAAGATTATTCATATAAAGAAATGAATGGATGTGTGTTATGTGTTAGTAATCCATCTAACTAAGCCTAAGATGCTTTTCTCATTGAATAGGCTATTTAGAATGAATCTAAACTTAAGGTTAATTAAAACACATAATAAACCATTCACTAAAGAAAATTCATTAATCAATTTACCTTAAAATTACATAAGGTAGGGATAAAGAGAGCTCTCTCTTTTTCTTCTTTATAACATTTAGTTGCTAAGTGTCTATATGAAACAAAAGAAAATACTGAGTAAAAATTCCCAAATCAACTAAACTATTTAAAGAAAAATCAACCCTTCATAAGTTAAATCTCTCGCACTTAGCAAATCATAACCCTAAAGCCTAGTTAGGACATACCACACAGGCTCTAACACATGCACATTAGGCTAAGTCACCATTTCTATCTTTATGTTAGGGCGGTGTATGGTAGCTCCTTGGGTGTTCAATTACACAAAATGAGAGATAATATAAGTATGATTGGCTCACATATGTGAGAAAATCATAAGAGTAATTAAGTGAGATCCCTTAAGCTTAATTAACTATTAATCATAAGCCAATTGCATTAGGCTCCTTTCATTTCTTATGAGCATTGCAAATTTACTTTTCATGTGATTGCATATCATATTGGCTTATTATTAATTATTTAATTAACTTAAGGTGAAATAGATAAGGGATAATTAATTCATTTAATTCATACCTTAACCTAACAAAAATATAAATTCAACTTAAATATTCTTCATTAAACCAAACTAATTCACACATGGGGAAATGGATTAGGTTTACCCAACCCTTCTCATATTTCCTAAGTCAAATCAAATTCAAATATAAAAATGTCTTTAAAGAATTTTGATTCATTTTAAATAATCTTATTTGATATTATTATCCTTAGGGATTAATTAAGGTGAATGAAATCATGTGTTTACATTCTTTTGTTTCTTTACAATCATGCTAAATATTATTTTCCATATGAAATCATGCATTCATTTCTCTTGAAAATTAATTAAATAAAATATTTTCTTTTATGTCAAATTGCATGTGTTGGCTAAAATTAAGAATATGAGTGGCTATTATCACTATTAAACCAAAAACTATTTTCAAAACCTATAAATTAAAGATTATAAATGAAGTAATGCTAGTTACAAATATTTATAAGCTTGCATGTGATGATAGTATAATATGTATAATGTGAAGTTCTCCTTTCCTACTTTAATATTGATTCACATAGGATTTGCAAGTGTATAGTTCATTTGAAAAGAACATAACAATCACTTAAATCAATTCGTATGCATTTCCATGTTAAGACCTAGGAAGAATTTTACATTGCACATGTAAATCATACAACCAAATCAAACATAATTTCTTGCATAATTCTTTATCCATTTGGTTCTTTTTTGTACATTCATATGTATTCAAGAAAAGTGGTATATTAGTCTGGACATCTTGGGGTTGCGAGGCTTTAAGTAGCCCTAAGTAGGTCTTGTACCTTAGGCCCCTGGTGTAGAAAATAATGACATTGTACTCACTTAAAACTCTTACACATATGCATGTGTGATGTGGCCAATGAATAAAGAATCAAAAATCAAATAAATAAAATATAATTCTTGCATGGATTTTCTTATCCTTGTAGTTATTCATACATTTAGATGTATCTAAAAAAAGTGGCATATCAGTCTAGACATCCTGGGGCAAGGCTGTGAGGCTTTAAGTAGCCCAAAGTAGGACTTGTACCTTACACCCCTGGTATAGAAAATAATAACATCATACTCACTTATAAATTTTATATATGTGGATGTGTATTTAGCTAATGGATGAAAAATCTCCCTTTTCTACATAACAAAGATATGCATTCATGATCCAATTAATAAAATGAAATATTTAAATTCAAAATACATTTCTTTGCATTCATCACCAAAGTATGCTAAGGTTTGCATTGTACATATAGGTATACTTAAGATTATTCATATGCGTGGAAAGAAATGAATGGATGTGTGTTATGTGTTAGTAATCCATCCTAACTAAGCCTAAGATGCTTTTCTCATTGAATAGGGCTATTTAGAATGAATCTAAACTTAAGGTTAATTAAAACACATAATAAACCATTCACTAAAGAAAATTCATTAATCAATTTACCTTAAAAATTACATAAGGTAGGGATAAAAGAGAGACTCTCCCTCTCTTTTTTCTCTTTATAACACTTAGTTGCTAAGTGTAGGCTATATGAAACAAAAGAAAATACTGAGTAAAAATTCCCAAATCAACTAAACTATTTAAAGAAAAATCAACCCTTCATAAGTTAAATCTCTCGCACTTAGCAAATCATAACCCTAAAGCCTAGACATACCACAGTGCTCTAACACATGCACACATTAAGTCACCATTTCTATCTTTATGTTAGGGCGGTGTATGGTTTGATGAATGTTCAGTTTTATGATATATTATTTTAGACTAGATGTTAAGTTGTATGTGTGTAGCTTGAATATTAGGTTGATATTAGTCTAATCATATTTTATGCATGGGGCTATGCTTAATGGGGCCGATGTAATAAAAATATAAATATTTTTTTTGTTGTGCAAGTTGCTTAGCCCCTAAGCACAACCCAAGTTAGAACAAGTGGACTCGGTTATCCATGTGTGTGGTGCTAAGTCCAAATTATTCCTATAACTGCCTTGGTTGTGTGGTGTGTTTACCTAACATTTATTTTGTAGGTGTAGCTCGATTTACTTTCATTCCTTTTAATGTAACTTTTGCATTAAAATTAGGATAAGTGTTATGGGATTAAGGATAAGCATTGGTTATAAGACTATGTCTTATATACCATGTGATACCTTTGGAGCAAACTACATCCCACTCAAGCAGAAAGAAAGAAAGAAATAGAGCAAATCAAGATGAAGGGATGAAGGACAAGGAGTGAAGAATGGAGGATGAAGAATGAAGACTCTCATAACACTTATCAGTTCATAATTATAATTTATTCTTTTATTATACAGGGATGTATAAGGGTAGAGCTCAGCTACCCGCATTTTTTTTCAGGTTGTACTACGGTACCCAATCGCACTGGACTTTTAATCTTTTGTGACAACTTTATAAACAATTGGTTGATATTTTTTTCCATTTGTGCATTAGAAATAGCATGTATTTTCATAGTTTCTTTATGATTGGTGATTGCTGTGTGGCTTGGATGCGATTAGGCTCCTAGGATAAAAATAATTTTTTTATCCCACTAACAACTCATAACTAAAATTTTAAAATAATTTGTAACCTCACATAAAAGCCTAGGAATTAAATCAAGATAATAAAATTTTTAGCAACCCCTTAGCTCGATAATGTATAATATCATGCATGTCATATTTGTCTCGAAAATTCGCCACCGACCTCTTCGATAAAAAGAGTGTTTTAATTGTGTCGGTGTAATTTTTAGAAGGCAGATGGAATAGTAGATAAGACACTACCCAAAGATTTCTCCCTCATTTTGGTGAGGACTTTAGATATGGTTCCAGGTTTCCTATAGGCACAAGCCCCTATAGTTAATTACCCCTCCCAGTAAGTGAGACTTTCAATTAAGGCTAATCATTAGATCGCTGAATTTGTAGTGTATAGTAGCAGTATGTAGAGTTTTAGAATTTAGATTAAAATTTATCATTTTAGCTTAAATCGGATGGTTGGGGGAATGATGATGTGCTCGATCTAGATCCCATGATTTTGTCATCCCAGGTAGTCGCGATCCCTAGTCTACTTAATCAGAGGAGGTAGTTGACCCAACTTAACAGAAAGATCCTTATCAGCAACACATGAGTTACATCGTCCAAGAAATCCTTATAGACCAAAGGTGGTGTTTATCTAAGGAGATAGGCTTAAGTCTACCTTAGCTGATAGAGGGTTTCTTTCCTATCAAGTATACCTTATGATTCAACTCAAAAGGTAAAGCCATTGGGAGCATAATGCTAGTTGTGATCATAATATAATGGATGACGCCAAACCACACGATCGTGAGGACACAATAATTGCTTCATCTGTGGAGCTACGCACGCAAAGGAGACATGCCACGCCCTTACTGAGATTGATTGAGAGTGAACATAGTAGAAAACTTGATTTGACATTAGCTCTTTTATGTGCTAGAGTTTTTTAGTTTGTCACCCCCGACAAACTGTTGTGAAAGGTGGATAGATTGAGTTTGATTTAAGCTTTTAGTGATAGAATTTTATTTAAATAATTTTAGATTGATATTTGATTTTATTTGGAAAATTGATTAGTTGGCATATGTTTAAGAGCTTTAGATCTTATTAACTCTATTTTGCTTCTAAGAGAGATTAGATCTACTGTCACCCGACAAAATCAATTTCTCAGATATTTCACTGATTTGAAACTCTTATTATAGGTTTTTAGGTTTTGTTAACCTGCACCACCATAAGACTAAGCGGAAGCAACGCTGAGATCCTCAAACACTTGAATTTTAGCATTCAGCATAGTATCGGGGCCCATGCTGGTGTATTTAATAATTCAAATAATTTTATATTTAATTAAGAGCTTTAGATCCTGTCAACTCTGTTTAACTCCTAACAGAGGATTAGATCTACTGTCACCTGACAGAATTAATTTCTCAAATATTTTACTGATTTGAAACTCTTATTATAGTTTTAGGTTTTGTTAACCCGGACCCAGTCATAAGACTAAACCGGGAAACAACCCGCGCAGCATCCTCAGACACTTAAATTTAGGCATTCAATATAGTGTCGGGGCACATGCAAGTGTATAGTAATTTTAGGTAATTTTATATTTGAATTATGAGATTGATTTTGAATTTTTATTTTTTTTATTTCAATTTAGCCTACGCAGCCTTTTCAGACATTAAAATTTGCACTTGAAATCTCTATGTCCGAGCACATACAGGTGTTTATTGCTTAGCTAATTTCATCTACTTAATGAAATCATTGATTTTGAAATTCATAGTTAAGATAAAATTCCTTAATTTTTTATCAAAGGAAGCCTTATGATTTTTGTAGATTTTGATTTAATATCGTCTTCTATCTGCTTATACAAAGAGTTTCAGATCCAGTGGTGAAAAAGGCATCTTGATTTAGATTGTAGTTTAACACATTACTTGCATATGTTTACTTATTGAGCTTTTACAATTCTCTCAATTTGACTATGCTCAATTTATATCAATTTTGATAAGTTATGCTGATTTTAGTGTTTGTTATTTTAGCCCTACTCATGCTTATTGGCTAGCATAGTAATCACCTCCGCATTTGTATAAGAGTTATTAAACTCAATTTGGATTCATTCTTAGATTTTGAGTTTATTACAAATTTATTGTGAGTTTGGCATTATACCCCAAATTTCAATTAAAGCTTGCTTCATTTTGAGAAAATTACAAAAAAGGGAACTCACTTTACCTCTTCAATTTAAGCCAAAGAGGATAACAATTAGAGTTTGTGAGTTCCATATTAGCCTCTCCCAAAATTTGTGAGTTTAATATTAGCCTTCCCCAAATTTCACTTAAATTTTAAATGAATATTCTATTCTTTCTAAAATTTGCTTTAAAGGCTCCCCCTTTTTCTTGTTTCCCACTTTTTAGTTTAAAATTAGCTGCATGTTTCCCTATTTAATGCTCTTAAGTCAGCTCATTTCACTCTCTCATTTTTTCTAAGTCAAAAGATTTGAAATTTGGTAGTCATCATCCCTATGTAGGCGCGGGTGTTTTGGCTTACTCGGTACGCCCTGTTGAGCATAGCGAGGCCTTCAATTACCTGCATAAAAGCAAATATATATACAAATATTCCAAATTTTTTTGGCGGCATTTTTGGCGATATTTTGGCGTCGCGTGAACATCCAGAGCTTTTTGGCTTTTCGGTACTCCGATGGAAGTGTAGCGGTGTCTTCGACACGCCAATTATATTCATCTAAATCACCCGATGATATGGCGTAAGCCAAATGATCACTTTCGGTATCTTGCGATGGCGTAAAATTTAGCGATGTCTTGTGGCCTTCTGTCGAGTTTTAAATCGTCGCCCACGATGAGCATGACAAGACCTTCAATCACTCAGTATGCCCTGATGAGCATTGCGAGCAGTGTCTTGTTGAAAAGATTGTGCAGAATGGGCCAGGTTTGTTGGCTGGATGGTGCAGAACGGGCTAAAATAGTGGGTTTGAAGGGCTGCAGAAAACGGGCTAAATAGGCCAGCGGGTCAGTTTCGGGCTGGCGGGCCTTGGAAAGGCGGGCCATGGGCTTTAGGAAGGCGGGTCGTGTGCTGCAGCGGAGCGGGGTGCGGATCTGGGCCGGACGATGGGTTGGCGGGTCGGCAGCGGCAGCGCGGCGCGGGTCAGGCAGGAGTGAATCGGTGGGCTGGACGCGGGCGGCGGAGCGCGCGGTTTCAGTGCTGGTCGGCGAGCTTGGCCAGCTGATGTTTGCGGGATGCGCGGTTTCGGGAGATGTGCCAGTGGCACGATTTTGCGCGGAACAATGCAAGATGGAGGGGAAATTTACCTTGCTTTTTTTTTGTTTTTCTTTGACGGGAGAGCGCTGCCAGGGAGCGAGAATCAGTTGGGGAGAGAATAGGGAGGAAGAAGAGGAAGAAGAGAAAGAGAGTTTTTAGCTTGTCTTCAGCATCATTAACTTCCATATCGACCCACATTTGAAGCCAATCAGAATGCTCATTGAAGATTGACAGTATTGACAAACTAGGAGTAAGCCCCAAAATAGCAGCAAGTGATGCAGGTATCATGAGTTCCTCTGATTTTGCATCTCTGTTGCAGTGATTTTTAACAAGAACAGGAAAGATCTGTCTTTCTAAATACTTCAAAAGTATTCTCATCATTGCTACTACTCAGGCTTCCTTAGCACTACAACCCAGTAATCTTGCATTATCAATCAGTGGCTTCTCATCAGTTTCCAAAGCAAAGATTGGAAAAGTTATCGTCATCATAATCATAAATTCCTTTTTATACTTCTATCCCTGCAAAGCTCTTCACAATTCTGATGAGCAACAATGAAGAAGCACTGAAGTCTTCATCATCAGCTCATAAGCACATTCTCAATAGCTGCAATCTGCAGGGTAAACTCTGAGCATAAAACTTATAGAAATTTAGTTTGAATTCACAAACAGCTACTGAAGAAGACTTAAGCATCATTTTTAGGGGAGATGGCACTTCCTCTGTGCTAACTACATATTTGCATTTGCAGTGTGGGACCAATATTCATTGACAAGTTCCCGAAACAGAGATCCTTCTGTGTTCATGAGTTTCACAGGATCATCATATTCTACCAACTTGCCATCGCCAATGACAAGAACCTTATTATAATCCATTACGGTTGGAATTCTATGGGAAACGGTAATGAATGTGGAGTCTGCAAATTCAGTTCTTATAGTCTTCTGGAGGATGGCATCAGTGGCATTGTCGATTGATGATGTGGCCTCATCAAGCACCAGTATGCGGCTTTTCTTCAACAGCTCCCGTCCCCAAGCAAAATAAATGTCGTTGTCCCATGCTCCAGTTCGATCCATCTTCAACAACTAGTGAATTTAGGCAGCTTCCTTTCTCCAGGACAGCTTCTCTAAGTTGACATTTCTCAAGAACCTTCTCCGTTTGGGATGAGAGGGATTCGGTTATGACATCTGATGAGAACCTGTTGAGTTCGAAGGAATGTGCAAAGAAAGCATGCGTGCATTGGTATGCTTGTGTGTGCAAAGCTCGACGCCTCTTGCTTAGTGGAATACCTCATCAGGAACTGAAGCTGCACCGCTTGAAGAAGCAACTTTGCGAGTTGAAAGTGTTCTCTAGCAAACAAGAGCTGAATTACGTGTGTGAAGGGAACCGTGCTCGCCACGTGCCAACCATTTTACAAGCCCACGCGAGCGACAAGCTAAACAGGGTAGTTTTTCTATGCCGTTACATTTCTTGCATCAGGGGGAGACACGATGAGGGAAGAGTGGAAGAAGAGACTTTACGGTTTCGGTTCCTTTTCTTCATCGAAGGTAAATGGCTTTTTTTTTGGGGGTTGGGGGTGGGCGTGTTACATATCTAATACCTAAACTTAAATATTTACTTATCTAACACTTTTCTATATTTAAAAATATACATTTTACTTTTACAAAGTGAATAAAGTGGTATTTTTGAAGTGATATTGAAGATTATGATGTTATACATATAAAAATTGAAGTTTAGGTGTTAGATATGTAAATACATAAGAATTGTATGATATGTGTTATCGTGGCTTGCGATGTGGTTACTTGCGAAGGAGGGAGTGGTTGCCAGGTTTTGAGAATCAATTTTGATTTTCAAAGGGGGGGGGGAATAGATCTTGTGGCTTTTAGGAGGGGAAATTGAGAGCGGTACTAATTGAGGGAGGAGGCTTCTGTTTGTTGCATGGACAAGGATTTAGGGCTTGATTTACATACATACCACACAATTCTTATGTATTTATATATCTAACACCTAAACTTAAATATTTATTTATCTAACACTTTTCTATATTTAAAAAAATGCATTTTACTTTTAAAAAGTGAATAAAGTGATATTTTTGAAGTGATATTGAAGATTATGGTGTTATATATATAAAAATTGAAGTTTAGGTGTTAGATATGTAAATACATAAGAATTGTGTGGTATGTGTTATCGTGGCTTGCGATGTGGTTACTTGCGAAGGAGGGAGTGGTTGCCAGGTTTTGAGAATCGAATTTTTGATTTTTCAAAAGGGAAGGGGTGGAAATAGATCTTGTGGCTTTTAGGAGGGGAAATTGAGAGCGGTACTAATTGAGGGAGGAGGCTTCTGTTTGTTGCATGGACAAGGATTTAGGGCTTGATTTGGGTTAAATAGAACTTTTAAATTAATTTTTTAAGTATTTAATCAAGCTTGATATGAACTTTATGCCGACACAATTAGGTAATCAAAATATATATCAATTTAAGGTTATTCCGATGTTCCGAACATAGTAGCACAGTCCGTTTTGCAATCAGAGGCCATTTGGTTCAAGTCGGCGTCAAATTAAGTCCATTTCAGCTCAAAATGCGTGTCACCGCTTTTGATCGCTCGATTTTCATGCAGACTCGTCCAAATTGAGTGTGAATAGTCTTACTTGATATATTTTTGATATTTTGAAGCCAATGGCTTGATCAATTTCACAAACGGAGGTCATTTGATCCTCATTGGCAACTCTTGACCTCGATATGCGTGCAGGTGTGTTGACAACTCGAGCGCTTGATCAATTGATCATCAAATCATGTAATATTTATATCCTGACCAATTTTGACATTCTGAATGTGATGGAAAATTCCTTTCATTGATCGGAGGTCATTTGAGTTGATTTCGATGACGTTCTATGCATTTCAGTCTTGATTTACTTGATGTCACTTCAAATCACTCGATATTTGCACAGACACGTCCGAATTGAGTGTGGATAGTCTCATTTGATATATTTTGACATTTCAAAGCTAACGACACAATCAATTTCATGAACGAAGATCATTTGATCCTTATCGCAGCTTCTCAACTTCGATATGCATGTCAACACATTGATAGCTCGAGATCTTAATCGATTGATCATTAGATTTTGCAATATCTATATTCTAATCAATTTCGATGTTCTAAACACGACGGTGAAGTCCGTTCATCGATCGGAGGTCATTTTGACCATTTTCGGTGACATCCAGTGCATTTTGAACCCCGATTTGCGCACTGTTGCTTCCGAAGTCCATCGAATTTAACTTGTGGGCTTGTCTTGATTTATGACACATATGTGGAGGTAAACAATATTCTTCCACTCTTACTAAGAGAGGGCTTCCATCTGTGCCAGAGAATAAAAGCTTAACCTATAAGAGCCTTTGATGGAAAGACACCTCTTTCTCTCCTGATTTAGCACATAATCAATTTATCATGCATTTAGGAATACAAAATCCTACAGCCTTTGTCAAAATAAAAGTCTAAAAATCAAATAAAACTTAACAATATTTGCATTAGATTTAAGTCATTATTCATGCCCTTCATGATCTAGTCTCATAGGAAGTGAGTTTAAGGACTTAGTTTCTTTTCTAAGTGAATAACAGTCTAACCATCGTGCAAAGCATATGGCTTACCTATATGGATTTAAAGCATAGGAGGAGTTAGTTGGCTGCCACTCCAGGCAGTAACAAGCCCAGCATTCGAGTAGTTTATTCTCTCTTATGGAGGTAAATCATATGCCTATTTTCGCCTTTTGATTTAGTTCATGCTTTGGCCCTTGCTAAAGCTCCCTAGATTTAGGATCTGAGGTTGTTGTTTTCCTTTGCGATCTACAAACATAAATCCTCACCTCTTAGGCAGTTCCACAATCTTGTATGGTGGAATTATAAGTCCTAGATTTCTAATAAAAATTCAACTCAAACAAATAAACCTTCTCAAATTCAAATGTATAAAGCCTAACCATGGGATAGATTGGATTGCTCACTAAGTTTCTTAGTATCATGTGCACTCCCTACTCATCTCCCTTGATTTCGATAAGAACTCTTCCTCTATTGATCTCTCTCACTTGTATTTTAAAAATATAACTAATCCTTTGATAGTCATATCTTTTAATTCTTTAGAGATGACAATCACCTACTTTAATCGAGAGTATTCTTAAGAGATTCATTTCCCTTAGAATGTAATTAACTATGGAGGCTTGCCTCCATAAGGAACTTAACGATCCCGGTTTAAATAAACCCTACTTTACTTTTCCATGTAAAGTAGGGGAAAAATCTCTAGTATATCTGAAGACCAATCAGGCCTTAGGAGTTCTCATTATGTGATTAGGTCCATTATAGGATAGTGACTTCTATCTCTCGAGATAGTACACTATTTCTTAATGTTGTATATGATCACCCTAATAAGTATATCTGCGGATCTGCATGGTGTCCCTTCACACAAAAACACCTAAACACAAAAATAAACACCACAGTTATTCAGGAAAAAAATTAAGATTTCTTTATAATAATCAGTGTCATGTTTTTGGCAAAGAGTGAGGCTCACCCTGATTGCACTAAGATTCAATATCACTTTATTCATGAAATAGTAGAAATATGACATCATACTATAAAATATTTCGACCATAGATAATCAACTATATAAATTGAAAAAAGTGATGGTGTGGACCATATTCCAAAATGATATGAGAACCTAATCAACATATCTTGGGTTGTTCCTACTTATGAGCATAATGTAGGTAACATCATTTTTAAATGATGCTCAACAAGATGTGAGTTTTTGATAAATGATACTCACTCCTCCAATGTTCTTAATAGAAGCTACCACAAAAGTTATGTTTGATGGCTAATCATTAATGTTGAGAGTTGAGAAGTCTGTTAGTGGATGAACATTTTCTTATGTAAACTGTTGTACTCCTCACATTTAATTCATCCCATAAATAATCCCTTGAGTTTATAATAGCTTATATACATGTGTGAGAATCATGAAAGAAATAACTAGCTTTTGTGCCTCATGAATGTAAGTAAATTATTGAATCATGTTATAACTCTTGTATTCATGTGTGTATATTAATTTCCCATATTGAATTTTGAAGCTTCAGTGCAAGTTAAGATCAAATTTGGGAAGCTATATATAAATATTTAATTCAATCTCAGTCTTACTTAGAGTAGTGTTTTCCTTTAGAACCCCACCTCATTTAACTTATGATGTTCCAAGAGTTTTTTTTAGTCAAACACTCATCCCTACACACATACATCACTAAAAATAAGCATAACTCTGAATCCTACAAAATGATAAGTGAATACAATGCACATTCTTGTAAACTGCATGCATAAACAATAATAAAATAGCATGTCTAATAGCCCACTTATTAAATTTCAAGTTAGATCATCCAAAGGAGTACCACATCTATATAAGCACAGCCCAAACCAAGCCTATCTAGTTAATCAACTAAAATCATTTTTAATCAAAGCCCAATAATCTCATGAACCAATTTGATTTCCAAGTCAAATGTTATCTTTATGAAGAATTCATAGCCCAGATCTATCACCTCTTATGAGTGTTATCGAATAATGGATCGTTATCTATCCTAAGAACAAAATGATGAATGTGGGATGAAAATGTTATATTCGGATTTATCACCAATCCTAAAGAAATAATTATAAATAAAATTAATAGACTTAACAATATGTTTATGCATATAAATTACTTAAAAGAAAAAAATTGAAACTTAGAAAATATTTTTGCTTTGTGGAGTCTGTTAAGGAAAAGATACATCTAACAGTTCTACTGTTGGAATGATCGACCTTCGAACTTATCTTTATGGCTTCTCTTCTCAACCAACAATTGATAAAGGTGAATCTTCTAAAGCTAAAGAAGCAACACCATCCCTCAAAGATATTGTTGCCCAAGAACCTGTTTATTTCACCAAAGAAATCAAAAAGAACATTATAAAAATTAACCCATCAGATTATTCCATCAATAATCCATGGGTAAGTATATTCATATTAGGATTATTCAAATAGCATTTAAACCTTTAGCTTTAAAAGGATTAAATGCTTCCATCTTTATCTGTTTAAGAGATGGTCGATGCATTAACTGGACTTAATCTCTCATAAGTGTTATTGAAACTAGTCTATGTCACGGACCAATTTACTTTAATGTTTCCTAATTTAAGTTTATCTTTAACTGATATAAATCTTTTTGAAGCTATCAAGTTGCAGTTACAACTTCATGGATATGATTTTCTTCTAGGATTTGAAACTATTGTACTAATTTCCATACTACACTTTAGGGTTCTTATATATATATATATATATATATATATATATATATATATATATATATATATATATATATATATATATAATATATATCTAATATTGTATACGAATTGTATGATATGTATGTAAATCTTCTTAATAATAATTACTACTTATAAGATATAATAATATATTTTTCTAAAATTACATCTCTAACAGTGTACATGTGAGATGAGACAAATTCTAACAAGATAGACATCGTGAGGTTTCTTGTAGCCTTTATTTTAAATTATGTATAGCTTTCGTGAATCCTATCCATATAATTTTATTAGATTTTCACTTATATTCTTTTCACAAAAACTTAACCGAAAGAAAATTTCCAAATCCTTCTAAAAAATTTTAGATCCCTCGATTGTCCAACAACAATGATCCTCTAGTTAACCAGTAAACAATTTTGTTTTCACATTTGATTCTTTCTTTGATAACATTTAATGTACTCCATAATTTTAATTTAGACTTTAATCAGAATTATTATGTTGAATGGTATACACAAGGGTATATAATTGAACAAGTAAGATAATGATGAGTAGAAAATTTTGTCACTTGGACTACAACGAAGTAGATTTAGGATGAAAAATAACAATGCTCATATATGAAAAATAAGAATATAGCTTGTTGCCATATTGCTCTTTTTTTTAGTGTTAGGGGAAGTATTTCTCAACAATATGTCTTTCAATTGAAAAATACTAAAGTGATTATATGTGTTTGAATATAAAGTTCTTGATTGCTTATAGTTTAGTACAAAATGCTTGCTCCAAATGAATTTATGCAAAAGAATTATTATCTTGACATTCATTACTTTGATGTGCCCTTCCAAACAAGTCACAGCACATTAAGTTGCAAAATAATTAAGTTACTTTTTTATGAAAACTATTGGTGCAATGATAACTACAATAGTATCTACATCTTGTGTTATAGCAACCATCCTCTTATTTATATTTTTATCACTTAGCCACTAATAATTATTCATTTTTTATCTAGTGCATCGAATACTACCTCCTATGTATTGCTCCTTGATGTGGCATGGAATGCATCAATTAAAGTCCAAGTAGCTCCAACTAAGACATTATAAAAAGTATAAACAAGCATTCACTTTTGCAACCCAGCGTGTAAACACTTTTTAATAGATCCTTATATTGTACCCCTATGCCATAAAATGCCTCAAATTTTAATTAGACAAAGTTTGAAATTTCAATTCTTATTATTACAATGTTTGCTATCAAGAAGTGCGTGCATAAGAATTCATGTGCCAAATCATCTAAACTTGTGATAAAGTCATTCAACAAGAAAACTCAACCAATTCTTAGCATAATCCCACAATGCTGATGGGAGGAGGCAAAGATGGATGTTGTTATTATATACTCCACTTTATTTGAATGTATCACAAAGTTTAAAGATCTGTGATATGATAATTTGGGTCCTCTAATGCAAAAGTTTGAGCTGAGTGTTTTGTATCATCTATGGAATGATAAAGTTAACCTCAAAATTATTGGCTTGAATTTTAAGCTTAACAATTGCCAATGGAATTTTATGTAATACTCATAAACCCATCTCAAGGTCAACAACTACTTTAAATTCTATTTAGCCAGGTGAATTATATTGATGGTTAGATTTACTCCTAGATTTTTAAAGTATTCTCTAAATTGCTTAATCAAAAGAGAGTAATGGCTCCCCATTAGAATAGCTTGTGCACTATAATCAACACTTAAAAGGTACAATAAAAATATATGATTAGAAAATACATAAAATCAATATAAAGTTAGAACCAATAGTATTGATATTACTGATTAAACATTCCCCTACAATAATGCCAAAAACTTGTTACATTAAATTATACACACATGAGAGTGTAATTGAATTAGTAAAGTGATAAATAGAAGATATCATCCTATTGGACTATACTAAGTACCAAAAAGTAAGCAAAAAAAATAAGCCAAGGTGTGCACAAAAATTAAAGAAAATTACTACTAAAATATATAAGCTTCTAACTATTGAAATCCAATAGTATGAAGGGTTAAAAATAATAGAGTTGACAATCTAGAAATTAGATTTTATGAAGTAATATATAGTTAGTTTACTTGTAAATTAAATCAATCAATACTAATGAGTAATAAAATTCAAAGGTGCACCCTATTATTCTCTCAAAAACTATGATAGCTTGTTTCATATATCATCTATGTTACTTCAATACAACATTTCTCTCATATAATCTAAGATAGTTCAATTATTGTGAGTTTGTTATTCACATCTCAATTCAAAAACCTCCATATTATTAATTGGTGATCAACCAATGACATGTACATAGCAAATTGAACTATGTAGCAAGCATTAAAAGCTCTAAAATAACTAATTTTATTCAACACAATTCAAAATTTTAAATAATCAACTACTTATAATCCCTAGAAAGAGAATTTAGTTCAAACTAAATTATAAACATAATGAAAAAAACTCTTTTAAATATTTATATATATCATCAAGAGACAAAGAAACTCACATACAATAAACTCTTTCTCCAATCCTCCATAGCCACCTTATTCTCTTATCCAAAGATTTACTTAAAAGTCTATATTTTTGCTTTAATAAATTATCTAAACTTGTATATATGATTTTATGTATATATATATATATATATATATATATATATATATATATATATATATATATATATATATACATATATATATATATATATATATATAGATATATATATATATATATAGATATAATATATATATTAGTATATATATATCTATATATATATTATTAACTCCCAAAATATTGGTTCAACACATTGCCAAGATGGGCTCTACTGTCAATGGCTAAATGGAGAGCTAAAAAGCACTTGAGTCACACCTAAAATGCCCTTAATTTTATTATTATTATTTTTTAATCAAACATCTGGGGACCAAATAAGGTGCCCAAGCTAGCTTCAATTTAAAGACAAACTTCTACAAATTTGTGAAACTAGTGCCTACTATCATGGTCTAAACTTCCAAAAATCTATTTGTGTAGTATTAACACACTCCTCCAGTGCTAAGCTAGCCTAACTCTCATAAAATACTAGACTACAATAAATTATTTTAAAACTTCACCAATATAAAAATTTTCTTGGAATACACTCACACTTAAATTTTTTTTTTTTTTTGGATCCTTTATTGTTTGGTTACAAATGAGAGATGGTGAATCTTATTTATAGTCCATCATGCACACTCCTAAGAACATTCTAGACTACAATAAATTATTTTAAAATATGAAATTTTCTAGAATATTCCACACAATTTTTATGTTTTAATGCAATCTTAGAATCTTAGAGACTCTTAATCTATTCCCTACGTACCTACAATATTTTAAAACATTTTAGAGACATGTAGAAATTTTAAAATTTTCATTGCCTTTTATAAGCTTCTAGTATCTTTCAAATGAATCTAGATATATAGGATTTCTAGAGCCTTCTAGTGCATGATGAGTATACTCCAATAATTATTATGCTTGATCCCTTTGTCTCTCCTAGTCATGTAATGCCCAAAGCAGCATGGTTAACCCTTTTGTTTTGGAGAGGCATGACACTATGCCCAAATTCTAGATGCTTGGGTGCCTAAGCCATCCAATGTATTGTGTTCTCCATCAGGCACTTGGATGGCTCCACTTTCGCTCATTCTTTATTTCACACTCAGAAAATGATTATTGACTAAATTCCATCATTATTTGATATCAAAAAAGTTTAAGTTAATATAATGAATTTCTTAAAATTAAATAAAAATAGCATAAAAAATACAAAGAACTAGCTTGGGAAACACTACTAAAATCATATTTATTAAAACTTTATCCATGTGATAGAAATTTGATCTAATTCAAACTTGAGAATGATTCACGTTAGCTTGATTTAATTTAGATATAGTTAGCATCTATTAAAATTGGACTTAGCTCGTTAATTCTGATTTGAGTTTGATTAAGCAAAATATTATAATTTTCATTTTTTTTAAAAATTTTATTTCTATGTAATTCTTGACATGTGTATGTACATAGTAACTCAAAAATACATTTTAAGCAAATAAGCATGCATATATTATGATCCTTAGATTAAAATATTATATCTTAACATCAAGCTAGTTCAATTTGATTGAATACTTGCTCAGTCCCGATTCATTTTGCATCAAGCTTCTTAATTCTTATTGAAGTTAATTTAGGTTAAACATCAGCATAATTCTATTTTATACAACATTTAATTTTTCTATTGATTCCTCAATCATAACTTTTTTTAAATGCTTGATTGATCATATGGCTCTTCTTTTTGCTTGAGATATGACCTCATACTCCTTAAATTATTGTTTGATGATGACCGCGATAACAATAATTGAAACCTTGTTGTTTGTTTGGATTGTAGGAAAATAAATTAAGGAGATGAATTGAAATGAAATGAATTTTGTTATGAGTTGATTATAATTTTTCTACATTGATTTTATGTTTAGTTGTTCAAAAATAGTAGAGGTATATATATAAAACATTAGCATAGATTAAATATTGATTTCAAAATAGCATAAGACACAGCTAAGAGCTTACATAAGTAACTCATTCGTTTCTTTTCTGGCATTGATCGAATGAAAAAAAAAATTAAAGATAATTTTTGAACATTTATTAAAAAATATTGAAGAGGGTTACTTATAGTGGATACAAGTAAGATTTATTTTATATTTTTCAATGAAATTAACTTTGATAACTTATATTACTTGTATATACCTGTTGAATTCTTAAGAAATTATATATGATCAACCATAGTTGCAAATGTAAGCACAACATATTGAAATAAGGTTAATGATTAAACTGAATTAGTACTTAATTAAATTTGAATTAGCTAAACCAGCTCCATGGTGATAATAAAAATGAAAAAAAAAAAAAACTTTAGAGAATAGTAGCTGAAGAATACATAAAACAATTCAATATTTTTATCTTCATCCAAAGTTATTAAAAATTATGATTTGCCTATCACTAAACATGAGAAGAGCTATCATGAACTCAGTTCTCTTATATAGAGGTGGGAGCTATTAGTACGAGGGTAAATGACCACCCACTTCCTTCAAAACTCATTATGATAGATGGTATTAGGTAGTAGTTTAACTAAAATGAAATTGGCAAATTGTTAGAACTTCAAATAATTTCATGAAAGAAAACTCACCTATTAACACTAGATAAAAATAGTCTTTGATAGAGTGAAATGAAATAGGAAACTTTTTGCCTAGTGTTATAAAATTAGAACAATAAATCATAAAGAAAACAAAAGAAATAATACCAAATAAGGGTTGAAGGAGAATTCACTAAGTCGAAATAATACCAAATAGAAAACTCAAAATGGGAAAAATCACAAACAAAGAAGAAGAATTCACTACATCGAAAAGAAAAAAAAAACTATCGACTCTCTTAATACCTCACCAAATAAGGGTTGAATTCCTTGTACAAAAGAGAAGATAAATTTAATCAAGATATTTTATAAGAAAATAGTAAAAAAAAAAAAGAGTCAGTAAAGCTAGAGAACACAGATTGTAATCTGAAAGTCATAATAAGATCAATCCAACGATAAAGACCTTCAATCTGTGGGCTCATAAGTTTCTGCTAAGATGTGTGAAACTCACAAAAAAATTAGATTATAATTTAACATGTACTTAGGCTTATGGTGAGTTATCCTCATAAGCTTAAATCAAAAGCAACATTTTCTTAAATTTTCACCATATTTTAGCTCAGCTCTTATCCTCTAAACTTTCAAATGTTCTTTGTACATTTGGATTCATTTCTTCAAGCTTTCCTTGGATCTTTTCTAGTGTGTAAATCTTAGGCATCATAGTCTAAAATCATTGGTGAAAGGATATTGTTTGTCATGTTTGTGTCCTACCGACACATGTCATTAACACTCATCTATTTATTTATACACATTTAAGATTGTCTATGGTTTGAAGAAATTACACAATATATATTATTTATAATGTTTGAGATCAATAAGATAAAAAAAAAACATTTATTATAAAAACATATATAACTTCAATTTAAATTTTGAATACAATGCATCAATAGTATGTATTATTTATATCATGTATGATCAATAAGATTAATCAATGAAATGATATGAATTGAAAATATATATTATGAATATAATAACTTAAATAAATCAGCGATCATGATTCATCAAAAGATATAATTTAACTTTAATTTTTGAATATATTAATACATCAGCCATCAATAAATTTAGTGAATGATAGGATTTGGATTAAAATTTCTTTAATAATAGCTTATGTAAGCAATAATAATACTAAAAAATAATAGATAGCAATGATAATCAATACAATTGTATGTTTTTTAGTTACGTCATTGATTAATACTTATTGTATATAATAATAATATATATTTATTTTTTAATTTACATCGAGCCCTTACAGTGTACATGTGAGATGAGACTAATTCTAACAAGATAAACATCATCAGGTTTCTTGTCACCTTTATTTTAATTTACATGTAGCTGTCGACAATCCTATCCATATAATTTTATTATATTCTCACTTTATATTTTTTTTCCCAGAAACTTAACCCAAAGAAAATTTCCAAAGTCTTCTAAAGAATTTGTGATACATTGAATGTTTACCAACTACGATCCTCTACTCAACGTTTTGTAAGAAAAAAAAAAATTTTATTTTATTCTTTCTTAGAGTACATGTCATGTACACCATGATTTCAATTTAAGCTTTTATTAGGATTATAATCTTGTGATAGAAGTTTAATCTAATTTGAATTTAAAGCCGACTCAAGCTTGCTCAATAACATCTGAATATGACTAAGGTCTAACAAATTTGAAGGGCTCTAAAACTCCATTGACATTTGATTCAGATAATCATCATTTACTCGTCATTATCCTATCACCATCATCACTCTACTTTCATGTTTAAATCATCTTTTAGTCTCGATCGTGCAATCAATGTCTTGACTTCGGCCGTCGACTGTTATCTGCGGACTGTAACCTTATGATCGTTATCACCTACTGTCATCACCTGGCCGCTATTGCCATGCCTCCTACACTCTCCCTTCTTCCACAATTTCTATCACAATCTTAAGAGACCAAAATAAATGCTTCCAAAATTATAATCTCATAATATCTAATTGTGAAAAATCTGACTTTTATAACCTCTCCTACATTGTGAATCATTCCAAGTGAGATAGGGTCAATAATTTGTTACCTTTTCGAAATCCACTCTAAAAAAAACTCTTTCGCCTTTATAAAACTTTTCTTATTTATATATATATATATATATATATATATATATATATATATATATATATATATATATATATATATATATATATATATATATATATATATATATATATATATATATATATAAGATATAAATCTTTCACTCTATTATAACAAACATTCTAGCTCATAATAAGCATTAATGATGTTTTAGTAAGCCACAACTAAACCCACTAATCACAAAAAAGTGCATGAAAAGTAGAATACATTTATATATAATATAAAATTATACCTTAGACAAAATTTTATAAGCATATATCTGTTTCTATTTATATTTAAATGTCATTTATTTTTTAATATGTAACATTTAATTTTAATGATGTGAATCTTTTCATTCTAACATTTAAAAAAATTATAAAAATATCATGATACAATTTTTTTTCCATCATATTTTAATTAAAAACTTCATCATAAACAACAAAACAATAATATGCTGCAACTAACAACAAACTATACTATTCTACCACATTAGTACGAAATCGAATTAACCATCCCTTCATCGCTAATACAATTGGCTTGGCCCTCTTACCAAACCACATTAACTAAAATACAGCAGATGAAAAAAAAGAAACTGCCGACTGCCAAGTGTTTGTGGTTTTGCCCCTGACAAACTAAGGAGTCATAATAAAATTAAAATGAAGAAAATTCTAATTAAAATCGGCCTCAAATTTTTTAAAAAAATTTATTTTAATATAAATTTATGTAATTAATATAACACTAATCTCAAAAAAGTTTCATAAAATTTAAAATCCATTCTGATTAAAATTTGATCAAAATGCATCTTTATCAAAATTTTAATCAAAATATTGTAAAAAAAAATTATATTTATTTTGAGATATTTGTGATATTAATTACTCATAATTTATACTAATTTTTAAAATAAATTTAGAAAAAAATTTGAGATCAATTTCAATCAATCTTTTATCAGAATATTCTGATAAAAAAAAAATCTGCCATTGAAAGTCTTTCTCATCTATCAACAAATTCAAGTATACGGAGCAAATTTTGATCTCCACGTAAAATTTGCAGCCATTGGAGGCATCATTTGGCCGCATGAAGCCCAAGGAGAAGAATTAGCTATCTCATAACTGATGAATGGATGGCGTATTATATCTGGACTCTCGTGATTATGCGTTCCTTCATAAATAGTTATAACGTAGCGCTGATCATTCCGATCTCTCTCTACTCTCTTCTTCACCCCGCAGCCTGAGCTTGCACATCTGTAGTAATTCCTGCAACCAGTAGTTTTAATTTTTAATATTCGTTCCAATATTTTTTTTTATCAAGGAAAATAATATAAAAAATAATTATTATATAATGAACTTAATGATCAGATATATACATATTTATATATATGTTGAATTATATTTATTAATGAATTTTAAAAATATATTAATGATAAGTGATCGCCATGGCATGTGACGAAAAAAGAATCTACTTAATGATACAAGTATAAGATTTTATAATGGAAAGAATTATTGAATTGATAATCACAAGTGGGGGGAGCAAAACAAGAAAATAATATTTTGATTATTTTATTTTATTTTATTTTTTGTTCTAATTTTTTCATTTGTTACATTGCCCAATTTTCAAAGTTTAATCTCCATATAATGCATAAAAATTAATTATAAAATGAGTTTCATCAAGATATATATATATATATATATATATATATATATATATATATATATATATATATATATATATATATATATATATATATATCTTATCTTCACTAATAAAAGCTTCTTATCATCTTCTAGGTAAGCTATTTTGTTTAGTTTTTTAACATTAAATATAAATTTTATAGAATTTTATAATTATTAATTACTTATCACTGCATCTCTTCTGATACAATATGAATATAATTTAAAAGTCCATATGTTTATGAACTTATAAACTTTTATTGTTGCTCATACAAAATGAATTAAATTATTTACTGAACGCTTGCCTATTAATTTAAAAATAAATAAAAAAAGTGTCATTCACAAAATTAAAAAGCTAAGTTTATAAACCAATTTAAAGGTAAAATTAGTTGAAGTTAAACTATCCTAGTTTGGTTAGGTTTTTTTTTTTAATTGAAGCTTTATTTGGTAGGGCTTGAGTAATTAAAACTATTAACAAATATTTTTAACAATATTTATTATTTTATTTTTTAAATTGTTTTTGCAAAAAAATTTTAATTTTAAAATTTAAATATCCTCTTTTCTTATTCTTTAGTTGTTTCTACCAAAAAAGAAAAGGGAAGAACATAAAATCTAAGCCCTAAAAATTGGCCTTAAGAAGGCATTTTTAATGAAACGGACTATAAAAACGCTGATTTCGAAACTAATATTTTTAAACAAATTTAAAAATAATTTGGTAAGTATTATCGAAATAAAATCGATTCAAAAAAAAAATTACAAAATCAAAATAAATGAGGTAACCAAACCTTGGATTTGGACTATTCTTCACAGCCTTCTTCCCATACTTCCTCCACTTAAACCCGTCATCCAATATCTCCACTTCAGACTTTGTCCTAAACCCGATCCTAAACTCCGCCTCCACCTTCCGCCTTTTCAGCTCATCATTCTCCTCGCCGCCCTTACGCTCGCCGCCCCCTTTCTTCGTCGCAACCCCCACTGCAGTAGCGGCCGCCTCCGGGTCGCCGGATAACGTGAGGCATGATTCATCGAAGAGATGGGGTTCGTCGCCTCTGGCATAATCGTAGACGTTCAGCTCCGGCTGTCCGTCGGAGTAGAATTCTGTGAAGTGGAAGGAGGAGAGGTTGGTGGTTTTGCCAGTAAACTCTAGGAGAGCCGCCATGGGGAAGGTGGTGATGGGGAGGAATTTTGAATATCGTGGTGGCCACTTTGATGGAATTTATACATGAAGTGGTGAGTGGGTTTATGCTTGAGTTTGGTATTTGGTGGGAAGCTTCCTTGTGGAGCGTTGGTTGGGCCGCTTTTAGAGATGATTTGGTGGATAAAAATATTTATAATGTCAAGGCATTTTTTTGATATTGTGAATAGAAACTAGGCTTATATATATATATATATATATATATATATATGAATAATTCAATAGATATAATTATCATGATTAATTATTAATAATATTTTATGCAAATAATAAATTACTAAGGAGCTGTTTTGTTAGGTGTGTTAAGAATGTAAATTAAAGTGAATGCAATAGTTTTAATATTTTATGGTGTTTCTAAAAATGCAAAATAAATACTCAAAGCATTTGTAGTGTATTTGAAATATTTTGAAATGATGATTTGTGATATATTAGGAATTTACTCGGGACAAATTTTAAATACATCGGTCGGTATAAAGTGAGGATTAATACCGTCAACCCGGTTCAACCCCCGTGCACCGCACCACCAACTGCTAAAAAAAAATATTTTATATTACATTCATTTTATCAAATAAAAAAATGAAACCTTTGTAATTGTAGAATTTCCAATCAAATAATATAAAGTAATCCAAATAATTTATATTTCTTTTACATTGCATTCCTTTTATATTTCATTCTTTTTTCAAGTAACCAAACAGTTCCAATGATCAACTCAAAAACTTAACTCAATATCAAATATTACTATTAGTTCATAGTTGTCCATGAAGTGATATCAAGATCTTAATGTGGACTAAGATCTAGCCAAAGAAAGAATATGAGTGATTATGTTTAAAAATTCTTAATGATTGATTCGGCTATAGAGGACATAGTCTACTCCCTAAAGCATAAAAGCAAAAGTTAAATTGATCCAAGATAGGAAAGTGAGGGAGAGAAATTCATACATCAATTTAGATTATAATTTAGATTGGATAGAGTTCGTGCTTAATCTTTAATCTCTTATCCAAACATGTGGTCCAAAATTGGTAGTACAAAAAAGGCTACATGTTATAAAAAAAAATTCTTAATACAACTAACCAAGAAACATCTAATTTCGACTAAGTGATGCCTAATATGTGGGAATTTAAGTAGAACATCCTAATAAAGCTTGAGTCTCTTAATGAGTTCTCTAGTAAAATGATTTTGCAAGTTCTATTAAATGAGAACAACTTAGCCAACTTTCTAGAGTAATTTTGGCTGAGATCAAAACTTAAGTACTTGAGGCCTTTAGAATGTAATAACTTAATTCACAACTAATAACTTGTTAAACTTGGTACAGGTTCTCCTAATGATTAGATCTTGTTAAATTAATATGTTATGACAAGTTCTTATAATACAATTGTGAGTTTTGTAAAGACCATGGTCCCCTAATTCATTTTCACATAGCATAAATTTTTGTAATCTTGAGCTTCTATGATTACAAAATTCTCTTCTATAGAGAAAAGAAAAAGGAGCTTTTGAGGGAAAATTTTCATATTTAATTGCATTAGATTTATAATTATAAAATTTCTAAAGGAATACTTTCTTTTCACAGATGTAAAATTTTTAGACCATTTAATATCCAAGTTCTTGAAATTTCATTGCCTATGTAGTTTATAATTGATAAGAAATTTGGCAACTTCATCTCTTTATGATGCACTAGCCCTCCTAAACAGATCAAAATTTGTTAATTATATTTTAATGAGTTGTCATGTCAATGGATTTAAGGATGAGATCTATTGAGCATAAATAATTCTGGATATTTCTATCATGGTGCTTCACCACTCTTCTATTAGATTCTATTTCTCAAAAGGAAGCTTGAACTTGAAGTTATTCTAGGAGGTTGAGACAAGTTTTGAGTTCTTTATTGGCATTCTTCCACTTGTCAAATTCATTTTCTTTGATTTTTGATGTGATGAGAACTCACTAATTATGCAAGTTATATGTATCAGGAAAGAGATCCTCCAACCTATGAGTTAGGTATAAGAATAATCATTAAAGATGGTGTGGTATATAAACCCTATAGAATTGATTATACCATTTCGCCCTATTAGCATTTAATATCATTTACCTTTTTTTTCTTAAGGAGGTTTAATGCAAACTTTACTGTAGCTTCAACTTAACAATTAGTCCTTTTGTGATGCCTTGAAGTGAATTTGAGGTGGATGGCCTAGCAAATGTCTTTAATTTTTTTTATTGGAGAAATATGAATCATTCTTAATCATGATAGCCAAAGGAAAACAATAATAGCTAATAATATCAATCTATACAAATTTTAATAATAAAATTTATGATTTTTCTTAGTGCTTTAGCTCTAGTCCCTCTGTGAAATAATTATTCATGATAAATTTGAACTTTCACTTGCATTGCTAAACAGAATAGATTGTAAGTTCATTTTCTATACAATATAAGGTCAAGGACAAAAGATTAGTTGTAGTTTATGAGAAGATGGGAGCAATCTAAAAGCAAACTTTTGATACTAAATAAACCTTCTTAAAATTTATTTAGCAACTTGTTGGAGAGTAGACCTAAATCAATCTAATCATTAAACTTAATTAGTAATCATTCTCTCTTTAGAATGATTTTCATATTTTACTAGATTTAATTCTTCTTATATGCCACTAATTTTGGTTTCCTTAGTGCATCTTAGATTTGTGCTAACAAGAGATATGTCATTACACACTTGCTATCATCACCATTTTTCCTTTATAGCGTGTCACTAATCACTACCTGTTATCCTTAGCTATTGCCCACCACCACACCCAATTTATTTATTTCATTTGAATATATCGTTACAAATAGATAAAAATATTTCATCAGATTTAATATATATTAAATCAAATTAGTTATATTTCATTAAAGAGGTCCTAAATGGTTAAAAGAACAGGAAAAAAAAAAGCTATTGTGAGGCGCAATAATTCGAGAACCAGTACAGTATGTTCTCAAAAAAAATTTTTTGTGGGACAGGTATCCACCCAACACCCCACATATCTTATGAGTGGAGATGTCGTTGTATTGTCTAGAGTGAGCGTAAAAGCGGTATTTCATCGTATTGAGTACGATTGGTAGCCATTTCACGAGAGGTCGAATATAATCGAGAGGTTTTAGCTCCATCAAGCTAAGAGACAGTGGGTCATGTTCTCAAATCATCCAATGCCCTTAAAGCCATTTGGGGGACGACGTAAGAGACGGCGACGGCCTTCGTGTCTTCTTCTTCTTAATTGATCACGTGCATGAATGCTAATTATTATTATTATAAATAGATAATTGGATTGAAATGATGGAATTTCACACCATTGATTGCTCTCTTGACCGGTCAAGTTGGATTTTTTCTCGTTGTCCCTAGCGAACGTGATTTATTTATTTATTTTTTAATATATATATATTTTTTTATTTTTTTATTTATTTATTTTTATATAACCAAGAAGTTATCATCACCAACAATCTTATCTTAATCATTTAGAGTCGACTTTATAAACTTTATTTTTCATTCATTAATATTAACTAATATATGAGATACTCAAGCACATTTGATAATTTCTCTTATATAAGATGTTATTGCATGCTTAAAAATCAATTGTAGTAGAATAAATATTTACGTCTTAGTTTTGTTGCGGAATCCAATACACACACAGATATTTGAGGAATTAATAAGAAAACTCTAAAAATTTTACGTGAAAAAATCTCGAAAAGAGAGAAAAAACTACGGCTAAAAAAATCTTCCACATTCTGTTGACAAAAGTTTCTCGATAAGATTCTGAATTTTATATGGAAGACCGACAATGTGAATCTCGAACCGAACAACAGCTTATATACTACGTCGTGGTTGTACAGATGGTGGAGTAGATGATGAAACGTGTCAGCCGAATGCGAATGCGGCAGTGATGACCGGAAGAGATGACGGCGGTGGCCGGTGATAGTGCCGACGGTACCGGCGGTGGTCAGCGATGATGACCGGCGACGATGGTTGACAGCGATGTGGTGGCGAAAACCGGACGAGATTGATGAGGATCGATGGTGGCGGTCGACGGCGGTGGCAGCGGTGGCAACCAATGGGATGGCCACCGAAAGTGGTAACGACATTATGGAGGATTTTGCTTTTATCTCCTCTCTTTTGTTTAGTCTCCTTCATGAAGAATGATGAGCTATTTGTATTAGAGAATGCATTTTACACATGCAAAATCCAAACCACTCCATCGGATGGCTCATGATGATTCCCTTGATCATCTGATATATTTTGTGTATTTGAATGCTCAAATGAAGTCAGAATTATGAGATCTTGGGCTTGTTAGATCCGGCTCTTCAAGACGCTCGATTTGACTATAAACACTCCATATTTAGGAGCCGATTGATATCACAAAGTTTTCAATTATGCTTGATTTGGGTTAATCTTGATTCAGAATCAGATTGCTTTCGACATCAAGATTCGTGCTTCGACTAGTAGAATTTTCAGTGTCATATCAGTTGCCCCCATATTTTTGGATAACATTATCTCAATCATCCAAAAATATATATGTCAAATACTTGAAAATAGCAAATTCTTCAATGAAATTTGCGGGTCCATTAACCATATATTTTGAAAGAGCAGATCTTCACGGGAGCACAAGATTATGATTGTGGAAGCGGGTGCAGAGCCGCGGATGTGTGCGTGTGGTGCGCAAGTGCAGGCGCACCAGGCGCTGAATGAGCGCGGGCGAAGACGGGCGAGGCAGGCGGCTGTGCGTTGTCTGCGACGCCCAGCGTGAACCGCACCGATGAGGAGTTTTTTGTTCGTTTTAGTCCGTTTTCTGCGAGTTTCACCCATTTTTTGTGATTTTTCTTAGATTTTTTTACCTTTTTTCCCTTATAGGGGGTCTATAAAAACCCCCTTAGGGCCAAAGGAGAAAGCACACACACCTCATATGCTCCAGTGTTCCTCTTCTTCTTAAGAGAAGGTCGTTGGGCGATCAAGTCATACTCTGGCGAGGCCCGATTTTTCCTCGAAAGAGCGTCTGTCCTTGTCGACCGACCGGGCTCGATCAAGGCCCGTAGTTCATCTGGCGAGGCTCAGTTTTCCCTCGAAAGAGGCGCGCCAACTATCCTCGTCTGACCGACCGGGTTGAGGTGATCAAGGCCCGTCTCATCTGAAGTCTCGATTTTTTCCTCGAAGAGGCATAAACTATCCTCGTCGAACCGGGTTGAGGCGATCAAGGCCCTAGTTCATCACGGCGAGCTCGATTTTTCCTTGAAAGAGGCGTCCAATTTATCTGATCGGATCTTGGTTGAAGATCAAGGCGTCAGGCGTAGTTCCTACTTCTTCTTGTAGGAAATTGGATTTCTTAAAACTCCATTGGATGGTTTAATAGTTGACAACTGCCAAGATGGCGGGGAAATGTCAATTATGAACCATCATTCGAGAAACTCAGAAAGTTTGATAGATAATTTCAGAGTATCATTCTCCATGATGTTACTTGATGCCGTTAACTTGCATGGAAGGGGTAGAATTGAATTCGCTGAGGATTTTTAACCCATCTGAGGTTGTTTGTCAAAGTGTTACTTGATGGCATTAACCTGCATAGAAGAGGTTGAATCGAATCCGTTGAGGATTTTTGACTCATCTGAGGTTGTTTGTCAAAGTGTTACTTGATGACGTTAACCTGTATGGAAGAGGTCAAATTGAATCTGCTGAGAATTTTTGACCTATCCGAGGTTGTTTGTTAGAGTGTTACTTGATGACGTTAACCTGTATGGAAGAGATCGAATTGAATCTGCTGAGGATTTTTGACATGTCCGAGGTTGTTTGTCAGAGTGTTACTCGATGACGTTAACCCGTATGGAAGAGGTCGAATTGAATCCACTGAGGATTTTGACTTCGAGGTTGAGAGTGTTTGATGGCGTTAACTGTATGGAAAGGTCGAATTGAATCCGAAGATTTTGACCCATCGAGGTTATTTGTCGAGTGTTTTCGATGGCGCTAACACATATGGAAGAGGTCGAATTGAATCTGTTGAGAATTTTTGACCTATCCGAGGTTGTTTGTCAAAGTGTTACTCGATGACGTTAACTTGTATGTAAAAGGTCTAATTGAATCCACTGAGGATTTTTGACCTGTCCAAGGTCATTTGTCAAAGTGCTACTCGATGAAGTTAACCTGTATGGAAGAGGTCGAATTGAATCCACTGAGGATTTTTGACCCATCCGAAGTTATTTGTCGGTATTACTCGATGGCGTTAACAATGGAAGAGGTCAATTGAATCGGTGAATTTTTTAGATAGGTTGTTTGTCGAGTGTTACTCGATGGCGTTAACATGGAAGAAGTCGAATTGAATCTGGCGAGGATTTTGACCCATCGAGGTTGTTTGTTGTTAGAGTGTTACTGATGGCCGTATGGAAGAGGAATTGATTATCGGTGAATTTTGACCTATCCGAGGTTGTTTGTCAGAATGTTACTTGATGATGTTAACCTGTATGGAAGAAGTCGAATTGAATCCGCCGAGGATTCTTGACCTATCCGAGGTTGTTTGTCAGAGTGTTACTCGATGATGTTAACCTATGGGGAGTAGGTGCGAAGTTTTGACCAATCCGAAGTTGTTTGTCGGAGTCTTCACTCGATGACGTTAACCTGTGTAGAATGAGTCAAATCAAAATATTTGTTTGAGCTTGTAGCCAAAGTTGCTCCTTGACCTTTGCCTTTCTCATTAGTATTACTGACTTGCTTCTCGAACTGATAATCAATTAGATATCCAGAATATTGATTTGGATAATCTTTTGAGATTAAGAGTTTCCCCCCAGTCTCCAACAAAAGCTAAAGGATCGAAGTTTGATGAATCTTTATTCTTCTTATGTGTTCCTCGAGAGTAAGATTTTCTTCACTATATAGGTGGTGCTATTCTGAACATAAAGTCAGATTGTCAACCATTGTGAAGATGTAAAGAGAATGTTCTCACAAATGGCGCCAAAACTCTTGCGTGCTAGAAAACCAATTGCGGTAGAATAAAAGTTTACGCATTAACTTTGTTGCGGAATCCAGCACACACACACTGATGTTTGAAGAATTAATAAGAAAACTCCAAAATTTTTATGTGGAAAAACCTCGAAAAGAGGGAAAAATCACGGGACCTAGCCCAGTAAAAATCTTCCAATATGTATCTATTTCAGAGTACAAAAGTTTCCCGATAACGGGATTACAGAATTATATATGAGAAGGGCTAACAATGGGAATCTCAGAATCAAACAACAACAGCTATATAGTCGTTGAGTTATAACGATTCTAATGGTAGTAGATGATGGTGAACAACGAGATCGCGGTGATGATGAAGGTCTCGTGGTGATGACCGGAAGATGGTAGTGATGGTCGGCTGGCGGTGGCCAAGCATGTAGTCGATGCGGATGGCGCGTCGTGGTCGCTATGATGGCCGGCGGCGATAATTGAGCGGATGGTGGGTCGACCATCAGCGATTGATAGGGTCAGCGATCGGCGGTGGTTGGCACGGGGATGATCGGCGGCAGTGGTGGTAACGATTATGCTTGAGAGATTTTCAAGCTTTAGAGCTCTCACTCTCTTTTGTTTGGGCCATTATGAAGAATGATGGGTATTTATAGATTAGAAGACATTTTAAATACAAATAAATGCAAACCACCTCCATCGGATAACTCATGATGATTCCCTTGATCATCTGATGTATTTTGTGTATTTGAATGCTCAAATGAAGTCAGAATTATGAGATCTTGGGCTTATTAGATACGGCTCGTCAAGACGCTCGATTTGACTATAAACACCTCATATTTAGGAGCCGATTGATATCGTAAAGTTTTCAATTATGCTTGATTTGGGTTGATCTTGATTCAGAATCAGATTACTTTCAACATCAAGATTCATGCTTTGACTAGTAGAATTTTCAGTGTCATATCAGGTATCAAATTAATCAATTGTTTTCCCTAAAAAAATTTTTTGTCTTTTAATTTTATTCGAATATGTAAGTTTGTCCATCTTGAAAATTGATGCTAATTCTGCCTTGTTAATATATATATATATATATATATATATATATATATATATATATATATATATAGATATATATAGATATATATATATAGATATATATATATATATACATAATTCTTCTTCTAAATCTTCTAAAAATCCACACATTATTTCTATTAAATTATCTAAATTAATTTTTTTCTACATTATCATTAATATATAATACTTTATTGTCTATCTCAATATTCTGTTTTTTGAATAACGTATCTATTAATGATTTATTTATTTACAATCATATAAATACTCATTTTCATACATCATAGATGACCTGCTAGCACTTATATAAAATTTATCTTTAAATTAAAATAAATAAATAAAATAAAATCAAAGAGAAACTTATCCAAGTTGTCGGATATAAAAGCCTCTTCCTAGATTTAGGATCCACGAGAAGATTTGCATCTTTTCAACTGATAAATATAAAACTCAGCCGGCTTGTTCGCTTCCTTGAATGTCTACGAGCATCTAAACCTCCTGAATATTTTTTTTTCTGAACCTATAAAAACCTAATCACAAATAATTAACTCTTAATTACGTTGAAGTAGTTAATCTCATGTCATTTATCAACTCTTATCGCGCATGTTGAAAACTTAACCTGAGGTCTCAGTCATTTACCAGGCCTTCCCTCTTACTTGTTAAGGCTCTGTTGTGAATTTGTTTGGTCTCCAACGGTCGCAAATTTTCTTTTATGCCGAACAAATGTTCCCATTAGGGCATCCTAATCAAAAAGAGATAGGACAAATATGTAAGCTTGTAGTAAATATTTCTGTATTTATTCAGTCGTGGAACTATATTAAATATGACTTGGTTGTCGTCATATTTTTTTATTTTTATTTTTTAAATTTATCGTAGTTTTATGGAATTGATTTTGTAAATTGAAGCTCTCAGGTTAAGTACTCAAATTAATATAACATTATCAATCTAATTATAATTTTTATTTATAATATTGCCAATGATATGAGTGGCACTTTTTATTCATACTTTATTAACTAGATGATATTAAATGGCATCATCTTTATTTTTTATAATAAATTCATGAGTTAACTATATCTTAGCTATGTATTATCAGAGCTTCCCACAATATTAGCTAAATTTAACAATTTTACAAGCTACATAATATGTATTTGAACTTTGTTGTATGGTCCTACTTATCTTCAACTTTCATCATTATTTTTTGTTTTTATTTACTTGATTGGCGTATTTGACTAATACAAAAGACTTGGCTAGGAAGTAAAAAAAAAAGATCTTATTTATTAGAATTAAATGAGAATTTGATACTTAGTAAGATATAATGGAGAAGAATGATTCATGTAGCTGATCCCACATAGTGGGATAAAGGCTTGTTGTTGGTAGTGTATTTGATCAATACAACATCTCATGTGTAGTAAGTATGCAATAAGCTTATCTCAAATTGATAAATTTTGTTAAGTATTTCTATAATTAATATATATATATAGTTCATGATGAAGAAATTCATTTCTATTTGACTAGAAAATCATTAGTCACCCTATATCTACTACTAACCCAACTTAACTCACTTTGCTATACATATCTTAATAGTTATCCTATCATTAATGAAAATTTATTTTCTTAATATGCTTATAGTTCATTATATTACCTTCTCTAAATGAATAAAAATATATTAAAATTAAAATATCAAATTCATAAAATATAAATAATAAGTCTTTAATAAGAATTGTATATTTTAAAATGATTTCATTGATGGAATGTCTCATTTTGATTTTAAAATATCTACATTTTTTTCAATGGTTGTACCACTACAATTCTAACAAGATTATATTTGTATATTATAAATGATCATAGCCATTCATTCCAATATCCACAAATAATGGTTATGGTCATGACACTGTTATTAGGGTCACTTATTCAAATTGCTAAGTTTCCTTACTTTATAATAGTTTTTGTAACAACCCAAACTTTTAATAGTCGAGATATTATTCACATTCGCTTAATAGCTTCAAAATATTGCCTCATTTGTGCAACTTTTCAAGAGATCACCTTTCCCAAGAATGTTACAATGCAAGCACTCTTAATTTTAGAGTTTCTAGTAAATTTTAAATCATTACACTAAAAGGTGCCCAGATGTTTAAGAATTCAACTTTACACTACTTAAAGGGTTTTATAATCTCTAACACTTAAATAATTGGCTTTCTTCTTAGCTTTCTTAACACAAAATCATCCATCGAGTACATAAAATTCTTTCTAGAGTTAGCCCCTATAGGTTCAAGGGGTGACTCCCACATGTAGCACCTTGTCTCATCTAGGGTTCAAGAGATGGCTCCCATAGCATAACACTTTGTATTGTATTGCGCTTAGTTCTTATCTCCAAGTTAGTATAATGCTCCAATACCATTTGTAACAACATAAACTCTAAGGGGTGACTCCCCACATGTAGCACCTTGTCTCATCTAGGGTTCAAGAGATGGCTCCCATAGCATAACACTTTGTATTGTATTGCACTTAGTTCTTATCTCCAAGTTAGTATAATGCTCCAATACCATTTGTAACAACATAAACTCTTAACTAAAAAGATATTGTCTAATTTGGTCTATTGACTTCATGATTTTGTTCCCTTAGTGTAACTTCACAGAAAGTCACCCATCTCTGGAGTGCCTTATTACAAGTAAGCTTAACTGTGAAATTTTTGAATGAGCTTCTAACCATTACACCAAAAGGTGCCTCGATATTTAAAAGTTCAATTTTACTCTACTTAAAGAGTTTTTTTGTAAAAGGCAATGATGTGGGCATCAATTAATTAAATGGGAGAGATTGTGAAATCTCTTAAGCAAAATAAAGTTGATTTCTTAAACATGAACACATCTATTAGTGTAACTATTAAAATTTCATTAAAAACTCTAAAGTTAAGAATGAGGTATTCTTAACATAGGTAATCTCCTGAAAAGTTATATGAATGAGATAAAACTGAGGTCATTCAGCCAAAGAGGATAATATCTATGTTATAAATTTTTTAAAAGTTTTGAGTTGTAATAACTTATAATATTATGACAATTTAAATTGCTACAAATAATTATTTATTAGTGGAAACCAAAGGCAGCTATCTGTAGTAGTTTCTGAACTACGGTTTATTTATATGATTAATCTTTCTTAAGGCCCTGTTTGGGATCAACTTTATTTTATTATTTTTTCTTTCTATTTTTAAATTATTTTATAAATATTTTTGTTTAGCATATTTTTGAAGTGTTTTTATTTTAAATTTTTTAAAAACAAATCACAATGTTTTATAAAATATTCAAAATAATTTTAGATACTTTGAGTATTTTTAAAAACAACTATCATCCTCAATATAATTTATTTCAAAATTAAATTAAATTAAATTAAGAAAAAAAAAGCTCCCAAATGGCCCCTTGTTAAATCACCTTAGAATCATATTATAGCTTAGGCTGGTGACCAGCAGTGATGGATCTATGACCTGTATTACTGTTTAATATTCTTCCAATTGTCTTACTTTTCACTTAACGACATTTATGTATTACTGACATTACTATAGAATTCTTCTTCTTGCTAAGTTTTTTTTTCTTTTTTTAATTTTTTTAATTTTTACAAGTTTATTTGATTTTTTTCTCTTTCATTTAATTCCATTCAAACAAAAGAAGACAACATATCGACGCATTCGGGTATTGTTTTGTTCTATTTGAAAGAAAATGGCATCTATAGTTTCCTTAGGTTTCTTACTTTCGTTAATTTTAATTTTGATCAATTTTTTATCATAAAAAATTTTAAAATGTGCACAAGATATAAAACAAAAAATGGTTATTAAATTAGAGTTAAAATATATTAATGCACATGAAATATCACAGGGTCCAAATAATAAATATATTCATGACATAATCTATTTTAGATTATATTCTTAAATTTCATCAGAAACTCACAAAAATAAATTTTAAATCGTTTTAATCGAAATCAAATTTAAACCATAAGAAGATAAAAAATATTCTACCGAGCAAAATATAGGTTTTGGAACCCTCAGGCAACGATTGAAAGCATTCATAGTCGCTAAGCCAAATGGCAATTTCTTGTTAGTAGCAAACACACCTAAATATAACATGTGAATATTTATTTAGTTACCCCCATTGTTTACTTAGATTTTTTTAAAAAAAAAAACTAATTATTTAAATATCCTTTGGCAACTTTCAGATGATAAAAAGCCAGCTTATTGTCAGCTGGAGAGAAAAAAAAAATCAGATTATTAAAAAAATAATAATCATGATAGATCTCAAAACTCTTAAAATTTATTTTAAGATGAATAAAATATTAATTATTTAAGAAAGATTTTTATACATCTTAATATTTTATTTATGCATGAAAAGGTGAATTCATTTTTAAAATAATAATAATATTGATTTTTTTGATATAATATTAAAGATTTAAATGTTATGAATGTAAATTTAAAAAATTTAAATGTTAGATGCTTAAATATATAAGAATTATATGATAAATATGTAAATGCCCCTATTTATCTGAGAATTATAATAAAATATTTAATAGGGTGTTCTGACCTAATCTTGTTTGCAGTAAGAGACAAGCTGACATTTCATTAACTTATCTTCTTCTTTTTTTAATAATTTTACTTTGCCTTGTTTGACCATGCCTTCTCCGGTTATATCTGGCTCAGTCTTTATAAAACCATGCCAAGATTTATTTATTTTTTTTTATTTTTTTATTTTTTTTTTGCAATTGGTATCCGCCTAATACCTGACTCATCTTATGGGTGGGAATGTGTTGTAATCCTGGTAAATTCACATTCATCACCCATATATGGTCGTACTTACTTTCACCAGGTATGCGTCTATCCCGGAGGATTGACTTTCGATTCCGGCCCTTCACCCTGAGGTAACATTTCAACAAGAACTATGATCCTTTTCCATAAATACCTTTTTATTTTTTATTTTTATTTCACTTCTTATTTTTTTAAATTATTGTATAATTATTTTAATTTTAGAGAATAATATGTGCTCCAAAAGTAGTATATCATGTGGAAGAGGCTTGATCTAACATATTAATTATCACTAATTTACTACTAATAATTGTATTATTCATATTTAATACTATATATATATATATATATATATATATATATATATATATATATATATATCACATATTTCTTATGTATTTATGCCTCTACATCTATTTTTTTCTAAATCACATCAAATATTTGCATGCAAAAGGTGTATTTCAAGTAAAAAGTAATAATATTAATAAAATTTTTGTGTTTTAATAATGTTTGTTTTATATAAGTAAATATTAAGCTTTGAAATTAGATATGTAAATACATACGAATGATGTGATATGTACATAAATCTCCTAATTAATAAATAATAATTTTATTTTGTCCATTAAAATAACAAATAACAACAACCAACATTAACAAACTAATTATTTTATTATTAAAAATAATAATTTATACTTATTTTTTGAATTTGATTTTAATACTAATACGTAGTAGAATATTTATTTTAACACCATTCTCCAAAATGGGTGGCTGGGTCAGATTATGTTTTCCTGACATGTCTTGTTTTGCTCTATAATTTACGAGAAAGTTGACTAAGAAAAAATAATTAGCTACACGTCCAAAGCAAGGGAATTATAATTAACAACTAAATAAAAAATATGTTGAAATATTAATTTGCTACCTAATTCACCTATATATATATATATATATATATATATATATATATATATATATAAGAATTAATAAAATGACTTAAATAATTCTTGCATTTTATATTATCTTATTCTTGACTCTAAAGATCTGTGTAGGGAATTAGAAAAGGTTCCTGCAAGGACTTGTTCACGTTCTTACGTGTTAAAAAAACCCTTAATTAATTTGATTTTAATTTTCAAGATTTAGAATAAAAAATACATATTTGGTTCTTATTAAAAAAAAAGCATCTGCAATTATGTTTTAAAAACGACCACCTTCGCTATTCTTGACCCCTCATCAAATTATAGCATGTCTTAACAATGTTTACGACCACATCTCTGCAAGATGCAATGATTCGCCTTTTATCAAAATTGAATTTAGCTTTTCAAAACAAATTTATTGATATAAATAGTATATTTTTTGAATTCATAAAATTAAATAAATATTACAAAGACTATGATAAATTCCAATGTTAACTAGAGCCTAAGGTTAAAACTTTGAAAATATAAAATACTCAAAGTTGTCTATATGTACATAGAGAGAGAGAGAAGAGAGAGAGAGAGAGATAGACACACAGAGAGAGAGAGAGAGAGAGAGAGAGAGAGAGAGTCAAATCGGGGCAATCATGGTGCCAATTTATCCTATATTGTCAACCATATTGTCCTCCAAAATTCAGGGAATTCTAAGCACTAGCTATTAAGACATACAAGGCTATGATTTTTTAAGCCCAATATCAGATATTTAGAAAATATATTAATAAAAAATAATAAGTGGTTCATACTCTCACTTAGATTTAAACTAGCTTTTCATTGAAACATATTTAACCGAGTATATTTAGCTCATTTTTTAACACTTCTATTCATTCTAAAACAAAGTGGTATTAGAGCTACTTGTTTGATACAGAGATCAAGTATTTCATGTAGTTTATGACTCCTATGAGTCATAGTCAACTTTTCGCCATGGATGAGCAACTTTGGGGCTGATGACTCTCATGTTGTCTCTACATGATTGAGTGCATGATGCTTGATGAGCTTATGTTTGACTGGGGATTAATGACCAATGTTGTGTGCTCTCATGTGAGAGCAACACATTATTTAGACACATGCAATTATGGATTTAATCTCACATTGGATATTTGAAAATTATATTAGAATAATATACCAAATTATTGACCTTCATTCATAAGAATAAGGTTTTTGGTTAAAATTAATTTGACTATTACTATATTCAATTTGACTTTAATCTCTCTTTGGTTCACTCCCTAACACAAGCACAAGGAGCCCAATCATTAAATGATGTAGTTTGCCTCATCTCATTAGTATTGCTCCACCATTAGGGTGATCAATTGACAATAATGAACATGATTTGTGTTAATTTTTATGATGAATATATTGTTGGTCATATTGATGAAGTGGCTCCTTATTCTCCAATTTATCATGAAGAATATGATTTTTCTTGTAAGGCATTAATTGTTTCAAAATTATTCTCATTCGATGACCAAGTGCCTTATTAATAAAGAGATGGTGGATAGTGAATTTTAAAAATCATTTTTGCTCGCGTAATAGCTTAAACTTAGCTCTAATATAATATTTTTTTTATGGAAGATCCGCCAAGCTCTTCATCACTTCATAAAAGAAGACCACTAAGTATAACCTTTCACAAATGAAGTCATTACAAATTTATTACATTCATTTATTTTCATTTTAAGAGTACATGAATATTTATAGCATTACAATAATGAAAGGAAGAAAAGGGTGGTCTTCCATGCATGAAAAATATTAAAAATTAATTTATTACAAAATTTTGCATGAAATTTGTATACTAAAAAAATCCTATGCATGTAAACTTGTGTTGACCAAATTTCAAATGAGAAAAAACTTTGATTTTTTTTTCTTGTGACTCTTGACCTTTCTTGTAATTTTTTATCTTCCTTGTCACTTTTGTTCTTCATGATGCTTCATCTTTACTGTGACTCTTCATCTTTTTTATAACCCTTGATCCACCTTGATTGAAATTTGCATAGTAATTTAAATAAATTTTCAAACTTTTATTTTATATTATTTATATTATTCATAAAAGAGCAAAACTCTATTATCTTCAATTCCAACATAGGGTTTCTCTAACTCTTTTTTATTCACTTTATTGAATGGATGTTAGCATAATCTCCTTTGATACCCGCCTTCTTTGATCTCTTTATGTTCTTATGAGGAAGCCCTAAGAGGATGGTTTTAAATACACAATTAGACCTACTTAATTTGGATTTCATTAGATCAAAAATATATTTTGAGAAAGATCAAATTTTCCTCCATCCCATATAATTTTTTATGATCAGACTAGAAGTAATTTTAAGCCATGAACTTAAGATAATTTTAGTTTGTTAAAGTTAAGGAATAAAACATCAAAAGAAATATTTTATTATATTTTACTTTAAGCTCTAAAAGAGAGATCTATGAGTTCAAGAAAATTCATCAATAATAAAAAAATCTCTTTTGATCTCGAACACTTGAGTTTATATTATCTCTTAGAAGGAATCCTTAGTAAATTATAGAATCATTAATCACATTCTTAATTAATAGGATAACACTCTTTTTGTACTTCATCCTACTAGGAATAACAAATAAAATAGTTAAAGAAGGCATACGAGATGATTATAAAAGACATAAAAATTTTATAAGACTTAAAGATTAATCATCTTATGCATAAGAGCACTATATTTTTAGGTTATATACTAAATAACCATTTAAATAAAAAAATTAGTTAAAATAAATATTTAATTTTTTAAATTTTAATGCTTATGTGATCAAATTTTTAATGGAAGATACCCCTAGAAAACTTTCTATAATGCTTTATTTTTCTAATACTTTTTAGGTCAAAGGCTCTACTAGTGAACTCAACCCCAATGACCTCTTGATAACTTAACATACAATTAGATCCATAAAAGCAAAAAATGATTCAACAATAAGGATCAAGTCAATATTAAGGATTAAATATTATTATGTGCTATAATATGCATAATGGTAAAAATTTAATGCCTTATTTTAAATGAAGATGATATGCTATGATGGAGCTTGATTCAGCTGAAATGATTTGTTATGTAAGTGAGATTACAAAATTTTGATCTTCTCTTTAATTGGAGAGGATAGGAATATATAGTTTGAAATACTAACTTAATTTATAATATATGCAATGATGATTACTAAAGTAGTCGTGGGTGATAATTATAGTAGAACAATGCCTATCATGTGTTGGTGGTAGAATGATGGCAATCAAAAAATGGTAGTCAGATGATCATAGTGGGAAAACAAGAGCAAAGTAATAGTGGAAGAATAATGGTGAATGGGCAATGAAAATGTGCAACATCCACTAAGCAATAATAGTTAGATGATAACAATCAAGCAATGATGGTTACTTGTAATGGTCATTGGTGTCAAACATTTATCAATGCTCTAGAGCTTTTTAGATATCTAGCTCTCTCATATTGATCCCACCAACATCAAGCCAATAATAAAGAATAAAAGTCTATTTATAATATTTAAAAGATACATTTGGGTCATTTTGGTCAAAGTCTCTGAACTCTTTATTGAATAGTCTGTGTTGATTCGTTTGATCATAGATCGTTCACCACATCTTTTTATCAAGAATCTTAAGAGGTCTCGTAGACTTAATCCAATATAGGTGGCTAGTTTAACCTAAGTTATACCCTAAACCCTTATGGGCTTAAATTAATTCATTTTTTGGACTTAATTGAATCAGCAATAACAAATGGATTCTTAATATTTTAACAAAATAAAAATAATGACTTAGTCCAATCCCAATTCGTTAGTCTTCCCCATTTAGAAACCAAAAACTCCTAAATTGAATAAATTGATCTAATAAACTCAACACAAAGTAATCTTAGGCCCATTTAGGGTGACATCGATGATGCGATGCAGTTTGCACTAGACTATAGTATCAATTGGGGCATTGTGTTCTAGCTGTGTTTTGAGAATATGTGATGGGAAAGCTGCATTTTTTAACCTAATCTAGCTACCTATAGTGGCAATCAGAAAGTTATAGTTTAACTTTTATAAAATAAACAAAATTTGCATACTCATCATAACTTCTTCAAAAAGCAGCTTTTTCTACAGTATCTCCACCATTGCTTGTTCTTACAACTACAACTGTCCCAAACTGACCCTTAGACTCAAACTTAAGTAGCCTACTATACTTATGTAGGCCTAACATGATATATATAGTATAATTAAACAAAATTGAAGCTAAGCTTAACCAAATTGAACTAATTAGTTAACATTATATAATTTTTATTAGTTAAACTCCATGGCCCAATAAATTAGTAATTCTTAAAATTTGTTAAGAATCAAATTTAGGTCTTAGTATCAACCTAACCCTAATTTGGCTAACATCAAAACTATTTGAATTGAGCTAATTACATCTATTATAACTAAATAAGAGATAAATTAGCTTCGTTCAATTCTTTTTCTTACTGCCACTATAGCCTATTATAATTAAGAGAATCTTCAGATTCACCTTATCAATGACTATAAAAAATTGGAGCCCAAACTTGGATTTTGTTTTATGAATTTTTAAATTAGCAAATAGAAATTCTCCACTTGTGAACCTCTCTCTAAATGGCCCCTTTTTCAAATCATGTGTAATGATGATTAGATGTTAAACTTAGAAAAACCAAAGGTGAATAAAGATGTCCATAGTCTTCACCAATCATAGACAAAACTCTTTAACTCATCAAACAAATTAGTTATAGTTGTGATTAGATATACCCCCAATCATAATATATTGATTAGGAGCACACACTACTACATGATCATAAAATCTGAGCACAACATTGGGAAGAGCACATGGAGTTGATTTCTATAAATCTTTAGAATATCCAAATAATAGGAAGATAATCAAATTAATCCCACTATCCTTTGATCTACATTATTATATTTGAAGGAAAATAATTAATAAACCTTCATATGTAATGTATTTAAGTTATATGATTATAATTTAATTGAATTAAATAGAGAAACATAAAACTCTATTATTTGTTGAAATCATCTTCAAAAGTTGCGCATCATTATGAATCATTAAGGGGACATTTGGGATCACTTTTATTTTATGTTTTTATTTTTATTTTTATGTTGTTTTTAAAAATATGTTTGTTTAGAGTATTTTTATGTGATTTTATTTTTTATTTTCAAAAATTAAAAATATTATTTTTAAAAACATGTGATTTCTAAAAGATGTTTAGAGTGTTTTTAAAAACAACAAGTACAACAACAACAACAACAAGCCTTTATCCCACTAAGTGGGGTCGGCTACATGAATCCTTCGTCTCTATTGTGTCCTATTATGTGTCAAATTCTCATTCAATTCAAGTATACTAAGGTCATTTTTATATATCTTAATCATATCTTTTTTAGGTCTACCTCTACCTTTCTTAACATAAGACAAATCTAAAGCATCTACTCTCCTAACTGGGTCATTGGACGACCGATGCTTTATGTGGCCAAATCATCTAAGGTGGCTCTCTCTAATCTTATCTGCCACTGGAGCTACTCCAACTTTTTCCTGAACATACATATTTTGCATTTTATCTCTAAGAGTAAAGCCACTCATCCACCTGAGCATCCTCATCTCTGCAACACTTATCTTAGTCACATGCTTCTCTTTTATTGGCCAACATTCTGCACCAAAAATCATTGCAAGTCTTACCACCATCTTATAAAATTTTTCCTTAAGTTGAAGTGATACTTTTCTATCACACAACAAGCCATATGCATTCCTCCACTTCAACCATCCAACTTGAATTCTACTAATAACATCTCCATCTATTTCACCATCATTTTGAACAATCGAGCCTAAATATTTGAATCGCTCACTCTTTTTATTGACTTGTTCACCTAATGTCACAACACTACCACTATAAGTTCTATAACTAAAATTACACTCCATATATTCAATTTGGATCTACTTAAATGAAAACCTTTAGACTCTAAGGTTGACCTCCATAATTCAAGCTTCTCTTAGACTCCCTCTCTAGTCTTATCAAAAAGAAGAATGCCATCAACAAAAAGCATACACCAAGGTACATCTTCATGTAAATGCCTAGTAAGAACATCCATAACTAAAGCAAAAAAGATAAGGGCTAAAAGCTGATCCTTGATGCAATCCAATTGAAATAGAAAGATATTTTGTCAATCCTCCTTATGTTTGTACAATAGCTCTAGTATACATATCCTTAATGACTTGAATATAACCAATTTTAACTCCTTTCTTTTCTAGAACTCTCCAAAGAATATCTCTTGAAACTTTTTCATAAGCTTTCTCTAAATCAATAAATATCATATGTAGATCCTCCTTGCTTTCTCTATACTTCTCCATCAAACCTCTTAACAAATGTATAACATCCATAGTAGATCTACATGGCATGAAACCAAACTGATTGTATAACATCCTTAATAAACTTTTTTATCGCATCGTAACCTATGCTCAATTACTCTCTCCCATAATTTTAATGTATGACACATTAAATTAATTCCTCTATAATTTGCACACTCTTGTGCATCACCTTTATTCTTAAATATAGGAACCAACAAACTCTTTCTCCACCCATCTAACATCTTTTTAGTCTTTAAAATAACATTAAAAAGATTTGTATGTCAAGAAATTCCTTGATCTCCTAAATATTTTCACACTTCTATTGAAATATCATTAGGTCTTACTGTTTTTTCCACATTTCATTTTCTTTAAAACTTCTCTAACTTCAGATATACTAATACGTAATAAAAACAAAATTCTCTAATTTTATTTAGGGTATTAAGGTTGCTAAAATCAATTGTACTTTCATATTCTTCATTGAAAAGTTTATCAAAATATCTCATCCACCTATTTTCAATATCCTTTTCTAAGAAAAGCATTTTATGATTTTCATCCTTAATACACCTCACTTGAGCTAGATCTTTACTTCTCCTATCTCTTTGGTTAGTTAACTTATACATACATCTTTCATCTTCTTCGATATCTAATCCTTGTATAAATCACTAAAAGCTAAATTTTTTGTATCATATATTACTTTTTTAGAATCTCTACATGTCACTTTATATTTTTCCCAATTCTCTGAGTTTTTACATCTAAACCAAGTTTTATAACAACACTTCTTTTTTTTTTTTTCTTTTTTTGCATATTCTGACTCCACCACCAACTATTTTTATTAAAAAAAGCTTTTAATTTTTGATTCTCCAAGCACATTTTTAGCAACTTCTTAATTTCACTTGCTACTTTTTCTCACATAACATTAGCTTCCTTATGGACATACCAAATTCTAAGCCCTTATAGCTTGCTCTTAAAAATATTTTTATTACTGTTCTTTAAGTACCCTCATCTAATCCTAGGACAATAATTTAATTTATTTTTTATCTTTCAATCTTTCATCTTAAAATCTAAGACTAATAATCGATGTTGGGTATTTAAATTTTTACTTGGAATGACCTTACAATCTTTACAATATAAACGATCTATTTTTCTTATCAGAAAATAATCAATCTTTGTTTTAGTAGATCCATTTTTATAAGTAATAATATCCTCATCTCTTTTCTTAAATAAAATATTAGCAACTACAAAATCATTGGCTAAAGCAAAATCTAATATAGTCCTACCTTTTTTATTAGTTATTGCAAATCCATAATCACCATGAATACTTTTAAAATCTTCTACCACTCTACCAATATGTCCATTTAAATCTCCTCCAATAAATACTTTTTTTCAGAGGTATCTTTTGTATTAATCACTCTAATTTATTCCAAAAATTTTCTTTTGAGCCTACATTTAAACCTACTTAAGGAGCATAAACACTTATAACATTGATAATCTTAGTATCAATAATAATCTTTAAAGCTATAATTCTATCTCTGCATCTATTAATATTTATAATATTATCCTTCAAACTTTTATCTATAATTACACCTATGTCATTTTATTTGAGTTCTACCTAAATGCCAAAGTTTAAAACATAAACTATCAATCTCATTGTCTTTCTCCCCAACATTTAGTTTCTTGAACACATAAAATATTTATCTTCCTACAAACCATAATATCTATTAATTCCATTAGTTTACTTGTAAGAGTACTTATATTCTAAGTTCCTAACCTAATTCTAGTTTCATGGACTAACTTCTTCGCCCACATCTGTTCATAATATGGGAACCCTTACTTATTTAACACTACACCCGGGCGTCGATGCAGCAGCCCTTGCACACTTTTCACTATATTCCGGCCATACAGGGAGTCACTTCCAGGGAATGCCCTAGCATTAACACAATATTTTAAAGGATTCATTTCATGATTATTTCGACAAGTTTTACGCTGGTTGTTACTATCGTAACCCTCCACTTTTTAAAAACAACAAGTACAATCAGACAAATTTATATTTAAGCAAAACATAATCAATACAAAAAAAAAATTAAAAGTGATCTCAAACGGCCCTAAGTGTTTAGAGAAACCCCACTTTTTAATTAATGCATGCCATTAATTGGCAACTCCAATCATTATGATCATTTTGAAGTATTTTGTACCGTTGGATTGGAATTAGCTGGCGTAAATCATGATGGATAGTTGTTAAATTAGTAAATCCTTATTTTTTTTTTTGCTAAAGATTTAATAAATCATTTTTAATTTTAAAATTAATAAAAATCTAAGGAAAATAACAAAAAATTCATATGAAATATTTTTCATAAAATTATATTATTTTTAATACTTAAAACCAAATTTCAAGAAAATCTAAATATATTTTCTAAATTTGTTAAGTTGTTATGCCTTTTAAAAACATTTACAAAGTTTTAATAATTAGAAATATACAAAAAAGATTAAAATTACTGATTACTTTTTTATAGAAATCCCATTATTTTGAAAATTATAAAATGTTTGCAAGGCTCAGCATTTTATAGGATAAATTTTTTATTTATCAAAATTTAATAAAATATAAAAGAATTTTATAGAAATTTACAAATAATCATTTTCAACTTTCAATCCATTTCAAATCATTGTTTAACTTTTTCTCAAATCAATGACATCATATTTTCATTAATTTGAGGTTCATAATCATTCAATATTGCACATTTTCAATATTATAAATATACATTATATTTTATTAAACTCTAGAAAAATTATAAAATATTATTATTGTATTTTAAATTATCTTCACTGATTTTGAAAATCATTTGTACAATTTTATCTAGTAAGTGAAATTCATGCAATTTAATTACAAATTATACCATTATTTATAATAATCACTCAAATTAAACTTTAAAATCTAACAAAATTTGTAAAAAATAATTAGATGTAATTCATCAAATTATTATGTTGAATCATCATTTTTATCATGAAATGATCATATGGTGCATAATTTGTATGTAAATTACCAATTACAATGTTATTTTGTAAGTGATCACTTATTAAACTTAAAACCATTATTGAATTATGATATGATACAAATTTTCAAGATTTTATTTAATCAATCCATTTTATTTTCATGTATTAGCATCTAATTTGCATAAAAGTGAAATTTAAAATACATATTCCTTAAAAGAAGAGTTCTATCTTCCATTATTTTTGAGGATTTCATTACAAATTAAATCATTGATTGTAATTATTATTTTTCAAATATTATAAATCCGAAGACACCTAAAGGATCGATAGTTCACAAAAATAAATTAAATTAAATTATGACTTTCAAATGTAGTCTTCTTAAATTTAATTTCAAAATGACAACATTTGATCATATTGAAGTGATATATTAATAAAATTATAAAAAATAAATTTTAAATATCTTTCAATCATTATATAATTTACCAGCATCATCATCATCAATTATTAGTCATATGCTAACTATTTAGAGGTAGATTTATGAATCTTCAATTTCTATTTCTTTCTATTATATGCGATTTTAGGTGTTAAACATGCTCTTCACAAACTATTTTTAAATAATTTTTGCACATATAATCTTTATTACAGAGTTTTCTCTTTCTAATCCCCTAATAGTAGTTTAGAAGTAATAACTTAACTAATGAGGTTCATGTTTAACCTTCATTGCATATGTATAAATTACCTAAGCATATTTTCATTCACCTAATATAGTCCTTTCTTATTTTATTCTTTCTATTATTGTCTCATATTCACCTCGATGTCCTTATACTCACCTCAGCATTCAACTTTTTGTTAAACTCAACTTACTCTCTAACTTAAATATAATTTGACCCCACTAAGGTTATTAGGTCATGGGGGTTCCCAAGGCTTTTACTAATTTGCATTCATGTTGCTTATTAACATCTAAATGAAAATTTTCTACATTAGTACATACAACACTTCAGTATTACTTGGGCATACATCTAAGTGATCTCATAGACACCATAGATCCACAACGAGAAATGACAATTTTGTAAGCTAGCATAGGTGTATATGTGATGTTTAGCTAGCATATGTGTATATGTAATGTCATGCTTTAAAATTCAATGACCATTTGAAGATAGAATTGTTTTTATATTATTTTGAAAAAGAAATTTTGTATTATATCAAAAGGGAATAATCTTTAATCTCTAGAAAACATAGAACCTTTCTATGCATAGCTTGAGTATTGTTAAAAATTAAATATCAAATATGTTTGTATATATCTGAATTTAAGATATAATTTTATATTAGGCAGAGCTCAATTGCACAATTCTAATTTTCAAAAGTGTATACGAAGAACCTAACTACAAAATAGCCATTAAATGAAAATGAGGTATTACTTATTTATAATGTTTAAATTTCAATATAAATACTACTTGTTAATCATTTATAGTTCAATTATTAGGCTCATAAGGCTACTTCTATTTTTAAAATAAATTTAATTAAAATCAATTAAACTCATTTGAGGATAAAAAGTATGTTAGACCACTTAGTTAATCTTTTCAAACTTCAATCAATGTGGCACTCTATGTTCTACTAAAAGAACTAAAAAAGATGTACATACATAAGCATCAAAACCAACAAATGCATAAATGGGCAAAGCCAAATTGATACAATAAGCCATATTTCCTAAATAGCCTAACCATCTTGCATTGTGGCCAATTTAAATGAAATATATTTCAAAGTGATTAGAGAATTGACTACCTTTCTTCATATAGGCTAGATGAAAGATAAAAAATGATAAAAATGCTGACCTTCCCAGGGAAGAGTTTTAAGCCCTATAATAAGTATCTTCCCAATAGGTGATAAAGTAGTACCATGTAATCTCAACATTATATTAGTCTAAATAGAGCAATAACTAATTGGAATTATAAGACTTATCTTTGGTAACTCTCTAAGGGCATTATAGAGAAGTAAGTCTCCTTAATTAAATGTAAATTTTAGTGCATAAGAAAATTCTCTTATTTGCTTCATACATGATTGGAGAATTATAAAACAAACATTCTAAAATACATCATAACAAATTAAAATATTAATCATATTTTTATATTTTTATGATATGAGTTCAAGCAAAGTCTTAAGCATTCATAATATCCAAGGGTTGTAACCATGCATTCACATTGTCTTGCATTACATACCTTCTTTTGAACTCATGCATTGCATTTCTTGTAAACTAAGATTTAATGATCATTAGAACACACTATTCTATGACCTTAAATGAAAACGATCTTAAGTACTTGTAGCTAGATGTAAATAACCATAAAAAACTACTTCCATGGAAAACTACAATCTCTAGAATAAATAAAAAATGAAAGATATATAAAATATATTGATTGGTTATGATGACCAAACAAGTCATTTTACTTCATTTGGAAATAAAGAATTGGATCATAATGGATTACACAAAAACAAGCATAATCCAAGCATAGAAGTTTTGTATTTTTTTTTTTTTTTTTTTTTTATCTTATGACTTACATATACTATACAAAGGATGAGAGTGAAAGAGGTCTAGTACATGAATCTTGAACCACACATACATTAAGCTTCGTCAGCTAACACATGTTCCAAATATGATATCATATAATTTTGACACACTAAAGAATAACTCATCTATAAAATTTATTGTTGAGGATCATCCAACTCAATTACTCATCTTCTAAATTTATCCTTTTGGCTTCGATAGAGAATTCCAAGAGGTAAAAAACCCATCATTAACAAACTATGAAGCCTACCTTACCACCATGTAATAATTAGAATGATTTACACGCCATCTAAATAACATAGTTTGAGTTGAAATTTAGATTTTTCGCATGATAATAGCTCTCATTTGGAAGTTCTGCTTCTTGTGTTTATCATAAGCACTCTGTCATTTCAAAGAACTTTAACTAATTAATTAATGGTTGCAAAAACATACTAAGTTATAACATATTTTTTTACTTAAGAATTAGTAATAATAATATTAAAGATTGATTTATACATTTGGTTTGCGTCATTTGGGTGCATTGCATTATAAATGCACGTATTTAAACTTTTTGGGTGTTTGGTTGCAAGTAAAATAAAATTTCAATGTAATGTAATGTATTCCAAATACATTAGAAAGGTCATTTTAGATTTGAATTTGGGGTAATTCCAAATCACCGCCAATAAATGATGTGGCGGCCAGCCACCGCGCCGCGCTCACCGGCCACCGAGCCGCCTAACCGTACCGACGCCACTGCCGTCGCCGCGCTGCCGCGCCACCTACGCACCGCCGCCGCGCTTCGCGTCTGATGTTAAAACTTTCGATTCTTTACATTACATTTTTCAACCAAAAAAAAAAAAGTCATGAATTTATAAAAGTCTCAATCAAATAACCTAAAGTAATTATTTTACCTGAATTATTTTTATATTCCGATTCCAAATGCAGCAATAACATAATCATAATGATAAGTATTTATATTAAATAATTGGGAAAGACAAATATGTACAAGGATTATTTAAATTGACAAAAGAATTAACCTCATATATATCTCTAATCTGACATTGTAAACTTCTAAAAAAAAAACTATAAGTATGATCAAAGTATATCAAAACTTCAACTTCAAAAGAGGGCATCATCATGCCCTTAGGGGATTTGAACGATAGCATGCTAAGTCTTGTACTCTATAATTATAATTGACTGATATATCCATTAAAATTTTGGTATCAATAATACATAATGGAGCACCTTATATTGAGAGCATGCTTTTTATCGACTACCTAAGTAAACTTTTGACTTATATCGAGGTTATTTATACACTAATTATGTATTATATATTTTATATAAATAATTATTTGAATCATACTATATGTTTTCTATGTACTATATTTTATTTCTGAGAAATTATTTTGGTCTTGAATCTTTATTTGGGAAATTGTAAATAGAACTTGTTAATTTAATTTTGAAAGTTTTACATACATATCACACAATTAGTATTTATATATCTAACATATAGATATTTATATCTAATATTTTTCTGCTTAAAAGGTTAATTTACTTTCAAAATATGATGATAATATTGTTGATATGATATTGAAGATTGAATGTTATATATGTAAATTTAAGTTTAGATACATATGTAAATATATGAATTTTATGATATATAAATAAATATAACTTTATTTTTCCCAAGTTATTGTGAATGTCCTCATTATACCAAATCTTCTAAATTTTGGATGTTATGTGAAATTTCTAAATGAAAAATAGAGCATGATTGAGCTTAGTTCTCTATATTTTCTTCTTCTTATTTTATATATATATATATATATATATATATATATATATATATATATATATATATATATATATTATAATCATTTTATGATTGTTATTTGAATTAATAATAATTATTTTACTTCAAAAGATTTTTTAATAAATAAATTATGTTATCCATTTCTATTTATTCTCCAATATACGTAATCAAAATAATCATATAGCTTATCAATTTTATATATATATATATATATATATATATATATATATATATATATATATATATATATATATATATATATATATATATATATATATAATATAACTGTATATTTGATTTTATTTATGTTTTGATTTAAAATAAATATGTTTCATAGTAATATTTATTCTAAAAATACTCAATACAAGCAAAAAGTATTTTAAATATTTTTAAAATTATTTTACATTATTTTAAAAAATAGCAAATAAGAAATACTTAAAATAAACTAAATAAATAAAATTTTAAAATAATATTAAAAAAATTGATCCCAAATAAACCCTTAACTTATGCTAAAGCAAATTCTTCTTAACTTTTCAGCAAAAAATAAGTTAGTGATGGTGTATAATTGTAAAATAATGTTCACATTTTTTTAAGTTGAATATCGAAACATTTAATATAGATAACTTTAATTTAAAAATATTAAATTTTTTAAAATCTTCAACAACAAATACAGCTTCCAAACAATGAGGCCAATTTTGACTTGATTTTAATGACACGGTTTATAACTCCATCAACCAAAGGTTATACATATAAAACAAGAAAGATAAGAAATGATAAAAATTACTTAGTCAACTGGTAACACATAATTTCAAAAGAGATCGGTTATAAAGATAATTATATAGTATGATGCATCTGAATTTCTCAAATATGAGAGAAGGAAAGTCCTCATTCAAAAGTACATGACAGGAAATATGACGCTAGTTTTAAGGAAAAAAATTGCTTATATCATTTGACTTGAAGCCAACGACCTAATAAAAGATTTGTCACATCATTGAATTGCAAATTATGTATATTAAATTTGAGAGAAATTATTACGCACATAATTAGAATCGTACTGATTGTTGTGTATTAGTTATATATTATTATTATTATTATTATTATTATTATATATATATATATATATATATATATATATATATATATATATATATATATATATATATATATATATATATATATATATATATATATATATATATATATATCATATATTCTTCTATGTATATAATAATATACAACCAATATACAATAATTCGAATGATCTGAATTCTGCACGTAATAATCTCTCTAAATTTGAACAAATAATCATCTCTCTTCCACTTTCTCTTTATTTGAAACATGGAATTTGACTTAATAATTGGAGAAATGTATGCTTATTTACATTTATGAAAAAATTTATCAAAAAGAACAAATTGTTTATTTAAAATTAGCCCCCAAATGATATAAGTTCAAACTATTTTTAAATTATATTCAAATGAGATTCGAATCTTATTCGAATAAAATTGAAATAATATTCTAGTAAAGTCCAATCCATATTCTAATCATATTCAAACTTTATTCAAATTCTATTAGATTTTTGCTCAAATTATATTCAAATCATGCTTAAAATTTACTCAAACTTTATTTGCATCATATTTCAACCATGTTTGAACTTTATTAAATCATGTTTGAATCATATTCCAATCATGTTTGAACTAATATCTCAATCATATTTGAAGCATTTTTTAACTTCATTCAAACTATCATTAAATCTATTCAAATCATCTTCAAATATTATTTGAACCTTGCTCAAAAGTTTGAACAAGATTTGAGCCAATTTACACAAAATTATATCAAAGTTAAACGATGATTCAAACATACTAGTAACAAGTAATGTAATATTGTTAATCTCACTTTTGGTGAGATTGACAATCATCTCTTTAGACCTAAGATCCGATCTAAACACTAAAGCTCTCCTAGAATTAAAACACTTCTTGTGGCTATATGAACACCAATCCTAAGCCTAGAAGACTCATAGGGCCCAACCCTAGGATCAGGCCCTGACTTAGGCTAGCACCTACCCCAAATCAAAATCAACTCTTATGTCCAAACCAAATTGAAACCAAGTCAACCCTAACACCAAATACAAGCAAATTGGATTACCAAAATCAAATACCTTTGCCTAGTGAGTTAGTGGACCTTATTAAGCCCAATTAGCCTATTTGGCCCATATAGGTCACTAAGGCCCAAACTAAGCCAGAGCCAAATTAATTTCTAACAAATGGCCTTTTGAAATGCAATACATTAATACAAACCCAATCGAACCTTGTGGTGTTTTAATTTGGAATTGTAGGGACACCATATAGATCTTATGGGGTACTTATTGAAGTGATCGAGTGTAATATTGAGATATGATGTACTATCTTGAAAGATAGAAATATCATCCTACAATGGACCTGAACATCTAATAAGGACTCCTAAAGCAAATTGATCTACATATATACCAGAGATCTTTCCCCTAATTTTCATGGATAAATTAAAGCATGGTTTATTTTAAGCTAGGATCTTTAGTTCCTTATGGAAGCAAGCTTTTATAGTTAATTACATCTTAGGACATAAATTTTTTTTAAAAATACTCTTGCTTAAAGTAGTCAATAAGCATCTCCAAAGATTTCAAGGCTAGATTATCGAAGAATTAGTTCTTATTAGAAATCCAATGGGATTGTTCGAATAAAGACTTCTTCACATATTCAAAAGGAGAATAAGTAGGAAGCACCCATGATACTACGAAGCCTAATGAGTGCTTCAATCTACCCTATAGTGAGGCTTTATATTTTTGAAAGAGAGAATTGACTTTTATTTAAGTTGCAATCTTATTAGAATGCTAGGGCTCATAGTCTAACAACATAAGATTGTGAAAATATCTAAGAGGTGAGAACTTATACTCGTAGCCCGAAGGAAATAAGTAGCCTCAGAACTTAAATCTAAAATTTTTTAGCACCTGCTAGAAGCACAAACTAAGTTTAATTGGAAAAATGGGGCATTAAGGTTTATCTCCATAAGAGAGAATAGACACATCCCGACTCTTCTAGACTTATAACCACTGAGAGTGGCTGTCAGCTAACACCTTTTACGCTTTAAAACTATGCAGGCTTGTCTTATGTAGATGCAAGATAGTTAGGTTATTATTTAATTAGAAAGAAAGCTAGAATCCTAACTCACTCCCTAAGAGACTAGATAGTATTTGGTATACAAACATGACTTAGACTAATGTTGAAGATTTATAAGTTTTTAAGATCATTTAACACATTTATTTTTGGACCAATGCTTAAGATAATTATGCCTATATGCATGATGAAATTAAGTCAAGCTAAATCAATTAGAAGAGGTGTTCTCCACTACAAGGGATTATCCTCAAAGGTCAAGTATATCCCCTATCATGCAAGAGTGGAGACCCTCCATATTCAAGAGTGACATAATATGATATGCATGGTGTGATAACATATAACATTCAGCTAAAGAGTTGTTAAATCTTTTATTATCTTAATTAAGAACCTGAGCTTTAAAATGAGATTATGAATTGTATTAGAATTTAATTATGAATTATTTAGTGAGGATAAAAATTTTAATTTTTATTCTAAAGAGCCTACCGCATACAGGACACATATCAAATTATCACACTTTAAGAAATCTACGAAAAGCATATCATTTCTAATGCACAAGCTAAACACAACAATCGAACATATGAGTTTCATAAGACAATAAAAGGTCGATGCGAGCATATGAGTCCTCAACCCACTCCCTAAGATACTAGAGCATGAGTGGTATGAGCATATGACTTAATCTATAAGTGCAAAATCTTTTTAAATTTTATTTATTTTATTTAACACATAATTTTTACAAAGGATATAAGATTTATTATGCCTAAGTGCATGATAAAAATAAATTATGGGACAAATCAGCTAGAAGATCTTGTCCACCACAAGGGATGCCCTCATAGGCCAAGCGTTCCCTTATCGTGCAAGGATGGAGATCCTTCATATTCAAGGGAGAAAGAATATGCATGTATGATGTAAAACATACAACCATACAACGAAGAGGTTACTAAATCTTTTGATTATCTTATTTAATGCCTAGACTTTATGGTGAAGTTATGAGTTATTTTAAAATTTAGTTATGAGTGATCAGTTGAGTAGAAATTTTATTTTTATCATAAGAGCCTAACGCATCCAAGCCACACATTAAAGCATCAATCATAAGAAATTATGAAAAGCATGCCATTTTAATACAAAATCTAAACAAATCATCAATCAATTTTATGACTATCATCAAAGAATAAGAGGTCGGTGTGGTCGGGTTCCGTCGTATAACTCGAAAAGAGAAAATATGGGTAGCCCAGCTCTACCCTTATACAACCCAGTATATGAAAGAATAATTACAATTATATCAAATTCTATGGGGGTATTCATTTTTCATTCTTCCATTTCTTTGATTTGATTCTTCTTCTTTGATTTGGATGTGCTTGCTTTAAAGGCATCATAGAGCACCCCAAGACAAAGCCTTCTAACCACTGCTCATCCTAATCTCTCAAAACACTAACCCTAATTCCTATTGTAAGAATTACATTTATATAAAAAAGGTAAATCTTATTACACCTGCAAAATAGAGATTAGCTAAACATATATATAATTCCAAACATTTATATATATAGTTTGAACTTAGCACCCTGCACATGGGTAACCAAGCCCACTTGTCTTAACTTAGATTTATGCTTAGGGGTTTAAGCAACCTACAAAAAGAATATTTATATTTATCTTTAAGCATCCCTTTAAGCACAATCCCCTATAAGAAATATGATTAGGCTAAGAGCGGCCTAACATCCAGTCTACGAAGCATACAGCCTAACATCTAGTCTAAAATAATACATCACAAATAAAATATGCATCACATCATGCACCATCCTAACATAGAACTAGAAGTGGTGACTTAATTATAATGTGTGTGTTAAGGCTTGTGTGGTGTATTTTAACTAAGCATTAAAGTTATATTTTTTTTATATGTTTGGAGAGATTCAGTTTAACATAAAGGGTTGATTTCACTTGAAGTTATTTAATTGATTTGAGAGTTTTAATTTATATTTTACCTTGTTTCATATGATATACACTTAACAACTAAGTGTTATAAAGAGAAGAAAGAGGATTTCCCTCTTTAATCTTTACCTTAAGCCACTTTCTAAAGCATATTAATTTGGTTTAGTTCTCTTTAATGAATGGCTTATTAGACATTTTAAATTAATCATAAGTTTAGGTTCACTTTAAATAATCTTATTTAATATGAAAGGCTTCTTAAGATTAATCCAATTGAATTACTAACACAAGACACATATTAAATCATTCCTTTCCATCACAAATATCATGCATATGATTTAACCCTAAGCGTATCTATACATGCAATATGTTTTAGCACACTTAAATGATAAATGTATGTATATTTCAAGTTTATCTTTTCATTTGATTAAATTATTTTAGCATATGTAAATTTAAAACTCTATCTAAATTTTTATACAAAAATACATAAGAGTGAAATTAGATAGGTACATGCTATTATTAACTAGGGAAGTGAGGTAATCAAATGACCTCCTTAGAGCTTCTTAAAGCCTTGTATTCTCGAGATGTCCATATTATATACCTATTATCATTAAAACTTATGTAAATTTGCATATATGAATATAAGAAAGAGAGATCTAAATCACATGATTAAATAATTCAATTGTTTAAATAATTATGAATGCATGTATTTTTAATAGAAAAAAGAATTATTATTTCTTAATCAAATATACACATGCATGTATAAAAGGCATAAACAAGTGTGTGTCTTTGTTAATGAGGGAAGTGAGATAATCAAATGACCTCCTTGGGGCTACTTAAAGCCTCATATTCTTGGGATGTCTAAAATATATATCCATTTTTCTTAAATACCTACACATGTATTCATGACTAAGAGGATGAGAATCATGCAAAGATTGTATTTTCTTTAATTGGATCATTTATGTACATGATTTAAAGCTCTGTCTAAATTTAATGTTAAAATACATAAGAATAAAATCAAATGGATACATGTCTTTGTTAACCATGGAAGTGAGGTAATCAAATGACCTCCTTAGGGCTACTTAAAGCATCATATTCCTGGGATGTCAAACTATATATCCATTACCATTCAAGCTTATATAAACTAACATATGCATGAGGAAAGAGACTTCACTTTATACACTTAAATTATAAACACATGCATCTCTTATGTAGTTATAACTATCATCACTACACATGTTATTATTCATTTGTAAGCTTTTAGAAAATATATTTGGATCTAATAGTCATAATAGTCACATATATATTAAGTTAAGTTAACACATGCAAACTTACATAAAGGAAATCTCATTTAATTCAGTTAATTTTTGAAAAAAAATGGATGCATGAAATCGAATGACATACAATATTTAGCATTATTAGAGAGTAATAATCAAATACAAGCATGTGATTCATTCAATCCAATTAATTTCTGAGGACAAACATACTAAATAAAATCATTTAATGTAAACCAAAGATTCTTTATTAATTTAGTTTTAGATTTTGATTTAATGTTAAAGAGGAGGAGAACACTCAATTGATATCCAATATCATTCCCACATTGGTAATATGATTTGGTTTAAGAAGAGGTAATTAGGTGAATTTTATGAATTAATTAAGTTAGACCTTTAATCAAATCAATTCATTACCCTTACCTATATTACCTTAACATAATTAACCAAAAAATTATGAGCCAACATGGTATGCATATGAATAGAAAATAAATTTGCAATGATCCTTTGAAATGAAAGGGTCTAATGCAATTGGTTCATAATTGATGGTTAATTAAATTAAAGAACTTAATTAAGTACTTTTATGATTTCCTCACACATGTGAATTAACCATAATTTTCTTAAACCCCTTTATGTTATTAAACAAATAAAGGTCTACCCATGACTTAATTAAATAGGTTCGATATGATTATGATTTTAATAGTTAAATCATTAATTAATTAATTAAACCTTTAATTAATTTCTCCTTTAAATGAAATGGACTTAGGGAAAAGAGGAAAGAGGTCCTAATCCCATTCCCCTTGCCCATTCACTATTCAACGAATTATCAAACTTAATTAATTATATTCTTACCATTTGAGATGTTAATTAATTAATTAGATTAATTAAGAGGGTGATTAAGGCTTAAATAGTTAATTACCCTAATTAAATAAGCAATAAATCCCAAGAAAATTATGGGAGGCAAAGGTCATCCCATTAAACTAACCCACAAAGTTTAAGATTAAATACCTGAGTAATTAAGAAGTAATTAAGCTTATTAAGTTTTCAATTAAACCTAAATTAAGCCTCTATTATTATTCAAAATCACTTTGAATTAATTTTAAATGATTCTCCTCTAAAATACCTTTAAAATGAGTAGTTATATGTATTTTTTTAGATTTTTCTATGATTTATTATGAATTATGAAAGTTCAGCCACAAAAATCAATTAATTAGCCCTAATTAAGCCTAATCCCATTGGCACCATGCAGACCACTGATGTGCACCGCGGGATTGGTCACTTAAATGCGTCCGACTAAGTGCTCGACGTACCGGAGACGCGGATTTTATCTCCGCTGCTTGATCTCGATAATAGCTGCCAGATCGATCTCGTTCCTTAAGGACTCAATCAAATCAATCTAGCAGATCTAATCACAATCGTCTATTTTGATCATGCGGCATGGATGATGTGTGATCTGTCATCATGCAAGCGATGAAGGATGGAGGCTGTCCACCATTCCTCGCTCGGTCCGAGCACACCCGAGCTCGTATGGCCTTAAAAATAAGCCCACACCTTCACGTAAAGGATTCGAAGGGATCCAACAGATAAGATCACACGACAATCAACTTCTCTTCACAAAGCTCCAACTAAAAAAATTTGCCAAATTTCAGTATTAATGGAATTACCTCGTCGGAGCTCAAGACCGACGATGAATTCGATTGAAGAGTCCTCGTCTAGTGGAGATGAAGCCCTATTGAGCAACACATAAGTTAATTTCCCCTTGTCCACTCGGTGGGCCAAGATCTCCTACCTCCTATGGTCAGGAAGCTTGGAAAATGATTTGTTCTTGCTCGATGAGGTGTGGGGAGTGTGTGAAGTTAATTTGGATTTGGTGAAGAAACGAGGGAGTTTAATTGAAGGAGGGTTTTCATGTTTCGACTTGAAGGAATCAGAGCTTATGGAAGCTTGGAGTGCTCTATGGAGGATTGGGGTGTTTTGAAATGAGCTCTTGGGGATTTTGAGTGTTGGTGCTAATTTTGGATCAAAATTAGGGGGGTATATCCCCCTCCCTTGGATCAGACGGATGGATTGAACCCCAAATTTTTGTCATTCAGCCGCTATCAAGGTGCTGGAGGGGTCGGTGTCACCTCCATGTGGCTCGATTGGGTTGGTGGAAGCTCTGGTTGGTGGCTCAAGGTAGCTGGTTCCTTCTTTGGGTTCACTGGTTTCATCTTGTGAGGGAGGTGAATTAACTCACCTCCCTTTGGTCCAAGGCTGACCTATCCCACATGGGCTGGGCTAGGTGGCTAGGTCAGACCACATTTGGGGTGTGAGGGCTGCCACATGGAAAGGGTGGAGTGGACTATGCCCATTTTGGAAAAATCCTATGTGGGGAGGAGAATCCAAGGGGATTTGCTTTGGGTTGAGCCCAATTTGGGTTGGGCTAACCCAAGGTGGGTTTGGATCAAGTTCTAATGGGTTATGGCTTGGTTCCAAGGGGTTTGGCTCAATTTGACTCTTATAGGTCAAATTGGGCTAAGTTGGGTTAGGTTGACCAATTGGTCAAATTAGGTCAAAGCAAAGCTTGGTTCAAGTTGAAATGATGATTTGAAGTGTCTTTGTTCAATTGGTTTTATACAATTTAGCCTAGGTTTGATTTTGGTTCATTTGGAATCAAATGGGTCAAATTGATCAAGTTGATTAATTTGACCAAATTGGTCAAATTAGCGTTAGGTGTGAATTCATGTTCAATTGGTTAATTGAAAATGATCATGGGCTTTGGTTTAAATTAATTTCGATTTAGGCCAATTTGACCCTTTAGGTCAATTTGGGCTAAATGGATCAATTGGGTTCAATTGGCCAAATTAGATTCAATCATGGCTTTGGTCAAGTTCAACAATCATTTTGGACTGAACTTGAGTCATTAGTTGTAATCAATTTTGGTTAGATCATGATTTGATTCATTTTGATCTTTTAGGTCAAATTGGGTCAACTTGGGTCAAAGAGCCAATTAGGTTGGATTTGGCTAAATAGTGGTCAAGTCATGTTCAATTGTTGATTATAGGTTGTGAATCAATGATTTCAATTGATTTGTTGTAGAATGAATTTTGGCTAGTTTGGATTCATATGGAGTTAAGGGCTTGACTTGGTCAAATGATCAAGTTGACTTGGTTTGACTTAATTTATGATAATTGATCATCTTAAGATGATCATCAATCATCATGGGAGGTTTTGATGGGCTTAGTTCAATCCAGTTTGGGTAGGATTGGAACTTGGCTTAAATAGGTCAAATTGGTCACTTTGGGTCAAGTGAACTAATTAGGCTTAATTGGTTTGATTTAGGGTTCATTTGGGTTTAGTTTAGTTTATATATGGATTTAGGATGGATTTATAAATTTTATTGTAATTGGTTTGGACTTAAATGAGTTTTGGTTCATTTGAGAATTTCAAGTCAAATGGGCAAAGTTAGGCTTGATTGAATTGATTTGATTTAGTTGGGGTGATTGTAGATTTGTTGACCTCACTTTTGGAGTGAGTTCTCATTCTCTTCTTAGACCTAGAGACTTCTAGACACTAGGACTTCCTTAGTCATAAGACACTTCTAGCACTTAGGTGAACACTTAACTTGAGCCTAGAGACTTATAAGGGTTAATCATAGGATTAGGCTATGCCTTAGGACTTAGGGAGATCCATTTACCCTATAGCCTAAACCCAATCAATGTTCTCCTTCTTAAGACATAACAAAACCTCAAATTTAATTCAAATATCAAATCTAAATCCAAATCCAAGTCCAAATCAGACGATTGAAATCTATAACCAATTCCAAATCAAATCAACCCTTCTTAAGCCCTATGACTTTATTCTATGGACTTAGCCTTAATCAAATTCAAATTCATTCAAATTCAATTGATTTTCTTAAATATCAATTCAACCCTTTAATTATCTATCAAACTTACAATCAACTCAATTCCAAATCCAATATGCAAAAATCTACAATCATACCAAATCCTACCTACGTCATGTGACCTACTTTAATGAACCTAGCCAAATCCCATCCAAATCAATCCAAAATCAATTGATTTTTTCATAATCAACTTTTATCTTCAATCACCTTCCTAAATATAAATCAAATTTACAGTCAAATGATCAAAATTAAATCAAACTAAATCAAATTAAGTCAAGATCCAAATCTAAGCCCTATGACCTACCTTCATGAGCTTAACCAAATTTTCTATCAAATCTCTTCAAACTCAATTGATTTTCTCATGAATCAATCATATCTTCAATCATCTTCACAAATATAAATGAAATATATATTTAAATCATTAAAACTAAATCAAAATAAATCAAAATCCTCCTTAAAACCTTTTGAGCTAACTTCGTAACCTTAGCCAAAATTTCATTCAAATCAAGCCAAAGTTAATTGATTTTCTCATAAATCAATCATTCCTTCAATCATCTCTCCAAATATAAATGAAATCTATAATCATCAAGCCAAATCAAAATCGATCTAAATCAAACCCAACTTAGGCCTTTTGACTTCAAATATCCAAATGAACCAAAATGCATTTGAACCTAAATTGATTGTAGTTGAATTTATATATCAATCCCAAGCTCATATATAAACTCAACTAAACTCAAAAAAACCAAAATCAGTCCAACTAAACCCAATTGGTCCATTTGACCCAAAGTGACCAATTTGACCTATCTAAACCAAAAATCCAATCCAAACTGATTAAAATTGAACTAAGCCAACCTAAACCTCATTCCATGATTGTTGATCACTCTAGGTTGATTAATTGTCACAAATTGGGGCAAACCAAGTCAACTTGGATCTTTGACCAAGTCAACCTCTTAACCAATATGAACCCAAACTAGCCAAATTACAACCTAAGCCAAACTCCTTGAAACCAATGATTCATACCAACTAAAAATAAATATTTAAATATAACTTGACCTTCAATTAAGCCAAACCAAACTCAATTGGCCCTCTTGACCCAAGTTGGCCCAAATTGACCTAAAAGACAAAATTAGGTCAAATCAAAATATGAACCAAATTGATTGCAACAAATGGCCAAGCTCATTCCAAATTGATTGTTGAACTTGACCAAAGCCATAATTAGACCGGACCCAATTGACCTAAAGGATCAAATTGGCCTAAATAAAAACCAAATCCAAATTAATTGAAACCAAAGCCTAGAATCATCTTCAATTGGTCAACCAAACCCAAAACAACACCTAACCCAAGCCAATTTGGCCAATTTGGTCAAATTGGTCAACATAACCCCTTTGACCTATTTGAACTCAAATGAGTCAAAATCAAATCTAAGCTAAATCAAACCAAACCAATGAACCAATACATCCCAAATGATCATGTGAACTTGACCCAACCCTTGGTTTGACCTAATTTGACCAATTGGTCAACTTGACCCAACCTAACCTAATTTGAACTATTTGAGCAAATTGAGCCAAAGTAACAAATGAACTCCAATTGACTTGAAATTTGAGCTAACCCACTTTTGACTCATTTAAAATCTATCCAAATCCAATCCAATGCCAAATGAACATTCTACCCTTGGTCAAGGGTATCACATGAGACAAATTACCCATGTAAATGGGCATTTCCCATCCTTGGCCACTTGACATCCTCCTATTAGTCCACATGGGCACTTAGGACACTGCCCAATTTGACCCAAGGGTAGGTGAAATTACCTCACCTCCCCCATTGGTGCATTGGAAACACCAAGGACATCATCTAATCCCCCTTAGCATCCACCTCCCAAGCTTTGGCCAATCAAACCGAGCCACCTAGGGTGATTCTCTGTTATTCCCAGCCACCATCGGCAGCCAGATGATCACAATAACCCAAATCAAGCTAAGGCATCCAATCGAGAGGAGGAGGGTTATACCCCCCTCATTCTAACCCCAAAATGATCACTTACACTCCCTCATAGCTAGAGAACCCTAAGGCGAGCTGCAAAAGCCTCTTCCTAGAGTTCCCATGACTTCCTGAGCTCCCAAAAAGGCCATTCTCGTCCATCCTGAAATAGGGCATCACCTCCTTCGATCCCATTTGCTCCGAACACAACCAAAGTACAATTAACTTTGTACACACTATCTCTGAAGCCAATCGAGCAAGAACGAATCATCCCCCAAGCTTCCCAATGACCGGAGGGTGGATTTCAATCAACGCTGGCCTCCAAAGCTTTGAGTATTGGTCTTTCGAGCAAACTACACCAAATCATGGCTCGTGCTGTCAGTAGTGCTTCATCTCCACTAGATGAAGCTTCCTCAATCAAATTTGCATCCGGTCTTGAGCTCCAGTGAGGTATGCCATTAAAATTGACCTTGGGTGAAAAATGAGTTAGAGCTTTTCAAAGAAAACTTTCACACCGTGTGATCATAGCCGTTGGATCCCCTTGGATCCTTCGCACGAAGGTGTAGGATTCGATTGGAGTTGATCCCATCTCGGGTGAGCTTGGATCACACGAGCAATGGCGAATGGACTCCATTCTCCCTCGCTCGCGTGACGATAGATCATGCACCGTTCATTTCACGTGATCGAAATGGATAATCGTGATTAGATCGATAGATTGATCTGATTTAATCCTATTGAATCGCGGGATTAATTGTGACTATCCAATCTTAGATCGGATGTGCACAAGAAAGTGCATTCCACTACCACAACACAAGCGCTGACTAGGATTATTTTAATAACCAATCCACTGTGGAAAGTGCAACGCTTAGCGCAATGTGGCAAGATTAAGGGTTAATTAGGCCTAATTAATGTATTTTAATGGCTAAAATTTGTAAAAATTATAACTAATTATAGGAAAATCAAAAAATATAAATAATTATTCATTTTAAATGTATTTTAGAGGAGAATTAATTAAAAATGTTCTTAATTAATTTAGAATAGTAATTAAGGCTTAATGAGGGTTTAATTAAAAAATTAATTAGCTTAGTAATTCCTTAATTACTTAAGTAATTAATCCTAAACTTTATGGATTAATTTAATGGATGGCGTCTGCCTCCCATAACTTTCTTGGGATTTATTGTTTAATTAATTAGGGAAATTGAATAATTAAGCTTTAATTACTCTCTTAAGTTAATTAACCATTAATTAATCCCATGAAAAGTAAAAAAATCACTTAATTAAGTGGTTAATCATTGTTCAATAATGAATGAACCATGGGATAAAGTTAGGGCCTCCTTCCTAATCTATTTCCCTAAGTTCATTTCATTAATTAAATCAAGCAAAGCTTAATTAATTAATTAAACTACTTAATTAATTAAACTAAAATCATAATCATATCAAATTTTAATTAAGTAAATCTTGGGTAGATCTTTAGGTGTTCAGTAACCTAAAGAGGTCTTAAAAAAATTATGGTTAACCCACATGTGTGAAAAAATCATAATAGTACTTAATTAAGTTTCTTAGCTCAATTAACCATAATCATGAGCCAATTGCATTAGGCCCTTTCATTTTTTAGGATCATTGCTACTTTAATTTCCAATGTATGTGCATAGCATGTTGACTCATAATTATTTGGGTAATTATGTTAAGGTAACATTGGAAATGGTTAATTAATGGATTTAATGCATATTATACCCTAATTAACCCTTTAAATCAACATAATCACATTTCATTAAACCAAATGAATTAACAAAATGGGAATGGGTTAGGACCAACAAACCTTTTCTCATACCCTTAAATCAAAATCAAAACATCAAATTAAAAATGGCATTAAAGAAGCTTTGGTTTGCTTTAAATGGTTTTATTTGATATGATTGTCCTTAGGAATTAATTTAATTGAATGAAATCATGTGTTTATGTTTATTTATTCCTTTTCAATCATGTTAAATATTATATGGCATTTGAAATCATGCATTCATCTTTTCAAAATTAATTAAACAAATGATTTTCTTTTATGTGACCTTACATGTGTTGGATTAATTTATAATATGTGTGGCTATTATCACTAATAAATTCAAATTATTTTCCAAAGTTTATAAAGCAATTACATTGATTAGGGTGATAGTAATTATGAATACATATAGGTTTTCATGTGCCTATAACTTGGATATGTGAAGTAAAGCTTTCTTTTTTCTTAATTCATATGAAATTTTACATGTATTTTAATGTTAATAAGTATATAGTCTAGACATCCCGAGAATATGAGGCTTTAGCTAGCCCCAAAGAGGTCATTTGATTACCCCACTTCCCTGGTTAATAATGGCATGTACTTATTTGATTTCATTTACATGTGTTTCTACATTAGAATTTAGATATAACTTTATTTCACATATATATAAATGTTTTAATCAAATAGAAATATAATTTTTCATGATTTTCTTCTTCTTACTTGCATATACATTCATGTGTAGTGAAATAGCAAAGTATATAATCTAGACATCCCAAGAATATGAGGCTTTCGCTAGCCGTAAGGAGGTCATTTGATTACCCACTTCCCTAGTTAACAAAGGCACATACTTGCTCATTTCCCTTTACATGTGTATGTATGTGTGGCTAAAGGATGACAATTCCTCTTTTCTACTAAAAAATGCATGCATCCATAATTATGAGATCTCTTTCTTATATTCATGTATGCAAATTTACATATGTTTAAATGAAAATGGGTATATAGTTTGGACATCCCAGGAACACAAGGTTTTAATTAGCCCCAAGGAGGTCATTTGATTACCTCACTTCCCTGATTAATAATGACACGTACTCATTTAATTTCATCCTTATGTATTTTTGTATAAGAATTTAGATAGATATTTAAATTAATATAATTAAATAATTCAATCAACAAAAATAAAAATATAAACTTCAAATACATATCTACATTCATGAGATAAGAATGCTAAAGGTGTTGCATGTATATATACACTTAGGATTGGAAATCATATGCATGTTACATATGATGAAAAGGAATGATTGAACATATATGATATGATAGTAATTCAATTAGATTAATCTTAAGATACCTTTCACATTGAATAGAGTTATTTAAAGTGAGCCTAAACTTAGGATTAATTTAAAAATGTGTAATAAGCCATTCACTAGATAAAACTAAATCAAATTAATATACCTTAGAAAGTGGCTTAAGGTAGGGATGAAAGGGAATGATCTCCTTTCTTCTATTTATAACACTTAGTTGCTAAGTGTAGGTCATATGAAACAAAAGAAAATACAAATTAAAATTCTCAAATCCATTAAACCACTTTAAGTGAAACCCACCTTTCATGCTAAATTAAAACTTTCCATACCTATAAAACTATAACTCTAATGCTTAGCAAGACATACTACACAAGTCTTAACACACACATTACAATTAAGTCACCACTCTAGCTCTATGTTAGGATGGTGTATAATATGATGAATATTTTATGATGTAATTTTAGACTGAATGTTAGGGTGTATGTTTTGTAGATTGGATGTTAGGTCGATATTAGTTTAATCATATTTTCTATAGGATATTGTGCTTAAGGGGCCGCTATAAAAATAAATATAAATGTTTTGCTTGTAGGTCACTTATGCCCCTAAGCATAATCCAAGTTTGGACATGTGGGCTTGGCTACCCATGTGCAGGGTGTTAAGTCCAAATTATATATATAACTACTTAGGAAGGTATGTGTGTTTAGCTAACACTTATTTTACATGTGTAGTTAAATTTATTTTTCTATTTTCAATATAATTTTGCATTAGGAATTAGGATTGATGCTATGAGGGGATTAGGATGAACAGTGGACAGAGGCTTTGTCCTAGGGTGCCTTGTGATTCCTTTGAAGCAAGCATATCCAAATCAAAGAAGGAAGTATCAAATCAAGGAAATGGAAGAATGAAGAATGAAGACCCCCCATAGCATTTATTCATTTGTAAATTGTAATTATTCTTTTATATACTGGATTATATAAGGGTAGAGCTCGGCTACCCATCTTTTTCTTTTGATGTTGTATGGCGATACTCGACCACATCGGTCTCTTATTCTTTTGCACTATTTTATTAAATATTTGATGATTTGTTTAGTTTATGCATTAGAAAGGGCATGCTTTTCCTAGTTTCTTAAATGATTGATGCTTTAATGTGTGGCATGGATGCAATTAGACTCTTAGGATAAAATAAATTTTCTACCTAAGCAATCACTCATAACTAAAATTTTCTACAACTCATAATCTCACCATAAAGCCTAGGTCTTAAATAAGATAATTAAAATATTTAGCAACCCCTTAGCTAAATGATTAAATGTTTCACATCATGTGTGCATATTGTGTCGCTCTTGAAAATAGAATTTCATCCTTGAGATAAGGGAATGCTTGATCTGTGAGGGCATCCCTTATGTTGGAAAATACCCCCTTTCTTGCTGATTTAGCTAACAACTTTATTTCATCATGCATGTAGCCATAAAAAATCCTAAAGTCCTTATCCAAATGAAGCATCAAAAATTAAATAAATTTTGAAAAGATTTTTTAATTAGATTAAGTCATTACTCATGCTCTAATCTCCTAAAGAGTGGGTTTAAGCATTCTAGTCTCTTTTCTAAATAAATAATTACCCCAATTATCTTGCAATTCATAAGACCAAACTACATGATTTTAAAATCATAGGAGGAGTTAGTTAGCTGCCACTCCAAGCGATTATAAGTCTAGAAGTTAGACAGTTTATCCTCTCTTATGGAGGTAAACCATTATGTCCACCTGTCGCTTAGATTTAGATTGTGCATTAGTTTATGCTAAAGCTCACTAGATTTAGGATTCGAGGTTGCTATTTTCTTCGGGCTACATGGATAAATCCTTACCTCTTAGGTATTTCCATAACCTTGTGTTGGTGGATTATAAACCCTAGCAATCTAATAAAATTCAACTCTAACAATTAAATCTCTTCACTTTCAAACATATAAAGCCTAATTGTAGGATAGATTGGAATGATCACTAGGCTTCCTAGTATCATGACCATTCCCTTCTCATTTCTTTAGATTCCAAAAAGAAGTCTTCTCCTTGAACTTTTCCAATTGATCTTTCAAACATAACCAATTTATTGATAATCTAGCCTTGAAATCTTTGAAGATGATGATTGTATACTTTAATCAAAAGTATTCTTAGGGAATTTCATTCCCTAAGATGTAATTAACTATAGAGGCTTGACTCCATAAAGAACTTTAGAACCCAATTTAATATAAACCCTATTTTATTCATCCATGTAAAGGGAAAAATCTAAATATTCAAGACCCATCATGCCTTAAGAGTCCTTATTAGGTGATTAGGTCCATTATAAGGTGATGCCTCTATCTTTAGAGATAGTACATCATACCTCAATGTCACACCCGATCACTTCAATAAGTACCCCATACGATCTGCATGGTATCCCCACACTTCCAAAATAAATACCACAAGGTTTCACTTATATTTGTGAACATGATTGAAGGTATGATTGATCCATGAGAAAATCCATTGGACTTGGGGTTTGGATTGAAGGAATTTAGCTAAGTATATGGAGTTGGACTATGTGGCTTAGGAATATTTTGAGTGAGATTTTAGATTTGGTTTTAGGCATTTGAATGTGTATTTGATTTATATTTGGGAAGATGATTGAAGAAGTAATTGATTCATGAGAAAATCAAATAATTTTGGATTGAATTGAAGATAATTTGGCTAAGTCCATGTGATGGGTTCATAGGGCTTAGGTTGGATTTAATTTAGTTTGATTTAGTTTTGATTATTTAAATGTATATTTGATTTATATTTGTGGAGACAATTAAAGATATGATTGATTTATGAGAAAATCAATTGAGTTTGAAGTGATTTGAAGGGTAATTTGGCTAAGCTCATGAAGGTAGGTCATAGGGCTTAGAGAAAAGTTTGATTTAGTTTTGGTTCTTTGATTTGATTTGCTTAGAATTTGGTTTGTTGATTCAAGAGTTGAATTGATCTATGAGAAAACCAATTAGGCTTGATTTGTTTTGAATTTAGCTGAGACTAAGTCCTTAGGACAAGAATCATAAGACTTAAGCTATGTTGATCAGAGTTTGGGTTTGGGATTTTGATCATGGGTTTCAATCATTTGATTTGGATTTAGGTTTGGCATTGATATGAATTGAATTTGGTTGTAGTTTAAGAATGTGAACATAGGTTGGGTTTAGGTTATGGGATAGGTAGATCAACCTAATCCTAAGGCATAACCTAATCCTATGGTTAACCCTCCCAAGTCTCTAGGCTTAGGTTAAGTATTCACCTAATTGCTAGAAGTATCTTATGACTTAAGAAGTCTTAGTGTCTAGAAGACTCCTAAATCTAAAATGGAAGATTGAGAACTCACTCTAAAATTGAGGTCAATAAAAGGATCCCCAATATGTGTGGTGTAACTGACAAGGAACACCACATGTATTGGCGTTGACCAAAATGATCAACAATGTCCAAAAGATTGCAAGCGCTAACAAAAATGATCTATACCTAAACTTGAAAGGTAGATGAAATCACAATCTTAGTGCAATGCAGCTCACCTTATGCTAAGGGAATAGAGAGTCAAGAGGATTTGATGGGAACTCCATGTCAAGGATAAGAAGAGAGCTCTGCTAGGGGATCACACATGTATTGGACATGACATGTGAGGGGTTTATGCAAGGGCATAGAAGAGAAAAATCCGGGTTGGGTATATGAGCCTTCCACTATGGAAGCAGGTTCGAGCTATCCATTGGGGATATGGATTTGAGTTTGATTTGAATTAATTTTTATTTAATTTGGGTGGGGAGGGGGTGCATATCTGTTGGGGATATGAGCTTGGATCCACTAGGATCAAGATTGGATTTGATGAATGTATTGCATATCCCCTAGGGGATATGGGTCTGAATCCAGGGATCAAGACCAAATTTAATTTGTTATGGCTCCACTAGGAAGAAGGGTGTGATTTAACTTCACTTGGGAGAATCATAGAGCTTAATCCTCATTTGATTTAGTTTATGGACCCTATCGGTGTGTGATGGATCTACTAAGAAGGATCCATGAGGGCCTTAGCCTATCTTAGATTTACAAATCTAAATGGGTAGTCTACTGGCTGTGGGGTAAGACTATCCAACCTAAGGTTGAATTTGATTGTGCAACTACTGGGAAAAAAATGTACCGGACTTACATCTTCTAAGTGGGAACAACGGGTGATGGTTGGTAGCACAACAAATTGAACCCACTGGGGACTAAATGTGTAAGGACTTACATCAATGCAAGAGTAGTCAGAGCTAATTTTATCTTAATTTCATTTGATTTGATATGGTTTATGTGAATTGGGTTTAGTTTGATTTGATTGATAGACCCTGCTGGTGTGCGATGGATCTACTAAGAAGGGGCTATATCGGCCTTGGCCTATCTTAGATTTACGAATCCAAAGGGATAGTTTACCGGTCGCAGGGTAGAGCTAACCAACCTAAAGATTGCCTTTTCGCGTGCAATGGCTATGCCGAGAAGAAAGTGTAGTAGACTTACATCTTTCAAAGCAGGGAACAACCATTTGGCTAATCTTGGCACAACAAATTGAACCCTACCTAAGGTGACTACCGAGTGAGTGCAACTAGGGACTTATGTCAACTCAAGAGTAGTCAAACAATTCCTATAGGGAGTTTTGCTGACACTACCTTAAAGATAGGATGCCTACTTTGAAAAAGGTACCTCTAGGGTGTCCTCCTAATCTACAAGTGAATATATATATATATATATATATATATATATATATATATATATATATATATATATATATATATATATATATATATATATATATATATATATATATATATATATATTTGTGTGGACCATGTTGGTGTGCAAGGGACCACATTGAGAACTATACGGCCTTGATCTATCTGATTTACTAGACCAAGGGAGAATCGCACATCCTTGACTCTCCGACGGGGTGTTCTTAGGAAAGGGGAACTGTCCAACCCAATAGTAACTTGGGTGGTGTCTAAATGGGGTCGTAAGAGTATGATCCAAATAGAGTGCCCAAGGGGAGGTGCTACTAGGGGCGTTATCCTAATCCTTGAAAAGAAAGCCTATAGGTATACGGTGTCCAACTCAAGAAGAAAGCGCAGCAGACTTACATCTATCATGAGTGTGTATCCACCGGGTGGGTCACTATCAGCATAACGAGAACCAACCAACCTAATGTGCTCGCCAATGTGAGTTAATCAATCTAAGAAGAAGACATAGCAGACTTACATCTTCATAGATGAAAATGATCATCGAGATATCATCGACACATATTATCACAAGGCGACTACTTGGCGAGTCCCAAGGAAGGACTAGACCCATACTTTAAGCAGCCAGGAGGAAAGGAGCTACTAGGGGACTTATCTAAACCTTAAATATACTCTACCTAGTCGATATGAAGGCTAATCCAAGAAGAAAGTGTAGCAGGCTTGCATCTTCTTAAATCAAGCGATCATGAGGTTGCTTACCAGCCACACAATAAGGCCTACCATACTAACATGGCACTCATCAGTGTGATGTGGTTAAGCCAGGAGGAAAGCGTAGCAGACTTACATCCTCCAAAATAAGAAGACTACTAAGGTGACACACTAGCTAAGTAGTGAATCAACCTGACCTAGAGCAGCTACTGAGTGAAAGTCGTTGGGGGTGTTATCTCAACTTGAAGTAGCCTGAGATAAAGGATATGTGTTTATTTTATGTGTTTGTGTGTATTTATGTTTGTGTTGTGTTGATGAAGGATAAGATGTCTCTTGGGTTCCTTACACCTACCCTAAACACCTCGTGGTGGATTCGTTAGACAGAAATGCTTTCAACATGAAGAGATTGAATTTGGAATGAATATTTTATTGATGATTATTTTCAAATATAAATTTATGGATAATATTTCTTTAGGTAGAGACCGTTGATCGGAAGCATCGGGTGCTCTCCCCTATGATTGATAAGTTGATATGATCCTCCTTGGTAGGCTTTCTCTATGGGAAAAGGGCCTTCCTAAGTGGGTTCACACTTGCCTCCCATCTTGTGATGGGAAACAATTGGTCTCCTTAGAACTAAAATAAGCTCTCCTACTTGAAAAGCTCTAGAAAGACCAACTTGTTGTGAGTTTAAATCATTTTGGCTTTGTACAACTCAAGGTTTTGGCATGCCCGTAGGCATCTCTCCTCTAAACCTTTGAGCTCTAGTAACTTGGCATTCTACTCCATTGTGATCTTACTATCCATATCTATCCTTAGTGATAGGAGTTGGACTTCTAACGGTAGAATGGCTTCGGACCCATACACTAAGGAGAAAGGGCAAGACTGACTTGGAGTTCTGTAGGTAGTGCGGTAGGCCAACAAAGTTTCAACTAACTACTCATGTCACTGTCATTTATTATCATCGAGTGTCTTCTTTAATATTTGGTTGAGAGTTTTGTTGAAGGCTTCTCCCAAGCCATTTTCCCTTGTGTAGTAGATTGTATAATATCTCTAATCTATATTGTGTCTAGGCAAAGTTATTAATCTTAGTGCTCTTAAATGTAGTACCATTATCGGATATAATTTGGTGAGGCACCCTGAATCTATATACGATATGGTTTTTGAACTAGAGCACATGCTGAGCTATGACCTCTCTGAGCGAGATCGCCTCCGCCCATTTGGAAAAGTACTCGGTGGCAACTAGGATGAACCGATGACCCTTGGAAGATGAAGGGTCAATCGGGCCCACTATGCAGTACCCCAACACTGAATGGCCCTAAGGCCAATGTTGGGTGTAGAATGTTGGGTGATTTATGTAGGACCACTCCATGTACCTGACATTGATGGCATTGCCTAGCCACATCCATGCAATCTATGATCACCGACGGCCAGAAGTATCTTAGTCTCTTAATATTTGGCTTTCATCTTGGACCGGATTGGTGAGCTCCACATAATCCTGAGTGCACCTCAGTCACAATTTTATGGGCTTCGTGTTTTTATAAATAATGTAACCATATATAATCAAAAGATCGCTAGTACAAGACACCATCCACAAGAGCATGGGAAAGTTCCATCTGCTTTATATGGTCAGCCAGTGACTTTTCTTGAGGTAGTTTGCCTTTATTTAAGTAATTCATGAATGCTTGCCTCCAATCTAGCTCCTCATCCTTTTTGGCAACGATAACCTCCCCTTCAAGAGAGTATTTTCAATGAGTTCAATATCAATAAAGGATAAGACTTGTCTATTTTGGACCTTTATTGATATGGAGTCATCTTTCGGACATGCCAACTTCTTGGCAAGCTTGGCTAAAGCATCAGCTATGGCATTTTCTCCTTGAGGAATCTTGTAGATGGTAACCTCTAGGATTTGGGCCAATAACTCCATGATGTACTTGTGGTAGTGATGGAGCTTGGGCTTTAGAACCTTGTAGGACCCATGATTTGATTGATGATAAGCTGAGAATACCTGAAGATGTTGTTGTTCTGGATGCTTAGAGTAACGACTAACTCTAGACCAATCAAAGCTTCATATTTGGCTTTGTTGTTGGTGCAAGGATTAGAAAGATGGTATGAGAATCTCATCATATCGTGGTCCAAAGTTAAGAGAACTATCCCTACCCCTGCATTTCATGGGAGCGTAGATCGTGGTTCTTCTCCTCTTTGAGAGAAAGCTTCACCATTAAAGTACATCTCGATGAATGATAGTGTCCTCTAAGTTCATGATTTATTCATCAGGGAGGTCATCAATAAGAGGAGAATCAGCAGGAAGTGGGTGTGCTATTAAGAAATCCATAAGTGCTTATCCTTTCACTGCACAGAGGGGTATCAAAGTGATGTCAAACTATGATAGAATCATGGACTAACATGCCAACCGTCAGAGAATGCTTGGTCATGTCATGAGATATTATAATGGATTGATCCTAGAAACCAAGTTCACTTTATAAGAAAGCATGTAGTGTAGTAGCTTTTGGGATGCGAAGATCAAAGCTACTCAATGCTTCTCAATGGCTAGATAATTCTCCTCAACGGGGATTAGATGACGACTGAGGTAATAGAGTGCATTTTCTTTCCTTCATCATTGGTTTGAGCCAACAAAGTGCCAAGGGAGGCGTCTAATGCAGCAGTGTATAGTATCAAAGGCTTGCTCGGGATAGGGGCTGCTAGAACTGGCGGTGTCATTAGGTAGTGCTTGATGTCTTCAAAGGCATGCTGGCACTTATTATCCCACTTGAACTTGGCATCCCTTTTGATAAGTGTTGAGAATAGCTGGCATCTGCATGATAAGTTGAATATAAAGCATCTTAGATATGTCAACTTGAATGATCTGAGTTGAGTTAAACTCTTAGAGGGTGGCATTTCTAATATCGCCTTGATCTTCTCTGAATCAATTTCAATTCTCCAGTATCATACAATAAACCCAAGAAATTTCTTGAAGCTACTCCAAATGCACACTTTAGGGGGTTCATTTTGAGGTTAAATTTTCTTAACCATTCAAAAATTACCCTCAAGTCAAAGATATGGTCTTCCTTTTCTCTACTTTTGACTACAAGATCATCGACACTCGACTTGATGATGAATGAGTTCGTCGAAGATTCAAGTCATGGCCCATAGTATGTAGCACTAGCATTTTTAAGGTCAAAAGGTATGACCTTATAATAATATATTTTGATCGGGGTTCTAAAAGCATTATTTTTCCCAACCTCGGGGGTCATCCTTATTTGGTTGTATGATGAGCCACCCATGAAGGACAAGACTGCATGAGATGAGGCAATGTCCACCATCAGTTCTGGTATTGGTAGTAGAAATTCATCTTTTGGGCATGCCTTATTTAGATCCCTAAAATTGATGTACATGAGAATTTGGCCATTCTTCTTCTTAATTGGGATGACACTAGCCAATTAGGTAGGATATTTTTCTCCCAGATGAAACATCGATCAATTTCTTGACTTTAGAAATGACATATTGTTCGATATCTAATCACATGTGTCTAGGAGCTTGCTTGATAGGATTAGCACTAGGTTCTATTGATAGTTTATGGACCTCGTTAGGAGCCAATCTAGGCATCTCTTCATAACTCCATGCAAAATAGTCCTTAAGCTCAATGAGTAGCCTAACTAAGTCGTAGGTTTCAGTTTCATTCAACAAGGAACTAATGTATGTTGGGCATGGATTATCTTTAGTCCCTAAGTTAATTTCTTTGAGCTCGATGGTTGACCTGATCTTCTCTTCAAACTCTAGCGGTGCATCTTTGACTTCAAAATCATCTGGATCATCTGAAGTTTCTAAGCACACCTCTTCATATGAGTTAATGTGATTTGAAAAGAACCTAAGATTCTAAATGATTTGTGATGACTAAGCAGTAATTGTCATCATCGACTGGACCCACTGTACGAATCCTAGTTTGATTGAGATTTATTGCATTTATTGTCCCATATTCTTTCAAAGTAGTGTGACCTGTGCTTAAACCAAGTATGCTGAATTAACCCTTTCTTTGCTAAATTATGAACACAAGGCGAGTACCAATCAAAAGGTAATTCTATTAAATCTTTATATGAATCATCCTTAAGTTCTACATCAACTTCTTGACTTGAGGATGTTGCTCCCAAAAAGAACCAATGAGTCTTCATATATGTTGATGTCTTAGTGCTTCCTTAACTACCAAACCCTCAACTTTTTGAGAGGAAAGTAGGGTTAGAGCTAAGGTTTTCAACTGATTCCCAATAATTTCACATATAGACTTGAATACACTTATGCTTTGCTTTGGAGCCCGATCTTCCTCGCTATCTGGCTCCAGTGTCACCTCTAAAGGAGTCTGCTGCTAAGAAGAGCTGGCTGGTGTGCTAACCATATAAGACTCATCCTTAAAACAAGATTATAAGTCTATATGGATAGCATGTGTACTCCTATTGGCTAGGACATATCTACTATTGAGTGGCTAATAAGGAGGTCTTCCACCCGTGGGACTGCCTCTGGACTAGCCTCTTCTTCTACCTGGTGGAGGTTGAGTCATCCTACCCATATGTTCAAATGGGTAATGAACTATGGGTGGAATTTAATCTTAGGCTCTACATCCTCTCCTGAGTCTATTTCTCACTCCCTTTTATTTTCTTTTCCTTTCTCTTTTTTTTTTCTTTTCTTTTTCTCTTCTTTCTTTTTGTTCCACATGGGGATTTTGACTAAGTTCTTGAGAATAGACTTTTTTATTTTGGGTGAGGTAGTAGGCTACATCCTCATATATCCCGACCTTGTGGATTGTGCATAGTTTAAGATCTACTTTGACACAGTAAGCGATCCCACCTCTCATGAACTTCATGCATTGATGTAGAGAGGATGGAACCATATTATTCTCATGTGTCCACGGTCTCCCAAGCAAAGCATTGAAAGATATATCTGAGTCTATGATGTGAAACTTGGCTTTAGTCTTCCAATCATCTATCTTCAATGGTAACACTATAAAGCCTAAAGCCCTCTTATCTTGTTCATTGAATCCTCTCAATATCATCCTCTCCTTTTAGAGTTTAGAGATGTCAATCCTCAAGTAAGCAAGGGTTCTTAGACTCATAATGTAAATTGATGCACTTGGGTCAACCAGAACTCTAGATAGCATGTATCCAACATCCACTATAATGTAAAAAGGATGGTTATGCTCGATCGTACCTAGACGTAAGTCTTTATCACTAAATGTAACTCCTAAGATGTCCTTCAAGTGGTGTGCCTCCTCTTCAGTAGTGGTCAGCTAAGCTAAGCATATCTCTGGATCAAGTAAGGCCTTGATTAGAGATTCCCTCATCTCTTTGAATAAGGCAAGGGCATCATATATGCTTAACTTAGTTGGCTGCTTTCTAAGATGAGCTTGGACGTTGTGATCAACTCTCGCTTGGTCCTCCACAACCATATCCATAGGTGGAGCATCCTGTAGAGGGGCTATCTACTCACTAGAATAATTGACTTGTTTACCCTTATCCTCAGGTGCTACCCTAGGAGGTAGACCTTTATCACTGCATAGGTTGACTTTAGTAACTTCTTGAAATGATGATTTTATGAAAAGTTCTACCTTCACATTAGGTATACAACTTCTCCTATGGGACCCTCAGAGTCTGATGACTCTAAGTCAATCTCAAGAGGTGAACCCAATTGATTCAGAAAAGGAAAACTTGATTCTAAATCAGAAAAGAAAGGATCAAAACTACTAGCGCTATTATTATTTAGACTCAGAGAGCATTCAATAGAAATAAAATCAGGAGCATGAGAAGTAGACAAGATATAAGTAGAATCAACTTTCTTCATTGATTTCATTTTGGGTGGAGGTACATGATAGAAATCAAGTAACATAATCTGAGTAAGGGATTTGATGCCCTTATCCGCTGATACAATGCTCCTGCCAATAGAAGAGGAGATAGCAGAAGAAGTAGTAGCTGCAATGGTGGAGGGAGTGTTGGACTCGGACAATGGTTGAGCTACTGGAATATCCCGAGCAAGTGTGGTGAACTGCTGCTACTGCTGGGTTGTCACCCTCCACGAGTTGTCCTTTGTAACTAGAAAACCTTCCTTATTTTTGGAGGTTTGAGATGCCTCAGGCACCTACAAGGAAATCTTCTTGATTTTAGAAATGATATTTTTAGAGGTACGGGATAAGGAGACATCCCAACCTTCTTTAGTCTTAAGAAGATCGCAAGTATCCCCAAGAATTACAAAAAACTGGATGGTTGTTTTAATAGGTATTCCTTAGGGATAATTATGTCTCATGACTTGTAGCTATGCTCAAGCTAGTCCTTAAAAGTGATATAATCCTCCAAGACATGGCCTAACATGTGGTGGTAGGGGCAATAGCTAGGATCACTGCTCTTGTCCACTTCCTCTAGCCTCTTAAGCTCTGGTAACTGAAAGTTAGGTTTCTTAAATAAGATCTTGAAGATTTTCTAACTATCTCCCTCTTGAATGAATATGGCTTATCCAATCTATCGGTAAGAGTATGTGGTAAATAACTACCTGGTGGTGGATATGGATACACTATAGATAGGCTGGTGGTGGAAATGGTGTTATGGTGGTGGTATATGATGCCCGAGGTGATGTGGGAGGTGGCAAAAGAGGAGCTCATGGTCTCTCATACTAAACCACTGTTTCTTCTCTCACATCCAACTATCCACGCTTCTTTTCAAACACCTTCTACTGCTTAGTCTTAGATGATTGGTCCGAGAAGGGAAACTATTTGGCTTCCTCTTGTAGGCTAGCTGCCTTGTTGATTAATTTCTCAAAAGGTTTTAATAGTAAAGCCCTTAAGCATGAAGGTGGTTGAGCCATGGATATTCTTGAGCAGAATCTCAATGGCATGTTGTTCGAACAGCTGTGCCTCGCATTTCATGCTCAGGTCGTGTCACCTGAGAATGTAATCAATAAGGGACTCATTGGGTTCTTTTTACAATGAGGTTCTGATCACACTGTTGAGCTCAACAAATCTCTTGATAGAGATGCTCCAATTGAAAAGTCTTAACCAACTAGGGTTTGGCGTACCAATCAAATGCAACCCCTGCTAAGCTGCTGATAAAAAGTATGAACACACGTGCGTTGTTGCCATAGGTGTTACAACAACTGGCTCTAAAGTGTGTAATATGTTGTCGTGGGTTCCCACTGGCATCAAAGATCTTGAAAGAAGGTGGCACAAAACCCTTGGGGTATTGAACTACATCGAATTCCTTCTGGTATAGTCTATCCTTTGAAATGGATGAGCTCCACATGGCTTGTGCCAATGGCTCCCTCACCTGCTATTCCACCATATGCTTGATATCCTTCTCATGCACGGAGGTACTATTTGTGACCTTCCTATGCAAACTACCAGCATCATCATCTACGGGAGTGCACCTAGGATGATCTAAGGTATGTACCAACTCAACCGGTCGGCTACCATAGGAGAAGGCTGTGAGACTAGGGTTGGGTTCTACAATGCTAAGACCACTACCATCAACTCCTCTACCTTCTTCTCCATCATGTCTATATGATCATCCATCTACTTGAGCTAGTGGAGGAGGTGCTGGGTCCAGTGAGAAGTGTTACCTTCCTCGATACACCTTTATGACTATGTTGATCCTGCTGCAAGGATCCTCGGGTGTCAACCATGTGGACCTCAGCTATGTCGTCCAACATGTTATCTTTATCAGGATCAAAGCTAACTCTACACTCCTCCTGATCTAAGTTATCACTTCCAACAATCTTCTTGACTGCAGTGTGGTAGTCCTTTATGACGTCATAATGAATGATCATCTACCATGCCTAGCTCTACTAGAATATAGGCTATCAACGACCAACTATCATGCTATATATATATTGAATGCTTTGTGTTGGCTGGGTACACTCCCTAATTGGCTTAACTGCCATGGGGATTATGTATGTGTCCCCTCCCCTCTCTCCTTATGACTGTTGTGGAGGTGGTATGACCATGATGCTCTTAGGTCCCCACTCCCTCCTAACAATTGTTGAGGTAGAAGGTCGAGCAGGGGAGCTCGATCTCACTTTAACGGGTGCAATGGATGGAGCGGGATCCTTAGTCGTAACCAAATCATCAACGAATATGGTCTTTCTAGATGGGGGTTTCTGAAGCTTGGCGGGGATGGTAGATCTGGCATGGGGTGATTGTGGGCAGTGGGATGGTGTAACAGGACACCGCGCCTCTCGGCGAGATCTCCTCTGTGTCAAGCGGTAGTGAGAATGATGTTTTCTGAATGATCGGCCCTAACAGGATGCAGATCAGGAAAGGCTATCAAAGCGGTGGCCTTGGCATACCTCTCGCTTGCCCACTTAGCGACTCCCACCTCACTCTCTCACTATGGATTTGACCCCTAATGCTCCTAGGGATCAAACTCCTCAAATCATGTAAGTAACCTCACATCCATAGGCTCTGCGACCACTGATAGAATAGATGTAGATGCATAGCTTCCTCCCTCCCATGGTGTCTCAATCCCTACAGGTGGTGGTGGTGATGCAGCAATCCTCCTATAGTCTTCCTCTCCTTCTAAATCCGAGAGGAGGTGGAACCTACTACCACTCAAGAGCGCAGAGGTCTCACAAGGGGAACCCTCCTCAGCTACATGAGAGGTGTCATCAATCTACCTCGCATCGCCCTTATAGTGTCTCTTAACCTTTTGGTTCTTATTGCGGCATTGCATCCTGGTAAGTGGGGCAGAGCGGGAGCTAGCACCAACCTTGAAGGTAGAAGGAACTATCTCATATGCTAAGATAACATTCCTTTTCAAAGTAGGGGGAACAACGGAGGTGGTGCTAACCCTTGCTGGAACTGTAGCGGGAGCAACTAACTGTACTAACACTGATGCTGAAGCTGACACTAGCACTAACCGAGGTGTGGGAACCACGACAGCTTTCCTCTTCAATGAGGGGAACTCAAGGTCAGACGGGATATCAAAGTGGAGAAGTGGCTTTTATCCTGCCACCTCCTCCATGTTGACAATCGTGAGAGCTATCCCCTTATAAGTGACTCTAATAACCTGAAGACACACCCAAATTGAATCACATGCGTGGTGGTAGTGGGGAGTATGGCCTAATCTAAGGTCAGATCCACACCATATGAGAAGATCATATCTGGCGACATGGGCAAGGCGATCGTGAAGGGATAAGGAGGATATCTACATTTGTTGAAAAAGAACTAAGTTAAACCCTTGCTTTGAATTGTTGATTTGAATCATTGACTTTTGATTTGATTTTGGAATTTTGAACCACACTTAACAAATTTAGGTATGCTAAGTGGGGTTCATTATTTTGAAGATATTTGGGAATTTGATGAGAGACTTTACCATAGGATTTTGATTTAGAACCCTCATTCAACAAATTTAGGCATGTTGAGTGGGGTTCAAAATTTTTGGAGAGACCTTTGGAGATATATGTGTTGTATATTTTGTTTGAAATTTAATTTTGGAAAACCTTTACTTAGCAAATTTAGGTATGCTAAAAGGTTTCAATTATATGTTTAAAATCATTCTGTCTTAATGATTTGTATTTTGTTGTTGTTGGTATATGTTGATTTGATTTGATTTGGAGAACTCTCATTTAACAAATTTAAGTATGTTAAATGGAGTTCAAATTATGTTTGATATTTGTTGATTATTTGATTTTTGAAAAAGAGGAGAACTCTTATTTGACAATAGGTATGACAAATAGAGTTCAAATATATGTGTTGATGTTTTTAGGTTTGGAAATGAGACCCACACTTAACAAATTTTGATATATCAAATGGAGCTCACTTAATGTTTGTTTGTTTGTTGATATATGGGTTTGTTTTGATTTTGGAGATTGAATTCTCATTTAACAAATATGGGTATGTTAAATGGAATTCAAACATATGTGTTGGATATTTTGCTTGGGAACTCCTATTTAACAAAAATGGGAATGTTAAATGGAGTTCAAATTATATATTAGTTTGATTTTGAAAAAACAAATGGGGACCATTACTTAACAAATTTGGGTATGTTAAGTGAAGTCTATTTTGTATGTTTGATTGTTTTAATTTTGGTTTGAAAAATGGAACTCTCATTTAACCAATATGGATGTGTTGAACAAAGTTTGGTTTTATATTTGAAAATATTTCGGGTATGCTTGGTTTTAAATTTTGAAAAGGGGGCCCACATTTAACAAATTTAAGTATGTTAAATGCGGGTTAGCTTTAATTTTTTAAAAATGGGTTTGAATGTTTATGAAAAAAAGAGCTTTGTTATCTGATTTGATTTTGAAAAGAGGAACACTCACTTAGAAATTTTTATGGAGGCTAAGTAACGTTTAATTAATTTTGAAAGATTTTGATTTTTCCTTTTGTTTTATTTTGATTTTAAAAGATGTTTATTTAGCCAATTATATGAAAAAGATTTTGAAAATTTTTGCAAAAGAATTTATTTATTTTACATTAAATTTATTTTAAGATCTTGCCAAATATGAAATGAATCCTTGCTTTACTAAGCTAGTGGTAAGAGGTTCCAAATCTTATTTGACTTATATTTGGTCATCTCCTTTGTTTAGTTAATTTATTGTTATTTATTGGGGGACCCAATATGAGTCTTAGGACCTACACAAGAGTGAGGTTCTAAAACCTAAAGGATGCTTGCTACCTATGCTTAAGAATGAAACGAGCAAAGGGCCAATGGAAAGAAAGATAGTCTCGGGCTTATATGAAAATATAAGTCCACTATCGATGCTTGGAGATGATGATTATCTACTAAAGATGTAGAGAGGAACACTCCCTAATGGAGTTGCCAGAAAAATCTATGGTGTTTATTTTTAAAATGTATGGGGGACACACCATATATTGTAGGGGTTACTTATTGAAGTGATTGGTATGACATTAAGGTATGATGTACCATCTTGAAAGATAGAGACACCACCCTTCAATGGACCTAATCACCTAATAAGGACTCCTAGAGTATGATGGGTCTTTGAATATGCCAAAAAATTTTCCACTACTTTACATGGATGAATAAAGCATGATTTATATTAAATCGGGTTCTTAAGTTCCCCATGGAGGCAAGCCTCCATAATTAATTACATCCTAGGGAGTGAAATTCTCTAAGAATACTCTCGATTAAAGTAGACAATTATCATCTCCAAAGATTTCAAGGTTAGATTATCAAAGGATTGGTTTTGTTTGGAAAGTCAATCGAGAAAGTTCAAGGAGAAGACTTATTTTTGGAATCCAAAGAGAGGAAGTAGGAAATGTTCATGATACTAGGAAGCTTAGTGAACATTCCAATCTATCATATAATTTGGCTTTATATATTTGAAAGTGAAGAGATTTATTTATTTAAGTTGAATTTTATTAGATTGTTAGGGCTTATAATTCACCAACATAAGATTGTGAAAATGCCTATGAGGTGAGGATTTATGCTCATAGCCTAAAAAATAATACCTCATATCCTAAATCTATGGAGCTTTAGTACGAGCTAAAGCATGACCAAAATCTAAGTGACAAGTGGACATAAAGGTTCACCTCCACAATAGATGATGAACCATCCAACTTCTAGACTTATAACCATTTGGAGTGACTAATAGCTAACTCCTCCTATGATTTTAAAACTATAGTGGTCTTATGAATTGCAAGATAACTAGAGTAGTTTTTTAAATAGAAAGAAATTAAGTCCTAAACCCACTCTCTAATAGACTAGAGCATGAGTGGTATGAGCATATGACTTAATTTATAAGTGCAAAATCTTTTCAAAATTTATTTCTTTTATTTGACACATCATTTCAATAAAGGCTATTTATGACTAATTGTATGATGAAAATAGATTATGGGATAAATCAACTAGAAGAAGGTGTTCTCCACCACAAGGGATGCCCTTATAGGTCAAGCATTCCCCTATCGTGCAAGGATGGAGATCCTTCATATTCAAGAGAGAAAGAATATGCATTTATGATGTAAAACATATAACCTAAGGGGTTACTAAATCTTTTAATTATCTTATTTAATGCCTAGGTTTTATGGTGAAGTTATGAGTTATTTTAAAATTTAGTTATGAGTGATCAGTTGGGTAGAAAATTTATTTTTATCCTAAGAGCCTTACGCATCCAGGCCACACATTAAAGCATCAATCATAAGAAATTATGAAAAGCATGCCATTTTTAATGCAAAATCTAAACAAATCATCAATCAATTTTATGACTATCATGAAATAATAAGAGGCTGGTGCGGTCGGGTGCCGTCGTACAACCCGAAAAGAGAAAATATGGGTAGTCGAGCTCTACCCTTATACAACCCAGTATATGAAAAAATAATTATAATTTTATCAAATTCTATGGGGGTCTCATTCTTCATTCTTCATTCTTCCATTTTCTTAATTTGATTCTTCCTTATTTGATTTGGATGTGCTTGCTTCAAAGGCATCACAGGGCACCCTAGGACAAAGCCTTCTAGCCACTGTTCATCATAATCCCTCATAGCACTAACATTAATTCCTATTGCAAGAATTATATTTATATAGGAAAGAAAAATCTAAATACACATGCAAAATAGAGGTTAGCTAAACATACATACAATCCCAAGCAATTATATATATAGTTTGTACTTAGTACCCTGCACATGGATAACCAATCCCACCTGTCCTAACATGGATTTATGCTTAGGAGTTTAAACAACCTACAAAGAAAATATTTTTATTTATTTTTAAGCATCCCCTTAAATATGATCCCCTGTAGGAAACATGATTAGGCTAAAAGCAACCTAACATCTAGTCTACAAAATATACACCCTAACATCCAGTCTAAAATAATACATCACAAAATAATATATATATCACATCATGCAGTGTCCTAATATAGAACTAGAAGTGGTGACTTAATTATAATGTGTGTTAAGGCTTGTGTGATGTATTTTAACTAAGCATTAAGGTTATATTTTTTTCTAAGTTTGGAGAGATTCAGTTTAACATAAAGGGTTGATTTCACTTGAAGTTATTTAATTGTTTTGAGAGTTTTAATTTGTATTTTGCCTTATTTCATATGATATATACTTAACAACTAAGTGTTATAAAGAGAAGAAAGAGGATTGCTCTCTTTCATCCCTACCTTAAGCAACTTTCTAAAGCATATTAATTTGGTTTAGTTCTCTTTAATGAATGGCTTTTTAGACATTTTAAATTAATCCAAAGTTTAAGTTCACTTTAAATAAAGTTACTTAATATGAAAGGCTTCTTAAGATTAATCCAATTGAATTACTAACACATGACACATATTAAATCATTCCTTTCCATCACAAATATCATGCATATGATTTAATTCTAAGCATATCTATACATGCAATATATTTTAGCACACTTAAATGATAAATGTATGTATATTTCAAGTTTATCTTTTCATTTGATTGAATTATTTTAGCATATGTAAATTTAAAGCTCTATCTAAATTTTTATACAAAAATACATAAGAGTGAAATTAGATAGGTACGTGTCGTTGTTAACGGGAAGTAAAGAAATCAAATGACCTCCTTGGGGCTACTTAAAGTCTCGTATTCTGGGATATCTAGACTATATACCTATCATCATTCAGACTTATGTAAATTTCATATATGAATATAAGAAAGAGAGCTTTAAATCACGTGATTAAATAATTCAATCGTTTAAATAATTATGAATGCATGTATTTTTAATAGAAAGGAGGATTATCATTCATAATCAAATATACACATGCATGTATAAAAGACATAAACAAGTACATGCCTTTGTTAACCAGAAGCAAGGTAATCAAATGACCTCCTTGGGGCTACATAAAGCCTCGTATTCCCGAAATGTCCAGATTATAAACCCATTTTTCTTAAATACCTACACATGTATTCATGACTAAGAGGATGAGAATCATGCAAAGATTGTATTTTCTTTAATTGGATCATTTATCTATATGATTTAAAGCTCTTTCTAAATTATAATATTAAAATACATAAGAATAAAATCAAATGGATACATGCCTTTATTAACAAAGGAAATGAGGTAATCAAATGACCTCCTTGGGGACACTTAAAGCTTCGTATTCCTAGGATGTCCAGACTATATATCCATTACCATTCAAGCTTATATAAACTAACATATGAATCAAGAGAGAGACTTCACTTCATACACTTAAATTATAAACACATACATCTCTTATGTAGTTATAATTATCATCACTACACATGTTATTATTCATTTGTAAACTTTTAAAAAATATATTTGGATCTAATAGTGATAATAACCACACATATATTAAGTTAAGTTAACACATGAAAGCTTACATAAAAGAAATCTCATTTAATTCAATTGATTTTTGAAAAGAAATGGAAGCATGAAATCATATGACATATAATATTTGGCATGATTGGAGAGAAATAATCAAATACAAGCTTGTGATTCATTCAATCCAATTAATTCTAAGGATAAACATACTAAATAAAATCATTTAATGTAAACCAAAGCTTCTTTATTAATTTAATTTTAGATTTTGATTTGATGTTAAAGAGGAGGAGAACACTCATTTGTTATCCAATCCCATTCCCACATTGGTAATATGATTTGGTTTAAGAAGAGGTAATTAGGTGAATTTATTGAATTAATTAAGTTAGACCCTTAATCAAATCAATAAATTACCCTTACATATGTTACTGTTGTGTTTGTTTTTGGTTATGTGTTTTTTTGTGTATATGTGAGGGGACACCACGCAGATCCAAGGAAATACTTATTAGGGTGATCGATTATGACATTAAGGAATAGTGTACTATCTTGAGAGATAGAAGTCACTACCTTATAATGGACATAATCACCTAATAAGGACTCCTAGGCATGATGGGTTGTGGAGAAAAATTCATGTAAAGGGGGGCCACCTTTCAAATCTATTGGAAGAGAAGAAAGATGACACCTTACAAAAATTCACCTTGGTAAGATGTCACGCAGATCCGCAGATGTACTTATTCAGGTGATCGGGTACGTCATCAAGGTATAGTGTACTATCTCGAGGGATAGAAGTCACTACCCTTTAATGGAACCAATCACCTCAATAAGGACTCCTAAGCGATAGGTTTGCATATGTACTGATATTCTTCCCTACTTTACATGGAAAAGTAAAGTAGGTTTATTTTAAATCGGGTTCGTTAAGTTCCATACAGGGACAAGCCCTCATAGTTAATTACATCTTAAGGGACAAGATACCTTAAGAAAACTCCCGATTAAGATAAATGATCATTGTCTCTGAAGATTTCAATAAAAAAGACTATGAATTGATTGGTTTATATTTTTGAAGATCAAATGGGATTGATCCAAGAGAGGGAGTTATTATCGAAGCCAAAAATGGGAATAAGTAGGAGATGCTCGCGATGCTAGAAACTAGCGAGCATCTCAAACTATCCTAAAAATTGGGCTTTATATTTTAGAATTTGATTTAATTTGTTTGAGTTGTATTTTTTATTAGAAATTTAGGACTTAATATTCCTTAAAACAAGGTTAAGGAAATGCCTAAGAGGTCAGGAATTATGTTTATGACCCACAAAAGGGAAAAGCAATCTTATAACCTAAATCTAGAGAGCTTCGACGAGGGTTAGAAGCACAACTTAAATCTAAGGCAAAAAGTGGGTAATTGGTTTTCCCCCACAAGAGAGGACAAACCACCTGACAACTTAGACTTACAATCGCCTAAAGGTGATCACCAACTAACTCCTCCTACGATTTTAAATTCATGTAGACAAGTCTTTATGCTTATGCAAGATAAGTTGGGATATTTTTATTTAGAAAGAGACCAAGTCCTTAAACTCACTCCCTAAAGAGACTAGATCATGTAAAGGGACATGCTTCAATGACCTAAATCTAATGCATTTCAAATTTATTTTATTATCATTTTTGGACAATCAATTTCACTTAGGCTAATAGGATATTTTATAATTAATGCATGAGAAATAGATTATTGGCCAAAATCAACTAGAATTTTTAGGAGGTGAGCTTCCACCACGGCCCTCAAAGGTCAAGCTGAAGTTCTTTGGCAAAGATGAAAATCCTCCAATCAAGAGTGAAATAATATGCATTTGTGCATGATATTATAAAGTAACCACAAAAACTCATCCAGCTAAGGGGTTACTAATTCTTTTATCTTGATTTTAAACCTAGACTTTAAGTGAGGTTATGAGTTGTTTAATTTTAATTTAAGTTTTTAAGTTGGGTAAAATATTTATTTTTCCCTAAAGAGCCTAATCTTCATCCAGGTCATACATAAAGCAAGGAAGAAACTAGAAAAAGAGTGCCACTTAATGCACAAATTAAATAAACATCAATCAATTTATAAAACTAGCACAAAAAGAATAACAAGCCATTGTGGTCAGGCACCACCGCACAAACCCGAAAAATATCAAATTGGGTAGCCAAGCTTTACCCTTATACAACCCGAATTACAAATGAATTAAATTACATTTAAGCAAAAAGAATTCATTGTTATCGAGGGGGTCTTCTTTCTTCTTTCTTTCTTTCTTCTTCTTTGGATCTTCCTTTGGATGGTTGAATGGTAGATGCTCCAAGGCTTCAATGGTACATAAGATGAAGTCTTATGACCAATGTTCATCCTAATTCCCCATAACAAATCATTTCAAATCCTAAATATACAACTTGTTTACATGAAAAGGGAAAAATATAAATCTAACTAACACCTGCAAAATAAAGGTTAGTCAAATCACACCAAATAAATCCCAAGCATATATATTGGACTTAATACACCACATATGGGTACTCAAGTCCACCTAGCCTATGGATTATGCTAAGGGGTATAAGCACCTGCAAGAAAGAAGCATTTATATTTTTATTTATTATAGCGCCCCTTTAACACAATCCCCTGCAGAAAAGAATAGTTAGACTAATCGCATCCTATCATTCATTATACGAGCATACACCCAACCATCCACTCTAAAACATTCATCATAAAACAAAAAAAAAAAGACATCCGCTACGACTTAACCTAAAACTAGAAGTGTAACTTAGGCTAATGTGTATTGAGGTTTATGTGTGGCATGCTTAGCTTAGGATTTTGATTCAAGTTTTCTAAGTGTGAAAGACATGTCCAATAGAGGGGGGGGAGGGTTTCATTTAAGTTTTTTAGTGACTTTGGGTTGATTTTATTTCAGATTTTATTTTTATTTGAGTGAAACCTACACTTAATTACTAAGTTATAAAGAGAGGGAAAGAGAAAAAGACTTCTCTTTCCTTCCCTAATCCTTAAGTAATTTCTAAGGTAAGTTCACATTTTAGTTTCATTTAGGTGAATATTTTGATTACACTTTTAATTAATCCTAAGTTTAGATAAATTCTAAACAAACCTATTCAAAAAGAAAGACATTTTAAGATTAAGAAAAATGAATCAACATCCACATAACATACATTACTTCAATTCTTTCCCAATATATGTAACATGCATATGAATGCACCCTAAGTATATATATATACACATGTGAGAATGTTTAGCATACTTTATGATGAATGCTAAGTAGATTATTTAGGAGAATTTAGATGCTTCATGATGCATGACTTTTGTTAAGTAGAAGAATAATTCTTTTTCCAATTTTCGCATGCACATATGAATGAAGAAAAGGTATAAGTGAGTACGGCGCCATTATTAGCACTAGGAGTGTAAGGTACAAGACCTACTTAGGGTTATTTAAAGTCTCGCAACCCCGGGGTTGTCCAGAATAATATACCACTTTCCTTAAATTCAAACACATGTGGAAAAGGAATGATGCAAAGTTTTTATTGTATTCATTTGATTTATTTGTCTAGTTTAGATGTGTAAGTGTAGACTCCTCTCTTAATTGATAACATGGAGATGAATAAGATATAAATTTCAGCAAGTGTTATACCCTTTCAAATGAGTTGTACACTTTGCCAAGTTCTTACCCAAAACCATGCTAAATGTAAAGAGAAGGAAAGGCTACCCTATACATACCTTTATATTTCATCACATGCAAACCTATAATTAAAGTATAAGTAGCATACTTTCATATTTGATGATTGATTCATATATTTTGAAGTAATTTGGGTTTAGTAGAGATAATAGCCACTCATATTCATATTTAGACCAAACATGCAAGTGACATAAAGTAAACCATTTCATTTTTTTATAAATTTTGAAAACATGAAATCATGAATGCATAAGTCATATGGCATACAATTGAATATGTTGGGAAAGATATAAAGTAATGTAATCACATGAACAAGTTAACTTTGCCTAATTCCTAAAGACATTCTTAAAGAATAAGAAAACTTAGAAGAAATCAAAATGAATTTCAAAATGATTTTTGTTTGGTTGAAGTTTGATTTAATTTTCAAAAGATGAGTTGAGTTTGCTATCCCTAACCCATTCTCACATGTGTTTATTATTTTAGTTTAATTTTTAGTTCATTAGATCCATTTTAAATATTGATTAGGTTAGGGTATGAATTAAATGGATTAATTAACTCTTACCTACACCACCTTAGAAAAATTAACTTAAATAATTATGAGTCAATGAGATGACATAAAACCCACAAAGTATTTAACATTGCAATGCACCTAGTAATGAAAAGGCCTAATGCAAGTTGGCTCACAATTAAAACTTAATTAAGCTAAGGGGTTAAGCTTAAGTACATTTAAAACACCCCTTTCACACTTATGAAAGGGGTTTAATTTCTTAATTGCACTTAGGCTATTGAACACCTAAGTATCTACCCAAGGTAGATTAATTAAGTTTTGAAGATTTTTAGAATTTTTGAAATTTTTTAAGGGGATAATTAATTGCTTAACCATTTAATTAAGAAGAGATTAAGGTAAGAAAGAGGGGTTTAGAGGATAGCCTAGAGGAAATGCCCCAAAATTATTCCCTGAAATCCCTATTCACTGGATCTAACCTTAATCCAACTTAAACATTAAGGAAATCTACCAATTATACCCTAATTATGCTTAATTACATGGAAAGGGTAATTAGGAAATGTATTAGCAATTATTCTAATCAAGCCTTTCAATAAATCCCAAAGAAAATTAGGGGAGGTAGATGTCATCCCCTAAAACTTACCCAAGAAATTTAGAATTAATCAGAAGACTAATTAAAAAGTAATTAGCAAAATAAAATTTCCAATAAAACTCAAATTCAGATAAAAGCATAATCAAAACCCTTCAAAATTAATTTTATAATATTCTAGGTTGAATTATCTATCCATAGAATTTTTCCTCATATTTTTCTGATTTTTCTTGAATTAATTATGAATTTTAGAAGCCAAAGGGATTAATTAGGAAATTAGGTAGTTAAATAACTAATCCCCTTAATCCCTCAACCCATGGCGCGACGTGTGGCGGCGGTGGTTAGCGCACTTTACATGCATCGCGCCGTGAGCCGCTCACTTAAGTTGTCACATCGGGATGGCGGCGGTGGTGCACGTGCTTTAATCCTTAGCCGTCTGATCAAAGATCGGACGGCTGAAGATCTCCCTGCGGTTTATAAAGGGATAAATGAATCTAAAACATGCGAATAATCTCGATCGTCCATCCAAACACACATGGATGGACAGCCAAGATCTTCCTAGTTCTTCCCTGAGGAAGAATGTGGGCCGTTCACAATCCAAGGGATGATCCGAGCCCGATCCTTCATGGATTCAAACCAAACTCAACACACACCATCTAAAAAATCAAAGCGACCAATCCAAAGGCTAAAATCCCATGACATGGAAATCCACTTCACAAAAGACCAACACACCTTAGCCTAAGTGGTTGAAAATGTTCATACCTCGCCGGAGGTGATCACCGGCTCAGGAACGATGAGGTAGCTTCGTCTAGTGGAGAGGAAGCTCTGTTGAGGTTCCTAGCTCTTGAAGTTAAGTGGAAGAGTGTATGGACCAATCCCTCCTTTCTTGAGCTTTGGCTATGATTGAATTGATCCTCTCCTTGCTTCTAGGACATCAGGGAAAGCTTGGGCAGGCTCGACTTGACTCCTAGATCAAATGTGCAAGAGGAATTGGAAGGAGGTTTAGTATGGAAGAAGTTCACTGCTGGATCAAGCTCCCCTATTTTTGCACTGTGCAAAACCGAGAGAAAGGGAATTCAAATCCTATCTGAGAAGCTTAGGAATGCTCTGAGGTGGTTTCTCAGGGTTCCTAAGCTCCAATTGACAATGAGTGTCATGAATTTTTTGTGAATTAGGGGGAGTATATCTCCCCCTTGAAGGATCAGACGGTCGACCTCCCCTTTGTCATTTTGATCCAATTGACCATATTGGAGAGTTTTTTTTTTTTTTTTGCTGTTTTAAGTTGGACATGGTCAATTTTAGGCAAGGAGTGGATTGCCAACCTCCCATGTGCATTCAAATGAGTGGAAGAGGGATTTGGAATGAGCTAATTCGACCCATGGGGTCAGGTTTGGCCTTGGGCTCATTTGGGCTAACCCAAATCCATTGGGTTGGGTGCACCACTCATCACTAGGTCCCCTTGATGTTTTAGGAGAGCCTCAAGTGTTTGTGATGATTGCATGACCAAAATACCCATGGGTTAGGCCAAAATTTGTTCTATGGCTTAGGGGGTATAATGGGCATTTTGCTATTTTTTTAATTTGGACATATTTGGTATGTTGAGAAAATAGGTTGGGCCAAGTTTCAAGATATTTGGAATCCATTTGATAGGGTTTGGCTGATGTTGATCTATTTAGGTCAAAATGGGTCAACTTGGGTCAAGTTGACCAATATGTCAAATTGGGTCAAACCAAGGGTTTGGGTCAAGTTCATATGACCATTTGAAATGTTTTGGTGCCTTTGGTTTGGTTCAATTTGGTATATTTTGGATTTGGCTCATATGACCCATTTAGGTCAAATGGGTCAAGTTGGCCTATTTGACCTATTGACCTATTTGGATTAGGTCTATGGTAGGTTTAGGCTTTGTTAGTCATATAAAGTGGATTGGTATCTTTGTTTCCAATCAATTTGAGTTAGGTTCAATTTTGGCTCAACATGACCCATTTAGGTCATGTTGGGTCTAAAGTCAATTGAGCTAGGTTGGGTCTAGTTGGCCAATTGAGGCTTTGGTCAAGTTCCACAAGTGATTTGGGATGGACTTGACCCATTGGTTTCAATCAATTTGGCTTAGATCAAGTTTTGACACATTTTGACCCTTTAGGTCAAAATGGGTCAACTTGGGTCAAGTGGGCCAAATGGGTTAGGTTAGCTCAAAGCTTGGTCAAGTGGGTCAAATGGCTCCATAGTTATTTATACATCATGTTCAAATTTATTTAGATTTGGGTTCTATATCTAATATATACAAGCCTCCATAGTTAATTATCCCTCTTATCATAATAAGAGTACACTCTCGATAAACATATATATTTGATAGGTAATCAGTGTCTTAGAGGTGTGTGTGGCATCGATGACTATCTTGTGAGAAATAGAAGTGTAATCCCAATTAAGATCTCATTATTCCATCATCTCGGGATTACGTTATTTCAGTCTATCAACATCAAAGGGACATAGCCATAATATATAGAATCTAATTACCAACCCTGGGTTGCCTCGTTTCAAGTATCTTGAGTATAATTAGAATTTTAGTGTAAGTGGTACAAGAGTGTTCACGTAGTGAATAGATTATGAGGTGTTCGCATGGTGAACTGGCAGATATTTATATTGTGAATGAATATAAGGCTGGGCTTACATCCCTTTAGAATGCCAAAATTAGAATCATCCACATGGTGGACGGATATTAATTTGCTCACATGACAAATGAATTATGGGATGTTCGCATGGCAAACAAATAAATGTTCACATGATGAACGAATATGAGGTTGGGCTTACATCCCTTTAGAATGCCAAAAATCAATGTTATCCACATGGTGGATGGATATGAATTTAGTCACATTGCGAATGAATTATGAAATGTTCACATGGAAAATAGATAAATGTTCACATGGTGAAGGAATAGGTTGTTTGGCTTACATCCCTTTAGAATGCCAAAAATCACTGTTGTCCACATGGTGGATGTATGTGAATTTGTTCGCGTTATGAACGAATTATGGGGTGTTCGCATGGCGAACAAATAAATTGATGGGCTTACATCCCTTTGAAATGATAAAAATCACTGTTGTCCACAAGGTGGATGGATATGAATTCGTTCATGTCACGAACGAATAAGGGGTGGTCACATGGTGAACAAATAAATGTTCATATGGTGAATGAATAGGTTGATGGGCTTACATCCCTTTTGAATGTCAAAATTAGGGTTGTCTACATATTAGGCAGATATAGTGGTGTTTGTGTGGAAAATGAATAAAAATTTGATTTTTTTTTATATAAAAAAAAAAAATCCTCATTTTAGGACCTAGGGCAATGGCACTGTGATAGTGGAACCCATTGCTTATGTGGCATGACACAGGGCAGGTGTGCTGGAGGTCAACACCTCGGCGCTGCATATGAGTGTTGTGGTGTTACTATTATTGGTCATTTGACCATTTGAACTGTGTTATGGTGTCGCCTTGTAGTAGTGTGATGTTGGTCAAGATTCCTAACAAACATGCATCATGTTTTAAAGGGAAATGGCATCCTCGTTTTAATGTGCGTCTTGAGTCGAGTCAAGCTTTATTACGCTTTTCTAAGTCGGTTACAAAAATTCATTATAATTAATTTTATATTTTTGACTGCACAATAACAGACAGAAAGAGCTTATCAACGCCTTAGTGCTGCATGTGGACACCGAGACGTTGTGGCCGTGTTCTGCCAAGAGGGTAGCGCCTCAGCGCTAGGTCTGGGTCGTGTCGTTAGGTCTTAATTTATAAATAAAGGCTTAGGCTGTTAATAATTTTCATTCAGCGATCCCTTCCCTTAGGAGTTTCTTTTCTTTTCTAGCTCTTTAGCTTTTCAATTTTCGTTATTAATCATGCCTATTAAAAGAATTATGGGCAAGAAGAGGGCATCCAGTGATGTCAATCACGTTAGCCCCGACACCGAGGACCGATACCAGCATGCTCTCCTCCACAAACACCTGATTCCAAAGAGGGGATTCTAGAATCCTGGTGGTAGCATAAAGGAGATAATGATGGAGTGGAGGTGGCTCAAGCTAGTCAATGACAACAATTCATACATCATCCCAGTAGAGCACTAATTCTTCGTGAATACATGGGACAGCCAGGACAATAAGGCATACATTTGAGGAAAGCTAGTGAGTTACGATAGTAGTGCTACAAATGCATATTACAATCTTCCTAATATTGAATATGATCAACATCTCTCATATTACAATGATCATCCCAATTTCGATGAAACTTATTCTTTTTCTTTGTAGCAGAAATGAAAGCATGCAATGGAAATGATGAGAGGAAAGGATTATCATTTTTCTTGCCGCTGGTATGACAGCTGTCTCTAAGGCTGGGCATTATTTCATTTATGTCAGACTTATGACATTTGGTAACATTAGTGAGGTAACCAAGGACAAAGCTATTTTGAATTTTCTATTCAAAAAGTTCTCGATTGATATCTAGAAGGTTATTTTTAATTCAATTTGTAATATGCTAAAAGAGAGCACTACTATTGGGTATGGCCACCCTTCTCTTGTTTATGGTTTGTGTGTAGTGACGAGTGTGGTAGGGGGGTCTGATAAGAAGGTACTCCTTAAGAAGGCTCCTCTAACGAAGAGGGTGGTCAAGGGGTTTGGGAATAGATTTGAAGTGGGAGAGAGTTCACGTCTTCCCAATCTAGATCCCAAACTCCCAAGTCCTTGGCCGATCAAGTTCAAGAGATCGGTAAGTAGTCGTAGGTAGGAGATGTTGGAACGCAAATTTGATCATCACATGAATCAATAGCGGATGCAATTCTCCTATATGGCCCAGTTCAACATTGCACTGGTGAACATGTTTCAAAATTACAATCTTACAGGTCATAGCCAAGTCTCCTTCCCTACAACGTCTCAATATCAGCCCTGCGTGATTACCCCACTGATGTCAGTCACAGAGGAGGAACAAGAAGAGGAAGATGAGGGTGGCGATGAGTTCAACTCCTTGCTTTCCCTATTTGTATTTTCTTTTTTTATTTATAATTTATATTTTTTTGAAGAAATAAAAGTCTCCTTTTTATTATCTTTATGTTATGTTTTTGCATATATATTTCTTGCTTCTATTGATGTTCTAGAATAAATAAAAAAATGCATTTATATATAAAAAAGAATCAAATCACGATATAATGCCATGATGCTAGTATGCTAGCATCTTGGAGTTGCAAATAGAATAAATGACCCGAGAGGCGGGCACCACGACATTGTCCTATGGCATCATAGTGCCAGGGGATATTATTTTCTCCCCAGCAGAAAATTTTTAAGTCCTTTTTCACTTGCAACAAGACAACACAACGCCCTAGCGCTGTAGAATTTTTATCTTATGTTTTGATCCAAATATTCTAACTCACATTTCAAATGACACGTGAGTACGGCATCGTGGCTCCATGAGACTTTTTGTTAGAGTGCTACAGTGCTAATTCTTAAGTGTTGCGGTGCCACTTATATAATATGACTACCATAAAGCAGGGAGCTGCGGCGCCGATATCCAACACCTCCATGCTATAGGCCAAATTTTGAATTTAAAGTGTACATTTTTTTTCAAATTTTTTTAGAAATTTTGGCAACATTTCACATTGGCAGTGCTATGTTTCAAAATTTTATAGTGAAAAGCACTATTCTCCATTATTTTGGATCTTAAGATCAACGATGGAGAGAGGATTTTCATCTCGCTGGACTAAAATTTAATGACAGAGGTCTTTAAGTTTTTCACACTGGATCAAAGATCAACATGAGATTTATCAAACTATTAAGGAAAAAGCACGAATTCCTTACCTAAAGTGAGAAACTTAGAGAGATGTGTGAGCACCATTCAAAAAAAGTAGAGGGGAAAAGTGAGTGAAAAAGTTCCTTGAGTGGATTGCTCACTTATTTAGAGGTGATAACTATTCCTCTCAATGGCGGCAATGCCTCAGTAAAAATCATGGCGTCAGAGCTATATCATAAAATTGGAATAGAAAGTAGTGTGTGCAAGATCGCACAGCGACTGCTGCTACTTTAATATGGATTAGTAGTCATTTCTTAAGAGAGGCGTCGTAATACTATAGCCAAAAAATATATTTCTTTTTTTAAATTTTTTTATTTTTTTTATTTTATTTCATTTCTTTTTTTATGTAAACATGATTAAACTCATTTGAAATTGAACTTGTTTATACTCTCCAAAATTAAACTTGATTGAAGCTCAATTATAATTAATTGAATCCAATTGACCCAATTTGGCCATTTGACCTAATTTTAACTAAAGGGTCAAATCTAATACTTAATCTAAACCAAATTAGATTAAACCAACACCTAAAATCATTATCACATTGATTTTTGAACACTTTTCAATCATCAATTGAACCTAATTTGACCAACCCAACTCAATTGACCTATTTAACTAATTTGACCTAAAAGGTCAAATTGAATCAAAACTCAATCTAAATCAAATTGAATCAAAGCAAAGCCTTCAATTATCCTCAATTAAACAATCAAACATGACTCAATCTTCAGTTCAACCCAATTTGATCAATTTGGTCAAATTGGTCAACTTAACTAATTTAACTCATATGAACTAAATTCAAACCTAACCAAAATTGAATCAAATCAATGATACAAAAAATCTCAAATCATCATTGAACCTAACCCAATTAGACCAAAATTTATCTAAATGGATTCAATTGAGTCAAACATAATCAAACTTGCATGACTCATCCTTAGACCTCCCTTGACTTACCCAAGGTGAACTCAGTTCAGCCCAAATCAAGTGAACCAAGAGTTCTAAATAGGATAAAATCCCAAAATATAATGTTTAACCCCTCCCTTTAGCCAAGATAGCACCTTAAGCATGTTTTGAGCTCACCCATGTTGACTAGACCTGACCTAAAGCTATTGGGCTCAACCACTGACAAAGGTGAAGTCACCTTCATCTTAGACTGCCATTGGTTCACTAACCATGGGTTGTCCACTTCATGTTAGGCCACTAAACTCCTCGAGCCACTAGAAGAGGTCCAGCACATCAGTCTCATGCCATTTCTAGCCACCCTCATTGTCTAATAGTAAGAACTGAACCAACTTCTTTGATTTGTTCACATGGGAGGAGAGTATACACCTTATCCTCATTTTGAATTCAACACACACACTCCTCATAACCCTAGAGCTAGTCCTCAAGTTCCCAGAGCCCCTTAAGCACTCAACCGCCAACAAGACCAACACCATTTCAAACCCGAGCTCCTCCCATACCCAACTTCACCAATAGATAAACAAGGCAAAATTAACTCTTCTCACACCATCTCCCCATCCTCACAAGCAAGAATATATTGAGAGACGCATTTGATTCAATCATCGAAGGACAAAATTATCTCAATATGGCTTCGCTTCTTTAAAGTAAAGCTATCTTAGTCAATGAACTGTTGGTCTTTAGATCCGGTGAGATAATTGCCTCAAGCCATAGGCATAGCTATTAAGTGTTGGCCTTTTCTGAAGTAAAATGTCATTTGGTGTGGATCAAGCCTAGGATCCCCTTAGTTTCATTTCTTGATTAATTTGGAGTCATTTTCACCGAGAAATGAGCTTTGGTATGCTAAATCAAATGAAAGAACAACATCCGTCTCTTACCAGAGATTAATGATGAATCTTCAGTTGTATATTTTGTGTGATTAAAATGAATGGTTGTGATAAACACATTAAAATTATTTGATTTAATCTTTTAAGCCGTGGAATTAATCATAATTCTTCAATTATAAATCGAATAGTTGAGATGAAATCGTATCCATCGTCATTAAGTCAACATGCCATATAGGACATCTTAAATAATAAATCATACGGCACCACGTGTAGAACGCAACATTGACTATATAAATCGATTGATTTAGTTTAAAAATCTAATTAAATGATCATAAATTTAAAAATTCATAATTAATTATAGAAAAATTAAAAATTGAAAATAAATACTTTATGAAAATATTAGACAAAAGAGAATTCAAGAAAAATAAAAGCTCAATTTGAATTGAATGTACAATGACAAATTCAAGTTTGAATATTTTTTAATTAGTGAAATTAATCTTTAATCATTTAGTTAATTGACTTAAAAAATTGTGTGAATATTTCATGGGATGACATCTTCCTCTCATAATTATTTCAAATCAATTGACCGAGTAATTTAGGAAATCCAAATTTTCAACCCTAAAGGGCAATTTTGTACATTTAATAAATTTATATAATTAGAAAAATTATGAAAATTATTATAGGAGTTTAATTGTATAATAGAATATTAGTGGTGAGCAAAGAAACTAATTAGGGTCACTAGTTCTAATTATTCCAAAAATCACCATTAAAGAGATTTTATTAATTAGTTAAATCATTAATTTCCTTAATGCTTAGAAAATTTATAACTAATTGCCTAGATCCCTAAAAATTATGATCAACCCCTCTTTAAGCTCAATTCACAAGGAGGTTAGTAATAAAATTAAAATCTCAATTGGTTTGGAGTATTTTGAGTGTAATAGATGAATTTGGATTTTCCCCATTTTTTTCAATTAGTCTAAAAATATAAGCTCATTTGTATTAGAATTTTTAGGGCATATTTATTTCATGTTTCTTTATGTTTAGTAATTTTCTCATAATTTTTAGGCTTATCTTTAAGGTCTAATTGAATTTTTGGGTTCTTTTAGGCTTAATTAAGCCAAATAATTAATTAATTCTAATTAAAGTATAAATTTACTTAAATAACTTTTGAATTACTTAAATAAAGAGAATGAGTCTAAGGGCCATTTTGAGTTTCTTTTGTCTTCTCATTAGGCTTAACAACTCAAACAATAAAATCAACAACTAAGAAATTTAATTAAACTAAAGTGTAATTATTTTCTTATGAATAGCCTTAGAATTTGATGGCATTAAATAGATTATTTGGTGATGTTTAATTACTTTGCTTTTATCATCTTATAAATATATATTTCATATTTCAAAAAAAAAAAGATTACATTAATTATGTGATTTGATGAATAGTGTGACTATTATTACTAATAAATCTCAAACTATTTTCCTTCATAAACTATAATAAATATATATAGTGTGAATGTAAATTAATTAAGATAATCAAAACACAAGTGTGAACTCACAAATTTTTTTCTATAAAGATCATGTCACAAATTATTTTTTATATATATATCATTGTTGACCTTATTTTTGGATAAAGTTAACATCATCCCGAGTCTTAATAATTAGGATCCCTAATCTTAGATTAGGAGTTCTCTAATTAGACACTTAAGACACTATATTTGTGACTAAGCGAACAAATCAAAATAAAATAATACATCAAATCAAATATTAAACTTGAAATTAAAATTAAATATGAAATCAAAACTAAACATAAAACTAAATCAAACTCAAATACCCTAATGTGAAAGCTTAAGAAATCATAGTAAATTCTTCTAGGATTTAACTTAATCCAATTAGAATTAGGTGAATCAAAATAAAGTTTTAACTTAATAAAATTAAAAAAATCAACACCAAATATATCTGAACTAAAAACTAAATTCAAATGAGCCTAAATTGAGTTAATGGGTTTGATTAACTCAATTAGCTCATTTAATCTCAAAATGACCTAAATCCAAGAAAAGTCAAATAAAATCAAAGAAAATCAAAATTAAGTCAAATCGAAAACACATAATCAATGCATAAAAACAAACAAGACAAAAAAATAAATCAAGGCGGGGACACAAATCGGCAAATAGGTCATTTGATCTAGAGTTGACCCATGTGGGCCTCACTAAGTCAAAAGTTAACAAATCAAAATTTAGTCAAATTGAGTTACTCCAAAATCTCAAAATTATCAAATGACATGTTTAAGTCTAAAACTAAACAAATCTAAATTTAATGAGGATTCTAAGGGTTGATTTGACCACATAACTCAAATAGATCAAAATGAACTTTATTGAACTCAAACCCAAATTAAATCATAAATAATTCAAATTAAATACCCCCAAAACATTTTAGAATCATAAATGAACCAATTCGATAATTATTTAGGTCTAATTTAACCAATTTGGTCATTTGACCTAAGTGAACCCATTAAGCCTTATTTGGGTTGAATTGAGTCAAAATCTAAACCCAACTTCACACCAATTAAAATTAATTATTCAAAATCTTACCAAAGACTTAATAAAATATGATTGAAACCTAAATATATTTCAATTATGCCAAGTTGTCCATTCAATTTAATCAAATCTAACTTAATCTAAAAAAGGTTAATTTGGGTTATGTTGACCTCACTTTTGGAGTGAGGACTCATCCTTCCCGTTTTAGACTTAGGAACCTTCTAGGCACTTGGATTTTCCTAGTCATAGGATACTTCTAGTGATTAAGAGAACACAAAACTCAAGCCTAGAGACTTAGGAAGGCATACCCTAAGCTTAGGTTATACTTTAGGGCAAATAGGTCCTACCTAACATATGGTCTAAACCAAACCCATGCTTGTCCACTCATCTAAAACCAACATTAAGCCAACACAACCAATCTCAATTGAATCTTTGTTTTATATCCAAGCTCCAAGCTAAATTGACTTAATCCCTAACCTAAGTTAATTCCACCACGATCCTATGGATCCAACCTAAAACCCATTCAAGAATATCAAAATCTAATTTGATTGTCACAAAAGCACTCCAACTATTCAATAGACCATTTCAAACTCTTCCAATACTTGTAATCAAACCAATTGAACCAAATGAATCCAATTAACCCAAGTTAGCTCATTTGACCCAAAAAGTTTAAATGAGCTAAATTACATACAACCCTAAATCCATCCTTGAACCCTTCTCAACATCAAATTCAACCCAATCGATTCACTTGACCCAAAGTGGCCTAAATGACCAAATTGACTCAAACTTCAATTCAACTCAAATTGGATTGAATCAACCCATTCAATCTCCTCTATAATGAATGTTGATCATCCTTTATTGCCCAATTACAATCAATTAGGTCAAACCAAAATAATTTGATCACTTGATCCAAGTTGACCCAATTAACCCAAATGGACCAAAATGAACTAAATCTCATTCCAACTCTAATCAATTGCAATCAATGACTCTCATCAATCATAAATTGAGTATTGAGCATGACTCAACCACCAATTGAACAAAATCAATCCAATTTTGTCTCTTGACCCAATTTGACCTAAAGGGCCAAATTGAATCAAATCAAATCCTAAACCAAATTGATTACAACCAATACTCCTAATCAATCATAAATTGATTATTGAATATGATTCAACCTTTAATTGAACCCAATTGGGTCAACTTAACCCAATTGACCCCTTTAGACCAAATTGACCTAAAGGGTCCAATTGAACCAAATCATTCTCAAATCCAAATTGATTCAAACCAACACCTACAATCATTCTCGAATGATCAATTGAACCTAAACCAACCCTCCACCCAAGCCAATTTAGTCAATTTGACCAAATTGGTCAACTTAGCCCATTTGACCCAAATGAACCCATGAGAAAATCAAATTCACTTCAAATTAAACCAAACCAATTACACTGATGCATTCCAAATGATCATTTGAATATACCCAAACCCTTGGTTTGACCCAATTTGACCAATTGATCAACCTAACCCAATTGAACCATATTTGACCCATATGGATAAAATTTAGCCAAACCATATCAAATCAAGTCCAAATGCAACCAAACTTGGCATGACTCATCCTTATGTCACCATGGGCCAACCAAAGTGGACCCAACCCATGGTGAACTCAATTTGGGTCAAAACCCTTGAACCAAGCCACCCAAATGAGACAAATTCCCATTTGGAGGGGTTCTCTTATTTCCTAAGCCTTGGCAGCCACTTTTGGCCATTCTTAAATATGTGGACCACTAACTCAACCTAACCCAAGGATGTTGGGTTCAGCCTTCGGCCATGAGAGGGTGAACTCACCCTTGGCTCTCCATTGATTCACTTGTAGGAGGAGGTACACCCCATGCCAGCCCATGCCAAAGGCTAAGCCAATCTTAGCCCTTGGTTCACTTAGGGAGGAGAGTATACTCCTCCCCATCCATTGAAACTTCACACGAAGCTTCCTCAAAGTATTCCGAGCAGTCCTAGACCTTTCCTCAAATCCCTAGTGCTCTCCATCGCTAATGAGACCAACCACCGATCGAAACCAAGAGCCCCGTCCGTCCAACCTCACCAAAACTCCACCAAACTCAATTAACTCTTCCTACACCTTCTCCTCACTCCATCGAGTCAAAATGAATCGATCCCCCATTGATTTGATCACCGGAAGACACTCCAAGACCAACTACGGTGAGCATTGTGGTGATGATTGGTCCATTGACGAATTAGTGAGAAGGTAACTCGAGTTCTTCTCAACAGGGCTTCATCTCTTCAAGACGAAGCTACCTCGATCGACGGACCGCCGGACTCTAGCTCCGACGAGATAAAAATCCAGCAAACTGTAGATTTTCCCATAGGTATTGGTCTTTTGTGAAGTGAATCATGATTTTAACGCAATTTTCACCATAGGATCTTCTTAGATCTCCTCCCCGCACGTTTTGGAGTCGATCTCGTCATCCTATGAGCTCTAGTGAGCTTAGATCAAGCGACGGAAGGTGGATGGTGTCCGTCTTCCGGCGCTCGGGGGATGACGAATCATTGGTCGTCCGTTCCGCGTGATTAGAATGGACGACCATGATTTAATATGTTAGATATTTTGATTTAATCCTTAAGAAACCATGGGATTAATCTCCGTCGTCAGATCCAAGATCGGAGAGCAGGGACAAAACCGCATCCGCCGCCGCTGAGTCAACTATTGCGTCAGACATTTTAAGTAACCTATCCCGTGGCGCCATGTGGAAAGCATTGTTGGGTCAGCTTCCACGTGGCGCCAACAATTTAGGAGGTTAATTAAGTATTAAAAATGCAATTAAATAGCCAAAACTTTGAAAATTCATAACTAATTGTAAAAAAATTTAAAAATATGAATAAACCCATTTTGGAAAGGTAAACATAAGAGAAATTAATAAAAATAAAATCTCTAATGTTTGGTTAATGAATAGTGCTTAATTAAAGTTTAGACTAATTATCCTAATTAAGGCTTAATTATTTGGCCAATTGATCCCAAATTGGGTGGATTAGTTCCATGGGATGTCCTCTACCTCCCATAATTTTCTTGGAATTTATTGGTCATGTAATTTAAGGAATTTAAATTTTAACCCTAACAACCCTTCTTAATCAATTTAATAGTTATTAAAAAATTCTAAAGTAAAAATTAAATGGTTAATGATGATTAATCATTGTTAATAGTGAGAATGGTGAGGGAAATTAATTAGGACATCTTTCCTAATTATTTTCCTAAATACATTTCCATAGGAGGGTTAATTAATGCATATGTGAATTAAAGTTTAATTAAGTAAATTAATGGTGAAATCAAATCAAATTTATTTCAGATAATTCAAATTAAATTCATGGGTTTCTCTTTATGTATTTTAAGAAACTTATGGATAACCCATGGGTGTGGGAAAATCATATAAAGTACTTAATTTGCTTCTTTCTTTAATTTAATTAACCTTGAAGTATGAGCCTCATTGCATTAGGTCTAGTTAAGTGGATTGTAAATTTTAATTACTCATTGGCATATCATTAGAGGCTCATGGTTAAGTGGTTAATCAAATTAAAGAAGTTTAGAAAAGGAAAAATTAAATTAATTGCTTAATGACTTGAACTTAATCAATTCATAAAAGTTACTTAATTATTTTTCCTTAAATACATTAAGTCACTAACATGAGATGGGTAAAATAGCAAATATCATTTCTCCTCTTAAGTTCTAATAATTCAAATCCAAAAATTAAACTTCATAACAACTTTGGCTAATTTTAAAGAACATTTATTTGACTTGATTGTCCTTAGTAATTAATGTGATTAAATATATTATGTAGTAATGTTTAATCATTTATTTTCAATCATCATAAATTTGTATGCCATTTGTATCATGTATCCATTTTCAAATAAAAAAGATCAAATGAATATGATTATACATGTATATGTTGCATGTGTTAAATTGATCTTATTATATAGTGTGGTTATTATCACTAATAAATCTCAAATAATTTTTAAAATTATAAACTAATGATAAAAATTTAAATTGTTGTTAGCTATGAATATCCTATATGATTTACATTCACTTATAGTTTAAACATGTTAAAGGTTACTCTATTTTCATGATTCATGTGCATGTTTACATGTGTTTGAATGTTACTACGTATAGAGTCTGGACATACCGAAAATATGAGGCTTTAAGTAGCTCCGAGGAGGTCTTAGCCTATCTCACTTTCCTGGTTTAATAATGGCATATACTTACTTAATTTCATTCATATGTATACATATGCTAGAATTTGGATAAAGCATTACTTTACAAAGTAAATAATTTGCTAATATATAATCTTTTCATGATTTTTATCCCTATGTTAGAGTATACATTTATTTGTATTTAGGGTAGCAAGTATATAGTCTGGACATCCTGGGAACACGAAGTTTTAAGTAGCCCTAAGAAGGTCTTAGATTACTTCACTTCTCTGATTTAACAATGGCATGTACTTGCTTAAATCTCTAATACATGTGTATATATACTTAGCTAAGAAATGGAATCTCTCTTTTCTATCAAAAATACATGCATCAACAATCATTCGAGTGTGTCAAAAATAACACATGAACATTGCATGATTAGGTATGTTAAATTAAATATCATAAAAATGAAGGCATATGCATATTAGTAATAATAATAAGGAATGATGGAATAATGTCCATGTCATAGTGATTCAATCTCCTTAATCTTAAGATGTATTTTATGTTGAATAAGATTCTTTAAGATTAACCCAAATTTAAGATTAATAAAATATTTAATAAATCATTCACTAAAATAAACCAAAATCATAACAACATGCCTTTAGAAAATAACTTAAGGTAGGGATGAAGAGAGTCAAACATCTTTGCTCTCTTTATAATTAGATGTTAAGTAAATATTAAGTGAAACAAAAGAGAAATATAAATTAAAATATATTAATCTTCTTAATAACTTGAAGCGAAACCTCCCCTCATGTGTAATTTGAACATTCCAAAATCCTTAGCTAATCATAAATCTAAAGCCTAACTAAAACATACTACACCAAACCTTCGCACACACAATAAAATGCTAAGTCACTATTTCTAGCTCTAAGTTAGAACAGTGTATGTTGTGATGTTATATTTTATTTTGTGATGTAATATTTTAAACTTGATGTTAAGATTATTTATGCATACACTGGATGTTGAGGCGCTATTAGGCTAAAGATATTTTCTCCAAGGGATATGCTAAAGGGGCAGCTAAAATAATGAATAATAAATATAAATGCTCTTGCTTGTAGGTTGTTTATCCCCTTAGTATAATCCAATTAGACATGTGAGCTTGATTACCCATGTGCAAGGTGTTAACTCAAAATACATGAAATATAATTGCTTGAGTTGAGTGCTTATTGGCTAACATTTATTTTGCAGGTGTAGTTAGACTTTACTTTATATATATATATATATATATATATATATATATATATATATATATGTAATTTTCAATAGGAATTAGGATTAGTGTTATAGGATTTATGATGAATAGTGGCTAGAAGGCAAAAGACCTGGGAGGTCCCTGTGAATCCTGGAGTAAATCAAACCAAAGAAAGAAGAAAAAAGGATAAGCAAAGAATGAAAACCCCCATAGCATCTATTTAATTATAGTTGTAATATTCTTTTGTAATCCGGGCTATATAAAGGTAGAGTTCGGCTACCCAACTTATTTTCTTTTTCTGGGGTGTATGGCGATACCCGGCCACACCGGTCTTTTATTCTTTCATAAAATTTATAAATGTTTAATTGTCATTTTTATCTTGTGCAATAGAAATTACATGTTTATCATAGGTTTCTTAAAGCTTGATGATTGAATGTGTGGCATGAATGCGATAGGCTCTTTAGAATAAAATTATTTTCTATCCCCACTAATAACTCATAATTAAATTCTAAAATAACTCATAACCTCACTTTAAAGCCTAGATTATAAAGATAATTAAAAGATTTAACAACCTCTTAGCTGAATGTTGAATGTTATAATATCTTACATAACATCTTGTTTCGCTCCTGAATAGAGAGGATCTCCATTCTTGCACAATAGGGGAATACTTGACCTTTAAGGGCATCCCTTGTAGTGGAGAACACCTCCTCCCACTGATTTAACCTATAATCTTATTTCATCATGTATGTAGGCATAATCATCCCAAGCTTTTGTCTAAATAAATGTGTCAATATGATCTAAAAGATTGTTAAATTTTGTATTAGTCTAAATCATGATTTCATGTCAATCAAGATATAATCTCTTAGAGAGTGAGTTTAAGACTCTAGTTTCCTTCTTAATTAAATAGTTTAGATATTTTGCACTTTACATAAGATGCCCACATGATTTTAAAGCGTATGATGTGTTAGCGTCCACTCTAGGAGGTTGTAAGTCCAGAAGAGTCGGGATAGGTTTATCCTCTCTTGCGAAGGTAAATCACTTATCCCTTTTTTGATTAGACTTAGTTCATGCTCTTAGTTTGCACTAAAGCATCCTAGATTTAGGATCCGATACTACTTATTTCCTTCGGGCAACGAGTATAAGTCCTCACCTCTTAGGCATCTCCACAATCTATGTTGATAAACTATAAGCCCAACCATCCTAATAAAAATTTCAACTTAAACAAAAATAAACTTTCCTCTTCCAAATATATAAAACCTCACTATAGAGTAGATTGGAACACTTACTAGGCTTTCTAGAATCATGAGTGCTCCCTACTTATCTTCCTTTGGAATCCGTAAATAAATCTTTCCACTTGAACTCTCTCACTCGATTTTCAAAAATACCAAATCCTTTGATAGTCTAACCTTGAAATCTTTGGAGATATTTATTGATTATTTTAATTGAGAGTTTTCTTAAAAATTATATTTTATAGGATGTAATTAACTATGGGAGCTTGCTTCGATAGAGAACTAAAGAACCCAGCATAAAATAAATCCTATTTTATTTCTCCATATAAAGTAGAGGAAAGATCTCTGGTATATATGAAGACTCATCTGTCTTAGGAGTCCTTATTAGATGATTAGGTACATTGTAGGGTGATGTATGCATCTTTCAAAATGATACATCACACCTTAATATCGTAATCACTTCAATAAGTACTTTCTAAGATCTGCGTGGTGTCTACAACGACTCCAAATTAAAACGCCATAGGTTCAAATCAAAATTTAACCCAAACATAATAAAGTCGATTAATCAAAATTATCATGAATGGCCAAACAAACACAATCAAACTTAAATCTAAATTCAAGATGGCCAAGTAAACCAAGATAACTAATTTAACTCTTTTGGGTCAAATTTATCAAAGGGACTTAAACTTTGTTGAAGCCACATCAAACCTAAATTAAAAATATATCAATTAATCCATAAAATAATCAATTAAAAATAATAATAGCAATTGAGACCTAAATCTAAATGTTAACTAATCAAATGAATTTAACACAAACTAACCTAAATCAATACAAAGAAAATTAAGATGAAGTGACATGAATCATACTAAAAGTAATTTTTTTAAAAAAAAGCCAAATCGATTGAACATAACCTATTCTCTAATCCATCTTGGGCTCAATTTAAATAGATAATATCAAGCCATAAGATGGTGAGGTGAAATAAAATATGATGTGGAAGCCATGTGAAAGGGGAAGAAATATAAAACAACCATGCATGAAGACAATCAAACCCATCTCCCCACTCCTCCATCAAATGAGGCTAATCTCACAGCCAAAATGGTGAACTTTTGGAAGCAAGAAGACAAGCTCCTCAATCACTTTAGAGAGCCAATAATTGTTGACTCTCTTCGCATGAGAGCTCATGACCAAGAGAAAAAGAAGATGAAGGAGGCTCCTCTTCTCAGCATGCTCACCAACACATTCCAAAGGGAAGGGGAGTGGAATCGAGCCTTACACGATTCCCCCGCCACCGGCAAGCCGAAGATCAGCCAAAGTTGGTGGCAAAGAGGTGGCTAAATGTGAAAGTGATAGATGAGCATCCCTATCCCATAATAAATCATCCCCGCACCTTCACCATGATAAGAGGAGTTGAAACCACCATTTTTCAGCTCCTCTCGACCTCCCTAACTCCAAGAAGCATCAAGCTCTGGCAAAGGGCGGAGCATTGACGTTCCCAACAACTGGAGAGGAGGCAAGAGGGATCTTCATCGTAGAGCTCCGTCTCACACCCATAAATATTTTCAAAATGTCAACACCTCCGGAACCGCCAACTCCTGCCACCGATTTTTATGCTTTGATAATTTATGAAGTGATTCATGCAAATTTTGAATTTAAACATATAATTATGTTTCATTTCCAAGATGCAATATTTTGGAATCAAAAATAGGTTTCTTTTGGTGAGAGTCGAAAGAAATCGGAGCTTGGAGGGGCAAGAATGACGTCTACCCCTCTGGTTGCCATCCATGGGGAGGACGAGCTGGCAACCATCAGATCCTCCTTAAATAGAATAGACGCGATTAAAGCGTTAGATGCATTTAATTTCAACTTTTAGATCGCAAGATTTGATCTGGACCGTCCGATCTTTGATCGGATAATCAAATCTATACCCATAGTTTTCCTGCTCAATCCATGCAGATTCCACACGAGGCCAACCCGCAGTTGTCAAGTGTAAAGGTTTGTACCGTCAGCGCTACAAGGCGTTGATTGGCTTAAGTAAGAAAATAAGGATTTTTAGAATTGAATAAATGCTAAAAGGCTTGAAATTTTAAAAAATCATAAAAATAAAATACTTATAGAAAAATTAAAAATAAGGGCTCATTGGATTCTACTTTTTGAGAGGAAATCTAATAAACCCAAAAGCCTCAATTCTTATTAAATAGTTTGAGCCTAATTTAGGTTTGAATGAAAATCAAATTTACTTAATTAATCATAAAATAATAATCAAATTAATTTCAAAATTTTTAGGGAACATAATTGAGGTTAATATCTACCTACCATAAAAATTTCAAGGCAAAATAAATTGTGGAATCATAGATATTAAAATTTGCAGCTCAAATAGCCTATTTTAAGAAAATAAATAATTAAACATCATGAAAAATCATAAAAAAAAGAATTAAAACACTTTAAAAGTAAAAATATTAAATTGAAAAATAATTAGAAACTTTGAACTTAATAAGCCATAAATCATACACTTAGGATTTAGTAAATCATTAAAAATAAGATTAATTGAGTTTATTTCAAGAATCTATAATAAATTAAATAATGAGCTAAAACCAGAAATAAACTAATACTCAAACTCTCATTAACCAAACTCTAAATTAAATCAAGCAAATATCACATAATTTTCAAGTTAAATCAAATCAAACCTTGATCCAATTAAACATAAGAAGTGTATTTATGTGATATTTGCTAAATAATTCACTTCTTAATTAAACTTGAAAATTATGTGATATTTGCTAGATTAAACTAAATAATCATTAAACAAAATCAAATATAACTAGACTAAACTAAATAATCAATCAGCTAAAATTATTTAAATATAATAAATAATCAAATTAAATTCAATAAAATGAACAAAATTATAACTTGAACCATAAATAAATAGATAAAATTAATCAATCTAAGAAACATGTGAAATTGAATAATCACAATAAATCTTCTTAATCAAATTAAATAAACATAAAATTAAATATAAACTTTAAATCATTAAATCACATCCAATTACTCTCAATTTCAAACAATATCAAAATAAAACAATCAACATAAAACCCAAAAAAAATAAACAATCTTATTAAACTATGATAAGGAATTAATTAAACTACATTAAATTGATCATCAAACTAAAAATGATCAATATATAAATTAAATGACTAAATTTAAGGGATTGAACCCTTAATTGGAATTCAAATAAATGAATACATTGAACTTCAATTAAATCATAAGTTAATTGGAATATATTTACCAATCCAAATCAAATTTAAATGAAATGATATGATTAATAAATCTAAATAACATTAAAATAATATAAATCAACATTAATCATATAAAGTTAAAATCTCAAATTAAAACCCAAAAGAAAGAAATTAAATATTAATTCAAAGGATATTGAATTATCAAATTTAATCAAATCAAACTAAAATTTAATCAATCAAAATACATGAAGTTAAACAAACTCAAATTTTGAAATCCAAATCAAATCAAATAAACATTAATCAAATCAAATCAATTCAACTAAATCATTCAAGTAAATGGATTAATTAAGATATATAGGTTCTTAGTTCAAATCTTTAGATTAAAATTTTATCCCATGGTGAAAATTTCATTATTAAGATCATGATGTTGAATAAATTTTTCTTCATAGCAGAATTTATTTTATTCATCATTATTCAAAATATAAATTCAACTTCAACACAAAAATAAACCTAAAATTAGAATAAAATCTAAAATCAATTAAATTATTTAACCATCGATAAAAGTAAATAAATTTTGAATTTAATTCAAACTTAAAAATGAAACAAAATCTAGAATAGACTTGCCACACAAGCCTTCTTTTCATACTAGAATACTATATCACTGACCCTAGAATTAGGTTAAGCTTATGTGTTGCTTGTGATATGATGTTTTTCTTATTTTTGTGGTGCACTATTTTAGACTGAATGGCTAAAATTATTTGTTTGCTAATCTAGATGTTAGGATGCTCTTTTTAGGTTAACATTATTTTCTGCATGAGGATTGTGCTTGAAAGGGACCGCTACAATAAATATAAAATAAATGATATTTGCTTGAATGTGCTATTTAAGTCCCTAAGCATAATCTAATATATGACATGAGCTTGAAAATCACTGATGCTAAGCCTGTATGTTTAAAAAATAAATTATTGGTGTGTGTATATTTTTTTCTAATGTCTGTTTTGCAGAATTTAGGATTTTATTTTAGAATTTTAAAATGTAATTTGAGCCCAGAAATAGGTCAGGATATATGGGGTTTAGGATTAACATGAGCTGATTATACCTATTTGATGGTCTCCAGTGGAGTCTAAGGAGGTCCTTGAAGAAGGAAACAATCCTGGAGTTAATAAAGATCTCATAGATCAAAATTTAGTTCTAGGTCGGGTTATATAAGCGAGCTTTGATTTTTTTTTTTTTGGTGTATAGATTCCGCATGCCGACTATTTTATTTATTTAAATGACTTGATTTATTTTGGAGTGCGCAATAGAACTGCATGCTTTTCATAGGTTTATTTCTATGATTATTATATCTTGCAATAAAGCATGGATGCGTTAGGCTCTTAGAAAAACTATTTTTTATCTCAATTAATAATTTTAATTAAATTTTAAGCAACTCATAATCTCACTTTGAAACCTATGATCTTAATTAAGAAATAAAAAATTTAATAACTCCTTTGCTAAATAGTTGTATGTTTCAACAACATGCATACATATTATTCACTCTTGTAAATAAGAGTCTTCATTCTTGCACGATAAAGGATAGACTTAACCTGGAGAGTCTCTTATAGTGGAGAACACTTCTTCTCTCTGATTTGGTCGATAATCAACTTTTATCATACATTTAGGCATAAATCTTCCCAAGCTTGAATCCAAAAATGATGAGTCAAAATAAAATTAAAATTTATAAATTTTATTAGTTAAGTCATGGAAGCATACCATGCATGATCTAGTTTCTTAGGGAGTGATTTAAGCTCTTGGCTTTCTTTCCTAAATATAATAGCCCAGTCATCTTGCAATTACATAAGACTAGCCTATATGATTTCAAATCGCTTAGGTGGTGTTAACTGCAACCCCTTCAAGGCGGGAAGTAAGCCCAGAAGAGTCAGAATAAATTTATTTTCTCAAGTAAGAAAAGAAACCGATAATTTCCTAATTTATAAAAATAAGACTAGGTCGAATCACTAGCTTATGTCAGAAGTACTTTTAGACTCAGATTCTAAAGAATCCAATTGGAATAAGTTTTCAAATTTTAAGTATTTCTACAATCTTGTGTTATTAGAATCTAAGTCCTAAATATCTAATAAAATGTCAACTCAAAATTCTAAATAATTTCAATTTCAAAAATATAAAGCACAATAATAAGATAGCTAAAATATTTATGGGATTTCTCAATATCCAAAAGCATTTCCTACTCAATCTCATTTGGCTTCCGAAAAGAACTCTTCCCCCTTGAAGCGTTCCTACTTGAATTTCTAAATTAACCATCCTTTTAATATATATTTTGAAATCTATAGAGATGAAAGTTAATTTTTAATCGAGATTACTCTTATAAGAAAAAGAATGTAATTAACTATAAGGGCTTGCCCTAATAGAAAACTGCGAACCCTGCAATAAAATAAATCATATCTTATCTCTCAATATAGTTCAAGGAATGAATCTCTAATACATCGAAGACCCATCAGCCTTATGAGTCATTATTAAATAATCGAATCCATTATAAGGTAATATGTTTATCCCTTAATAACGTATTTGATTACCTAAATAAATTTAAATTGTGTTCAAATAAAATTTTCATATATATATATATATATATATATATATATATATATCTTTAAATCTAAATCAATATCAATAAATGAAGTGTGCCAATTCATTCATGCATCAATGTTTGAAGATTTTTAAAAAAATGATATATTTATTAAACCCAATTGAATATTAAGAATGATGAAATAAAGTCAAGAAGACATTATTAAATTGATAATGATTTATTTCCATCAATTCTAAGATGACTTTCATAGGGTTATGATGACACTTAAGTTTAATCCAAAGTTAGGGTCTAATAAAATTTAACGCTTCACTAAGATTATTAAAAAAATTATAAAATTCAACTCTAGTCCAAAGCCAGGAATAGGGTATGAGATGGGGCTCTCTCCTATTCATACTCCTAAAAATTTAAACGCAAATTAAATATTAAATTAAATCAAGAATCTAAAATTCTTCTAAGCCATTAACCACTTAAATAGTAACCATCCTTTTATGAAAAATTAAACACATGTTTAGTGACACTTAAGTTTAATCCAAAGTTAGGGTCTAATAAAAATTTAACGCTTCACTAAGATTATTAAAAAAATTATAAAATTCAACTCTAGTCCAAAGCCAGGAATAGGGTATGAGATGGGGCTCTCCCCTATTCATAAACCCAAATTAAATATTAAATTAAATCAAGAATCTAAAATTCTTCTAAGCCATTAACCAATTAAATAGTAACCATCCTTTTATGAAAAACTAAACACATGTTTAGAAGACACAACTCAAACATTAAAACTTAGTTTCTATCATACAACATAAGCCTAGCATACACTTTAGAATACTAAATCACCAACATTATAATTAAGCTAAAACTATGTCATGTATAGTTTGATGTTTTATTTTTGATGTATTCTTTCAGACTAAATGTTAGATATATATTCATAATATGTATGTTATGATGATATTAGACTAAAGATGTTCCTACAAGAAATTATGTTTAAGTGACTACTATAATAAAAATTATAGATATTTTTGTTTGCAGGTGCTACTTAAGTCTCTAAACATAATCCCTTATAATAGATAAGCTTAGTGACCGAAGGAAGGAAAACTAAGTCCTAATGTATGAAAAATATAAATTGTTTGATGTGTATGCATATTCATCTAACCTCTATTTTATAGGTATAGACAAATTTTAATTTTCATAAAAATATATTTTTTTATAATATATTTAAGATTAAAACTATAAAATTTAGGATGAATAGTGACTAGAAGGCCTTAACTTGAGAGGCTTTATGAAACCCAGAGAACTTAATCTATGAACTTAATATATGAAGATGAAGAAAAAGATTGAAGACCCACCATAATTTATTTTAAATTATAATTGTTATCCACATTGTATAAGAGTAAAACTCGGTTACTCACATTTTTCTTTTCTAGGATGTATGATGGTATCCAACAACACCGACCTCTTATTCTTTTAATCGATGATGATTATTTTATTTATTTATATTGATTTCTCAATAGAAACGGTATATTTTTCATAGATTTTTTAATGTGTATATATTTATAAAGTAGCTGGATATAATAGGCTCTTTAAGGATTTAAATTTTCTACCCCCACTAATAAACTCTAATCAAAATTTTAATAACTCATAACTTTATCATAAAACCTAGGCATTTAATCAAGATAAAAAATTTAATCAATCATAAGTATGTGATGAATGTTATAATATCATGCATTCATATTATTTCATTCCTTGCAATAAAATAAAATTTATCACGGGATAGCATTGCAATAAAATAAAATAAAACTGACATAGAAAGCAAAATTGCCTGACCCTACACTCTTTAATTAAAATCCCTAAGCAAATAACACCGAATAAAAAACTCATCCATAGCTTACTAGGGAAAAAAAATACTAAAGGAGCATTTACATCCATAGCACACAATTTTTATATATTTTATATTGAACACCTACATTTTTATATTTATATAAATATCACCCCAGCACAATCATTCAATTTTTTTTTAAATAAAATACATCATGCGTAAGAAAATTGTTATATTTGTAAATATCAAATATTAGATGATAGATATGTAAATGAAAAAAATTATGTGATATATATATATATATATATATATATATATATATTCTAATACTTAAATAGAGAGGAACAAAAATGTCACCAAGAAACAAGAGCTGCCAAATCAGCTAAATAGGAAACCAGGGGATCAATAGGAGGGCAGAAACCATGCGTGGACACCAAATGAACAAAGGAAATTTCATTTCATGTGAAGAACTTTATAACCAATTCACAGACAATGAGGTGTTAACTCAAGTCAACGGAATGAGTTCAGATAAATTTGACTAGACCTAAATAGATGTGACCCAAACTCATCCCATTTATTAAACGGATCAAAAATCTCTATCCGAACCGACCCACCTTAAACGTGATTGACCCAAACATGACCTAAATGACTCATTTGTACATTCTAGATCAAAATCGAGTGAAATTCAAATCAATCTCAAGTTCTCAAGTAAAAAATCAAATTGATGTGTCAAAATTAGAACAATTTCAAGTTGTTATGTCAACTTAAATCAAATCCAAAAAATTAAATGAGTCAACTTTTTAGACTTGAACTCGATCTGAAAACTAATCGGATCAACCTGAACTCAAATTTTTTTTAGTAGAGTTCCTGCTAAGTTGTCATGTAAAGTCAATTTTTGACAACCCTAAACACATTGTGATAGCATATTGGACCAAATTGGAGTACAGGAGCTGGAAATAGCTCGAGGGGCAATCAGAAATGCCTCCTGGAGAACTTTAACCATAATACTATTCCACCAATCCATTGATTGAAAACTCAAGCAGCAAGACCAAAAGAATACGCAAACCAACAGCAATCTTTTCAAACAAGCAACATACTCAAAAGACTCAATCACGAAAATGAAGAAGGAAAAGTTCAAAAAAAGCAATATTTATGGGAAGGCACAACAAGTAGAATCATTCAGGGGCATATGATTAAAAGGCAACAACCTCAGCTAGGTTGAGCTGCAGACCAAAACAAGGACTAACAGCCCAAAAAATAAAAATAAAAAACATTTTGGAATTCAAGATCGAAAGCAGGGAGACTGAACAAACCAATTCAGAAACCAAAGCCATACCTAAAAAATCATCTATCTTGCGGCTTCTAGTAATAAAATAAGTTAACAATATTTAAGGAGAGCTTTAACTTCATTTATTCCAATTATCATTCCAAGTGAATTTTCTCAACTTACAAGCTACTTGTGTTTTGATCTTGCGTGCAATTGCGTACTCATTGGAACTAGCATTGCCATGAACTCACTCGTTTCTGTTCCATATATGATAAACCATAACAGTGATGCTCAAGAGGTAATACACTGTCATAATATTCCCAGTGATGGCATATAGATAAGTATACCAATTAAACATTGATAATAAGAAGTATTTTCGAAGCTTTCATCATCATTATATGTCAGAGGAGCATCCATTAGAGAGTCGGTAAATTTACACACGAGAAACCCAATTTCCTCAAAATAGACATATAGCGTATTTTATTTGAGAGAGAAACATCATCTTTGTTGTACGTAGAATTAATGCCAAGAAAGCATTTTGAACGTCCAAAATAATTTTGTAACAAACATATTCCAGAGGCAGGGGTTGTCAACTGGCTTGACGAATTAGGATATATAGGATTCAATCCGAAAGTGAGCTAACAAAAATATAATCAACTCAAATTCAAGCCATTTATTAAATGATCAGAAAATCTCAACTCAAATCTAATTAGATGCAAAAAAAATACTTGAGTTGTGGCACGTTTGTGTCACCTCACTCGAAATTGACACATTACCTTATTTGAAAACAACATGGGAAAAAATTAATGAGTTGTTTATTTAAAAATAATAATCAATAATTAAATTCATTATTTTGGGTTTACTTGAGCCCAACCAGAACTAGGGGTATAAATGAGTCAAGCTTGAGCATCGAGCTTGAGTAACCTTTGTTTGTTCATAGATAATTTCAAAATGGCTCAAAATCGAAAAATCTGTAAAGAGGATTTGAACCTGGGCCATTCTTTTGTATGACAAAAGTTCCAACCACTAAGTCATACTTGCAGCTATAGTATATATATATATATATATATAAGTGTGTGTGTGTGTGTGTGTGTGTGTGTGTGTATATATATATATATAAATATAAATAATATAATATTTTATTTTATTTCGAGCTAAATCGAACAGAACACTATCGAACAAAGGATTATTCATGTTCGGCCTATTTATAAATTGAGCTTGAATATTTATTAGTAATCTACTGCTTTTAATGAACAAGCAACACGAAATGGACGCAACAACGCTTTTTTTACGCCCTAACCAAAACTAGACTCAATTTTTTATTCACTTAAGCTACCTTAAATCAAAATTAAAAACACAATTTACCCAAACACAAATTTTTGGTGTTGGTTATGAGTTAGATTTTTCGTGTTAAGGTCTAATGGTGACACCACATCTGAAGGTATTATTTTATTTAACAAATACTAGAAATATAATTTCCAATGAGAATAATGTAAGCAGCATACCAGGACGAATTACAATACCAGAGGATAAGTGGTGGACGAAAATAGAATGATCAACTAAGCTTATTTCAAAAACCTATGACGTTAAGGAAAGAGTTTATTAAATCAAGCACTAGAACTTTGCTCCATTCATTATATAGCTTTCTAAAGTTTGCACGTCTCTGTATCTGGAGGTTGCTCCATACAACCGACTTCGAATAGGTCTCCTTACAAATGTCTTTGAATAGGTCTCCATGCAAACAATATTGAATAGATCTTCATAAAGAAAGGCTTGCTAGCATCCATTTGTAATAAGGTCCATCTTAGAATTGTGGCCTCAAAAAGAAGGCAAAAATACCTTAGCTGCACAACGAGAAAAATATCTCTAAATAGTTAATTTCATAAACATATGTATCCTTCATCTTCTAATCGAACTTTGAAGTGGTGGATAGTTTTGTCAAGATGAAACTCAATCAATAAATCCCACTGGCATGAAACAAGTTTTACCCCATGGTCGGATGAATAGGTTCTAGGTGTGATAATCAAGACCCATTTCATCATTGCATGCTTCTAGTTCAGATTGAATAGTAATAAGTTTTAGGAATAAAAACACTATAGAGGGATAAGGCAACTTGATAAAGACAATAAATGATAAAAGGCTGTAAAAGACTGTATAGAAAGATTAGTATGTATTGTATCTTTCTGAAGAGTAAGTAAGAGAGGGAGATTTGAGGTTTCAAGTGTGAGGGGATACTCAGCTATTACAAATGGAATGGAAGGTGCATCAAACGAAGCCAAATAAAGTCAACAAGTATAAACATGTAATGAAAAAGTATGCACTAGAACAAAAGGAAGTGAAAAATTTAGGACATTGAGTTAATTTCTCTTGAGGTTACATTTATCTTCCTCTATTATCATCAAATTCAATTGAATAATGAGTAGAGCACACAAAAAGGTCAAAATTTTATTATGTAAAAGATCAAATTACATCCACATAAGGATTTTCAATGACCATAACCCAATGAAAGAAAGTCACTAAGGATTTTGACTGTTGTTTAGGATTATTGGTCAAAGACAATTAATAATTGTAATTCATAACAAGAGAGGTCAAATTAAATCCACTAAAGTCAATTAATCTCTTTCAAGGTATACTTATAATCCTAATCAAGAATGTGTAAATCATGTTTCCCTAAAACTAATCTCGCACATTCAAAGATGGTCATGACACTACCAAGGGATTTGAAATATAACTATGAATTGTACATATTGTGTAAATATGTATGATTAAGCTCCTCTTGAAGGTTTTTTATGGACTTACTCCTAGTTATAGCCAAGCTTACCCACTTATCTTAACTTGCTCCCATGATGCAATCAAGATGGTGCATTTAAAGATTCATGCCATGATTTTTCGACAAGTTTTACATTAGTTATCGACTACTTAACGCAACCCTTTACTATTTTTATCCAGGACATGGGACCTGGCACGATAGTGTTAAGTTTTATATAATAAATTGAATACTAAAAAGAGTGAAAGATGTTTATCTGAGTTAGCTAAGCAAAGAGATAGAAGAAGTAAAGATTTAATTCAAGTAAAGTGCATTAAGGATGAAAATTATAAAGTGTTTTTCTTAAAAGAAAATATTAAACATAAATGAAGTAATTATTTTGATAAACTTTTCAATGAAGGTTGTGAGAATACGATTGAGCTTAGCGACCTTAATACTCTAAATGAAAATAAATAATTTTATTTTTAATGTCATATAAATAAAATCGAAGTTGAAGATGCTTTAAAGAAAATGAAGTATAGAAAAGCAGTAGGACCTGATGATGTTTCAATAGAAGAATGAAAATGCTTAGAACGTCAAAGAATTTTTTTGCTTACAAATCTTTTTAAAATTATTTTAAAGATTAAAAAGATGTCTAAAGAGCAGAGAAAGAGTTGGTTAATTCCATTTTTTAAGAATAAAAGAGATACACAAGAGTGTGCAAATTATAGAGGAATTAAGTTAATGTGACATACATTATAATTATGAAAGAGTATAATTGAACATAGGTTATGACACGATACAAAAATTTCTCAAAACTAGTTTGTTTCATCTTGGGTAGGTCTACTATGGATGTTATATATTTGTTGATAGGTTTGATGGAGAAGCATAGAGAGAGAATGGAAGATCTAATTATGATATTTGTTGATTTAGAGAAAGCATATGATAAAGTTACAAGAAGTGCTTTTGAGAATTCTAGAAAAGAAAGAAGTTAATAATGGTTATATTCAAGTCATCAAAGATATGTATACTGGAGATGTTATTTGTGTTCAAATACAAGAAGGATTGATCAAGTATTTTCCTATTTCAATTAGATTACATCAAGTATCAACTTTAAGCCTATATCTTTTTGTTTTAGTTATGAATGCTCTTACTAGACATTTACAAGAGAACGTACCTTGGTATATGCTTTTTGCTAATGATATTCTTCTTGTTGATAAGATGAGAGAGAGTTCAAGAAAAACCTGAATTATGGAGGTCAACCTTAAAGTCTAAAGGCTTTTGTTTAAGTAGATCTAAAACTAAATCTATGAAGAGCAATTTTAGTTGTAAAAGTTCTAGTGGTGAGGTTGTGACATTGGGAGATCAAGGCATTAAAAAGAATGAACGATTTAAATATCTCGAGTCAATTGATCAAAATGATGATGAAATAGATAGGGATGTTATTAGTAGAATTCAAGTTGGATGGTTGAAGGGGAGGAATGCATTTGGCCTATTGTGTGATATAAAAGTCTCGCTTAGACTGAAGAGAAAATTTTATAAGATGATGGTACGACCCGCAATGATTTATGGTGCAAATTATTGGCCAATAAAAGAGAAGCATAAAATGAAGTTAAGTGTTGCAAAGATGAGGATGCTCAAGTGGATGAGTGGTTTTACACTTAGAGACAAAATGTGAAATGAATATATACGTGAAAAGGTTGGAATAACTCCAGTGGCAAATAAGATTACAGAGAGCCGCCTTAGATGTTTTGGTCAAATAAAATGTCGACTGCCTAATGACCCACCCAATTAGGAGAGTAGATATATTAGATTTGACATATTTTAAAAAAAGTAAAGATAAATCTAAGAATACTTAGTTAGGTAGTATGAAAATTGATCTTATTTTATCATAATTAAATGAGAATTTGGCACTTAATAGTATAAAATGGAGAAAATGGATTCACGCAAGTGATCCCACATAGTGGGATAAAGGCATGTTGTTAATGTTGTTGTTTTTAAGAGAATATGGCACCCAAGAGGGGAATGAATTGAGCATTTAAAAAATTTATCTGTTGACCTACATATATGCTCCATCAGTCAAGTCGAGCTCACGAGCCGAATTCAACGAACTTCGGAAGCAACAATGCACAAATCAAAACTGAAATACACTCGACGTTGCCGAAACTAGTCGAAATGATCTCCGATCGATGAACGGACTTCACCATTGAGTTCGAACGCCAAATTGATCGAATATACATATTGCATAATTGATAATCGATCAAAAGGAAATCTATCGATCCTACGCATATGAGGGCGAACGCCCAAACGACATCCGCGAAATTGATCGTTAGCTAAATGTCAAAACCTATCAAATGAGCGCGCTTAATTCAAATGAGTCTGCAATTCGCTTAAAAAACGACGCGCAACTTTGAATTAAAATTGACTTGATTCGATGTCCACTTTAATCAAACGGCCTCCGATCGCGAAACGGATTATGTCGAATTTACTTAAACGATGCTCATATTATGAGGGTTTGATTTCGGCAAGATTCACAAAAATTTTGACGTGATCAAACATCTACAACAACAACAAGCCTTAATCCCACTAGGTGGGGTCGGCTACATGAATCATTCATCTCCATTGTGTCCTATTATGATCAAACATCTAATTTAATTAAATGAAGTTCGATTTAATCTTAATTATTAAATGATTAAATCAGAATTTTAGCATGAATGTGGATTAGTAATCAGATTATACTCTTCCCATAAATGCCCTTCGGTCACATTTGAAATTAGGCTCAAATTTTGAAAATCCAGGCTAATCCTATATGGAAATGCTCTAATGAATAATTAAAGTAATAATCAACATTAATTGGAGGATCTTTCCCTGGTATGAGGAGGATTTTTCGAAGCGGCCAAAACAGCCCTGAAAAAAAGAAGAAAAAAAAGTCCTTCAGTGTCCGCTCTTCTCCTCATCGGCCGCAAGTAATTTTTGCTCGCCTCCCTCTATCTTCATTGCTCACGAGTCCATATCCCTTCGTTCAGATGCTTCTCCACCAAGACATCTTCATCCTTTATAAACCCTTCTATCAAAAAAATTGATTTTAACTTCGCTTAATTCGCCGGTAAACCATGACCGGCCAATCTGATCCTTCTCGTCTTCCTTCGTCGCTGCTGCAAATGCTCGAACTTCACAACCTAAGGGATATTTCTGTCCTCGGGCATGAAACAAAGGGTGTTGTCTTCTATATTCACGGTTCCTCCTTCAACGAAGGCCTCGCCCTCAAGGTAATATCAAGATCATCCATCGGACACAAGAGCGCTGTCTCCGGCGACTGCCGAAGCGCGTACCGGCAGATCTGCTTTGAGCGTGACGTGCTACTTGCTTTCAATCACCTCTTGTTGACTTCCATGCTCCACATCCTCTTGGCCTCTTCACTGTCTCCCTCAATATAATTTATTATACATAGATAAAAAAAATGAATATGGGAAGAAATTAAACTAGTAGATCATTGTATTACCAAGACAAGCATAAATCCTTCCATGCTTTTTGACTTTGATGCAAAAAACCTTTTGGTTCTCCATTTCATCCCTTCTTCCCCTTTCCTATGTCCTGCAACCTTTCTCTCTACTTAAGCCAAACATAACTCTAAAACAGATGGATAAGTACACTTCCCCGCATTCTTATTCTTCTCCCTCTTCTTCTGAATCTCACATCCCTTCTTCATAAGCTTATCCTCCATCATTCCTGTTCTTTGATGCTTGATTTCAACAAGTTTGAGAAGTAGCCATACTTAGATCAAACGTATAATACAAGTTCAAAGAGTGTTCCTGGAAGCTAGCTCGATGCCTTCGCCGCCCGATCCATCTCTCCACATAAGCCTTCCTAACAGCAGCCCCTTGCTTCGAGACCCCACCACCTCTGCCAACCATGTAAGCATGAGCTTTCTTATTTCCTTCCTTCTATCTGCTCTTCACTTCAGGGAATCTAATGCAGTTACAGCTTATCACTCTTCCTGCATTATTCTGATAATCAAAAATCCAAAACAATAATTAATCCTTTAATTTTCTTGCTGAGCATTACAAATGTGCAGCAAAATGGATTTGGTGTGTATGAAAATGCGAATGTATGGAAATATATATGTTTCTTTCTGCTAAAGATTCTTTTAATACGAATGGATCTAATAAATATGAATTTGAAAATATATATACATATGTGGTGTCTTTCTTTGAGAAGATCCAAGACCGCTAACGCATGAAAGTAAAGCTGGCGAAACGCGAATGTGGAAAGATATATACATATTGCTTATGTCTTTCTTTCAGATTCCAAGACTGCACGCATAAGATACGGTGCGAAGACATTAGTGTCAAGAAGACTCACTTCTCATAGATGAGAGAAAGCAAAAAAAAAAATTATTAGATGTCCCCCAAAAAATTTTAACTAAATTTTGGACTTAAACAAAAAAAAAAAAGAAATGAATATATATATCGATTGATTTCCATTTTGGGTTCAAGACTGCTAACGCTCTTGGTATTGCAAAAGAAGGTTGGTTGTAAGACGCACTCCACGCTTCAGAATAACAGTGGCAAAATGACCCGAGCAGAGATTTAGAGGTATTTTCTAATTTTGGGACTTAACAAAAAAAAAGAGATTTAACAATAAGATAAATATAAAATATAAAGTTCTAAATAAATGAACAAATTGAAAATTAAAACGTAAATGAACTTGAAATGAATTTGACATAAAATTGAAAGGTTATGATCTAAATAAAATTTGAACTCAAAATAAATCGATTTGATTGCAACTTTTGAACTCAAACTTCCAAATTAATGATTACATCAAATTAAATTATGAATTGTAAGGCTTGGAGGCAAATAACCTTTATAAGATTCAAATCTAAACTTAAAAGATTGATCGAACAAGATGAACGATATTTTAAACATAAACCCATTTGAATTTATAAGATTATCGAAGTTCTGAATGATTTAAAGATAACTTTCAAACGTAAAATTAAAAGAGTTTAATTCAAACAAGTCGCCAAAGAAAGCAATACAATTTATCAAAAAGAATAAAAATTAGTTTTAACATGAAATAAGTTTGAGTTAACAAATAAAACGCATGTGATACAACCTATGCAAAATATAAACATTTTCATTATTTATCATCAATATAATTTCGATTATTTTATGTAATTGAAAAAGAAAATTAATTTATTGTTAAGTGATTAATATTTATATTTTATTAAATTATAATAACCTGATATTTAATATATTATTCTTATGATTTGAGATATAAGAGTAAATATTTTTTTTACTTTTTTATTTGCATTTTTTTACATTGAATCATAAAAAATATTACAAATATTTTTTAATAAATTATATTAATTTTGTCTTAAATAATTTTTTATTTACTTTATCTTTTAGCACAATATTAATAAAAAAAATAATTTAAATCTTAAAACAATATAATTATATATACATAAATAAATAAATAAAATAAATACTTGTCTTCCTCACCCGATTAAAACACACTATTCTGCTTGCATTCACCAACTCAATCATCGATGCATCGCATCAGAAGACAAAAGACAACACAAGACTGCGTTGTGAAAATTGTAAATTTTTCTTTCCATATTCTTAGATAAACGAAAGAAATCTTCGATTTCTGAATCAAGAAGGTCGTGAAGTCTGGTACTTGAAGAACAAGCAAGGGGTGATTTGTGTTGTCTTTTGTCTTACGCTAATGGCGCATGCGAACTATGATTGATGAATGAAGAAGCATAATAGAATGTGTGTTTGTCATACTTTTAATTGGGGAATAAAATGGAGACTTGTAGAGTATTAATTTGTTTTATTTTATTTATTTATTTATGACTTATTTTGAATATGATTCTTGTTTTAAGATTTGATTTGAATTTATTTGTTTACTTATCAAATAGAGTTATATTAATATTTGATGCTAATGATTTAAACGGATAATTTTATTATTAAATATAATTATATTGATATATTTCAATTAAAATTAATATAATTTAAGTTGTTAATGAATTTTAAATATTTATAAGAACAAGATGGGTATGAGAATAATGCACTAATCAAAAAAAAGATTACAAAAAGAAGAAGTAACGACTCAAGAATAAAAAAAAAAATTCACTCTTCAAGACAAAATAAATCCTATACTTTCTCAGTAAATCTCACAGAGGGGTTCTAGAAGTTAAGTCTCTTATACTAAGTGAGAATATTTTTATAGAGTTCTATAAAATCACTTATAAGAAAATATATAAAGGAAATCAATAAAGTAAGAGCATATATATAATCAAAAAGTATAACATCAATTAAAAGCACCACCGATCCGTGATGTTTATACTTTCCTATTATAATAAAAGCACACAATTACAATCTACTATAATAAAATCAATCTAAGGTAAAGTATTTAATCCAGCTTTCCTACTAAGTGATTGATCCCATGTGAATTGTCACTAATTTAACAAATTCAATGAAATAAATATTGAAATATCACATTAAAATTTATCAAATTAAGCTAAAACTTTTAGGCGATAAGTATATTTAATTTTGTAAAATTAGATTAGAAATAATCTGAATTCTAATTTGATAAATTTATAACTAAATTGAACATCTTGATGAGATGAGTCCACAAACATCAAGAATGAGTCTTGAGTCTAAATAAGCTTATCGCCTTCTAAATGATACAATCAGGACCGCAATTTTGTAGAGCAAGGCATGATGTTAAATGAAATGCTATAAAAAATTATAGAGCTTCTTTAAATACGAAAATTAAGAAATTTCATTTTAATTATGATTTTTAAAATCAATGATTTCATTAATTAGATGAAATTATCTAAGTTATAAAATTCTTGTATGTGCTCGGACATAGAGATTTAAAATGCAAATTTTAATATTTGAAAAGGCTGCGCAGGCTAAGTTGACATTAAATAAATACAAAATTAATCTCATAATTCAAACATAAAATTATTTGAATTATTAAACACATGCATGGGCCCAAACATTATATTGAATGTGATTCGATGTGTGACGCTACGCGATTGCTTCCGATTTAGTCTTAGGATTTACGCTTTACAAAACCTAAAAATCTACTATTTCAACTTAAGAAAATATCGAGAATTATCATGTAATAGTAGATCATCCTCTACATGAAACAGAATCGATAAAGATAAAAGCTCTTAAATATATTCAAATCAATCAATTAATCACCCTGATGATGGTCGCGTTGACTGAAAATCTTAACCAAAGAGGATATTATCATTAAAAGATATTTGAGCTCTAAATTAATTCATCTTAAAACTAAATTTCAACTAAAAAAGCATCTGAACAAAATGAAATTTATCATTTAAATACTTAAAGCAAACAACTCATCCACCCATCCATCATCGTTTGTTAATGATGACAGATTAAAAAAACTCTAGCTCACAAAGGAGCTAATGCCAATTCAAATAAACCACTATATTCAAACTAAAATAATCTCATGTCATTAAGGACGTAGCCCGTGTCCTCTATCCGCGTGGTTTGCCGAGGCTACATATGATCGCATCTGAGAGTCCTCGATGGTGGTTGTCGCCAAATGGCACCATTATATTACGGTCATAACTGTAGCTCGTATGCTCCCTAATGTCTCAACCCTTTAAATTATGAATTATATGATATATTTGATAGGCACAAAGCCTTTTTGTCAACTAAGCTATACTTAAATCTGTCTCCTTAGACAAACACCACCCCAAGTCTACAAGAATTACTTGGACGACGTAACCCATGTATTGTTGATGAATCTTCGCCGAATCCTCCTCCGACTAAGTACACTGACATCGATTACTAATCATGGGATCTAGATCGCACATCATCATTCCCCAACCATCCTGGTTTGAAATGATGAATTTCATAATCTTAAATTCTAAAACTCCATACGTTGTTACTTATACGCCACGATTGCATTAACGACTAAATTCTTAATCGAAAGTTCTCTCTTATTAGGAGGGTTAATTAACTATGGTACTTTATAGGAACCTGGAACAGATCAAAAGTCGCCAAATGAGGAGAAATCTCTGCATCTTATCTTTATTCTATCCTCAAAATTACACCGACACTTTCAAATCATACTCTTCAATTCAATCGAGAGGCAAGAAATTTTCTGCACGATTTCGACTCCAGGGGACGATTTCTCTTTCCTTCTTTGGCTAATCAAATTTGGTATATAGTAGCAGTGGAGTATAAATAATGAAAACTGAAATTGTCATAAAATAAAATCTTTAATGAACATTATAATTTGTTGAGTACGATTTTATTTTCTTGAAATTTTCTTTTGAATATGTTTTATTTCTACTTTATTGTATCTCTACATTTTGAAAGTATAGGGTAGAATATTTATTTCTGATTATTGATCTCCATCTTTCATCGGCATGAATGGATCTTCCGAACACTCCGTTCGTTGTGAAGCTGAGCTGTGGGTCTAAATCCATCTGGACAATGCTATCATCAACAATGGAGATGTTGGAGTAACCATTCAATTTGGCAGTGTGAACTTTCCAGCAATTACAGCTAAAGCTCATGTCACATCAATTTAGGATACATCTGCACGTCTCGCACATCAGTCTGTGCAACAGAGAAAGTTTACTGAAGTAGTTACTGTTGAAGCTCCCCAAAAGAGAGCTTTTGTGTTTCAAAGATTGGGATATTCTGACACTTTAACTATGAAGAGAACGTTGTTGTGAAAGCCTCATGCCTATAAACACCACTCCAATTGAACATTTATTAAGAAAGCATGATCATGAAGCTTCCTCAGGAGAAAAATTAACAAGAAGGCGAGAAGAAGGATGAATGCAAACTAAGAGCTCGATAATTGCTATCTGAACAACCTATTATGCAGTTAGCCTCAGAGTGAGTATTACCCTAATAAATTCGAGAACCTGAAATGGATAAAGAGGAATAACTCTACTAGTGAGCTGAAACAATCTTTTTGGGATCCACCACCACGTCAAGCCCCGATGCCCCAAAAGAAAATTCCTGAAACTTTATCTACTAGAGTGCATCGAGTGCTGAAAGTTGCCAAAAAAAAACAGGCCTAATGAAAATAAGAGTCTAAATGCCTGTGATGATTGACGCTGATAATGCTTCATCCGGTAGACTACCACCTGTTATGAGAGCTCGTGATCGATTCGAGCAAATCTTGTACAGTGAGCATCGAAGCGTGACACCCAGACCATATGTCAGAGAATCCACTTTTGAAAAGTCCCAACGGAAGGACAAGCAAGCTTGGAGGCCGAGGACCCGAAGAGAAACCGTTGAAAATGAAAAAAGAGACGTGACATCTGGTTTGCACTCCCGAAAATCCGCCAATGATAGGAACCGAAAGAAGAAATCTTATGGTGATGGATCACAGAATGGTCGACACCCAGGTGAACATTCTAGAGAATCCCATCCCCGATCAACTGAATCTCCATGAAAGAAGGTTGACTTTGATCGTAGCCCTCCGGTTAAAGAGAGGTTTGTCTAATCGAGCCAAAATTCACTTTGAGGAGACGTTAAGTCAAATTACAAGAAGATGAAGAGTATGATGAGGATCTTATGGAAGTGAAAGTAGTGTATGTCGACAAAGACGTTGGAGAACCATCAGCACGACAACACCAACATAGGCGTGGTACCTCTATTCATATTGAAGAACCAGCTTTTGAGCAAACAGAAGGAGGAGCTTCAAGCACATCCTCAAGTGATGAAGAGGAGGAAGAACTGGAAAGAGAAGAAGATAACTCTCTCTTTGCCGACACTACCACATTAGCCCAAATGCAGAAACGAATGCAACGACAGATGAAAGCAAAGGATAGGGAGATCATCCAGTTAAATGTAAAGATGAACCAAATGATGACACAAATGAATGTGATGCTACAGATGATGCAGAGAAATGCGGCAATTGTGCCAACATCTACTCCACCTGTCAACCATCCGACATCAAATGCTACATCTGCTGATCCACCAGTTGACTCAGTGCCTCAAGCTTCCGGAGCACATAATGCACCCGAGGGGAGAAATGAAGTCAATCAGCTAGCTTCTCATCCCATCCCTCAAGATGTGCCTAACATATCTGAGCCCGTGACAACAGCTTAATTGGAAACAATTATAAATGAAAAGATGGTCAGACCGGCGAAAAATTGGTAAGAAAAGGTCGCCCATACGTAGAGTACGATCAAGTGACATACCAAGTGCCTAAATTCAATACATTCAATAGACCGGAACCCGACAACACCTAAAGCTCAAAGCAACATGTGGCAATGTGGGGAATGATGATTATTCCCAATTGTAGTTTAACATCATCAACTGCTTTTGAATTTGAATGAATTGCCTAATGACTCGAAGACTTTTGTTGAATTAGAAATGATGTTAGAGATTCGGCCACTAAAAAAGATTACAATTCGACCGCCTTAGAGCGAAGAAGGAAAGACGAGTAACTAAATTTATTTCACGTTGGCGAAACATGAGCATGAAATATGAACACCAACTAGAAGAGGAACATTCAATCCAATTGTTGATGGGTAACATCGATGATAAGATGGCACCATATCTATGTATGGCCTCTATCTCAACATTTCAAGAGTTATTGGACCGAGTGGCATAGTTTGAAAAGTTGAATCGCTCAAAACTTGAGGGTCACTTAGAAAAGTTAAAGAAGAATAAATTCTCAGACTTAAGGAGGAATGAGTCTCATATAACCTCCTACAGCTCGGACAGTGGAAAACAAATAACTTATAATGTTGATAAAGGGAAACAGCCCGCTTATATGGATGAAAGGGGGAAGCAGTCAGTTAACTCTCAATCAAAGCAATTAATGAGAGATGATGAGCACCCATCTCTAAAAGACAAGATGAGTAAGGAATACTCTTTCAAGAGGAGAGCTAAGCTATTCCGCCAAGCGAAAGCAGAATCAAATCAAAAGACAAGAAGAGTCAAACTGACAATCCAAAATATTGTTCATATCATCGGGTAATTAGCCACTCGATTGAAGATTGCTATATTTTCAAGGATTGCCTGGAGAAAAAATATAGGAAGGTGAATTCACACTGTCTGATAGCATCCTCATTCATTATAAAAGAGAATCCCCCAAAGTGGTTACGTCCACTTCAATACCATTGATGAAAGAGAAAGCAAAAGGAAAAGTAATATAAGAAGAGCAATGGGAGAGAGTAGTCTCTAAGAAGACCGTAAAAATGTTGAAGCAGCTAAAAGATGTCCCTAATGTTAAGTGAAAATTACCACTTGAACTTATATTGGACTTAAAAGAAATGCCTGAACCAAGCATTTTAGCTTCTCAATAGCATTTTGATAAGGCTACTCCATCACAGCACGAGCGGCAGTCAGCTAAACGTAAACCTCATAAATCAAAAAAGTCGTCTAAGAAAAAGAAGATCAAGAAAAGAACTATAACTCAAAAGATCATCAATAATCTAGAAGAGTATCATCAACCAATAAGACAGACTATCAGACTTGTTGATTACATATCAGGACTTCGGATCACTGAGTCAAATGAAGAAGAAAATAGTAATGAAGACTTGCTTCCTAGAGAAACGTGTCGAGTTATTTCTACGGTGTCGAATAGCCCCCAGTGTGATCCATGCCTACATAGTTGGAATCAAGCAACTTTGAAAAATGTAATATGTAAAAGCAAATTCAAGAAGCTTGTCCCACCAAGCAGGAGAACTCCTAAGCCCATAACATCGAAGTCGTGCTTGATGGTGCGACAAACAGAAAACTTATGTTTTCCTGACCAGGATGTGTCTGAGCCTTCAAAGACATCCCAAATGGGCCGCTTGAAGCTTGGCAATGACTTTGAAGCATCCGCACAGTCCTCCGGGGTAGATGGTGACTCCGAAGGAGCTACCTCATCTAAAGAGTCTGAGCCAAATAAAGCAGTCCAAGTGCAACTAAGGAGTGGTAAGATACTACCGCCTCCATTAAGGAAAGGGTCATCCAATAAGCACAAAATCATAAATGAAGACAAAAATATTGAAGTTAACGAAGATATCATCCCTAAAGACCCTAAGAAGAAAGCAAATTCAAGTGGAAGAATCGATTATAATATCCTATCGCATCTGAGAAAGATCCCTGCACAACTGAGTGTGTGTATGAGGCTCTCTTAATGTCAAAGGACCTTCGAGAAACGCTGATTCAAGCTCTTAAAAATCCAGAGAGATATGCAGCTTATTTTGCTGAACGACGTATGACTAAAGTTTTGCAAACTCAAGATCTCCCGATGATCACTTTCTCTAAAGAAGAACTTATGCTCGGGACAACGGAACACGATCGTCCATTATATGTGGCTACAAAAAATGATGGAAGTATGATCAATCGAATTCTAATTGACCCAAGTTCATCAATAAATCTTATGAGTCTGAGAACACTTAAGGGGTTGTCCCTAAACATTTAGCACCTTAGACGAGATAAATTGATGGCCCATGGCTTCAATGAAATGGGGCAGAGGACTCTCGGATCTTTCATTCTACCACTTAGGTTTGGAGAACTCTATACCCAGGCTAAATTTCATGTGATAGATGCTGACACTTCATTCAAAGCTCAATTAGGCCATCCTTGGCTCCATGAATATGGTATTGTTCCGTCTACTCTACATCAATGCATGAAGTATATAAGAAACGGAGCAAAACACAAGATTCTCGACACTATTCAGCCATTTACAGTTCATGAGCGAAAATTTATGAGGATGCAAAGTATTTTCTTTCAAAAGAAAGTAAGCCTCGGCAATCTATAACTTCAACTTCAAAAACTACAAAGCAACCCAAAAAAGAGAGCGAAAAAGAGGAAAGAAGGCTGCATTAAATCTCTCTAAAACTTATGACATATCACCAAAGCTAAAGAGGCATGTTTCTCATTTTTGTAGCGATACAGAAGGAGAAGAAGATATTCTAGTTGAACTCAAGGAGAAATGTGAGCCTTCAACAACAGCTAATGAGATAAATTACTCTAATTCCGATTATGATTTTGAGTCCATCTATGCATGTGAAGTTCAATGTGTCTCTTCTACAAGAGTTGTTAATCTATTAGTATCAAACGATTCATTCATAGTTACACCAGTTTCTCCACGATATTTCAAAGAAGTCACATCACGTGATGTTCACAATATTGAGGAACTAAAAACCTTTTATGTACCTCCACTACCAGGGAGAAACAGATTGGGAACTTCATTTTATAGATATGAGGAGTGTCAACACTATGATTCTGAATGGCTTATTCAGTACTCAAGAGTCTGAAGAGATGATACCCACCAGAATATCGAGATACTATCCTCCAAAAATTCGAAAGATGATGCACAAACTTAGAATCGATGTTGGAACTGATAGATGGCGAGCTCTCTTCTTTGATAACTTATAGAATTCAAAGAGTCTACAGACCTCTCGAAGAAGCAATAATTATACCACTAAGGGTCTTGGATACATCCAACAAAAACACATCAAAGGGACACTTTCTATGCAGTAATCGAAAGTGAGATTGAAATCGAAATTGAAAATGACTGTGACTTTTATGAAGTCGTTCTCACAATCGATGGGGAAGTAGAAGCTGAACCGGCACCTAAAGAACTTCAAGATGGTGGGCAGACGTCTACCATGGACGAGTTGAAAGAAATTAATTTGGGGACTGAAGAACCCCGTCCAACCTTCGTTAGTGCCCTTCTGCCTGACGATAAGGTTAAAGGAATAAAAGCATTGTTTTGTGAATTCAGCGACTACTTTGCTTGGACATATTCTGAGATACCTGGCTTATCCTCGATGTCGCAGTTCACAAGCTAGCTATCAATCCCGATTCAATACCAGTCAAACAAGCTCCTAGATGCCATTGGTATTTATTGCTACACAGTCATGCCGTTCAGATTGAAGAATGCCGAGCTACATATCAGAGGGTCATGACACATCTTCGACGAGTTGATTCATCAGAAGGTAGAATGCTACGTCGATAATCTCATCGTTAAAAGCATTGATTGAAAAGATCACCTTGAAGATTTAAGGATTATTTCTGAAAGGATCAGAAAGTACGATCTCAAGATGAATCCTCTCAAGTGTGCTTTTGGGGTTTCCTCAGAAAAAATTTTGGGATATGTTGTAAGACATAGAAAAATTGAGAATGATCCCAACAAAATCAAGACGATCGTGGAGATGCCTCCACCGAAGAACCTTCTCCAGCTTCGCTCTTTACAAGGACAACTCGCATTCATTCGGCGTTTCATATCAAACTTATCAGGAAGATGTCAACCTTTTGCGAAGTTAATGAAAAAGAACGCTACATTCAAATGGGATGAGGAATGTCAAGAAGCATTTGAGAGAATTAAAAAGTATCTACTCAATCCGCCAATTTTAGCTACTCTTATCCCAAGAAAACCTCTTATTTTATACACCGCAGTCTTAGAGGGTCCCTCGGGACTTTACTTGCACAACACAATGAAGAAAATAAAAAAAATCGTTGTATTACATCAGTCAAAGATTAGGAGCCGAAGTACGCTACTCTCCAATAGAGAGGCATTTTGCACCGATATTTCAGCGAAGTTTATTACATGTTTTCTAGAATCACACTAATCTCAAAGGTTGATACTGAAATTGAAGGAATAATATGGTCTAAGCTCGATGGGAAGTACTCTTATTATAATTTGATATTACGACGCTACGTAAAGAAAGAAGGAACAAATCTGACTTCATCGCACATCCTATATCAGTTGACTCACCCCTTAATGATGACTTGCCTGATGAGCAGATTATATCTATTAATGAAAGAGAAAAACTGCAGATCTGAGATATGTATTTTGATAGAGCATCATCGATTAAGCCAGTGCAACCTTCAAACCTACCCAAGGCGCGAGCCGGTATTGTCCTCGTATTCATAACACCAGAAAGAAGCATCATAAGACGTTCATATGGCTTGACTAAACCTCAAACCAATAATGAAGCCGAGATGACGCTTTGATAGCGGTTCTTGACGAAGCTATTGCCATAGGTATCCAAAATTTGCAAGTTTTTGGAGACTCTCAACTGATCATCAATCAAATTTTGGGAATCTATAAGATCACTAAGCTTAAGTTAGCTTATTATTATAAGCGAGTTCTCGAGCTAATGACACAAATTTTGAATGTTACATTGACTCGAGTTTCTCGATCCAAAAATAGCAAAGCAAATTGCTTAGTTAAACTAGCCAAAGAGATGGCAAGCATGAACGACGAGCACATGTTGATAGAGGTCTTCACCCGTCGAGTTCTACAACCAGTAAATCTATATTATTGGCCATGAATGCCAAGTCCACGGAAATCTCATTCATCAACCTCCGAATCGACTGCATCCAGCGGTCGCATCTTGGCCGTTCGAGTGTTGGAGAACAGATATAATCGGACTTATTGATCCACCATCGTCAGCAGGTCGTCGCTTTATCTTAGTAGCAACCAACTATTTTTCCAAGTGGGTCGAAGCAGCTCCGTTTAAAGAGGTTACTCCTAAACGAGTCATCAAATTCTTCACTCATAATGTTGTCTATAGATTTGATATACCACGAAGAATTATCTCAAACAATGGCCCAGCATTCAAGAGTGCAAAGATCTATAAATTCGCTGATCGATACAAAATTGATTGGCGATACTCATCAATTTATAATCCAAGAGTTGTTGGTTTGGCAGAAGCTTTTAATAAAACACTGATCAAGCTACTCAAAAAGATCCTCATGAGGAATAAACGAGAGTGGCACATCAAAATGCTCGAGACGCTATGAGCATATAGAACTACTTACAAGACGCCAACCAAAACCACTCCTTATACTCTAACTTTTGGAGTCGAAGCAATTTTGCCACTAGAAGTCGAACTATCATCACTTCGAGTAGCCATCTAGTATAATCTCACTCAAGAAGATAACACAAGTTTACGGATGGAAGAACTTGACATGCTCGACGAAATTAGACTTCAAGCCCAACAAAGCCTAAAAATCTATCAAGCAAGAATGTCTAAAGCCTTCGATGGAACAGTGCGTCCTCGAACTTTTCAAAGAGGTGAGTTGGTCTTAGTGCTGAAAAAATCGATAATCCCTAACAAAAAATCAGTGATAAATTTGAAGCTAATTGGGAAGACCCTTACATCAAAGAGAGGGTATACGAAGGAGGAGCCTACCAGCTTATTGATTTGAGTGGTCGACGGCATATGCCACCCATCAATGATCGTTATCTCAAAAAGTATCATGTCTGATTGCACATTATTGCATGATTGGATAAACATTATATTCATGACTCCTCATATTATATATATGTGAAATAGCACTCAAAGATTCTCTTGCATTAGAATCGTTCGAGCCCCAAGAAGACAGGCATTTTATATATTTATTTAGTTGATATCATGCCTCACCGATATCCCAAGATGAAAATATACATACGTGGTGATTGACAATGAGTCTCATCTACCCTTATAATTGATATAAAAAGAGGTAAAAGTACCTCTTCATCTTAGCTCGAAAGTCTCCCTCTCATACAAAGGACATTTTTAAATTTTTATATTAGAAAAGCACTTATGACTATTTTGGGTTGACATCACGACTCGTACTGAAATCCCCAAATAACATTTACAATTATATTTGTTCAGACCGCAGGTAGCTATGTGAATAATAGAAAAGATCACGTTCACTCAAAGCATGTAGAAGACAACTTCGAAAGCTAGAGCTACCTATCCTCCAAAGCTGATTCAACTCAATAAATTTAAGCGATCCAGATATGAAGAATTTTTCTAATTGATCGACGAATCAAGAGAGGATCTAAGGAGAGGTCTAAGTAACCCCAAAGCCTAAACCTATATAACTTCTTCAACAAGTCCGACAAAGCAGCAAGCACAGAGCCGAAGAAGCTATCTTGGAGTTTGTAAAAAGCTCACAGCTGAACTAAGAGAATTTTATAGTCAACCAGTCCACTAAAACACCAAGTGTTGAACTGACGACTTCTTGCCATAGACCTATGCTCGTCTTGAAGACTAGTCGCCAGCTCGCATCCTTCAGCGAGTCCTCCAAAAGCAATAAGCAAAGGACCGAAGGTTAATCCTTCAACATGTCCGCCAAAAGCAACAAGAAAAGGAACGGTATGCACATTCTCCTGACAAGTCAATTCCGACAAATCAGGTTAATCCTTCAACAAGTCCACCAAAAGCAACAAGCAAATGACCAAAGGTATGCACATTCTCCTGACAAATCAATTCCGACAAATCAGGATAATCCTTCAATAAGTCCACCAAAGCATTAAGCAAAGGACCAAAGGTATGTATATCCTCCTGACAAGTCAAGTTAGACAAATCAGGCCTATCATCCATCAAGTCTGCCAAGCTCGAAACTAGGACAGAAGGAACTTAAATCACAAAATAAATAAAATTCTTCGTTCACCAAGCCTACTAAGCACAAAGCTAAGGCAAAAGGAGGATTAAAGATACAAACCACTAAGATGAGACATTCAAGCCCATCAAAGCGTTAAGCATATGGTATCTCTCTTCCTACCTGATGAGTCAAAAAAAAATAAATCAGATCAAGTCTTGTATGGTCAACTAGTTTGCAACAAACATATATTTCATACACGCACCATATTTGTTGGAGGGTATTGGTTGACCTACATATATGCTCCATCAGTCAAGTCGAGCTCACGAGCTGAATTTGACGAACTTCGGATGTGACGACGCGCAAATCGAAGATGAAATACACTTGACGTCGCCTAAACTAGTCGAAATGATCTCTGATCGACGAACAGACTTCGTCATCGCGTTCAGAACATCGAAATTGATCAGAATATACAAATTGCATAATTCGACGGTCGACCGATCAAAAAAAAAATACGTCGATGCGCCTACGCACATATCGAGGTCAGGAAGCCGCGACGATGCCCAAACGATATCCATTCGCAAAATTGATCGCTTCATAGGCGTCGAAATGTCAAAACCTATCAAATAAGACTATCTGCGCTCAATTCGGACGAGTCTGGGCGAATGTCGGGCGGTCGAAAGCGATGACGTGCAACTTTGAACTAAAATTGAATTTGATTCCACACCGACTTTAATCAAACGGCCTCCAATCGCAAAACGAACTACCCCGTTGAATCCGGAACATCGAATTTACCTAGAACGATGTCAATAATATATTTGATTTCACAAGATTTGGCGCGATCAAACATCCAATTTAATTAAACAAAGTTCGATTTAATTTTAATTATTAAATGATTAAATCAGAATTTTAGCATGAATATGGATTAGTGATCAGATTATACTCTTCCCATAAATGCTCATCAGTCACATTCGAAATTACGCTCAAATTTTTGAAAATCCCACCTTATCCTATAAGAAAATGCTCTAATGAATAATTAAGGTAATAATCAGCATTAATTGGAGGATCTTTCCCTGGTATGAGGAGGATTTTTTGAAGCGGCCGAAACAGCCCTAAAAAAAAAAAAAAGTGCTTCCCAGTTTGCTCTTCTCCCTATCGGTTGCAGGTAATTTCTGCTCTCGCTCCCTCTATCCTCATTGCTCATGAGTCCATATCCCTTTGTTCAGATGCTTCTCCACCAAGAAATCTGCGTCCTTTATAAACCCTTCTATCAAAAAAATCGATTTCAACTTCGCTTAATTCGTCGGTGAACCATGATCGGCCAATCCGATCCTTCTCCTCTTCCATCATCGCCGCTGCGGATGCTCGAACTTCACGACCTAAGGGCTATTTCTGTCCTCGGGCATGGAGCAAAGGGTGTCGTCTTCTATATTCACGGTCCCTCCTTCAACGAAGTCCTCGCCCTCAAGGCAATATCAAGATCATCCATCGAACGCAAGAACACCATCTCGAATCGCTGGATCTGCTTTGAGGACGTTACTTTACTTTCTGTCACCTCATGTTGCCCTCCATGCTCACATCCTCTTGGCCTCTTCAATGTCTCCCTCAATATAATTTATTATACATAAATAAAAAAAATGAATATCAGAAGAAATTAAACTAGTATATCATTTTATTACTAAGACAAGCATAAATCCTTCCATGCTTTTTGACTTTGATGCAAAAAACCTTTTGGTTCTCCATTTCATCCCTTCTTCCCCTTTCCTATGTCCTGCAACCTTTCTCTCTACTTAAGCCAAACACAACTCTAAAACAGAAAGACAAGTACATTTCCCCACATTCTTATTCTTCTCTCTCTTCTTCTGAATCTCACACCCCTTCTTCATAAGCTTATCTGCCATCATTCATGTTCTTTGATGCTTGATTACAACAAGTTTGAGAAGTAGCCATACTTAGATCAAACGTATAATGCAAGTTCAAAGAGTGTTCCTGGAAGCTAGCTCGATGCCTATGCCACCTGATCTATCTCTCCACATAAGCCTTCCTAACAGCAACCCCTAGCTTCGAGACCCCACCACCTCTGCCGACCATGCAAGCATGAGCTTTCTTATTTCCTTCCTTCTATCTGCTCTTCACTTGAGAGAATCCAATGCAGTTACAGCTTATCACTCTTCCCGCATTATTCTGATAATCAAAATTCCAAAACAGCAATTAATCCTTTAATTTTCTTGCCGAGCATTACAAATGTGCAACAAAATGGGTTTGGGTGTGTATGAAAATGCGAATGTATGGAAATATATATGCTTGCGTCTCTTTGTAGGTTCCACGACCCCGTTAATGCCCCATGTAGCGAAAATGGAATGTGAAATATATATGCATATGTCCTTGTGTCTTCTTTGCGTTCAAAGACCCGCTAATGCCCCATGCGAGGTGCGAGGAAATGTGAATATGGAAAGATATATACATATGTACTTGTGTCTTTCTTTACAGGTTCCAAGACCCCACTAATGCCCCATGTATGAGTAAGGATTACGTGGTGCGAAGACACCACTGCCAACGACGCACTGAGCAAGCCAAAAAAAAATTGTTAGATGTCGCTCCTTTAGCCGAAATGCTGCCGAAATTTTAACTAAATTTTGGACTTAAAAAAAAAAGAAATGAACATATAGATTGCATTACATTTCTCTTTTTGCAGGTTTTAAGACTCCACTATGGGCGCGAATGCTAAAGAAAAGTGTCATGACGCTTCGATGTCTTGTATGCGTCGAAGTAACCAAAACACTCGATCGCACTACTTCGGGGATGACGGAGGTCCTGAAATTTACACAAATTTTTGGAACTTAACAAAAAAAAGAGATTTAACGATAAGATAAATATAAAATATAAAGTCTTAAATAAATGAATAAATTGAAAATTAAAACGTAAATGAACTTGAAATGAATTTGACATAAAATTGAAAGGTTATGATCTAAATAAAATTTGAATTCAAAATAAATCGATTTGATTGCAACTTCTGAGCTCAAACTTATAAATTAATGATGACATCAAATTAAATTGAATTGTGGCTTGGAGGTAATAAGCTGATTTTCATTTTTAGAAATTAACTTTGCATCTTAAACATAGATTTCTCTGACTTTAAGAGTTCTTAAGACACATCTAGACAGTGATACTCAACCTAGTCTAAACTTAAGAGTTACCATGAATAGTCATGTCTTGTGTTAGGAAAATTTGTCTACCCTTAGCTTAAACCATTCCTCACTTTCTTTTTTTCAAGTCAAACTCCAAATCAATCTCATTTGATTTTCTCCAAATCTAATTCAAATCTATGATTGAAATTTATGATTGAAACCCAAATCAAAATCCATCAAAATTCCTAAGCTCAAATTTTCCTAAGTCTTTAATCTTCCCTTAAGGACTTAACCAAAATCATGATCAAAACCAATTCAAACCTTTGAGATTTTTTCATCATTCATTTATATTCTCATTTATATTCACATATATAAATAAAATATAAATTCAAACCAATCAAACTAAACTCAAAATTCTAAATCGATTCATAAAATTTTTCTAAGTCCCTTTAAATCTCCATTAATGGACCTATCCAAAATCTTGATCAAATCATTTCAAATTCATGGAATTTTCTCATAACTCATTTATATTTTCATTTATATTTACATATATAAATGAAATATAAATATAAATCAATCAAATCAAATCCTCAAATCAAATACCAAATCTAAAATTTTCCTAAGTCATTTAAGTCTTCCTTCATGGACTTTGCCAAAATCATGATCAAATCAATTTAAATTCATGGGATTTCTCAAAACTCATTAATATTCACATATATAAATGAAATATAAATACAAATCAATCAAATCGAATCCTCAAATCAAGTTTCAAATCTAAAATTTTCCTTAAGTTCTTTTAAGTCTGCCTTCATGGACATAGCCAAAATCATGATCAAATCAATTCAAATTCATGAGATTTTCTCAAAATTCATTTATATTTTCATTAATATTCACATATATAAATAAAATATAAATATAAATCAATCAAATCAAATCCACAAATTAAATATTAAATCTAAAATTTTTCTTAAGTCCTTAATTTTCTATTAATAGACTTAGCTTAAATCATCATCAAATCAATTCAAATCTATGGGATTTTCTCAAAACTCATTTATATTTTCATTTATATTTACATATATAAATGAAATATAAATATAAATCAATCAAACCAAATTCAAAAATTTAAACTCCAAACTCTAAAATTTTTCTAAGACCTTTAAATCCTTCTTAATGGAATTAGCCCAAATCATGCTTAAACCACTTCAAATCCTTGAAATTTTCTCATGATTCATTTATATTCTTATTTATATTCATATATATAAATGAAATATAAATTCAAACAATCAAAATCACTTCCAAAAATCAAACTCAAATTCACTCAAAATCCAACCTAAGTCTTTCAAGTCAAAATCTTGAACTTAGCCAAATCAATTTCAAATCAAAACAAACTCTTGATTTTCTCTAATAATTCAATCAAACCTATAATCATGAGTCCATATATAAATACAAACTTCAATCGCTCAATCAAAAATCAATTCAAAAATCAAACCCAAAATTCTTTCATATTCACCCTTTGAATATGAAATTGTCAAAAGTATCCAAACCCATTTGACTTCAAACCACTTACAAATGGATTTATATTTCAATCATAAGTCTATACAAACTTCAATCAAACTCTTTCACCAAATATTTGATCCACTACTCACTCAATTCTAAAGCCTTTATGAGCTAAATTCTAATCATAACCAAATTGGATTGAACCAAACTCATCTATACCTCTCATCATGATCAACAATCATCACGTGATCAATCAATCAAATGCCAAACCAAATCAAACTAAGGGTTGACCAAGTCAACACTTAGCCTAAATGAAACTTAACATACAAATTCCACCATAAAGCCAAATTGATTAAAACTAATGATCTAAGTTCACTCATAACCTTGAACTTTCAATTAAAACCAATATTTTCCTAACTAACCTAATTTATTACTTGACCTAAGTTGACCCAACTTTAAAAGTCAAAATGTGTCAAAACTTGATTTTAAATTGATTCAAATCATGGCCAAGTTCATTCCAAATCACTATTAACTTTAATTAAAAGCTCATGGCCAACTGACAAACCCAAATTGACCGACCTTGGACCCAACTTAACCTAAAAAGGTCATGTTGAGCCAAATTTGAAGATAACCAAAATTGATTGGAAACAAAGATACAAATCCACTGGGATAGAATGACTAAAACATAAACCTAAACCTATGACCCAACCCAAATCCAAATAAAATGGTCACAACTTGACCCATTTGACCTAAATGAAGTCAAATGAGTCAAATTCAAAACTATACCAAATTGAATCAAACAAAAGCCACTAAATATTTCACATCAAATGAACTTCCAACCTCGGTTTGACTCAAATTTGTCAACTTGACCCAAGTTGACCTAATTTAACTTAAATAGGTCAACATGAGTCAAACCTTATCAAATGAATTTCAAATCTCATGAAACTTGGCCAAACCTAGTTTCTCCACATACCCAACATATCCAATTGAAAAATCAAAGAAATGGTCATTCTACCCCAGGTCATGAGAACAAATTTTGGACTAACATGAGTAATTTGGTCATACCTTCTTCATATCAACTTGATGCTTTCCTAATAGCTCAGGGGACCTAATGAAAAGTGGTGCACCCAACCCAATGGGTTTGGTCACCATGGCCCCAAGGCCAAACCCGACCTCATGGGTCAAATTGGCAATTCAAACTCCCTCTTCCACTCAATTTCAAGCACATGAGAGGTTAGCAATCCACTCAAGGCCTCAAACCGACCATGTGCAAACATCTAACTGATCAAACAACCCTCCCTTTGTGATCAATTGAATCAAAACGGCAAGATAGCTTACGGTCGTCCGATCCTTTAAGGGGGAGATATACTCCACCTAATTGAATTCAAATCCATGAGTCCTCATTTCGATTGAACCTAGAGAATTCAGAGAAGCAATTCCTCAGCCTCCCCAAGCTCCCTAGAGTGAAATCAAACTTCATCTTCAGGGGAGCTCAATCTAATCTTGAATTTCCTCCACATTGAAAACCATCCAAATTCCTCTTGCACACTTCATCTAAGGACCAATCCGAGCTCACTCAAGCTTCCATTAGAGTTCCCATAGCAAGGAGAGGAGCAATTGGATCAAAACAGCAAGGATCTTCAAGTGGTGTTGGTCCATTGAGCAAGCCACTCAATCCCAAGGCCTAGGAATTTCAACAGGCCTTCATCTCCACTAGACGAAGCTACCTCATCGATCTCGAACGCCGATGATCACCTCCGGCAAGATATGAAATTTTCTGACCACCTAGCATAGGAGGTGTTGGTCCTTTGTGAAGGGAACTTTCAATTCATGCAAATCTCACCATTGGATGTCCCGCTCATTGGCTTTAGATGTTGTGGGTTAAGTCTTGTTTGAATCCAAGCTCAATCGAGCTCGGATCATCCCCTAGATCATGGACGGTCTCTGTTGATCTGAGGGAAAGAATTGGGGAGATCTTGGCCGTCCATCCTCACGTTTAGAATTTGATTTATCCTTTTTAAAACTGTGGGGAGATATCTGATCATCCGATGTTTGATCGGATGGCAAAGATCAAAGTGTGTCCGCCGTCACGCCGCCTTTTAGATTTGACATTTAAGTGGTGGGTTCACGGCGCAACGCGTGTAAAGCGCGCTGACCGCCGCCACCACGCGTCGCACCGTGAGCTAAAGGATTAGTTAGGGATTTAATTAAATGCTAATTAATCTAGGGATCTTCTAAAATTCATATCTCTCTCAATAAAATTCAGAAAAATATGAAATAAATTTCTATGAAAAGATAACTCAACCTACAACAACAACAATAACGATAACAACAAGCCTTAATCCCACTAGGTGGGGTCGGCTACATGAATCCTTCGTCTCCATTGTGTCCTATTATGTGTCAAATTCTCATTTAAATCAAGTATATTAAGATCATTTTTTATACATCTTAACCAAGTCTTTTAAGGTCTGCCTCTACCTTTCTTAATATAAGACAAATCTAATGCATCTACTCTCCTAATCAGGTCATCGGACAATCGATGCTTTATGTAGTCAAACCATCTAAGTCGACTCTCCCTAATCTTATCTACCACTGGAGCTCTCTTTTTCCCAAATATACTCATTTTGCATTCTATCTCTAAGAGTAAAGCCACTCATCCACATAAGCATCATCATCTCTGTAACACTTAACTTAGTCTTATGCTTCTCTTTTATTGGCCAACATTCTGCGCCATAAGCCATTGCATGTTACCACTATCTTATAAAATTTTCTTAAATTTAAGTGGAACTTTTCTATCACATAATAGGCTAGATACATTCCTCCACTTCAATCATCCAACTTGAATTCTACTAATAATATCTCCATCTATTTCACCATCATTTTGAACAATAGAGTCTAAATATCTGAAATGCTCACTCTATGAAAAGATAACTCAACCTAGAATATTTTAAAATTAATTTCAATGGGTTTTGAATTATGCTTTTCTCTGATTTTGGGTTTTATTAGAAACTTCATTTTGCTAATCACCTTTTAATTAAGCATCTAATTAATCTCAAATTTCTTGAGTATATTTTAGGGGATGACTGCTGTCTCCCTAATTTTCTTGGGATTTATTGAAGGATTAATTATGAGAATTGCATATGGGTTTCCTAATTACTTTCTTAACCTAATTAAGCATAATTAGGGTGTGATTAAAAGTTTTAATCTATTATTAGGGTTGATTAATGTCAAATATAATAGATAGGAGGTTTAGGCAATAATTTTTGGGCATTTTCCTAAGCTATTCCCTAAACCCCCTTTTTTTCCTTAATCTTATCTTAATTAAGGATTAATCCATTTAATTATCCCCTTAATTAATTTCTAAAAATTTTAAAAAATTCTAGAACTTAATTAATCTACTTTTGGTAGATGCTTAAGTGTTTAATAATCTAAGTTTAATTAAGGAAATCAAAACACAATTCATATGTATGAAGAGGTGTTTTGAAATTACTTAAGTTAAACCCCTTAGCTTAATTAACCTTTAATCACGAGCCAAATTGTATAAAACCTTTTTCTTATTAGGTGCATTGCAAATTTAAATTTCTTGTAAGTTTTTTATGTCATCTCATTGGCTCATAATTATTTTGCTAATTATGTTGGTGTAAATAAGGTTAACTAAATTACTTAATTCATACTTTAACCTAATTAACACATAAAAATGAATTTAATCATCTAAAATTAAACTAAAAATATCAAACACATGTGAAAATGGGTTAGGAACAGCAAACTCAACTCACCATTTCAAAATTAAATCAAACTCCAAACTAAACAAAAATCACATTGAATATATTTTGATTCATTTTAAACTTTTTTATTCTATGAGAATGTCTTTAAGATTTAATTAAAGTGAATTTATTTGCATGCTTTTATTGATTTGAGTCTTTCCCTAACATGTTAAATTTGTATGTCATGTGGATGACGATTAGGCTCCTTAAAAAAAAAATCTTTTACCCAACTTAACAACTCAAAATTAAAAATAAAGAACTCATAACATCGCCTAAAACTTAGGTTTAAAATCAAGATAAAAGAATTAAGAACCCATTTGGATGAGTATTTTCTTTTACAATATCATGCATAACAAAGATCTTATTTCACTCACTGGGAAGACTTCCTTTTCTGTAGAAACTTGGCTTACTTTTTTGAGCCATGGTGAAAACTCACCTCCTCCCTTCTCATTGATTTTGGCTAATAACTTTATTTCACATTCAGGATATGAATCCCATAGCTTTGAGTCAAAATAATTGTCCAAAAATAAAATTAAAAATAAAATTTGAGTTTCATTATATTTAGGTCATTTGAAGCATGTCCTTTACATGATCTAGTCTTTTTAAGAAGTGAGTTTAAAGACTTAATCTCTTTATAAACAAATAATAGTATAGCTATCTTGCATAAGAATAAAAACTTGCCTACATGTATTTAAAATCATAGAAGGAGTTAGTTAGCGGCCACCCTCAGGAGGTTGTAAGTCTAAGTTGTCGAGTGATTTGTCTTCTCTTATGGAGGCAAACAAATTACTCATTTTTTACCTTAGATTTAGGTTATGCTTTTGACCCTCGCCAAAGCTCCCTAGATTTAGGTTCTGAGGTTGCTTTTCCTATTTGTGGATCGTAAACATAATTCATCACCTCTTAGGCATTTCCTTAATCTTATATTAAGAAATCATAAATCCTAAATTTCTAATGAAAAATACAACTCAAACAAACTAAATCAATTTCAAAAATGTAAAGCACAATTATAAGATAGTTTGAGATGCTCGCTAAGTTTCCAAGCATCGTGGGATCTACTTATCTCCCATTTTAACGATAATAACTCCCTCTTTCGAACAATCCCATTTGATCTTTCAAAAATGAATCAATCGATTGATAGTCTCTGAAATATTTAAAGATAACGATCATTTACCTAATCGAGAGTTTTCCAAGAAATTCCTTGGGATGTAACTGGGGTTACCTCAGAACTTAATGAACCCGATTTAAAATAAATGCTTTATTTCTACATGTAAAGTAGGGGAAGAATCTACATATCGCATCCATCGTCAAATCCTTATTGAGGTGATTAGGTCCATTAAAGGGTAGTGATTTCTATCTCTCGAGATAGTACACTATTTCTCGATGACGTGCTCGATCACCTGAATAAGGACATCTGCAGATCTGCATAGGTCTTAAAAAAGACGAATTTCTATATGCTTGTCCTTTCTCTTCTCACCAACAGATTTGAAGGTGACCCATATTAGAAATTCTTCTCCACAATAACCTTTATAAGATTTAATTCTAAACTTAAAAGGTTGACTAAGTGAAGATGAATGATACTTTACAAATATAAATCCATTTGAATGTATAATTGGATTATCGAAAGCTTGTAATATGATTGAAGTATAGCTTTCAAATGTAAAATTCAAAAAAAGCTAAAATTCAAATAAGCTCACTTAAAGAAAGTATAACAACTTCAATAAGCGGTATCAAATTTGAATATTGAATTTGCAAAGATCTAATAGGTTTTTAATGAGCATAAGCCAATCATTGAAGTTTATAAGTTCTATAAATAAATAAAATGCAGGTAAAGCTACAACCTTTTAAGTGCAAATATAAACATAATTATCTGATAATTGGGATCTGCAATTCTTTGTATGCAGATGAGAAGCGTCTTAAATTAAATGCTACAAAAATTATGGAGATTCTCTCAATCCAAAAATTAAGGAATTTCATTCTAATTATAATTTTTAAAATCAATGATTTCATTAATTAGATGAAATTATCTAAGTTATAAAATTCCTGCATGTGCTCGGAAATAGAGATTTAAAATGCGAATTTTAATATCTAAAGCCATAAAGTTGAGATTAAATAAATACAAAATTAATCTCATAATTCAAACATAAAATTATCTGCATTATTAAACAATATCGCATGGGCCCCAACACTATGCTGAATATTCAGATTCAAGTGTGTGAGAATGTTGTGCGTGTTGCTTCCCGGTTTAGTCTTAGGACTGGGTCTAACAAAATCTAAAAATCTATTATAAGAATTTCAACTTAGTAAAATATTTGAATAACTAATTTTGTCATGTGGCAGTAGATCTGATCTCTATTAGGAGCTAAACAGAGTTGACAGGATCTAAAGCTCTTAAATATATTCAAATCAATCAATTAACTACCCCGATGATGACCGCGTTGACTGAAAATCTCAACCGGAGGGGATATTATCATTAAAAGATATTTGAGCTCAAAATTAATTCACCTTAAAACTAAATTTCAACTAAGAAAATTTATAAACTAAATAAAATTTATCATTTAAATACTTAAAGCAAACAATTCATTCACCCATCCACCAACGTTTGTTGGGGATGACAGATTAAGAAAACTCACAAAAATAATGTCAAGTCAAATAAACCACTATATTCAAACTCAAATAATCTCGTGTATGGGGCGTGACATTCTCTCCGCGTGGTTTTATTAGACTATATGATGCGGTTATGAGTCTCAATCATTATTATTGTGTTCACCATTATATTATTTCATGCTTCATGCTCTCTCGATAGCTGTATTTTGGTTATGAATTATAGGGTATATTTGATAAGCATAAAAACTTTTTTCGGTAAAAGAACAAATAACTCGCAAAGCATCTACAAGATTACTTGGATGGCGACATGAATTCCCATCAGACGCGTCATAATTACAAACCATGGTTTGAAATGATGAATTTCATAATCTTAAATTTTAAAACTCCATATTTATTATCACCTTCTCATTAATCGAAAGTTCTCTCTCACTTATCGAGAGGGATAATTAACTAGTGTTTGCACCTATAGAAATCTAAAACAGATCTAAAGTCCTCACCAAATGAGGATAAAATCTCAGGTGTGTCTTATCTACTATTACATCCGAAAATTACACCTTTAAATCATACTCTCTCAATTCAAATGTCGGTGCGAATTTTCTAACACATCAAGTTAAAATTTAATTTTAAAAACTTAGTAGAAGAATTTGTTGCAAATATTTAAGTTGTTTATAATTAAAAAACAGAACAACAATCAAACAAAAAGTAGAAATATATACAAAAAAGTAAAACAAAAAACACATTATTTACGTGGTTCAACTAAAACCCAAAAATTGACTTACATCCAAGCCTAGTCACCCTGATTACGAATTTACTAATCAAGTCAAGATTACAATGAATCTCCAGTACTTTCCTAGGCAAGTACAATCCCAACAATATATTAGCTTAATGCAAAATGATTTAAATAAATTTAACTTTGAAAAAGATACATTCACAAATTAAAATGATGGTTACTTGCATAAATCAAAAATATAAAAAACTTGAATAAAAAAAATATATGAAAGCCTTAAGAAAAGAATCTTTAAAACTTATAAAACACAAAGATAATATGAGATATGTAAATCTTTTAAAGATGAATTGAATAGAAGTCAAAAAATATTTGACCAATGTAAAACAAACATTTTCAATCATCAAAACCACGAATTCAAAAATCACAAGGTTGAAATCAAATTGCAGCAATCTTACTCAAGTCAAAAGAAAGGATAAAGATGTAAGCTCAAGACTTGAATGATCAATCTCCGACACTTGAAGCTTGCTTAATGAAGAAAGTGAAGAGGATCTCTCTTTGAATTATTGTTGAAGATGTAAGCACAAAGGAAGAGGTGAACTCAAGTAATTGAAATCAAAGTGAGCACTCAAAAAATTTTGGTAAGGGATCGGCCAAGGCTGATTTTTTGCAAGAGAGGTTAAGTCATGATTAAATAGAGTTTAAGCCAAGAAAATTTCTGCCAAGGCAAGAGAGAAAGAGAGAGAAAATTCCTCAAGGATATAATTTAATTATTGAAAATTAAAGCACATGATGTAACAATCAAAATAAATTCAAATGAGAGGGAATGAGTTTAAATGTCATTTACATAAATGAAGAGGTTAGAATTAATGAAAATATAAAATTTGAAAATAATTCAAACTAAAAATAATTTAATTCAGTCATAACGCAAAGGTCGACCAAAGCATTCTATGCATTAATTTTTTTTTAATAAATGCTAATTAGTTAATTAATAATCAAACGAGATTAATAAAAAAATACATTTGAATTTTAAAATAAAAATAAATTAATTAAATGAGATAAAGAAGGGGTCGGCCAAAGAATTTTCAAAAATAAGAATTTAAATTTTGGAAAGTACAATAATACATGGCTCCTTAGATTTAAATTTAATCTAAGCATAATTAATTTAAATAAACTTTAAATAACTTAAATTAAACACATGGGGGCCAACAATAATTATTCCATAAAGAGAAAATTGATTTTAGAAATACATAAGTGCAATATTCAAATTTAACAACTAAATAAAATAAATCCAAGATAAATTCGGCCAAGACTTTCCATGCAAGGAATAAAGCCAAATATATGCAAATCAATTTAAATTCAATCAAGAGAGAATGAATGGGAAAGATTTTGAAATTTAAACACGAATAGAGTTAATTAAAATAAAGGGAATAGGGACCTGCCAAAGTATTTCCTAAAATAAATATATAAATTAGAAAAGTGCATTAAATATAAATCAATTTGATTTTAAATTTAAACTAATTCAAATTAACTCACAATAAATCAAATCAAATCATAGAAAATTAAATAAAAATGCCTTAGAGGCTGACCATAACATTCCCAAAGTGATTAAACTAAATTTGAAACGATTCAAGGTAATATTCAATTTACATATAAATAAAATTAAAATTTGAAAAATTAATATATGAAGAATAATGGCATGGCATTAAATAAAATAATTCCCACAAAATTTATCATGCCAAAAACAACAAAAATTTGACCATGCATGAGGAAATTGATTTTCAAATAAAATTATTAGTAGGAAAGAGAAAAAAATAGGAGAGAGAAGAAGGATAAGTTGGATAATTAAGTGAATAAATTAATTCTCATGCTAAAATAAATGAATAAAAATTATTATAAGCATGAAAATTGATTCAAGAAGAAATAAATGAACTAAACTCAACTTTAGATATAATGGATAAGGCTAAACTAAGTGCAAGTAGTAAATTATCCAAAAATGATAATTTTAAAAATATTGAAAAAATCAATGCAAATAAATTATGAAAAAATATATAAAAATCATATAGAAAGATTTAACAATTATTTTCATTTTATGAGCTTTAATTTGTCGTATTTTACACATCCTATGAAAATTCCCAAATAACCCAAGTCCAAGTTAATATGATTTTATGATCTAACTAAGCTGAGTCTGATAAATTCCCTGAAATACTTGAAATAAATAATTAGTTGCTTCAAGGATATATATTTGTCATCAATAAAAATCTAAATTAATAATGACAATCATAATGATTAATGTGGATGATTTACCTGCAAAGAAATTTTAGTCTTTATTATACAAGGTTTATTATCACTAAATCAAATTGTGAAATATACAAGATGTATACTCAATAATTATTGTAATCAAGATGGTGAATTATCCTTCCTTAAAGGTTGAGCAAGAAAATAGAGAATGTTCAATTCTATGTCGCAGCTAATAATTGATGTAAGTAAAAAAAATTCTCACAAATGATGTCAAACCATTATGTGCAAGAAGTCGAGTCATTAGAGAGAAAAATTGATCATCTTAGCTACAAATAACAATCCATATACAATCAAATGGGTAAATAAAATGAGCAGGGTACATAAAATAGAGAATGTTCAATAGGTTGAGCAAGAAAATAGAAAATGTTCAATTCTATATCGCATCTAGTAATTGATGCAAGTAAAAAAAATTCCCACAAATGATGTCAAACCATCGTGTGCAAGAAGTCAAGTCATTAGAGAGAAAAATTGATCGTCTTAGCAACAAATAACAATCCATATGCAATCAAATGGCTAAATAAAATGAGCAGGGTACATAAAATTTTTGTCAAGAAAAATCAATAAAGGAAAAACTACATACACAAACCTAATTAAAATAGTTTATACCAGTAGTAGATATGAATTACAAAGGCTTGTCCTTCTCTAAACTCGAAGAAAGCATGAATACAAAGTAAATGAAGGTAACTTGCTGTTAGTATTGCTGACTCAAACAATCCTCCTCTAGGAGGCAAAGAAAGCACAACCTGAAGATGGCGGATGAAGGAATTTTAAATGATCAGAGAGACCACCAAGGATAGTCGAGATAATCCTACTCTTGTAGATGAAGACAATATGATCTTGGGGTGGCGAATGAAGATAGAGAAATATCAAAGCGGTCACTAAAAATGGTTAGGTAGGACCTCCTCCTAAAGTTGAAGGTAACATGACACAAAACGACAGACTAGGTGCAAGAAGAGGTGATTAGTAGCCAAGGTAATCATACTTTTAAAGGTGGATAATATATGACCTAAAGCAATGGTGAAGTAGCACAAGGTCATGGAAACTATTAAAAATGATTAAATTGATCCTCATAATGGAGGTCAAAGTGACAGGGGGTATCAAGAGGTATTATTGCCTAGCAATAAAAAGTGGTAGGATGGTCCCTCCCTTGGAAGGATTGTGAACTGAATAACCCAAAGTCGGTGATTGATTGAGAAAAAGGATAATCCTTCCTTTTTGGGATTATATGACCAAAATTTAGTGTGAATTAAGGACGGTTGAGGCAATCCCTCTCTTGAAAGGAAGGGGAATTGAAAGACCCAAGGTTAGTAGAATAATAAGGCTGATAGAGATAATCCATCTCATGAAAATAAATGAGAATTAAATAAATTAAGTCAGTGAGTGACCACGGAAAGTCAAAATAATCCCTCACTTGAAAGAAGGGGCTTGTATGACTTGAAGGTGGTTGAAAGACGAGAATGAAATAGTCTCTTCCTAAAAGAAGAGGGAAGTAAATGACATAAGCACGATAGTGAAGCTAAGATAAATATGTCTACTATTTGAAAAAAGGGGAATTATATGACTTGAAGATAAAGGCAAAGGATAGATCTAGAAACACCAGAAATAATCAACTGGAACTACAACGGATCAAAATATACAATGCATAAGTTAAGAAGATACTAAATGAACAAAATGGATCTATTTGTGAATTTTGAAGACAATCCTTGAACAAATATCCAAATTACATCAAAATATTCATTATTCTTATCAATAATGCATAGCCTAAATCAAACCCTCTCTCAATCAGCAAAAAATTAGATGATCCCACTCCTAGGCTGATCTAACCAAATCTGTATGGGCCAAGGCTAAGCTAGGCAACCAAAGAAGGTCCAATGATGGCAACTGCTAGCAATATCCCTTATCAAAAAAAAAATATATCACCATGTAGATCTCGATACCACAAATCAAAGAGTCGATGATTCACAGGTCAAAATTTTTACTAGAGTATGTATTCCAACAATTTGGATGGATTGGCTGACAAATTTGTTAAACCAAATGAGCCAATCCAACTCACGAGTAGAACCAAACAAAAAATCTAAACTAAACCGTTGTATAGTTTAATTTATTCAATTTGAATTTGGTTAACTAAATTTTGAAATACTATTAAAAGAATACATTATATTAAGTATTATATAAACAAAATGTAAACAAATAAAATATTCTAAAGTATTACATAACGATCAACGCTTTCTACAAGATTAGATCAGAAGATGCTCACTTCCCATGAGTATAATTAGGGAATTGAAAAGTAAATCATATTTGGCTATTTATTAAGGAAATATCAATTTTTGGTTGAACCAAATTTTTTTATTTTAAACGTGAAACATTAATCGTAATTTAGGTGAGCCTTACTGTAAAATTAAAAATTGGACCATCCTTTAATAAACCAATCCAAAATAACTAAATATAGTCTCATTTTAAACCAACTAATACACGACCCTAATTCCTGCAATCGGATTAATGAAACAAATCCAAAGAAGGTTCATAGATGAACTTTAGGGTTATCAAAAAATGATTATAATAGGTTGTCATATTTTTTAATCAAAATGTTTATCGCCGTGAGAGACTATTTGTTGCAAATGACCCATAAAATAAATGTCACAAAAATCACAAGAAGTCAAAAACTTATTGGACAAGCTACATGAAAACGATTCATCGTCATGAATGGATGAACTACTTACAAAATAAATGGGGAGGATTGCCCTCGACCAGGTTGCAGGGTGATCACCAACACTATTCCATAAGGTGTGAGACACATACCCCTTGATTCTATATGCAAAAAGGAGTTAAGAGTGCCGATTCAATCCATGATATAAGAGAGTTCAAAGTTAACATATTTTAGTGTCATTACAATCATTATAACAAGACAAGTTTTGACTATGATTTTTCATCATTTGAATTTGTTTGAACACTAAATTATTTAAATCAAAAAATTATAATAAATTTGAATCCTTTGAGTTGCTTTGAGATCCACACCTTACATCAAAAATTGTCCTCAATCAAATAAGAATTTTTGTCATCCCAACAATGTTAATTTTATTCAATCATAAAGTGATTAAATTTTTAAATATTATAACATGCTATACTTACTAAAGCCTTAAACATATGCAATAGTCTTAAACAAAGATTAGGGCATATGTTTATGCCCATAGCAATATTTCTTTAATATACACGGTCTAAATTGAAATGCACAAGACATTTTATTCGAGCATGCAAGATAAAAGAATAAATGACTTAGAAGTTCCTGTGACGTATAAAATATAACATTAAAGAAGTGTTGAAATTCTTTGCCACACCGAGATTAATGAATATTGTGATTATAGATGGAGCTATGTTGTTTATTGATGTAGCTACTTCTAAAATTCAATATCAACACTCTATGAAATTGAATTGCCACTTGGATTAATTTAAAAAGAGTAGTACAATCAAAAGAATATTAAATTAACTTAGATGGACAAACATTATTATATTGGCCGTAAATATGATTTAAAATTATTGGCATTACGTCTAATAAATTATGGGTTGTCTAGTCTTGGTACATAGAAAGTTTTGATTACTTGGATAGGACCTTTTTTTTCATATCAAGGAATGATTAGGTCATCACCACTTCCTTCATCCAATAAGTTTTTTGTTATCTTCAAATGGTTAAAATATGCTTCAAAAAAGAGCAAGGAGAAATAGATTAACACAAATTTTTGGGGAGCCAAGCTTCCATAATAAACAACAACAACAATAAGCCTTTATCCCACTAAGTGGGGTCAGCTACATGAATCATTCGTCTCTATGTGTCAAATTCTCATTTAATTCAAGTATATTAAGGTCATTTTTTATACATCTTAACCATGTCTTTTTAGGTCTACCTTTAACCAGACAAATCTAATGCATCTACTCTCTAACTAGGTCATTGGACTAGACGCTTTATGTGGTAAAACCATCTACTCTCTCTTATTCATTTAATTACTCCAACTTTTCCTGAACATACTCATTTCGCATTTTATCTCTAAGAGTAAAGCCACTCATCCACCTAAGCATCCTCATCTCTACAACACTTAACTTAGTCTTATGCTTCTCTTTTATTGGCCAACATTCTGCATCATAAATCATTGAAGGTCTTACCACCATCTTATAAAATTTTCCCTTAAGTTTAAAGCTTTTTTTATCACACAACAAATAGATGCATTCCTCCACTTCAACCATCCAACTTGAATTCTACTAATAACATCTCCATCTATTTCACCATCATTTTGAACAATAGAGCCTAAATATCTGAATCGCTCACTCTTTTTAATGGCTTGTTCACCTAATGTCACAACACTATCACTATAAATTCTACAACTAAAATTACACTCCATATATTCAGTTTTAGATTAACTTAAATGAAAACCTTTTGACTCTAAGGTTGACCTCCATAGTTCAAGTTTCTCTTGGACTCCCTCTCTAGTCTTATCAACAAGAAGAATGTCATCAGTAAAAAGCATACACCAAAGTACATCTTCCTGTAAATGCCTAGTAAGAACATCCATAACTAAAAAAAGATCGTGGCTTAAAAGATCCTTGATGTAATGTCAAATAGAAATAGGAAAATATTTTGTAGATCCTCCTTGTGTTTGGACACAAGTGACAACTCTAGTATACATATCTTTAATGACTTGAATATAACAACAATTAACTCCTTTCTTTTCTAGAACTCTCCAAATAACATCTCTTGAAACTTTATCATAAGCTTTCACTAAATCAATAAATATTATATGTAGATCCTCCTTGCATTCTTTAACTTCTCCATCAAACCTCTTAACAAATATATAGCATCCATAGTAGATCTACCTGGTATGAAACCAAACTGATTGTGAGAAACTTTTGTATCCCATCGTAACCTATGCTCAATTACTCTCTCCCATAATTTTAATGTATGACACATTAACTTAATTCCTCTGTAATTTGCACACTCTTGTGCATCACCTTTATTCTTAAATATAGGAACTAACAAACTCATTCTCCACTCATCTACATCTTTTTAGCCTTTAAAATAACATTAAAAAGATTTGTAAGCTAAGAAATTCCATGATCTCCTAAACATTTTCACACTTCTATTGAAATATCATCAAGTCCTACAATTTTTTCACATTTCATTTTCTTTAAAACTTCTCTAACTTTAGAGTTACTAATACGACGATAAAAATAAAATTCTCTATTTTTGTATAGGATATTAAGGTTGCTAAAATCAATCGTATTTTCAGATCTTTCATTAAAAAGTTTATCAAAATACCTCATCCACCTATTTTCAATATCCTTTTCTAAGAAGAGCATTTGATGATTTTCATCCTTAATACACTCACTTGAGCTAGATCTTTACTTTTTCTATCTCTAATTCATTTTAAATTTTTTCTTTTAAGCCTACATCCAAACCTACTTGAGAAGCATAAACACTTATAACATTGATAATCTTAATATAATAATAATCTTTAAAGCTATAATTTTATCTCTGCATCTATTAATATTTATAATATTATCCTTCAAACTTTTATCTATAATCACACTTACAACATTTCTAATTTGACTTCTACCTGAATACCAAAGTTTAAAACCTAAACTATCAATCTCCTTGGTTTTCTCCCCAACCCATTTAGTTTCTTGAACACAAATATTTATCTTCCTATGAATCATAATATCTATTAATTCCATTAGTTTACCTATAAGAGTACCTATATTCCAAGTTTTAACTAATTTTAGTCATGGACTAACTAATTTCTTTGCATCCGTCCATAATGTGGAAACCCTTGCTTATTTCAAACCGATGTTAGATCCTTGCACACTTTCAGTATTCCATCGTCATAAACTTCAGGACACCAATGCTCCAATGTTTTAAAGGATTCATGTCATGATTATTTCGACAAGTTTTACGTTGGTTGTCAACTGCCTATCACCCTCCACTTTATACATCCGGACTTGGGACCGGTAATGGTAGTGTTAAGCATCCATAATAAATATACTTATATAATTTAAAGATACAACTTTCATATTGTACATTGCTACATAGGGTTTTCTCAAATATATAGGAGAAGAGAACCACCCCCTACCCCTCCATGATTCCACCATTGATCTTCCAATTTGAAAGAACTAAAGTGCTAAAGGGGACGAACATAAAGAAGAAAGAAAGAAGGATGAAAAATTCTAAACTTATTGCATCATGTAGTAATTTTAGACATTTTTTTAACTTTATTTCTTCCCCTAATTATGGATTCAAGATCAAGTATAAATCTTTCTTGTGTCAAATATTCTATTGTGATTTTAAGAATAATGTACATAGAAATTCAGTGTTTTCTTCTTTATCCTAATAGTGAACACTAGAACATAAAGAAAATAGACATTATTCATTTGTCACCATGAAATCATTGTTGGCAATGAAAGATATGCCAAAAAGATATCATCTTTCTCAAAGTGTTGTTGTAAAACTGCTTCCCCTATTGTCCCTACAGGTGTGAGTCAAGTTGGCTCATGAGATTACTCAAACTTAACTCACCAATGAGCTCACGAGTTAAGCTTATCGAGCTACAAGCTCGACCTCGTATTAAAAATCATATAATATCAAAGCTAGAGCTTGAGAATACTAGACTTGTTGGCTCATGATCCAACTCAATTAAATCTAATTTCACCCCCATTTTACATTGATTAAAACATGATATAGGGTTGAAATCATGAAAGGGCTGATCACTACTCAATTTAGGGCTAAATCCTGAACAATAAATCTAATCCTCCCCCTTCCAAATCTTAAACCATAGTCAACTTCATATTCTTCTTATTCATCAAACACCATTGAGTTTGTCAAGGCTTCATCTTTTTCTTCTTCTTCAAACATCATTGTTCATTGCCAACTTCCTCTTGTTCACATTCTCAAAAATGCTAGCCTTAACTTGCTATTTCCTCACCATCGTCAATACCTATCCAGCGAGCTCCCGCAATGATTTCCTCTTTGGCTTGAGCTCATGAGTCAATCATGAGCCTACCATATTATTGCGAGCTAAGCTCAAGCTCATCCTTTGAGCTCGAGATGAGCTCGAGCTTGAGTTCGAACTCGACATTTGGTAGACGATACAGAGTCCAAACTCAATGTTTTACACCACTAGTTATTCTATCATTTTGTCATTTCCAAAAGTAAGATACCACTATTCTTTTGATCGGAGAATTATTATCCTCCTTTCGATTTACTAGATCACTCCTCTCCCGACTCTATTATGGAGATGACAAATCTATGAGCTCATAATAAACCCCACCCAAAAACACAGTACTGCAATAAAAGCATAATTACTCCAAACATATTGCTTTTTAACCAAAGTAGTATCAAGAAATTTTTTCTTTGAATGAAGGCACTCTTAAGAAAATTAAGGATTTTAACCTTGACTGTAATATTACTATAATTCCCTTAATTCATATATATATTAAGCTCCACAGCGATAAATCACAATTTTTTTGAGTAATCACTGAATTATCAATAACAACATGAGTTACACCTAATCTAACAAAGATAATAATTTAGGGTTTATCCATATAGTTGATTCAAGTGTAGAAGAGGGAAGATGAAAAAACCAAACACAAAACTCCTCCAATGAAATTTCAAATGCATACATACCAATTGGGATTTGCAGCAAGTAAAGTTTGATCGCAAGGAAAAAAAAATAAAAAGAGGAGACGACATAAGCTAAAATAATGGCCTCACCAACATCCGGTGGAAGGCCAACCACAAAAGTTTGACACCACGCGCATTCATGGTTACTCCTTGTACGCTTCAACTCATTCAGTCAAGATATTTTGGAAAGCTCCAAAAATTGAGTTTTAAAATAAAGAGAGACGAAGAAACATTGGCCAGAGTTAATAGAGTTATGTACTGCTAGGGTCCCAGTGTTAAATCTGCCATTTAGGCTGCAGCAGTCAATCAATGTATGAAATTAATCCTTGAAGCAATTGAATCTTTGCATGGAGAATCCCCTTTCCAAATGTAGCAGTCACCTGATGACAATTTTAGGCTCAGCTGCAGAAGTAATCATTATGAGAAGTATGCAATTATGCGTACACTTATGTGGATATTATAAGCATTTGAAGTACAAAATATTTTTTAAAAAAATTTATATACACAATAATACTCAATATAAATATAAAATGCATACAAGTCCACGTGAATATTATGCAAAAGACATCTAATTTTTAGTTCACACATTTAAAACCTACAATATTATTCGTGTAATTGGAGCCTTCTACTCTTACCTCATTAGAAAAAAAAAAAAAATAATGGCAATGACTCTTACCTCATCAGAAAAGCATCCCACCACAACTGGTGTCACTACTTTCTTGCTCCCCTAAAAAGACATCCTCCTTCATCATCTGAGATGAACAAGGAGCATTCACTATTTTCTTCATTGGCATAAGCTCATACAAGGGAAGAGAGGGAAGCAGGGGCCATCCGCACAGACTAATCATCGTGCTCATTGATTCTTCCATTCCATTACAGAACCCAAACTACTGTCGTTGGAAGCGCTTATTGCTTCTGCGAATTTCGAGATTCTGCCCTTCTTATTCTCATAGAAGGCTTCTTATTTAGTTCAAAACCCGAATTCCTGCCCACTTTATCGTCTTTCTTTCTGCCTAAAAGCCTTCTCATTGAAGGCTGCCGCCTGAATGCTTTTCCCACCGAGCTACTGTAGGTGTTTATTTCTCATCTTTCAACTTGCAAGCAGACAAGGTGTTTGCTCTACTGCTGTTGGGCATTGACGTTATCCTCCCGCGAGATTCAAGAAAATCCATTCGATAAAGATGCAAGCTACCAGCTGAAGCAAGATTATTTTTAGTAAAAGCTCCTTCCCCTTCATCCTTCCCTAGCTTGATAACCAAGGCTTTCCAGTATGGCAGGCGGATACTGGTTATGGTTGGTGGCCTGTTGGTACAGAAAGACGCTGGAGGATTCTTTGATCATGATGGCCGAAACCTGAGGCGGAAATCCGTAGCGGTGTTGAATCTGTAATGATATTTGACACAAGCACCATCGTGCTCCAATAACCCTAGAAAAATGGCAAGGTCCCGAGCACTCAACTGGCTTGAGTCTGAGGTGTGAGCGAAGATAATTTGTGAGCCCATCCGGTGGGCTAATTAATCGGCCTCAGTTCGATTCTTTAGCTCATAAATCAGTTATTATTAGGGGATTTACCTGCATACCACTTAAAAATTGGTTATTTATATAACTGACCTCCTAAACTTCAACTTTATTAACCACCTAAAACATTCAAATGTATCAAATTTAGGACGACAAAGTGCTACAATCTATCACTCCTTAACTCCATCCTATACCTTGTTTCACTATGTCCAAAATTTTGCAACAATCACTTCCTCTCACTCGTGTGAATAATCATACTCTCATGCAGACAGCCCTCACTGTAGATAGCACTCCTCTCGCACAAACAACAATCATTCTCCACGAACAATCTGCCTATGCAAACACGCGAATAATCCTATTTGGGTTGTGCTTTGTGCTTTCATCCCAAGAGTTGTTACATGATACTAGGTGAGCTATTATTTCCCTGATTCCACATCCTTTGCAATGGCAAGGCATCAAAGTTGTGTCTTGGTCAGTTGCCTTATCATGTGAACCAGAGATATGTGATAGAGAAGTTCTACATATTCAAAGGCAAGTCAAAAAATTTAAGCTTAAATCAGGGTTAATGATAACTAAGAAGCTAACAAGGTTAAATACCCCTCGAACATAATAGTGAGCTATCCAAATCTTTTGACTTTAACTGAGTAAAATAAAGTACTAATATAATTCTTTCAACATCTGATTCATAGATTTTATCCCAATAATAAGTCATTGCTTCAATTTTTTTAGCTTCAAGATGTTAATCCTTACACATTTGATATTTAAAGAAAACCATATGACTATAGCCTCTTTGATGCGGTATTCGCCACATTTTAAGGGAGAATAATAGTGTCATTAGTCCCTCTTTGACAAATTGAAAGGCAAGCACTCATACAATTTCCAATCTCTTTTCAACCATGAACAAAAAAAAAATTGTTCTTTCATTCCCATAAGAAAAGACTAGTAATGTTATATTAAAATATTTGACCGAAGGCTGCGATGAAAGAACAGAATATTGCACATAAGGTAAGTGAGTTTTTTTAGCTACTTTAGCATATGATAAAATTATAGAATAACAATGATGATCATGAGAAATATTTATCTACGTGTCGGTAAAATCACCATTCTTAGACATATGCTTTCACCTCTCAATAATTGAAAATTTTACTCTTTGAAACTGTTTTATGCAACTTTAGGGTGTGTCTTGGTCAAAAAACTCGTCTGCTATGTTAACCCCCATAATAGATGAAAAAAATAATAAAACATGCTTAGAAAAAAAAAAATCAATGCATATTATTGATATGCTTTGGTGTTTAACTTATAAAAAGGATGTACATATGAAAACAACAAACAAATGCAGACTTATTATAATTTGGAAGCTTTATTTTGAAATAAAGCTCATTTAGAGAAGTGTAGAAAATATTTAAAAATTATATTTGTTGTACCATAAGTTATTTTTTGATAATGATGTTTTAATTTATAATTTTTGGCTTTTATATGGAAGTGATTTTCTAATTTCTTGATAATGATATAAGTTTTATTAACCCTTAGATAAATATGTGTGCATCTTTAATTAGTTTAAATGACTTAAGATGTTTAAATTTGTATACTTCATTTATTGTTCTTCAGATATTTTATTTTTGTATCATTTATAATGATTCTTATGAAAAGAATCTCCTTGTTTATGCAATCATTTTGTAAGCAGTTAGAAACATGTTTAGTGATGGAAATGAACGAGCTTCTTTTGATGACTTTTAAATTTAGAGGATTTATGTCGAGGTCAAGAACTAGGATAAAATGTGGTGTGATGGTGATAAGAAAAAACAACTAACGTGAAAAAGACTTAATTAATTTTCTTACTCCAGAAGAAGATCAAAGAAAATTGTCCATAGCTGAGGGGACATCAGTTTGAATTATACTATTTATATTTATGGATGGTCGCCCAAGGAGTACAAGTTGATTGCAAGTGATGTTGAAGCAAGATAAATGATTAAGCATTTCAATGGTTGTGTCAAGGTTATTATTGAAATATAAAATGCCAATGGAGATGGTGTGAGTTTACATAATGGAGAGATCAAGAGCAATCATTAGATAGTAAAGTGCACTAATAGTTGAAATGAAATTGTTTCAATTACTCCATATGAAGATGATAAAATTTTATTATTAGATGCACATTTTGACTATTTAATCTATTTCAAGCAAGTTCTTTGGACCCAAGTCATCTTACATAATTTTGGAGTTAATACTAAAGCTAGTGACAAAAAATGAGTCATAGTGATATACTCTTATAAGGATGTTCATAGAAGATACAAGCTTAATTATGTGCAGATAGCTAAACATTTGAAGTAAGGATAGTGGATGGAACAAACTTATGCCCCAGTGTTAATAGAGCGAGAAATAAGCATGCAACATCTTCTTGGATTACTAATGAAATACAAGATCAAGTGAAAAAGTGCTCAAATATTCCTCAAAAATAAATCAATCGCAATTTGAAGCAACTTAAGGACTATCACCACATTATATAAGGTTGTGCCATTCAAGAAAGCAAGCCTGAGATTCTATGTTTGGATCAATGGATGAAAACTACAAATGGGTTCTCATACTAAGAGTGGAGCTTCTTAATGGAAATTTGAGCTCTCACATCACATATATTTACAATAATGTTGATGGTTCCTTTCAGAGACTTTATGTTAGCTTTAAGGTTATCATCGATGATTTCTCGAGTGGCTATAAACATTCGATAGGTCTTAATACTTGTTATGAAGTCAAAATATTTGGGAGTATTATTGTCTGCAAATTCACTTGATATGAATAATGTCCTATATAGCTTTTGTTATGGTAGAAATTAAGAACATGGTAGTGATTCTTGAAAACCTAACTAAGATGATTGGTTTTGAGATATATCATATATTCATATCTAAGATTAAAAGGTCTTGGTGAGCTAATCAAACATGCCTTCCTTAATGTAGTGCAACACTTGTGGAAGAATCTAATGAAATAGTTTTATTGCCATGACTGCCATGATTGTCAAAATATTTGAAGCTTGGTGTGGTTGGGAGCCATTACTTATACAAGATTGGACTACAATGATAAGATAATTGAAATATTTAATATAAGCCCACAAGTTTATTCCTACTTGTGTTCTTTGTTATATAAGTGATAGTCAATTTATAATTGATATAAAGAATGATTACAACATAAAAAATATGATTAAATTATTTAATTTTTTGGATTATTGACACTAGAAGCAAGTAAATTTTGGACTTACATGATATTGTTAGATGAATGATCATGGAATATAGGGCAACTAGAAAGATGAACTCTATGAGTTGGTGTGCGGAGTTAATGCTTTATGCTAAAGTGCACATCAAACACTATAAGAAAAGAACAATTTATAATAAAGCAGTCGACCATGTATAAGACTAAGGTTGAGGCTAGACATTAAAGGTAGGAAGTTGATATTGAAATAAGAGAATGTAGTTGCTAAAAATGGTAGATGATTGGACTACCATATATTTATGCACTTGCATTCATTAGCATGAAGAACTATATATATTGATAATCACTATCTTGTAACTAGTTCACTCTTGTACAATTCAAATGTAATTTTATCTATGCTTTTTATATTTTTAATTATTTTGAACTAATATTGGCATAAATATAGAATAGCATATTAAATTGTTACTGCAACTCTCCCTAGTAATGATCAATGACACATAGTTGACAATGGAGTGCAAATTGGTGCGGCGAAACACATCATGACCAAGAGGAAGGCCCAAAAAAGGACATTAAAAAGCTTTATAGAGAAGGCCAAAAAACTTCATAAATGTGATCATGTGGACTATTGAGGTCACCATAGGATCAATCATAAGAATTGCCTGAGACGTACTACTCCTTTTGAAGAATCTCTCAATAATTTAGATTTCACAACTGATGCAAGCTAAAGTTACTAATCATAAGGGAGATCAATGATGGGAACCAAGAAGAGGCTAAACTAAACTTTTAAGTTTATAGTAGACTGGATGTAAGAGTTTTCATTTATTTTGAAGTTTTTTGTAATTGTAACTTGATACTTTGTAATGAAAGATAATGTGTACATCTTTTGTAAACCTTCATTTTAGTGTTATTGCTCAATTATAAAGTCAATTATTATTGGATATTTGCTATTGTAACTAGTTTGTGTTTGAAGAATAGTTGCAAATAATAATTAAATATATAATTGCATTTCTATATATATATATATATATATATATGACCTTTCATAAACCAATTCTTTTGGTAACAACTTATTAATTTGCAATTATGCGTGAAGTTACATATTGGGTAACAAATATATAATTGCAACTAGTACTTATAATGGCATGTTTACTATAATTGAAATTTAGATCTTAACTGTAGTTGGTGTTATTGATTAGCTATAATTGTTGACATTTCATTCTATCTATTTATTATTGTAGTTAATGATTGTAGTTAACTATGATTTTTGTGTCTATATGCAAACTAAGTTCTACATGGAATTTTAATTTGTTGCTCGACCTAAGCTACATTGAATTGTATTTAACAACATCGAATAACATCCTATGATGCTTAACAATACTCATTCTTAAACATTTGTAGTTCTTAGTAACAAATAGTAGTTTTTTTATATTAAATCAAAGTGAGCTATCAATTATAACCAACATATGTTATGTACCAAAGTTAACTATTAGTTAAAACTATTGTTATATTGTTTGAAGATTTGAAGTGCATAGTGAAAATAAAAGGTGTTGAGAAATCCTCAAAGATAATTTCATAACTAAATTTCTTTATTATGGCCAAATTCCATTTTCAATCATGAGCATCCATCTTTCTTCAGGCCAAAACTCTACTAGAGTTTAGAGCTCTCAAATGAATTCCAAGCGTGGAGAAAAAAGGGATCAAAGATGTTGCTCCTATGAAAGATTGATATTTTGTTTCTCTCCCAAAAAAAAGTAAAATAGACTACTAATGATTTTCTATTGATAATAGTTGTTTATGATTTTTTTTTCTCATAGGGAAGCAGTATAAATGACTAAGAAAGCGATCTATCTATATATATATATATATATATATATATATATATATATATATATATATATATATATATATATATATATATATATATATATATATATATATATATATATATTTGTTCTTGATTACCTCCTTAGACTAGGATCCATGTAAGTAGGGTTTCTTAGAGCTAAGACACTCTTAATGTTTGGGAGAATACTAACCCTAAGCCTAGAAGACTCATAGGATTTAGCCCGAAGGATAAGGTTCCGACTTAGGATAAGTAGGGCATACCCATCCTAGACCTTAACCAAAACCGTATACCTACTCAATTCTTCAAACCCAAATCAAATTACTACAAATTAAACCTTAATAAATACCAATTGATTTTAAACCTAATTTGACCCATTAGGAATTAATTTAGCCTAGTGGCTAAGCCTAGCCTAATTAGACTCATTGGGGCTTCGGACAACAAAATCCAAAATTATTCCAATCCAATTGAAATTGAACTCACCAAAACTCATTTAAACTTCAATTGAACTTGATTAAATCTTGATTGCAATCCAATTGATTCAAATTGAACCAAGATAACCCCTTAACTCAAGTTGACCAATTTTATATAGATACAAAATTTAATTCAAGATGCTTGAAGCCAAGTTGAATAAATTCAAGCCTGGTGATCATTCTAAACATTCAACAAAACATTCCAATCCATCCTAACCCATCCAATTAGTCCAATTGACATAACTTGACCCATTTGACCTAAAAAGTCCAAATGAGCCAAAATTTGATCTAACCAAAGTTGATTGCAACAAAAATCACCAATCAACTATAAACCCATTATTGAACATGTTGTTGACCTCATTTTTGGATGAGGTTAACATCATTCATGATCCTACTAATTAGGTCCCATAATTTTAGATTAAGAGTTCCCTAATTAAGCACTTAGGACACATGCTTAGTGGCTAGGTAAATAAACCAGAATAAAATAACAAATCAAATCAAACTTTAAAACTTAAAAGTAAAATCAAATTTGAAATTGAATCAAACTCAAATATACTAGAGTGAAAGGATAGGTCATCCTAATAAATCCTTCTAGGACCTATCTTAACCCAATCGGATCAGGTGAACCTAGATCAAACCCTAATCTAATGAAACTCAACAGAAATCTAAATCAAACATATTTGAATTGAAATCTAAATTCAATTAAGCATGGGTCGAGGTAATTATGTTGATTAACTCAATTAATCTGTTTAAGCTTAAAATCACATATGTCCAAATAAAATCAAATTAAATCAAAATTAAACTAAATTAAATTGAACCAAAACACATAATCAATGCATAAATATAAATAAACACAAAAATAAATTCATTTGAGGTTTAAAGTAACAAATGTCATTTGACCTAGAGTTGATCCATGTGGGCCCATTACGTCAAAAGTCAACAAACCAAAATTTGGCCAAATTGAATTATTCCAAAGGCCCAAAACCACAAAATAAATATGCTTAAATACAAATATAAATAATTCTGAACCCAATAAGCTCTCAAATATGTTAATTGGGTAACTTAACCCAAATAGGCCTTGAAACCCTATTGAACTCAAACCCAAATTAAATCATAAATAATTCAAATCAAATACTCCAAAAATATTTTAAAATCATAAATGAACCAATTTAATAATTATTTGGGTTTAATTTAACCAATTTGGTCATTTGACTTAAGTGAACCCATTAAGCTCAATCTAAGTTAGAACGAATCAAAATCAAAATTAACTTCAAATCAAATGAAATAAATTACTCTAAATCAGCATGAACACTTAATCAAACATGATTATATCTTAAACACATCTTGGTTATGTCAAACCAGATATTGGACTCAATTAATCCAATTTATCCCATTTGAGTCAAAATAGGTCAATTTGAGTTGAAATCAAAACTAAATCTAAATTAAATGAAACAAATTGAGCACAAATATTACAAATTATCAATGAAATATAATTAAAATCAAATCTAAATTATCAAGTGAGTAGTCATGCTAGAGAAATCGATTTGGCTTATTTGAATTAAATAGATTAAGCCTAGCATAAACTAAATTAAAACCCATAAAATTTGAATCAATTGGCCTCCAAATCATTTATTGAATAATCAACATTAATCAAAATTCAAATATAAAATTAACTAATCAAATAAAATACAATCAAACTAACTCAAATGCATTTAAACTAAATCTAAATTCAAATGGCATGAATTGAACTTTAAACAACTCAAAATCAACTCAACTGAACTCCTTATAATCTCTAACCCATCTTGGGCTAAATATAAGTAAATAGTAGCAACCCATAAAATGGTGTGTGATGTTTATTTTCGGATGTATATGGGGGACACCAGGTAGATCGTAGGAGGTACTTATTAAAGTGATCGGGCATGATATTAAGGTATGATATTCTATCTTGAAAGATAAAGACATCACTTTTCAATGGACCTAATCAACTAATAAGGACTCCTGATGGGTCTTCGAATATACCAGAGATTTTTTTCCTGCTTTACATAGATGAATAAAGTAGAGTTTATATTAAACCGGGTTCTAAAGTTCCCTATGGATGCAAGCCTTAATTGTTAATTACATCTTAGAGAATAAAATTTCCTAAGAATACTCTCAATTAAAGTAGACAAATATCATCTCCATAGATTTTAAGGCTAGACTATCAAAGGATTGGTTATATTTGGAAAATCAATTGGGAAAGTTCAAGTAAAAGACTTATTTTTGGAATCAAATAGGAGGAAGTAGGAAATGCTCATGATACTAAGAAGCCTAGTGACCATTCCAATCTATCCTATAATTGGACTTTATATATTTGAAAGTTAAGAGATTTATTCATTTGAGTTGAATTTTATTAGATTACTAGGGTTTATAATCTATCAACACAAGATTGTAGAAATTCCTAAGAGGTGAATATTTATGCTTGTAGCTCGAAGAAAACAGCTATCTCAGATCTTAAATCTAGGGAGCTTTAGCATGAACTAAAACATGACCTAAATCTAAGCGTGGTAGACATAAAGGTTCACCTCCACAAGAAAGGATGAACCATCTGACCTCTGAACTTACAACTGTCTTGAGTGGTCGCCAGCTAACTCCTCCTATGATTTTAAAACCATGTTGTCCAATCTTATGAATTTGCAAGATAGATAGGATAGTTATTTAGTTAGAAAGAGATTAAAGCCCTAAACCCACTTCCTAAGAGACTAGAGCATGAGTTGTATGAATAATGACTTAGTCTAATGCAAAATATTTTTAAATTTTATTTAATTTTGATACTTTATTTTGACAAAAGCTTTAAATTTTTATATGTCTAAATGCATGATGAAATAGGTTATTGGCCAAATCAAAAGAAAAGGGTGAAACTCTATCAGTAGGGGTTGCTCTCACAGGTTAAGCGGTCCATGCATGTAAGGATGGAGGCTCTCATTTTGCAAGAGTGATTCAAGATGCATGATTGAAAATATATAACCATACAGCTGAGAGGTTGCTAAATCTTTTAATTATCTCGATTATAGCTTAAGTTTTATGGTGAGGTTATGAGTTATTTAGATTTTAATTATGAGTAATTAGTTGGGTAGAAAACTTATTTTATTCTATGAGCCTAACATATCCAAGTCACACATTAAGGAATCAAATATTTAAGAAACTATGAATAACATGTTATTTCTAGTGTGAAAATTAAACAAATCACCAAACAATTTATAAGCTAATGCAAAAGAATAACATGTCGTCTTTGTTGCGCCATAACGAAAGAGAAAATGGGTAATCGAGCTCTATCCTTATATAACCTAGAATATAAAAAGAATAATTATAGTTATATTAAATGTTATGGGGGTCTTCTTTCCTACATTTTTTCATATTTTCTTTCTTCTTTCTCTTGATTTGGTTCACTCCTTCTTTGATTTGGATGTGCTTGCTTCAAAGGCATCATAGGGGATGTGCTTGCTTCAAAGGCATCATAGGGGGCCTCAAGGCAAAGCCTTATAGCCACTGCTCATCCTAATCTCCCATGGCACTAATTTTAATTTCTATTGCAAAATTTCATTAAAAATAGGAAAAGTAAATCTAACTACACCTATAAAATAGAGGTTAGCTAAACATACATATAACCCACCTAGTTATATTTATAATTTGGACTTAGCACCCTGCACATAGATAGCCAAGCCCACCTATCATAACTTGAATTATGCTTAAGAGTTTAAGCAATTTACAAAGAGAGCATTTATATTTATTTTAAGTATCCCCTTAAGCATAATCCCCTACAGAAAACATGATTAGGCTAAGAACAGCCTAACATCCAATCTATGAAGCATACACCATAATATCCAGTCTAAAATAATACATCATAAAATAAAATATACATCACATCATCCACCGTCCTAACTTAAGATTAGAAGTGGTGACTTAGTTTTAATATGTGTATTAAAGCTTGTGTGGTGTGTCTTACTAAAGCATTAGAGTTATATTTTTCTAAGTGTAGAAAATATTCAAATTATCATGGAGGGTTGATTTCACTTGGAGCTATTTAATTGATTTGAGAATTTTAATTTGTGTTTTCTTTTGTTTCATTTGATTAACACTTAGCAACTAAATATTATAAAGAGAAGAAGAGGATTAATTTGATTTAGTTCTCTTTAGTGAATGACTTAGTATACATTTTAAATTAATCCTAAGTTTATGTTCACTTTAAAGAAACTTATTTAATATGAAAGACTTCTGAAGATTAATCCAATTGAATTACTAACATATGACACATATCAAATCATTCCTTTCCATCATAAATATCATGTGTATGATTTAATCCTAAGTGTATCTATACATGCAACATATTTTAGCACACCTAAATGATGAATGTATGTATATTTCAAGTTTATCTTTTCATTTGATTGAATTATTTAGTATATGTAAATTTAAAGGTCTATCCAAATTCTTATACAAAAATACATAATAATGAAATTAAATAGGTACGCGTCATTGTTAAACTAGAGAAGTGAGGTAATCAAATGACCTCCTTGGGGCTACTTAAAGCCTCGCATTTTCGGGATGTCCAAACTATATACCCATTGCATTCAAACATATGTAAATTTGCATACATGAATATAGGAAAGAGAGCTCCCAATCACATGATTAAATAATTCAACATTTAAATAATTATGAATGCATGTATTTTTAAATAGAAAAGAGGATTATCATTCTTAAATTGAATATACATATGCATGTATAAAAGACATAAACAAGTACATTTATTTGTTAACCAGGGAGGTAATCAAATGACCTCCTTGGGGCTACTTAAAGCCTCGTATTTTCGGGATGTCGAGACTATATACCCATTTTTCTTGAATACATACACATGTATTTATAAGTAAGAAGATGAAAATCATGAAAAGATTATTTTTTTTTTAATTGAATTATATATGTATATGATTTAAAGTTCTATCTAAATTCTAATATTAATGATACATAAAAAATGAAATCAAATGCGTACGTGCCGTTGTTAAACCGGAAAGTGAGGTAATCAAATGACCTCCATGGAGTTACTTAAAGCCTCGTATTCCCGGGATGTCCGCACTATATACCCATTGCCATTCAAACTTATGTAAATCAACATGTGAATAAAGGAAATAGACTTCACTTCATACACTTAAACTATAAACACATGCATCATTTATGTATTTATAAGTATCATCACCACACATGTTATTATTCATTTGTAAACTTTTAGAAAATATGTTTGGATTTAATAGCAATAATAGCCACACATATATTAAGTTAAGTCAACACATGCAAGCTTACATAAAAGAAATCTCATTTAATTCGATTAATTTTTGAAAAGAGATGGATGCATGAAATCAAATGACATACAATATTTAGCATGATTGGAGAGGAATAATCAAATACAAGCATGTGATTCATTTAATCCAATTAATTCCTAAGGACAAACATACCAAATAAAATCATTTAATGTAAACCAAAGCTTCTTTATTAATTTAGTTTTTGGATTTTGATTTGATTTAAAGAGGAGGAGAGCACTCATTTGTTATTCAATCCCATTCCCACATTAGTAATATGATTTGGTTTAAGAAGAGATAATTAGGTGAATTTTATGAATTAATTAAGTTAGATCCTTAATCAAATCAATTAATTACCCTTACCTATGTCACCTTAAAGTAATTAATCAAATAATTATGAGCCAACATGATATGCATGGAAAATAAACTTATAATAATCCTAAGAGATAAAAGGTCCTAATGCAATGGGCTCATAATTAATAGTAAATTAGTTTAAGAGGACTTAATTAATTACTCTTATAATTTCCACACATGTGGATTAATCATAATTTCATCAAACTCTTTTAATTTATTAAACACCTGAAGATCTACTCATGATTTAATTAACTAGGATCTGATGTGATTATGATTTGAATTTAGTTAATTAAACTATTTATTTAATTAAACCTTTAATTAATTTGATTTTTAAAATGAAATAAACTTAGGGGAAGAGGCTAGGAAAGAGGTCCCAACCCTATTCCATTAGTTCATTCACTATTCAATAATGATTAACATGTTCAATTAACTAATTTATTTGTTGATTAGGGGTTAATTAATCACTTAATTGATTAAGAGAATAATTAAGACTAGAATGAGCAATTTCCCTAATTACTTAAGCAATAAATCCCAAGAAAATTGTAGGAGACGGAGGTCATCCCATTAAATAATCTTTAAAAAATTAGAATTAATTACTTGAGTAATTAAGGAGTAATTAAGCTAATTAGGTTTTTAATTAAACTCAAATTAAGCCTTAATTACTATTTAAAATCAATTGGGATTAATTTTAAATGATTCTCCTCTAAAAACCTTTAAAATGAGTATTCGTTTGTATTTTTATGATTTTTCTATGATTTGTAATGAATATTAGAAGTTTCAGCCATTAAAAATGGTTAATTATGCCTAATTAAAGCTTAATTCCATACATAATTAACGGCGCTTTCCACATGGCGTGATTGGATATTAACGCGTCCAACTCAATGCGGCATGGCGGCGTGGATTTTAATCTCTATTGTCAAGATCGGGATTAAACCCGACTCTTAAGGGAGTAAATCAGCTAATCTAATGAGATCTAATCATGATCGTCTGTTCCAATCATGCAGAACAGATGGTGCGTGATCTATCATCCTGCAAGGGATGAGAGGATTGCTGGCTCGATCCGAGCTCACCCGAGCTCGGATCAACTCCAAAAAGATCCCACACATTCGCGCCAAGGATCCAAAGGGATCCAATGGCTAAGATCATGCAACATTCAAGTTTCTTTCGAAATGCTCAAATGAATTTTTACAAAATCTTAGTTTTAATGGAATTACTTGGCCAGAGCTCAAGATAGACGGTGAATCCGATTGAGAAAGCTTTGTCTAGTGGATACGAAGTCTTGTTTAGCAGCACGTAAGCCAATTTCTTATCGTTCACTTGGAAGACCAAGGTTCATCACTATGGAGCTCGGCTTTGATCGAACTCCTACCTCTGACGATCGTAGACTTGGGGGATGATTCGTTCTTGCTTGACGAGATGAGGGGAAGGTGTGTGCAAGAGTAATTAGGATTTGGTTGAGGTTTGAGGGAGTTTCGATCAAGAGAGGAGGTGTCCTATTTTGACTGGAAGGAATCCGAGCTTAGAGAAGCTTGGAGTGCTCTGTGGAGGCTTGGGGAGTTTTGTTTTGAGCTCTAGGGTGATTCTGAGGGTGTGGGTGATCAATTCCAATTGAAATGAGGGGGTATAACTCCCCTTACTTAGATCGAATGGACGGATTGAGCTCCTCGATTTTGGCCGGTGAGTTGTTGTCAGGGCATAGGAGTTGTTCGTGTCACCTTCACGTTGCTCAATTGAGTTGATGGAAGGCTTGGGAGGTGGCTCAAGGCAGCAACCCTTAAGTTGGGATCCAATGGATTTTGGCTTATGAGGGAGGTGAGTTAACTCACCTCCCTTTGGTCCAAGGCCGACCTAGCCCACATGGGCTGGTCTAGGTGGCTAGGTCAGGCCCATTTGGGGTGTGTGAGGGCTGCCACATGGAAAGGGAGAGTGGACTTTGCTATTTTTTGGCTAAAATTCATGTGTGGAGGAGAATCCAAGGGGAATTTGCCTTGGGCTGAGCTCAATTTGGATTTGGGTTGGTTTTAGGCTGACACAAGATGGGTTTGGATCAGGTTGGATCAAATTCCATGGGGTCATGGCTTGGTTCAAGGGGGCTTGGCTCAATTTGACTCTTATAGGTCAAATTATGCTAGGTATGGTTAGGTTGACAATTGGTCAAATTGGGTCAAATCAAAGTTTGGCTCAAGTTAAAATGATGATTTGACGTATTTTGGTTCAATTGGTTTCAATCAATTTGGCTTATGTTTGATTTTGGCTCATTTGAAATCAAATAAATCAAGTTGACCAATTTGACCAAATTGGTCAAATTGGCTTGGGTTAGGCGTCGATTCATATTCAATTGGTTAATTGAAGATAATTGTAGGCTTTGGTTTGAATTAATTTAGATTTAATTTGAATTTAGGCCAAATTGATCATTAGGTCAATTTAGGTTAAGTAGGCCAATTGGGTCTAATTGGTCAAATTGGGTTCAATTATGGCTTTGGTCAAGTTCAATAATCAATTTAGAATGAACTTGAACTATTGGTTACAATCAATTTGGGTTAGATCATGATTTGACCTATTTTGGTCAAATTGGGTCAACTTGGGTCAAAGGGCCAATTAAGTTGGGTTTGGTTCAATTGGTGGTCAAGTCATATTCAATTATTGATCATAGGTTGGTGTGAATCAATGGTTCCAATTGATTTAGTTTAGGATGAATTTTGGCTAGTTTAAGTTCATATGGGTTAAGAGGTTGACTTGGTCAAATGACTAAGTTGACTTGGTTTGACCTAATTTATGACAATTGATTATCCTAAGGTGATCAGTAATCATGGTATGAGATTTTGATGGACTTGGTTCAATCCAATTTGGGTAGGATCGTAACTTAGCTCAAATAAGTCAAATTGGTCACTTTGGGTTAAGTGGACCAATTGGGCTTAGTTGGTTTGATTTTGGGTTGGTTTGGGTTTAGTTTAGTTTATATGTGGATTTAGGATGGATTTATAAATTTTATTACAATTGATTTAGACTTGAATGGGCTTTGGTTTATTTGAGAATTTCAAGTCAAATGGGTTAGGTTTGACTTGGGTTGATTTTGGTTTGGCTTGATGATTGTAGATTTCATCTATATTTGGGATGATGTTTGAAGGAATGATTGATTCATGAGAAAATCAATTAGTTTTGGTTTGAATTGAATGGATTTTTGGCTAAATCCATGGATTTGGTTCAAAGGGCTTAAGCTTGGATTTTGATTTAGTTTTGGTCATTTGGATGTAGATTTGATTTATATTTGGGAAGATGATTGAAGATATGAATTGATTATGAGAAAATCAATTGATCTTGGATTGATTTGAAGGCAAATCTTGCTAAGCTCATGGAGTTATATCACATGGCTTAAGAGGGATTTAGAGTTTGGATTTAGTTTGGGTTGGATATTTAATTTTGATTTGATTGTAGATTTTGGCAAATTGATTTGATAGTAGAATTGATCTAGGAGAAAATCAATTGAGTTTAGATTGATTTAATTATAAGTTTTAATCATTTGGTTTGGATGATGAGTTGAATTTGAGGTTTGGTTATAGCTTAAAAAGGTGAACATAGGTTGGGTTTAAGTTATAGGGTAGGTAGATTATCTTAATCCCTAAGGCATAACTTAATCTTATGGTTAACCCTTTTAAGTCTCTAGACTTAGGTTAAGTGTTCACCTAATTTCTATAAGTATCTTATGACTAAGAAAAATTAATATATAGAAGACTTCTAGGTCTAAGAGGAGATTGAATCCTCACTCCAAAAGTGAGGTCAACATGGTCAAATGAATTGAAAGAGGGTGGGGTAGCCATACAAGATTAAATGAGTCCATGGAAGAAAATCCAATAAAATCCAACACCCATGCATGAAGTCAACAAAATCCACCTTCTCCCCACTCCTCCATTGAATGGAGCTAATCCTATAGCTAAGAGGGAGGACTGTTGGAAGAAAGAAGGCAAGCATATCAATCACCATGGCCAACCAAAATTGACTTCTCCATGGCTCAGCCAAGAGAAATAAGAAGAGGAGGGAACTATCCTATGAGGGTTCCAACCATTCTAAGGCATTCCAGAGAGAGAGAGGAGTTCAATAGATTTTTTTCCCTAAGTCTTTAGCTGTTGCCGGCCAGATTCCGGCCATCCCAAAACTTCCCTTAGCCATAGCTCATAGCCAAGAGAGAAAAAAGAGGAAGGAGAGCTCAAATTCTCATTCCATCCATTCTAACACATTCCTGAAGGAAGGAGGAGCTCAACCCACCCTTTTCCAAGATTTCCCACCGACAGTCGGTCACCTAGCCACTATCCTCACACAACATGGAAATGGGGAAGGATTGCTCCTTCCCCTCAGTTAACCTTCTCTACACCTTCCTTAGATGGAGGCGAACCCAAACAAACCACCCTTCCTCAAGTCTCCCGCCACCTGTGAGCCGAAAAACAACTAAGGTTGGTGGAGAACGGGCTAAGCTTAGTCTCCACGGTGATTGGTGGGGAGGCAAGGCATGAAATTCATCCTAGAGCTTCGTATCGATGAGGCGAGGGTGCTCGAAGCATCTCGGTCGCTGATGATCAACGTTAGCGAGGAATCACTCCAAACCACCACCCCTTTAGCCTCAGTTGGTCCTTTGTGAAGAAAATTTATTTTCCATTGAGATCCAACTATATGGATATATTGTATAGTGAGCCTTGATCATTTTGGAATCAAAATGACGCAAAATCATAGCCTAAATCACCAAATTTTACCACCTTTAGGCGGGTGGTCCTTGGTTCTCGCCGACAAGAACAGGGACTTAATCAGAGCCATATATTCCTTCAATTTGGAACTAACAGCAGTGATCGAGCTAGACAAAGTGAATCTGAGACCTATTGAAACCCGCATATTGATTGATGCGTCCATCTATGATGATGATCGAATGGTCACGATTAAAGCGTGTAGACCTCGGCTGGGTGGATCCAAGTGGATCCACCGTGGACCAATCAAGGGATAAAATGAGGAAAGAGCCCGTTGTGTGAGTGCCACCTGGTGCTAACTAGTTTAAATAGAAAAATTGGATTTTTTTTTCTGTTTAAGAAATGTTGAAAATCCCTAGAACTTCAAAAAATCATAAAAAAATAAAATACTCAACCAAAAAAATGTAATTGAGGACTCTATAGATTCATCTCAATGAGAAGAATCCATTAAACTCAAAATTCTCAAATTATATTGGGTTTTTTTGAGTTAATTTGACTTTAATTAAAAATAATCAAACCTCAATTAAACCAAAATTAGTAATCAAATTAATCTAAAATAAAATTTTAAATCAAAATGATGAATGGATTAAGAGCTGTTGAATTTCAAAGTTCAAATACATAATTTCATGAAATATTTAATTAAAAAATCTAGAAAATTATATTTAAACCACTTCAGTTAACATCTAAGATCCTTAAGAAAATAATATGATCTTCTCAAACTTGAAAAACTTAAAAGAAACACTTTGAGTTAAGATTTAATAAATTAAAATTAATATTAATTGAATGAATTAAAGCTAAATTCCTAATAATTTAAATGTTAAATCAAAATTAGAAGTAAAATAATACTTAAACCATTGTTAATCAAACCTTAAATCAAGAGAATATCACATAATCTTTAAATGAACTTAAGCTAAGCAAAAACCTAAATAAACATAAACATAAACCTAATTAAATTAATGAAATTCAACTAAATATTAATTAAATTCCAAACTAAACAAACCTAATTCACCAAATTTTTATGAATATTATTAATTTAAATACATGAAACTAAATTAAAACTTCAACAACCAAATAATCTGAATCAAATAAAACTATAAATAATTTGATAAAAAAGACTAATCAACCTATGATTAAACCTTAATTAAGCCAATGAAATAAATTAAATTAATCAAATCAATTAAATAAAGATCAAATTAAATTAAATAATTGAATCAAATTAAAATGATCAACATATAAATTAAATACACTCTAAACAAATTAAAAATAATTGATGAGATCAAATCAAATCATAATTGATTTAGTTATACAACCAAATTAAAATTTGTTTAAGGAAACTTAATCTAAATAAACTAAGACAATCAAATGCTTAATCAAATGAAACCTAAGTTACAATGAATCAATTTAGATGAAGTAATCACTAATCAAGCTTCTATTAGCTAATCAAATCAATTATGAACATCTAATCATATTCAACTAAACCAATAATCAAAGAAAACACTCAATTTGGTTAATAAAAATGATAAAGAATTATAACTAAACTTTAATTTGATCAACCATCTAAGCCAAATTTTAATCAAACAAATAAAGTAAACAAGCCAATCTTAGACTATCCAATCAACTTAGCTAACTATATGAAACAAACAAATATAATTAAATTCTAATTAAGCATTGAACTTCAATCATATGAAATCACTTAAATTCAATAAACAATAAAACTAAATTAAGCCCTAATTAACCATCAAACTTTAAATCAAATAGATCATAAATCATAATCAAATTAAATCAAATGAAACTAAATTATACCTTAATCAATTCAATATATAATTCGATTAAGTTCAATTCAATCTATTTGAATTAGATGAATTAATTAATCATTAAACATACAAGTTTAATAATCAAATTGAACATGAACTACCATTAAAAGGCATAAACCAAATTCTAATAAATAAATTAGATTAAATGAAACTATAAATGCGAACAATCAAATTTAATTGAACTCAAAATAAATATTTAATTCACTTAACCTAAGCAAATCTATAAACTAATAAAACTTAACAAATCAAATCAATTAAGTCAAATCAAAAGATTAAATTAAATCTAACAATCCTCAAACTAAAACCAATATATAAATCAAATCACCAAATTCAATAAAACAAATGATCAAACTCCTAATTAGAATCTAAATAAGACGTTGCTTTAAACCTTAATCAAATAAGAAGTTAACTAAACTAAAATATTTTAACTAAATCAAATAAAACTTAAATGAAAAGATAAGATCATTAAACTTCAATAACATTGAAATAATCTAATAAATATTAATCATATAAATTAAATACTTAAATTGGAACTCAAGAGAAAAGAATTAGATATTAATTCAAAGAATATTGAATTTTTAAAATTTAATTAAATCAAACATCTAATGAATCCAAAAATTAATTAGTCAAAATACATGAATTCAAGCAAATTCAAACTAAGGAAAACAAACATTAAATTAAATCATTCAAATAAATTTAAATGAGCTAGTTTGGCCCTTAGAATAAATTTTCATCTCAGGGTGTAAGTTTCATTCTATTAGGATTATGATGTTGAGTAAAATAGATTCTGTTAAGCGGAATTTATTTTATGCTTCATTCAACCTAAATTCAAAAACATAAAATAAATTAAAATCATAAATCAAGAAAAATCAAATCAAAATGAATAAATAAGCTCTTGAAGTCAACACAAGAATACTAGTCACACAACAAGAATTAGGTTAGGTTAGATGTGTTTATTATGATGTGATATTTTTTCCTTATTTTGTGGTGTACTATTTTAGACTAAATGACTAGGATTTTTTGCTTACTAATCTAGATGTTAGGTCATTCTTTTTAGGCTAACACTATTTTTTATAGGGGGTTGTGCATGAAAAGGATAGTTATAATATATATAAAATAAATATTATTTGCTTGTAGATTCTCCTTAAGTCCTTAAGCATAGCCCAATGGGACAAGTGGGCTTGAAAATCACTAATGCTAAGCCCGTATGTTTGAAATATAAACTGCTAGTGTGTTGTATGTTTTGCATGATTTAGGATTTTATTTTGGAATTTGAAAATGTAACTTTAGCCTAGAAATAGTTAAGGTCTATGGGGTTTAGGGCTAGCAGGAACTGACTATACTCATTTGGTGGTTTCAGTGGAGCCTAAGGAGGTCCACGGCAAAGATGATCCCGGTTGATAAATACCCATAGATCAAACATTTAGCTGTCAATCAATTTACTTTTCATAGGTTTTTTTTTGTGATTGTTGTGTTTTGCAGTAAATCTTGGTTGCATTAAGCTCTCAGGAGAACTAAATTTTCTACTCCAATTACTAATTTTAATCAACTCATAACCTCACTTTAAAGCCTATGATCATAATAAAAAAAAAGATTTAGTAACCCATTAATTGGATGGTTGTATGTTTCAACAACATGCATACATATTATTTCACTCTTGTAAATATGGGGTCTTCATTTTTGCACGATAAAGGACAGGCTTGACCTCTGAGAGTAGTCCTTTGTAGAGGAGAATACCTCTTCTCTATTATTTGGTGCATAACTAATTTTCATCATGCATTTAGGCATAAATCTTTCCAAGTCTGAAACTAAAAATGATGAGTCAGAATGAAATTAAAATTTATAAATTTTATTATATTAGTCTAAGTCATGAAATGCACACCACACATGATTTAGTTTCTCAATGAGTGAGTTTAAGCTCTTGGCTTTATTTCCTAAATGTAACAGTCTAGCCATCTTGCACTTTCATAAGGCTAAATTTATGATTTTAAATTCGTTTAAGTGGTGTTAGCTAGCAACTCCTTCCAGATGGGAAGTAAGCCAAAAAGATTCAGGATAGGTTTATTTTCTCGAGTGAGAAAAAGAATCTATAATTTCCTAATTTATAAAAATTAGACTAGGTCGAACCTTTAGCGTATGTCAAAAGTACTTTTTGGACTCAGGTTATGAAGCATCCAATTGGAATAAGTCTTCAAATTTTAGGTATTTCTACAGTCTTATGCTGCTAAAATCTAAGTCTTAAAATTCTAATAAAATGCCAATTCAAAAATCTAATTAATTTCAATTTCAAAAATATAAAGCCCAATAATATGATAGTTGAAATGCTTATTGGGTTTCTCTGTATCCAAATGCATTTCATACTCAACTCCATTTGGCTTCTAAAAAGAACTACTCCCCTTGAAGCGTTCCTACTTGAATTTATAAATTAACCACCTTTTTAATATATACTTTGAAATCCATAAAGATGAAAGTCAATTTCTTTAATCGAGAGTATTCTTAGGAGGAATTCTTTTCCTTATAAGATGTAATTAACTATAGGGGCTTGCCCTTACAAGAAACTATGAACCTTGCAATAAAATAAACCATGTTCTACCTCTCCATATAGTTTAGAGGAAGAATCTCTAGTAAATCGAAGAGCCATCAGCCTTAAGAGTCCTTATTAAGTAATTGAATCCATTATAACATAATAATTTTATCTTTCAAGATAATATATTTATCTCTTGATGACATATTTGATTACCTAAATAAGCACCCCCAAGATCTGTGCGGTGTTCCAAATAAAATTCTCACATATGTTCTAACACTCAATTGAACCTAATCAAGCCAATTGACTCACTTAATATAATTTGAGTCAAATTCTATTTTAACTCAAATTAGACAAAACTAATTCATTCAATCACTTCTAAAATGATTGTTGATTATGATCAAATACTCAATTAAATTCAATTAGACCAACTTGGCTCTTTGACCTAATTTAACCTAAACGACTAAATTGAACCAAAAAATATTTCAAACTAAATTGTATTGAATCAATGCCTTCAATCAATCACAAATTGATCATTAACACTCTTAGACCACCAATTGAAGCGAATTTGGCCAACCAAACTCAATTAACCCATTTAGCCCAATTTGGCCTAAAAATCCAAATTGAATTAAAACATAATATAATCCAAATCAATTCAAATCAAAGCCTCTAATCAATATTAAATGATTAATCAAACATAACTCAACCCCTCATCCAACATAATTTGGCCAATTTGACTAAGTTTGATAATTTAACCTATTTGACCCATATGAACTTATATGAGTTAAATTTAAATCCACTTCAAATTGATTACACCAATAAGTTTCAAATGATCATTTGAACACCTAATAGCTCTATAGACAATTGATCAACTTATCCTAATTGAACCCAAATTGATCTATATAAGTCAAATTGAGCCAAACATAACTAAACTTGGCAAAACTCACCCTTAGTTCCCCTTTGACCTGTCCTAGTAGACCCAACCCAAGGTGAACTTAGTTCAGCCCAAACTAAGTGAATCAAGCCACCTAAATAGGAAAAAAAACTCAAAATATGAAGGTCTAACCCCTTCCTTTATTTTGGGCATACACTTTAGTATATCTTCAGCTCCCTCATGTTGACTAGACCTGACCCAAAGTGTTGGGCTCTAATCCTTGGTTCAACCCCCATGAATTGTATACTTCATGGAAAGCCACCATATCTCACCTGTCACAAAGGGACCTCCACCTTATCAATCTTTTGCCATTTTTAGCCACTCTTACTAGCCAGACAGCTATCATGGCCTAAACTAACCATTTTGATTGGTTCATTTGGGAAGGAGAGTACACACCTCCTCTCTCATTTAAACTTATCACATACACTCCTTAGAGCATGAGAGCCAATCCCCTAGCTTCCCCTAGAGCTTCACATGCATCCCACCACCAACAAAACCAAAACCATTTCAAACCCAAGCCTCCCCTATATCCAACCTCACTAAACTTTCACTAAATTCAAATTAACTTCACTCACACCATCCCCTTGCTTTGGTGAGCAAAAATAAATTGAATCCCACTCGATTTGATCATCGAAACACCAACTTTGATTAAACTTTTATGAGCGGCAGTAGAGCTTGATCTTTGAAGCATTCAGCAAGGAGGCGAGGGAGGATCTTCTCAGTATAGTTTTAGCTCTTCAAGACAAAGCTACCTCAGTTGACAGACCATCAGTCTTTAGCTTTGGCAAATTAATCACCTTAAACCATAGTTTTGGCTATTTAAGGGTTGATCTTTTATGAAAAAAAGTGCATGTGTCGCAAATCAAGCCTTTGGATCCCATTAGAACTCCACGATCATTTTGGAATCAATTATGCTATAAAATGAGTTCTGACAAGCTTTGATCATATGATAAAAGACAAACACCATTAAAGGTTGATGATGAATCATCCATTGTCTGTTTCGTATGATTAGATCAGATGGTTGTGATTAATCATGTTAGATTTTTTTGATTTATTTTCTTTTTATCTGTAGGATTAACTTCCACCACCTGATTCATGATCGAACGATTGTGATGAAAGTGCGTCTGTCACTATTGAATCCATAGTCAGGCATAATGTTTTAAATAACCAATCCAACAACATCACATGAAAAGCATTGATGAGATGCCAACTATGTAAATCAATTAAATAGGTTTAAAAATCAATTAAAATGGCTGAAACTTTGAAAATTTATAACTAATTATAAAAAAAATCAAAAATGCAAATAAACTTATTTTGGAAAGCTTTAAGAGAGGAGAATCTAAGAAAACTAAAAACCCTAAATTTATATAGTGTATAGTGACAAATTAAGATTTGAAGTTTTACCTAATTAGGGTAATCAAGCCTTAATTACTTGGTTAATCAACTTGAAAATTGGTGTGATTATTTTATGGGGTGACCTCTACCTTCTAGAATTATTTCAAGTTAATTTGCTAAGTAATTTTAGAAATCCAAATTTTTAAACCCAAATTTGTTATTTTATGCATTTAATAAAAAATTAAAATCAAGAAAATTATGAAGCTAATTATGTATAAAAATTGCATGGGTGGCTAAAGAAATTAATTAGGACCCTTGGTCTCATTTATTTCTCAAAATTACTCCAAAGAGCTTTAATTTATTAATTAAATCACAAATTATCCTAAAACTTAGAAAATTCATAGTAATTAGTGTAGATCGTCAAAAATTTTGACCAAGCCCTCTTTGTGCTTAGCTAATAATGAGATTTTCAATGAAATCAAAATCTCTGATTAGTTTGGGGTATTTTGAGTATAGTTGGTATTTTGGATTTTCTCTATTTCTTTAATTAACCGTTAATTATAATCTCAATTGCATTAGAACCTTTAGGACATGTTTATTTCATGTTTATGCATTTTCAATATTTTTAAAAATTGTTGGGCTTATAGTTAGGGCATAATTGATTAAATATTTAATTAACATTAATTTATTCATAAAAATTACCCAAGTTACTTTTAAATCACTTAATGAACAGAGGTGGGCCAAGGGATAACTTAAATGATTTTCACTTTTCATTAGGATTAAATAATTCAAATTTTAAAAATTAATCTTTAATGAACTTGATTAGGCTTAAGGTGCTTATCTTCATGTGAATGATCTTAAGAATTAATAATTCCAAATAGTTTATTTGATGAGGTTTAATTACTCTACTTCAATTATTAATAAATTTGTATTCCATATATTTCATCTATTCATATTTTAAAAATAAACAAAAGATTTTGTTTAATTACATGCTTTGAATTAATAGTGTTGCTATTATCACTACTAAATCTTAAATTTTTTCTTAATTAATTAAAAGTATATATTAATCTAAGTCTAAATTAATATAAATATTTAAAACTTGAATTTAAATTCTATATGTATGAATTACAATTTTGAAAGGTATATAACTTGGAAGCCTAGGGTCATAAGGCTACTGGTCAGAAGAAGATTTTAGTACCTCATACCTCTAGTATAATAGCGGCATGTACCTTAAGATTTGTAATAAAATACATATTATGGTTAAGTTATTTTCATTTGTATATATTTAAGTATCTTCAAATCTTCATGACTTCATCCTTATATCCATATGTATATGCATATGTGTTGACCTCACTTTTGGAGTGAGGTTGACAATTACTTTCTTAGACCTATGATCCATCTAGGCACTAAGGTATTTTTAGACTTAAGACACTTTTATTGATTAGGAGAACACTAACCCCCAAGCTTAGAAGGCTCATAGGGTTCAACCTTAGGGTACCCCAACTTTGATTAGGTCTGACCTATTAACCCCAAATTTAATTAACCTCTAAACCAAACTAATTCCTCAAACTCAAACCAAATGATTACAAAATAAAGCCTTAACCAAAAACAATTAATTTCAACCCTAGCTTGACGCATTAAGATTCAATTTGGCTTAGTGGCTAAGTTGACCCAATCTAACCCATTTGAGCTTAAGAGGGCTAAATCCAAAATCATTCCAACCCAATTGAAATTGAACTCATCCAAACTCATTTGACTTCAATTAAACTTAATTGAACCTTATTATAATCTAATTGAATCCAATTGAACCAAATTGTCCTTTAACCCGAGTCGATCCATTTGGACCATATAGGGCCAAAATTCAATTCAAGATGATTAAATACAAATTGAATCAATTCAAGCCTTATGATCATTCTAAACATTCAATTGAACATCCCAACTCATTCTAACCCATTCAATTCTATCAATTGAGCTCATTAACCCAACTTGACCCATTTCAAATGAGGCAAAATCTAATCCAACCAAATTGATTACAACCAAAGCTATCAATCAACTTCAAATCCACTATTGAACATGTTTCAATATTCAATTAATCTCAATTGAACCAAACCAAGTCAACTGATTCACTTGACCCAATTTGGCCTAAAAAAGTAAATTGAGCCAAATCCTAATTCAATTCAAATTGGACAAAATCAATCCATATAATCACTTTCAAAATGATTATTAATCATGACTAATCACTTCATTGCAATTAATTGAATCCAATTGAACTAATTTGGTCATTTGACCCAAGTTGATCCAATTTGACATAAAAGGCCAAATTAAACTAAAACTCATTCTAAATTAAATTGGATTGAATCAATGCTTCAATAATTCACAAATTGATTATTGAGCATTCTCCAACCACCAATTGAAGCTAATTTGGCCAATCTAACCCAATTGACCCATTTAGCCTAAATTGGTCTAAAGGATCAAATTGAACTAAAATATATTCTAATTCAAATTTATTCAAATCAAAGCCTCAAATTGATGTTAAATTATCAAATATAACTCGACCAAATTGGTCAACTAAGCCTATTTGACCCATACAACTCATATAAGGAAAATTACAATTCACTTCAAACTAAATCAAATTGATTGCCCCAATAAATTTTAAATGATCATTTGAACATAACCCAATAGTGCTCTTGACCCAATTTAGTCAATCTATCAACTTAACTCATTTGAACCCAAATTGACCAATATAAGTCAAATTGAGCCAAATCCAACTAAACTTAGCATGACTCGCCTTTAGGTCCCCTTTGACCTGCCCAAGTAGACCCAACCCAAGGAAAATCTCATTCAGCCTAAATTAAGTAAACTAAGAGTTCCAAAGAAAATAAAAATACAAAATAAGAAGGTCCAACCCCTCCCGTTTCCTTAGGCATGTCGTGAGGACTAAACATGACCCAAAGCTATTGGGCTCATCCATTGACCAAGGTGAGGTCCCTCTCATCTTGGTCGACCCTTAGTTTAGCTCAAGGGACTTGTCCTCATCATCACTGACCACCAAACTCCACCAGCCACTAGGGGACCTCCACCTCCTCAATCCCATACCATTTTTGGCCACTCCATCTAGTTGGTTGGCCATCATGGTCTGAACCAACACTTTGGTTGGTTCGCATAGGGAGGATGTGTCAATTCAAACTAAACACACAAATTACCTAAAGTACAAGAGTCAATCTTCAACCTTCCTAGAGCCTCTCAAGCACCCTATCGCGAGTGAGATTAATCCTTTTCTCATCTCAAACCTCCCTCACATCCAACTCCACCAAATCAACACCAAACTCAAATTAATGCTTCTCACACCTTCCTCTCATTCCACCGACCCAAAATGAATCAATAAATGCATGATTCAAGCACTGAAAATCACTCTAAGACCAACTATGATGAGCTTTATGGTAGCGTTTGATTTAGAGGATGATTGGCAGGGAGGTAACTCAAGACTTCTTCAACAAGGCTTCACCTCGTTAAGGCCAAGCTACCTCACTCATTGGGCTACTACTCTTGAGCTTCAGTGAGGTAAACTCTGAAAAACTGTAAGAAATCAATTAGGCATTGGATGTTTGTGATGAGTTTTGTGGTTTAATGTAAATCCAACAGCAGGACATCCTTAGAATCATTCCATGGTCAATTTAGAATCAATTTCGCTGATCAAATGAGTTCTAGTGAACTCGGATCGAGCAATGAAAGATAGATAGTGTCCATCTCTCATCTGAGGTTGACGATGGATCATCCGTCATCCATTTCACATGATTAGAATGGACGATAATGAATTAATATGTCAAATTTAATTAATTTAATCTGCGAGATTAATCTCTATAGTCCAAACTATGATATAATGACTGAGAAAAAGCGTGTTCACTGTCGCTAAGTTAGCCACCAGGCTGGATGTTTTAAATAACTAATCCCACGGTGTTATGTGAAAAGCACTGATGTAGCACCAACTATGTAAATCAATTAAATAAACTTAAAAATCAATTAAATGATCAAAATTTTAAAAATTATAACTAATGGTAGAAAAATCTTAAGAAATATAAATAATTCAATGCTGAGAAGCGTTGATAAAGAAGAATCTAGCAAAAAATTAGAAGCCCTAATTTTTATTAAGTGTGAAATGATTAATTAGGATTAAAATTTTGCTTAATTATTATAATTTAGCCCTAATTACTTAGCTAATTAACTTAAAATTTAGTGTGATTGTTCGATAGAATGACCTCTATTACTCATAATTATTTTAAGTTAATTTGTCATGTAATTTAAAAAATCCAAATTTTCAAACCTAAATTAGTCATTTCATGCAGTTAATAAATAATTAAAATCAAGAAAATTTAGGAGTGTGCATTCTTCAATTTAAACTAAAAATCCAAATCAAACCGAACTGAATCTTCTAATTTGGATTAGTTTTATATTTTTTATATGGATTTCGATTTTAGATTTACCTATTTTCAATTTTTGGATTGTGGATTGGTTTGGAATTTTTTAAATCCAAAATATCGATTAAATCAAACTTTAAATTGGGTTGACCAGTCCATTGCCCGTGTGTGCCCCATGGTCCGTCGAACTCGACAGGCCGAGGTCAAGTGTCACACTATCACGACTTGTGAGTAGTTGACTCGTAGAACAAAATGGAAAAATAATCCCATTTCCATTCCCCACTCACTTGTAGAAGCCTATTCTCTTCTCTTTGTTTTCATTATGTTCTCGTGAAGCTCCACGAGACACCCTGCCACTCAGGCTCTAATCCAATAATCCCTATTATGAGTATTCTCTTCTTTCTTTTCTTTTCTCGCCTCTCGTCTTTCATCTTTCTTGACTTCCCGGCTTCTCCTGATGCGAATCCCCATCCCGCCCTAAGGCCTAAGACCCTATTCTCTTCTTGCGAAGTGAATTGGCCACGACTATTAGGTACATCTCTTGTAAATTTATCGCTTAATGGTTCTCTAAGTATATTTAGTGATAGAGATTGATGATTTGATATGATTCAATGGACTTGTGTTATGTGTAGAATGGGATCTCTTTTTTATTATTAGATACATCTCTTGGCTGAGAGTGATTTGTATCATGTAGTAGTATTCATTAAAATTGATATTAACAGATCATATGTTTTTTTTTTTTTTGAGTGAGGAATGTTTGATCTTTACTTTTTGTGTGGGATAATAGTCAACAAGATTTAATTACTTGTGGATTATACTTCCTATTTTTGAGGACATGTATGAACAAATCTATCAGTTTTAAATATTTTGAAAAGAAAGGTTTTTGAGGTATTGAGATGGAGGAATGCTCTGAGGTTTTCATTGAACTAAATTCATGAAAAGAGTTGGTTATATGATGTGTAATACCCAAAGTAATAATCTGAAAGTTGGAATTTGGTATCTCTGAAACTATAGAAGCATTCAAAGAGATAAAATTTGAGCTTACTATAGAATAAATGCTTGATGCAGGAGCCTTTACTAGTGATACTAGCATGTTTTTTTCATTTATGTATATAATTTCCTAAAGTTAAATAGGTTATATTCATGTTATCAATGGTTTTCATTGAACTAAAAGAATTCAATATTATTTGTTTCTAGTCTCATATAACTTATTCTTTCTTGATCTCATCATAGTTTGATTAGATGTCTCATTATGGAGAGAGTTCAAATATGATTGGTTCTTCCCAAAATTAAATACCTTTCAACCAAGATAATGCCCATTGTGTTGTAAGTGCATGTTGGGTGAAAAATTTCCATGGGAGTTGCCTTTCAAATCTGTGGAGAGAAAAGAAAGATGAGACCTATATAAATTCATCTTTTTAGGATGCCATGCAGATCTGCAGATGTACTTATTCAGGTGATCGAGTATGTCATCAAGAAATAGTGTACTATCTCGAAAGACAGAAGTCACCACCCTTTAATGGACCTAATCACCTCAATAAGGACTTATAAGGACGATGGGTCTACAAATGTATCTGAGATTCTTCACCTACTTTCCATGGAAAAGTAAAGAAAGATTTATTTTAAATCGGGTTCATTAAGTTCCCTACAGGGGCATGCTCACATAGTTAATTATATCCTAAGTAATGGGGATTCCTTAGGAAAACTCTCGATTAAGGTAAATGATTATTATCTTTGAAGATTTCAATAGGAAAGGACTATCAATCGATTGGTTCATTTTTGAGGGATCAAATGGGATTGATCAAAAGAGGGAGTTATTATCGAAGCCAAAATGAAAGGTAAGTAGGAGATGCCCACAATACTAGAAAACTTAGCTAATATCTCAAACAACCCTATAATTGGGCTTTATATTTTTGAATCTGATTTAATTTATTTGAGTTACATTTTTCATTAGAAATTTAGGACTTAGGATTCCTTAACACAAAGAAAATGCCTAAGAGGAATTATGCTTATATGGCCCATAGGGAGAAGCAATCTTAGAACCTAAATCTAGGGAGCTTTGGCTAGTAGAAGCACAACCTAAATCTAAGGGTAAAATGGGTAATTGGTTTGCCTCCAAGAGAGGACAAACCACGACAACGGACTTACAACAGGTGGGGTGGCCACTAACTCCTCTATTTTAAATATATGTAGACAAGGCTTTATGCTTATACAAGATAGCTAGACTGTTATTATTTAGAAAGAGACTATGTCCTTAAACTCACTCCCTAAAGAGACTATGTCATATAAAGGGACATGCTTCAAATGATCTAAATATAATGCAATTCAAATTTCATTTTATTTTTATTTTTGGCCAATTATTTTGACTCAGGTAGGCCAAAATCAGCGAGAAAGGAGGAGGTGAGTTTCCACCATGACTCTCAAAGGTCAAGCCAAGTTTCTCTGGCAAAGGTGGAAGCCCTCCAATCAAGAGTAAAATAAGATGCATTTGTGCATGATATTACAAAAGAAATGCTCATCCAGCTAAGGGGTTGCTAATTCTTTTATCTTGATTTTAAACCTAAACTTTAGGTGAGGTTATGAGTTGTTTAATTTTCATTTTGAGTTATTAAGTTGGATAAAAGATTTATTTTTACCTAAAGATCATAATCTACATCTATGACATACATAAAGCAAAGAAGAAACTAGGAAAAGCATGCCACTTAATGTAAAAGCTAAACAAATCATCAGCCAATTTATAAAGTTAATTGTAAAAAAGAATAAAAGGACATTGTGGTCAGACACCACTGCACAAATTCAAAAATATCAAATATGGGTAGCCGAGCTCAACCCTTATACATCCTGGATTACAAATGAATTAAACTATAATTAAGCAAGGAATTCATAGTTATTGGGGTCTTCAAACTTCATTTCTTCTTTCTTTCTTCTTTTCTTCTTTGGTTCCTTCTTTTGGATGGTTGGAAGGTAGATGCTCCAAGGCTTCACATGGTGCATAAGATAAGATCTTATGACCAATGCTCATCCTAATCCTCATAACAATCATTCCAAAATCCTAATTGCATAAATTTACATGAAAAGAAAAAAAATAGAAATCTAACTAACACCTACAAAATAAAGGTTAGCTAAAATAAATCATATAAATCCCAAGCATGTGTATTGGAATTATCACCACATACATGGGTGACTAAGTTCACCTAGCCTATTGGATTATGCTTAGGGGTATAAAGCACCGCAAGCAAAAATATTTATATTTTATTTATGATAGCACCCCTTAAGCACAATCCCTAGAAAAAATAATAGTTAGACTAAGAGCATCCTTATTCATTCTACGAGCATACACCCCTAACATCTAGTCTAAAATATATATCACAAAACAAAATAAACATCAAACCATGCACCAACCTAACCTAAGGCTAGAAGTGGTGACTTAGGCTAATGTGTGTGCTTTGAAGGCTTGTGTGGTATGCTTAGCTATGACTTTAGGTTCAAATTTTCTAAGTGAAGAGTATGTTCAACTTAGAGGAGAGTTTCATTTAAGTTGTTTAATTATTTTGGGTTGATTTTATTTCATATTTTGATTTGGTTTAAGTGAATCCTATAATTAATTACTAAGTTATGAAGAGAGGGAAAGAGAAGAGAACTTCTCTTTCCTTCCTTAACCTAAGTAATTTTTAAAGTAGATTCACATTTTATTTTTATTTAGGTGAATATTTTGATTAAATATTTTAATTAATCCTAAGTTTAGATAAACTTTAAATAAACCTATTCAAAAAGAAAGATATTTTGAGATTAAATAAAATGAATCACATAACACACATTACTTCATTTCTTTTCCAACATATATAACATGCATATGGATGGACCCTAAGCATATCTATACATGTAAATGAGAGTATTTAACACACTTTATGATGCATGCTAAGTAATCCATTTAAGAAAATTTAGAAGTTGAATATGCATGATTTTTCTTAAGTAGAAAGGGTTTTCCTTATCCAAATTTTCACATATACACATGAAAGTAAGAAAGGCATAAGTGAGTACAACGCCATTGTTAACCAGCGATGTAAGGTACAAGACCTACTTAGGGCTACTTAAAGCCTCACAACCTCGGGTTGTCCGTGACTAATATACCACTTTCCTTAAATACAAACATGTGTATAAAAAGAAATGAAATGGAAAAGGAGAATGCAAAAGTTGTTTAATGGATTCATTTTTTTATGAAATTTATGTATGCAAGTAACCCTTCTTAGGTGATAGCATAGGGATGAATAGGGTATGGAATTAAGTAAGTGTTAGGTTCTTTTCAAATGAACCCTACATCTTACCAACTCCTATTCAAAACTATGCTAACATAAGAAAGAAAGGAAACCTATGCTAAGCATGCCTTTATAATCTATCACATGCAAGCTCATAATTAAAATATAAGTAGCATACTTTCAAATTTGGTATTTGATTTATATATTTTGAAAATAATTTGGATTTAATAGTGATAATAGCCATTCATATTTCTACTTTAGCCAACATATGCAAATTTGACATAAAGTAAATAATTTCATTTTAAAATTTTAATTTTAAAATTATGAATGCATGACATCACATGGCATACAACTTAACATGTTGGAGAAAGATCCAAAGTAATGAAAGCATGTGAATAAACTCACCTCACTTAAATCCTAAAGACATTCTTATGGAATAAGAAGGTTTAAAATAAATCAAAGTGAATTCAAAGTGATTTTTGTTTAGTTTGAAGTTTGATTTAATTTTGAAAAGGTGAGATGAGTTTGTTCCTAACCCATTCCACATGTGTTTGATATTTTTGTTTAATTTTTAGATAATTAGATCCATTTTATGCATTGATTAGGTTAAGGTGTGAATTAAGTAACTTAATTAACCCTTACCTACACCTCCTTAGAAGAATTAAACATATAATTATGAGCCAATGAGATGACATAAAACCCACAAGAAATTCAAATTTGCAATGCACCTAATAAGGAAAAGGTCTAATGCAATTTGGCTCACAATCAAAAGTTAATTAAGCTAAGAGGTTTGGCTTAAGTAATTTCAAAACACCTTTTCACACATGTGAATTGGGTTTTAATTTTTTTAATTAAACTTAGGCTATTAAACACTTAAGAATCTATCCAAAGTAGATTAATTAAGTTCTGGAACTTTTTTAGAATTTTAAAAATTAATTAAGGGGATAATTAATGAATTAACCCTTAATTAAGATTATTAAGAGAAAAGGGGTTTAGGAATAGCTTAGGAGAAATGCCCCAAAAATATTCCATAAACCTCCTACTTACTGGATTTAACCTTAATCAATCCTAATAATAGATTAAAATCACTAATCATACTATAATTATGCTTAATTACCTAAGGAGGTTAATTATGAAAACCATATGCAATTCTTCTAATCAAGCTTTCAATAAATCCCAAGAAAATTAGGGGATGAAGAAGTCATCTCCTAAATCATACCCAAGAAATTTACGGTTAATCAGAGGCCTAATTAAATAATAATTAGTAAAATAAACTTTCTAATAAAACTCAAATTCAGAGAAAAGCATAATTTAAAACTCATCAAAATTAATTTTAAAATATTCTAGATTTAATTTTCTATCCATAGGATTTCATTTCACATTTTCTGAATTTTTTAGACATAGTTATGAATTTTAGAAGATCTCTAGGTGAATTAGGATTAATTAAGCATTTTAAAATAACCCTAATCCCAGCTCACGATACGGCGTGGCGGTGGTCGGCTTCTGAGTCATCAGTGAGGGTATTATTTAGTTATCACATCCGGAGCGCTTTAATCCTCTGCCGTCCGATCAAAGATGGGACGGTCATGGATCTCACTACATTTTAAAATGGGTAAAGGAATTTTTAAACATGCGGGATTATCTCAGCCGTTCATCTAAAATGCACAGATAGATGGTTGAGATCTCCCAAGTTCTTCTCCTTGATCAACAGAGACTGTCCATGATCAAGGGGAAGATCCAAGCTCGATCTAGCATGGATTCCAATCAAACTCAACCCACACCATCTAAAGATAGAGAGCGGTAAATCCAATGGTCAAAAATTGATGGGGTGAGAATTTCTTTCACAAAGCTCCACAACACATTGAGTTTAATGGTCAAAAAATCCCATACCTTGTCGAAGGTGATCACCAGTGCTTGATTCCATTGGACAAGCTTCGTCTGGTTGAGATAAAGCTGTGTTGAGAGTATGAGCACTTGAGATTGAGTGGATTGATGTATGGACCAACTCCTCCTTAGGTAGCTTACGGCTTTGATTGAATTGGATTCTTTCTTATTGTGGGAACTCCAATAGAAGCTTAGGTGCACTCGACTTAGCTCTTTGATGAAGCATGCAAGAGCAATTGGAAGGAAATTAAGTGAAGAAGAAATTGGGGAATGGATTGAGCTCCCCTGTTTTTGCACTATGCACATTCGAGAATGAGGAATTAGCAAGAGCTCTAGGATGCTTTCTATCAGTCTTTGATGGATCCTCAATCTCACTAGCACTTAATTGAATTCAGGAATGATCCATTTGAGTTTGTTTAGGGGGAGTATATCTCCCCCTTGAAGGATTAGACGGCCGACAATGGACATGCCATTTTGATCCAATTGATCATAGGTTGAGGGTTGTTTGATTAGTTAGGAGTACGCACATGGTCGGCTTGAGTCAAGGAGTGGATTTCCAACCTCCCATGTGCTTGAATTTGATCAGTTAGGAGTACACACATTGTCGGTTTGAGCCAAGGAGTGGATTGCCAACCTCCCATGTGCTTGAATTTCAAGGGGGAGTATATCTCCTCCTTGAAGGATTAGACGGCCGATAATGGACATGTCATTTTGATCTAATTAATCATAGGTTGAGGGTTGTTTGATCAGTTAGGAGTACGCACTTGGTCAATTTGAGCCAATGAGTGGATTTCCAACCTCCCATGTGCTTGAATTTGAGCTTGAGCGGGACTTTGAATTTTTAATTTTGACCCATAGGGTTGAGTTTAGTCTATGAAGCAAATGGGCTGACCCACACCCATTGGGTTGGGTGCACCACTCTCCCCTAAGTCCCCTTAAGCTTTTAGGAAATCCTCAAGTGAATGTGAAGAGGGTATGACCAAATTACCCATTGGTTAAGCCAAAATTTGTTCTATGGCCTAGGGGTAGGATGGTCATTTTGCTATTTTTTTTACATTGGACATGTTAGGTATGTGGAGAAACTAGGTTTGGCCAAGTTTCATGATATTTGGAATTCATTTGATAGGGTTTGGCTCATGTTGACCCATTTAGGTCAAAATGGGTAAACTTGGGTCAAGTTGACCAATAGGTCAAATTAGGTCAAACCAAGGTTGGGTCAAGTTCATATGACCATTTGAAATATTTTGGTGGCTTTGGTTTGGCTCAATTTTGTATAGTTTTAGATTTGGCTCATATGACTTCATTTAGGTCAAATGGGTCAAGTTGACCTATTTGACCCATTTGACCTATTTGAGGTAGGTTAAGGGTAGGTTTAGGTTAGGTTAGTCATATGGAGTAGATTGGTATCTTTTTTTCCAATCAATTTTGGTTAAGTTCAATTTTGGCTCAACATGACTCCTTTAGGTCATGTTGGGTCTAAGGTCTATTGGGCTAGGTTAGGTCTAGTTGGCCAATTGAGGCTTTGGTCAAGTTTAACAAGTAATTTGAAATGGACTTGACCCATTGGTTTCAATCAATTTAGCTTAGATCAAGTTTTGACACATTTTGACCCTTTAGGTCAAAATGGGTCAACTTGGGTCAAGTTGACCAATTGGGTTAGGTTAGGCTCAAATGTTGGCTTGATCAAGTTCAAACATAAGTCATGAGTGAACTTAGATCAATAGTTTCAATCAATTTGGCCTATGGTGGAATTTGGCTATGTGAGGTTTCATTTTAGGTTAAGTGTTGACTTGGTCAACCCTTAAGTTTGACCTGGTTTGACTCAATTTGATTGATTGATCATCCCATGATGATTGTTGATCATGATGAGAGGGATATATGAGTTTGGTTCAATCCAATTTGGTTAGGATTAGAATTTGGCTCATAAGGGAACTCTAGGTCACTTTGGGTCAAGAGAGCCTAAGTGGGTCAAATGGCTTGGTCAAAGCTTGATTTGAAGTTGGTTGATCTTGTATATGGACTCATGATTAAAATTTAAATCCATTTACAAGTGGCTTGAAGTCAAATGGGTTTAGGTCCATTTGACAATTTCATATTCAAAGGAAGAATATGAAGGGTTTTGGGTTTAATTTTTTACTTTGGTTTTGATTGTTTGATTGAAGTTTGGATTTATGTATGAGCTTATGATTGTAGGGTTGATTGAACCATGAGAGAAAATCAAGAGTTTGGCTTGATTTGAAAATGATTTGGCTAAGTCCAAGATTTTGACTTGAAAGGCTTAGATTGGATTTTGAGTTGATTTGAGTTTGATTTTTGGAATTGGTTTGATTGTTTTGAATTTATACTTCATTTATAAATATGAATATAAATGAGAATATAAATTGATCATGAGAAAATTTCAAGGATTTGAAGTGGTTTAATCATGATTTAGGTTAAATCCATTAGAGGGAATTTAAAGGATTTAAAGAAAATTTTAAATTGAAATTTTATTTTTGAATTGGATTTCATTGATTTATATTTATATTTCATTTATATATGTGAATATAAATGAGAATATAAATAAGTTTTGAGAAAATCTCACGAGTTTGAATTGACTTGATCAAGGTTTAGGCTAAGTCCATTAATGAAAAATTAAGGATTTAAGAAAGATTTTTAAGTTGGAGATTTAATTTGAGGTTTTGATTTGATTGATTTATATTTTTATTTCATTTATATATGTGAATATAAATGAGAATATGAATGAGTTTTGAGAAAATCCCATCAGTTTGAAATGGTTTGATCAAGATTTTGGATAAGTCCTTTAATGGAAAATTAAGGACTTCGGCAAAATTTGGACTTAGGAATTTCATGAATTGAATTGGAATTTTAAGTTTGATTTGATGGGTTTGAATTTATACTTAATTTATATATGTGAATATAAATTAATTATGAGAGGATCTCAAATATTTGATTGGTTTAGATTAAGATTTTGGTTAAGTCCTTAAGGACTTAGGCAAAATTTGGACTTAGGAATTTTTGATGGTTTTGATCATGAGTTTCAAGCATAGATTTCAATCATGAATTTCAATCATATGGAGTTGATTTGAGTATGGATAAAATCAAATAGAATTGATTTGGAGTTTAACTTGAAGGAAGGGAAGTGAGGAAAGGTTTAAGCTAAGGGTAGGAAAGTTTTCCTAACACCCCCTAAAGTATGACCTATTCATATGGCTAACTCTTCTAAGTCTTCTAGGACTATGAGAGTGTCCACCTAATCACTAGATGTATCTTAAGACTAAGGAACTCTTAAAGCCTAAGAGGAGTCCTATGTCTAAAATGGAGGGGTTGAGAACTCATCCTAAAAATGAGGTCAACGATGCATCAAGTAGAAAGTCAACATTTGAAAAGAAAACAAGAAAGGTAGTCCGACTAAGATCTATTGTTTAGGATCATTTTAGTAAATTTAATAGTTCCGATGGAGAAAAGATGATTAAATGTAACTAATGTGGTAAGACTTACCATAGTGATAGAAAATTTAATGAAACTATAACTTTACAGACACATCTTTCTATATGTTAGAAGAATCCTCATAACATAGAAAAAAGCCAAACTCTACTAGTATTACAACCTAATAGCAAAGGTGAACAAAATACTAGAGGTCTCAAAGCTTGAAGGTTTGATCAAGAAGCCAGAAAACATTTATCAACCATGGTAATTGTGCATGAATTACCATTTAAACATGTTAAAGGATATGGGTTCAAATATTTTATGTCTCAGTGTTGCCTAATATTTCGAATGCCTTCTGGATGGACACTCACTCGTGTCTGCTTTCAATTTTACTTAGATGAGAATATTTCTTTGAAAAAAATATTATGAGATTCAACTTGAATGGTTTGCTTGACAACTGACACATGGACATCAATTCAAAGAATTAATTATATGTATCTTATCGTGCACTATATTGATGAAGATTGGAAGTTAAATAAGAGAGTCATTAATTCTTGTCCTATATATAGTCATAGAGGTGAGATTGTTAGGAAAGAGGTAGAAAAATGTTAGATTTATTGGGGTATCAATGCAGTATTTACAGTCACAGTTGATAATGCTAGCTCTAATAATGATATTATCAATCATTTGCATAAGAAATTTTCTAAATAAGAGGGAAGTGTTCTTGACTGTATATTCTTACATATGAGATATGTTGCACATATTATAAATTTTATTGTTCAAGATGGAATTAAGGAGGTTGGTAAATCTGTACAATGTGTTAGAATAATAGTGAGGTACATTATACAATTACCATCAAGACTTAAAAAAGTTCAAAGAATACATTGTTATATTTTCTTTGGTTGGTGGTTAATTATGATATCCTTGTTATTGTGGATGGATCCTGGATGGTAGGTTGCTGGTGTTTTGTGGCTGCTCTTGGGTGGCTGTTGTGTGGCTTCTTTGTCAGCTGGTTTTTTTCTTTTTATTTCTTGGTGGTTGTGGATAGCTGGTTGGTTGCTAGTGTTTTGTGGCTACTCTTGGGTGGCTGCTGTATGGCTTCTTTGTCGGTTGGTTCCTTTCTATGGTTGCTACATGTGTTTCCTTTGGTTGGTGCCTATGTTTCCTTTGGTTGGTGGTTATTTTTGTTATGATGGCTTTGATGTTATATTTCCTTTACTACAGCTGGTAGCATTATATGTGATTATAACCCTTATGTTTATAGTTTGGATGCTCACATATTCTGTTGCTCTTAGCTATTTTTTGACTAAGCCTGAGCATTTTTTTTACCTTTGCTTTCAATCTCTCTTTTGTCTTCTATTTCTAATCACTTTGTTTTTTTAAGCTTTTTTGTAGTGTAGGTTTATTTTTGCAGGTCTTGGAGTCTTGCAATCTCTTTTGTTGTTGTCTGGATTTTTTTTCTTCAAACTTGACTAAGGGTTGTTACTGCTTCAGGCTTTTTTAATTTTTTTCTTTGATTATACTTCTTCTTAGTTAGAGAATTGTTTATTTTTGAATTAGCATTGTCAATAACTACTACATTGTCTATTAATGCAAACCTTTGAAATTCTACAGAGTTGTTATTGATTTTTAAATTTATGAATTGTTGCTAGCTTTTAACACATATGTAATCTATTTTAAAAATACATTAATTTAAATATATATTGCTATTTCAAATATGCATTAATATATAAATAGATTGTTGTTTTAAAATCATTATTTTTAGTAGCTAAATTTATAGGCATTTAACATTCTTATTATCAAAGTATTGTTATAATGATTTTTTGGAGAATCTCTCATTATAAATTGACTCTTGTAAGCTCTCACGATAAATTTTCAATTTTTTTCTTTTAACCAAACCAAAAATCCAAACTTTTTTTGTATTGGATTGGTTCGGATTATATTAAATATTATATGAATCATATTTTCAGATTCTGGATTTCAAACCGAACGAATTAGCAAATTAGAGAACCAATACATCCAATCCGATCGAATGCACACCCCTAAGAAAATTATAAAATTTATTATGTTAGCTTAATTATGAATTAAAATAGTAAGGGTGACTAGAGAAATTAATTAGGACTTCTTGTCTTAATTATTTCTTAAAATCACTCCAAATGACTTTAATTAATTAATTAGATTATCAGTTAACCTTAGGCTTAGAAAAATCATAGTAATTAGTGTAGATTTTTAAAAATTTTGACCAAGCCCTTTTGTGCTCAACTAATTAAGAGATTTTCAATAAAATCAAAATCCTCAATTGATTTTGAGTATTTTGAGTGTAATTAATGATTTTAGATTTTTCTCATTTATTTAGTTAACATTTAATTATAACCCCAATTGCATTAAAACCTTTAGGATATGTTTATTTTATGTTTATGCATTTTTAGTAATTATTTTATAATTTTTGGGCTTATACTTATAGCTTAATTAAATTTATGATCTCTTTTTGGGCTTAATTGATTTATTAATTCATTAGCCTTAATTAAATCATAAAAATCACCTAAATCATTTAATGAATAGAAGTGGGCTAACAGATAACTTGAATGATTTTATCTTCTAATTAGGATTAAATAATTCAATTTCAAAAATTAATCCTTAATGAACATGATTAGGCTTTAGGGGTGCTTATCTTAATGTGAATGATCTTAGGAATTAATAATTTTGAAGAATTAATTTTGTGATGTTAATTACTTTGCTTCAATCATTTATAAATATGTATTCCATATGCTTCATTCAACGATATTTCAAAGCAAAAAAAAAGCTTCATTTAATTGGATATCTTTGAATTGAATATCGTAACTATTATCACTAGTGAATCTCAAGGTTATTTTCTTAATAAATTAGAATATCTATTAATCTAAATATAAATAAATATAAATAATTTAAATTTAAATTTAAATCATATATGTATGAATTATAATTCTGAAATGTAAATAATTTGAACCCGAGGTCCCACGGTACTAGTCTAAAGGGGTCTTGATATCTCGTACTTCTAGTGCAATAACAACACATACCTTGAGATTTGTGCTGAAATACATATTAAGAATAAATTATTTTCGCCTATATGCTTAAGCATGATAAAATTTTCATGGTTTCACATTCTTATATCTATATGTATTATATATATATATATATATATATATATATATATATATGAATTAACAAGTATATAATCTATAGATCTGAGGAGCACATGACTTTAAGTAGTCCCAAGGGAGTTTTTAATTACCTCACTTCCTTGGTTCAATAATGACATATACTTCTATAAATTCAATATGCTAATGTGTATGTACATGCATAAAAGAAAATTAGTTTTCCTATGAAATTCATGCATCATATAATCATAACCTATATTAAACATTAATAAATAAAAACACATTAATTCATTCATGCATTTGATGTGAATTGTGTGTGCGTGTGTGTATATATGTGTGTGTGTGTGTGTGTGTGTGTGTGTGTGTGTGTGTGTGTGTGTGTGTTTGTTTATTAAATCTAATTGTTTAATCAAATATACCATAAAATTAAATGAATATTAATGAATGATGGAGCAAGATTAAGAAATTATCATTGAATTGGTCATAATTTGATTTCATTAATCTTAAGATGTATTTTACATTTAGATAAAATCTTAAGTCAAATCCAAACATATAATAAAAAGATACATAACACTTCATTAAGATGATTGAAAATTATAAATTCACTTCTTAGATCCAACCTAAGTTTAGGGACTAAGGTGGATTTCATTCCTCCTTTCTCTCTTTAAAATGCTAAACTCAAGTGAAACATAAATAAAATCAAGAAGTCTAAATCTAAAATTCATTTAAAACCATTAATCATGTAAAGTATAATCATCCTTAATAAGGGATTTAAACATCCATCATTTGTGATGTACTATTTTACCGATGTCAAGTTTGTCTAGAGATGTTACATTAAACTAATAATATTTTTTTCAAAGGGATTATGCTTAAAGGATCACTGTAATAAAATAATTTAATAAATGTATATTATTTGCAAGTGTTGCTTAAAGTTTCTATGCTTAATCCATTAGGATAGGTGGGCTTAGTTACCTAAGGCAGGGTGTTAGACTCGAATGTATGAAATATATAACTTCTTGGCTTGAATACATGTTCATCTAACTCCAATTTTGTAGGTGTAGTTAGATTTAATTTTTTTTAAAAAATATAATTATTTAAAGAGCAGTATTTTGCTTATTATGAAGCTCAACGGGGTGACAGTTGATTTGGACAGAGATTAGATCCGAACATTTTTGCCCAAGATGCATGATGGATAGATTTTAGATTATTCATAGATCATCTTTCTATATCTTACTTGATCAGTGCTTGGGATAGAAATTCATGGTTCTATCGCTGATACAGGTATACCATTACTTATCATCAAAACCAAGGTATAGGTGCATTTCAGAATACTTGAGACCTGCTTGGTTTTACTATCACCGTCATGAGCTGTGATTGGGGGGATATAATCCCAATGTGGTAGCCAGATAGTATGGCTTAACTTAGGCTATACTTATATATGGGCTACCACAGATATTTGATATAGCAGATACTCATTCCCTGGGGATGTTATCACTATCTACTTGTTTGGAGGTAGCTTGTATGGCTTGGGCTTTTCTGCTTCGCCTGGGGACTGGATCTTATTTTTGTGTGGCTCCACAAGAGGTTAACATAAAAGTTAGCCACCAATGGTTGCTATGGATTAGTCACACCTTATGTTTCTTTTTGGAGCTAAGATTCCACATATACAATTGTAGACTCAGGAAAGCTAGACGACATGACACTTGTATTCCCCTTGACACATAGCTCATGCTTCTAAGAAATCATCAAGCAGATGAGATAATGATAGAAAGCATTATCGAGAGTCTTCACATGTTCATACAAGAACTGGAAGGAATACTCAAAGCCTTCGTCTGGCTGATCATGATATGGGAGTAGCAAGAATATCTAACTCTATTCATGCTCCTCCTCCACCAGTTGAACCGTCAGTAGAATGGGTAGTGAGTGATGTCACTCTAATATTATCGACAAATGCTAGTAGAACTTCCCTAATCTGTCATTCTACTGAGCCTGTTAGTAATGACCATATGCATTTCAAAGAAGATCCGTGTACAGAGGAATCTGGTGCTTTAAAAATTGGTGGTGAATCATTTCTAGGCTCGACTTCGGTGATGGTGAGTGCCACCAAAGATGATTTCTCAGTGGAGCATGACTCCTATGTAGAGAACCACCCTACTTCTGGTCTGAGAGATATACATCAAACATTCTTATCTAGTCTGGAACTTTCATGCTCCGTCTCTAGAATTCACTCTAGACCTTCAAAAGTATCATGTTGTGGCTTTTAAAATAGCTTATGTCATATTGTGATGACATTACATCACCTACTTCTGGATGTTAACTTAGAAGTTTTTCCTATGCTTTCTAGCTTTTGTGAAGAAGCAAACTTTTTGCTAGATTTTGTTACCATTTTAGCCTTGATATAGGAGAGCTACAGGTTTGAAAGTCCTTATGCCAAGATGCTGAATTTGGACTATTCTCTTTGTGAACTACTTACAAAGAACTCTTATCAAACACACTGAGGCAAAAAATTTGCTCGACATTACTTTGCATCAAGCTTTTTTTATGTTTGTCAAGATCTCAAGCACAACCTTAGAGCTTTGAAATCATTTGAGAGAACTCTCTAAAGCACAGATCGATCTTCTTGATATATCTACTGAATTGAGAGAGATACAATAAAGAATACAATATTTATTGTAGAGAATGTATACGATGAGACAAGTTATCACAGTTATAGAAGAACATTGCTCACAGATGGACACTTTAAGTGTCTGAACTCAAATAAATTCTCTCTACACTAGTCCATGACTAGAAAGCCACCTTTTATGTTCTCTCTCCTTCTTTATGTTATTGCATATAATCCTTGATAGACATATAAGAAAGCAATGAATGCATCATGTCCAATCGACATGACACATTCATTGAGGGGAAATTTATTTGAAATAAAATAAAATAATAAAATATATATATATATCTATATACTATGCCACAAACTAAGCACCTAGGCATTGGCTCATAATAATGAAAAATTGAACATCCTAACTCCATCACCGCGGCCCCGCCTAAGTGATGGCTCTACTATTACTAAGTTTAAAGAGCACATAAAATACCAACCACTCCTACTAACAACCATCCCCAACAATTACCACCTGATGAGAGAGTGAGAATGGTTTTAGAGGAGTGGGAGCAATTGGTCGGAGAGTGAGAATGATTGAGATCAAGCCTTTATAAGAAGATGAGGGATGATTTTCTTACTTTTCTTCTTCTTCTTGCTTGTTTAGCAACTACCTTTCCATCTCTCTATGATGCGGCTACTACAAGTTCTCCTTCGCTGCATGCAATTTGTTTTTTTTTTTTTGAACAAGATAAGATTTTAGGTAAAACTCCAAATGAAATACTTTTTATGATTTCTCACTTTATAAGAAGAATCTTGAAGAATTCCACCATTGATCTTGGTTCTGGTACGAAATGAAGATCCTCCCTCAATCGATCTTGGATTTGGAGAAATGGAGAAGAATACAATTGTATTAAATATAAAATTTTAAGCATTGGCAAGATGAAATATTGCCAAAATCAAGATTAAATCAGACTTTAACTCACTAAAATACAAATTTAAAAGTCCAAGACCTCCACCATCAAACTTAGTTCTGATGTGAGATAAAAAATCCTCCATCTATCGATCTTGAATCCTAAACAAAGAAGAATAGTGCATTTTACACTAAAATACTTCAAAAACTAGCATTGCTAAGTTGTTATGCTACCGAAATTTGTTAAAATCATAAAAAATTGTCTTAGAGCAGAGCGTCTGACTCATAGCACTACAATGCTAATACCCAACACTGCAACATTGATGCATCATGTAGCGTTGAGCACTTAGGATTTTGAATGTTGGTGCTCCACTTCATAGTGCCCCAAAGATATTGCATGGCATCAAGCACTATAATCGATGTTGCGCCACGCTAAGCTCTTATATTTCATAGTTATAATGTCCAATTTGTAATGCCACAATGTTTTATATTGCGTTGAGGTGTTGTTACTAGTGTCGTGGCGTCGAACTATGGCGCCATAGCATTGCATTCTCGGGACATGAGACTAATGTGTCCTCTTGCAGCGTAGTAGCACTATTATGAAAGTGTTAAGGCATCGTAATAGCATCACAATGCTGCTTAGCCATCACTAAGAAACTAACTTATCTAATTTTAAGCTTAAGTCCCCACCATCTAACATAGAGTGCTGGATTTCCAGCACCATAGCATTGACATTACAACACCACTGTGATAAGAAGGATGATTAACTATGAATGCTTGCATTCATAGGAAGTAAAACCCATATCTAAAGAAACCCTAATATAATATTAAAAGAAATATGATTGAATATATATCAATCTACCTCAAGATGAATGAACTCCCAAATATCTTAAAAAGATGGCACTAAGGTTTGCAAAGAGCATTTTTCTTAAGTGACCACTAATAAATAATAATGTAGTTATCTTGCATTTACATGAGACCAACCCATATTATTTTGAATTGTAGGAGGTGTTAGCTAGCATCCACTCCAAATGGTTATAAGTATGAAAGAGTCATGATTGGCCCACTTTATTTTGTGAAAGTGAACCAATATATCCCTATGATGTTTTTGGAGTCCTAAGGACACCAATATATCCCTATGATGTTCAACTTTATTTCTAGATAATAACTCTTTTTGCAATACTTTGTTATCATCTTTTAAAAATTTTATTTGAAAATAAGCTCATAATGACAACAAGATGTAGAAGTGCTAGATAAATCACTTAGCAAATCATTAACTTTGGTACTTAATGATGATACTTTTTCAAGAAAATAAATCATATCATGAGATTTTTGAGTGTCTATTAAAAGTGACTCATTTTCTTTTATCAAAGTGTCAAGGTTTACTTTAAACTTCTAGATTTTCTTTTAGTGGAAATGTTTTTCTTTTTCAATTTATTATAAACATCCACTAATTCATCAAAGACATTTGATAACTCTTCATAAGATAAATTATTTACCTCATGGTCATCCTGAGAATTAGTTTGAGAATTGAAACTTTGGGTAGCTGCCTTGAGGGATGTAGTTGAAAGCTCTTTCTCCTCATTTTCTTTAAGCACTATAAGACTTTATTTAAAATCTTAATTATTCTTCTTTCCTTTGTTTATCTTATTTCTCTTCTTACTCTTTTTAAAACCAAAGGCATGCACTTAGGGCTTTGAATTTAATTTTATGGAATTCTCAATAAGAATATTCTTTTCCTATAAAGAATTCTTCTCACATGTCTTACAATCACAACTATATAGCAAAGTGAATGCATCAAGTATATTTTTTCCAAATTTAAAAGATAATAAATAATAAAACTAATCAGGAAGAGATATCTTATAAAAATATGAAATTATCATTTATTTAGAAGAATCAAATCGCTTTCTGAAAATAGAAGATAAGTTACCATTTAAACAAATATACCACATTCTGGAATCAATACTTCGTAAAAACCATAAGAATCTAACTTTCTATATATCAAAATTAGTTTTATCAAAAATAGGTGCATAATAAATTTTATCATCGAAAGAACAAGGAATCCTTTGAATTGTCATAGTGATTAACTTAGCAATGTTAAGCCACTAAATGAGCCGACCCTGTAATACTAATTGTTAAGAAACCATGAACCCAAGATGGGGGGTGAATTGGATGTTTTAAAAATTAATTTCAAAAAACTTAATTTTAAACTTTTGTATAAAACTTAAATATTTAATGATAAAGCTTTATAGAAATAAAATAATAATAAATAATAGTATATAAAAGTAAAGAACAGAAAAATAATGAAAAAAAATACAGAGATTTTTACGTGGTTCGACCAAACCCCAAAAGTGGTCTACGTCTATGCCTAGAAAATACATAGATTTTTAAAGATTCATTTACATCATATATGTATGCTAGAAAATACATATATATATGATGTAAATGAATCTTTAAAATATTTGATGTGAATATTTCAAGTTGATTTAATTTATGGTTTGAAATATAGCACAATAATGATTTCAAACTTGAATCAATCACTTGTTAGAAAGAGACTTGTAGTGTTTTTTGGATAATTATTGTGGACACTATATATATATCTTAGATATTATAAAGTGATCGGATATGACATTAAGATATGATGTACTATCTCAAAAGATCGAAACATCACTCTATAATGGACCTGATCACTTAGTAAGGATTCATAAGGCATGATGAGTCTTCGTATATACCAGAGATTCATCCCCCTGCTTTACATGAAAAAATAAAGCATTGTTTATTTTAAGTCAGGTTCTTAAGTTCCTATGGAGGCAAGCCTCCATAGTTAATTACATTCTAGGAAATGAGATTTTCTAAAAAAAATCTCTCGATTAAAGTAGTCAATTATTGTATTCAAAGATTTCAAGATTAAGACTGACAAATGATTGGTTATTTTAGCAAATCAAATGGGATTGTTCAATTAGAGACTTATTTTTGAATCTAAAAGAAGGTGAGTAAGAAATGCTCATGATACTGGGAAGCATTGAGCATTCCAAACTATCCTATGGTGAGACTTTATATTTTTGAAAGTGAGAGGATTTATTTTTATTTGAGTTGAAAATTTATTAGACTGCAGCTTATAATCCATCAACACAATATTATGAAAATGCCTAAGATTGAGGATTTACACCATAGCCCAATAGAAATTAGCAACCTCATATCCTAAATCTAGTGAGTTTTAACACAAGTTCAAGCATCCTAAATCTAAGCGAAAGGGGACATAATGGTTTACTTCCACAAGAGAGAATAAATTGTCCAACTCTTCTGGACTTACAACCGCCTAGAGTAGCAGCTAGTTAACACCACTTATGCTTTAAAATCATGTAGTCCGGTCTTATGAAATTGCAAGATCATTAGGCTTATTTTTTAATTTGAAAAGAGACTAGAGTCCTAAACTCACTCCTAAGAGATTAGAGCATGACTGGCATGAGCCATGACTTAGTCTAAAATGCAAAATTTTTACAAATTTTTTATATATCTCATTTATTTAGACAAAGGCTTTAGGTCAATTATGCATATATGCATGATAAAATTGGATTATTGGATAAATCAGTGGGAGGTGTTCTCCCATAAGAGATGCCCTCATAGGTCAAGCATTCCCTTATCATTCAAGAATGGAAATCCTCCCTATTCAAGAGTGAACTAATATCTTATGCATGATGTTAGGCATACAACATATAGTTATGGGGTTAATAAATCTTTTAATTATCTTGATTACAACCTAGGCTTTAAAATGAGATTATGAGTTATTTTAAATTTTAGTTATGAGTTATTAGTTGGGTAAAAAAATTAACTTTTTCCTAAGAGCATACCACATCCAGGCCACACATTCAAACATCAATCATAAGAAATTATGAAAAAGATGCAATCTTAGTGCATAAGCTAAACATGATATCAATCATTTTATAAACTATAGTGAAAGAATAAAAGGCCGGTATGGCCGAGTACTGCCATACACTCTAGAAAAGAGAAATTATGGGTAGCCGAGCTCTACCCTTATACAACCCAAAATTATAATATAATATTACAATTTATATTTGAATACATGTTATGGGGGTCTTCATTCTTCATTTTTCTTTCTTCTTTCTTCTTTCTTCCTCCTTTGATTTGCTCCAAGGCATCACAGGGCACCCTAGGACTAAGCCTTCTAGTCACTGCTCATCCTAATCCATAACATTAATCTTAATTTCTATTAAAAAATTATAATTTATGAGAAAACTAAATCTAACTACATCTACAAAATATGGGTTAACTAAATATATATATAATTCCAAGTAATTATATTTCATAATTTAAATTTAGTACCCTGCACATGGATAACCAAACCCACTTTTCCTAATGTGGATCATGCTTAGGGGCATAAGCAACCTACAAAGAGAACATTTATATTTATTTTTGAGGAGTCCCTTAAGCACAATTCCCTGTAGAAAATAAGATTAGGCTATCAACACATCATCTATGATTCACATTAATTTAGTCTAAATATTACATAATAAAATAAAACACATTATTATTACATACACCGTCCTAACCTAAAACTAGAAGTGGTGACTTAGCATTTTAATGTTTGTGCTTAGCTTTATGTAGTATGTCTTAGCTAGGCTTTTGAATTATAATTTTTTAAGTTTGAAAAAGTTTAATTTATCATCATGATGGTTTGATTTTAAATTATTTAGATGATTTGTAAATTTTAATTTATATTTTATTTTATTTCATTTGATTTATACTTAGCATCTAAGTGTTATAAAGAGAGAAAAGAGGCTTACCCTCTTTCATCCCTACCATGTTATTTTCTAAAGCATATTATTATGATTTAGTTTTTTTTAATGAATGATTTATTAAATATATTTATTAATCATAAGTTTAGGTTAACCTTAAAGAATCCTATTTAACGTGAAAGACATCTTAAGATTAATGTGATTGAATTACCATCACATAGAAATTATTGAAGTATTCATTTCCATCACCCATAACATGCATATGATTTAACACTTAGTATACTTATACATATAACATATTTTTGGCACACTTGAATGATCATGGATGCATACATTTGGAAATTATATATATTTGTTTACTTGATTGAGTTGTATATGCAAATTAAAGTTCTATCCAAATTCTAATACAAATATACATAGGAATGAAATTAAATAAGTATATGGTGTTGTAAAACTAAGGAAGTGAAGTAATCAAATGACCTCCTGGGGCTACTTAAAGCCTTGTATTCTCGGGATGTCCAGTCTATATACTTACTATCATTCAAACACATGTAAATTCATATATGAACATATGAAAGAGGGCACTACCTTTACATGTAATGTATTTTATATTCTTAAGTGATTATGGATGCATGTATTTTTAGTAGAAAATAAGATTCTCATTCTTTAATCAAACACACATGCACATGTATAAAAGATGTAAACAAGTGTGTTCCATTGTTAAACTAGGAAGTCAGGAAATAAATGACCTCTTGGGAAGTCTAGACTATATACTTGTTATCTTAAATACATATGAATGTATACATAATTAGAAAATTAAAAATCATTCAAAAAAATTGTATTTTATTTGAATTAAATTATTTATGCATATGAATTAAAACTCTACCCAAATTCTAATATGAATACACATAGAAATGAAATCAAATAAGTACATGTCATTGTTAAACCAGGAAAGTGAGGTAATCAAATGATCTCCTTGGGCTACTTAAAGCTTTGTATTTCTAGATGTCCAGACTATATACTTATTATCCTTCAAACACATGTAAATTCATATATGAATGTGGGAAAAAAAGCTTCACATTCACTTGCTTAAGCTATAAACACAAGAAAATCATATATGTATTCATAGTTATTATCACTTCAAATATTGTTATCAACTTATAACTTTTAAAAAATAAACTTGGATTTATTAATGATAATAGCCACACATATAATAAAATTAAGCAAACACATGCAAACTTGCATAAGTAAATTTCATTTGATTCATTTGAATTTGAAAATATGAATACATGAGATCACATGACATACAACATTTAAAGTGATTAAAAAGGAATAACCAAACATAACCATATGATTAATTCAACTACACTAATTCCTAAGGACAATCACATCAAATAAAATTATTTAAAGAAAAGCTTCTTATTAATTTGATTCTTGGGTTTGAATTGAACTTAAAGAGGAGAAATCATTTGTTGTTTTCCATCCCATGTTGATGATTTAATATGTTTAAGGAAAGATAATTAATTGATATTTATGATTTAATTAAGCAGAATCACTAAGCAATTCATTTAAATTATCTTTTCATATGCTTCTTTAATTTAATTAATCATTTAATCATGAGCCACAAATGACATGAACATGAGAAAAATAAATTACAATGCTCCTAAAGGACCTAATGCAATTGGCTTATTATTAGAGATTAATTAAGTTAAAGAATCTAATTAGGTACTTTTATGATTTTTCCACACTTATGGGTTAATCATAATTTCCTTAAGGGTCTTTATGTTGTTGAACAGATAAAGAGGAACCCTTAATTTCATTGTTAAATTTTTGAAGTGATTAGCATTTTGATTTATTTGATTTGGCCATTAATTAATTAATTTAAACTTTAATCAATTCATATTTTAAATAACTCTCTTTAATGAAATAAATTTGGAAAAGTAATTGAAATAGGTCCTAATCAATCTCCCTCATCATCTCACTATTAATAAGTGATTAATGAAATTAAATTAATTAATTTTTACTATTTAGAATATTAATTAATCACCAAATTAATTAAGAGAGTAATTAAGGTTTGAATTTCAAATTTCTCTAATTACATAGCTAATAAATCTCAAGAAAATCATGGGAGGTAGAGGTCATCCCATTAAATCAGCATATCAAGTTTGAGATTAATTTCCCAAGTCATTAGAGCTAAATTAAATTAATTAAGAAAACATTCAAAACCTAATTAAACCAAATCACTATTTAAAATCAAATGAAATTATTTTTATTAAATTCTCCTCTATTTTACCTTTCCAAAGAGTAATTATTTGTATTTTTAGATTTTTCTATAATTAGTTATGATTTTAAAAAGTTTCAACCATTAAATCAAATTTTTAAGCCTAATTAACTCCTACACTCATCGGCACCACACGGATCGCTAATGTGGCAGCGCTTTCCACATGGCGCTATTGGATTGGCCACTTAAATCATCCAAAATGGCATTAACATGGTGCGGTAAATGCGCTTTCATCCCCATTGTTTGATCCAAGATCATACGGTAGGGATTAATCTGATTCTTAAAGGGTTTAAATCAATTAAATCTAGTGGATTAATTGCTTCTGTTCCAATCACGTGGAAGAGACAACGGATGATTCTTTGTCCCCCAAGCATCGAGAAGACAGGAACCATCCACCTTCATCCTCTCAATCCGAGCACAGGAGCTGTGGAGGCTCCAGATTGACTCCAAAACATTCACGTAGGGGATCTAACGGTGGGAATCGCATGACATTACAATTTCTTTCAAAAAATACCAACACATTAGGTCGAATCTATGGTTTGCCAAAAAAATACTTTATCAGAGCTCAGGACTAGTGGCTAACTGACCGAGGTAGCTTCATCTCGAAGAGATGAAGCCCTGCTGAGAAGATGGCACCTTGATTTCTCATCGGCTATGGACCAATTGTCATCAGAAAACTCATTGGAATTAGTCTTGAAGTGGTATTTGATCGAATGCCTCAGGAAATGATACATTTTGCTTTGTCGGAGCTAGGGGAAGGTGTGAGTGAAGTTAATTTTAAAATGATATTGACTTGGTGGAGGAGGATGGAGTAAGTGCTCTGTTTGGCTCAGTTTCATCGTCTCTAGCGATGGGGAAGCTTTGTGAGACTTGTTTTGAGTTGTTAAAGCTCTGAGGATGCTCAATATCTTATTTCAAATCAAAATGAGGAGAGTATGCCCCCTCCCTCCTCCAACTAATGGTTAGGATGCTCTCTGCAATTTGGGTGGCGGCTGGCATGGCGGCCATGGGTGGCGTCAGTGTAGCTCTTTAGAGGCTAAGTGAAGGGGAAAGGCTACCAAGGGCTAAGGTGGTTGTCCTTGCTTTCTTAAGTGCCAATGGGAGGAAGTGGGTTAGGTCACCTCCACTTGGCTCATGGCTGACCAAAATAGCTTTGGGTTAGGTGAGCTAGTGGTCCTCATGTCCATTTGGAGCTTAGGGTGGTTGTGAAGGGGAGGAGAGTAGGTTTGACCATCCAAGAAAGTGTTTTGTCCCATTTGGAGGGCTTTACTTATTGGGTAGTAGGTCAAATCGGGTTGGACTTGGGTTGGGTTGATTTGGGCTTACCCAAGGATGGTCATGCCAAGTTTGAATGGGTTTGGGCTTGGTTTGAGTGGGTTTGGCTCAATTTGAATATGTTAATTGATCTAAATTGAGTTAGGTTGGATTGTTCAAATTGGTCAAGCCAAGGTTTGAGTTAGTTCAAATGAGTATTTAAGATATTTGAATTTAACTCATATGGGTCAAATGGGTTGATCAATTTGGCCAAATTGGCCATATTGGCTTGGGTTAGGTGTTGGTTTAGGTTCAATTGGTCATTGAAGAGGATTGTAGGTTTTGATTTTAATTAATTTGGATTTGGGAATGATTTAGTCCAATTTGACCCTTTATGTCAATTTGGGCTAAATGGGTCAATTGGATTGACTTGGTCAAATTGGGTTCAACCAAGAGTTTGATCATGTTCAATAATCAATTTGATGGATTTCAGTCATTGGTCACTATCAATTTGGATTAGAATTTGATTTGATTTATTTTGGCCTTTTAAGTCAAATTGGGTCAACTTGAGTCAAAAGGGCCAATTGGGTTTGGTTTGGTTCTGGTTTCAATAAATTTGATGTAGATTGGAGTTTGGTTCGATTTGGCTTATGTTAGCTAATTGGATCAACTTGATCAAATGATCAAATTGACTTGGCTTGACCGAATTGATTGCAATTAATCAATCAATAATGATCAATAATCAATATAGGAGATTTTGTATGGTTTGGTTCAATCAATTTGGGTTGGATTGGAGTTTGATTCAAATGGGTCCTTTAGTCACTTTGAAGTGTAATGGACCAATTAGGGTTTTGATTGAGTGAATTGAGGTGATTGATGTTGGTTTGATTGTGGGCTTTGATTTCATTTGATTTGGTTTTAAATGGATTTTGGCTCACTTAGATATTTTTGGTTCAAATGGGCTAGCTTTGGTTAATTGAATTGATTTTGGTCAATGGGTTGATTGACTTGATTGTAGAGTTTGGAATGAGGGTTTGAATGGTTGGAGTGCTTTTGTGAAAATCAATTGGATTTAGTTTGATTGAAGAAAATTTGGTTAAGTCCATAGGGTTGGCTTAAGGGATTAAGATGGATTTAGATTATGGGTTTCAATCATTTGGCTTCGAGCTGGACATGAATTGGAATTTAATTCAAATTGGCTGAATTGATTTGAGGTTTGGTTTTGGTTAAGGAGGTAGGCATAGGCTTGGTTAGGCCATATGATAGGTAGACTTCCTAAGGTTCTAAGATATAGCCTAAAGCAATTCCTCCTAAGCCTCTAGGTTTGGGTTAAGTGTTCACCTAACCATTAGAAGTGTCCAATGACTATGGAAGTCTTAGTGTCTAGAATAATCCTAGGTATAAGATGGGAAGATTGAATCATCACTCCAAAAGTGATGTCAACAAGACTTCGAGTTTTTCAAAAGATCAAATGAAAATGAAATCTTAAATCACATAAACTCAAATGAAATCTCTTTTGAAAAAATTATTATTTATGCAAAAGATGAGATGATTTAGAAGTAATAAAACTTGTTACTCACAAGTATTTTATATGAAATAATTACAAAGACAATAATCTCTCTTTAGAACATGTAGGAATAATGAAGAAAAAATAACTTGCAATAATACACTTTAATTCATCAACCACGAAGCTTTTGGCCAACTTGAGAAGGTATAGAAATAGATAAGTTAAGCATAAAATAAATTGAACAAATACATAAGAAACTCAAGCCAAAAGGAGAATTAGGTCACTTAGCATGTAAAATTACAAACTAGAATGAATGCACCTTATTAAGCTTTCGGCCGTAAGGAAATCCACCAATCCTCCAAGTTCTTTGTTGCAATCCTCAAGAAAATCACTTGTAGGTTGGAGGATCGAAAAAGGATGAAGAAATTAACACTTGATTCACTAAGAAGAGATCTTAAAAGGTTTTGCAAAAATTAAACCAAGAGAGAGTTTTTCTAAGATAGATTTTTCCAAGAGAAGTTAACCTAGTCTAAGGAACATTATTTATAAGACAAGAGGTCATGAGGATTGGCCAAGAGAAGGAAAAATAGGAGGGAAACTCATTTGAAATTAACTTAAACATAAACCAATCAAAATAAAAATAAATGGCATGAAATAAAAAAAATTGGCCAAAGAGAAATATGAGGGAATTTAATATAGAAGGTTGGTTTAATTAAAAATTCATTTAAAATTCAAATTATAAGAGGGATTTCGTCCAAGGCAAGGAAGAGGGAAAGCTTAATTAGTAAGTGATTCAATTTGAATAAATTAAATTAATTTAATTTAGCATGATGAAGAAAATAGACCAAAAAGGGGATATGTAGGGAAAATTAATTTGGAAAGAGATTTAAATTGAATCAATTCATCATATGACTTGATTTTTAACATAATTAAGAAGTTAATGCTTATGTGGGTCAGCCAAGAGAGAGAGAGAGAGAGAGGAGAAAAGAGTTTGAGTTATTACAAATAAGTCATGACACAATTAATTATCCAAGTGAAAAAGGGAATAATTCAAATTTGATTAATTTAAATTAAGCATGACATATGGTTGGCCAAAAGGAAGTTTCCATGATGGGATTCAATTAGTATTTAATGAAATATCATGGAATATTCAATCAATTCATCTTGATTGAATGAAGGAGGAAAGATATAATTCTATAACATTTTAAATTAAATCCAAGGAATTATTAAAATTCGGCCAAGCTACTTTCCTAAAATAGATTAGATTTATTTTAATCTACTTTATTAAAATTAAATGATGGTGGATTAGATCTTAGTAAAGTGTAAATCAATTTTCATTAAGAGATTAATTTGAATTTGAATAAAGATATAGTTAGCCAAAGAAGTTTCCAAAAATATCATTTTTATAAGAGGAAAGAAGATAATTTCATGGCTTATTTTAATTAAATTTGAATTAACTCAAATAAATTCAAATAAATTTAAATTAAATCAACTAGATTAGCATATGATCAGCCACATAACATTCCATAAAGAGGAGAGTTCAAATTTGCATATGTAATCAAAGGAATATTCAATTTGAATTCAAAAATAATTTAAATTAAAGATTCAAATAAATAAATTTTTTTAATTTAGAAAATTATGGGATAATTTGGAAATAATTTGAATAATTCTCACACAATTTATTTAATAAATAATCATAAAAAAATTCAGCCAAAAAGGTTTAGAATGAGAGATATGATAGGAGAGAGAAAAATAATACCTTGAAGAATGTTTTGTTAACTTAGATTCATGCATTGAATAAATGGATAATGAGCATGCCTAAGTATGAGAATAAATGAATGAAATGTGAACTTAATTTAAGTTGCATGGAAGCACAATAAATTTAATAATGATTATGCATTTAGTTCACATTATCCAAAATGAATAAATTTAAAATTAATTATAAATATGAAATATAAAATTTATAAATAATTCTCAAATAAATTGTTTTGAAATGAATGAATGATTTATTTTATTTTAATGAGCTTTTCATTTGCCTTAATATAGTTAACTCTAGAAAAATTTCCACCTTGTTCATGTCTAATAACTTTAGCATCCTGAATTAATTGAAGAACATGGAGTTAAAGTTAAAGAATTTTTTTGCACACTTGGATTTAACTTGATTAGTAGCATCATATATATATATATATATATATATATATATATATATATATATATATATATATATATATATATATATATATATATATATAGATCAAAATTAAGAATGACATTCATAATGATTAATGTGAATAATTTATCATGCAAAGAGATAATTAGTTCTTATTATACAAGATTTGTTATCATAAAATCAAATGGTGAGATACATAAGGTCTATAGTCAACAAGTTTATGACTAAATGCATGATGAAAATTAGTTATGAGCTAAATCATAAAGAAATGGTGTTCTCCACTACAATGTACTGCTCTCACAGGTCAAGCTTATCTCCCTATTATGCAATAATAGAAATTTCTTATTTTTAAGAGTGAAACACTATGCATGCATGATGTTATAAGATACAAATATTCAGCTAATGCATTTGGACCACATATCAAACAATCACACTTTAAGAAACTTAAGAAAAGTATGCTATTTCTATTGCATAATCCAAGTAAATATAATAATCAAACATTCATTTCGTAAAATAATAAAAGGCCGGTGTGGCCGGGTAACGCTGTATATACCAAAAAAAGAAAAGAAATTAGATAGTTGAGCTCTACTCTTATATAACCCAAATTACAATTAAATTATAATAAAATAAATGTTATATGGGTCTTTAATTCTTCATTTTTGTCTTCACTTATTGGATTAGTATTTTAGACATTACAAAGCCTCCGAGGTTTAAACCTTCTAGCCACTGCTCATCCTAAACCCATAACTCTAATCTTAATCCTATTATAAAAATTATATTTTATGAAAAATTAAATCTAATTATACATGCAAAATAAAGATTAGTATAACATATATTCTAACCAAACAATTGTATTTTACATATTTAGACATAGCCCCTGCCTTGGGTAGCCAAGCACACATGTTCTAATGGATTATGCTTAGGGACTTAAGTGACACTTACAAATAAAAATATTTATATTTATTATTATTATTACAATAGCCCCTTAGTCACAATCCTCTGCATAAAATATCATTAGTCTAATATTTCCTTAACATTCATACTACACATAAATAATCCTAACATCCATTCTAAAATATTATATCACAAAATAAAACATCACATCACAACTATCCTAACCTAAAATTAAGATCGGTGACTTAGCATTATAATGTGTGTTAGGCTTAATGTTGTATGACTTAATTGAGCTTTAAAGTTGAAATTTTCTAGTGTTTGAATATTCAAGTTGCTTATTAATGGTGGTTATATTTTAAGTTGTTAAAATCTTAATAAAATTATTAAATTGTATGAATTTTTTTTGGTTTCATAATTATAACTTGAGATTATAAAGAGAAGAAAGAGGGATGATCCCCTTTAATCCTTACCTTATGTTGATTCTAAGAAGTGGATTATATGGCTTTTAATTTATTTAATGAATGGTGCATGGATTTTAATTTAAGCCTATATTTGAATTTGACATAAGGAAATCTATTTAAATATGAGAGACATCTTAGGTTTAATGAAGCCGAGTCATAATCAATTCAATAATCTTCTCTTAACTTAGTTCATTACTAATATTCATTATCATCTCTAACTTAATTTAATTTAATGTATACATAAACATATCATATTTCTTATTAACACATTCTTGATGCATGAATGAACCTACATATTATGCTAATACATGCATACATACATATATATATATATATATATATATATATTTGATGTATGAATTTTATAGAAAAGGAATTTCACTTTATACTCAGATACACACACATATATAGGAGAACTACACAAGTACGTGCCTTTGTTGAATCAAGAAGTTGAGCAATCAAATGCCCCTTGAGACTACTTAAAGTCTTGCATTCTTGAGGTGTCCAAACTATATATTTGTTGATCCATATGCATATACACATATGTAAGCATACAAGTGAAGTTCAGGAAAAGCCTTGGATTTTATTTTTAAATGTGAAAAATAGAAGTTTCATTTTGATATATTATTTGTAATAAGTCTTGTATATATAAAGTTTAGATTTAGATTACTTAATTAATAATCATGTCATAATTATTTAAGAAAATAATTTGAGATTTACTAGTTATAATAGTCACACTATTTTAATTCAATCATCTTTTAATTAATTGCAACATTCTTTACTTTTGTATTTGGAACATAAATGCATGAAACAAATGGAATACAAAAATTATAAATAATTGAAGTAAAGTAATTAAACATTATCAAATAATTTATTTTGTTTCATTAAGACCTAAGGACAACCATGATAAATAAACACTCTCAAGCTTAATCAAATTCTTTAAAGTTTAATTTCAATGTTTGAATTATTTAATCCTAAAGAGGAGAATAAATAAATAAAAATTAATCCACATCCATCTTTGCTCATTAATTAGTTTAACACTATTCTACGTGATTTTTATGAATTAATTAAAGTTATATAAGTTTATAATCAAATTAATCCCAAAAGAAGCCTATGAATTTAATTAACCTTTACATATAAACCTAAAAATCAAGACAAAATTAATAAACATTTATAAACATAAAATAAACATGTTCTAAAGTTTCTAATGCAATTAGGATTATAATTAAGGGTTAATTAAACAAATAGGAAGAAAACTCAAAAGAAAATTAATAATTACTCCCAAAGTAGCATAAACTAATTAGGATTTTGATTTCATTAAATTACTCTTTTCCTATTAAACACAAAGAAAAATTAATTGAAATTATAACTGATTTTAGTTAATTATTATGATTTTTCCAAATTTTAATTAAATGGGATTTAAATAATTAATTAAAGGGCAATTAAGATGATATTGAAAAAATAATTAAGATTAAAAGTCATAATTATTTTATTTGGTCATCTTTAATGTTTACATGATTAATCAACCATCCTTAATTAATTCAGAAATTTTTTTATTAATAATAATTATTAAATACATAAAAGAATAATTAAGCTTTGAAAATTTGAATTTCCTATATCACCAAGCAAATGGGCTTGAGAAAATTTATAAGTGGTAGAGGTCATCCCATGGGTTAATCAACTCAAATTCCAAGCCATTTAGCTAAGTAATTAGGGCTTAATAAGCTAATTTCCTAAAACTTCAAACCCTAATTACCTATTTACTAAACTAAACATTGAGATTTTTTCTTTGATTTTCATATGTCTAAGCTTTTTAAAATGGGTTTATTTATATTTTTGGACTTTTCTACAATTAGTTATGTTTTTTTAAAGTTATGCTTAATTAGCATATATTTTTAACTCTAATTAATCCATTTACACTGTGTGCGTAGAAAGCGTGGGCGCTTTACGTGGCAAGATTGGTCACTTAAATTATTTGAGAAATCTTGACTTAACTGAGGTGGATGAGCTTTCATCTTGGCCATTTGATCATGGATCAAACATCAGATTAATCATGTGGTTTTAAAGAAATAAATCAAAAAATCTAACATGAGTAATCACGACTATCTATTCTAATCACGCAAAATAGACGGCCAGATCATCTTCCTTCCCTGGAAGACATACATCGTCTGTCTTTTGCCAATTAATCTGAGCTCATTGATGCTCGTTCTACACTAGAATCAAGTACAAAATGACCAGGAGATGATTCTAAGGGAAATCCTATGGCTCGATCACCATAAAGCAGACATTCACTTCACAAAGCATAAAAAATCCTATGATTTTCTATGATTGGTAGGAAATTACCCCGCCAAAGCTCAAGACTTGTTAATTTAGATAGCTTTGTCTTAAAGAGATAAAGTGCTATTAAGAAGATCATAAGTTGTATCCCCGTCCACTGCTCTCTAGATCAAACGCCACCACAAAGCTTGTTGGAGTTGATCTCGAGATATTTTGCGGTGCTCAAATTGATCGGGAATCAATTCATTTTGTCTTTCCAGAGTGAGGGAGATGTGGGAAGGTTTAATTTGAAATTGGTGAATGTTTGGTGAGGTTGGGCGGAATGGAGGTCAGTTTGAGCTACAAGTTTGGTCTTGCCTACGACCAGGGTACACGGGGAGCTCTGTGGATGCTTAGGGACTGCTCGAAACTCTCTGATGAACTTCTGTGTTGTATTTGATGAGGGAGGAGGTGTTAACTCTCCTTCCCATATGAACCAACCAAAGAGGTTGGTTCACCAACCAGCCAGAGGTTATGGCCGAAAATGCAATGAGACTGTAGAAGTGGAGGTTTCTAGTAGCTTAGAGAGTTTGGTGGCTCTCCATGAAGTGGACATCTCATGGAGAGTGAACCAATGGTCAGCCAAGGTGAGAGGGACATCACATTGATCAATGGTTGAGCCTATTAGATTTGGGTCATGCTAGTTAGCATGGGAGAGCTCAAGATTGTGGCTACCCAAGGCAAAAGGAGGGGTTGGACCTTTCTATGGTTGAATCGGGTTCACCTTGGGTTGGGCCCAATTGGACAGGTCAATGGAAACCTGGATGAGTTATGCCAAGTTTGATTAAGTTTCAATTTGATTTGATTGGGTTTGGCTTAATTTGACTTATATTGATCAATTTGTGTTTAAATAGGTTAGGTTGATCAAATGATCAAATTTGGTCAAGAGGGCCATTAGATTATGTTCAAATGATCATTTGGAATGTATTAGTGCAATTGGTTTGTTCAATTTGAAATTGATTTGAACTCATATGGTTCATTTAGGCTAAATGGGTCAAGTTGAATAATTTAATCAAATTGGATGTGATGAAGGTATGATTTATGTTTGATTGATAAAATGAGATTGATTGGAGGCATTGATTTGATTTGATTTGGATTAAAATTAGTTTTAGTTCAACTTGACCCACCCTTTAGGTCAAATTAAGTCAAATAGGTCAACTAGGTTGATTTTATCGAATTGGCTTCAATTGGTGGTTAAAGTATGTTCAATACTTAAATAATGATTAGTTGAAGGCATTCATTGCAATCAATTTGGATTGGAATGAGATTTGGCCCATTTTGGCCCTTTATGTCAATTTGAGCCAAATTCGATTAAGTGGTCAAATTGACTTAGCTAAGTTCAATTGGTTGCAATTGGGTGATCAATGATGAAATAATCACTTTGGTATAGGTTTAGTGAATTAATTTGGTCTAATTTGAGTTGGATTAAGATTTGACTCAATTTGGCCATTTAGGCCAAATTGGGTCAAGTGATCCAATTGGCTTGATTGAGTTCAATTGAATGATGAATTTGGGGTTGATTGATAGCTTTGATTGTAATTAATTTGAATTAAGTTGAATTTTGATTCATTTGAATCCTTTAGGTCAAATAGGTCAACTTAGGTCAAGTAGGTAGATTTGACCAACTAACTTGATTAAATGAATTGGAATGGATTGTAATATTTAATTGGATATTTGGAACAATCATGGGGATTGGATCAAGTTAATTTGGATTAAATAAAGTTGAATGGGTTTTTGGCCGCATGGAGTTTAAATGGGTCAAGTTGGGCTAAAAGCCAAGTTGGTTTGGTTTGATTTAATTGAATTGAAGTCAAGGTTCAATCACGTCTAATTGGTGTTCAAATGAATTTGGATGGGTTATATTTCAATAGAGTTGATTTGGTTCCGGGTTAGGTCGTCTTAAGTCCAAATAGGTTAAGTTAAGTCAACTTAGTCCCTTGACCAAATTGAACTAAAATGAATAATATTAAGCCTAGTTTAAATTGGCTTTGGCTTGGACCTTGGTTTGCAATCATTTGATTTAAGTTTGATCAATGGGTTTTGATATGGGATTTGGGTTTAGGGTAAATGAGGTCCCACTTATCTTAAGACAAGATCTAATTCTAACGTTGCACCTTATGAGTCCCTAGGCTTAAGCTTAGTGTCTTTTTTAATTACTAAAAGTGTCTTGGAATTAGGAATGTCATAGTGCCTAAATGAACCCTAAGTTTAAGAAGAAGGTAGTCAACCTCACTCCAAAGTAAGATCAATAATCCCATTTTCTCGAGTATAATTGGATCCAGTTCTTAGCTTATACTACAACACTTTATCTATAGGTTCATATGCTACTTATTTCTCCTTTGCTATGGGTGAAAGCCATCACCTCTTAGATATTTCAATAATATTGTGTTATAAAAATCTAAGTTCTAACCTTCTAATAAAGTACCAACTTAAACAAATATAAATCTTCTTCTCTAAAAAAATATAAAGCCTCACTATATAGTAGACCGAAGCATTCACTAGGCTTCCTAGTATCATGAGTACTTCTTATTCATCTTCCCTTAAAATTTGTTAAGAACTCTTCCTATTTTGAATACTCCAATTTGATTTTTTTAGTAATCACCATTCCTTTGATATCAAAACTTTGAAATCTTTGGAGACATTAATTGATTACTTTTGGTTGACATTAATTGAGTATTCTTAAGAAATCTCCATTTCCTAGGATATAATTAACTATAGGGGCTTGCCTCCATAAGGAACTAAAGAACCCTACATAAAATAAACCATAATTTACTTCATCAATATAAAGTAGAGAAATATCTCTGGTATATGTAGACTCATGCTTTAGGAGCTCGTATTAGATGAATGAGTCCATTATAGTTTGATATTTCTATCTTTTGAGATAGTGCATCATTCTTTAAATGCCACACTTAATCATTTCAAGTAGTATAACCTAAAATCTACATGGCGTCCTTACGAACACTAAATACAAATAACCACAATATGTATATAAATTAATAAGTACATAGTTTAGACATCCGAAAGCACAAGACTTTAACTATTCCAAGGGGGTCTCTGATTACCTTACTTCTCTGGTTCAATAGTGGCACATATTTGTATAAATTCCATATACTAATGTGTATGTATATGCATGAGGAATAATTAAATTACTCTATAAAATTCATCATCATAAAAACATATCATATGTTATATATATATATATAGAGAATAATTAAATTACCTTTTCTATAAAATTCATCATCATAAAAACATATCATATTATATATATATATATATATATATATATATATATATATTAAATTCAATTATTCAATTAAATGCTCTACTTAATTAATTAAATATTAAAGGATAATGATAAGAAGATGTCACTAAATTAGCCATGTTTTGATTTTATTAATCTTAAGATATCTTTCACATTTAAATAAAATATTTTAATCAAATATAAATATATAATAAAAAAGACATGTAACACTTCATTAAGATGATTGAAAGTCATAAATTCACCTTTTAGATTCAACCTAAGATTTAGGATTAAGGTGGATTTCACTCACCCTTTTTCTCTTTAAAATCTCAAATTAAGATAAAACACAAATGAAATTAAAAGTCAAAGTTAAAATTTAACCATAAAACCATCCAAACACCATAAAGATAATCACCCCAATCTTTAAGCCATAACACATACATTATAATGTTAAGCCATCAATCATAGTATTAGGTTAGGCTGGTGCTTTATTGTGGTGTAATATTTTATTTTGTGATGTAATATTTTAGATTGAATATTAAAATTATTTGTGCATAGTCTCAATGTTAGGGTGACATTAGATTAATGGCATTTTATAAGGAATTATGCTTAAGTGGTTGTTGTAATAAAAAATATAAATATTTATTGCCTGTAGGTGCTACTTAAGTCCCTAAGCATAATTCATTATAATAGGTGGACTTTGCTACCCAAGGTAGGGTGTTAAGCCCAAATGTGTGAAATATATAATTACTTGACTTAAATGTGTTTTTATCTAACTTCTATTTTGCAAGTATAGTTATATTAAATTTTTATAAAAATATAATTTTTATAATAGGTAAAGTGTTATGGGGTTTAAGATGAGCAATGGGTATAAAGTTTAGACTTGGGAGGCCTTGTGATGTCTGGAGTGCCCAAATTCATGAAGTGAAGGAGAAGTTAAAGATGAAGATTGAAAGTTAAAGATGAACATTGAAGACTCATATAACTTTATTTTCATTGCAATTTAATTATAATTTTAGGATGTATAAAGGTAGAGCTTGGTTACCCAATTTTTTTATTCTGAGAGTGTACGATGATACTCGGCCAGTCTGGCCTTTTATTCATTCAATGGAATGGTGTTTATTTAACTATTTACTTTGATTGCGCAATAGAAATATCATACTTTTTATTGGTTTTTTAAAACTTGATTATTTTTTGTATGACCTCGATGCGATAGGCTCTTTAGAAAATTAAATTTTTTACCAGTTAATTAACTCTAATTATATTTTAACCAACATATAACCTCACTTTAAAGCCTTAGATTTTAATCAAAGAAATAAAAGATTTAACAACCGCTTAGTTGTATAGTTATATGTTCTAATATCATGCATGTGTATTTTTTTCTTACAAATAAGGGATCTTCATTCTTACATGATAAAGGATTAGACTTGACTTGTGAGAGCAGTTCCTTTTAGTGGAGAACACCCTTCTCATTAATTTAGCTCACACCCAAATTTCATCATGTATTTAGATATAAATTCTCCCAAACCTGAGTTCAAAATAATGAGTAAAAAAATATTTATGCATTAATTTAAGACATGATTTTCATATCAGTCACAATCTACTCTTTTAGAGAGTGAGTTGAAGACTCTAGATTCACTCTTAATAAACAACAACATAGCTATTTTGCATTTACATAAGATCAATTTATATGATGTTGAATTGTAGGAGGTGTTAGCTAGCAGCTACTCTAGGTGATTCTAAGTTCAGAAGATTCGGGATCGGTCCACTCCCTCAAGTGAAAGTAAACCAATATATCCCATTTTTTTAAGAATAGAAGTAGGATGAGCTCTTAGATCATGTTATACCACTTTAGTTAAAGGTTCAAATATTACTTTTTTTTTCTTTGATGTGGGTGTAAGTCCTAATCTCTTATGCACTTTCATAATCTTGTGTTATTGAAAGTCTAAGTCTTCTAATAAAAATATCAACTCAAACAAATATAATTTTCTCTCTAAAAAATATAAAGCCTCAGCACATGATAGACTGAAGTACTTACTAGGCTTCCTAGTATAATGAGTATTACCAATATATTAATCTAAAGTTTGTCGAAGTTAAAAACCATAAGAAACTTGTTATCACTATATAAAAAAAGACTTTAAAGTGCTAAACTCTCCCTTATATCTTGCTTTTGTAAGACTTTCAACTTTAACTTTTGATTGAATGCCAACTCCCTTAATAATAACCTTCTCACCACCAAAGATTTTCATAATAATAACTTATTTAGTATTTATAACACTTTTGTAACAATCTTGCTTATCTAAGGACGTTGCTCCCATTAGTCTTTTTCAACATATTCAATTTTCATTGTATTTAAGGAGGCATTTCAATTGATATTAATCTCTCAGCATAAAGGTTGCCCCTCTCTTAATAATCTCATTATAGTTTCTCATAAGCTCATTGTCAAAAATAGATAAAGAAATGTATTAAAATTTTTTCATATTTGTAAAGAGTGGTAACATTGAAGAAATTTCAAGTTAAAAATGATGATTGAAGCACATACATTGAGATTTTCCAAAAGTGAACCACAAACCTTACATTTATAGGCATTAATGGTAACATGTAAGCCATATTCAAATCCAAGTCATCTATACCAAATCAGGTTTTTCAAAACATTTATTCTTTTATCTCTTGCCTTATTAGATGAAAGAAAAGAATCAACAAATTAATGTACCACCATACTTTCTTTGGACATGCGAGTCAGTCTATATGATAACCTAAATTAGGTTCAATAAGTCTTTGATTATGAACTAACTTGAACCATCAATAACTTGGAACTCACCACTATCTCTTAAGTCCTTGAGCCACACAAGAATTAAATCCCAAGTTGTTAGTCAATACTATGCTATTGAACTCTCCTAAGAAAATCACAAAATCATTTAGTCATCCAGGATAGTCAACCAAGAACTCAAGAATAAGGAATCTTTTCATATAAACTTATCTCGTATACTTACTTTTAAGCTTCAATCTAAAATATATATAAATTTTCAATTTAATAATCAACAACAAGTTGGAATTGCTCACCAAACAACAAACTACATCACATTCAATTTATGTAAGTATGTTATGTAGCAAATTCTATAATATTAAATTTGATCCTTATAAATTGGGAATCATCAGCCGAGTACAAATATATATATAATCATATAACATATGTCGAAGTTTTGTAACATAAGAGTCTATTATACGATCTCTCTAAGAATCTCTTCAATTTTTTTCTTTTTCTTTGAATTGTATCTTTTGCTTGGTTCAACATACCCTTCTTTGTGAAAGGTCTATTGGGTCTTTTAGATTAACTCATTAATATTATCCTTAAGTTTTAATTTCTCTTCATCTCATCATTTTTTTTAAGTTGATCCACATCTCTAATAGGTTATTGATGTTTTCACATGCAATATTGGATCTAATAGAAATTATGATATATTGGCTTCAAATTTAATACTATTCAACTATAAAAAAAAGTTTACTTAATTAAAAGCTCCACCCTTTATTTTAAAAAAAAGATCTAAATTGTTAATTTAAATTAAAATTGAAGACTTAACTTCAACTCAAGTATTCATGCTTATTTTGTTAAATGTTACTTTAAATGATAATTGAATAATGTATGGTGATTAACATTACAATTACAAATACAAGAAATTTTTTAAAGGATATATGAATATGTTAATTCATTATACTAAACTATAAATGCATTATATCTTTCTAGTTCAATATCTTTAATAAGTGAACAAAATAATTTCAGTATAATATTTTTTTTATTTCATATGTATATCATAAATAAGTTTTTTTTTTAATATTGTTTACACTAGTCAATGAACACCATACTAAGAAATAAACCTAAAAAAATAAAATTATCTTAAATCAAAATAATAAAAAATATATGAAGTGTGAAGTTTAATTCATGTATACATAAATGAATTATTTTATTAGGGGTCGTTGGTTTATGAAAAAAAAAAATAATATAAAAAGAAGTATATGTGATTGAAATATAGTGCATTTGAAATACGATAACAAAAGTAAGACAATATTTTTGCATTTCTTTCAGGAATAAAAAGTAATATAAAACTCAAAAGAGAGCGGCAAACAACAATTGCAGCTAGACGATGATGAGTGGCGAGTGTGGTGGGGCCCACTATAAGTGATTACAATTGTCACGACTTTGATGTATTAAAAATTTAGCTAAAATTAGTTGAATTTAAAATAAAATAAACTAGAAGGTGAATTTAAAATTTATTGAAATTTTACATTTTATTTCAAATTCTTAAATTCAAACATCAAAATTATTAAAATCTCTACATTCTAAATACTTTATGCTCTTTTTTCATCAAACTAAATACCCTAGTATGTTATCAAAATATTATTTTAAATCACAAACAATAAGACAAAACTCTATATTTATATTTAAAAATAAAATAAAATAAAATAAAATAATGTTGAAAATTATATAAAAATAGATAAATTTAAATTATTACTTTTTATTAGATAAATATAATCAATTCAATCTACCTACATCAATTGGCTTACATTTTTTACTAGTAATTTAAAAATATTATCAAATAATGTTTTACAAAATAAATTTAATTAATAATATATCTATTATCCAAAAAATGAAAAAAAATTAAAATTTCATCATCGGTTTAAAAATATTTATTTTGTTGACAAGAAAAAGCAAAAGACTACAGTCCATTTAACAAAAATTACTAATTAGTTTTCAAAAAAAAAATATTTTTTTTCTAAATAGAAATTTAGTCTATTATTTACATTACCAGGTTAACTAGTCTAGAGTCATTAACGAAATATATAGTTCTCAAAAGTCGTGCATAAAATTCGCACTTCGTCTCGCGATTGGATCTACCATTTGAGGGACATTTGAACTCGATGTTATTGCAGGTCCGGCTCGCGCAATCGTAAAATCTCGATCCGAACCCGACCTACAGCCGAAGCCCTTTCTCATACCCCCTACCACTCCGGCAGCTCTCCGTCTGCTACTTCTCCGGCCACCGTCGGCGACCCCTTACTCACCGGCGGCAGGTACCCACCTGACCTAGCTTCAACTTTTTCCTCTCTGCCTCTTGCCCTAGATCTGAATTGAGGTTGATGAATGATGGTGAGCATTCGACCGGACTTAGACCGTTCCGGTTCAACCGAACCGGTCTCCCGCTCCACCTGGTCTTTCTGCAAGCCCGATATCGTTTTTCGACACCATTTTAATTTCGTCTACCCCGACCTTACTCTGCTTCACCTCGAGCCAAAACCTAGGTCGGAATTCACCTTCTCGATCCCCGACATCTTCATCAACTTCTGCTCCAGCATAATAGGTTTCGTCCTCCAACGTATTAACCTCTTCCACCTCTGTTTCAACCTAAACTAAAGCCCTAGCCCTCACTTTTGGCTCTGTGCTATTTTCTGCTAATTTTTCTCAGTGCATGTCTTCCTGCTTGAGTTGAGCGGAACTTGGGACTCCTTAAGTATCTCGGATTCGCCATGTTTCAGTATAACGCGATGCGAGTGTGTGGCAATAAGCGAGGGAGCGAATTATTGTATAGAAGAATGAGTTATCTATTATAAGGCGCGGCGTCCCAACTTCTTTCCTTGCTTTTTAACATGATAGAATGTATCGTTTGGTCTTTTACTATTGATGGATTGGTTTGAGAGTTTGCTTTATTCTCTCTTTTTTGGTAGCTTCTGCATTCTCAATGTTGGTATATACTTGTTGTACTCAGTAACTTTAGTTAATACACAATTTCTTCATGATTTTATGTGAGAAAAACTGCTGATTGAATGCTGGCATGGAGCATAAGTGAGCGTAACTATAATGTTTGCTTGAGTATTTTTTTTATTGCTCTGCTGAAATTTTAAAGCTGGCTATGGATGGGTCTTATGACTTTTATCCTGTCAATGCAAGCTACTCAATTTTTAATTTTAATTGATTTGCTTGACACGTTACTAAAATAAGGATTTTGTACATAATGTTGCGATGGCTAAAGCTGGCATATTTCATAAATGACCATACAAAAAACATTCCGCACACTATCAAGCATTTATGCACTAGGTCAACTACAATAATAAGTAAATTGGTTAAGTGTTAAATTCATATTTGAAACTTGAAACTAAACCAAAGTTATCAGGTAGCATTGGGATCTATGTCATTATTAAGTTTGCATTGATGTTGAAAATGAAAGAATTTGATTGAAATTCTCATAGATTCTTAAATGGTTTTGGAATAAAGAAAGATATAAAACTTTTTGAGCAGGCGATAGTAGATTTGATTTAGGTTTATATAAAAACAAACCTGCTTGAATATGCATAAATACATACATACATACATATTGGTATATATTATTAGAAAGGGAGATATTCAAACAAGTTTCTTTGAAACTTGCTTGTAATTTGTGTATTGTAATGAAAACTAATTTTTGAAAGAAAATTAATGCAAAGAAGGAGAACATTTGGGGAAGCTGATGTGGATTTTATTTGGATTACAATTGATTCAAGAAACATTTGATTTTTGTGGAGGAGTAAGAGCTTAAAGTGATATGGTAGAGTGCAGGGATGGCATGGAGCCTGTTTCTAATGAGTTTGGCTCAATTAGAATAAAAAAGTTTTGGTTCCTATTTGACTTATGCTTATCTCAAAATTGAATTGATTTGAGTTAAGGCCGAGCTAGCTAGTTTCAAAATTTATGAATTTAAAGCAGTCTCAAAATTTGGTTGAACTTGATTTAAAATCTTCATTAATTTCAGGTTGCATCAAATCAAATTTTGAGCTATTTTTGAGGGATTTTAAGTTTCAATTAATTTTACTGGCAGTAATGGAGCAATTTATTTCCAGTTGTAGAGTGGCTATCAGCAAACATGCTGTAGACCATTTACTCTTATCTAATATGGCATCAATATTTTTTTTTATATACAAAAGCAGATATGACATAATTTAATTGTTCACTTAAATAGCTGCTTGTCTTCTGTTATATTTGCATATGAAGAAATAATGATGTGTGAAGAAGGAATGCTTGTTGATAAAAAAAATAAAAAAAAACTGTTGGAAAAAAGGAAGTAACAATAGGTCAAGATTCATCCAATGTGATAGTAAGGTCTTGTTTTAAATTGCCGTGTTACTTTTGCAAAAGTCTCTACTACATTGCATTAGAGTGGGACTACTTTGGTTTTTATGTGGAAAGTATTACTAAATGTTATTTTATAACCTAAACATTCATCAGATTCCATCTTTCTAAGCCCTGAAACCATCAAAAGTTCACTTCACAATCACAAGGTGATGCCCATGTCCATGGAGGTCATGATCATGAATTTAAGAAAGAAAGTTCTTTGTTTGTGCTAATTAGTATGGTTTGTATCATTCATGATGACACACAGTGAGCATTCATTTCTCTGATATTTTAGGAGGGAAAATGTATGGTAATTAAAAAAAAAAAAAAGATAGATGGTTTTAGATCTGTTCTTTCTTTTATTCTCAACTACATCAGCTGGTTTCTGAAAGGGAGTTATGAAATGTTGAGATTGGATAAGTTCATTTTAAAGTATGCTGAACAGTATCATTTAGACAGACACCCAATAAAGTGTCAATTTGCTGTCCTCTTTTGTTTAGCCATAAGCTTTGAATAGAAATATGAGGATTTGTCTTGTGTCTTTTCTTCTGTTCTCTTTTTTTATGTATCCACTCAAGGATTAGGACGTTTGTCTCTTTTTGGCATCTCTTTACTTTCTTTAGTATCAAATGGTTCGAACTCATTTCTTTTTCATATCAGTTTCCCACTGTTTTTATTTCTTTGAGTTATAGTTCTTTCCGACCTTTTTTTATTTAGCTTCTTTCATTTCTTTAGTTATTTTATTAGTCATGGTCTTTTAATTTTTTAGAATTTTGTGTAAACTTTTTGAATTTACAGGAGGGGTTATTCTTCAAGGTTGAATGTTGAAAAGTTAGTACAACAGTTATGCATGGATGCAGCCCAGGATTTACCCTCTTGGTGAATGCAGAGGTTGATTCCATGGGTGGTGTTGTTGATTGTGAAGTTGGTTTAGATATGAAATCATCACCCCATCGTGCAGCAATTGCGAAGACACAGGAGGAGCTACGGTTTGTTTCAGTCCTCTCAATTCCTTTTTTTTGTAATGGCCATTATTGATATGGAGAATGTAGTGTTTGTATCAACTCTATGAAAGATTAAATGGCAACATCCTTAATTTTAGCGAATATTCGAGTTTATTGTATTTATGTTTGTTGGCTTGTGAACTTTGTCCAATGCTTGATCACAACAACAACAACAACAATAACAACAACAAGCCTTAATCCCACTGGGTGATTTCCTTCCCTCCATTGTGTCCTATTATGTGTCAAATTCTCATTTAATTCAAGTATACTAAGATCATTTTTTACATCTTAACCAAATCTTTTTAGGTCTACCTCTACCTTTTCTTAAGGCAAATCTATACTCTCCTAATGTCATCGGATGACGCTTTATGTGGCCAAACCATCTAAGGCTCTAATCTTATCTACCTTTACTCCAACTTTTCCCGAACATACTCATTTTGCATTCTATCTCTAAGAGTAAAGCCACTCATCCACTGAGCATCCTCATCTCATCTAACTTAACTTAGCTTTCTCTTTTATTGGTGCGCATAAGTCATTGTAGGTCTTACCACCATCTTATAAAATTTTTAAGTTTAAGTGGAACTTTTCTATCACATAATAGGCCGGATGCATTCCTCCACTTCAACCATCCAACTTGAATTCTACTAATAACATCTCCATCTATTTCACCATCATTTTGAACAATAGAACCTAAATATCAATCGCTCACTCTTATTAATGATCCTAAAGTCACACTATCGCTAAAACTTCTACAACTAAAATTACACTCCATATATTCAGTTTTAGATCTACTTAAGCGAAAACCTTTAGACTCTAAAGTTGACCTCCATAATTCAAGTTTCATTTGGACTCCTCTCTAGTCTTATCAACAAGAAGAATGTCATCAGCAAAAAGCATACACCAAGTACATCTTCTTGTAAATGCCTAGTAAGAACATCCATAACTAAAGTAAAAAATATAAGGGCTTAAAGCTGATCCTTGATGTAATCCAACTGAAATAGGAAAATATTTTGTCAATCCTCCTTGTGTTTGGACACAAGTAGCATATATATACATATGACTTGAATATAACCAATATTAACTCCTTTTCTAGAACTCTCCAAAGAACATCTCTTGAAACTTTATCACAAGAAATACAATTTTTTTTTTTTTGCTATAATAGCATATGTTCATTCTAATGTAACTGTTGCAGGCTGGAATATGATGTGCGTGAAGAGCGAAAAAGAGAGCTGGAGTTCCTGGAAAAGGCATCTTTATACTCTTTTTTTGTTATCTGACATTCAAAGTAGTTTGTATATTCGGTTTTGAATTTTAATAAAACTCCTTCATTCTTGCAGGGTGGTAATCCACTGGATTATAAATTTGGTCGTGCAACATCAATCAGTGTACAATCTACTTCTCTCCGAGATCAGGTTGCTGAGCAGCATGCAACAAGGTTTTTTCTCTTAAAATTTTTAACATAGCATTTGAAATTTTAGTAACAAATGTACCATCTGTTTGAATAGCATTATTATGAATATCTAATCCCTCTCGATTTTTCTTGTGCCTCTCACCATAGCGAAGCAAAAGGCAGCTTTGCATTGGCTGCATCGCCTCGTGGGGATTCTGTTGAAAGCAGTGGCCGACCTGCAGGTTCTATGGGTCGAGAGCCTAACATCGCAGACAATCTCTTACTATTTGCTGGAGAAAATAGTAGTCCGGGTAGAGAGAAAAATGCAAGAAGAACAGGGAGGAGAAGTAATACTGCTCCAGCAGAACAATCCTCCAAGACCGATGGTTGTCGTAATACAAAAGAATCAAATGATTTGGTGATTTTCCGCCTTGAACCAAGTGGTCAGGCATATGCACGGAGGAATAGATATAGATTAAGCCGGGATAGTCACAACAATAAATCTCCACTTTTACCTTCCTCTCATACAGATGCTAGGGATATAAAGGAGTTGCACGAGGAAGTGCTTGCTGAGGAGCATACTGTTTCTTCAATCATAAACTCTAAACCTACAAGTCCTAATACTAAGAGGATGCAAAAAAGCTTTGCTTCTAAAGATCAATTGGATATGGAAATGGATGGTGGGGTGGTCCGCCATACACATACTGATACAGAAAAGACAGAATTGCAAGTAACAAAAATCAACCCTTGCGAAAACTCAAAGAATGTTGACTATACTGCTACTTCTGTTCAACAAGCAGCTAGAAGAAATGCTAAGCAAACATCTGATTTTATTGGGAAAGAGTCTACTGCTTCTGTTGGTTTTCTTTCTGCCCCTCCTTGTGATGTGGATATCATTAAAGGTTCCAGCCATGGTGAGGACAAAAGCTACAGAGCTGCAGATGTAGATGTAATGAATGCGCATGAGGATAATATTACTGGGAGAGAAAATGTTTCAAGTGCTATCACTGAATTGGTTGGCAGAAAGAATGCTGATATAAATCCTTTTTTTAACAGCACAGCTCCCCTCCATGGAAATGCTGATAGTAGTGACTTGTTGGCATTTAGAATTAGTGGTAGTGTAGGCATAAATTCCAAAGATCATGCCACAAATCAAGTTACTTCTGGTATTAGTATCCCTGTAGAAAATAGCCAAATTGCAGGTTCTGCTGCTTACATTAATAGTAATGGTGAAGCAAGAACTTCTCAGATGAAGTTCAACAACTCAGTTCAGGTTAAAGATGAAATGCTATTATGTGATAAAAATGACGAGCAAGCTACAGATAGGCTTCTTTCCAACATTGAGATTAGACAAAATAAGAAGTCTGAAATTTCTCCAGATGATAGTACCAATGTCATCAAGGATGGTACAATAATGGTCAAATCTATTTGCCACAGCCATGAGCCCTCTTCAGCAGTCCTTTCCATGAAGGTTTGCTCAGGTGCTCCTGAGCCTCAGAATAGTGAAGCTAATCAGCTTAAGTTGGCAAAAAAGGCACATGAAGATGTCATTTTGAAAGAGGCTCGGATAATTGAGGTTTCTTCTATACTTATTTTTGGAAGGCTGTTTTATATTAGATCTGCATTTTAAATTTTGATAAGCTTAATAAAATAAGCATATTTCTACTCAGACAAGCTTAAAGAGGGCTGGTATGCCATCTATTAGTTGCATATCTTCAGAGAGGCAACGGATAACCCATTGGCACTTTGTTCTTGAAGAAATGTCTTGGATGGCAAATGATTTTATGCAGGTCTGGTTTTCAATATGAGATTCATACAATTCTTTTGAAGCTGCATGCTTTATCTGTTGTGTACTGTTGCATCAAACTCTTTTTTTTTATACTTTTCGTGTAAGATGTCTTCCGATGTCTTGCTTGCCTGATTAATTCGAACTGATTTGTCATTGTGGTATATAAACAGGAGCGGCTTTGGAAGACAACTGCTGCTGCCAAAGTGTGCCACTGGATTGCCATTGTTGGTAGATCAAAGTTTGAGCAAGAAAATTTGTGTCAGAAGCAGAGGAATGTAGCTCGAACTCTGGCTAAAGCTGTCAGGAATTTTTGGAATTCTGTTAGTGCTATTCATGCTAAAGGTGACTCATCCTCTGGCATGAAGGAAGATTGTGATGCAAACTTGTTTAAATCATCGAATATCAGCAGTTTAAATACTATGAAAAATCAGGTTTGAATAAATTTACTGGGTTTCATCTCTCTTTTCTTGATGTGATTGCATTACTGATTTTTTTTATTCACAGGTTATTATTATGGTTCTAGTTTCCGATGGATCTTAATTTAGAAAGTGTTCCTGTGTTACTATTATGTTTGTCTAATAAAAGATCTGTGCTATTTTTTTTAATTTTGTTTTGCACGGATACAAATAATTTATAAAAAAAACTTTTGATAATGTTTTGTGGCTATTTTTTTTCTCTCTCTAGTGATGAATGCTTTATTTATGTTTTTGTCCTCATGCTCCTTTCTTCCCTTACTTTCATGAACTCATCAATAATTACAACTTTTTGTGTCAGAGTGTAGAAGGTTGCGGAGGGCTTCTTAAGCCCGGTCTCCAAAGATATGCACGTAGGATTTTGCAGTATCTCTCTGATGTGTCTAGTGATCCTATCCTGGCTGAAGCTCCAAGAACTCCTGATAGGATAAAGGATGCTGGTTCATTTGGAATATTTTTGGATGATCAACTTTCAGAAGTATGGCATGTGCTATGTTTGTTTAATACATTAGTTATGAAGCTCTCATATTTTTATCTTTTTGAGGATTAGCACTACTGTAAGCTAGTCTTCTTTAGTCATGGTTTGGTTGAATTTTGCTAGCAATGTGCTGTGGATTGTGTATAGTTTCAGCTTCAACAGATGATTTATTAATGGATTCTGTTTCATCAAACTTCAACTGCTATTATTTTTTTCTCCAGGAGAACTTGTTTTATAAAGTACTTCCTGGTGCTATGCACTTGTACAGGGAATCAATAGAGGCTCAATGTGCGCTTGTTAAGGTAAAGTCTTATTTCTTTTTTACTGATATTGCTTATTGATGTATAATGCTTCCAATATCTTGTTTCTTTCCAATGGTTCATACTGGAAAAAATAGTGTGTCGGTTTGTTATGAAACTGATTATTGTCATGTATGAAACTCCTTTTAAGTCAATGTGTCAAACGGGCATAAAAAAATTCTTTTGGAACACTAGCCACCACTTATGAATTAAAATAATATATAAAGATGTCTATGTAACATATTGCATGGCTACAATATTAAATCCAATTACTTAATTCATAGCAAGAGATGAAAGAGAGCTCTTTTGGACATGTTTTATGGAGCAGATACGGCAATACTTTTTTGGTTATTTCTTCATTTTCTTTTTCTTATCCAAGTTCGGCCTTATTAGAGCCACTTACTAGCAAAGTTATTAGATTCTTATTTGTAGCATTTTCTTGTGACACTTAAAAACTACTGCACCGTGTGTTTTATGGAGCAGATACGGCAATACTTTTTTGGTTATTTCTCCATTTTCTTTTCCTTATCCAAGTTCGGCCTTATTAGAGCCACTTACTAGCAAAGTTATTAGATTCTTATTTGTAGCATTTTCTTGTGACACTTAAAAACTACTGCACCGTGTGTTTTAAAGTGCTGAGAAGCATGCTGCTAAAGTTGATTGATAATTGCTCTGCCCACTGTTCAACTGCAGAAGTTTTTCTTTTAATATTCTCAATTCAGAAAATGTTTAATGCACTACAGGAAGAAGAATGTGAGGCCTCCATGTGTGATTCAGTTGCAGGTATTAGTCTGGGCTATTACTATCCTCTTATCATAATTATCCTGTATTTTGGAAGACAAACATCAGCATGATTTTCTTCTTATCCTCGATTTATTTTTATGCAGATGGAACTCGAGGGATTGCTTTTGAAGAGGATGAAGGTGAAACAGGGGCAGACATTTTACCAGGAGGGTTTGAAGGCAATCATTTAACCAAGTTTATTCACAAGAAGAGAAAAATCTATCAACATAAGTCGTACACTACTAGATGTGAAACTGACTTATATGATCCTTGCCTTGATGGAAGACCTGCAAGCCATTCTCTTGTGATTATGGGGAAAAGACCTTCAGGTACCCTTAATGTTAGTGCTGTGCCAACAAAGCGCACACGAACAGCTGCAAGACAACGGATTGTTAGTCCTTTTAGTGCTGGACCAATTGGATCCCTACCAGTGACCAGTAAAACAGATGTTTCAAGTGGTGACACGGCTTCATTCCAGGATGACCAAAGCTCACGGCCTGGCTATCCACAGCCCCAGAAAAATTTCGAAGCTGATTCTACTGTAGATTTTGAGAGATTGCTGACATTTGATAGTAGTGATATACCCATGAGACCAAAGAAGAAGAAGAAACCAAAGCATTTAGGATACAAAAGTTCGCTGAACCTTCCTGATTCCAAGGTCTTGATTGTTTCTTTTAATAGAACATAATTTTTTTATAAAACTTTATGATTTTGGTTTTTATTTAGAGAACTGAATCCTGTTATATGCAGGCCTTCTCTTATGAGCAGAGGTTACAGGCTGACTACATGGTTCAACAAGATCAGGTCAGTGTTGTCTGAAATAAGTTCTATCTATAGGTTTTGTTCTTTCAGATTTTAAATTTTGTTAGGATCGAATGGCTATCAGTTGTTTGCATCATTAGTTCCCAGTGATAGTTGAAACAATAAACCATATAATTCTTGTTATCATTGGTAAATTTTTTTTTTGTCATGTTCAAATAAAAACTTCTCTAGTTTGAATTTTTCTTCTTTGAACAACTTAATTTAGGAGTTTTTTTTTCTCTTAATTATTTGGTGAATAATTAAGCATCAATATTAGAATCTTAACAACTGCTCATAGTTTCTAATTTGTCCTACTATGGAACACTTGATATAACTACCTCTCACTGTCTATCCTTTTGTTCATGAACTTGAGGTGCAATAAATTTCTCTAGCTTCTTATACTTGACTCACAATGTTATTCATGATATTTTATTAATTCCGTTAACTAAATGATGCGGTGCTTGCTGTTGGAGGCGGTGGTCTTCAACATTATTCTTAAAAAAAAAAAAACAAAGCATCAAGTTTTTTTTTTTTTTTTTTGGCAAAATGTACTAGCATTATATTAGTTACATTAGGGAACCCTAGCCAGTCGTCCAGCATCACTAAAGATGACAATTCTTATTTTTAGTCTGATTATAAATCTGAAAGAGAGTGGGAAAAAATTTGTGAAAGGTATTCTCAAAGGTTATTTTTTTCTCTGTATTTTGACAATTTATCCAGTTCTTAGTTTTATCTATAATAATTAAGAATCTTTATTTAGAGTTTAGATCCTTTATAAATGCATTTTGAAGTGAACTTGGTCAATCCTCTCACGAAATCTATCTGCCATAGTTAAGATTACTCTCCTCTAGTAATTTTTTTAGTTATCTACCCTGTGAATAGAAAGGTGAGGTTTTTCAAATGGATTGAACAACTGATTCTGGTTTTGCTTGTGAAAATGGTGGACTTAGTGAAGTGAGTATGTTACATCTTTTATATTAAGTTTGAAAGTGGCTTGAACAGAACAAGTGATATAACATTAGCAGTAACAATTGTGATTACTTAGGACTCCTGCACTGTAAAATTTCCGATATTTTGAAGCATGTGAACATTTGCATTTGGCCTGATTTGCTTTCTTTGTTACATTTTACAAGGCTGCAATATGTTTACCAAGCTGACAATTTGCCATAGCACTAGACCTTTTGTTTTTTTAAAAATGATTTCTACTGTTTAGAGTTACATTTTGATAGTTTTCTTACTTGCACGTTATGCTAAATCATGAAAATCAATGCTCACCGATTGGTGAAAAGAACTTGATTTGTAATTTATCAATCTTTTTCTTACTGTTCAGGCTTCATTCCCATGATTTATATCCCTAAGCTTATTGCATTTTTATAGTATATTTGTTATGTTGTACCCATTACTATTTGCATTTTAATGACGGCCTAAGTTTGAGATTCTAATTATCAAAACAAACTGTTTCAGAATTTGTTTTCTTTTACCTTTCTGGTTTGCAGAGAGATCATGCTAAAAAGAGGTGTGAAGGTCTGCAGTTTGAATCCAATGGAAATATGGGTAACCTTCCTTTGAGATAACTTATTTTTTTTTAAGCATTCTTAAGTTTTTGATAGGGTTACTGATTTGTAATGCCTATCTGCAGGGTTTTACGGTCAAAATGTTGCAAAGAAACCTAAGTTCTCAAAGCGTGCGGAGTCCCCAGAAATGATGACTCCTGCTGGCGGATCCATGCCCTCTCCAGTTGCTTCTCAGATGAGTAACATGTCAAATTCAAATAAGCTCATAAGAATAATCAGCAACCGTGATAGGGGTAGAAAAAGTAAAGCTCTAAAGGTAAATTACATTATTCCTTACAATTTTTTTCGTATTTTTATTTGAATTTTTATGTTTGAAATTTTAAGTGATGAGTCATTGGGTAGGCAGTTGCTTCCATCATAGATGGATTTTAGAAACTTCTTTGTACGTGTGTTCAATATTGTTATGTATTATAACCCATAGTTGTTACCGCTACATCTGTATACTATTGATCAGTAACATTTTAGGTTGTTGTTTTCTGATAAAACATTTTTATATAGTTTATATTTGTAATTTATGAATGAAATATTGTTATATTTATATTCTATCTTAAAGTTGCATTTATTAATTGATAAATATGATCTTTGATGGCATCCCTAGATTTGTGTCAATGAAATCAGAATCCTCTGGATTCATGCTAATAAAGGAAATCATAATCCCATGAATCCATGCCAGGGAAGGAAATCCATAACTCATTTGAGTGCCAAAAGTATATTAAAAATCTTTGGATATAAATCTGACTGCATGTAGGATAGTTATTGTTTGTATAGTTGTAGATATTTTTCTTGTTTTGGTGTACCTTAATTTTCTTATTTTTTAGATTAATCTTTCAAATGCCTTGGATCAATACTTTAAATGAATAGCAAATATTTTTTGTTTGCTCCCCTCAGTATTATATCTTTAGATATATTGGCTTCTTTGTCCGTCTTGGTTTTCATTGCCACTTATAGTTATGGAATCCCTTATTGTCTTGTTATTGATTCTTTTTTTTGTAGTTGATATCACTCTTGCCCTTTTCTTTAGAATTACTTTATGATTTTGACCTTCATTACATGATTTCATTGCAACACGATATTTTCAAAGCAAAATGCAATGCACAAGAGTTTATTTCATTTAGCGAAGCAAAGCTTTTATTAACAAAATTGGTCATCAAGAAAAGCTATATTATATTAACAAGCTAAAATAATGATATAATTAAGCGATTCCAATTTCATCATTAAAATGGTCCACTAAACAGTTCAAGCAAATAAATAACCTCTTATCAAAATAATTGTAGTCATCTTCTTTGTTTTAAAAATAGCTCTAATCATTAAGTGTATTTTTACAATTCTCCTTCTTTACTGAATTCATTAAAAAATTCAAGGCAAAATCCATATGGTTAAAGCATTAGAAGGTTAATCTATGGCTATCTCAACATAATAAAAAGGATGCAAGAAAAAGTATTCTTTATATCTAAAGGACAAAATATTTACAAAATAAAATTTTTAACACGTTGACTTGTTGTCAGCTACATTGAAGCATTAACTTAGGTGCCACAAAGCACATGATCCCACCTCTTAATATTTCAACTTTTATATTCCAGCCATGCCCTATTAGTTGGAAATTATTGTTGTAAATTGTTCTTTTGTCATAATCGTTGAGTTGGATGATATCCATATTTTCATTTTCTAACGTCTAAAAAATGTTCATGTTCCAAAAGTATCAATTAATCTTATTTCAATTCAAAAGCTTACTGAAACCTTAAGATGTTTCACAATTTCTCTTTCATATTTTGTTTATAAGACCAAAATTTTGGGAGGAAGATTTGACTTGCTAGGGAATGAGATGGACTTTACCATATCAAAATATAGAGTCTGCAAATAGAGTCATGAATTATTTATCTTTAGCATTTCTTAATTCTTCAAATAAAGATGGCACTTGGATTTATTACTTTCATCTTAACCATCCGTTCTTTGAGCATTTAATTATAATGTTTCCCTAACTTTTTAATGAGTTGGATATCACAGTATTTTTTATGAACCTGTAAAACACCTTTGAGTATTCTTTTTTATCAGTAATAAAATTTCTCATCTTTTTTAACAAATCCATATTGACATTTGGGGACTGTATGCAGTTCCAAATGGTTCATGAGCTGACTGATTCATTTCTTTGATTCAAGATTGTACAAATGTCCTAGGGATATTTTTGATCAAATAACAATCTGTTGTGACTAATAATATCCCATTTTTTATTCTATTTTTCATTTAATGATTCAAATTTGATTTGGAGTCAAAATTTAAAACTTTAGCACCAAGTTTGATGATGCCAACTCACTTCCAAGACAAGGCACATTCATGAGTCATCATGTGTACTGGCATCCCAATAAAATATGGTTTTAAAATAGAAAAAAAAGGCCACTTAAAACCACTTAAGCATTATTTATTCAAGGGAATGTTCCTAAAACCTTTTGAGGGAAAGCTATCCTTACTACAACTTATATGCTAAATAAACCAGCAATATGAAGTTTTGAATATAAATCCCAATGGAGTTTTTTTTTCCTAATTCTATCACCCTTGTCATTTCACTATCAAAATAGGTGGAAATTGGATTCTGGAGCCATTACGTGTGCTTCTTGGCTATTCTTTCATATTTGTTGACTTCGCATTTTCTAAAATTAAAGTTTACTTTACAGTACTTTATCTTCAAGTGGAGTTTTCACTCATGGAAGATAGAGATTATGGTTACTAGAATTTTGGTTCTTTAAAACTCTTTTTTGTTCTATTTTTTGCCTACTCAAGAATAGAATGATCTCAACAATCATTAAATCTACCCCTGCACATCCCAAACACAATTTACTCTTTTACTAGTTTTCACTCATGTCAACCAAAATTCTTTGAAGATTTATGATCTTGAGATTTCCTTAGGTGTACTCAAGGAAAGGAGGTGTACCTAATTCAACACTTCAAAAACACAATCCCATGTGCTATTAATGAAGACATACTGAATTTTTATCTTCTTGATGAAAAAGTGCATGATTCTTCCCATTGATATTTGAAATGGTACCATAAGTTGCACAAAATAACCTTTATACCCCTATTGCTTAAACAATATTCTTTTTTCTAATATTTTTTTTATGAGTAAAAACATCTCCGTCTCAAACACTTTAAGGCATTGTCAAGACAAATGAAGCAATATTACGAGAGAAGAAATTGATACATTGAAAAAAAATAACATATGAGAGATTGTCAACAAGCCTAAGGGAGATAATATAGTAGATTGCAAATGGTTTTTTTACTTTCAGGTTTGAGGTTGATGGCTCTTTTGAAAGATATAATGTAAGGTTGGTTGCTAAAGATTACATGCAAACATATGGAGTTAAATTTCAATGAAAAAATGAGCACAATACCAATTATGTTATCTTTGGCATCCTCCTTCAACAGGTGTCATCAACAACATGATATGAAGAATGCCTTCTTGCATGAGATCTAGAAGAGTAAATTTATATGGACATTCTTCTAGGATTTGAAGGGAAGGGAACGATGACAATGTGTGTGTACTAAAAAAGGCCTTATATGACTTAAGACAATCACTTGGAGCTTTGTTTGAGAGATTTGTTGAAATAATGGAGGAATAGGATGTAGAAAAATTTGGTGAGATTAAACCCTTTTCATTAAGCATTCGACTCTAAGGGGAATGGCAACACTCCTAGTATATGTTGATGATAATTGTTATTGAAATAATGAGGAAAAAATTCAAAATTTGATATTTTGCTTAATCAAGGAATTTGAAATAAAAAGGCTTGGAAGGTTAAAGTATATATATATATATATATATATATATATATATATATATATATATATATATATATATATATATATATATATATATATTTGAATTGAAGTCTTATGCTCAAAACAAGATATATTTATTTCCCAATAAAAATATATAACAAATCTTTTGAAGGAAATTATAAAGTTAGGTTGTAAGCTAATGCTAGACTTATTAAGACAAATAAAAAATTAGGAGAAACAGAGATGAATCAATAGTTGACAATGAGATGCGTACAAGATTGATAAGAAAACTCAATTAATTTTTCACATACTAGGTCAAACATTGTTTACTAAGTTGGCATGACCAAGTTGTATATACATGATCAAATAGAGCCACATATACAAACTACTTATTAATTGATGTGAATAATGCCTTCTTGCACGAGATCTAGAAGAATAAATTTATATGAACATTTCTTTATGATTTGAAGGGAAGGGAACAATGATTGTGTGTATGCAGAAAAGGCCCTATGTGACTTAAAATAATCACTCAGATCTTTGTTTGGGAGATTTGCAATGTAATGGAGGAATAGATTGCGGAAAAAAATTAAGAAAATCACACCCTCTTCATTAAGCACTCGATCCTAAGGGAAATGCCAACGCTTCTAGTGTTTTTTCGATGATAATTGTTATAAAAATAATGAAGACAAGAAAATATGGTGTACTAAATCAAGGAAATTGAAATAAAGAAGCTTGAAAGGTTAGAAGTTTTTTTTTGGAATTGAAGTCTCATACTCAAAACAAGGTATCTTTATTTCCCAATAAAAATATGTAACAAACCTCTTCAAAGAAATTAGAAAATTAGGCTGTAAGTTAATTGCTACACTAATTGAGGTCAAACAAAAGATGAATTAATAATTGACAATGAGATGCATAAAAGTTTGATAGGAAAACTCATTTAGTTTGCTCAAATTAGGTCAAACATTATGTACTAAGTTGGCATGATCTAAGAGAGCCACATGTACAAGTTGTTTATTATATGTTACAATACTTAGAAGTTAAGTCGGTAAAAGAGTGTGATTCAAATGGACTAACAAACTCACACTAGAAGGTTATACAGATGCAAATTTTACAAGATCATTAGTGGATAGAAGGTCAACATCAACTTATCTCACACTTCTTGTAGGATATCTTGGTAGTTAGGGAGGTAAAAAATATAATGTGGTGGCTTGATCTAATACTGAATTATAATTCAAGGCTATTTGTCACTCTCGGATGATGGTCAAGGAGGTTCACCAATTTCCTTGGGCATTATATGCCAAGAATGGACAAAGTAATCTACCAGAAGCATCTTGGAGTTGAGTCACAATGCATTGGAAGGCTCTGGAATATCCTACATGGGACAATATTGTTTTGCAAGATCCTAGAATGACTCTATAAGATTTTAGATACTTCAAGAACTCTATATACTTTTAGATTTATCTAGAACATGTTAGATGCTTAGGGAATAATTTGAGAGATTTAGAACTCTCTAGAATATTATGGATATTTTGGATTAATATAGAGTATTGTAGAAATCATTATATGTAAGAATATTTTAATGTAATCTAGAAACTCTTCTTGGAGGTGGACTATAAATAGGAGTCACCACCTCATTTATAATTCATCTAAGTGAATCTAGGAAATTCAAATCTTTGTATGCCTTGTAAAGTTTTTTTCATTGTGAAAATTTGCCTTTCTTTTTCAAAGCTCTTCTTGTTTCACTTATTTTTTATAATATTATATTTTTTCGTTAATTGAGTTATGCTAACTTAGCATTAAGGGTTAATATTAAGGCCGCACGATTAGTTTGCCAGAAACTTAGTTCGTTGCATATTGCTTAAGAAATTATGAATTATTAAATGAGATAAATTTTTGAATATGATTGGATAAAGTATATGGAGATTAACTGACTCTTTATCAAGAAAAAGCTGTAAGATGGCTTGTTTTGTGTTTCTTATGTGCTCTCAAGAAGTCGACAAGCTATTTATTTTTTATTTAAGGACTATATGTGGTCATGTGTCATAAAATCATCTTCAAGTTTTGAATGGAAGGCATCTATTATCTAGCTTGAGAGGTAGTGTTGAAATCTAGAGATTTTTTATGAGGAAATTGAGATCTTATGGACATGAAAAATATAATTAACAATATTTGAATTAAAAATCTAACTATATATAGAAAGGCTATTATTTGTGTAGTTTCATATATTTTTTTCTATTTTGGCATGTCTTAGTTTCATTTTTTGTGATTAATCTATATCTATATATATATATATATATATATATAACCTTATATCAAATACTTTGAATAAATAAGAAAGATTCTTATATTCTCCATAACCTTTTTTATTTTTAAAAGAAAACATATCATTACTATTTTGTTGATGGAATCTTTTTTTTTTTCATGGTCCAAAATGCAAGATTTTTTTTTAGTCTAGTTGTTTCCAAGGAAAATCCATAATAGCGACATTGTTTGTTTTTATACAATTAATGAGAAAGTATATGAGCAAAGAAATGATCTTTATTGATTTTGAGAAATCATATAGTTAAGTATTATGAAAATTGATTTGGTGAGTATTAAGAAAAATATGTGTTAAGGATTATTGAAATTATTAAAGATTTGTATGATGGGTCATTAACTAGCTTGAGAAATATGGGTGAGTATAGAATTCTAATTATAGTAGGATTATATTAGGGATTAATGTGAAATCCATATTTTTTATTAGTTATAGGGATTCTTATGAAGGATATTTAAGGTTTTGACCTTGGTGTTTTTATTTGTAAATGATTCATTCGGATTTGTGAGACTTCTTTTGAAATAATTGAAATGTTGATCATGGGAAGACATGGTTAAAAAAGGATTTAAGATTAATATAACAAAGGCAGAGTATATGATACATAATTTTTATTAAATTAATAATGATGATAAGTGAAGTTAGCTTCGAAAAGATCTATGAAGGTGATGCTTTTGGTTCAAATGAGAGATATGTGATTTGAAATGTTATGAGGGAAATTATAGTTGGTTTGGTTAATTAATTTTTCAATGAAAATTGGAAGAACAAGAGGAATACTAAATGATGAGAAAAAATATTTTTTGTATTAATATTTAATAATTATAGGGATGCTCAGGATTGTGTTAACTATAGAGAAATCAAACTTACGAGTCATACAATAAAGTTAAAGGGGGAGAGTAACTGACCATATGCTTAGAAATATTACGTAAGTTTTGGAGAATCAATTTAGTTTCATTATGGCGTGATCTATTATTGAAGTGATTTTCGTGTTAAATTTTTTTAATGAAAATTATTTAGAGTAGAGAAATAATCATCATATGATTTTTCTTGATCTTGGAAGTCATATGATCGAGTATTGTGAGAATTGATTTTGTGCACATTAAGATAGAAATGTCTATGTGCAAAGGTGTGATGAAGTTATTAAAGATATGTTTGTTAGAATATTGGATAGTATTAGATGTAGTTGTAAAATAGCAAAAGATTTTTCCATAGCATGAGGATAACACCAAGGATCATCATATAGTCTATATTCTATGGATACTTGCAAACAATATTTAAGCGAGGTGTATTTGCGTGTTTTTTGTAAATGTCATACTTTAATTGGTGATACTTCTCACTGAAATAAGTGAAATGTTAGAACAATTAAGAAAACATTTAAGAGATTAAGTGATTAGATTTAGGAGAATAAGAATTGAGTATATGATGTAATTTTAATCAGTTTATTACTAATAATTATAAATTAATAATTTTAGAATACAATGTTATATTTAGGTCTGGCATGTAAAGTATTTCTGGTCCTTTATATTTAAAATGGGGATATAGATGAAGATATGTCTAAATTTGAAATTAAATTATTAAAATGGAGAACTATCTCAAGATATTATGTTATAAGAGGATATCATGCAGAATTATAGGTAAATTTTATAAAATCTCAGTTAGGCTAGCTATGTTTTATGGGATCCAAGTACTGGGTAATAAGGATGTTTCTGATATTTGAACTAAGCGTGGATGAAAGAATTTGAAATGTTTGCCTGGCAAGATTTGGTAGGCCATATTAAGGAAGGTTATATTAGAGGAATGGTTAGAGTGATATTTATGGAGATAAGGTGATTGAAAGTGATGTAAACATGGCATAGTAGAGGGTGGAAAATCATTATAAGAGCTGATAAAATTAATGTTAGAGGATTAGGAAGGACTCTGAAGAAAGGTAGATTTAAGATCGCAAAGATAGAACTTATTCAAATGATTTGCAAATATTAAGTTTCGCATTTTAGATAGTGCTCAACAAGAATAACGGGAAAATGAGGATTCATAAAGCCAACTACAAATAGTTGGGACAATTAAAGCTTAAGTTTATAAAATTATTATTAGAACTATTATGCTTTATGGGTCAGGATGTTCAATTATAAAGTAACCACCAGCATCCTCGTTTAGTGTAGTTGATTGAGAAAGTTGTGACAGTTATATGACCTAGCTAGGAATGTTAAGGATGCATGGATAAAATATTTTTAAAGAAGATTTGTGTTAAATAGACTGAACACTTTAAGCATCAATTTGTTAGAATGCATTGAGAATGAGGAGTTATATCCTGAATTTATTTGATTGAATGATGATGGTTTAGATGGGGGTATAACTTTGAATGGTTTTTGAATTAGAGAAGTGTATAATGATTATTTTATGATATGAGAATAACATAAAAGCTTTATGATAAACTTTTAAAATTGCAAACGATAAATAATATTATATTTATCTTAGAGTTCTCTAATAGATTATTGATTGTTTGCTAGATTAAGTGAAAACATGAGAATGCTAAATTGAGTTTTCAAAGCACTAAGCGTAATGCAATGCATAAGAGGCAAAGTAGTATTTTTACTATCTAAAGCATTCATGATATATATATATATATAATTGTTATTTAATCAATCAAAATTAAACTATATCAAGTAATAATTTTTCAACAAATATAATGATATGTTCAATAATAGTAATTTTGAACTATTCAAAAGTAAATAAAGATCGAACATATTAATGATATAAGTAATGAAGTAATGTGAGAATGCTTATAAGTAAAAATATACTAGTAAGATTGAGTGACCAGTTAGAGGTTGTGAGACAGAGGCATTGTCAAGCAAGAGAGAGTGTAAAGACATCTAGAAGCATTCTTGAGAAGAAATTTGTGGGTGAGATGTTGCTAACACTAACAATAAGAACTAGTGAAATTTATATAACTAACGATGGAAGTGATAATACAAAGAAGAATCTACAAAAGCGACAAGCTTTAGTGGGCCTAGGAATAATGATCAATGATAAGCAACTCAATTACTTCAAGAAACAATGAGTGGAAAAAACAATTATACCTTGTTATTATGGAAGATGCTGAATTGAAGCATGAAATTTGAACTAATATTTTGCTTTATGCATAGGAGTTGAGTAGGCTGCTCTATGACACAACACAAATAACTGGTGCAATATGCAAGTGATTCATAGGGCTAGTGCATCACTTCATTTTGCTCTAAAAGCACACTTTTAACAACAATGCTATGGAGAATATTAGATTTAAAATTAATTGTATGGAGAAAAGTTAGAAGTAACATGTTATAGGTAAGATGTGAGTAAAGTTTATGGAAGGTTAGAAGATGCACAACAACAAGAAGCCTTTATTCCACTCCGCTACATGAAACTTTCTTCTCCATTGTGTCCGTTTAAATATCATAAGGTCATTTAATTCTAATAAAATAAGATCATTTAATTCTAATAAAGTAAGATAAATTTTGTGACGGATTAAGTAGTAAAAGGCATAGTTCAAATATGACATCGCTCAATGCTGTGTAAAAAATCATTTAAAAAAGAGTTAGCACCTCAATTCTCAACAAAAATGAAAGGAGAATGACAATTCATAATGCTTGACCTAAAATAGTTTGGATACGACTGATTTTGATGATGATGATCATGGTGATTTGAAATGTGATTGAGTGAGAAATGTAATGTTGTGCTTTTGTTTTACTGTTAATTGCTGGCTTCATTTGCAGAAATTAGAATCCTGTCCATATGATTTTCTTGTTTATATTGCTAACAGTAAGAAATAGAAAAAAAAATGTGAATTCCGTTTACTGGACAACTCAGTACGCTATCTAAAATAGTGATGATTTCTGTCGTTTCTCTGTTTTAGGTCTTATTGTCCATGTTGTCGGTATTAAAAATAGTTGTTTTTGGTCCAAATTATAGTCTTGATTATAACTTTTTTCTATTTATGTGTGTGTAAAGTCTTGTGCTGCATTTGTGCGTGAGTGCATGTGGCTCACTTGCCATGTCATTGGCTTTACATTATACTTCACAAATGTCTGCATATGATGTGGTTGTTTGGTATTTATTTTGGACAGCTTTAGTTCTGTTGCCCTAAATTGAGAGGATGGGTGGTTATGAAACATTTATAATTGATTAATAGCATGATTAAGATGTTTTTTGCTCTTATGTTAGAGACCTTGGTTCAATTTTCTATATTTCTTATGTGTTTATGATTCAGACTACGAAACTTGCTATCATTAGCTCAGAATTTGACACCCAAGTTATGCTTTATCAGAAAATTAGGTATCTCTAAAATTTTATTGGACATTCTTCTTGTTGATAAGACTAGAGAGGGAGTCCAACAGAAACTTGAATTATGGAGGTCAACTTTAGAGTCTAAAGGTTTTCGTTTAAGTAGATCTAAAACTGAATATATGGAGTGTAATTTTAGTAGAAGTTTTAGCGATAGTGTTGTGACTTTAGGTGATCAAGTCATTAATAAGAGCGATTGAGATATTTAGGCTCTATTGTTCAAAATGATGGTGAAATAGATGGAGATGTTATTAGTAGAATTCAAGTTGGATGGGAGGAATGCATCGGCCTATTATGTGATAGAAAAGTTCCACTTAAACTTAAGGAAAATTTTATAAGATGGTGGTAAGACCGCAATGACTTATGGTGCAAAATGTTGGCCAATAAAAGAGAAGCATAAGACTTAAGTTAAGTGTTACAGATGAGGATGCTCGTGGATGAGTGGCTTTACTCTTAGAGATAGAATGCAAAATGAGTATGTTCGGGAAAAGTTGGAGTAGCTCCAGGGTAGATAAGATTAGGAGAGTCGCCTTAGATGGTTTGGCCACATAAAGCGTCATCCATGACCCGATTAGGAGAGTAGATGCATTAGATTTGCCTTATGTTAAGAAAGGTAGAGGTAGACCTAAAAGATTTGGTTAAGAAGATAAAAAAATGATCTTAGTATACTTGAATTAAATGAGAATTTGACACATAATAGGACACAATGGAGACGAAGGATTCATGTAACCGATCCCACCTAGTGGGATTAAGGCTTGTTGTTGTTGTTGTTGTTGTTGTTTAGCTGGCTGCTTAGTTGAAAAGATAAATATGTGCATTTATGTTTGTGAAAATTAAAGATTCAAACATCCATATGAATGACTGTAATATGTATCGTTCATTTATGCATTTATTCGTCCATCAGTGCGCAATTGTTTGGAAATTTATGTACTTGTTCTAGAATATCACATGACATTGTGCATTCTTATTGGTTCCTACTTTGTGCAGTTGGCTACTGGGCAGTCTGGACCTGGGATTTCATGGTCAACCTTTGAGGACCAGGTCATTTTTCCATCTGAACTGTTCGTTGCTTGTTGTCCAAAAAAAGAGCCGTTGGACTGATAATTACTTAATGTTATGCAGGCACTTGTTGTCCTCGTTCACGATATGGGCCTTAACTGGGAGTTGGTCAGCGATGCTCTCAACAGCACTCTTCATTTCAAGGTGGTGACATCTAGAGTTATATGTATTCTTCAACTGTTGGGAGTGTCATTTAGTGGGATCTTTTTCTGTTTAGAATTGTTAAAGTTGGTTTTGAATAGTACTGAAAAAATCAAGGCACACACGTCGGCCTATTTAATAATTCTTAGGAGCAATTTAATCTTTTGAGCTTCAACAGATGTTTTTAGAGAATTTGTTGGCATATTTAGCTTTTTTCTCTATTCTTTCCGTTTAATTTTATTATTTTTGCTAGGTCTATGTGATAATTTATGAGAACTCTTGACCACAGAGTGGATATCAAAGGTGCTACTGTACAAATTTAATACTCAATAATTTTTTCTCCCTTGCCCTGTTTGGGATGATTATGTAGGCTGTGAAAGAGGGAAAGTGAGCATAACTATCAAGAGTAAATGGTAATTAGGGTGCTTCAATTATAACAGTTACATGTGTGATTGTTGACAAACTGGCATCACCTTTTTCTATGTGCTAAAACAGCCTTTTTTCGTTGAAAAATTCTGCTAGTTTTAGAACTTTTTTTGGAGACGTTTCAAAAAAGGACCTTGTTTGTAGCACTTATGCATGAGAGTCAAATTACATTTTGTTTTAGCTTGATAATATAACAACACTAACAACTGCTTAATTAACATTCTTACTCTGTTTCAGTGAGTTATACTAACTTTAGTATTTCATCTTGGTACTATCGTTTTCTATAAAAACCTGGTGCATTTTCATAGGAATCAGTTGGTTTTGTTTTTCATTTGTGATTCAAGGAATTGACTAATTTCTTCAACTGCAAATTGCAGTGTATATACAGGAAACCTATAGATTGCAAAGAACGTCACAAGTTTCTTATGGATAAAAGTGCTGGTGATGGAGCTGACAGTGCTGAGGATTCAGGCTCGTCTCAGCCTTATCCATCTACCTTACCTGGGATCCCAAAGGCATGGATTTCATATTTTGAAGATTCATTTGTTATAAACATTAAATACTTATTTGTTGCCAAACGCATGGTACCTATAGACTGACATACTCCATTTTCAACACTCACCTTGTAAAACCAGGGCAGTGCAAGACAATTATTTCAACGTCTTCAAGGGCCAATGGAGGAGGATACCATGAAGTCACATTTTGAAAAAATCATTTTCGTTGGGCAGCGCTTGCGTTCTTGTAGAACTCAGGTTCATTCATTGATCATTTTTCATTGTTTTTTTTTACTCAAGTGCATTTTTTTTATTGAGCTGGCTTGGTTTTAATGGCTAGGCTTCTTGTTGTGACATGAAGACTTTGGGTTGCAACTATGAGTACGATTCCTGAGCTATTTAGGGAACATGCTGTTTTTGATCAACCATTCTCAAGACTGTTGGTGGGAGTCCCCTTTTTTTGGGAGCATCAGTTCCCCATGCAACATGTGAAACAATAAATAAGAACAACATTTACAATTGAAACACATAAAAGAGTGAAATTTGACTTCATATGAAAAATTAGGCCTTTTAAGATGCAGCATGTTTAAAAAAAAAAGAAATAAAATAAAATACTTTGTAGAATCTGTGCATAACTGTGTTTCCTATACTTGTAAAGTGAGGTAATAACAGAATTTTCTATTATCCATGACCTTTTAGAAACCAAATTGGTTTACAATGCTGTAAGACACAATTTTAGCTTGTAGAGTGTCCTAGAGGGTGGTGTACTTTGAAATGTTAATAACTGAAACATTGAGCATAATAGATCCTTATTCTTGATGTTAATTTTTATCACTGGACTTTTGTAAGGCAATTTTTTAGTTAGGTTATTTCAATCAATTGAACATTATATATTATATCGTATTGATGGGTGAGTTGGTGCTGGAGCAAACTAAGTCTTGTTGGGCTTGATTTCTCTGTGATGGGCCTAACATTGATAGACGACTTGCTTTCTTCTTCATAGCAAAACATTGTGTCGCAGTTTGCCTTATCTTTTTCGTTCTCATTTTTAGTCTGTGAGGTGGATTAGGGGGTGCGAGATGCAACCATCTTCTAGTCTTGGAGATATCAGGGTTTGCATGCCAAGGTTGTTGAATGTCATGGGATGACATCATTGGTAGGAAAATCCATAAAAGTCATGCCACTTGTGGGGGTGGTGTGGAGAATGAAGGGGGTGCAAGACAATCTCCCCCTAGTGGGGAGGTGATGCTTGAAACTGTGTATGAAACTTCAATGGTGGTCAGTGGAAGGGGGCATCAATGGATGAAGAAGCGAGATATGGTGTTGTGAGTGACAATGCATTGTACTCTAGGGTTTGTTAGTATGCTTGGTGAAGCCTATGGATTGTGGAATTTCTTCTGGGAGGGTAGAGGAAACATGCATTGCAGGAGTTGATGAGCTGTTTGGGTTTCGCCATGTGCATTAGGCACTCTTGGCTCTTAAGGTTTGTGATTATTAGGAAATTATAAACCCAAGTCTGATTCAGCTTGCGTTGGGCTACAAGTTGTGTGGTCATGCCTAGCAAAAGAGGCTTTTAAGTTGGGGTCTGAATGCCATTTTGAGCCAATGAGTTTAATTTCTTCACAATATATGCCAAAATAAAAGTTGCACCTGGTTATCTTGGAAAGGCCATTTGCCCCATGATGAGGTATAGTTACTTGCATGTCTACGGTTGTCATCTATCCATTTTGATCTATGTATTTATTGTTCTTTGTTGTTTACCTTTCTTGAGTTTTTTTTATTTTATTTTTATTTTTGTTTCCACCTGCTTTGCTTTATTATTGTTTAATACTTGATGTTTTTTTATTTGCAGGATAATAAACAACAACTGAAACAAATAACTCCAGCTCACAGTTCTCATGTTTTGGCTCTTTCACAAGCATGCCCAAACAACTTGTCTGGACCAATCTTATCGTAAGATCATCTGCTCTTCTTTTAAAATATGTTCATAAGATCAATCCTTTTTGTGCCCCCTCTCTTTTTAATTTCTTCTACCTCCTCCTCTGATTGTCATTATTTTATTAAATGTGATGCAGGCCAGTCGATCTAGCTGATGCAGTGAATTCAAACTCAGATGCTATTGGCCTTGGGTATCAAGGTTCTCATACAAATGGCATTCCAATTCCTGGTCACCAGGGTTCATTGGCTCCAGTTCTTCCCACCTCATCTACTAACAGCATGCTACAGGGAACTCCTAGTATGGTTTTAGGAACTGGTCTTCCAACACCATCTCCTCCACTGCATGCCCCACCAAGGTGAGTTGTGTTCACTTGGTTTAGTTCTCTTTTTCTTTTATCATATTAACCATCTTATGTTATTCACTGTGTCACAATCATTTTTGTCAGGGATGCACAAAGATATGGTGCACATAGATCTACTACATTACCTGTTGATGATCAAAAAAGACTTCAGCAGTATGGCCAAAACTTTCCTTGCAGAAACTTGCAACAATCTGGTATCTCCATGACTGGTACTTTACCTGCTGGAGTTGATCGTGGTGTACGGATGTTACCTGGGGGTAATGGCATGGGTATGATGTGTGGGGTTAACAGGAGCATGCCCATACCGAGGACTGCTTTTCAAGGAGTTAGCACTGCAGGCATGCTTAACATGGTTTCTCCTAATAATATGCTCTCAGGCAATGTTGTAGGAATGCCCAACCCTATGGGTGCACATTCTACCACCGTTTCTAGCCCAGGAAGCACGATGTTGAGGCCACGTGATGCCTTACAGATGATTCGAGTGAGTTCGATGTGATATTTGACTTATGCTTTATTATTCAGAGATTTCTTTGTATTTCTTAATTAATGACTTCTGTTTGCCTGACAAGTATCTTTATAATTCATTTTCAAAATTCTTGGTCACTATTCAATGTATTTTTTTCTAAAAGATTATCCATGCACAGTTACGAGTGTCATAGTAGTATCTATTCTGTTCTGCAATAGCAAGTTTCATTCATATTTACCATCTCTTTGGCGTCAAAATGTCATTGAATATTAAGTACATGTTTGCAAGGCAATGTGTGGCACACACTTCTATTTTATGTAATTTTAAATTCCATCTATCCATTGCAAGAACTTGCAAAACTTTAGGTCTGTTTGTTTCAATGTTATTTAAATGAAATTGTTATTTAGGCAAGAATGTTATTCAAATAGCAATGTTGTATTGCAAATATTATGTGTTTTGGGTTAATGCTATCTTTAGAAAAAATAAATGTTATTTAGATTAAGTCTTTCATTTTTTAAAGCTATAATGATTGTGGTAATCTACATTGCATCCAATTTTGCCGTTATTTTGATTATCTTAATTTTGACTATGGTTTATCTTAATATGAAAGATATCATCAAATTAAAAACTATTTATCATTATTAGCATAACATAACATCTTAGAACACTAAAACGCAAACAACCTTCAATTGCTTCTCCACTTTATTGCATTTGATTTAGCTGTAACTCCGAATTATACTCCAATCAATCTGACATTAGAAATACGAGAAATTATTTAAGTTTGTTATTAAGATTTTAATCCTTACTGATTGAAGACATGGTAATAATGTATATGTGGAAAAAGATTATCCTGCAAGCACAATAGCAGCATATTACCATGTTATAGGCAATGGGATGGAAAAGAATGCAGCAAGGAACCTTCTCATAGTGTTTGTTTTGTTTGAGAGAGATGAATTGAATTCTTTTATTATTTGTTATTTAAGTCTTTTTTTTATTATAGCATGTTGTGACAAACCATCAAACTTAAACATCTTGCTAAGGTGTCCTTTTTTCAATTCTAAATAGTAAATTATTTTAGTCATTCTTCAAAAGTCAGCTACCCAAAATGTTGGTTCCTACGCACAAATTTTTTTTTTCTATTTTAAGATAGGTAATTGTTTAAGAAACTCTTATAAGGCACATATGCATTTTTTGGGTTAAGAATATCAAGGAGCTTTTATCATCATCATTATCCTCATCCCAACTATTTGGTGTGAATTTATGAATTTCATCTCCATTAGGCCAAGTTCAAATTGCTAAACAAGGCATTAAACCTATTTTGTGCCTGTATTAAATTCTTTTCTATTTTTATTCTACCCAATTTTTTCCTTTTAATTTTTCAATATTTATTTATTTACTTGTATTATTGGTGCATCTTCTATCTTTCATTGTGCATGTCCAAACCATCTAAGTATATTTCCCACTACCTTATTTGCAATAGATGCTATTTGCATCTTATCAGTTTTAGTGCTAACTGAGGTGTTAAACCTATTTTGAGAAAATTTTGCTATGCAACTTCAATCCAAGTTATCTCTTGTCTAATTTCAATTTTCTTCACACCCTTTCAAAATTATTATTATCTACCCATCTTAGTTGTGCATCTTCTTTCATTATTTTATATCCCCATCCTAAAATCACGCAACCTTATTTTCTATTACATTATCTTAATGATTCTACTCTTACCACCATTCTCATAAAATTAGTTCTCAGTCTATCTTTTTTTTCCTTGCCACACATTAGTCTTAACAATTTTCATTCTTGCAATGCTCTATTGTATATAAAAGACTCCATTATCAAATACTTATGGATATCCATACAACTTAGTTGATTTATTGTATTGTTATGAAATTTTTGTCCAAGTACTTTGATTTTTTTTTTCCAATTATATAATTTTCCAAGCTCGAAATTTCTTATCAGAGCTGTTCCATAGTCTTATAGACTTTGATTTACGTTATGAAGGTTTGAAGAATGAAGATTCATAAATTTGAAGAATGAAGATTCATAAAATTGACCCATGAAGTCGGGGTACATGGCTAATGGCATCTATGCGATCTTGTTTATGAACCCATCTATGAGATCTTGTTTATGAACCCATCTATGAGATCTTGTTTATGTTTTGTGATGACGTTGGTCTCTTCAAATTTTAAATGCTAATCATGATTGACCGGTTGCATTAGATTTTCGCATATATATCATATTACCTGAACATATTATAATGTAAACATTCATAGATTTATCTTATTCATTATTCTGAATGTTGGTTAAAATTTTTCTGTAGCCTGGTCAGGCCACAGAGGAGACCAGGCAGATTATGATGCAAGAAATGCAGCTGCAAGTGTCGCAAGGGAATGCTCAAGCTATTGCCCCTTTCAATGGGATGAGTTCCCCATTTTCCAATGCACCAGTTCCTCCGCCGGTTCAAACAGTTCCATTGCAACAACACCAGCCACATCAGATTCCTCAACAGCCTCATATTCTTCCGAACACTAACAACTCTCTCATTCAAGGCACCAACCATTCAAGCTCACAGCAGCAGGCATATATCCGCTTCTCTAAAGAGGGTCAACTCCAACAACGGATCATGCCTCAGAGCCAGCATCCATATTCCAGTTCTACCGCCATGTCTCCTATCGAAAACAATTCGCAGTTCCAACAGCAAAACCAATCATCTTCACCTGTAAATTCCATTGCGTCATCACAGCCACAGCATAAGCAGCAACCCATGCTTCGCCATCCTCAAACCAGCAGCATGATGTCAAGCCAGATTATAAAGCAAAGACAAAAGCAACAGGTTCAACAGCAACAGCAGCAGCCAAGGAATCTGCAGCAGCAAAAGCAGCAGGCACAGCAGCAGAGTAAACTTATGAAGGGTTTGGGACGGGGAACCATGTTGCTGCATCAAAACCTACCGGTTGATGCCACTCAAGTTGGTGGCCGTCCAAATGCTCCCAGTAACCAGGCCTCTGAGAAGCTTCTGATGCAACAAAGTCAGGGCTTCAATCCTGTTAGTACAGGATTAAATTCCAATCTGCAACAACCTTCAATCTCTCAGAAACTGTATTCCCGCCCACATCCCCCGCAATTAAAGCAAGTGCCACCTATGTCTTCTCATCCTGATAACAACCAAACTTCAATACAGGCCCCTCCAACTCATTCCATACGTGCTACCCAGCATTCTGTCCCAGCGGCGCCTCCAGCTACCCAGCAGCAGCAGCAGCAGCAACAACAGCAACGACAGCTAAATCAATCACCAGCAAACATGCAAAGAATAATGCTTCCACAGAGCCGTCAGTCAAAACATGATGGTAGAATACAGTCCATTAATGAACCAGTCCAAGTAAATCAAATGATTTCATCTCAATCACTTTCTAAAACTTCAGATTCTTCTAGTCTGCCTGGTGTCGTTTCATCAGGAGTCAACTGGAAGCCAGAACCATCCTTTGAAACATGCACTACTGGTGAAAAAGCCCAATTGGCTGCCATTCCACAGGAAACTTTTAGTGGGAATGACACAATGATACCGTCTTCTACCCAAGGTTTAGTGCAAAGACAGTTATCTGGTAATATCTCTATGCATGGGCATGGAGTTGGGGGTCAATGGCAACAGCAACAGCAGCCAACGCCTCTACCTCAGCAGCAACATCGGCAAGGTGTACAAGGGAACTTGTACACACGGTCTTCAAACACAGGACCATGATGATCAGGAATGACATAGGATCTAGAAGCATGAAGCTGCTCGATCAGCTTTTGTAGAAGTAATGTACAGGTAAAGTAATCTTACCACTACATAAAAATCATGCAGATCTTGTTTTAAGCATTATCTTAACTCTATCGTGTTATAAGAATGAAGGATCTTCTTCTAAATTGTGATAGTGCTGAACTAAAAATGCTAAGTGAAAGAGCCTTATAAATAAGTAGCTTTTTTCCCGAGATGTTTAATCACCATATTGTTTGTTATTTTAAAAAATAAGTTATTTGATTAATTTGTCATGCACCTTCAAAATGGACATCTTTAGCTTTTTTCTAGGATTTCATTTCTGGCAATTGCCTTTTTTTCTTTGGGCTCTAAACTTTGAACAGTTGAATCTAGCTAGGAATCCAATTCCTTTGATGAAGGGGATAATGAAAGGAGGATGTATTTTTTAAGAGATTCACACATTGCATTGACCGCTTTTATGTATTTGACATAGTAAATGACGTGGGTTTGAAAATGAGACATCCTTTAATCGAGGGGTTTATTAATAATAATTGATAATACTTTAAATACCCATTAGCATATCTCATGGTGTATTAATTACGACATATTTAAGGAATGAGAAGGATATGTTTACTGATTTTTTAAAATCTAATTTATTAAATCATAAATAAACCTCTACATTAAAAAAACTATTTAAAGGCTTGTGAGCTGATTCTAAGAAAAAAGCTCAGCAACACAACATAGCCTAGGAGAAACAGATATAGGCTTTAGAGTCAAAAAGAAGTGGCAAAGATTAATCTCAAAAGACAAAATGGTGGAACTTAAAAGATAATAAATTTCAACATACAAAAAATTGTTGACAGAAAGAAAATGTAGCTTAGAAGATAAATCAACGTAATTTTGGACTAAATAGATAATTTGATTATGAAAATTGCCAGGAGGTTTTAAGAAAGGTTTGAAGCAATTCATATGTAGGTAATGTAATTAGCAATGTTACCAAAGGCGCTAGGCTCCTTCAAGGCAAATGATTGTCTAGTAAACCCCAATACATGAGATGCTAGGTGCACATTAGAAAATTTCACATATTTTAATTATGATGAATATTTGGAGAATATAATATGATATCATCATAATAAAAAAATTAAAATATAGTAGGAAAAACTCAACAAAGAACAAGATCTTATTAAATAAATATCCAAAATAAAGTTCCCATAAGGTCCAAAAGTTGTGTTTCAAGTTTAAACGAGGAAATAAAAGTTTAAGAGTGGTGACAATATATTTTGTTAGTTAATCTTCACAACTATCTATTTCATCTTCTTTATCATTATATTCTATTTCTCATGATTAGATTTGTGGACATTCATCTCATATAATAGTTGTGTATGCTTTAAAAAATAATAAAAGATGTTTGCATGATAGGGACGAGCACTTGTGCTCTTAGCGCCTTATATTAGGATGCTCGCCTAAGTAGTGACTTAGTGATGAGCTGAGAGGTGTTTGAAGCATGGAGCTTCACCTTGCCTCACATGAGTTCTTAAGAGAGCAGTCACTTGATTTTGATTAAAGTATATTTTTTATGGAATAGTTAACTAAAAGAGATTAGAGAGAGTCGTCTTAGATGGTTTGGCCACATAAAGCGTCGGCCGTCCGATGACCCGGTTAGGAGAGTAGATGTATTAGATTTAACTTATGTTAAGAAAGGTAAAGGTGGACCTAAAAAGATTTGGTTAAGATGTATAAAAATGATCTTAGTTTACTAGAATTAAATGAGAATTTGACATATAATAGGACACAATGAAGAAGAAGGATTCATGTAACTGACCTCACACAGTGAGATAAAGGCTTGTTGTTATTGTAGTTAACTAGAAGAGATTATCAAGCATATTCTAGATTAGTAAAAAAAAGGATGAGTTAGTATTGAGGAATATAAATAAACTTGATTGAATGGTATGGTCTTTGGCATTTAAAGTGAGAGGTCAAATTTGAGGTATTTGCTATATTTTGCATTAGGTTAGACTATGCCACTTTTTTTTCCTCATTTCTTTTCTAAAATATCATTGTTTATTCTCTACCTAATTTATTATCATTTTTTTTTGTTATCCTTGTTCATTACCAAATCATTTAACTACATTTTTCATTATCATATCTTTAATAAGCATTATTCCTTATTTTTCATCTTTTTGCTACCACTTTCATCATAATGGTCACATTTTGCCATATCTATTTGGCTATTAGCGCCCGCCACTTGTTTTGCTTAAAATTTGCATCCATATGCTATTTATTAACTTTTGGAGTTTGTACACGATGGTTAAAATTGAGAATTGCTTTAGTTGTGTTATAGGAGAATATCTTGGAGGCTTTAAAGATAAATTATTTAAAACTTTGATTAAACCTATGAGATATTGCATGGATCAAAATTTTTGGTTGTAAAAAATTATTAATATCAAATTTCGGTTTAGTAAAAGTGAGATTACAAAGATAGATGTGGGTGGATAAAATATAAAATGATTATATTAGAGAAAATATTAAAGTGACATTTGTTGAAGATAACAGATGATTAAAAATAGACTTAGGTGATTTAAATATGTACAATTAAATGTAGAAAATGCTTTCATTAGTTGAGTTACTAAAATTAATGGTAGAGGATTAGGAAACATAATGCAAGTAGATATTAATAGTGTGAAAAATAATGAAAGGTAGATTAAGGTAGCGTTTGGGGTGGCGGTTGCACCGCACCGCATTGTAGGTGCTATTTGGGAAACTTTGATTTGGCTGCATTTTGAAGAATTTATGAGAAGGTTGTGTTTTTCAACTTGTCCTGATAGAGTACGGTGGTTGCCAAAAAGTTATGGTCTAACTTTTTTTAAAATAAAAAAAAATCTGTTATAACTACTATTGCTTCTTCTGCAACAGTTCCATCACTACATTTTCATATCGTTGTAGCTATCTCAAACAGAACTTAAAACTATTGTAAAAGGACTTGAAAAAAACCAAGGTTAACTCCATGTGCAACAGATGACACTCAACTTGAATGAATGATTAGCGATTCATATAACTGATCACATGTGAGATATGGATGATGATTTTATCATTTCTAATAAAGTAATGCTCCTAGTGATTCATCAAGAGTTACATTGTTCTGAGCAAGTAATTTTATCTGCTATTGACTTCAAGTTGGACACAGATTTATAAGGTAGGACTTCTGATTGCCAATGTTTAAATCTCCTTTAATTATTAACTAAGTGGAAGGCATGTGTTTATGGGGTTGTGATTGTAAGAAGGCATGTGTTTGATGATGATTTTATCATTTCTAATAAAGTAAAACTTGCATGACACTAATTATTGTTTATACTAAAATTTATTGTTTCTCTTTTTTTGTGAATTTTATCACGGCTGATTCACATTTGCATCCCTTTTTCATTGTTAGATTGTAGACAAAATATTCACATTTTTACCAGAGATATTTACCAATGTATATTTCAGTTATGTGATTCTTCTATCTTGATTTATTTATTTTTTATTTCTTGACAGTGAATCCCCAGGAAATTCAGCTTTGCTCATTGTTGGCTACGGGATCAGGTGTTAGCAATTTCATCTCCTAATTTAAAGATGGTTTGCCACACATTTTTCTTCCCCAAGCTCCTTCCTAGAGCCAACCTCCCTTTTTCTACTCACCCAGGGAAAATGCTTCTCTATTGTATTACCAAATTCTTTTGTAATTCGAACTAGTGCTAAATTTTGGGCTTGTTTAGAAATTTTTTTGCCCATGGCAGGGAAAATTGCTCAAATTGTCTGGCAAGGCTAGCAATTTCATATAGTTTAAGGTTGTACAAGCACACCTTCCATAAGTCCTTTAATGAAAATATTGTATAGTTAACATTAAGCATTAAATATCCTGCAAAAATGAGTTATGTTATTTTGAGAAGTGTTGCAGAGGCATGGTTGGTCTCTCCCTCCCTCTCTCTTTCTCTCTCTAACATTCCATCGTCGTAGCTCTGGTATCAGTTTAAATTGTGTGGTTGCAGCTTAGGATGTTGATTTGGGTGTGTTTAAACGGTGCCTTTTCTTCTTAAATATGGAAGAAGGCCTTTATTTTGAATTGTTTCTCTGACTGCAGGTTTTGGTTATGCACATCTTTTGTACCTGCAAGCAGCTCTCAGTAGGAGTATTTGTGCAAACAATAATATTTTTTTTTTTATAGATTTTTTGAAACAGGAAAAGCATGATTGTGCAGGATTTATTAGTTCAAATCAAATTCTAATTTGCCAAGAATTGGTGATTTGTTCTTCATATTGCCATTTTCAGCGGAAAAAAAAAATTCAGCACAGGATTTGGTACAGGTTCCATTATTTATTCTTCCAAATCCTAGTTTTGTAAGCCTGCAGGAACAGTATGTGGTGTTTCTGTTTACTGTATGCAGCCTACGAAGGATTGTTAGTCAAATAATAGTTTAATGAGTACTAAGTGAGGTATTTACTACGAGCCTCTTCCGAGTACTAAGTGGTCATTTTTCTATCTTCTTTTTCAAGTTCTGGTTGATTATGATGTAAATATGTAAACTAATTCATGTTTTTAGTGTTTGATTCACTGTAAAGTTACTGTATTTTTGGTAAATGTGACCAATTCAGTCACTACTCAGTTTTCAGTTCTATCTCAGGATAATAAATTAAATGCGTTATTGAGCTAAATTGATTTTTTTCCTTAATGTTTTTCATAGATTTTTTTTTTTGGTCTCTTCTTTAATTTTTTCAGTTTTGTTAATTTATGTAAGCTTTATTCTCACTGAAAGTTGGAATGGCAGGTTAGTGGTAAAAAGTTTATATACAGCAAGATGAGGGCTCCAGAAAACAAAGATTCTGATTCACTAAATTTATTTCAGTTCAGAAGTTTGTATTTCCTCAACTGTAATTTTATGCCATTATGTATTTTTTTGGCCATCATTTTTTGAGGGTGCATTTGGAGCAGTGGTGCATTGTGAAAATGCACCGCACTACCATTTGAAAATTGCATTCTGGTCGTATTTTGAATAATCTGATGAAAAAGTTGTGTTTTTTAATATGATGTTTTTAAGTATGATGATTATAGTAAAAATTTACTATGAGATTCTTTTTAAATAAAAATTTTGTAATATTCATAATAATTTTTTAAACTTTTAACTTTTGGGGATTTACATGCAGCATATCATGCAATTTTATACATTTATATATTTTACACTTAAATTTTAATTTTTACTTAAATATCATTTAAATTTTTATTATTATATCAAAAATATCACCCTTTTTATTTTTTCTAAGTGAAGTGTATTTTTTTGTGTATAGGAAAAGTGCTAGTTTTGTAAATATTAAAGGTTGGATGTGAAATATGTAAATGTATAAGAATTGTGTGGTATGTATATAAATTTTATTAATTTTTTTCATAATAATTTTATTGTTATTTTTTCAGATAGTTGTAACTATTTTAAATAGATCTTTTTAAGTCAATTGGATATAGAGGATGACTAATAAGCCAAAAGTTTTCAAGTAAAATTAGTTGTGAAATTATTATAGAAAGTGTAAGTTATCTTAGTCTAGTGGTTTAGAGTTTTGCTTTGAACTATGAGATTTAGGGTTCAAGTTTTGCATATGTGTAGTGCGTGAGTTTATTATTAAATTAGCTCAAATGTTTAAGAAAAGTGGAAGTTTTTTATTCTCAAAGTTTAGGTAAAATTTGGAATGTTATGTTGAATGGATTGTATTTAAGTTTATTTTTAAATTATATTGTATTAAGAGAATGATTTTATGTGGTCCTTAATAGTCTTAATCGGTGAAATAGCTCATTGCATCATTTGTTTTATTGGACAATCATGTTTTTCAGATGAAATTAATTTTGTTATATAAAATAAGTTTTAATCCTCAATAATAAATTATACAAAACTCAAGTAAGGCTATGCAAACTTTCATTTTCTTAGCATATTTTTTCTCTTGTCATTTTAGAGATCATGTGATCAATTTATAATAAAACTTCTCAATAATGATCTTGACTTTCTAATGATAAATATGTTCGATAATAATAATATTATATTTATGATTATTTAAGTTTCAAGGCATTCATTGTTTGTAGTTATAAGTTGTAATATAAAAGAGATTATAAAAAATAATATATTCAATAGATATATAAAGTATAAATTTAAAATGAGAGTTTTAAATCTTCTTCAAACCTTGTTTATATTAAATCTTAAATCTTAAATCTTAAATTTCAGACATCATATTATTTGTTGCAATCATGATCAAAATCTGACTTGACTTGAATTATATTAGAATTTTTTCAAATCTTATTTAAACTTTAATTGAATAATAATTTGATCAATGTTTAAATAAGATTCAAGGAAAGTTTGATCATAGTTTAAACGACGATTGAATCCTTTAGATTAATCCTTGTTATCTAACATTGAATTGACTTATTGGAGATGTTCTATTAGGTAAGTAGATGTCCACTCTAATTATATATGTAGAGATGCATTATAATGCCCTGGTATATAGAGGTGAGGATGCAATAGATAAAATTATTAAATAATTTGAGTTGAATGATTCAAGTCCACCCTCAAGCAGCTCTTTAGATCTCTTAATATATAATTAGTTGGGTCCTCAATTCATCAACTATTATTGAAGATGATCATGATGATGAGAATGAGAGATACTCATTTGTGTTTAACATTTAAGAGCAAAACATGAGATTTAAATATATTGAATTTACTTCAGTTGTTGTGTTAGGGGTTTAGACAATTTATAGCAGAGGTGAAATTTAAGGAGATTAACAAAAATACTAGGTTTATTGATACTTAAATGGAGATAATAACATTAAAAATGTAAAACTAGATAGAGTATTTGTAATGTCCAATGAGAGGGATATTAGATGAAAATTAGATTTTTGTTATCTTGGTATAGTGTTTTGCTCAATCATCATAATTATAATAATATTTTTTCCGAGATGCTTACTTTATTTTATGATGAGATAGTATCATTTTGATATCGATAACATAGTCTCATGGGAGGGGATTTTGAAAGGGCTTGATAATGTTAGGTGCATTATACTACCATTATCTTCAAGAAAACTACTTTATCCTAGTACACTATCACTAAATATATTATAACATTATAATATTAGGGGGATGGAGCCATCACAATAATTGGGGAGAAAAATATATGATATCTGATATTGAATTAGCATAGCAACAATATATTCACGTAAATATATTTTATCATTTCTTATGAATAAAGATATAAGTTATATTTTAAATATAATTATGTTAATTTTTAATATAAATTAACCACAATTCATGCTTTGAATTACTTTATATAAGTGATTATGAGCTACACTGGTGCATAAAGCTAGTGAAAAAGACTTCTATAAGTCCATTATGCATACTCCTCCTTAGCCTCTTCTATTGAGTTATAAAAAAGAAAACGACTACTACAAATTTTGTGAGTGAGTGTGGTGGCCACATTGAGAAAGAAGTATAAGAGGGAAATGAAGAACAACTTACTGCTTGTTAGCCCATACTCTTTTGATCAATTGGGGTGGTTTTTCATAGTTGTTATGGAGTTGAAGTAGCTTATACTAAAGAATAAGCAAAAATTAGATGCTCAAAACAAGTTAGTTTAGCATTATACAATGAGTGGTGAAAAAGAATAAAAGCGTGGATTTTACATGTATGAATGACAATAGCACGGAGGTGGAGAAAAAGAATAAGAAAAGGAGAGAAATAGTGTGGGCATCCTTATCCTTATTTTACTATTCCTTTGGAGACTAAATATGATGTGATTTAGGATTCAAGAGATGGTAACTCATGCTATTGTATATACAAATAATGTGATGGAGATGGCATGAGATGTTCATCCATATCTTATTATTGTGTGTAAAGTTGATGTAAAATAATATATAATTAAGAAGAAGAATAAATAATAAGAAGTATTTGATTGGATATTTTATAGATTTATAAGGCGAGGGGCCGATCTATTGATTGTTCCTCACTACCTCATTGATGTGAGGTAATTATCTTTCTTTTAGATTTAAAAAGCAAACTTGAACAATAGCTCTGAATATATAGAGATAAGAGTGAAAATTAAAAATATAATGTTATTTTTATATAGTAAATCAAGATCATTATAAGGATAGATTGTAAAACATCTATTCTATCAATCTAAATTACTTTTTAAGAGATTATGCTACTCATTATAATTTTAATCTTTTTATAGCATATTTATTATTTATATTATAGAATTCATCTATTATTTAATGAATTAAAATTATGTATATTTTTGGCTTCAAAGTAAGTTTTTAAGGAAGCCACAGTCAATTATATATAATTTTAAAAGAATTAGTAATGCATAAATTTATTTTATAATATATAGATCTATAGATTTATAGGTCCATATATAAATAATAAAATATGTATATTTTATCAATTTTTATCTATTCATTTTGTTTTAAATTATATATATAATTTACTTTAATTATATATATTTTTTATAAAAGTTCAATTCTACGGTGTTATAGATGGCATGGTTATACTCTGTTAAATCATTGTTCAGTTATACTATGTGGTTGTTATTACGATTGCATTATGAAATAACAATGCTCAATTATATCATATTATAATTTATTCGAATCATCTTGAATCTTGTATGAACCACACTCGATCATTTCTGAAGTTATGCTCAAACATTGCTTGAATTTACTTAAATCTTGCTTGAATCATGACTAAATCATACTTAAACCATGCTTGAACCTTTCTCGAAAGTCCTTTGATCATGTTCAGAGCTCATTTAAGAAAAATTTGAGATAGATTCAAACCATGTTTGGATCACATTTAATGATCTCTTGATTGAAGTTCAAATTAAGATTCAATTTCGGATCAGTTGAAACCTAATTAATTTGAGATGGGCTTCAATAAAGAGTTCACAAATGCAAGAAGAGGGCATTTTAAATTTGAATAAATTTTTAGGCATATTTTTCCAAATATTGAAATAATAAGCATATTAATTATGTGAATTATGAAGCATATAAAGTTATTTTCTTTTTTATTTTAAAAATAAGGTTCGAATTTTCGATTCTATCTAATGATTTCAATTGAAAATAATTGATACTTTTTATTTTGAATATTTACGAGAGCTTATATATTTATTAATAACTAATAACCAGAAATATAATCAAATTTAAATCGCAAACCAAACTATCTCTTCAAACCCAAAATTTACTATAGACTAAAACCTAGATATGAGGGTAAATTCTTTCTCAAAACATTGAATACTCTATAAACACACATAGGCTCTAAGACTAGATTGCTAATATTTCATTTAGGTTGTTTGGCTATGATAGGATTTAACTAAAGTAGGATTTAATAAATCATATAAATCTAAATTCACTAATTTTTAAATAGTTTGGTATGATATATATTAAATGGGATTTAATTATGAGAAAGGTTTAATTATTTATTTCAAGATTTAATGATTTAAATAATTGTAATATTTATTTAAATTATTTTATAATATATCAAATTTAATTAAATTAATTAAGTCATAAATATTATGACATAACATCTCAATTAATCATTACTTAGTAATTTAAAATCAAATTAAATAATACTTTTCATTCAATCATATTAAATAAAAATGATATAACATTTAATTTATTAATATTATTCATTAATTTTAATTTGATTTTATAAATTAATATATATATATATATATATCTAAATTATTTGATTCAAATTAGTAATTTAATTAAGAAGTTATAAAAATAAATTAAGAATTTTTATTTGATAAATTAAATAATAAATAAAGTTAATTTATTTAATCTAATATTTTTAAATTAATTAATATTATTTATTAAATTAATTTTACAAAATCTATTTAATTAATTTAACATAAACCCTTGCCTTCTTCGCAGTGTGCTTACTGGCCGAGCTCGCGAGGGTTGCGACTATGGGTGTGCGTTTGGTTGATTTGGATCGATTGGATGATAAATTTTTAAAACCAATTGGTTTTGGATTCCTAAAAATATTAAACCAAATCGATAAAATAAAATGCAAAACCAAACAAATCGAATAATAATTTGGTTCGGTTATTTTAGCTTGGTTTGGATAAACCGAAGTTGGCTACATTAAAAAATTATTTGTATAATTTTTTATTGTATAATGAACAAGCAATAAGCAAAACAACATAAATATAATAAAAATTACAATTAACTACTTCATGTGTTAAAAAAAAATATTTACAACTAATTTTTACTTGAATGATATTTTGAACTTAGAAGTTGATAAAATCATATTACCATATTATGAGACCAAAATAGTTTGAAAAATTAGATAATGATCCTCCGAAAAAATATGTATCAAGTATTCAAAAATAAATAAAAATAAATATATAATAGATAAGCCTATTATATATAAATTAATAATAACGTATTATATATAATTGTTTTGATTTATTTAGTTCCATTCAAAATTTTATTTAACAAATCGATTCAAAACTGAAAATCAAAGTTTTCATTAATTAAAACTAAAGTTTAAATTATTAAGTTTAAAACTGAATCAAATTATTCAAAAACTTTAGTTGAATATAATTTTTTTTAAAAGTCAAATAATGCACATCCCTAGTCGCGACGGGAGCTCGCTTGGAAAGACAAGGCCGCGTGTTTTCGTTCGTCTCAGGCTTTACTAAGGGTGTTACACGATTGGATTTATTTTGCAAAATTTACTAAATCGATATCGGATTTAGTAAATCACATTTGTTAAATCACGAAAAGTGTTTGGTAGCATTTATTAAATTCTAAATCCAGAAAGATGTTTGGTAAGTTATTTGAGGATTTAAATCTGTTATAATTAAATAATATTTTTAAAGAATAAGAATATAAATAAAAAAAGAATATAATATTAAAATTAAAATTTATTATTTAATAAAGATATCATGATCATTACAAAATATAAATAAATATTACATTATTTATATCTCATCGCGTATCAGATAATCTTTCTATTTTAGATAATTGAATAAAGATAATAATTAAAATCTATTTAGATTTTGGGTTCAATTATGAAATAGAAATGATTGGAAAAGATGGAACTTATTATGAGTAAAGTGAAAAATAATATTATTATGTCTTGTATTTTAGGCGTATGAAATCAATTACATTTTCTTTTTTATTTTCAAGTATTCTGTCAATCTTTCTGCTTCTTTATTTTTCAAATATGTCTGAAGATTTCTTCTTTCATCCACAAATAAATTGAGATTCAACAATATGTATATTTATCTAATTTTTAATATTATGAAATATATAAAATCAAATTTATGATTTATTTAAGAAAAAAGAATTTATATTAGAATAGTGTAGTAAAAGTTATTCATCGATGCTTCTATAAATATAAATTTATTTTAATATTAATATAATTTATGATTAATCAAATAAAATTTAGATATTAATTTTTAAAAAAATTAGTGAGATAAAATTCAGTTTGATTAAAATTTTTTTAGTATATCATAATTTTTTCCGTTTATGATTTAACAGCCTATATTTTTCAATTCATCTCTGTCTACCATATATCCCTATTTTCTAGGTTAACTACACAATTGTTTCCTCCAACCGCAATGCCGAAGAGCACAGGTCACGGTGCGTTGGAGAGGGACGAAGAGGAAGAAGGCTTGAAGGTACGGCTTCCACCATTGTTTCCAATGAGAAGTAAAATGATTCATACTTGATTATAGACATCTAAGTTAAAACCTTCTTCGTTTCCTTCGGTTCTTTGCAGTTGAATCGGGGGGACAAATGAGAACCGACAGAGGAAGGGCCTTCGGTTCTTTGCAGTCAGAAAACGGGGAGAACGAGAGAGTGGGGCTTCGGTTCTTTGCGGTTGAAGGAAACGGGAGAGAATGAGAGCCTTTCAGTTCTTTGCGGTTGAGAGAGACGGAACGAACGAGAGAAGAGGGAGCGAATGCCTACGAGGACAACCCATTCCCGCCACACAAAGAGGTTCGTCGATCTCTAAATCCCGTTAAATCCGCTGAATCGGCGGATTTAATAAATCCGGGATTTACGCAGATTTCCGGATAGTAAATCCGTTGCCAAACACCCCTAAATCCGGCTACCAAAACAGCCCCACGAGAGAATCAATGGCCATTGCCTCAGAGAGCAGCACTCCTTCCACGCCGCCGCCTAGTCAGGCGCCGCTCGTGACTCCGCAGTGGGCAGACGCTCTGCATGCCATTGCTAGCGTCTCTCGAACTCCGCCTATTGTCGTCATTTGCGGCCCTAAGAACAGCGGCAAGTCGACCTTCTCGCGTCTTCTCCTTAACAGTCTCTTGGAAAGGTTTTCTATCCTCAATCCTCGGTTTTGTTATTTAATCCTTGGGTTATTAGAAATTGGTTACATGGTTCGCCTTTCGGTTTTGAATGGTTTTGAAGGTATGATAGAGTGAGTTACTTGGATACTGATGTGGGGCAGCCAGAGTTCTTTCTGCCCGGTTGTTTGTCCCTTCATCTTGTTGAGGAATGTCTACCGGGTTAGTTTTCTTTCGTTCTCTCTCTCTCTCTCTCTCTCTCTCTCTCTTTTGAAAAAAAAATTAAATCGTCATTACTTGGGGCCTTTCGGTTGCTTGAAAATAGAAATCATGAAAAATGATACTTTATTAGATTCTGTCAGTTTGTTGGATGTAGTTAAACTTTAATATTTGTTTTAAATTTAAAAAAAAAATCAAAATATTTCAAGTGTGATATTTCATTTTCATACATGAAACGTACTTTTATCTTCAAGGGATTAAATGAGCTGCTCAAATATTATATAAATTGTTTGAATTATTGCTACTTCAGTTTTTGAGGTTTGCTTTTATGTGATTGCAGATTTGATGAGCACGTCTTTGAGAGAACCTGAGAGGTGAGTTAGTAAATCTGTTGATTATGGTTTTGTTTGGTCAACTGCATCATTTTGGGTGTAAATTAAATTCTCGGGTTTTAAAATTTTTGTTGTTTGGTCGGCTGCATTTGAAATACATTATATTTTGAGGATGCATTGGAATACACTCTCTAGTTCAAAACTGGTCTATTTGGAATTCTCCAAATTTGGGTGAAGTTTAAATACACAATTAGGTGTAAAATGAGATCAGCCAACCTAGCTTCCACTCAACCGTTTGTTGCCCTTAGCCTCTGCTCGCCACTCGCAGACCTCACTCGCCACTTGTAGCCACCACTTCCCGCCGGCTATCACTATCACTTATAATCCTATTTTACTTTGCATTACTTAGCTAATAAAAACTCTTGCTTTTATAGAGTTTTTAACCAAACAATCAAAAATATTTCAAATACATTACTTTCACTTTATATCACATTCCATTTGCATTGCATCTCTTTTTCCGTTGATCAACAATCTCTATAAGTGTTTTTTGAAAGATAGTAAGATATGCATCTTATGATTTGTATCAACTGAACAAAGTTTACCTGAAATAAAATTTTCTGTTTTATTTTCTCAATCTATCATCTCACTAAAATTATTTATTAGTGTTTGATCTTGCTTAGTTTGATTTGTGTCTAAACACTTATGCAAATTGGTAGGCACTTAATTTTGGTCTGACAAAATTTGGTTTATCCTGGATGAATAGATGGGGAAATTAAGAAAAAATTTAGTGAACATTGAAATGGCCTTCCTATGATTTATATAGACTTTAAAATGTATGTGATTGAGTATAACGGTAGTTTGTTTGGTGGGTATTGATGAAGGTTTTTGTAGAAGGCGTGATGGAGTTATTGAAGATTTGAATGATGGAGCAATGATTTTTATTAGGAATTGTAGGTAGACTAAGGAGTTCCTTGTTTCTATAAATGGCTTTGGTTTAATGTGTTAAAATATATAATACGTTGTATTACATCTTCATACCGTTGATAACATTGCTTACTCATGCAAATCATGTTAAACAAAAACTCTAGATAGAGTTTCATGCCGATTTGTGGGTCAAATCTTCTACTCAGCCTTCTTCCAAGCTTTTCTTTACAAGCACCAAAGCATATTATTTCATTTTCTTTGTATTAAGCTGTCATATTTGACTAAAGGACCTTTATTAAAACTTTAAAAGGTGTATCTAATGTTTGTGGGCATGTTCATTAGGCATGATTATGAGAATATGGCATTGGTTATATGGTTTAATATGGTGAATTAGGAAACTAGAGTGACATGCATGGACTGTAAGCTTAATGGATTCATTTACTTCATGGCTAACATGGTTTGTCGTCACTTGTTTGCTCATATGTTTTGTGTTGGTACAATATGCATAACTTGCAAATTATAAAGTTTTCTTCATTGTTTATTCCCCCGAGGGAAATGTTTATTTTATTTTTTACATATTTGTAGATTTATTAGTTTCTTACCTCTTTGGTTATAGAGAGAAAGGCATGAATTCCTTGGAGATCTTACATACTATATGAGGAAGTATTTTTGTTTTTTTATTTCAATTGTTTTAAATTGCCAAAATGTAGAATGATGATAGGGTATGGATGCTTTTTTGTCCACTCTCTAGACAATCAATCATCTATTCACATTAGTACTCTTTTGCTGAATATAATTTTATCATGCGCTTGGCTCTTCAATTCTTATTAGGTAGAAACTTCTAAAGGGCAATAGTTATCAAAAATGACCTCTTTGAGGGTGTTGGTCCAGAACATCCATTTTAGAGAAATAATAATGATTGCTTACTTGAAAAGAGGATGTAGAGGGGTTATAGGCTGTAAGTTGGCCTTTCCTAGAAAACGATGTAAGGATGCGTATAATTACTTAGAGAGACTGTTTAAACTACTTTGTTTTAATTATTATTTTCCAACAGAATCATTGTTTCCAGATTATCTTATGATAATTTTCTCTACGTTCTTTATTAAAATAGGCTATATCATTATATGTTTGGAGAACATGCTGGAGTTAAAATATTTGATTTATATGTAAGCTTGAGGAAACATGCATTTATAATGGGGCTAAGGTCAAAACTTGTAAGTCCAGCTAAGGGTGATTATTAGATGTATGAATAATGTCCTTTTTTGAGCTGTCTTTATACCATTTTCAAACCAATCAATTTTCTAATCTACTTTTTCTTTTTCAGGTGCTTTTTCTTTGGTGATATATCTTCAAAAAGAGACCCAGAAGCTTATATAAATTACATATTCCGACTATATGACTACTTCCTTGAGAAGTTTCATCAGTCAAATGACCATGATAATCATAAAAAATCTTTATTACCTCTAATTATTAATACTGCTGGGTGGGTGAAAGGTAAATTTTACTGTTTTACACCAAATTTCTATAGGTTTAAATTTAGCAGGATGTCATGGAAATCTCATAAGTACTTATTGTGGTTGCTCAATAGTAATTTGTCCATTCACTTTGTAATCCGTTCATTTTGTTCTAGGTACTGGATTCGATGTTCTGGTGGAACTCTTGAGATACTTATCTCCTACTCATGTTGTTCAAATACGTATCTCAGCTGAGAGTAAGAATCTTCCAATTGGGGAATTCTGGTGGAGTGATAGGAAAAAGGGATCTTCAGAATTAATTGAAGTTGCAGCAGTTTTCACTGATTTCTACAATCGATCGTGAGTATCTACTCTTTGACTTTAGATTTATTCTGAATTGTATTTTATTTAAGAAACATCAGTATAGATTTGGTTGAGTTCAGGTAGAAATTTGTGTATGTGTTCCACATTTTTATTTTTTTTAAAATTTTTTTTTTCATGAGGCAGGGAACTAGATAGACATATTACATGAAAAAACCAAAAGAAAGGGGGTCCCCCACAAGTAAATAGTCTTTTTGTAGATAGTATAATTTTAGTTTGCTAGAACTCCATTGAAATAAATAAATAAATAAACTAATGAAGAAAATATTTAGAAGATAACATGACATAGGATTAATAAAGAAAGATCGAGTGTTATATTAATAATTATCAAAAAATGTTAATGACATATACAAATTTTGTGAAGGAAATTTATCTTGATAAATTCTTCCATTTTCACGTCATATTACAATGCACAAATGCCTTATGGTTGATGAGTATTAGAGCTATTATGCAAAGATAGGAATTAAAAGAGAAAATATGACTTCTAGTGTTGTGTGGTTAAATGAAGACGTACTTAAGGTGTTGATGTAGGGCTTATCATTGTTATCATTTTGAATACTAGTTTTAAGTTCTTAAGTTATTTATGGTTGCATTTTTGTCGTGTGTTGTTGGGATTTTGTATCATGATGCTATATTTTAGGCTTATATGTATTAGGTCATTTTTTATGCTATGACCTTAAAGGAATTCAATATTATTAGAATTGATAATAGGTATATTAATGATGACAAGTGTGATGGTAGGTACGGTAATGATGGTAGGTATTAAAATAATGTGATGGTGACTCAATTTCATTGGTCTTAAGATGCCTCTCATGTTTGGATAAGATTCATTAAGACTAATCTAAACTTTGGCTAAATAAAATTCATGAATGGTCTATTAAGAAAGTTAAAGCAATGATGATCTACCTTGAAAATTAACTTAGGTTAGGGATGAAAGAGTCAAGTCTCTTTCTTCTCTTCATAATGATTATATTTCAAGTAATAAGCGAATGAAACACAAAAAATGCATAAGTTAAAACTCAATCCAGTCGAATGTATCTTCTTATATTATGCAGAAACAACAAAAAACTTTAGGTGAATGTGGCATAAGTCATTGAACTAGGTGTTAAGTCTAGTTCAGCTAATGCTTGTATTCATAGGAATGCATGCAGTTTTCTATATGTAAATCCCCATTTCATAATTATTTTTTGACAAATTGAATGGGTTGTTTGGTCATACTAAATTCAGAAAAGTCATATTTAGTAAACTGTGTAAATTGAGTGCATTTGCATGCTTACATTCAAGTTAATATGAACCAATTATTTATCTCATTTTCTCAAGTTTTGAAGCTTATGGACTACATAATTATTATTCTACAATCTAACGGGATCATATAGTTGAAGATTTTCAAAGGGCATGATGAAAACAGTAAAAACAGAAAATCAGCACAGGACAAAAAACTTTAGGTGAATGTGGCATAAGTCATTGAACTAGGTGTTAAGTCTAGTTCAGCTAATGCTTGTATTCATAGGAATGCATGCAGTTTTCTATATGTAAATCCCCATTTCATAATTATTTTTGCAAATTGAATGGGTTGTTTGGTCATACTAAATTCAGAAAAGTCATATTTAGTAAACTGTGTAAATTGAGTGCATTTGCATGCTTACATTCAAGTTAATATGAACCAATTATTTATCTCATTTTCTCAACTGTTGAAGCTTATGGACTACATAATTATTATTCTACAATCTAACGGGATCATATAGTTGAAGATTTTCAAAGGGCATGATGAAAACAGTAAAAACAGAAAATCAGCACAGGACTTCCACCCAAGGATAGTAACAGATCACTAATTTGTGTACTGTATTCACCCTCAACATTCAGGTATAACAACATATATCAGAACTGTTGGCTCAGCATACATAACAAACTTTGCTAGCCAATTTGAATTTGAATGTAGGTTTGTATATTCTAGCTTTTCCATCTTATTCCCATGAATTGGGAGTTTGTTGTATACAAAGCGCTTGATTGAATGAAGAATTACTTCTTGAACTTTGTACTCTTATTGTGTGTTCACTCTTAAGTGGTTGAGTACTCGAGTGTGTGAATTTATTTTACTTAGAGAAGGACTGTTAAAAAAGGAACAAGATCTTAGTGACAAAGGTTATTCTTAGCGATCAACTTTGACTTATCTCTACTTCATCACCAGTTACCTTAAATCCATTATACTTTTGATCATTCGAAACTTTTTATTTTTTTTCTATTACAAAAAATGACATTGTGTGGTTAATATTACAAGATATCTCACCCTTATCACATTGTTATTAACATATTTGTGCATAGTAGTTGTTGCATGCTTATCATTGTTCACTGATAAGTAATTTAAAAATTATTGGTGTCATCATTGACTTTAAATATTTCATCAAATAGTAGATTATGTTTGTCCTACACTATGTGCTATATAGTATAATAAGAGAATATTTTGAAGATTTGAGGAATATTTTATAAAATTACCATCGAGTCTCTTTGTTGAATGGATTTGTTTTAGATGCTAAAGCTTGCTAATTAAGTTGACAAATTGATTGCTCCAATTGTGAATGTTTAGTTTAATGCATCAAAACTAGGGGCCATAGATTTAAAAATGATTATATTATAGGGACAGTTGGAGTAACATCTTTTGAAAATTGATTAGTGAAAAGAAGACGTTGCGTCATTTAGTCATGCACAACTAAGGTTTCAAGATACACCCATAAAATTAATGTTGAAGGATTAGGAAGGAAAAGAGTAGAATAAATGATAACATGTGTAGAAGTAATACAATTAGATGTTTGCATAAAACTAGTTTAAAACTCCACATAGTACTCAACATGAGCAAATAGAAAAAGGATTCATAAATTGATCAATATAGCTAGGATAAGGTTGATGAGGGTGTTGGTGATGATGATGATTGAAGTTGTTAAGTACTAAATATGTTTAATAAGAATTAACATTGATAGAAAATCATTATGACCGGGGCCAAATACTATATAAGAATCATGCAATATGGTCATTCAGATATGCATGAAGGTCATGGATACAAGTCATTGTTGTCAGTAATGTTTTATCAAAAGCTTGCTTAGACAATTATTCAAAATTATGAAGGATTTCAAATTTATGATATTTTTATCAGTTTTTTTAACATGATTCAAAAGAGGTGTTTGAGCTGTATTGAGCTTTATTAATTAGAAGCAATCAAGTTAAGTGATATTTAGCATATTAAGGTATCAATTGTGATTTGAAATGAAAAGTTGACTGGAGGTCTAGGCACATCTATTTTGAGAGTTTTTTTTTTTAAGAATTTAGGTTGCTACTGCGATGAGAAAAGGATAGTTGTTGCAATGAGAGATGCTATGAAACCTTTGAATTATCTAGTAAAAGCCATGTGATAGCTTAAAAAAAGTATGGACGTATAATTTGGGCTTATTGAAAACATTACGAGGAAGATTAGTAGGGTATTAATGCAGTCCTAAGGTTGGATCTATTATACTTCTAAATTCTAATCCTTTTGAACTTGATTTATGATACTTGATTCATCCGTGAAAGGAGTCAAAATTTTTTCACAACACAATAGTGTTCTATACCTTAATATCATCTTAGCATTTCTTTATAGTTTAAAATTGATAGAATTATGACATTTTCTATGCAGATTAAATGTCATGTTAATGTCCTAAACAACTATCAATGTTGTTATAACCTTTCTTAAAAACCTTTAGGACATAAAAATGACTTGTTTTTGTAAGCTATGATCAATTACACTTATAATAGCTTCTCTTGTTTTAATTAAAAAATTAATAAACACTTTAATTGTGATTCACTACTGATACTGGTTTGGAAAAGCTATAGTTGAATTTTCTAGCTTGTTTGATCTTGATTTATGCGTACTTATTTTCTAAATTAATTCAGTAGTTGTTGAATGAGTGACAATGAAATATGCTATCATATGTCAAAATTCTAGTAAGCTTTTGGGATAATACTATTTTTTATTTTATGTTTTGTAATGCGATTGAGCCTATCATGTGCTTTTGCAGGGTGTTAATGCGAAAAAATGCACATAGCTTTAGATCTTCGACTGACTATTTCGTGCTTTCCAAGCCTAAACATCCGAAGAACAAGGAGCTTGCTGCATTGGCTTCTATCCCTCCTTATCAAGTTCACTTTTCTCAATTAAAGGTTACGCATCTTCATTGTCAGGTATTGTAAGCTTTGTGGTTTATCTAATTTTTAATAAGTGTATCAAATCATTTCTATGATGGGATAGTTGCTGGTGTAGAAAATAAAATAATAGAGTAAAACTCTCAAGAATTTTATTTCTTATTTCTTAGTACAAGAGGAGAGATATATATACATCCCCAAAAGTCATTATAAAATAGTAATAAATAAAAAAAAGGTGGGGGGAGGGATAAAAAGGGGCTGGTGGTCTTATAAGAAAGCACTTAGATTTCAATTTGTGGTCATAGAGAAATTGATTTAATGATATAAAGCTTTAAATCGTATGCCTTAAAACTTTTTTTTTATGATTGGAGAATGAGTGAGCTCCATTGTAGAAGAGAGAGATAAAACATAACATAAATTCAACATTGTCTCTTAAATGGTAGAGATTTATCATTTCAATTTTTTTTGAATGTAGGGATATGGAGTCCTTTGGTGAATTATGTCAATTAGCTTATTCTTTGTAAACATATATGAAATCTGAGTGTAAATCAACTTACTTTTCATTTTATTTTTTATGAAATGCTTACCAACATCAACATGCTTGGTATAATTATGTTAAACTTGATTGTGTGCAGTATTGATGGCTAATTTATTATTACAATATATTTTCATAGGCTCTTTTTATTTGATTTTTAATTTTCTAGTATGATTTTGATCTGTAGAAGCTCATAATTTTCTTTGGTATTGTCTCTGAACTTAGCTTCAACACTCGATCTTGAAACCACATATTATTATTTTTTCCTCGAAGTTTTGAGATTTCTTCTCAAATATGTACAATATCTTGAAGTGAATCTTTTATCCATCGGTGATACAACATAGTTTTGTATCCTTCAATTTGTAGGATATCATGCCTTGTGTAGAAAATTTTTTCTGTTAAGATATATGAGAATTTAATAGGTGGTTTGAATGTGTGACTCTTTGAGTTTGTGCATGAATTAGTGGACCAGACTTGTTATGAACACGATATCAGGATGGGTGTGAGATAAGTACATTGTTTTTTTTTACAAACATTTGATATTATTTCATTTCTACATTAATTCCTACTTCATGAAGGTCCACTTTTTGTCTTGGTTTAGTTAGAGTTTTACATGACTTTGCACTCCATCATCTTGACTTCTTTAAGCATGTTCATGATATATTTCTATTGGAAGAGAAGTATCTCTCTTTTAGAGTGATTTGTTTCTATGTCCAAGAAGTATTTAATTTTTTGTAGATCATTGATTTCGAATTCTTCAGCATTTTCTTTGAAGCTTTTTATTTTTGATTATTATCCCTTGAAATAATTATATCGTCAACCTATACAATAAAGATTAAGATTTTATTATCAAATGAGTATTTATGAAGAGTGTGATCTCTTTGGTTTTATCTATATCTTGTTCTCACCAAAGCCTTTATAAATTTGTCAAATCAATCTCTTAGTGATTATCTCAGTTTGTATAGGGCCTTTTTAATTTGTATACTTATTTTTTTGAAGGAGCTATCAAATCCTAGTGGTTGATTCATATAAATCTCTTCTTTGACTCCTCAGGTATAAAAGTATATTTTATATCATATTGTTATAAAAGCCACCCAAAATTTGATGTTAGGGATATCATAATACAAATAATGTTCATTTTTACAACAATAGAAAATATTTCTTGATAGTCAATCGCATATGATTGAGTATATTTTTTTGCTATCAATTTTAATTTATACCTTTCCAAGCTCATCTACTTTGTGTTTAATTGTAAATATCTATTTGCATACTACAATTTTTTCTAGTAATTCAATGATCTCCTATGTTTGATTTTTTTTCTTAAGATATTTATCTCTTCTCTTATGGCCTTCTTTTAGGAATCCTCAAATAGAGTTTGTGGAATGAAAATAAGGCTAGAGTTGATGTTGGTTTGAAAACTTTTATGAGAGAGAAAATTCATGAAAGGAGTTGTAGTAGGAGATATGGTATAAATGAGTAATAGTGGGTTGATCAACATCACTTGGTAACAATTTTGAGTCCCAAATTTGCTGGAGAACCTAGTTGGGCTTATTCCTTTTTGCATAGACATGAAGGAATATAGTTACATGATTCGTATTTATACAATATTGGGATACAAGAATTTTAAGATAAAAAATATCATCAAATTTATCTTCAAGTTGAGCATTTTGTTTTTGAAGATGAGTCTAAGTGAAGAAATTATGAATTTCGTCAAAAGTGAAATTCATAGAAGTGAAATTTTTTTTGTGGGAGAATGATAACACATGTTTTTCTTTTGTGTGGCAAAATATCCAATAAATATACCCTCGAGAGCTCTTGAATTAAGTTTTTTCCTATATTATTTTATATCTATGTCAATTTCTTCTTCATTAAGGTCTAATATTTATCTTGGTTTAGTTATAGTTTTACATTGCACTCTATCAACTTGATTTCTTTTAGCATGTTCATGATATATTTCTATTGGAAGAGAAACATCTCTAATTTAGATTGATTCACTTCTATGTCCAAGAAGTATTAGACTTTTTGTAGCTTTTTGATTTTGAATTTTTGAACAAGCTTTTTCTTGAAAGCTTTTCTGTTTTGATTATTATCCTCTGTAATAATCATATTATCAACATATACAATAAATGTTAAGATTTTGTTATTAGGAGTGTTTTATGAAGAGAGTGTGATCTCTTTGGCTTTATTTGTATTTTGCTCTCACCATAGCCTTTATAAATCTACCAAATCAAGCTCTCGGTGATTATTTCAATTTATATAAGACTTTTTTCAATCTATATACTTGATTTTTTTTATGGAGCTAACAAATCCTAGTGGTGGATTCATATAAATCTCTTCTTCGACTCCTCCTAGATAAAAGCATTTCTTATATAGTATTGTTATAAAGAGCCACACTTGATTTGATGATAGGGATATCATAATATGAATAGTATTTATTTTTATAATAATATTAAATATTTCTTAATAGTCAATCCCATATGATTATTATTCTTTTGCTATCAATTTTAATTCATACCTTTTGAAACTCATCTACTTGGTATTTAATTGTAAATTTATTTACATCTTACTGTTTTTTTGGTAATTCAATGATCTCTTATGTATAAATTTTTTCTAAAGATATTCATTTCTTCTCTTATGCCTTCCATAAATTCTCAAATAGGATTTGTGAAATGAAAACGAGGCTAATATTGATGTTTGTTAGAAAAATTTTATGAGAGAAAATTTATAAAAGGAGTTGTTGTAGGAGATAGGATATAAATTAGTAGTGGGTTGATCATTGTTACTTGATAATAGTTTTGAGTCCTAGATTTGCTAGAGATCCTAGCTAGCCTTATTCTTTCTTGTATTGACTTGAAGAGATATAGTTAGTACAAGATTTTTATTTATAAAATTTTGGGCTATAAGACTTTCAAGATAAAAAGTATTATTAAATTTATCTTCAACTTGAGAAGTCTGTCTCTGAAAATGAGTCCAAATAAAGAAATTATGAGTTTTATGAAAAGTGATATGCATTGAAGTGAGGAATTTTTTTTGTGAGAGGATGATAACTTTCTCTTTTGTGTGGAAAAATATCCAATGAATATATACTTGAAAGCTCTTAAATTAATTTTTTTCTATATTATTTATGGATATGAACATAAATAATACATCCAAAAATTTTAATAAGATTTTTTGAGAAATTTTGTTAAAAAGAATTATACCAAATAATTTAGGAGACTTTTGAAATTAATTACTCTAGAGGATATTTTAGTGATTAAATAGGTAGCTGGTAGAACATCTTTTACTTAATTATTATTTTGATATTTAATTGTAGAGAAGAAGTGTTCTAATGACTTCCAAAGATGGTGATTTTTTCTGCCATTTTATTTTGTTAGGGAGTGTTATGGCAAGAAGACTGGCTAATAATACTTCTTTTTGGAAAGAAATGCGATAATATGTGATTAACTTAATCATGGGCATTATCAATTTGAAAATTGATGTTTGAGGTGAATTGATTCTTTATCGTAATAGTGAATATAGAGAATATAGTGCTAACATTAGATTTTTGTTTAATGATATATGCCTATGTTATTTGAGTACAATTATCAATAAAGAAGGCTCTAAAGATATTGGGGATCTTAGAGTGTATCCAAATATCATAATGAATAAACATTAAGGGACCAAAGGATATAGAGTTGTTGCTTTCAAGAAATGAAACATGATGATGTTTAGTAATTTCGTAAGTTTCACACTGAACATTTTTAATGTTTGTATTTATGAAAAAGGAAGGAAACATATACTGAAGATTTTTAAAAGAAGGGTACTCTAATTTATAATGATGTGTCAAGTGTTGACCTTCACATATGTTCCATATATTGAATTATGTAAATGTGGCAAAATCGACAGACTATATATGTGAGACTGCGTGAATCGAAGTTGAAATGCCTGATCGTCATCGCAAATTAGTCGAAACGTCCTGCAATCGTCAAATAGATTTCGCCAATACATCCAGAATGTTGAAATTAATTAAGATAATCTTCTCGCATCGTCTAAATGTTGATTGATGGAGGCAAGCTATTGATGTGATTTCATGCATATTGGAGTTGAGACCTTGATGGCATCCAAATGACCTCTATTCATGAAATTGATTTTGCCAACATTGTTGAAACGTCAAATCTATCAAACGAGACCCCTCTGTGATCGATTCGATTGAGTCTGTGCGAGTGTCAAGTGAGCGAATGCGGTGTCGTGTGATTTGAGCTGAAATAGCCATGATCAATGCTGAAATCATTTAAATGATATCCAATCTTGAAACGGACTTCATCCTTACATTTAATATTGTAGAATTACCTACAAGGCTAGAATAGATACCCAAATTGCCCGAGGCCGTTGTACGAGAAATTTCATCAAAATTGTTATGAATTTTGATTAAATTAACTTAATCTCCACCTAATCCTAGTCAAATTCCCGCCTCAACTATCCCCGTAGAGCTATGTGAAGCCCATACTTCTTTCCCACATCACACGATCTTCCCATTTCTTTCCTGTTTGCTTGACAATCCCCCTCATTTCTCCCTGTGTGTCGCATGAAGCTTGTGCTGAGCTAGTCCCTCTCTCGATTTTCCTCTCCAAGCTACTCCAACTTGTATTGTCCAGATAGCATGTTGCCGACCCCTCCCATCTCCCGTTGCTCCAATCTCGCTCCAATCTCGCCGTCCTGCACAATACCCAAGCCTCCACTCCTCTCTCCTTGTGACCGATCGAACGCTTGTTCCACTCTGCTCCCCGAACTGAAATCCCTACTCAACCACTGCTGACCTCCCTTCACGCATCCCAACTTTAGCCACACCCAAACTCCACCTCTATTTCCCGTCTTCCTATTTCGACCCTGCTCGTCAATCCATTACAAGCCGAATCATTGGAGTCCTCCCTTGGTTTAATTTTCACTATTAATCTTGGCCAACTCGTTTGAAGGAAAGTCAAAGAAGTCATAAATAGTAAATAGAATGAGAAATTGGTGACAGTAATAAAGTCGGAAGTGAGAAATCCAAACTTTAGAGATCGAGAACATAGATTGTAAGGAAAACTCTACCCACACATTGATACCACATAGAAAATAAAATAATAGAGAAAAACTCTAAGAATTATATTGCTTTTTTCTTTATACAAGATGAGAGGAATATCTACATTTCCAAGAAGTATTATAAAATAGGAATAAAAAAAGGAGGTATGGATAAGAAGAGGTTGGTGGCACTACAGGAAAGCACATAGATTTCAATCCAAGGACTATAGAGAAATTGATGTAATGTTATAGGATCTTAATCTGTGTGCCTTAAGATCTTTATTATGATTGAATAGGAGTGGGCTCCACTCTGAAAGAGAGTGGGAGAGCAAAATATAAATTCAACAATGAGAATGTAGAAATGGGGTAAATTATTCATCACTTAATAAAAAAGAAGCATGCATGATTTTTTTCACATCAAGCATAAAAACCTTTGCATCAACCTTTAACTTATCTTACTATTTTTATGTCATAGGCTTTGTTTCAATACTCTCTTTCTAACATGATGATTCTTCTATTGCCAATCTATACTATGATACATCACCTTTTTGTAGGTAGTAATTATGTTGGTTTATCATATTTTTTTAACTCTTAGTGCGCATTCGTCCTTCTTTAGATTTCATTGCCAACCTTATAGATCCAATTTGGACACTAATTTGGATGTGAATGACTTTACTCACATGCAATGGACACTAATTGGGATGAGAATGAATTTGCTCACATGCATTATTTGATGAGATCATTCTAGTCCAATCACCTTTGATTTATGCCTTATCAATTACTTGGATGTAACCCCTCAACAAATGGCCTTGTGTTTGGCAAACAAATTACATAAAAAGGTTTGTTTAAGTACCATATTCTCTTGAAAGTAAGATGCTAGTTGAGATGGATCTTGGAGCCAACCTATACTTTCTTGGAGAGTTGTAATATTTTCATCATTAAGATTGATCAACAACTTAAGGATGCTAGCTTGTTCTAAAAATTTAGCCTCGTTGAGGATGATGAGCTAATTTGATTTTTCTTTTAACTTGCAGATTGTTCACCTAGAAAAACTTGTGAGCTCTTATGTGTGAGAACTCAAGAATTTCTCATAACATTGATTGTGTTACAAATATATTATCTCTAACATGAATTATAACTTATTTAGATTTGGGACTCAAGACTTCTTTTGAATACAAGCCTTTTCTACTTAATTATTTATTTTGATTGAGAAAACACTCTCATAAAGGAAACATTTGACTTTATATTTTATGAATAAGTACTCTCATTCTCTTTTAATCTTGCATTATGAAATTTATATGGGGACATATGATAAATCCTATTAAAATTTTATAATTAAATTATCTTGGGTTTTATATGTAGTGCAAAGAGTTAAAGGAACCTTGGATAACATTACCATATCTACAAGAGTTTTGAGTTGTAGCTACATACATAGGCTAGAGTACGTATTGTGATCATTTATGAATAAGCTTATTTTAAGCTAAATTTAAGAAGCCTAGTTATGATTTCTAGGCACTTTGGTAGCAATCGTGGGTTAGCTCATCAAATTATCTTTAATGACTGTGGGTGACATTTATTCAAAAGGATAATTTCTTATGTCAAATCTTTGTTTTCTTGATAGTGGACTTGTTAAATTAAGTAGATTGATTGACACAAAGGCATGAAACATGTTTGACTGTGGTTCATAGTTATAGAAATGAGCGACTACTTAGAGGAATGGTAGGAATAAATCAGCTCGTATATTGATATGCTTTGGTGTACTGTAAAAAAGATGTCTATTGAATGTTTGTTGTTTGGTTGAAGTATGATGGTGGGTTAAAGTCTATTTGACATGAGAGTTATTTATATTTCTATTCCTACATTGTAGGTTTGTATTGCTTACATTTTATATTATATTCTATGTGGTGAAAATTAAAATGCTCCTTGGGTTGTATTAAATCTTTAAAACATATTTTGATGCATTTTATATTTAGATCTCATTAGGGAGAATGACATATCATTCTGTTAGGGTGCTAAAATGCATATTTGTATGATTCAAGATTATAAATTTAGGATGTAGCTCATTTATCCCTTTGTACACATCAATGTATTATTTTATATTTTTGTGTATTTAAAGAGATCAATGCCTTAGCTTGTTTTTTATGTTTTTGAGATTATTTAATTCTTTAGTATGTTTATGGTGGCAAATACTTAATTTGCACTTATTCCATTAATTGGATCATCCTAATCAATGATATAATACATGCACACGCACACACACATTATGTGCATGCACACATACATGTATGCATGGTGTACATACATATATACATGACGCACATTGTGCCATACGTTATGTGCATAGGGACTTTTGCAATATAGTGTGCCATTTGCCATTAACAAGTATGTCTTAGGGGTATCTTTGTCATTTTTCTAGTATTGTAAGGGTTTAATTTAAGTATGATTCTTAGCATGCAGAATCTCTTGAGGTGTTCTGGATGTTTGGAGTAGCTGCTATGGGTATTTTGAATTTTTTGGGTTACGGAGAATGTTTTTGTAATTTTTTCATCCATAGGGGTATTTTGGGAATTTTCATGTCTTGAAGGGACCTTTTTTAGCATTTTGAACATGTTAAGAGTGTCTATGATATTTTTATACGAATGAAATAGAAGTTGTGACTAATTAGTCGATAGACATCTACATATTTTTACTCATAGGAAACATCGAGTAATTAAGTGATATAGCAAAGCTTTATTTAGTTTCCTTATTTGATGTTTATTTTATTTTATAATATTTTTTAATAATTTATTTGAGATGATGTGCTTATGAGAACAAAAATGATTTCTCCTTAGTTATGATGATTCCTGGTCTTCATGGGCTGTTCATGTGGTTTAGCGTTCATGTGGTTTAGCTCATAGTTCTTGAGTTGGTTTCGTTCTTGATTATTTAGTCAGTGTTCTGACATTGATTCTTCGTAATTTTGGGTTTCAATGGAAATGTGGGCCGAGGACTTCATAAACTTATATGTATTGGAAGGGTGTAAGCTTTAAGTTGTTCTATGCTTTGTTGACGTAAAAAAATATAACTACTGTTAGTGTTTATCTTGTGGCTTGAAGTTAGCTAGTTCACATTATCTACTCATTATTTGTGTCATGAGCTGTTAGTTCATGTCATTTCTTGTAGCCTAGCTCCAAATGGTTGTTGCAGCATCATCTATTTATGTAATAAAATTCTTCTAGCTTTGCCATCTTTGCAATATTATCGTGTAGTATATCTATGCTGATCATGCTTATTGCAGTTTGATTTTTTTTGTTAATTTGAATTAAAATTTATGAGAGGTAGCCGATTGAGAACTAGATGGTATAAATTCTAACACTTGTAAATGCAAAAATAAAATTTTTTATTACAAAAAATTTTCATATTTAAGTTTTTAATCTTGTGTGCTTTTGTTGGATGCGTGATTATTTTTGTAGTTCAACTTGTACCGACGTGAGGCATAATTTTTCTTCTCTTAGGTGATTTTTTTAATTATCTTGTTATGCTTTATCGGAGTTCTTGATTTTGGTGAAATTTGATTTAACTGAAATTTATTTTGCAGTATAAAAATTCAATTCTTTGCTGTTTCTTTGTGTTTCAAATTTTTTGTTCATTTCTTTGAATTTAATTTGTGATATAAAAATTAAATTGCCTATGAATTGTATCTAACTAATTGACACTCACATTGTGAAGAATAAGTTGACCTAGACTGTCAATGACAAGGTGTTATGCTTCTATCAAGGAAGCAGTTAATTGTATAAAACTTAATCTCAACCGATTAATCAATCTTTGTTGGACTTTCATCTACTAGTAAACTAATGTCTATATTGTGAGCCGCTGATGTTTGATTGTTTAAGTATATTTTTGTTTCAAATTCTCTTATTTTCTAGTTTGTCACTAACAAAATAGGTTTCGGTATACTTTGTAGTGTATGAACTGTGTATCCCAATTTTCTATGATTTTTTTTCTTATACCATCATCATTAGCTGCTTTATGTATTCTAAACCCTTAGTCATCCTATGTTTACTATGGCTAGTGACAGTGGTGATGACAATATTTTGTCCAGACTACTGTGTTTGTTTTTTACTTTCAGCATTTCGCACTGTCTAATGGTATTGTTTAGAAATTGATTATCCTTATCCTTTTTAGAGGTTTATTTGCTCATTTTCTTTGCAATTGTGACTTTAGTTTTGGAGATGACCTAAATAGCTGACTTCTTTGTATCACAGAAGCGATAAAAAAAAATTCACAGCTTGACAAAATTCTTGAATTCATTGTTTCTTGGCTTACAAATAATAAGGTTTTTTTCTTTTCTCGCCACCTATAAACTGGGATTTTATTATGGTCTAGGTAGAATCCAAACTCATCTTAGCAACAATTTTTAAGGTCCTTATCAATCAAACTAATTGGCACTCACATTGTGAAGAATAAGTTGACCTAGACTGTCAATGAGAAGGTGTTATGCTTCTATCAAGGAAGCAGTTAATTGTATAAAACTTAATCTCAACCGATTAATCAATCTTTGTTGGACTTTCATCTATTAGTAAACTAAGCTCTACATTGTGAGCTGCTGATGTTTGATGAGAGCAAAAAAAAAAAAATGGAGATAGAAACTGTAAGTTGCAAGCCATGTAATTTAAAAGATCTTAGTGTTCTCTTTCTATCTTTTAGGTCATAATAGTTCAATGCTTTTATTTTCATAAATTGTTTTACCCTTGCTGAAACTTCTAGGCAGAATTTTAGCTTATTTGAAATATTTCTAAATTAAATATTTATCTCGTCTCTCATTTCAGGTTCCAAATCATGAGGTTTTTCACAGTTTAAATACTACTATTGTTGGCTTAGCTGCTACTTCTACTGGGCCATCGTCAATAGGGTGCACACCTTGGTGTGTTGGACTTGGTAATAATTATTTCCTGCATTGTGAAATAAGTATATGCTTTTTAGGGGTTGGATTTAATCATATACAAACAAATATACATCTTTGAAATTGTGTACTTCTTACTCATCCTTGCTTTTCAGGGGTTCTGGAAAACTATTCTCATTATTTTGATATATATGTTCTATTTAATCTGATTTTCCATCTTCTAGGTATTGTAAGAGGTATTGATGTTATGAAAGGCATTCTTTATCTGATTACGCCAATTTCCCTATGCAAGCTGGAGAAGGTTGATATTCTCCTTCAAGGGTTTATTGAAATACCGACCAGTCTATTGCAGGTATGCCTTGTATATGAAGGTTATTTATTTAATGGCTGATTGAGTAATTTATGGAGAACCAATTGCTTGACTTGTAAAAAATTGTTTCACTGTCAAATTTTTTTTCTAAGGATTATTTTAATGTTAGAAACCCATGCATAATATGAGAACTTTAAATTTATTCTTCATATGATAAAATATATCCACAGAAAATGTAAATAGGTTTTTGATATTAGAATAAATAGGATATTATTTAAACTTCAAATTGTATATCTAATATGAATCATCATCATTATCATTAGCCTTACCCCAATTATTTTTGATTAAAGATATAAACATTTTTTTGTACAAAAATTTAAATTTTCAGAAACTAGACCATTGATCAAATTTGTGATATTCATGGTTCAATTGATTCAGTTATTGGTTTAATCATCACTATGGCAAAACTTATAAGTTGTAACTATAAATTGCTGATCTTATATTTTGTAGTGAAAATTAATGCAACATATTTTGATTTTTATCCTTTTTTATTTGGTTTATATATATATATATATATATATACTTGGTTTAGGTTCTGTTTGGTTGTGATTTGATATTTTGTCTAAATCATTTTATTTGGTTTGATTTAGGTTCAATATTTTGTAAAATTGAAATAAACTAAACTGAACCGATTCGGCATAATTCATATAATTCTAAATCCTGCAATGGTTATTATTAGCTAGTAGTTATCGAATTAATTTAGTTGGGATCATAATCTTTTTTTTATATGTAACATGAAACCCCATAAAATTTTCTGTGAAGTATCAAGTTGGAATAAATCTATCAGATTAAATGAAATCATTCCATTGAAATATTTATAACTAACAAACCAAATAAAATGGGATTGACATCTAAAAAATAAATAATTGAAGATTCAAGTTCTTGAATTAAAAGTCCAACTCATACTGAATCGAATCTATTGATTTGGTTCGTTTAGCTTGCTTGATAGTTTTGTTTTGATTATAGGATTGATGAAATGATATTTTTGGATTTTAAATATCAGTTTGGAATTAGATTGAATGGTGTACTAAAATTTATGTGGTCATATAGATATCATGTATGATCATATCATAATAGTCTTACCTCACAAACTTGAGTAGGAAAAAAAAAAGGCCATAGAAGATTTTTGAATGTACATCACGCCTTGTTTACTTAAATGGTCACATAATGTGTCTCTATGATCATATAAAAGCTGCTTTCCTTTTTGATATAAGCATACAAGCATCTTGCACGACATTTTTGTTTTTCCATTCAAAGTTTTATTATTTTCTATATAACGTGCTTCCATTATTGGACAAGATAATGGTATTCGTCATGAGTGCCACTGACAACTCAAGTTGAAATTTTTTTTGAGGCTGCAGGTTAATTATGATAGAAATCATATTCATATTCATACAAAATCAATATTATTCATGCAGATTGATACGAGGGTCTATAATGAAATAATGAGATTCTTAAACTCTAGAGATTCAAATGACATGCAAGATGATGAAATGCAAGTCTAGATTTCACCTACAGATTCTTCGAAACCAAATTTTTTAGCAATAAACTATATAGCTGTATAGGAAGGTTGGAATTTACCTGAGCTTGAGATTTAGATCTCTAATGAGACTAATTCTATGATTTCTTAGTCAAGAGGAGGGATGTGTTTCTCTTTGTCCCTGCCTATACTTTTAACAAATACAAGTTTTGAACTCTCAAGTGTAGGATGACTCTGCAAAATCAATTTGCCAACAAGGACATAAGAACACGAAAAGGGTAGAGAGAGAGAGAGAGAGAGAGAGAGAGAGAGAGAGAGATGAACTGAATCAGCAAGGCATGGTTAAATCGGTTTCTTTTGGTTTGACATTTGGGGAAAGGTCATGGACTTCACAGCCAATGATCTCTTTAAATTTATTCATAAATATTTAGGGTTTAACATAGACATGAAATGACCAAAGAAAATTAAAGCTCTTTTAATACTAAGACTAGGGCCATTAATGAGCTGATTCGGACCGTGTATTGTAATATTCAAGTTTTTTCATTCAGAATGTTTCTAATTTGAGTAGAGATGTTAATAATTGATCTGACATGATAACTCAGTATAGACTCAACCTAAAAAAAAATCTAGACTTGAGTTTGACTTGTATAATTTTTAAGATCAAACTCAAACTGATCCACCAACTAAAATTAATTAGATTTTAACTCTCCAACTCAAATTTGACTGAATTTTAACCAAATATTTTTTTTAATGCATGAATAGATGTACTTTATTTTAAAAAATTAATGCATATATTATTTTTATATTTTATTAAAGATTTAAATATTATTTATATAAATATTAAAATTTGATGTTAGATTTACAAATATATAAGAACTGTTGCCATATAAATGTCTCAAGACTCAATTTAGTAAGATTCCAATGGTTTATTTTTTTCTTGTAATTAATACAGGTAAGAGGATGCATATCACCTTACATGGCGACAAATGTACTGCACAAACTTCCAGTGAAGGATCTGTAAGAAGCGACTGTCTTGATTTATATTCCCACCAGCTGTGGTAAAATTATCATTCATTTTTTTTTTTTTTTTACAAATTTTAGCCCTTAAATCACTTGACTCATTCATGTAGACATACATATCTTTTTTATAAAATTTAAAATTTTAAAATTAAGAAAATTTTAAAATATTTTTTCATTATCATTTATTTATTTTTTTCTTATTACTTCTTTTACTGTATAATAAATATATATAAATGCATGTTTTAGATCACCTTCATATATTTTTTTGGACACATTCGAATTGAGAGAAAGAGCACAAATTAGATTCATGCTAAAAATCTGATTAATTTTTTTTATATGAGCGTATCAAATGACTTCATTAAAATTTGAATTTATTTGAAAAATATATCATTTTGCGAAGAATGAAAGCACATGATTGATCAAAATATGGTAAAATTTTTAGAACAAAATATTTTTTTAATTGTCGGTGCAGATTAGTTTTAAAGAAATTCAAAACAAATCAAATCTTCATAAATTGGTCGTCTGTGGAATCAAATGTATGCATGATTTTTCTTTTTTTATTTTCTTTTTAAACTGAATCTTCATTGATAATTTAAAGAAAAAAACTGTTTGATTTTAAAAGTTTTGTAAGATGTTTGTTGGTCATATGTTTACCATACGAAGTATGTGATTGTAGTCAAAATTTTTAGCTATATTTATGTATAATTAACATAATAACTTTTGCTAATTTATTATAAAAATTATCAATTGTTACATATTGAATGTTCCCATGTAATTTAATATGGGATGAGTCTAAATTAAAAGTATTGAATAAGCCTCAAATTAACTCTCTTTATATTGCTAGTAGTGTCATTCAGGTTATTAGATTGTGTTCGGGTTTGACTCTCGATTATGTTTATTTTATTTATTAAATATATCAAAATTTTAATTTGAATTTGATACATCTTCAATTTGATTTATTTTGTTTAGGTTAATTATGCATTAATTTATTTAAAATTTTGATTACAATCAGAAGTTATATGCAAAAGGAAAATTTATTTTATAATATTTTCAAATATATGCACTCAGAATTTATCAATGAAGAATATGAATTAATGGATACAATTATCAATGAAGAATATAAATTAATGGATAAAATGAAGAATATAACTTCTGAGTGTATATATTTTGAGAATATTATAAAATAATTTTTTTTTTTTTTTGCAATAATGCTCATTTGAAAGATAAATATAGTAAAAAAAACATTTCTAGATAAAAATTTTGTGCTTTCCTTTGTTTATTATTTCACCTAGAAATGTATTTTTTTTTTTTACTATATTTATCTTTCAAATGAGCATTATTGCAAAAAGGAAAATTAGTTTATAATATCCTCAAAGTATATGCAGTCAGAAGTTATATTCTTCATTATATTTGGCATTTAAGGGAGGAATCCGAGAAATAAGAGAGATGGCATTCAGTCGTTCATTTTTGTTATTTTTTATTTATGGAAAATTTGATGGCGATGGCCCAATTGTATTCCAAAAATTGACGTCTTCGATGAAAGGGAGGAAGACATCGACTAAATTTGGTACAGAAAAAATCAAAAGGAGAAACATTAGCAAATGATGAAGCCAGACAACATAAGGCTAAGCTCTAAAAGGAAAGACGCAACATATAGGAGGAAGAACCAACAGACTCAGAGAGAGAGAGAGAGAGAGAGAGAGAGAGAGATCAAAACTAATCAAAAATTGTTGAAATGTCAATCCCAGATCTACTACATCTTCCAGAATTATAGATAGAATCGAACAAAAACCAAGAGACGACCGTCCACGATTACTCCAGAGGGACCGTTCCATTAAGCCAGAGAGCCAACCCATTCCAATGGAGAACCCCTAGTTGCAGAAATGATTGTCCAAGAGAGTGTCGAAGGTAGCAGGAAAGCCATTCCACAAAAACTGGGTTTGCATAAACTCATCATTGTCCGGGTAGCAAAATTTAAAAAACATATAGTACGAATTGCATAGCCAGGAGAGAATTAGCCTGGGAGCCCTAAATTCCTCCAAGAATTCAATATAGTAATAATATGTGGAGGCCATGTCTCTTTAAATTTCTAGCGTTTGTGTTTAGATTCAACCAATAGCTTAATTTTAACTTCCAAACTCGTCATAGAGCTCACTTACTTCCTCAGAGTGGAACCTTCCATCCAAATAACATAGAATACTGATAGCTATGATAAGAAAATGGATTATCCATTAATAATTTCTTGATAATATCAACATTAAAAAAACTCATAATTCATCTACCGATATATATAACAAAAAGAACTTTCCGTTGAAAATGGTTATCCTTATTTACAAATTTCTTTTAGTGTATCTCCCTAATTCATCATAGCTATGAGGCTTCATATAATAAAAATATATATTAAAATACATATATATAATAAAGAAATCAAAAATATATGTATGCTAATTTTTGAATACTTAAAATTATTTGTGAAAATAAGGCACTGAAAAGCTGAAACATTAAGAAAAAATATTTTAGCATCCCTCGCTCACTTTTGTTATTTAATGTTGTGACTCACGTTAGTCAAATTTTAAAAAAGAGTTATAAGAAAAAATAATAATAAATAAAAATCATAACCACTAATACTAAAGTTGATAATACATAAAATAATATATCTACTAAAATTGAGATGGAGTACATCTACTATTGCCTATGGTGCTGTATAGGTAGTATGGATTCATTGCTTAGAGTGTAGTAGGTGGGAGCACATTAAGGTCTATCTCGTAGATTATGATGCTGCTCCTCTGAATGCTCAAGCTCATCCTCCTCTTTTGTCATTGTAGATTGCCGTATAAGATATGACATGAATAGATGCTCCTACGATAGTAAATTAGTAGAAGGTGCCTAAAACTACTACTCATAAGAAGATAGAGTGAGAATGAGTATTCAATACTGTGACTCGTACAGTGTTGTAGAAGGGTTGCTGCCTAGTATTACCCAAAAAGGTAAAAGTCTGAAAAAAGCCGGAGTAAATGATGATTGTCTAAAGATGCCACTTTGTGGTCCTCCCCATTATAAATAACATAATGTCCAAGTGGGATATGTGGGAGAGAGTGGAGTTGTGTATATAGAAGCTTTAGAAGTTACAAAGGCAGTTTGAGATCTATATGACTCGATGGTGAAACTCTTACATGTTCAGCTGTATCGCTTGCTCTAGTTTGTTTATCCGAGAAGTACACCAAACATCTCATCCTACTAAATAGTTCTTCAAACTTATCAATAACTATATGCTTCAGTCCACTATCTTGATCCTCAAAATATGATTGAAACAAGTCCTCTACTTGCACTATCCACTCATGTTGTGATCAACATGGTTTATATAAAAATATTATATATTTTGAGCTTTCATTTTTTTTCTATAAAAAAATATGATTGAAACAAGTCCTCTACTTGCACTATCCACTCATGTTGTGATCAACATGGTTTATATAAAAATATTATATATTATGAGCTTTCATTTTTTTATTTTCTATAAAAAATATGTTATTCATAATTCATTTTATATTGAAGCAAAAAAAAAAAAAGTTCAGATGTTGGAAGAAAAAAAATAAAAATTAGGATCAGTGCATAAGCACTGTAAAAGCATCATCACGATGCTCTAATATGCCTGATTTTGATAGAAAATTAAAGAACCTAAACGTTGGCTCACTAGCATCGTGGCACCTAACAATGAACCATCAAGATAGAGAAAACAATCACGCTAGTTAGTGTCATGGCACCTAAAAATAAGCATAGGATATAGAGAGCTCAGCATCTTCAGTGAGGACTTAACTAGAAAGCACTAAGGAGGAACCCCTAGTGCCAAGGCATTGTAATTAAGCGTCACATTACTAGTGGACCTAAGAATCATGCAAAAAAAAAAAAAAAAAAAAAAGAGAGAAGCCAATGCCAAGGTGCCATGCAGTAGTGTCGTAGTGTTACATCAACGCCTAGGCACCACATTCATAGCATCACGGCATGACGACCCAATGAAAGTAGTTTGGGTGATTTTCATATCATATATGAGGGAGCAACCACCCTAGGCTATAAAAAAGATCCATTTTTTTGCAGCAGAAGATTTTTGGTTATTGGATCTTGTGAGTGTGAGTGAGTGTGACGACACTTAGAGATTGGCACTCCAAATACAGTATGTGTGTGTTATTGTTGTGTATATGCATGTTACTGTTGTGTTTACCTTTGTGAAAGACGAAAAGAACAATATAAGACAGAGTGTGCACATAGAAGTCACTGCAGTTCTCCATTGGGAAGTTGAAAGAAGGCAGTAAAGAGCAGATTTAGAAGATTTTACTTGGTTGACTCATCCTTTTTTCTCTAGTTATCCTTGGTTTGGTTTATGGATTTATTTTCTTATAATATGAGCAATTAAGTATTTAGTCCTTTGAATTTATGTATGTTTTGAACGTTGTCCTACATTAAACTATCTTTGTGGAATGATATAAAAAATTATTTGTGCTTTTGATGTAAAATGTGTTTTGATTTTTTTTTTTTGACTATAATTTACTTATAATCTAGCCAATTGTAATGTTAAAACTAGTTGTGATCTAGAGAAATTGGCGGAGTCCTTGATGAATAGTAGAGAGAAATAAATGAATGTACTAAATAAGTATCTATAATATACTTATTTTTAGGATCCACTATCATTTCAAAGGAAATAGAGAAAACACAACCAGTCAAAATTTAATTAGGAGTAGGCAAAAAATTGGTTATATGGACTGGTTTGATTATATTGATCTAAGCATAAACGATATAGTATTTATGCTCCTAACTAACACTACCTGCTAGAAGTTAATTCCACAGTTAATTTAATCTAGATAAACATCAAAATTGTATAAATTCATAATACTATTTTACTTATAAAAAATCACACTTATTTTATATAAAAATTATAAAAGTTTACTTTCTAAAATAATAATATAGTTTGATTTTAATATTTAACATAGTTGAATAAAAATTAAAATTTAGAAAGGACTAGTAATTAACTTAAATCGATCAAGTTTTTAGCACTGTTGTTGGAGATTAGAGTGATTTAAATTAAGTTAATATTAGTCAATCTAAGTGATTTATAATTCAACTGTTTTTGTGTTTACTCTTATTTGTTTGTGTGTAAAATTTGTATTTTAATATATGTGTATGTGTAATGATAAAACTATCGACACATTACCTTTGAACAAAAAAATAAAAAACTTTATAAGAAACTTAGATAATAGCATAAGACCCAACTTAGAGAACTAGTAATAGCAAATTAACCAAGAGACTCTACTCATAAATGAAATGCATCAAAACATAGCTAGACCGACCATTCAAGCTAATAATTTTGAATTGAAACTTTATATAATCCAAATGGTTCAAAATTCTTAGTTTGGGGGATCATCTATAGTAGATCCAAATATGTATATAGAAAATTTCTTATAAATATGTGCTGCTTTTAAATATAATGGGTTGAGTAAGGATGCTATCACACTTATGTTAGTCCCATTTTGATTAAGACATAAAGCAAAAATGTGGTTGAATTCATTACTTCAAATATCTATCACTAATTAGAATAAACTAGCTCAAAAAATTTTGGCTAAATATTTTCCACCAACTAAAATAGCTAAGCTTAGAAATGACTTTACATCTTTTTTGCAATTAGATAATGAATCAATATACGAGACTTGGAAATGATATAAAGGCCTATTAAAAAAAATGTCCACACCATTCCTTACCTGATTGGTTGATTATTTATAATGACGTAGTAGGATCACTTAGAACTATTACAGATGTTGCAGCATGAGGTGTTATGTCCAAAATCTATGAAGAAGCCTATGCACTAATTGACAAAATGACTAAATAATTTTTAGTGACCAACTAGGTCACTAAGCAACTAAATCCTAAAAAGGTTGTTTGTGGCATAACAATGATGTGATCGCAATGCTAAGCTCACAAATAGCAGGCATATCTAAAAAGTTAGATAATTTAGGAGTGAATCATAATATAAATGTTAGTAACCAAGAAGAAGAAAATAATGAAAATTATGGTTTGGACTGATGCTAAATTTTGTTTTTGGGATGAACTGTTGCTTTATAAAAAATGTCCAGATCAAATATTAAGAAGATGTATACCCAGTGAAGAAATTTTAAAAATTTTTAGATCATGTCATGACTCTGAGTATGGAGGACGTTTTAGAGGAAATAAAACATCGCCTACAATTTTACAATGTGAAATTTTATTGGCCTACCCTATTTACAGAACACATGAATATGTTAAAAAATGTGATAAATGTCAAAGAATAGGGAACATCTCGAAACATTAGGAAATGCCTTTAACCTATATTTTAGAGGTAGAATCTTTGATGCATGGGGAATAAGTTTTATGTGTCATTTTATTTCTTCATATGAGAATGAATATATTTTAGTACATGTAGATTATGTCTCAACGTGGATAGAAGCTATAACTATACCAAATAGTGATTCTAAGTTGATTATTGAATTTTTAAATAAAAATATTTTTAAAGTGATTAGTCAATGACTTAAGCCTTATTTTGGGAGGGATTCGATTCAACTCAAAGATTCAATAAAATTGATTGAAACTCGAAAAATTAAACAATGACCTAGTCGGGCTGAGAACATTAAACCAAGTGCTTGTTGGGGATAATTCAACACTAATATAAGTAAAAAGTAATTAAGTATTACATTGAACTAGTAAAATGTGTGATATGAAGTTTTTTACAAAATAAAATATTAAATTAGACAAAGCACCTAGATTGCTGCATTCACAGCTTCGTGGCATCGTGCCTAAAATTATAACAATTTTAGCCAAATCTTTAAATGGCCGAACTAGTTGACTAGTTGACCAGCACTTTGGCACTACATTCATAGCATTGAGACGTTGGTCAAAAGACGGTCTAAATGTAGAAGGTGGATGAATGCACTTAATAATAAATGATAAAAGATTGACCAAGCGCTACATAATTTTTTTCCAGCCCTTGGCTATGCTCAATTTCTTTCTAACCCTTGGCTTATAAGCTTAGAGAGTTCTCCTCTGATTATAAGTCTATTCTCCTTAGCAAGCATGCCTATCAAAATCCTTATTAAGAAGAGGAGGGAAGGATCGTATGGTCCTCATAGATTTGTTAGTGCTGAGGCAGATGAAAGATATCATAACTTTCTTATCCATAAAATTATAATTCTAGAGAGGGGATTTCACAAATCTAATTCTAAAGAGGATCATAGGAAGAAGAGGTTTTTGCCTATAGGACTAAAGCTAGTGTCATCCCTATGATTAGAGAATTCTTTGCAAAAGTTAAGGAGCACAAGGATAATAAAGTCATCGTATAGAGAAAATGTTAAGTTTCAATAGTGTTACTATTTATTCTGTTTATAAATTGAAATTTTTTGAATATGATGAATTTTTTGCCTACTATAATAATCATCCTGATTTTAATGAGATTCTTAGGTTCCTCACTTTAAGAAACTCAGATATTCAAAGAAAAATGCAAGATGAAAAAATTATCAAATTTCCTACCGCCGCAATGACCACTAAGGCTAAAGCTTGATATTATTTCATATATGCTAATTGTGTAGAATTTTGTTTGGAACACTACATCAATCTTAGGGGTTCTTATTCAAGTAATCAAATATATCATTAAGAAATAAGTATATTATCTCGAAAGATAAATATATTACCCTATAATAGATTCGATTATTTAAAAAAAAAAGACTCTTAAGGTTAACGAGTCTATGTACTAGAGATTTTTCTTCTGAACTACATAAAAATAGAATATGATTTATTCTATTGTAGGGTTTAAAGTTCCCTATAAGGGCAAGCCCCTATAGTTAATTATATCTTAATTGTTTATATATATACAATTGCTGGAATTTCTAGAACACAAATAAAGGCTTTTAGTTGAGAGGATAAATTTCACTAAGGGGTTGTTTGGGAACAATTTTTTTTGTATTTTTATGTTATTTTTAAAAACATATTTATTTACTATATATATATATATATATATATATATATATATATTACTTTTATTTTCAAAAAACAAATAGCATTATTTTTAAACCCACTCAAAATAGTTTTTAGATATTTTGAATGTTTTTAAAAACAACTACTACTATTTTGCTTTGAAATAAAATATAAATAAAATAAAAACAAGAAACAATAAACAAAAACCAAAAGTAATCCCAAACAGCCCATAAATTTGCTTTGGTACGACTGTTTGCTCCCTATGGATGCCTTATCTTGATTCCATATTAAGAATTGCAGACTTCTTTTTGCAATATACATCATACATGGGGTTGTTTTGATATATATTGACTAATTTTGCAAAGCAATTATTAGAATTCATTTACTATTATGTGCTTAAACTAAACAATTATTCTAAAATACTATTATTTTTAGATAATCAATCTATTAAAAGATTTTTGCTACTCTAGATGAAACCTATTATATCTATCTTTAAAATTTACTCTTGAGTTCTTATTTTTTTGATACCTACATTTAAGAACTCGTACTTTTTATTTTGATTTTTGAGCTATCAAAATTTATAGGTTCAAAAGTTCACACTTTTTTTTTCTTCTATAAACATTTTGTAATATTTATAGTTAATCTTGCAAAGCTTTTTTTATTCAATAAAATATCAAACAAAAAATTTGCCCAAATTCATAATGGGTTTCCAATGGCTTCTCTAAACAACTTAAAAATGAATTGAAGCATAGTAGCCTACTGCTAACAAGCCTATTTTATGTCTAAATAAAAATTAGATGAAAGCACAAAAGTAAAATCTTTGAAGAATATGACAAAAGTAACTCATATAAATCATCCTTACATAAGCTTAAACACACAAACAATTACACGGAAGAACACTTGACCATATAAATATTTGGCATATCTAATTGAAAAATATCCATTATTAAGGCAGCTGAATGCTAATAATAATAGCCTGAAACCATCAAGCGAATCATCCAAAATTATGAACTGAATCTTTGTTTTAGGGCAAAGTTTCTACCTAGGAACAATCTTTGAATTTTCCAGTAACTCTTGCTGCATTTATAAAACAGAAGTTACCATTTTGAAGATATGAAAAATAAATTCAACTATAGACAAACCTGCAGATGCTAAAAATGCCATTTTGAATTAAAACAAATAAATAAACACCAAAGTTATCAGAGGAATAAAACCAAGCCAACCCTTCTAAAATATAAACAGGAAATGAATGAAACAGAACAAATCAATCAAAGCCAAAGCAAGTTCCAATCTTCTCACCTTCTTCCACACCTGCGTATGCTCCTCGCAGAACCCAGCAACAATTCCAGCTCCCTTCGTCTCCTTGTACTCAATAGAAAGCCCCTTCTCTAATCCACAAGAAATGTGGAACCCTAATCTACACTTCGGCTCTGAGCACTCGATGCCACAGCCATGATTCACCCCGCAGATATAACAATCAATCCCTCACCTCTTTTCAGGTACTCTCGAGCAATCAATTCCTTCTCTCCCCACCGGATCTCGAAAGAACACTTCAGGAACAAGAAGCGCGCACAGAATGTGAACCCATTGCCTTTTGTCTTTCATTGGCTTCACTGCTCCTCCCTTCTTCGGACAAAGAAAGCAATCAAAATCCTCTTTTTCTTCCTTCCCTTTCCTCTGGCATCTCAAACAGAACCAATCTACTTCAGGTATTGAGCGGATCAGAGGGCTTCCATAGCAGGAAGCGTGAACCATTAACTCACAGCCATCACAGAACACGATGGGATCTGTTGGTTCGCCGTCGGTGCCATGGCATACAGCGCAGAGGACACCATCATCTTCCTCTTCGATGTCTTCTTCTGCTTGAAGACTACAGCCTTGGTCATTTACGCGTAGGGGAAACAGGGAAATGGGAGCCCAGACCCTTTTCTTAGCGGGGAGGCAGAATTCGATGACGGGTTGGTGAGAATCTAATCGTTTTTTGGCTGGAAGGCATTTGGGAGGAAGGGGGGATTCAATCAAGAACTCATTTTGGCGTTGATTTTGGTGGAGAGGTTTGAATCTTTTAGAGGGAGGTAAGTCATGGATGGTGCTCTCCATCAAAGAGGAAGTGCGAAATTTGCTGGTTAGATTTGAAAGGAAAGTTTAGGATGTGAGCTGTAGAAGGAAGAGTTTATGAATAAAAAAAAAAACGTCGGGAAGAGAGGTTTTGGTGGAGGGGAAGAGCACGGCGGCGGGAGCTGGAGAAGATTTATTTGAATTTTTTTTTTTATCAGATTTTGATTTCTGGAAATTTGAAAATAAGCTCTCCCTCGTGGATTCGTGCAGTCGGAATTTTGCTTCGTTTCATTTTCGCGGCAGCGGGAAAAGATGAGCCTGTAAGCATTTGGGCTGAAATTATACATAAGTAGTACACAATCTTGTGCATAAAATAAGAATTAGTATACCGAGAATCTTATTTTCTCAGGTGTGAAAAATAAGAATTATTATGTATTATTATATATTATTATACAAATAAGTATATATATATATATATATATATATTATAATTGATATGGCTCACCAATCTAATCAAATGAATCTTGATGCAGCGATATGATTTTGAGTCAAACCGTCGAGATCAGACTTGAAATATCATTGGAATCTTTGGGACATCAATTAAATCCTCTCAAATATGGAGTGTTTATATAGTCAAATCGAAGCGTCTCGGGCGGATCTAACGAGCCTAAGATCTCATAATTCCGACTTCATTTGGGCATCCAAATGCTCAAAATCATCAAATGATTGAAGGATCTCCCGTCTGATCGAGGAGAGTGGTCTGCATACTTCTGAATTACATGCCCCTCTCCCATAAATAGCCATTCCTCACCAAAGGAGGGCCAAACCAAGTGAAGAACAAATGAAGTGAAGAAGAAGAGGAGCTGAAACAAGTGAAGAAGAGGAGGTGCTCGAGCAAGGAAGAAGAGGAAGAGTCCGAGCAAGGAAGAAGAGGAAGAGTCAGAGCAAGAAGAAGAGGAAAGAGTCCAAGGAAGAAAGGAAGAGTCAGCAAGGAAGAAGAGGAAGAGTCAAACAAGGAAGAGAGGAGGAAAAGCAGGAAGAAGAGAAGAGGAAGAGCAGAAAGGAAGAAGAGGAAAAGCCCGAGGAGGAAGAAGAAGCTCAAGCTTGAAGATCCTCCAAGCAAGGTGCACCCCTTTCGACGGTCATCAACCCATCGGCCACCTTCATCGCTAATTGTCCAGCACCTCCTCTTACCAAGGTATTACAACCGATCGTTGTTACATTTTGTTTTCTCCCTCATATGCAATCCGTTATCGGAAGACTTTGTACTCTGAGCAGATACATAGTGGAAGCTTTTCTTGGGCTAGGCCAGTGGTTTCCCTCTTTTGAGATTTTCCACGTTAAAATTCAGGTGTCTTGTTTCTTTAATTACTGTGTATTTTGACTTACAAGGCTAAGGTGTAAACTTTCACTCTACAGTGGTTTTAACGCATATGATTTGGCCGTCGTAATATACCCATTATTTTATTTTGTATGATGACAAGTTTCCCAACAAGATCAAAACCACGCGAGGTGGAGCATTCAAGCTTTTAAAGAACGCATGGCGAAGAATGAAGATTCATCAAACTTTGTTCCTTGAGGAGGCGGGGCAACTCTTAATCTCAAAAGATAAGCAAATTCGGAACACCAACAAAAGGCAAAGATCAATGGTCAACTCTACAAGCTCATACAAATATTCGACCTCTTCCATACGGGTTAACGTCATCGAGTAAACATTCTGACAAACAACCCAGGATAGGTCAAAACGTCCTTGGTGGACTTCCCGAGACCTCTTCCATACGGGTTAACGTCATCGAGTAAACACTCGATAAACCCATGATAGGTCAAAGCGTCCTTGGTGGACTTCTGCGATCTCTTCCAAATGCGGGTTAATGTCATTAAGAAACAAACAACCAGGAAAGGTCAAAAAACTTTGTACCTCCGCGCGGTTAATGTCATGGATAACACTCGACAACAACAAGGATGGGTCAAAAAAATTCATCTGCGTCACCACCATTTACCATGTATTTGCCGGACCATCACCGGCAATCTTCGGTCATCACCATTGTCGCCCGGTCATCCGCTACCGGTCGTCGCCACCGTCGACTACCGTTATTGCGACCACCCATTTCGGCCGCCAACCAACATAGGATCAGTCCTTCGGTCCGCTAGCCATCGATCATCTCGGACCTCAGGTGGTCACCACCATCACCCATTCATCGCTTCGACGCCGGTCGCCCGCGTCGACAACCATTGCCGATTCTACCGACCACCCGTCGGCCGAACCACTTATAGCCGGTCACGCGCTTACGTCATTTGGTCCGCTGCCTCCAGCGTGCAATCTTCGGTCATCACTATTATTACGCCAGCGACTCTGCGTCGATCGCCGTCGCGTCCTTGGTGGACTTCTGCGATCTCTTCCATGCGGGTTAATGTCATCAGCAAAGCTCGACAAACAACCGAAAGAAGCGTCCTTGGTGGACTTCCCGCGTCTCTTATCAGTTAATGTCATCGAGCAAAGCTCGACAAACAACCCAGATAGGTCGAAACGTCCTTGGTGGACTTCCCGCGACCTCTTTCATACGGGTTAATATCATCGAGCAAAAACTCTGACAAACAACCCAGGAAAGGTCAAAAAGTTCTTGGTGGACTTCTCACGGCCTCTTCCATCAGTTAATGTCGCAAAACTTCGACAAACGGGAAGGTCAAAGGTCCGTGAACTTCCCACGACCTCTTACACACAGGTTAACGTCATCGAGCAAATACTTTGACAAACAACCTCGGATATGTCAAAATCTCATTCGCCATACACCGGGTCATCGGTCATTTGCCGACCATGGCAAATAATCGCCGGTCATCACCATTTAATGCGGTCATCCGCCTACCGGCGTCTCGCCACGAAGCTACCGTCGCTTTAACTGTCGACCACCCCGCCAGCCAACATATAGCGATCACCGTGGCTTCTGCGTCGTCGGTCCCTCCATCGATCATCTTGCGGTCACACGTCACCGGTCACCCATACGGTCATTCCTTGCTCGACATCGGTGCCGCCGCTATCGTCGCGGTCCTGCCGCCACTATCGCCGGAATCATTGACCATAGTCGCCGGTCACCGTCGTCGATTATGCGTCGCCGATCCGCCGCCCATGGATCGTTGTCGCTCTCAGCCACTTATCGAGACGGTCGACAGCGTATGCCGGAACCACGGCGTATCTGTGGGCTTGATCTCTAACCCGGACGGCCGTGCCCCACCGGCTGGTGGCCTTGATCGCCCTCTAACGGACGGTCCGACGGCCGTCTGGCGTATCTGGTCTCGCCTCTCGGACGGTCCGATGGGCGGTGCGGAACCACGGCGTATCTGATGGGCCTTGATTCTAACGGACGGTCACGGGCGATCCGGAACCACGGCGTATCTGGCGCGATCGCCTCCCCAACCGAATGGTCCGGCCGGGCGATGGCGGAACCACGGCATATCTGAGCGCGATCGCCTCTTCAGACGGTCCGGCGGGCGAGAACGGAACCAGATACCGTGTCTTGATCGCCTCTTAACGGACGGTCACAGCGGCCCGTGCCGGAAACGGCGTATCTGGTGGGCCTTGATCGCCCTCAACGGACGGTCACGGGGCGAACCGGAACGGCGTATCACGATGGGTCTTGATCGCCACGGACGGTCCGGGGCGTAACCGGAACCACGATCCGTGGGCGGATCGCCTAACGGACGGTCAAGACGGTGCCGGAACCGGCATTATCTGGTGGCGCGATCGCCTCATGCCGGACGGTCCTGATGCCTCGGCGTATCGTGGGCGCTCTCTAACCGGACGGTCCGACGGGCGTAAACCGGAACCACGGCTATACCGTGGTTTCGCTTCTTGATTGCCTCAAAGGATCACTCAAGAAAGGAGAGGGAAAGTGCCTCTCCCTCTCACCTGGGAATTTATAGCCTCCACAAGGACAAAAGGGTAAAACCCTCAAAAATGGCTCAAAACTTCGAGGGCCATGTGCCAGCGACAGCGAGCTACCTGAAGGCAGCATCTGCCTCGGTTTGGCTGGAGGAGTGTCGTCGCGACCAACGTCAGCTCGACCGAGTCTGTGACGAACCGACCAGCGACTCAACCAACCAGCGACGAATCGACCAGCGGAGCGGACGGCGTCGACCCGTCAGGCACGGCCAGCAATGACGTGAAGTGCCCGGTCCCACACGAAAACTTCCAATTCGTTATTTTTTGAGCATTTGGCACATATATTTTGGATGATTAAGCTAATGTCATCCAAAAAATAGATATACTCTCAAAATCTACCTAATCAAAGCACAAATCTTGATCGGCGATATGATTTTGAGTCAAAGCCGTCGAGATCAAACTTAAAATATCATTGGAATCTTTGGGACATCAATTAAATCCCAAAAGCTCTCAAATATAGAGTGTTTATAGTCAAATCGGCGTCTCGACGGCGGATCTAACGAGCCTAAGATCTTATAATTCGACTTCATTTGGGCATCCAAATGCTCAAAATACATCAAATGATCGAAGGAATCATCCGAGCCGTCCGATCGAGGAGAGTGGTGCAGTACATGAATTTACAAGAATGCCCTCCTCCCATATAAATAGGCCTTCATTCCTCACACCAAAGGAGGGCCAAGCCAAATGAAGAACAAATGAAGTGAAGAAGAAGAGGAGCTGAAACAAGTGAAGAAGAGGAGGTGCCCGAGCAAGGAAGAAGAGGAAGAGTCCGAGGAAGGAAGAAGAAGAGAGAATAGTCCAAAGCAAGAAGAGGAAGAGTCAGAGCAAGGAAGAAGAGGAAGAGTCCAAACAAGGAAGAAGAGGAGGAACCCAAGGAAGAAGAGGAAGAGCAGAACAAGGAAGAGGAAAAGCCAAGGAAGAAGCTGAAGCTTGAAGATCCTCCAAGTCCCCTCGATGGTCATCAACCACCATTAGCCACCTTCATCGCTAATTTGTCCTACACATCCACCTACTACCAATTACAACGATCGTTGTTACAATTTTTTTTCCTCATATTATCAGATTCAGAATCCGTTATCGGGAAGACTTTGTACTCAAAGGATACATAGTGGAAGCTTTTCGCATGGTTTTCCTCTTTTCGAGATTTTCCACGTTAAAAATTCTGGGTGTCTCTTGTTCTCTTTAATTACTTATTGTCTTTGGACTTATAAGGTGTAAACTTTCACTCTACCTGACTGGTTTTCTAGCCCGCAATAATAATAATAATACATAGTAATTTGAATAAATCAGATTCTGTACATAATAATTTTTTAATTTTTTATGAGTACAAATTAATTTAAATAATAAACATTGAAAATATCATCATATATTTTAAAATATTAAAAATCGCAAAATAATAATAGTACATAGTAATTTGAATGATTCAGATTCTGTACATAATAATTTTTTAATTTTTTATGAGTACAAATTAATTTAAAATTGTTTTTTTTTGGCTGTGAATACGATAATGCTAAATATTAATGCTCAAGACCGATTTTATTATTTTAAAATAATTTCAGCTATTTGGATGAAAATTTTGATTATTTTCTCATTTTTTATCTAGAGTTGGATTGTTGGAACTAGGTTTTAATTCAGGTTTGTGGGGTGGATTCGGGTCTGACTAAAAATTGACTTGACTCAAATATGTTCAACCCAACATTACCCGAATATTAAATGGGTTCAAATTTATAACCCGAACCTGAATAATCCGAACTCGACCTGTATAACCTATATAGTGAAAAACAAATTTGAAAATCAACTTGTCCCATTTAACCAGAAAAATAGCCTATTTAATCAAATAGAGAAAAAAAAATCAACATTGAACATTATTACCCAAAAATTTCATGGAGAATTAATAATAGATGCTATAAATTTTCATATAATAGTTTCAATAAGATTTTATAATATCATATAACTTATTATGAGCCAAAAAAAAAAAAATTAACACAAGTAATACATCATAATCCCTCTTCACATTACAGACAATTATAATAAAATAATAACAACAATATTTAATTAATCAAATTTATATCCACAACTCTTTCATACATTTTTCTCTCAATCTTAAGCTCATCTAAGTATAGCTCAAGCTCAGATTTTCTTGACATATTATCTTATTCATCGAAAGAATGAAAATCCTTAACAAAAAAAAAAATATTATAAAATATTAATGAAATAAGGAAAAAAAAAGACTAAAACAAAATAAGTGTACCTACAAAATTTGAGATTTCATAATCGTTGAAGTTAATGCTTTTGAATTATGATTTTGTGATATTTTAGTGAATTCTGATATTTGTAATAATGAACTTTGCATACTTGATTTTGAATAATTTCTAAATAATGAAATAAAATTTCTCTGAAATTTGTAACTTTTCTGATATAATCACCCCAATAAAGTCTTTTATAGCGCCATTCAATAAAATTAAATATGTACCTTGAATCAAAGATAATAGCTATTACTAATATTACACAAAATTCATATCAGTATTTCTCAAATTTTAAAAATATATTTATTTTTATCCTTCCGATGTACTCATTATCACTTGATCTTTCATGCTTCAATATTACATATATAATAATAGCCTGAAACCATCAAGCGAATCATCCAAAATTATGCACTGAATCTTTGTTTTAGGGCAAAGTTTCTCCCTAGGAACAATCTTGAATTTTCCAGTAACTCTTGCTGCATTTATAAAACAAAAGTTACCATTTTGAAGATCTGAAGAATAAATTCAACTATGGACAAACCTGCAGATGCTAAAAATTGCATTTTGAATTAAAACAAATAAATAAATAAATACCAATGTTAACAGAGGAACAAAACCAGGCCAACCCTTATTTAAACAGAACAAATCAATCAAAACCAAAGCAAATTCCATTCTTCTCGCCTTCTTCCACACCTGCGTATGCTCCTCGCAGAACCCAGCAACAATAGAAAGCCACTTCTCCAACCCACAAGAAACTGGAACCCAAATCTACACTTGGGTTCTGAGCACTCAATCGCCCACGATTCACCTCGCAGATATAACAATCAATCCCCCACCTCTTCTCAGGAACTCTCGAACAATCAATGCCCTCTCTCTCCCCACCGGATCTCGAAAGAATTCTTCAGGAACATAGGACACCATCGTCTTCCTCTTCGATGTTTTCTTCTGGTTGAAAATTACAGCCTCGGTCATTTACGTGGAGAGGAAACACGAAAATGGGAGCCCAGATCCTTTTTTTTTTTTTTTGCGAGAAGGTAGATTTGGATGAAGGGATGGAGCTCATCAAATCGTTTTTTTTGCATGGATTTTGATGGAGAAGGAGAGATTCAATCAAAAACTCCTTTTGTTTTGATTTTGATGGAGAAGTTTGAATCTTTTAGAGGGAGGTAAGTCATGGATGCTACTCTCCATCTAAGAGGAAGGACGAGATTTGCTGGCTAGAATTGAAAGGAAAGTTTAGGATTTGAGCTGGAGAAGGAAGAGTTTATGAATAGGAAAAACTCGGGAAGAGAGGGATTTGGTGGAGGCGAAGAGCACGGCGGTTGCAGCTAGAGAAGATATCTACATTAATATGCATGTAAGTGCATTATTTATCGAGTTAATAATATAATGGGTAGTTTAGAATTTAATTAGCAAGTCATTATGGGTCTTAGTAATTCATAGGCAAATAATAAATATAAGTAATTCCCAGATCGATCAGCACCTAACTTTGAAATGATGGTTCAAGAAAATATTTGTAAATATGAGATTCTTTGTCGCAATTGATAAGTAAGAACACTATGCAATTAAAACACCATCATGATAACTATAATACAGTAAGCACACTTTAAATAAAATGGCACTTCAAAAATAGTCTTTACATAGTTATTGCTCTACCATTCTATACCTTCACTCATGTTCTCTCTGTTGAATGGTAATTTAAAACTGAACTTGTGAGCTTGTCTGGCTGAGTATGTTTTTGCAAGTTATTTTGTGATGATCCTAAAGTCCACAACGACTATATTTTAGAACATTTTTGTTTCTTTTGAGTTGCTCTCCAAGAAAATTTTAACCTACTTTTCTTTGTTGTTCCTCTTGGCCTCAAAATATTTAGTACACTAACTCGTAGGTCATCATCAACAGCATTCTATTGTTCTTTTCTGGGAGAGAGAAAAAAATCAGTAGATAGAAAAATTATTACATTCCGAGGTAGAACTACATCTACATCTGAATTTTCATTATATATTAGTATACATATTATATTTATCAAATTTTTAGAAGATATTTTAAATATTTTTAATTCCAGTACACAATGTTTATATATAAATATTTTGAGTGCAATTTAAAAAAAATGAAAAAATAGCTAAAATAACTAATATTTTTAGCTTTTTAAAATTGTTTTAATTATGCCTAAAATATCTATGTACACATATTATATATTGATATTAAAAGTATTTAAAATTCCCACTAAATTTTCAGAAAAAAGAAAAACTAATATATATATATATATATATATATATATATATATATATATATATATATATATATATATATATATATATATATATATATATATATATATATATAATATGCACACTATTATACAATAAAAATTCGAACATAACTTTACATTCAAACTCCGCACGCACATAATAATTTCTCCAGTAAATAATAGCGGGCATTTTCTCGAGGGTATTTTTTTAAAATAACTATAATTAGAAACGTAATTAGGCAATTAAGTATCATTAAAAAAATTTTAGAAATAGATATAGTCGCCCACTAAGTGGGCGACTAGGTAGCCACATCGGAATCGATGTGGCGTAATGTTGTCACCGTAATGTGAAGCCATGGATAAAGAAATCGAGCCGATCGATCTTATTCTTTCCTTCATTTTGCCCTCGATGTCTCCGGCGCGAGCATTCGACGCCTCCACGCGAGCCGCCGATCGGTTTGCCTCTTCCGAGCATGGTCCTCTTCGTCTCCAAGCTTCCCGCAGCCATCGACATTGCTCCACCCGCCGACATTGTTCCGTCTTCTCCTTCTAGCCAAAAGCAGCTCATTTTCTTCCCGACAGCCCCGTCCACGGCGTTTAACGACTTCCCTCTCCGTCTAGCAGCCATTGGAAGCCAACATTAGCTTCCGACGACGATTCCAGCGGCTCCATTTCGTCGGAGAAGTTTCTTACGATGGATTCTACCATTTTTTGCGCACAATCCCGTCGTTCTTCGTCAACATACGGTAAATCCCTATTTTTTCAATTATAAATTAATAGAGTATGTGTGCTAGGGATTAGAGTTGTATGGTTAGAATTTCGTGGTTGGATTTGATTTGTATGTTTGTGTTAGCGTTGCGGTTTCAGGTGATAAGATGTCGAGTATAGTATTATTTAGGGTGTACAACATAATTTTGAAAGGTATGAGTTGGGTTTGAGTTGTTGCAGTTGGCCTATAAGCTTAGAGCCATATTAGTTGTAGTCACGTTAGATGGTGGCATTTGTATAACATGTCGATTGATTTAAATTTCTTATGATTTATGTAGTTTGTTCTACAAGAATGAGTAGAGAATTTGTTTCGCTGATCCTTTTCTATGGAGGCGAACTAAGTATCGACGAGCAATTCAGTCCAAGTTATGTGAGAGGTCAATTCATCGCCAGGTTGTGGCACAACACCGCATCGAAAAACAAAGAATTATGAGAACCTTGCACATTGATTGTGAGCGTCACACAATCCTTACATGTCACTATCCGGTGGGTAACAAATTTATAGCGTTTGTTATATCTGACGATGAAGTTTGCGATGTTACACTAGATGAAGCTTCCTATCAGATATTAGTGTTGTATGTGAAAGTGGATGATGCTAATGTTGCATCCACATCGGCTTATCCAGTAATAAGGTCAGTGGATATACCAATGACGCATACACAGGATTTCACCGCACATGTACCTATGGCGACACAGAGCAGATTTGATGAATTTATTCCTAGGTAATATCTTGTCAATCTTTCCCTATTTATACTTGTAATATTTAATTCCCTCCCCTTACTTTAATAATTTTAACCATATGTGCCATCCTGCTTATGACTTTTATGGTAGCGATGATGTTATTTATCATTCGGAGGAACCGTATGTGCCGCAGAGTGTTGCAGGTGATGATGAGTATCAGACTATGAGCAGTGGTTCAAGTAGTGAGTCTGAGTAGGATATCGGTGATGATGATCGTTCACTTGGGTTAGAAGCCACTGTGATAGTCCTACCAGAACAATGTTCAATTCCAAACAGTGACCTCTAACCAAAAGAACTATACGGTTACATGTCTACACCATGATAGTCCTATCAAACCATGTAATTGGTGTTTGCATTGTAATAGTAGCAGACGCTTAGGGGGTGCTTGGAGAATATCTAGAATTGGGAAAAATCAGAGATGTATCAATGTAGCGGGTCATCTGTAGTTCAAAATTCATAGCTTATTTTATTATACCTATGATCAGACATCAAATTGATCTAAAAGCTATAGAGATTATAGGTAGAATGGACTTAAAGTTCAATGTTAAAGTTTCCTACATGAGGGCCTGGGATGCAAGGCGTAAGGCAATAAAAGAAATCTTTGGCAGTTGGGAAGAGTCTTATAGGACTATCAGCCTTTACATGGAATCAATTTGTACTACTTTACCTGGTACAGTCTATAGAATTCAGTCTAGCAGTACACATCATTTTCAGAGACTTTTTTGGGCATTTGGTCCTTCCATTATAGGCTGGGGTAGCTGCAGCCCAATGCTGAGTTTAGACGGTATATTTTTGTTAGGCAAGTATTGTGGTATGTTATTAACTGCTGTTGGAATAGATGGAAATAATGGGTTGATTCCACTTGCCTTTGCTGTTGTAGAGTCTGAGTCAGCTGATTCTTGGTTGTGGTTCTTAATATGCTTGCATGATATGCTGCCTGTTGTGTCTGCTAGACGTGATTTGTGCATAATATATGATAAACATACTAGTTTGTTATGCGGGTGTAGAGAAGTTTTCCCATGAGCCACTCACGTATTATCGCCATGCATCTACGTGAAAATTTTAAAAAGGTGATACATAGATTGGGGATTGGTGATGTTGAATATCTATGCCATAAGATATATATGACAGGAAACACTGAAGATATTCGTGAGTTTAATCGTTTCATGTCAGATATTAAAAATGTGAAAGAAGAAGCTCACAAATGGCTTGTGGAGCGCGACCCTGTTAAATGGTCACTTGTACATGATGGTGGAATGTGTTATGGTACAATGATGACTAATGCATCTTAATGTTTTAACGGTGTTCTGAAATGGGCATGTGATTTACCGATTCAGGCTCTAACTACTACTATTTACTATAACTTAGTTGCATTTTTCATGAAATGACTTGCCTCTGCAACTCAGCAATCGGAGGCCAACTTATCTATTTTCACACAAAGGATATCCACAATGTTATAGCGTATTGAAAGGGAAGCCAGACATTTCCCTGAACCGGTGAACATCAACCCTCGGGAGATGCAGGTATTTGACAGGTCAAGCCGATCATTTATAGTTGATTTGCTTGATAATAGCCATTGTAACTGCAGTTGCAACAAGACGATTATATATCATTGGCCATGCTCGCATGTTGTCGCCGATTTAGAAGATTGAACCACCTAACGGTGTGTCACGACTACACGCTTAATAAGCTCACATACATAAATGAGTTTCACACTTTGCTTGATCGTTCTGAGTGGCCATCTTTTAGTGTAGAGCATGGATTAGTAACATTACAACTACCCAATTTTCATAGAAGGTCAGGTAGGCCTCGTACTAGAAGGTTTAGAAATACAATAGATGAAAATAGAGCTAGTAGCAGTAGAACTTGCAGTTTATGCAAGACAGCTGGCCACTACAAGTCATCGTGCCCACACAATGTTAATAGTAGAAGATATGTTGTGGATACTTTAGCATAAAATGTATATGTTTAATGCATGTTACTTAGATTTTCCTTGTAAGTTGCAGTACTCTTATTTTTTTCCTTACTTTATGCTTCAGTTTTCCCAACAATGTTAATAGTTGAAGGTATGTCATAGATACAATCTATGTAGTGCATGTTACTTAGACTATACTCGTAGGTTGCAGTACTTTTTTTGCTTACTTTACGCTAAAGTTTTTCTTTTCATTATTTAGAACTGTCTAACACTGACTCCTGCATTTATTTTTTTCAATAGGTACAATGGCCGAGGAGCACCGCCCACCAGTTAGACGTCGACATTGGGGCCATGCTAGGGAGGCCACCCCACAGTTGGAGCAGCCACTTACTGAGGTCCACCCTAGCATAGCCTCCCTACATGAAAGACATAGAGCCCCTCACCCTAATATTGTAAGTAATATTTAATTTATGTTTCTACGTTACACCTGCATAATTTTTATTTTGGTTAATGACTAGTCGATCTTTCTTTTTTTTTTTTTTTTTTTTTTTTTTTGCAGTCGCTCTAGAGGTCGCTTCACACTTGCTTATCTGAAGGAGTAGCCCATCACTGCGAAGATTCATCAAGGTGGGGAGGCGAGGCGGTGCTAGCCTTCGCTTTCATCCCCTAGATCACCATCCGCCATCCTGGTTGAGAGATGGTCTCCACAGACCAACACCTTCCACCTAGCTGTTGGTGAGATGATTGTGACACTCCAGGATATTGCGATGATCCTAGGATTACATGTTGATGGACTACTTGTTATTTAACCAATTGTGATCGGAAGAGAAAGACACCGATTGCGCAACGAGTTGGGTCGACACCTATACGCGTGATGTATGACTCGACCGCCCACACAGTCGACCTTCAGATGAGCTGTGCACGCAGACATGCATGCTAACAGGTGGCTTAGGTAGTTTTTGAGAGTCATACACACATCGAGCGAGGAATTTTTCGTGCACCTGCCTACATTCTATTTCTTATTGGGTGTTTCTTACCGGATACATCACTCGAGGTCCACTAAGATCTTTCACTCTAGAGGACCTAGATTCATTCAAGACATAGAGGAGCAGCTCGCCCACCTTTATAGAGAACTCTACGAGTCGACTAGGCCCATTAGTGCCAACATGGTTGACTGCCTACACTACTACATATATGATCTTGGGAGCATATTAATGTGGGAGGCCGACCCTACATGTGCCATATCCGACTAATCTTGATGGTCTCAGTATTACGGTGAGGTATATTTTACTTTATGCACTTTCAAATTTCTAGCTTATATGTTTGTTTAAACTGTGTTGTGTGCATAGGTGGAACGAGAGATATGTTCACCTGATGCCAATGACGAATGCTACATTATATAGAAATGAGCTGGATAGCTTGCTGCATACTAAGGTTGGACTAGCATAGTACATTTCGATTCAAATATCTATAATCCATATTCTAATTTTACATAATTTTTAATATGTGCAGGTGATCGAATCGGCGATCATCCACGCCCCGCCACATACATGCTCGAGCTTTGATATATGGTTAACACGAGTCCCTTTGATCAGCTAGAAGAGGGTGGAGTGGCATTTACGGATCGAGTGCTGCGACAGTTCGGGCTCATACCTAGAGTAGATGTGACACTAGTTGACCTTAGTTTTAAAAGGATTGATGGTCGAGGCAAAGATGTCGACTGGGTTGATTATCACCAGGTGCACATTGCCGCTTGGGAGAGGCGGAGGGATTACCTCTTTGAGGGCTTGAATGACGATGAGGATAGGCTGCCAGCTATCAACCAGTACATGTGCTAGTTTAGATCGTGGGTTTGTCTCTATTTATTAGCCGAACCAACAGATCCTCCGACCACTTACTATCCCAGAGCACCTGTAGAGTGTATATATGTAAGCGTTAACATAAGTATTCATTTGAATTCAATATGTTACTTGAGGCTAATTTCACACACTATTTTTTCGTGTAGTCGGAGCACATCTTGGCGACTAAGGACATCTTCTTCCACCAGATTTCAGAGGGAGCAATCGATAGGTACGAGGTGCTATGCAGAGAGTTGTGATTGCATGTACATATCGGGGACACATAGTATAGATCAGAGCCTACAGAGGATGTCTCACACCATGATTGGAGCGCCCGTCATCTACATATGCTGATCCATGTCCATCTATATATGCTGATTCATGTCCTTCTACATACCAGCATACATATGAATCACAACCACCTATATTCCCGTCACAGGACTATCTGACACTTCCGAAGATCTTGCATTGGAGGGCCACCATCAGCTGCATGATCGTCCATCACGCGTATCACGCACACCGGAGTGGTGCGATTCCATGCAGGTGAGGCGTTAGATGTTTATGATAATCTATTTGTGTGTCTATACTACATTTGGTCTTATCTATTTTATTTTTATTTCTGGATCATCCATTTATGTAAATACTTGTACTCATTTTTTGGAATGAAAACTTCTAAATAATCTATTTTTTTTTATCTATCAATTTTTATTTGTTCTTAGATATTTTAGATCTACTTAAATGAAAACTTGCAAACTCTAAGGTTGATCTCTATAATTGACGATAAAGGCTTTAAGCTTGCAAATGAAACATCTAAAACTAAAGCAGAAACATAAGAGCTCAAAGCTAATCTTGATGTAAAAAAAAATATCATCTGCAATGGGTGACTAGCTTGCAGATCCTACAGATCTAGTTGCCCACTAAGTGGGTGACTGGCTTCACATTACCGTGGTAATTTTACGTCACGTCGATTCGGATGTGGCTACTTAGTCGCCCACTTAGTTGATGACTATACCTATTTCTAAATTTTTTTAATGATACTTAATTACCTAATTATGTTTCTAATGATACTTATTTTAAAAAAATTCTCATTTCTCGGACTTCCTCTTCGCTCACCTCAGTTTTCTCTCCATCTTCACATCCGGCGCTAGTCAACCTGCTCGCTCCCTCTCTACCCACCGGCCATTGCACGCAACAACTCTCCATCCCACCTCCTTTCTTCCTTCTTTGTCCTAGCCACCCATGCACTCCCAAGCCACATCAGCTAGCACCACATTGCAATCCTCCCCAGCCAGTCCAACAGCACGTCTTCCTTCCACGCACAAGCCGTTGGCTTACCTTCTTAGAGACTCTGATTTTTGTTCTCATCGTCTGTCTCTTCCTATGCTTTGTATCACAAAGCTACAAGCTCCCATCAACCCATTCTTCCTTTTTTCTCTTCCTGTACCACTGCCAACAAACAGTGCAGCAAAGCATGCCACAATTCTTATCCTCTAACACATATAGATCTGTTGTTAGCCTCACCTCCACCGTCCCTGTCTTCCTTATGCTGCTGTGAGTTCTAGTTCGAACTCCACAGAGAAGCCTTCCAAATCCTTTTATTCAGATAGTTCTAAGTCTTGTAACCTACAATCTCATTTACCCAAACTGCACTGTAGCTCTTTTCTACCTGATCCACTACTTACTCCTCTCTCTCTCTCTCTCTCTCTCTCTCTCTATTCTTTCCAATCCGAGCCACCTCACCCTTGCCTTTTAATTCACAAAACCAACTTCAGTCAACTCTTCCCTCTGCTCTCAATTTCCCTAAACTAAGAGTTAGTCATAAAAAAAGAAAAGTATTTGACATTTACATCTATTTGAAGCCTTATAATTCGTTGTTTTGTTATCATCAATCTTGCGTGAACTTAAAAAGATCTCAAACCCAAAACTCTTAAAATCCCAATTGCGGCATGTTTTGCTCGACAACTAGAAATCGTTTACGCATTTTATAGCACAATGGGGAAACTCGTATATGACACTCACAATAGGGTGGGTAAGTCCTGTAAATGCTTTATGTAGCATGACAAAAAAAATTATATGATTTCTTTGTACAGGTGACCTATACACACTCTTTATAGCGTAGGAAAAAAATTTTTGGGCCATTGATTTACACCACTCAAATGTGCACTTTGTAGATGGCGAATAGTCTCAGACTCCTGATACAACACCCTACACAGAGACACATTGAGAGGCTACCAAATTTTATTGGATATAATGTTGATATTAGACTTAAAAAGACTAAATAGAAATCCTCTTAAATGCAAATCAAACTTAAAATTAGCCTCGAGTGAACATAAATTGAATATTAATTCAAATTTTAATTCAAATATGAAAGATTAAAAGCTAACTTGAATTAAAGAGAGCTCATAAAATAAAAAAAAGGAAGACTTATAAAAAATTCAGAATAAACTTGAATATTTCTCTCAAGTAATGAACATAACCTCCTTGCATCATAACTTTAAGAACACCCAAAAGAACTAAATAGATTTGAATGAATGATAATGAGCTGAACAACTTATCTATTTATAGACAGAGAAATATATTATGAGGGATCCGCTTAAATAAAATAAGTCATAAGCAGACAAATCTTGTTGGCTAAATAAAGCTAAAATTTTTGAAAGTGCATCTAGCTAGAATCTAAGATAGAATCAAGTTAAAAATAATATAAGTTGAATTCAAATTTTTTAGCCACTGAATCTGCATCACATTTATATTGGCAGACAATAGACATTATTTTAATTTTTAATATACTCTGCATATATTAATCTTACACAAATAGTGAAGCAATTTTCATCCAGTATAGATGCTTTAGGATTCGTGCAAATATTTGTAAGAAGTGAACTCTTGTACTAAAATAAAAGATAATTTTTATGTAATTTATGCATTTTAAAATTCATACAAGTATTTTGAATTTAGTTTTTGTGGATGTCACATGAGTTAATATAAGATAAATTTGAATAGCCTATTAAATGCTCAATCATATGGTATGAAAATGTTGTGCGGGCTAAAATCAAAATTAATCTAAGTTCAATCTTGCCCTAAGAATTACACATTTCATTTGAACGATTAATAAACATTTATTTATAAAGTGACATCTAAATTTATTAGTCATGTGTATTTTTGATTAGGTTACATTACTCGTATGATGAAGTCGTAAGTCCCACTTAATCAATCATATCCTCATAATAGGAAGGGAGTTGAGAAGACTGACTATAAATCAAGTATTTTTTCTCTAAAGAAATGTTTTGATTTTACATTTATACGACCACCAATGACTTTAATAAAAACATTCATATTTAAAAATTAAAGTTTTAACATCAAGTTTGAAAATATGACTACAAGTTCTAGCTACAGACCGATCTTTATTAGCGGGCATGTAGAGTTGATAAATTTTATCTCGATGATGATTGTGTTGATTGTAGATTTTGATTAGAAGGGTTAATGCTATCAAAGTGTTTAAAATGCTAAGACTAACTCAATTTTAAATTTAAGATATAAACCTAAGACATTATTCTATGCAATAAAAGAAGTAGAGTTGATAAAATCTCCTAGATGATGACTGTGTTGAATTGAGATTTCAATCGGAGGGATATTATTATCAAATCCTATCTAAAATTCGAAGATAAATAAATCCAAAGTCAAGTTTTAATGATGATATAATGATCTATATAATGTTCAAATGAAATTCAACATTGAATAACTTAAAACAAAATTCACTCAATCTATCTTCTCTAAACATTTATCAGAGATGACAATTTAATAAAATTCTAGTTCACAAAAAAGCTAATGTCAAGTCAAGTACATTAGTATTTTTACTCTCAAATAATCTCATGCTAATATAGATATGACTCATGTCTTCTGCCTACATAGCTTGGCCAGTAGGCTCCACATATAATGCAGTTATAATTAGAGTCCTTAGACTTGATGGTTTGCTGCCAAATGGTACCATTTTATTATGGTAATAACTGTAACGTGTATGTTCCTAAATAGTTTTGCCCCTTGAGTTGTGAACTATAGAGTTCACCTGATAACAAAAAAAATTCTCAGTTTGCTAAAGTAAACTTAAAATTATCTCCTTAGACAAATGCCACTCAGGTCTACAAAGTTCCCTTGGACGACGCAACCAATAGCTACTGACCAGAATACTTTAATAATATTTGGTCGATTACCTACTTTGACTAAGCAGACCAATGACCGCGATAGCCCGAGAAGATGGAACCTTGGGATATTGATCGGGCATGTCATCATCCTCCAAACTATCTGCTTTAAGTTAAAATGATGAATTTCATAAATTTGAAAACTCCATTAGATGCTATTATATACTACGTATTTAGCGACCTAACAACTAACCTTAATCTAAAATTCTCTTTCAAAATTATGAGGGGTAATTAACTTAGGTGCTAGCGCCTATAGAAAATCGGCAACAAGATCTAAAGCCCTCACAAAATGGGAGTGAAATATCTAAGTAGTGTCTTATATACTATTTCATTTGGCTTTTGAAAAATTGACCGACTTAATTCAAATTTTTTTCATTAAGAGATCAGCGGTGAATTTTCGGAGTCAACACTTTCGTGAAGTTTTCACAACGAATTATATTGCTTAAAATTATGCCCTAATAGCCAGGCAACTGTTTGGTGAAAAGCAGAGCTACTCAAAAAATAAGAAGCAACGAGCCGTTCTTCGATATTTTGTGTGATTTTTAGTTGTGAAGATAACGTTGCTTACGAGATTATTAATTTGGTGCTATTAATGAAATTTTAGGTGTTATATATAAGTGAATTTTAAAATTTAAATATGAGATAAATAAATGCTAACATTTTAAGTCTATGTACGTAAAAATCCACCCTTTTATTTTATTTACTAATACTTTTATTTTTACTAAAGGAGTTTAATTTGATTTGACATTTTTGTTTGCAATTTTATTTAAATTTTTAATTCTTTAAATTATTCAATAAATTTTTTTGTTCGAGCTTAATGTTTTATATTTATCTCATAATTTAATTTTGGGGGATTTACATACATAGCATTCAAAACATATGTCTTTACATATCTCACATCTAAACTTTTCTATTTACTAATATAAAACTCAAAACACTTTATTCAACACAGAAATAGGAGTCTGCTCTCTCTCATTTGCTCTCCATTACATTCTCCGCTAAGAACTATGCCATAACTCTGGAAACACTCTTTCATGGCTCCACTGATCTCACCACCTCGACTTTCTCCCGTCGCGGTAAACCCGCAACACCCACAATCCAGTTTACTTTTAATGTTTTGAAAAAGTTGATATAAAAAGTAGTTACCTCTTCATCTTCTAGGCAATCATCCACTTCCTGCAACTCATGTATTTCCCTCTTGAATTCTTTGTATGCATCCTTGCATAATTCCACAGTGACATCAACGAAAGACTTTGTAGTAAAAAATATCAAAATAATCAAACTTATAATCAAAACATTTTTTAGAATGCAAGAAAAAAAGTAAAACAAATCTAGCATCAATGATTCAGTTATATACTTCCAAGCTATAATTTGATTCAAAATTTCTTTATTGAATTTAATATGACAAGTTAACTAATGAAAAGATTAACTTTAACAACCTCTATGCCACGTGCACTCAGATCTTCATCCTTATTATCAAAGAAATCTTAAGTTAATGCTTCTTTAACTTGACTGAGTTGTGTTATGCTCGAGTTTTTTGATTGTTTACTGAGTTCTTTGATTGAGCTCGCCTATCAATTATGTGCTTGTATGAGATGACTAATGTAGTGTTTTAGTTTAGAGTTGTAGGGACATCATACAGATTTTTGGGGATACTTAATATGACATCTAAGAAATAATGTATTATCTCTAACTTTATGAAAACTTGAGAATAGGTAACAGAGACATTTATTTTAAGACAATCACTTAAATTCATAAATATTTCACAGGTGAGATCAATGATAGAAAAAAGGTTTATTTTATGTTGAGCTCTTTGTTCTTTATTAAGAAGCGCTAGTTAATTAACATCTTAAAGCGAGAATCTCTTAAGATTAGTCAAAGAAACCAATATTCCCAAAGATTATGAAACTAGACTATCGAAGAATTGGTCATTTTAGAAATCAATTGAAAAAAGGTCAAATAGAAAGAGTTCTTAGCTGATTCCAAAGGAGAATGAGTATGAAGCACACATGATACAAGGAAGTCTAATGAGTGCTCCAGTCTACCATATAGTGATGTTTTATATTTTTGGAAGAATATTTTATTATTTAAATTAAAATTTTATTAGAATACTAGGACTTAGATTCCAATAATATAAGATTGTAGAAATGCCTAAGAGATGAAGACTTAAACTTGTAGCAAAGGAGAAATGAGAAGCCTCAAAACCTAGATCTATAGTACTCTAGCATAAGCTAGGAGCCCGACCTAAATCTATTTGAGGAAAGTAAGATATGATGGTTCACTTCCACAAGAGAGAATGAATTGAAATCATGTAGGCCAGTCATATGTAAATGCAAGATGACTAGGTTATTATTAATTAGAAAAGAATCTGGAGTCTTAAACTCATTTCTTAAGAAACTAGATCATGATTGGTATGAGAACATGACTTAGACTAATGTAAAATTTATAAGTTTTTAAATCATTTTAGCACATTGATTCAGACCAGGGCTTGGGATAATTATGTCTAAATGCATGATAAATTGAGTTGTGGGATAAATCATCAAGAAGATGTGTTCTCCACTATAAGGGACCGCCCTCACGGATTGTGGGCTCCGAAAAATCGCCATCAACCTCTCGACAATTTTGAATTGAAGAGAGTATGATTTAAGTGTCGATGTAATTTTTAGAAGGCAGATGAAATAGTAGATGAGACACTACTCAGAGATTTTATCCTCATTTTGCGAGGACTTTAGATCTGGTTCTAGGTTTCTTATAGGCGCAAGCCCGTATAGTTAATTACCCCTCCCAATAAGTGAGAGAGAACTCGATTAAGTAATTAGATCGCTTAATGCAAGAAGAAATAAAATTTTAAAATTCATCATCATATTTAAAATTGGATTGTTGGGGAATGATGACGTGCCTGATCTAGATCCCATGGTTCCGTCATCCCGAGCCGTTGTGGTCCTTAGTCTACTTAGTCAAAGGATGTAGTCGACCCAACATGATTAAGGATTCTTATCAGAAACATATGGGTTATATCATCTAAGAAATCTTGCACTGGTGTTTAAAACAATCTTAAATCTACCTTAGTTGATAGAGAGTCGTTTGATCAAGTATATACCCTATGATTCATAACTCAAAGTGAGCCATTGATACTGAGCATTCACGATATCATAATATAATGGATCATGCGGCCAAATCACCATCAAAGACTTTGGTCAAGCTGTCATAGAGCTTACCAAGCCACACTGAGGACATTTACCACATTCTTACTGGCAAAAGATTGATTGCGAGTGAACATAACATAATACTTGATTTGACATTAGTTCCTTTATGAGCTAGAGTTTTCTTAATTTGTTACATCCGATAAACAATTACGGAATGTTGATAGATTGAGTTTTGCTTTAAATTTTTAATGATTGAATTTCATTTAAGCAGTTTTTAGATTGACACTCAATTTGAGTTAATTTGATTTGAAATGAGAATCACATTTTGATGGAAGTATTCCATCCGGTTGAAATCTCCATTCAACACAGCCGTCATCAGAGTAGTTAATTGATTAATTGAATTGAATATATTTGAGAGCTTTAGATCATGTCAACTCTGTTTAGCTCATAACAGAGGATATATCTACTGTCACATGATAGAATTAGCTTCTCAGGTATTTTAATAAATTGAAATTTTTATAATAAAATTTTAGGTTTTATTAACTGGACCCATCTAAGATTAAACGGCAACCCGCAGATTGACACTTGAATTTAAATATTTAGCATAGTGTCGGGGCCCATGCGAGTGTTAATAATTCAGATAATTTTATGTTTGAATTATGAGATTAATTTTGTATTTATTTAATCTCAACTTAGCCTGTGCAGCATTTTCGGACATAAAATTTACACTTTAAATATCTATGTTCGAGCATATGCAAGTGTTTATAGCTTAGATAATTTACATAATTAGTGATTTCATTAATTTTGAAAATCATAATTTAGAATGAAATTTTTTAATTTTTGTATTGAAGAGAAGCTCCTTCATTCATACAACATTTAGTTTAGTGTCGCATTCTGTCTGCTTGTATAAAGAATTATAGATCGGGTGACATATATTTTAAAGTTTGCACAAGATTTGAATAAAAATATATTCATTTTAGATATGTGCAATAAATTTATTTTAATTAAAGCTTTTGTATGTATTTTGGAATATTTGACCTAAAGGAGTGATCGTTATAAGATATGTGCGAGGGGATACTTTATGTAGTTGTATTCATACAAGTTTATATGTACGAAGTTCACCCAAAAGAAAACTTCAAACCCCTCTATTTTTACCATTTAAGGGCTCTTCACATTTTCTACAACAAGAGTTATTAGACCAAATTTAGATTCATTTTTTAACTTCGTATCAAATTTCATATTTATTTAAAAATTAAACTTCAAATTTATTGTAACTTTGTTATGAGTCTAGTATTAACTTCCTTAAGTTTCACTTGTATTTGATTTGAGTATCCTCATTTGTTTGTACATATCAATCAACGAATCAAGCACTCATTTAGCAATAAATTAAGTGACTAAATTCACCTTCACTTAGTATATTTTTGTAGGATGATAATGTTTATTGAGCACACCATATTCTATTATTACTTTAAGGTACATGTGAACTCCATATTCCTTTTTTATTTTATTTTATTTTAGGACTTTATGCTTCACTATTAATTTAATATCCAATTAATTTTAAATTGAAGTCTTAAAATTTGATGAATTTTTGGCAGCCTCCGAGCGTCATTCCCGTGTAGGGGGTTACATCGGGAGTGTTTTGGCTTTCTCAGTACACCATAATGAGCATAGCGAGTGGTGTCTTGTGACACCATAACCTTCTTCTCACACCTGCTATGCCCTATGGGGCATTAGCGGGGTCCTAAAACCCGCATAAAGAGAAATACAATGCAATGTATATTTATTTCTTTTCTCTTTTTTTTCTAAGTCTAGAATTTTGTAAAAATTTTGGCAGCATTTTATCTAGGGGAGCGACATCTAGCGGATGTTGGCTTACTCGGTATGCCATAATGAGCATAGTAAGCGTTGTGTTGCGACATCGCAACCAATTTTCAATCTCGTCACGCTCTAATGAGCATGACGAGGCCTTCAAACCTGCAAAGAAACACAAGCATATATACATCCATATTCACACATGTTCAGACTTATTTCTTCTGCGCATTACAATGTTCGGTGAAGAGGTAGAATTGGCGATGCCAGAATCTAAGATAAGAACCCACCTAATGATGGTGTTCCTCTTCGGTTGCAGCAAAGGGAAAGGTCGGAAAGGGACGTAGAAATGGGAGATGCCAGAAACCAGGAGAGGAGCCCGCCTAATGATGGTATTCCTCTCTAGTTGTGGCGAAATAGAATTGGAAAGGGTGGAAAGGGTGACACTAGAAACTGAAAGAAGAATTAGCTTAATGATGATGTTCTTCTCTGGTTGCGGCAAAAAGAAAAGGAAATTGGAAGGGTAATGCAAGGAGGGTGATGCCGGAAACCGAAAGAAGAACCTGCCTAATGACGGTGTTCTTCTCCGGTTGCGATGTAGGAGATTGCTGTGAAATGAGTGGGAAATTCAGATTTGGGAAAAAAGGGGAAATTTCAGATTGAGAAATGCAGAAAAATGGAATTTTGGATTAGCTTTGTGAGGAAAAGAGGGAAGATATTTTTGATTTTGACTTTTGAGGGGAAAGAATGAAGATGAAGAAGAGAAGAAGAAGGAGGAAGAAGAATCATTTTCAGTTTGGAGGGAGAAATGGGAAAAAATGAAAAGAAAAGAAAAGGCAGAGGAAGAAGGGTGATTTTCGGCTAGGGAGAAATTGGAAGGGAAAAAATGGAAGAAAGAAAAAAAAAGAAGGAGGAAGAAGAAGAAGAAGAAGGAGGAAATAAACCCTACTTATTTTTTTTGGTTTTGGACTGAGGGAGAAATCAGAGAGGGGAAGGAGACAATGCCTTCAATTTTTTCAAATGAGGAAGAGAAAATAAACTTGCCGTTTGGTTGGTTGGGATGAGAGAAAGAAAAGGAGAAAGAGGGGGAACAGTTGGGAGAGGCAGTTGCCGCACGTGGAGGAGAGGGGAGCTCGTGTGCATTGGATTCATTCAGTTGAGAGGAGAAACACGTGAGAGAGGTATTCCATGTGGTTGGATCAGGGGAAGGATTATCAGTAGTGAGGGAAGAAGGGGATTAGGCTGAACGGTTTGGTCGATAGGATTAGGGCTTGATTTGGGTTAAATAAGAAAAAATAATTTCTTAAGCGTTTAATTAAGCCTGATATGAACTTTATGTCAACATGATTAGGTAATCAAAATATATATCAATTTAAGGTTATTTTGATGTTCCAAATGTAACAACACAGTCCGTTTCGCAATTGGAGGCCATTTGGTTCAACTTGGCATCAAATTGGGTCAATTTCAGCTCAAAATGTGTGTCAACTTTCGATCGCTCGAAATTCATATAGACTTGTTGAATTGAGTGCGAATAGTCTTACTTGATAGGTTTTGATATTTGAAGCTAACTGCGCAATCAATTTCATGAATTGAGATTTTTTGGTTTGCATCAGTGCCTCTTGACCTTGATATGCGTGTAGGCGTGTTGACAATTTGATCGCTTGATCGATTAATCATCAAGTTGTGCAATATTTCTATTCTAACCAATTTGGATGTGTTAAACATGATGATTTAGTCCGTTCATCGATCGGAGGTCATTGGGGTTGATTTTGGTGACGTCTAGTGCATTTTAGACTCGATTTGCACGTTGGTACTTCAAATCATTCAATATTTGTACAAACTCATCCAAATTAAGCATAGACCATCTCATTTGTTAGTTTTCAATGTTTTAAAGCTAATGGTATAATCAACTTCATGAACGGAGGTCATTCGAACATCATCGCAGCTTCCCTTCCCCGATATGCATGTTGACACATTGATAGCTTGATCGCTTGATTGGTTGATAATTATATTATGCAATATTTATATCTTGACCAATTTTGATATTTTGAATGTGATGATGAAGTCTGTTTGTCGATCTGAGATCATTTTGACCATTTTAGATGATATTCAGTGTATTATGAGTCCCAATTTGCATACTATCACCTCCAAAGTATATCGAATTAGACTTGTGGGCTTGAATCGACTTATGACACATATGTGGAGGTCAACAAATGCCTCCCAACAAATGTGATTTGCACATGGGGCGAGTAGCATTTGTTGAAAATTAGTTGACCCTTTGGGATGGCTATAGGACTTGGATCATTTCAGCTTTGATTGCAATAGTTTATAGAGCTTTGATAAGATTTATCATTAGTATGATGCCTTATTTAGAACATGATAAATGAATGGCTTGATTGATTTGTTAGAATTAACTTATCAGATAAATAAGAGTTCTTACATCATCTACTCTCTACTTCAATAGCTTTGCTGAAGATCTTTTTCTGTTATGTTCTTGCAGATTTAAATTTCCTTCAATCTAGCTTTGTGCTTGATTGGGTTGTTGAAGAAATTGGTTTATTTATTTTGATGAAGGACTCCATTGGGGAATTGGTTTATTCGTACTTGGTTGGATTTGAAATTCCTTCTGTCCTAGCTTTAAGCTTGATAGACTTGATGAAGGATTGACTTGATTTGTCGATATTGACTTGTCAGGAAGTGTATGTATGTAATGAATCCTGTGCTTGTTGTTTTGACGGATTCATTGAAGGGTACATGATGACCCTGATTATACTAGTGTATGTTATTAGTCTAGCAATGTGTGCTTTAACAGACTGAATAACTATGAAATTCCTTTAGTTTGACCACCGACTTTGTGTGAACTATGGAATTGTTTCCATAGTCCTCTACTTTCTGCTTTGATAGACTTATGGTGAAAAATTCTTACAAGGAGTCGCCTTTCAAATATGTGGGGAGAAATGAAAGAGGACACCTTAAAAAAAATCATTTTGTTAGGACACCATGCAGATCTGTAGATGTATTTATTCAGGTGATCGGGTACGTCATCAAGGTATAGTGTACTATCTCGAAAGACATAAATCACTACCCTTTAATGGAACTAATCACCTCAATAAGGACTCCTAAGGATGATGAGTTTGCATATGTGCCAGAGATTCTTCACCTACTTTATATGAAAAAGTAAAGCAGAGTTTATTTTAAACTAGGTTCATTAAGTTCCCTAAAGGGGAAGGCCCCCATAGTTAATTACATCATAAGTGACAAGATCCCTTAGGAAAACTCTCGATGAAGGTAAATGATCATTGTCTTTGAAGATTTCAATAGGAAGGACTATCAATCAATTGATTTATTTTTTGAAGATCAATGAGGTTGATCAAAAGAGGGAGTTATTATTGACAAAATAAAAGATAAGTAGGAAATGCCCATGGTGCTAGGAAATCTTGGGAGTATCTCAAACTATCCTATAAGTAGGCTTTACATTTTAGAAATTGATTTAGTTTATTTGAGTTGAATTTTTCATTAGAAATTTAGGACTTAAGATTCCTTAATACAAGGTTAAGGAAATGCCTAAGAGGTGAGGAATTATACTTATGTCCCAAAAATGGGAGAAGCAACCTCAGAACCTAAATCTAGGGAGCTTCGGCGAGGCCGGAAGCACAACCTAATTCTAAGGGGAAAAATGGGTATTTGGTTTGCCTCCACAAGAGAGGACAAACCACCCAACAGCTTGGACTTACAACCGCCTGGGGGTGGCTGCCAATTAACTCCTCCTATGATTTTAAATACATGTAGGCAAGTCTTCATGCTTATACAAGATAGCTAAGTTGTTATTATTTAGATAGAGACTAAGTCCTTAAACTCACTCCCTAAAGAGACTAGATCATGTAAAAGGATATGCTTCAAATGATCTAAATCTAATGCATTTTAAATTTTATTTTATTTTATTTTGGATAATTATTTTTGACTCAGGATAATAAGATTTTTATGGCTAATGCATGAGAAAGAAGATTATTGACCAAAATCAGTGAAAAGGGAGGAGGTGAGTTTCCACCATGACTCTCAAAGGTCAATCCGAGTTCTCTGGAAAAGATAGAAGCCCTCCAATCAAGAGTGAAATAAGATGTATTTATGCATGATATTATAAAGAAATGCTCATCTAGCTAAGGGGTTGCTAATAATTTTATCTTGATTTTAATTCTTAGTTTTAGGTGAGGTTATGAGTTATTTAATTTTAATTTGAGTTGTTAAGTTGGGTAAAAGATTTATTTTTTTTTTAAAGAGTCTAATCCTCATCCAGGCCATACATAAAGCAAGAAAGAAACTAGGAAAAGCATGCCACTTAATGCAAAAGCTAAATAAATCATCAAATAATTTATAAAACTAATCGTAAAAAGAATAAATGGCCAGTTTGTGGTCGGACACCACCGCATAAACCCAAAAATATCAAATGTGAGTAGCCGAGCTCTACCTTTATTTAACCTGGATTACAAATGAATATTATAATTAAGCAAGGGAATTCATTTTTATGGGGGTCTTCAAGCTTTATTATTCTTTCTTCTTTTGGATGGTTGGAAGGTGGATGTTTGTAGGCTTCACATGGTGCATAAGATAGAATCTTATGACCAATGTTATCCTAATCCCCATAACAAATCATTCCAAAATCCTAATTATACAAATTTTTTACATGAAAAGGAAAAGTGAAAAATCAAACTAACACCTACAAAATAAAAGTTAGCTAAATCACAACACACAAATCCCAAGAATAAATATTGAACTTATCACCCCACACATGGGTGACTAAGTCCACCTAGCCTATGGATTATGCTTAGAGGTATAAAGCACCTGTAAGTAAGAAGCATTTATATTTTTATTTATGATAGCGCCCCTTAAGCACAATCCCCTACATAAGAGAATAGTTAGACTAAGCACGTCCTACCATTCATTCTACGAGCATACACCCTAACATCCAGTCTAAAATATATATCACAAAACAAAACATAACATCAAACCATGCACCAACCTAACCTAAAGCTAGAAGTGATGACTTAGGCTAATGTGTGTGTTTTGAAGGCTTGTGTGGTATGCTTAGCTTATGACTTTGGGTTTAAATTTTCTAAGTGTGAAGAGCATGTTCAACTTAGAGGAGGGTTTCATTTAAGTTGTTTAAGTATTTTGGGTTAATTTTATTTCATGTTTTAATTTGGTTTAAATGAAACCTACAAATAATTACTAAGTTATGAAGAGAGGGAAAGAGAAGAGAACTTCTCTTTCCTTCCCTAACCTTAAGTAATTTTCTAAAGTAGGTTCATATTTTAGTTTCATTTAGGTGAATGTTTTGATTATATCTTTTAATAAATCCTAAGTTTAGATAAACTCTAAACAAACCTATTCAAAAAGAAAGGCATTTTAAGATTAAATAAAATGAATCAAAATTCACATAACACAGATTACTTCATTTCTTTCCCAACATATATAACATGCATATGGATGGACCTTAATCATATCTATACATGCAAATGAGAGTAGTTAACACACTTTATGATGCATGCTAAGTAATCCATTTAAGAAAATTTAGAAGATGAATATGCATGATTTTTCTTAAGTAGAAAAAGTTTTCCTTATCCAAAATTTCACATACATACATGAAAGTAAGAAAGGCATAAGTGAGTACAACGCCATTGTTAACCAGAGGTGTAAGGTACAAGAATTACTTAGGGCTACTTGAAGCCTCACAACCTCAAGGTTGTCCAGACTAATACACCACTTTTCTTAAGTACAAACATGTATATAAAAGAAATGAAATGGGAAAGGGAAATGCAAAAGTTGTTTAATGGATTCATTTTTGTTTATGCAATTTATGTATGCAAGAATAGGCAACCCTTCTTAGGTGAGAGCATAGGGATGAATAGGGTATGGAATTAAGTAAGTTTTGGGTTCTTTTCAAATGAACCCTACATCTTACTAACTCCTATTCAAAACTATACCAACATAAGAAATAAAGAAAAAACCTATGCTAAACATGCTTTTATAATTCATCACATGCAAGCATATAATTAAAGTATAAGTAGCACACTTTTAGATTTGATATTTGATTTATGTATTTTTGAATATGTACTTTTAAAAATAGTAGTGATAATAGCGACTCATATTTTACTTTAGCCAACACATGCACATTTGACATAAAGTAAACAATTTCATTTTAAAATTTGAAACATGAAATTATGAATGCATGAAATCACATGGCATACAATTTAACATGTTGAGAAAGATCCAAAGCAATGAAAGCATGTAAACAAACTCACTTTACTTAAATCCTAAAGACATTCTTATAGAATAAGAAAATTTAGAATAAATCAAAGTGAATTTCAAAATGATTTTTGTTTAGTTTGAAGTTTGATTTAATTTTTAAAAGGTGAGATGAGTTTTCCTGTTCCTAACCCATTCCCACATGTGTTTTATATTTTTTTTTAATTTGTAGATAATTAGATCCATTCTTATGAGTTGATTAGGTTAGGGTATGCATTAGGTGACTTAATTAACCCTTACTTACACCACCTTAGAAGAATTAACTAAATAATTATGAGCCAATGAGATGACATAAAACTAACAAGGAATTTAAATTTGCAATGCATCTAATAATGAAAATTCCTAATGCAATTTGGCTCACAATTAATAATTAAGTTAAGGGGTTTAGCTTAAGTAATTTCAAAATACCCTTTCACACATGTGAATTAGATTTTGATTTTCTTAATTGAACTTAGGATATTAAACACTTAAGCATCTGCCCAATGTAGACTAATTAAGTTATGGAACTTTTTAGAATTTTTGAAAATTTATTAAGAGGATAATTAATGAATTAACACTTAATTAAGAGGAGATTAAAGAGAGAGGAGGGGGTTTTAGGGAATAGCTTAGGAGAAGTGCCCCAAAATTATTCCATAAACCTCACACTTACTGGATCTGATCTTAATCAACTCTAAACATAGAGTAAAACCATTAATCATACCTTAATTACCCTTAATTACATGAAAGGGGTAATTAGGGAATGAAATAATAATTTCATCAATTGAGCCCTTAATAAATCTCAAGAAAATTAGGGGAGGTAGAGGTCATCCATTAAAATGAACCCTAGAAATTTGAGATCAATTGATGACCTAATTAAAAGATAATTAGCTAATTAAGATTCCCAAAGAAACCAAAATTTAGAGAAAAGGTTAATTCAAAAATCCATTGAAAATTTTTTTAAAATATTCTAAATAAGATTATCTTTCCATAGCATTTTTCTTTTTCTTTTTTTAATTTTTCTATGAAGATTTATAAATTTTAGAAGTTCTATAGATTAATTAGGTATTTAACTAATCCCTACTTAACTCACTCAGCCACGCTGCGGGCGTGGCTTATCATCTCTCTTGCAATCGCAGGGTGTGTGACTTAAACATCACATCCTAAATGGAGGTGGCGGAGCACACACTAATATCCTATGCATTTTGATCAAAGATCAGACGGCTATGGATTCACCCGTGGTTTTAAAAGGGGAAATGAATTACTAAACATGCTAAATAATCTTAGTCGTCCATCTAAAATGCACGGATGGATGACTGAGATGAGCCAAGTTCTTCTCTGAGGATCAATGGGAACCGACCATGATTTAAGGGGAGATCCAAGCCCGATATAGCATGGGATCATTCAAAAATCAACCCACACCATATAAACACAATTACTAACCTATCCAATGGTTGATTTCACATGACATGTACATTTCTTTCACAAAGGATGAACACCTCCTAATCTAAGTGGTCAAAAATTTCATACCTCACCGACACTCGAGATCGATGAGGTAGCTTTGTGTGGTGGAGACAAAGCCCTAAATTCCTAAGACTGTAGATTGAGTGGATTAGTGGGTGGACCAACACCACTTCACTTGGGCTTTGGTGTTGGTTTAATTGATCCTCTCCTTGCTATGGGAACTCCAATGTGAGCTTGAAGCTCGGATTGGTCCCAGAAGCAAGTGTAGAAGGAATTTGGATGGAATCAAGTGTAGAGGAACTTAACACCATCCTCCCTATTTTCATGCAAAACCAAGAAGGGAGAATTCTAATCCTCTATAAAGACCTTGGGAATGCTCTCTGATGATTGCTAAGGGTTCCTAGGCTCTAATCTACAGTGAGTGTATTGAAATTTCATTGAATTAGGGGGAGTATATCTCGCCCTTTGACAATCAGACGGTCAAACCATTCCTTTCCATTTTGATCCAATTACTGAGATTGGAGAGGTTGTTTAGGTTATTTTGAGTGTGAACATGGTTGGTTTGACCCAAGGAATGGATTGTCAACCTCCCATGTGCTGAAATTGAGCTTAAGAGGAAATTTGAATTCAATTTTGCTCTAAGTGGTCGGGTTTGGTCTATGGGCCAAATGGGTTGATCCAAACCCATTGGGTTGGGTGCACCACTCATCACTTAGTCCCCTTGAGCTTTTAAGAAATACTCAAGTGAAGAGGGTATGACCAAAATACCCATGGGTTAGGCCAAATTTGTTCTATGGCCTAGGAGTAGCTTGGTCATTTTGCTATTTTCACACTTTGGACATGTTGGGTATGTGGAGAAACTAGGTTTGGCCAAGTTTTATTTGATTTGGAATCCATTTGATAGGTTTGGCTCATGTTGACACATTTAGGTCAAAATGGGTCAACTTGGGTCAGGTTGATCAATTGGTCAAATTAGTTCAAACCAAGGGATGGGTCAAGTTCATATGACCATTTGAAATGTTTTGGTGGCTTTGGTTTAGTTCAATTTAGTATAGATTTGGTTTTGGCTCATATGACTTCACTTAGGTCAAATGGGTCAAGTTGACCTATTTGAGGTAGGTCAAGGGTAGGTTTAGGTTAGGTTAGTCATATGGAGTGGATTAGTATCTTTGTTTCCAATCAATTTTGGTTAAGTTCACTTGGCTCAACATGACCCTTTAGTCATGTTAGGTCTAAGGTCAATTGGGCTAGGTTGGTCTAGTTGGCCAATTGAGGCTTTGGTCAAGTTCAACAAGTGATTTGGAATGAACTTGACCCATTGGTTTAAATCAATTTAGCTTAGATCAAGTTTTGACACATTTTGACCATTTAGGTCAAAATGGGTCAACTTGGGTCAAGTTGACCAAATGGGATAGGTTAGGCTCAAATGTTGGCTTGGTCAAGTTCAAACATAGGCCATGAGTGAACTTAGATCAATGGTTTTAATCAATTTGGCCTATGGTGAAATTTGGCTATGTTAGGTTTCATTTTCGGTTAAGTGTTGAATTGGTCAACCCTTAGGTTTGACTTGATTTGATCCAATTTGATTGATTGATCATCCCATGATGATTGTTGATCATGATGAGATGGATATATGAGTTTGGTTCAATCCAATTTGGTTAGGATCAAAAGTTGGCTCATAAGGGTACTTTAGGTCACTTTGGGTCAAGTGAGCCTAAGTGGGTCAAATGACTTGGTCAAAGCTTGATTTGAAGTTAGTTGATCTTGTATATGGACTTATGATTGAAATATAAATCCATTTACAAGTGGTTTGAAGTCAAATGGATTTTGATCCATTTGAAAATTTAATATTCAAAGGAAGAATATGAAGGGGTTTTGAGTTTGATTTTTGATTTGAGTTTTGATTGAATGATTGAAGTTTGGATTTATATATGAGCTCATGATTGTAGGGTTGATTGAACCATGAGAGAAAATCAATAGTTTGGCTTGATTTGAAAGTGATTTGGCTAAGTTCAAGATTTTGACTTGAAAGGCTTAGATTTGATTTTGAGTGGATTTGAATTTGATTTTTGGTATTGGTTTTGATTGTTTGAATTTATATTTCATTTATATATGTGAATATAAATGAGAATATAAATGGATCATGAAAATTTCAAGGATTTGAAGTGGTTTAATCATGATTTAGGTTAAATCCATTAAAGGAATTTAAAGGATTTAAAGAATTTTTAATTGAATTTAATTTTTGAATTGGATTGATTGATTTATATATTTGTATTTCATTTATATATGAGAATATAAATGAGAATACAAATAAGTTTTGAAAATCCCATGAGTTTGAAATGGTTTGATCAAAGTTTAGGTTAAATCCATTAATGGAAAATTAAGGATTTAAGGAATTTCAAGGATTTTAAATTTGGAATTTAATTTTTGATTGATTTGATTGATTTATATTTATATTTCATTTATATATGAGAATATAAATAAGTTTTGAGAAAATTCCATGAATTTGAATGTTTGATCAAGGTTTAAGATTGATTTTGGTTAAGTTCTTTAATGGAAAATTAAAGGGACTTAAGAAAATTTTCATGAATTGATTTGAGATTTTGAGTTTGATTTGATGGGTTTGCATTTATATTTCATTTATAAATGTGAATATAAATGAGGTATGAGAAAATGTCAAGGTTTGAATAGGTTTGAATCATGATTTCAGTTAAATCCTTAAAGGAGGCTTAAGGACTTAGGCAAAATTTGGACTTAGGAATTTTTGATGGATTTTGATCATGGTTTCGATCATAGAATTGAATCATGGATTTCAATCAATGATTTTAATCATAGAGTTCAATTATGGATGATTGAGTTTGGAGAAAATCAAAAAATTGATTTGGAGTTTGACTTGAAGAAGGAAAGTGAGGAATGGTTTAGCTAAGGGTAGGAAGTTTTCACCATAAGGCATGACCTATTCCTGGCTAACTCTTCTAAGTCTTCTAGGGCTAGGGAGTGTCCACTAATCACTAGATGTGTCTTAAGACTAAGAACTCTTAAGTCTAAGAGAATCCTATGCCTAAGATGGAGGGGTTGAGAGCTCATTCTAAAAATGAGATCAACAAAAGGTGCCCAATAGGTGTGGTGTGTGACAAGGAACACACATATTGGTGTTGATCGAAATGATCAACAACATTGAAAATCATAAGCACTAACAAAAATAATCTATCTTTAACCCAAGGAAAAGAAAGAATCTAGAGCTTAGTGAAATGTGGCTCTACTTATGTCCAAGGCATAAGAGAGAGGAAAGAGATCTACTAAAGGATAGAGTGTGAACCTTCCATTAGGGAAGCATGTTCAGGTCATCTACAAGGAGATGAAAGGTTTGATTTGATTTTGAATCTCTCTAAGGAGAAAAAGGATTTGATTTGAGCTCCACTAAGGAATAGGGTTGAATTTGTTTCAATTTTGTTAGGTTTAAATTTTTAGATGAGCCCTGTTGGTTTGCAACGGACTATACTGAGTCCGAGCTATGGAGGTTAAAGCCTAACTTAGATTTACCAATCCAAAGGGGTAGTCTACTAAACATGTAGTAGGACTAGCCAATCAATGTGATGCCTTTCAGTATACAGCAACTGTACTAGGAAGAAAGCGTAGTAGACTTACATCCTCCAAAGTAGAGACTAGTTGTTGGGATAATCTATTGGCAAGACAACAGATTGAGCCCATCATAGGGCTGACTATTGAGTGAATGCCACTGGAGGACTTAGATTAGCTCAAGATAGTCAAGGTTGATTTCATTTTTAAATTTATTTGTTTTGATTATGGATCCCATAGATTTGTGATGAACTGCCTTGAGTAGAGGCCGTGGAAGCCTAGACCTAACTGAGATTTACCAATCCAAAGGGTGTAGTCTACCAACCATAGGATAGGATTATCCAACCAAGGGAGTGCCTTTTAGTTTTCAATGGTCAAGTCTTAAGAAAGAAAGTATGGGGACTCACATCTTCTATAGATGAGGAACCATTGGGGTGATCGGTTGCTTTGGGTAATAGATCGAACCCAACCTAGGGCTGACTATTGAGTGAATGCCATTGGGGACTTAAATCAGTTCAAGGATAGTCAAAGATTTATTTCATTTTTTAATTTATTTTAATAGATTCCACTGGTTTGCGATGGATCAAATTGAGAAGGGGCTTATATCAGCCTAGACCTATCTCAGATTTACTGTACCAAGAGAAAATTTGTGCATCCATTGAACAAATTTTCCAACAACAGGGGTGGCTACTAGGAAAGGGGGACTGTCCAATCCAAAAGTAACCTAGGTAATGTCTAAATAGGGTCTCAAAGGTCTTGATCCAAATAGAGTGCCCATGGGGATGGTGGTAAAGGCATCCAACACCACAGAAAATGACATGATTAGTCTATATCCAATGATTGGTGTCCAACTCAAGGAGAAAGCACGAGACTCATATTTGCAAGAGTGGTGTACTCACAGGGTGAGTCACTTGTCGGATAACGAACATCAACCAACAGGTGCCCATCAGGTTTGTAATCACTGGGAAGAAAGCTCAGGACTCACATCCTCTATGGAACTTGGGATAGTCTGCTCGACAGGTGCTATCCGACTTAGGGTGACTACTGAGTGAATGCCATTGGGGGACTTAGATCAACTCAAAAGTAGTCAAGAGGAAAGGAGCATCTGGGAGACTTACCCTAAACCTCAAATATACTCAACCTAATTAGCATGATGGCTAGTTGAAGAAGAATGCACGCAGACTCACATCTTCATAAGTAAAGTCAACATGAGGTAGCTTATTGTCGGCGTGAAGTCTATCATACTAATAAGGCACTTATTGGTTTGCAATAGTCAAGTTAGGAAGAAAGCACGGGGACTCACATCTTCCAAATGAATGGCCATTGGGGTGACATACTAGTGAGGTAACATGTAGACCCGACCTAGAGTAGCTAAAAGTGTGAGTGTCACATGGGGGTTGCTCCCACATCAAAATAGCCTAAGATAAAAGATTTATGTTTATTTTGTGCATGTGCCAAAAGGAATAGGATGCCTCTAGGGGACTCTTACACCTACCTTAAAACACGCTGGGGATGTATGAGATGATGCCACAGATGGAAACAAGAATTCCCACTAAGAAAGGATCCCACTGGGGATTCTTACACCAAGCTTAGTTATGCTAATAGAAATAGGATGTCTCTCGGGTTCTCTCACACCTATTCTAAAATCATTAAGAGTTTGTGTTTGTGTTGTGAAAGAGGGACAAGATGCCAACGGGGGACTCTTACACCTAACCTAAACACGTCACGACAGATTCGCAAGACAAGCAAACAACACTTCCAAAGAAGAGGAGATTTAATGAATGGAATCAAATTTTATTTCTTTTTATTAATGATTGTTTCAAACAAGTTTTATTTCATGGGAAATATTTCTTTAGATAGAGCCCATTAATTGGAAGCATCGGGTGTTCCTCTTTACAATCAATAAGCTGACATGATCCTCCTTAGTAGGCATTCTCTATGACATAGGGGCCTTCCCAAGTGGGTTCAAACTTGCCTCCCATCTTTCAATGGGCAACAATTGGTCTCCTTAGGACTAACACAAGTTCTCTATTCGAAAAGACCTAGGACGGACCAGCTTGTTGTAAGCTTGAATCATTTTGGCCTTGTACAACTCAAGATTTTGTCACGCCCGTAGGCGACTTTCCTCCAAACCTTCAAGCTCTTTTAACTGTAACTTTGCATTCTACTCTGTAGTGATCTTATTACCCAATGCTATCTTTAATTATGAGAGTTGAACTTCTAAAAGAAGAACTGCTTCAGACCCATACACTAAGAAAATGGGGTTTGACTGAGTTGGAGTTTGGTATGTGGTGCGGCAGGCCCACATGGCTTCAACCAACTACTCGTTCCACTATCTTTTATTGTCATCAAGAGTTTTCTTTAGATTCTGGATGAGAGTTTTGTTGAATGCTTCTGCTAAACCATTAGCTCTGGGGTAGTAGATTTTAGAGTATCTCCAATCTATACCGTGTCTTATGGAAAAGCTGTTGATCTTTGTGCTTTTGAATGCAGTACCATTATCGAATATAATTCATTGAGGCACACTGAGCCTATATACGATATGATTCCTAAAAAACTGAAGCACATGCTGAGTTATGACCTCTTTGAGTGGGATGGCTTCTGCCCACTTGGAAAAGTAGTCGATGGCAGCTAAGATGAATCGATGCCCCTTGGAAGAAGGAGGATCGATCAGACCTATAATGTTTGTTCCCCAACACTCAAATAGCCATGAAGCTAATGTAAGGTGTAGAATGTTGGGTGGTTGGTGGAGGACCACACCGTGACATCGATGGCATCTCCTAGCTACATCCATGCAATCTATGATCATAGAAGGCCGTAGTATCCAAGTCTTGATCTTCATCTTCATCTTGGAATTGATGAGCTCCATAGACACGAATGTATCTGATTATAATGCCATGCTTCATGTTTTTCTAAACAATGTAACCATAATTGTCAAAGGACGGTATGCAGGTGCCATCAACAAGAGCATAGGAGAGCTCTGTTTCACGATGGGCTTGTGATTTCTCTTGAGGTAATTTACCGGTGTTCAAGTAATCTATGAATGGTTGCCTCCAATCTAGCTCCTTGTCCATTTTGGCAACGACAACCTCCCCATCAAGAGAAAGTCTCTCGACGAGTTCAACATCAATAAGGGATAAAACTTATCTATTTTGGACCCTTATTGAAATGGACTCATTTTTTGGACTTGCCAATTTTTTGGCAAGTTTGGCCAAAGCATTTGCTACTACGTTCTCTACTCGGGGAACCTTGTAGATGGTGACTTCAAAAATCTGGGCCAACAACTTCATGGCATACTCGTAGTAATGAAGCTTGGGCTTGAGGAACAGGACCAACAATCGGTTGATGACCAAGAGAATCCCAAAGATATTGATGCTCTTGACACTGACTGTGATAGCTAACTCTAGGCCGACAATCAAAGCCTCATACTCGACTTCGTTGTTGGTGTAGGGGTTGGAAAGATAGTATGAGAATCTCATCACATCATGATTTGGAGTTAGCAGAACTATTCCTACACCTGCCTTACCTGGGAGAATAGATCATGGTGCTTCACCTTTAAGAAAAGAAGCAGCACCATCAAAATACATCTCCCATCGGTAGTTGTGCCTCCCCAAGTTCATGATTTGTTCATCGGGAGATCATCACTAGAAGAATCAACAAAGTGGGTGTGCTTTTAAGAAATTTGCTAGTGCCATCCTTTTATACGCAGTACAAATGTGATATCAAATGAGAGTATCATGGACCAAGCCAAACATCCAAAAAATTGTTGGCCTGTCATGATGAGTCTTGTATTGTTGGTTCGGAGATCAAGTTCACCTTATAAGAAAGCATGTAGTGCCGTAACTTTTGAAAAGCAAAGATGAAAGCTAGGCAATATTTCTCAATAGGTGGATAGTTTGCTTCAACAGGAATTAGACGATGACTGAGGTAGTAGAGTGCGCTCTCCTTCCTTTCATTATTGGCTTGGGCTAATAGAGCACCAAAAGAGTCATCCAATGTAGTAGTGTAAAGAATGAGTGGCCTTCCCGGGATAGGGGCTGGTATAATTAGCGGCTTCACCAAATACTGCTTGATGTCTTTGAAGGCATGCTGGCATGTGTCGTACCACTTGAACGTGGCATCCTTTTTGGCAAGTGCTGAGAATGGTTTGCATTTCCCTGATAAGTTTGAGATAAACCGTCTTAGATATGCCAGTTGTCCTTGAAAGGATCTGAGTTGAGTTAAACTCTTAGGTGGCATTTCTATGATAGCTTTAATATTTTTAGGATCTATTTCTATTCTCTAGTGTTGAACAAAAAACCCAAGGAAATTTCCTGAAGTGATTTAAATGCACAGATTCATTTTAGGTTATATTATCTTAACCATTTACTACTCTCAAGTCAAAAGATGGTCTTCCTTTTCTCTGCTCTTGACTAGATCATCAACATGCACTCAACGATGATGGATGAGTTTGTTGAAGATCGAGTCATGGCCCATTATGTATGTAACGCATTTTAAGGCCAAAACATGACCCTATAACAAAGATTCGATCGGTTTAGCGGTGTTTCTTTCATCTTGAGACATCTTGATTTGGTTGTAGATATGACCCATCCATGAAAGAGAAGCGCATGAGATGAGGCAATGTCCACCATTAATTCTAGTATAGGAAGAGGAAACTCATCCTTAGGACATGCCTTGTTTAAGTCCTAAAATTGGATAAATGTGAATTTGGCCATTCTTCTTAAAGCGAGATGACACTAGCTAACCAGGGATATTTTTCTTCCCTTATGAAACATCGATCGGTTTCTTGACTTGAAATGACATTGTTCAATTTCTAATCGCATGCATCTAGGAGCTTGCTTAATAGGGGTAACATTAGGATCTATTGCTAGCTTGTGGACTATGTCGAGATAATCCGCATTTCTTCATAACTCCATGCAAGTCTTTAAACTCATCAATAGCCTAACTAAGTCATTGGTTTCTTCTTCATTCAATAATGGCGATGTATGTCGGTGAGGATTTTCTTTTTTGTCGAGGTTGATTTCTTTAAGCTTGTCAATTATTGAATGAAATCTCTCTTCAAATTGGCGGTCTCTTTGACTTGGAGATCATCGATCATCAAGTTTTTAAACACACATTCTCATAAGAGTTGGGGATGTGTGAGAAGAATCTATCAGATTCTAAATGGTTGGTAACAACTAGGCAATAATCTTCATCATTGAGTGGACCCACTGTACCGAATCCTAGGCTTGCACTTGATTGTGCTTCCCACAGTATTATTTCATAGCTTTTAAAGTATTATGCTTGGACCATGTGAGGAACTAAACCTTTCGCATAAGATTTTGAACACAGAGTAAAAGTCAAAATATTCATTAATTCTTTAAAAGTATCTTCCTCAAGCTCAAAACGACTTGAGAGAAGGATGATCCCAAAAGAACCTCTTATGCTTCATGTCCCTTTGGAAGACTTAGGGACTTCCTTAACTATCAAACCTTCAACTTTAGATGTAAGTGAGGTAAGAGCTAAGGTTCCCAGTTGCTACCTAATAGTTTCACATAAACTAGATTTGAATACTTTGCTTTGCTTGGAGGCCTCTTATCTCTATCTGAGTCAAAAGTCACCTCCAATGGAACTTGCTGGGAGGGGTTGGCTAGTATACTAATCACATTAGACTTGTCCTCCAAGCTGGATTCCAAGTCTATGTGAATAGTAAGGGTACTCCTATGAACTAGAATACGACCTCTATTGGTTGAAGGCCAACTAGAGGGTCTGCCACCTCTAGAACTGCCTCTGTTTCTGCCTCTGCCTCTACGGTGGAGGTTGAGCCATCTTACCCACATGTCCATATGATGGAATAAACTGTGGGTGGAATGTGATATGCAGATATATTTCTTCTTCATTTCCCCTTTCTTGTGTACTTGGACATTTATCTTTCTTTATTTTTTCTTTTGGCATTTCTTTTTCTTCATTTTCTTTTTTCTTTTATTTTTTGCCTTTGAATTTTGTCCAAGTTCATGAGAAAGGGTGTTTTGAGGAAGATAGTAGGTCACATCCTCATAAATCTCAACCTCTCAAACTAAAAATGGTTTTTCATCTTCATTAACATGTTATTCAATTCCATCTTTTCTGAACTTGACGCACTGATGGAGGGAGGATGGATGATCTTGTTCTGATGTATCCAAGCCCTACCAAGCAAAGCAATGAATGGAGTGTTCGAATCAATGATGTAAAACTTGGCTTCAGTCTTCCAATCACCTATCTCCAAAGGTAACACTATAGAACCTAAAGCCCGCTCACCTTGTTGATTGAATCCTCTCAACATCATCCAATCTTCTCATAGTGTAGAGATGTCAATCCTCAAATAGGCAAGGGTCCTTAGACCTATAATGTTTACTGATGCACTTGAATCCATGAGAATCCTGATGAGTTTGAACCTATCCATGTTGATTGTAATGTATAGGGGACGGTTGTGCTCTGAGTCCCCAAGTAGAAGGTCTTCATCTGTAAAGGTGATCTCTTAGGATTCTTTTACATAATATGCATCCTCACTTATAGCGATCAGCTGAGCTAAGCATATTTTAGGATCAAAGAGAGTCTTGATTAGTGATTCCTTATCTCATTAGATAAGACAAGGGCGTTATATATGCTTAGCTTAGATGGTAACTTTCTTAGATGAGAAAGGACATTGTAGTCCACCTTGTGGTCTTTTAACAAGCATATCTAAGGGTGGAGCAACCCGTGGAAGGGCTTCTCGATCTTCAGTACCAATGACTTATTTCCCTCTATCTTGAGGTGCTACCTTAGGAGGTAGAACCTTGCCACTACAGAGGTTGACTTCGGTAATCTCTTAAGGCAAGGTGATGGAAGGTTCTACATGCACTTCAGGCTCACCTACAACTTCTCCTATGGGACCCTTGGAATCAGATGATTCTAAGTCTATCTCAAGAGGTGAACCCATAGTATTCAGAGTTGGAAAGTTTAACTCTGAATTAAAAAGTAGAAGATCAGAATTTTTATAGTTATTTAGACATGAAGAGTTATCGTTAGGAATAGAAGAAGATAACTCATAAAAAGAGACATATATGTAATTCGAACAAGATTTATTCTTCAATTTCTTGGAAGTGTTTGGAGGTATAAAGTAGAATCAAGTAGAGTGAGTGGAGTAAGGGATTTGATGCCCTTATCCTGAAATTAGAGTTCTACTAGTAGAAGAAACATAAGAGCTAGCTAAAATGGTAGAAGTCACTGGTGTGGAAATTACAACTGAAGGCTGGAGGTTGGACATGATCGATGGTTGTGCTAAGGGGCTATCCCGGGCCTACACATGCTGCTACTGAGCTCCCACTTTCCTAGAGTTGGCACTGGCAACTTGCAAACCTTCATTGGTGTTGGAGGTTTGAGCTGACTCAGACACCTGCAAAGAAAGCTTCTTGATCTTTTGAATGATCTTCTTAGAGATTTTAGACAAAGAAATGTCCCAACCTTCTTTGGTTTTGGTAGGATCACTTGTAACCCCAAGGATTACCCTAATGGAATTGGAAGGTTGTTCCACAAGGTATTCCTTTGGGATAACTATAACACTTGTCTTGAGATTGTGTTCAAGCCAGTCCTTGAATGTGAAGAAATCATCCAAAATGTGGCATAACATATGGTGGTAAGGGCAAAAGTATGGATCATAACTTTTACCTACTTCCTCTGATCTCCTAAGCTCTAGTAGCTGAAAATCAAATTTCTTTAAGAGATTCTTAAAGATCTTCCTGATTATCTTTCTCTTAAAAGAATAAAGTTTATTTAACTCATCTAAAAGAGTAGGTGGACAATAGGTACCTGGCGACGGGTATGCATGCCGCTACTGTTGGTGGTATGGCTGAGGCGGTGGCTCTGCTGGATGTGGAGGCTACTGTGGAGGCTAATATGGTTGCCTTGATGGTGGCAAATGAGGTTGAGGCTGCTGAGGTCGTGGTCTCTCAGACTGATCTCTAGCTGGTTGCTTCCCTGTCAACCTGTCACCGCTCTAGGTTTCATCTCATAGACCTTTTGGGATTTCTACTTTAGCAACTGATCTAAAAAAGGCAACTATTTGGCCTCTTCTTGTAGACTAGCTGCCTTGTTGATTAGCTTCTCAAATGTCTTTATGGTGAAGCCCTTAAGCATGAAGGAGACTGGGCCATGGATATTCTTCAAGAGAATCTCAATGACATGCTGTTTAGATAGTTGTGGTTCGAACTTCATACTCAAGTTATGCCATCAAAGACTATAATTAACAAGTGACTCACCGTAGTGCTGTTGGGCTACAATGAGATCACCTACAGTAGCCCTTTGCTGAGCTCCAACAAATCTCTTGATGAAGAGTTGCTCTAACTCAGCAAATGTCTTTACTGAACCATTGGTAGTTTAGCATACCAATCAAAAGTGATACCCACTAGGCTACTGACAAAGAGTCTAAAGAGTAAAGCATCGCTGCCACCTGCATTACAATAATTGGCCATGAAGTGAGCTATATATTGCCTTGGATTCCCACTGCCATCAAAGCTTTTGAAGGAAGGAGGCACGAAACCCTTGGGATACTGGATGACATTGAATTCCTCTGGGTAGGGTCTACCCTTTAGAACCGATGATCCTCCCTGGGCTTGAGCCAAAGCTTCCTTCACCTGTTGCTCAACCATGGATTTCAGATATTTTTCATGTATGGAGGTACTTTCCACTACCTTCCTATATAGACTAATGCTACCTTGCTCAACGGGTGGTAGAGTCTTAACTGGGTCTAAGACATGCACTAGCTCAGGCTTACTAACATCGACTATACTAGGATGAGAGGAGGGCTTGCTTCAAGCAATACTGCTAACAAATCCTTGCAACCAATCCTATCAATCTTCATCTTTCACGCCTTACTATGTCGAGGTGATGGGCTGATTCTGCAGTGCCTCCTTGATCAACCTCATCACCTTCCATGGCCTGTTGCTCCCTAAAAAGAGAACCTCTAGTATTGACCATGCGTACACCAGCTGAATCCCCCATCAAGTCATCTTTGTTGGGATTGAAGTTGACTTTCTCTTCATCAAACCAGGCATACCCCAAGATCTCCTTCTTTTCCATAAAATAGTGTGCAACTATCTCATTTATGGATCGATCTAACTCAACATGTAAAAATAGTTTGGGCTGACCGGTGTGATCGCTATCATGCTGAGAGGCACCAAACCTCACCTCAGAATGGGAGTCAATGTACTTCACTAGAAGAATGATACTCCAATACTACTAATAGGGTAACAATCCTAGGGTGATCCTCTACCACTACTGGAATTGAATTTTCATTTGGAATATATGTGACAACTATAACCATGTTCGCATCCGGTTGTTTGAGTAGAGTTGGTGAAGGAACGACTATGATGCTCTGGGATCACCATTCCTTCTGCATCACCATTGGGTAGAAGGTCGAGCAAGGGCTCACCCTACCACAATGGGTGGTGTAGGAAGAATAAGATCCCTTGGCCATAGCCAGATCACCAATGGGGTACTTTTTTCCTGGAATGTGGCCTTCATGGCCTTAGATGGAATGGGTGATGCTGAAACCTGCACTAGCAATGGAGGACGTGGGGTAGAGCAGTGGGGTGGAGACACCACCGACTTTTATGAACCCTCCCGCCATGGCGGTCCCTGAGGAGAGAATTATTAGTATGGTCAACGCGTAGTGCAATCGAATGGAAAATCAACTAAAGCAGAAGTGACTAACTGACATTTGAACCTTCATCACTCTTTGTTAGTAATGTGTGATGTTTAGGCATTACAGGCCCTCTCCTAATGAATTTATCTCTCTACGCCAGGGATAATGATCAAAGGTGAATCGGGTACCTCTAAGACCAGATGCTCGCCTACTTGGTGAACATGAATGACATGCACCTCTACCTCTAGAAACTACTATAAGTAAAGCACCACCGAGGAGAGGTGATGAATGGATCCTCCCGCATCCTCTGTCCGATCTCGAGAGGATGAAACTAGTTTTCGTAAGTGGTGAAGTGATCATGGGAGACTCATCCATGGTCATCGATCACGCCTCTACTCTTATTGAGTATGGAACCATTTTGACATACATTCTTATTCATGTCAACAAGTAGGGATGAGAGGAGTGTGAGCTAGACCCATACACAAATGTGGGGAGGCAAGCCTCAAACGGGGAGCCTTACCCTTGGAGGGTACATATGGTAGGTGCTAGCACCAGGCAACAGGGCAACTCTAAGGCAACCGCAAGTGGAACCGAGCACCAGGTATTGCCAAAACTGCAATTAAATAAGTCTGGTATCGCCATAGATTTCCTCTCGGAGGATACATTCAATCGATGGGTATTTCGATGATCGCCGCCCGTCACCTTCTTCCTGTTGATTGTGGTGAAGGGAATGCTCTCACAAGTGATCCTGGCCCCCTCAAATCCCTGGCTAAAGTGGATCAAGTGGGTATGGTCTAAGTGAGGGAAGTCAGCCTAATCTAAGGCTAGATCCATACTGTGAGGGAAAGTAAATACAAATTTTTGGGAACCTGCCATTGCACTGATTGTAGTAAACTGACACTGAAAAGAATCTACAATGTGAAATGAATTTGTATCAGTTTTCTATCTTCATAGATTTTGAATTTAGAATTTTGAAAATTTGAACCCACATCCAACCACTTAAAAGTGTTATGTGGGTTCAATTGAATTTGAAGAGATTGATCAAAAGAGGAATTTGAATATGAATCCAAACTTCAACAAATTTAGGTATGTTGAAATATGGATTCAAAATTTTTGATAGGATGCTTTCATAGGTTCATTGATGTTTTGATTTGAATTTTTGTTTTTGGAGGACCCTTTCCTTTAACAAATTTGGGTATGTTAAAGTAAGGGTCAAATGATTTTAGTTTTGTTTGAATGTTTTGGAATTTCACTTACTTAGCAAATTCAAGTATGCTAAGTAAAGTGAAAGTGGTTTTTTTTTTAATGGATTTTGTTTTGTTTTGATTTTTTTGGAAAATTTTGGAATTCTTACTTAGCAAATTTAGATATGCTAAGTGAAGAAACCAAGTGTATTTTGTTTAATTTTTGAAAATAGGATTCTTAGCAAATTTAGGTATGCTAAGAAAATCCTAAGTGTTTTATTTATTTGGAATGTTTTTGATTTTGAAAAAAAAAGGTAGGATCCTTAGCAAATTTGGTATGCTAAGGGGATCCTAAGGTGCTTCATTTTGTTTTTGATGTGTTTTGAAAATGGAAATTTAACTTTAGCAAATTTGATATGCTAAAGGTGAAATCCCACTTGGTTTTATGAAATGGAAATTTCTCTTAGCAAATTTGAGTATGCTAAATGAAATTCCAAATGGTGTGTTCAAAAATTTTGATTTGTTTTGGTTTTGAAAATTGGAAACTTCTCCTTAGCAAATTTGGTATGCTAAGGAAGGAAGTTCCAAAGGTGTTTGAAAATTTTTGTTTTGATTTTGGAAACTTCACTTAGCAAATTTGGGCATGCTAAATGTTCCAAAATTTGTTTAGAAAATGTTTGATTTTGGGATTTGGAAACTTCACTTAGAAAATTTGAGTATGCTAAATGAAGTTCCAAAAGTTGTTTGAAAAAAAATTTGGATATTAAATTTGGAGACTTCACTTAACAAATTTGGGTATGTTAAGTGAGGTTTCAAATGTGTTGAAAACATTTGATTTTGGAATTTGGAGACTTCACTTAACAAATTTGGGTATGCTAAATGAAGTTCCAAATATGTTTGAAAATTTTGAAATATGATTGTTGATTTTTGATTTTGGGTTTGGAAACTTCACTTAGCAAATTTGGGTATGTTAAGTGAGGTTCCAAATGTGTTTAGAAAATTTTTGGATTTGGAGACTTCACTTAATAAATTTGAGTATGTTAAATGAAGTTCCAAATATGTTTGAAAATTTTGATTTTGGGATTTGGAAACTTCACTTTGCAAATTTTGGGTATGTTAAGTGAGGTTCCAAATGTGTTTAGAAAGTTTTGAAATTTTTGGATTTGGAGACTTCACTTAACAAATTTGAGTATGTTAAAATGAAGTTCTAAATGTGTTTAAAAATTTTGATTTTGGGATTTGGAAACTTCACTTAGCAAATTTTAGGTATGTTAAGTGAGGTTCTAAATGTGTTTGAAATTTTTTTGGATTTTGGATTTTGGAAACCTTACTTAACAAATTTGTGTATGTTAAATGAAATTCCAAAATGTGTTTACAAAATTTTTGAAATGTGATTGTTAAAGTTTTAATTTTTAAAAAGGGGACTTCCATTCAACAAATTTAGGTATGTAGAATGGAGATCAATTTTATTTTTGAAATATGAAATTTTTGTGTGTGATTGTTACTTTTTTTATGGGGAGAAATTCCAACTCAAAACATATGTGAGATATGCTCAAGTGGGATTTCTAAATGATTTTTATTATTATTTGGGAATGAAATCTTCATTTAATAAATTTAAGTATATTAAATGAAGGTGTTCATGTGTGCTTTTTTTTTGAAAATTTTTAATTTTGTTTATAAATGAACTTTCCATTCAATAGGTGTGAGTGTATTGAATGGAAAGGTTCATGTGCTTTTTGAAAACTTTATGATTATGATTGTGATTTTTGGAAAACATGATTGTTCATTTTATTTTGAAAATGAAATCTTCATCAAAGTGAATTGAAAGAAGATGTTCATTTGTGTTTTTTGGAAAAAATTATTAGTTTTATTCTTTGAAAATCTCTACATGTAACAATTATAGGAATTGTTAAATCAGAGTGATAAAATTTTGTGAAAAATATTTTTATTAAGTGCATCTTTGAAAAGGTGCTTTTGAAAAGCAAAGTTCTTTATGGAAGATTTTTTTTAGATGAACCTTTCCTTACAATGAAAATGACAAGGAGGAAGTCTTTCAAAGATGTTTCTTTTTATTTTAGATATTTTCATTTTACCCATTGGAGAAACTAACGGGGTTTTAAGACCAACAAGGAATGCAGTCCTAAAACCTAAAGATGTTGGCTAACTCAACTAAAGAATGAAATGAGCTAAGTGCCAATGGAAAGAAGGATAGTCTTGGATTCATACCAATGTACAAATCCACTATTGATACTCAGAGAAAATGATCATTTACCAAAGACAGAGAGAGGAACCATCCCTAGTGGAGTCACCAAAAAACTTTGTAGTAAAAAATTCTTACAAGGAGTCGCCTTTCAAATCTATGGGGAGAAATGAAAGAGGACACCTTACTCATCTTGTTAGGATGCCACGTAGATCCATAGATGTACTTTTCAGGTGATCGGGTACATCATCAAGGTATAGTGTACTATCTCAAAAGATAAAAATAACTACCCATTAATGGAACTAATCACCTCAATAAGGACTCTGATGATGGAAGATATGTGAGATTCTTCCCTTACTTTACATGGAAAAGTAAAGTAGGGTTTATTTTAAATCGTTCATTAAGTTCCCTATAGGGGCAGGACCCCATAGTTAATTACATCCTAAGGGACAAGATATATTTGGAAAACTCTCAATTAAGGTAAATGATCGTTGTCTTTGAAGATTTCAATAGGAATGACTATCAATCAATTTATTTATTTTTTGAAGATCAATGGGATTGATCAAAAGATGGAGTTATTATCGAAGCCAAAATGGAAGATAAGTAGAAAATGCCCACGATGCCAGGAAACTTAGTGAGCATCTCAAACTATCCTATAATTGAGCTTTACATTTTAGAAATTGATTTATATTATTTGAGTTAAATTTTTCATTAAAAATTTAGGACTTAAGATTCTTTCATATAAGGTTAAGGAAATGCCTAAGAGGTGAGGAATTATACTTATGACCAACAAAGGGGAGAAGAAACCTTAGAACTTAAATCTAGGGAGAAGCATAACCCTAAATCTAAGGTAAAAATGAATATTTATTTTCCTCAAGAGAGGATAAATCACCCTGCCTTGGACTTACAATCCCCTAGGGGTGGCCGCCAACTAACCTCTCCTATGATTTTAAATACTTGTAGGCAAGTCTTTATGCTTTTGCAAGATAGTTAAGATTTTGTTATATAAAAAGAGACTAAGTCCTTAAACTCACTCTTTAAAGAGACTAGATCATGTAAAGGGACATGCTTCAAATGACCTAAATCTAATGCATTTATAATTTTATTTTTTTATTTTGGATAATTATTTTTGACTCAAGCTAATAGGATTTTTATGACTAATGCATGAAAAAGAAGATTATTGGCCAAAATCAGCGAGAAGGGAGGAGGTGAGTTTCCACCACGGCTCTCAAAGGTCAAGCCAAATTCTCTGGCAAAGATGGAAACCCATCTATCAAGAGTGAAATAAGATGCATTTATGCATGATATTATAAAGAAATGCTCATCCAGCTAAGGAGTTGCTAATTCTTTTATCTTGATTTTAATTCTTAGCTTTAGATGAGGTTATGAGTTGTTTAATTTTAATTTGAGTTGTTAAGTTGGGTAAAAGATTTATTTTTTCTTAAAGAGCCTAATCCTCATATAGGCTATATATAAAGCAAGGAAGAAACTAGGAAAAACATGCCACTTAATGCAAAATCTAAATAAATCATCAAACAATTTGTAAAGCTAATTGTAAAAAGAATAAATGGCCATTTGTGGTCGGGCACCACCGCACAAACCCAAAAATATCAAATGTGGGTAGCCGAGCTCTATCCTTATACAAGCCGTATTACAAATGAATATTATGATTAAGTTAGGGAATTCATTATTATGTGGGTCTTCAAGCTTTATTCTTCTATCTTCTTTCCTTCTTTCTTCTTTCTTCTTTTCTTCTTTCTTCTTTTGGTTCCTTCTTTTGGATGGTTGGAAGGTGGATGTTCCAAGGCTTCACATGATGCATAAGATAGGATCATATGACCGATGTTCATCCTAATCCCCATAACAAATCATTCCAAAATCCTAATTATACAAAATTTTCACATGAAAAGGAAAAGTGAAAATCTAACTAACACCTACAAAATAAAGGTTAGCTAAATCACACCACACAAATCCCAAGCATATATATTAAACTTATCACCCCAAGTCCACCTGGCCTATGGATTATGCTTAGGAGTATAAAGCAGCTATAATTAAGAAGCATTTATATGTTTATTTATGATAAAACACCTACAAGCAAGAAGCATTTATATTTTTATTTATGATAGCACCCCTTAAGCACACTTTCCTGCAGAAAAGAATAGTTAGACTAAGCACATCCTACCATTCATTATATGAGCATACACCCTAACATCCAGTCTAAAATATATATCATAAAATAAACATAACATCAAACCATGCACTGACCTAAGCTAAAGCTAGAAGTGGTGACTTAGGTTAATGTGTGTGATTTGAAGGCTTGTGTGGTATGCTTAGCTTAGGACTTTGGGTTTAAATTTTCTAAGTGTGAAGAGCATGTTCAACTTAGAGGAGGGTTTCATTTAAGTTGTTTAAGTGTTTTGGGTTAATTTTATTTCATGTTTTAATTTGGTTTAAATGAAACCTACAATTAATTACTAAGTTATGAAGAGGAAGAAGAACTTCTCTTTCCTTCCCTAACTTTAAGTAATTTTCTAAAGTAGGTTCATGTTTTAGTTTCATTTAGGTGAATGTTTTGATTATATATTTTAATCAATCCTAAGTTTAGATAAACTCTAAATAAACTATTAAAAAAAAGGCATTTTAAGATTAAATAAAATGAATCAAAATTCACATAACACACATTACTTCATTTCCTTTCCAACATATATAACATGCATATGGATGGACCTTAAGCATATATATACATGCAAATGAGAGTAGTTAACACACTTTATGATGCATGCTAAGTAATCTATTTAAGAAAATTTAGAAGTTGAATATGCATGATTTTTCTTAAGTAGAAAAGGTTTTCCTTATCCAAAATTTCACATACATACATGAAAGTAAGAAAGGCATAAGTGAGTACATGTTAACCACGTGTAAGGTACAAGACCTACTTAGGGCTACTTAAAGCTCAATCTCAAGATTGTCCAGACTAATATACCACTTTCCTTAAGTACAAACATGTATATAAAAGAAATAAAATGGGAAAGGGAAATGAAAAAGTTGTTTAATGGATTCATTTTTGTTTATGCAATTTATGCATGCAAGTATAGGCAACCCATCTTAAATGAGAGCATAGGGATTAATAGATTATGGAATTCAGTAAGTGTTGGGTTCTTTTCAAATGAACCCTACATATTACTAACTCCTATTCAAAACTATACCAACATAAGAAAGAAACGAAAAACCTATGCTAAACATGCTTTTATAATTCATCACATGCAAGCTTATAATTAAAGTATAAATAGCACACTTTTAGATTTGATATTTGATTTATGTATGTTTGAAAATAATTTGGATTTAGTAGTGATAATAGCCACTCATATTTTACTTTTGCCAACACATGCACATTTGACATAAAGTAAACAATTTCATTTTAAAATTTGAAACATGAGATTATGAATGCATGAAAGCACATGGCATACAACTTAACATGTTGGGAAAGATCCAAAGCAATGAAAGCATGTAAATAAACTCACTTTACTTAAATCCTAAAGACATTCTTATAGAATAAGAAAATTTAGAATAAATCAAAGTGAATTTCAAAATGATTTTTGTTTAGTTTAAAGTTGATTTAATTTTGTTCTTATCCCATTCCCATATGTGTTTTGTATTTTTGTTTAATTTTTAAATAATTAGATCCATTCTTATGAGCTAATTAGGTTAGGGTATGCATTAAGTGACTTAATTAACTCTTACCTACATCACCTTAGAAGAATTAACTAAATAATTATGAGCCAATGAGATGACATAAAACCCACAAAAATTTAAATTTTCAATGCACCTAATAATGAAAAGGCCTAATGCATATTGGCTCACAATTAAAAGTTAATTAAGCTAAGGGACTTAGCTTAAGTAATTTCAAAATACCCTTTCACACATGTGAATTAGATTTTGATTTCTTTAATTAAACTTAGGCTATTAAACACCTAATCATCTACCCAAGGTAGATTAATTAAGTTATGAAACTTTTTAGAATTTTTGAAAATTGATTAGGGGGATAATTAATGAATTAACTCTTAATTAAGAGGAGATTAAGGAGAGAAGATGAGGGTTTATTGAATAACTTAGGGGAAATGCCCCAAAATTATTACATAAACCTCACACTTATTGGATCTAACCTTAATTGACTCTAAACATAGGGTAAAACCATTAATCACACCTTAATTACCTTTAATTACATGAAAGGGATAATTAGGGAATGAAATAGTAATTTCCCAATTAAACCCTCAATAAATCTCAAGAAAATTAGGGGAGGTAGAGGTCATCCCCTAAAATGAACCCTGAAAATTTGAGATCAATTGATGACCTAATTTAAGGATAATTAACTAATCAAGATTCCTAAAGAAACCCAAACTCAGAGATAGGTAATTCAAAATCCATTGAAAACATTCTAAAAATATTTTAGATGATTATCTTTCCATAGCATTTTTCATTTTTTTTTGATTTTCCTATGAAGAGTTATGAATTTTAGAAGTTCTATGGATTAATTAACAATTAATTAGGTATTTAACTAATCCCTAATTAATACTTAGCTCATGGTGCGACGCGTGGCGGCGGCTGTCAGCGCGCTTTATATGCATCATGCCATGAGGGCGTGACTTAAACATCACATCCCAAGTGGCAGTGGCGCTAATATCCTCTAGATTGAGATTCACTCATGATTTTAAAGGGGAAATGAATTACTAAATGTGCTAAATAATCTCAACCGTCCATCTAAAATATGCAGATGGGTGGCTAAGATAAGCCAAGTTCTTCCCTGAGGATCAATGGGAACTATCTATAATTTAAGGGGAGATCCGAGGCCAATCTAGCATAGGTTCATACAAAAATCAACCCAAACCATCTAAGCACAATTACCAACCTATCCAATAGTTGATTTCACATGCCATGAATATTTCTTTATAAAGGACCAACACCTCCTAATCTAAGTGGTCAAAAAATTTCATACCTCTCTAGAGGTGATCACCGATGCTCGAGATCAATGAGGTAGCTTTGTCTGGTGGAGACGAAGCCCTGCTGAAATTCCTAGGCCTTGAGATTGAGTGGATCAATGAGTGGACCAACACCACTTCACTTGGGCTTTGACATTGATTGAATTGATCCTCTCCTTGCTTTGGGAACTCCAATGTGAGCTTGAGTGAGCTCAGATTGGTCCTTAGAAGGAGTGTGTAGAAGGAATTTGGATGGAATCAAGTGTAGAGAAACTTAGCAATTCACTCCACCTCCCCTTTTTTGTACTATTCAAAACTGAGAAGGGAGAATTTTAATCCTCTCTAAAGACCTTGTGAATGCTCTCTGATGATTGCTAAGGGTTCCTAGGCTTGAATCGACAGTGAGTGTACTAAAATTTCATTGAATTAGAGGGAGTATATCTCCCCCTATGGAAATCGGATGGCTGAACCATTCCTTGCCATTTTGATCTAATTGCTGAGATTGGAGAGGTTGTTTAGGTTGTTTTGAGTGTGCACATGGTCGGTTTGACCCAAGAAATGGATTGCCAACTTCCCATGTGCTGAAATTAAGCTAAGAGGGAATTTGAAAACTCAATTTTACTTTGAGTGGTCGGGTTTGGTCAATGGGCCAAATGGGCTGACCCAAACTCTTTGGTTTGGGTGCACCACTCATCACTAAGTCCCCTTGAGCTTTTAGGAAAGCCTCCAGTGATTGTGAAGAGGGTATGACCAAAATACCCATGGGTTAGCCAATATTTGTTCTATGGCCTAGGGGTAGGTTAGTCATTTTGTTTTCTCCACTTGGACATGTTGGGTATGTGGAGAAACTAGGTTTGGCCAAGTTTAATTGGATTTGGAATCCATTTGATAGGGTTTGGCTCATGTTGACCCATTTAGGTCAAAATGGGTCAACTTGGGTCAAGTTGACCAATTGGTCAAATTGGGTCAAACTAAGGGTTGGGTCAAGTTCATAAAACCAATTGAAATATTTTGGTAGCTTTGGTTTGGTTTAATTTGGTATATATTTGGTTTTGTCTCATATGACTTCACTTAGGTCAAATTGGTCAAGTTGACCTATTTGATCAATTTGACCTATTTGAGGTAGGTCAAGTGTAGGTTTAGGCTAGTTTAGTCAAATGGAGTTGATTGGTATCTTTGTTTCCAATCAATTTGGGTTAAGTTCAATTTTGGCTCAACATGACCCGTTTAGGTCATGTTGGGTCTAAGTCAATTGGGTTGGTCTATTGGCCAATTAAGGCTTTCAAGTTAACAAGTGATTTGGAATGAACTTGACCCATTGGTTTGATTCAATTTGGCTTAGATCAAGTTTTGACACATTTTGACCCTTTAGGTCAAATGGGTCAACTTGGTCAAGTTGACCAAATAAATGGGTTAGGCTCAAATGTTGGCAAGTTCAAATATAGGTCATGAGTGAACTTAGATCAATGGTTTTAATCAATTTGGCCTATGGTGAAATTTGGCTATGTTAAGTTTCATTTTCAGTTAAGTGTTGAATTGGTCAACCCTTAGGTTTGACTTGGTTTGATCCAATTTGATTGATTGATCATCCCATGATGATTGTTGATCATGATGAGATGGATATATGAGTTTGGTTCAATCCAATTTGGTTAGGATTAAAAGTTGGCTCATAAGGGTACTTTAGGTCACTTTGGGTCAAGTGAGCCTAAGTGGGTCAAATGCTTGGTCAAAGCTTAATTTGAAGTTGGTTGATCTTGTATATGGACTTATGACTGAAATAAAAACCCATTTACAAGTGGTTTGAAGTCAAATAGATTTTAATCCATTTAAAAATTTCATATTCAAAGAAAGAATATGAAGGGTTTTGGGTTTGACTTTTGATTTGGGTTTTGATTGAATGATTGAAGTTTGGATTTATATATGAGCTCTTGATTGTAGGGTTGATTGAGCCATGAGAGAAAATGAAGAGTTTGGCTTGATTTAAAAGTGATTTGGTTAAGTTCAAGATTTTGACTTGAAATGCTTAGATTTGATTTTGAGTGGATTTGAATTTAATTTTTGGAATTGGTTTTGATTGTTTGAATTTATATTTTATTTATATATGTGAATATAAATGAGAATATAATTGGATCATGAGAAAATTTCAAGGATTTGAAGTGGTTTAATCATGATTTAGGTTAAATCCATTAAACAAACTTTAAAGGATTTAAAGAGATTTTTAAATTGAGATTTTAATTTTTGAATTGGATTGGATTGATTTATATTTGTATTTCATTTATATATGAGAATATAAATGAGGACACAAATAAGTTTTGAGAAAATCCCATGAGTTTGAAATGGTTTGATCAAAGTTTAGGTTAAATCCATTAATGGAAAATTAAGGGATTTAAGGGAATTTCAAGGATTTTAAATTTGGAATTTATTTTTTGGATTGGGTTTGATGGATTTATATTTATATTTCATTTATATATGAGAATATAAATGAGAATATAAATAAGTTTTGAGAAAATCCCATGAATTTGAATAAGTTTGATCAAGGTTTTAGATTGATTTTGGCTAAGTCCTTTAATGGAAAATTAAAGGGACTTAAGAAAATTTTCATGAATTAATTTGAGATTTTGAGTTTGATTTGATGGGTTTGCACTTGTATTTCATTTATAAATGTGAATATAAATGAGAATATAAATGAGATATGAGAAAATGTCAAGGTTTGAATAGGTTTGAATCATGATTTTGGTTAAATCCTTAAAGGAGGCTTAAAGACTTAGGTAAAATTTGGACTTAGAATTTTTGATGGATTTTGATCATGGGTTTCGATCATAGAATTAAATCTTGGATTTTAGTCAAGGATTTCAATCATGGAGTTCAATCATGGAATTAAATTGAGTTTGGAGAAAATTAAAAAGAATTGATTTGGAGTTTGACTTGAAGGAGGGAAAGTGAGGAATGGTTTAGGCTAAGGATCAGAAGTTTTCCTAACAACCTTAAGGCATGGCCTATTCCTATGGCTAACTCTTCTAAGTCTTCTAGAGCTAGGTAGAGTGTCCACCTAATCACTAGATGTGCCTTAAGACTAAGGAACTCTTAATGGTCTAAGAGGAATTCTATACCTAAGATGGAGGGGTTGAGAGCTCATTCTAAAAATGAGGTCAACAGGACTTGATGAGGTGATTAGCTTCGATCTATGCTCTGAGCTTGATCAGATCATTTGAGAATAAATTGAAAGCTATTTAATCTATAAATCTTTGTATTTTTGAAAGTCATGCCATTATAAAAAATTATTCAGTGCGACACTCCAAATCGATATACCACATTATGCGTGAAGAAGTTGATCACTCGATCAACAGTAACTTTTTTAAATGGGGTAGCTTCTGTCCACTTAGAGAAATAGTCAGTCACTGCTAGGATGAAGTGATGCCTAGCTAACGAAGGTAGATCAATTGGTCTAATTACATATGTACCCCAACATTCGAATGGCCAAGATGTTATTATTGGGTGTAGTGGATTTGAAGGTTGACAGATTATATTCCCATGTACTTGACATTCATGACACTTCTTAACATGATTGATACATTCTCTCACTATGGATGGCCAATAATACCCCATCCTTTTGATCTTTACTATCATCTTGGGACATGACTAGTGTGCACTATAAAGCCCTTCATGAACTTCAATCATCACTTTGGTAGCTTCATCTGCATTTAGATATCGTAGCCATATTTGTTCAAAGGATCTATGATATAAAGTGTTGCTGATGAAAGTATAGCGCATCATTCTCTTCTCAATTTGAGCTGCCAGTGATTTATTATTTAGTAATTTTCCTTCTTTAAAGAAATCAATGAAGGGTTGCCTCTAATCATGTGGCTCTTCTGTAATAAAAGATTCACACTACTTTTCTAAGGAAATATCATTCTTAACTCTTCTTGGTACAACTTCTTATTGATTTTGGTGAGTATGAGGAGAAACTTGAGTTGCATCCTTCTATGTTGAATTTAGTAACCTCTCTACCTACGGGGATTGATACTTTGTTGGCTCTAGAACTCATCGAGTGAATATCCCGATCATGACATAATCACCATTCATACTTGTCATTTTCTTAGCTAATTTTGTTAAGCAGTCAACTTTGCTATTCTCGGATCGAGAGACTCGAGTTAGTGTGATATTTGGTATTTGCTTCATAAGCTCAAGAACTCGCTTGTGATAGATGCTAACTCAACCTTGTTGATTTTATAGATGCCTAGTACTTGATTTATAATAAGCTGAGAATCACCAAAAATATGTAAGTTTTGAATGCCTATGAAAATAGCTTCTTCAAGACCTGCCACTAATGCTTCATACTCGACTTTATTATTAGTTTTTGTCTCGGTCTACCCATATGATCATCTCATTATCCCCCCTTGATGTTATGAAGATAATGCCGATTCCTGCTCTTGCCCTTAGGAAATTTAGAGGTTTGACTTTCTTGATCGATGAGGCTCCATCAAAGTACATTTCCTAAATTTTTGATTTTTCTCTTTCATAAATGAGTATAATTTGCTCATCAAGAAAATCATCATTAAGAGAAGAGTCCGCAGGGATGGGATGTACAGCTAGAAAGTCTGCTAAGACTTGTCCCTTCACTACTTTCTATGGAATGTATGTAATATCAAATTGTAAAAGCAATACTGCCCATCTTGCCAAGTGACATGTCAACGCTGGTCTTATCATCAAGTACTTCAGCGAATCGATCCTTGAGATGAGGGTAATCTTATGAGATAACATATAGTGATGGAGCTTTTGGACTATAAAGATCAATGCTAAATAATGCTTTTCTATCGAGAGTATCTCATTTCTAATCCTATTAATCTTCACTAATATAATAAAGAGCATTCACTTTACTTTCTTCATTATGTTATGCCAATAATTCTACAATGGACTCTTCTAATGCAGCTGTGTATAGAATGAGGGACTTCTTAGGAGTGGGAGCTATAAGAATTGGTGGGTTTAACAAATAGTTTTTAATATTATTGAAGGCTTCTTAGCACTCCTTATCTCATTTGAAAGAAACATCCTTCTTCATCAACCTTGCAAATGGTTGACAATGTCCTGATAAGTTTGATATAAATCGACGGATGAATGCAAGCTATCCTTGTAAAGAATGGAGCTAACGCAAACTCTTCGGCGGAGGCATCTCCACAATTACCTTGATTTTAGCAGGATCAATTTCAATTCCTCTGTGACGTACAATGTACCCCAAGAATTTTCTAGAGGATATCCCAAATGCACATTTTAGAGGATCCATCTTGAGATCATATTTCCTGATTCTCTCCAATATAATTCTCAAGTCTTTGAAGTGATCATCTTGATTTAAACTTTTCACCACCAAATCATATAAAATTCCACCTTTTGATGAATCAACTCATAAAAATATGCATCATAGCTCTTTGGTATGTAGCTCCAGCATTTTTTAGGCCAAAAGGCATGACCGTGTAGCAATATGCCAATAAGTGTTCTGAATGATGTATATTTTTCATATTCAAGTGCCATTTTTATTTGGTTGTATCCCAATGATCTGTCCATGAATGAGAACATGTCTTAGTTGGAAGTGTTGTCTACTAGTAGCTTTGATATTGAAATTGAAAAGTCATCTTTTGGCATGCCTTATTAAGGTCCCGAAAGTCAATGAAAAGATGGATTTGGTCGTTCTTCTTCTGAACTGGGATAATGTTGGCTATCCAATCTGCATAGCTCTCCTCTCGAATGAAGCCTACTTTAATCAATTTCTTAGTTTCTGCAATTAGCTATTCTTCAATCTCCAATCTCATTCATTCTCTAGGAGCTAATGCCAGTGTCGCTGGTTTAATAGTTTTGAACTACATCGAGGATAAGCGACATTTGAATATATATCCGAAAGCAATCTCTAAATTCACAAAGTATTTTTAGCTCTTCAACTTTCTCATTGGGTAGATGGGCACTGACGAAAGTTGGATATGGATCATCCTCAGCTCCTAAGTTGATTTCTTTAAGTTCATCCATAGTAGCTATTTGTCCACCATCTTTGAGTTCTTCAAGAGTAGGCTTGGCTTCTACTTCATCGTCATTTTTAAGAAGAATTTCATAAGAATCATCTTCTTTGTTACTATTAGTCTCTATCTCAGCTTCTATTATATGATAACAGACTCTATTTTGATGAGATTTGTGGATGAACCTAAGACCTTTAGTGATAAACTTATTCATGATGCCTGAGGTCTTCTTTGGCTCCACATCTTGTTAAAGATTTGAGTCCTATGTTTAGTATTTCTAATATGAATTCAAGCTTATGCATCATTCTTCATAATTTTTATGAATAGTATATTGATATTCTTGTAAGCACTATCTCGTCAGAATTTTTCTATTGAGCAGGCTAATCAAAATTGTGAGGTTGAGACTCCAATTTATAAAATAGAGTTCCTATTTTGCCACTCTCGCTCAATGGCTTTATATAGAATGTTATCAACTCTTCAATGTTATGAACCTCCAGTGGAGTAATTTCTTTGAAGTATTATTAAGGGATGTATAATTTTGAAGGACTCTCGTGATTCTATCAAATGAGGTATCCTTCTTGATGTGACCCTCTAAACTCTAATTTCATAAGTAGATTCAAAGTCTTAGTCTGAATTTGAATCACTTATTTCATAATTCACCTTTCTTGAAAGCTTGTAAGTTCCCTTAGGTTTGACAGGAATATCTTCTTCTTCTTGTGTGTCACTTCCCAAATGAGGAACTGATCTTCTTGACTTAGGTGTAAAGTCAAGTGCTTTAGGTAGAGTCGACATTACCTTTTTTCTTCCTATTTTCTTCTGCACTTTCACTTTGTGAAATTGCTTTTTAGTTCCTGAAGTGGATGCTACCACTTCAAGAGACTCTGTTGGCTTAGGCTCTTTGAGGATGAAGTACTTTGCATCTTCATAAATCTTTGCTTCATTGACAGAGAATGGTTGTTATAGGTTACAGAGAATTTTGAATTCTTCTCCATCTTTTAGATACTTCATACATTGATGCATAGTTGATGGGACCATTCCATACTCATACAGCCATGGTCAACCCAAGAGCTCTAAATGATGTATCATCGATTACTTGAAACTTGGCTTCTGTATATAAATCTCAAAACTTGAGCAGGAGAATAAAAGAACCTAGAAGTTTTCTGCCCTTTTTTATTTAAACCATGAACCATCAACTTGTCTCTCTTAAGATGTTGGATATCAAGTTATAATCCTCTTAATACCTTTAGACTCATAAGATTGATAGAAGAGCCTAGATCAATCAACATTCGATTGATTGAGATGCCATCACTCTATGCAGTAACATATAAAGGATGGTTGTCATCCGCTGTTCCCAACATAAGATCTTTATTTAGAAAATATGATTATTGGGAGACCTTGAGTTTGCAATGGTTCGGTCATGCATTTTTTAGCAAAGTAAACTTCATAACTCTCTGGATCTTTGAGAGTCTATATCAAAGTTTCTTGGAGATCTTTTAACATCAAGAGAGCCTCGTACACACTTAATTGCGTAGAGATCTTTCTCAGATGTGATAGAATATTATAATCTATCTTTCTGCTTGATTTAAGCTTTATTCTAGAATTTTTGGGAATGATATCTTCGTTGACTTCAATTTATTTTCCTTTGTCTTTATTTGCATTTCCCCTCTTTGATGAAGGTGGTAAGACTTTACCACTTCTCAGCTAAATTTGAATTACTTTGTCTTACTTAGATTCTCTTGAAGATGTAGTTTTTCAAATTCCCTTCTTATTCTGGAGGTTAGGCCAAAAGGGCTAGACTCATTTTTCAAATTCATACGCTTTATGTGTGGTGATATCAATGAGTCTGACTCTTCTCCATCAAGAAAATATAGATCTTCATATGAACTATTATCATCTTGTTGAGTCACTAAACAAAATTTAGATGTTAACTCCTGAGGCTCTTCTTACTTTCTTGATAAGAATTTTGATGGGTTGATCAAGTCTGTCTGACTACCCTTGTCATTTTTGAGTAATTGATATTGAAGAACATCTGATATCACATAGATGATCTGGCATGTCTCTACTGGAGAAGATTCACCATTATCTTCTTCATCTGATTCAGCAATGAAAAGTTTAGGCATAAAGTCTGCCTAAATGGTAGTCTTGCCAGCTGGTGATACTATCTTCTAAATTATTAATGATATTTTGAATTATAGTTCTCTTCTTGGTCTTATTTTTCTTAGCTGGCTTCTTTGATTTATGAGGCCTGTGTTTAGTAGGACTCCTCATCTTTGTGATGTAGCCTTATCAAATGCTTGAAGCCCAAACACTTGGTTTAGGTATCTCTTTTAAGTCCAATATAGGTTCAAGTGGTGATTTCCACTTAACACTAGGGACATCCTTTAGCTGCTTTAGCATTTTCATAGTCTTTTTAGAGACTACTGTTTCCCATTCTTCAGTCTGAACTGATTTCTCCTTATTTTTGTCTTTGATGGATGATACGGAAGAGGATGTAATCATCCTTGTAGACTCTCTTTTTGGGTTGACTAGAACACCGTCGGATAGTATAAATTCACCTCATCGATATTTCCTTTCTAGCTAATCCTTGTAGACATAATAATCTTCAATAGGATGACTGATCATCGATGATAGGGACAATAATTTGGATTACTGACTTGATTAACTTCTTCAAGTTTTTTAATTTCTGGTAATTGCAAACCAGCTTTGACTGCTTGCCGAAATAATTTGGCCACACTATCTCTTCTAAAGGAATAATCATTGTTCATCTTTTCTTAAGAGATGGCCGCATTCGTTCATCATCTCTCGTTGCATATTTTGAATGCTCTCCACCACTTGGAAAAGTTTGAGGTTTGTCATTGCCTCATAATACCAATTTTGGTCGTGGATTAGAATAGACAGGCTTCATTCCCTTATCATCATTGTACATTTGCTGTTTTCCTTTATCCAAATTATATATCACCTGCTTTTTACCATTTTAGCTATAGGAAGTGGCATGAGTTTCATTTCTTCTTGAGTCTGAAGGTTTGTTCCTCTTTGCTTAATCTGCATAGATTTTAGACTTAGGGCGATTCAGCTTTTTGAATTTAGCCACCCTATTGAGCAAGTCCTGGAATATTGTAATCGATGCCATACATAGAAATGGTGCTATTTTATCATCCATATTTCCCATTAGCAATTAGATCACATGTTCTTCTTCCAATTATTGCTTGCACTTCATACTTAGGTTATGCCAACAACTTATAAATTTTTCACTGACTCATCTTTTCTTCTTTTCAGTAAGCTAAGGCCAGTGATTATGATTTTCTCAGTTGCACTAGAAAACCTCTTCATGAATACTATCTCTAATTAAGTAAAGATTTTAACTGAATCATTTGGCAATTCTGCATATAATTCGAAAGCGAGTGAGGTCAAGCTACTGATGAACTGACGGAAAAGTAGTGGATCGTTCCCTCCTATGTTACCACAAGTAGCCTTAAGTTGGGCTAGATGTTGCTATGGATTACCAAGCCCACTAAAAGTATTAAATTTTGGCACTGAGTAACCTTTTGGGTATGACACTTGATCATATTCAGCTAAGTAAGGGCAACCCTACTCACCAACTTTTCAGCCTGCTTATGAGGCTATGACTGCCTTTATATTTTCATTGATTATCATTTCTAGCTGAGCATCTGTTCGCTCAGGTGTGCTAGCCAGATTTTGAATTATAGGTTGAAGAGGTAGTTGGTTAACTTCATTCCTCACTTTAGGTGTAACGTGTACTATATGAGCTTGAGGTACCAAGCGTGACTTGTGGTATAGAGGTTGTATTATTAGCTACCTGTTGATTTGCTGACAAAATAGGTACTGCACTTGATATGATATTCTTCTACAACATCTCCATCATGATATTCATTTGTACCATCATGTCCTTCATCTTGGTATCGAGCTATGCGATTTCTTTATCTTTGACTTTCATTTGACACTGCATTTCTCTTTGCTCTCTAGCTAGTGTCATGACATCAATCAGTATAGGTTCTTATTCTTCTTCTAATTTTTATTGTTATTCTACTCCTTGCTCATTTTTAGGGGAAGAACTTGACTATTCTTCTCCTTGTGCATTTGTAGGGGCAGCTATTGCTAGGGCTGAATGATGATGTTGAGTATAAAGGCGTGTACTAGGCCAATCATTTTTTGGTTCAACCATATAGACAGCTTTGACACCCATGATATTTTTCTCATTTTGATCTTCTTCTTCTTCTTCTTCATCTTTAGCAAAGATTGAAGATCCATCTTCTACTTGCTTCTGTGAAGACTCTTCTTCATAAGGGCCAAATTCAGGTTTAGGTTCCCTAGATCCATATCACTGGTGATGGTGCTGAGCAAAAAGTTCATCTATATCTCTGACCATATAGATGACTTCTACTTCCATAGTGTCATCTTCATCTTCTTCTTTTTGCAAATGAATTTCTGATCGACGTTTCCAGTGGATCTCTAGTTCAATGTGTGAAACAACCACTTCTTTCATTAAAGGACTGTGATCAAAGTCAACCTTCTCTTGTGAGGGGTGAGTCTGATCTGTGATGGGATCCCCTAAAGGATTCTCCATGGTGTTGACCATCATGTCTTTCATCAATGATATCCCTTCTTTTGGGTATACATTTCTGCTAAGTTATTTTTGAGGCAGATTTGTGAGTATATGTATCAGATGTCGTACATCTTCCATTTTTTAGGATTTCTTCATGGGGCCTTGGCCTCCATATATTTATCTTTTGCGACATTTTGGCAGATTCTTGGACACACGGTTTGAGTGTCACACTCTGATGCTCACCATGCAAAGCATACTTATTTCGATGATTGGTTACCATAAGAGATGATAATCTCCTTGGTGGAGCTTCAGTATTTTCCATCACCATAGACCTCTAAAATCTTCTTTTCATTAAGCCTCTCCTACTTTGAGAACTTCGTGTATTCTGGCAAATAGTGTTTCAGGGTGTTTCCTGTGGTGGTAGAGCTTGACATGGTTGGTTCCAGAAGGACTATTTTTTTATCAGTAGAGCTATTCCTTTTTACCCACTTTAGGTTATCAAAGTTATTGTGGGTAAGAATACTCGCTTTCGGTGGTAGTATCGCTTATTAACTAGGTCATTTGAAGGGAATCTGCTGAGCCATTAACTCAACATTTCTTCTTGTTCTCTTCCTTCTAGTTAATTTATTTTTTGATGAGGAAGCTTCATGATCATGCTTTCTAGGTACAAAAGGTTCAATCAGCGCAAGATCTTTACCATGAGACATTAAAGACACATTTTGCCCACTGACGGTTCTTTTCATCACGGTGGCGTCAGATTGACCTAGCCTTTTAAAAACTAAAGTTCTCTGTTGGGAGAACTCCTTGACAGTGGTTGACTGCTGAACTAATTGATGAGCATGGCTAATAGGAGCTTTAATGACTTGAGGCCTTCCGGCATGGCCTCAGATGAATGTACCATGGGTGGGTACTTTAGGAGTTGTAATTACGATAGTTGAAAAATTGAAGCTACCAAATTGAAATGTAGCTCCAACATATCCTGTGTTGATGATGGCATTGGCTAGGATGTTACTTCATAGATGGACGGAAAGGAGTGCTCTAGATCCATTCTGCAAAAGTGAAAGATGAGGATTAGTAAATTAGTAATTATTATTTCACCCCATACTTTCAAGATGCAGAGGTGTACATAGAACAAAATAAAAGTGTAATAAAAATTCACTCTATAGAATAATTCATTCGATATAGAGCTTGATACATTGGTAATTTGAATTTATTACACCTTTAAATCACCATTTTTGGTTTTGAATTTTCAAATATTTTATTGCTACTATAGCACATATCTGACTAGCCAAAGATGCAAAGAGAATCCTATCCCCAATGGAGTCACCAGAAATCTGCGGGCTCCAAAATTTTTCACCAACCTCTCAATAATTTTGAATTGAAGAGAGTATGATTTAAGTATCGATGTAATTTTTAGAAGGAAGATGAAATAGTAGATAAGACACTTCCTAGAGATTTCATCCTCATTTTATGAGGACTTTAGATCTGGTTCAGGTTTCCTATAGGCGCAAGCCCTATAGTTAATTACCTCTCCCAATAAGTGAGAGAGAACTTTCAATTAAGGCTAGTCATTAGATCGCTTAATATGTAGCTTATAGTAGCAGCATATGGATTTTAAAATTTAAGATTATGAAATTCATCATTTTAGCTTAAACTGGATGGTTGGGGAATGATGAAGTGCCTAGTCTAGATCCCATGGTTCCATCATTCCAGGAAGTCATGATCCCTAGTCTACGTAGTCAAAGGAAGTAGTCGACCCAACCTGACTGAAGGATCCGTATCAATAACACATGGGTTATGTCATCCAAGAAATCTTTGTAGACCTGGGGTGGTGTTTGTCTAAAGAGAAAATCTTAAGTCTACTTTAGCTAATAGAGGGTTGTTTACCCTGTCAAGTATACCCTATGATTGACTCAAAGAGCCATCGGGGAGCATACTGGTATGGTCCCGATATAATATAATGGAGCCTTGCAAAACCAAGAGGACTCGGTCGTCGCTTCATCATGGAGCCTGGCCAACCACGTGAGGACATGGACCACATCCATCGGAGATTGGTGAGTGAACATAACATAACACTTGATTTGACATTGGCTCCTTCATGAGCTAAAGTTTTCTTAATTTATCACCTCCGACAAATAATTGCAGAAAGTGGATAGATTAAGTTTTGCTTTAAAATTTTAATGATTGAATTTCATTTAAGTAGTTTTTAGATTGACACTCAATTTAAGTTAATTTGATTTGAAATTATAATCACATTTTGATGGAAGTATCCCCTCTGGTTGAAATCACCATTCAACACAGCCATCATCGGGGCAGTTAATTGATTAATTGAATCAAATATATTTGAGAACTTTAGATCCTATCAACTCTATTTAGCTACTAAAAGAGGATCAAATCTACTGTCACATGATAGAATTAGCTTCTCAAATATTTTAATAAGTTGAATTTTTTATAATAGATTTTTAGGTTTTGTTATCCCCGACCCAGTGTTATGACTAAACCGGGTAGCAACCAGCGCAGCATCTTCAGATACTTGAATTTAAGTATTTATCATAGTGTCGGGGCCCATACAGGTATTTAATAATTCAGATAATTTTATGTTTGAATTATGAGATTAATTTTATATTTATTTAAGCTCAACTTAGCTTGTGAAGCCTTTTAAGACATTAAAATTTATATTTTAAATCTCTATGTCTAAGCACATGCATGTGTTTATAGCTTAGATAATTTCACTAATTAGTGATTTTATTGATTTCAAAAATCATAATTTAAAATGAAGTTCCTTAATTTTTATATTGAAGGAATGCACCTTCATTCGCGACATTTAGTTTGTGTCGCTTTCTCGCTTGTACAGATCCTGACATTTGAAAGTTTGCATAAGCTTTGAATAAGAATATATTCATTTTAGATATGTGCAATGAATTTATTTTCATTCAAGCATTTGCATGTATTTTGAAATATTTGACCCAAAGGAGTGACCGCTATAAGATATGTGCGAGAGCATACTTCATGCAGTTATATTCATACATATTTATATGTATGAAGTTCACCCAAAAGAAAGCTTCAAGCCTCTCTAATTTTATAATTTAAGGACTCTTCACATTTTCTACAATGAGAGTTGTTAGACCCAATTTAGATTCATTTTTAACTTCATATCAAATTCCCTATTTATTTGAAAATTAAACTTCAAATTTATTACAAGTTTGTTATGAGTCTAGTATTAACTTCCTTAAGTTTCATTTGTATTTGATTTGAGTATCCTCATTTGTTTGAACATATCAAGCAATGAATTAAGCACTCATTTAACAATAAATTAAGTGACTAAATTAACCTTTACTTAGTACATTTTCATAGGATAATAATATTTATTGAGCACACCACCTTCTATTATTACTTTAAGGTACATGTGAACTCCACATTCACTTTTCATTTTCTTTTATTTTAAGACTTTATGCTTCACCATTAATTTAATATCCAATTAATTTTAAATTGAAGTCTTAAAATTTGATGAAATTTCAGTAGCCTTTCGGCTTCATCCCCATGTAGGGGCTGCATCGGGAGTATTTTGGCTTTCTCGGTATGCCCTAATGAGCATAGCGAGTGGTGTCTTACGACACCATAACCTTTTTGTCGCACCTACTATGCCCTATGGGACATTAGTGAGGTCTTGAAACCTGCATAAAGAGAAATACAATGCTATATATATATATATATATATCATTTCTTTTTCTCTTTTTTTTTCTAAGTCTAGAATTTTGTAAAAATTTTGGCAGCATTTCATCTAAGAGGAGCGACATCTAGCGGATGTTGGCTTACCCGGTATGCTATAATGAGTGTAGCAAGTGGTGTGTTGCGACATCCAAGCCAATTTTCAATCTGTCACGCTCTAATGAGCATGACGAGGCATTCAAACCTACGAAGAAACATAAGCATATATACATCCATGTTCACACATGTTGTGATTTATTTCTTCTGTGCATTGCAATGTTTGGTGAAGAGGTAGAATTGGCGATGCCAGAATCCAAGAGAAGAACCCACTTAATGACGTGTTCCTCTCGATTGTGGTGAAGGGAAAGGTCAAAAAGGGAGGTGGAAATGGGAGATGTTGGAAACCAGGAGAGGAGCCCGCCTAATGATGGTGTTCCTCTCCGGTTGCAAAAATAAATTGAAAAGGGCGGTGGAAAGGGATGATGCGAAAACTAAAAGAAGAACCTGCCTAATGACGATGTTCTTCTTTGTTTGCAGCAAAAAGGAAATTGGAAGGGTAATGCAAGGAGGGTGATGTTGAAAATTGAAAGAAGAACCCACCTAATGATGGTGTTCTTCTCTGGCTGCGGCGAAGGAGATTGTGGTGAAACGAAGTAGGAAATTCAGATTTGGAAAAAAAGGGGAAATTTTGGATTGAGAAATGTGGGGAAAATGAAATTTTGGAATAGCTTTTTGAGGGAAAAAGGGAAGATAATTTTGGTTTTGACTTTTGAGGGGGAAAGAAAGAAGATGAAGAAGAGAAGAAGAAGGAGGAAGAAGAATAATTTTTGGTTTGGTGGGAGAAATGGGGAAAAAAAGGAGTCAAGAAGGTTAGATTGGGAGAAAATAAGAAAAAAGGAGGAAAGAAACCCTACATGCTTTTTTTGGTTTTTGAATGAGGGAGAAATCAGAGAGGGGAAGGAGAGAAAGACTTTAGTTTTTTCGGATGAGGAAGAGAAAAAAACTTCCTGTTCGTTTGGGATGAGAGGAATAAAAGGATAAAGTGGGGGAATGATTGTGAGGCGGTTCTTACATGGAGAGGGAGCTCACGAGTTAAATAAGAATTTTAAATTAATTTCTTAAGCATTTAATTAAGCCTGATATGAACTTTATGATGACATAATTAGGTAATCAAAAAATGTATCAATTTAAGGTTATTTTAATATTCCGAACGCAACGACGCAGTCCGTTTCACAATCGGAGGCCATTTGATTCAAGTCGGTGTGAAATTCATTCAATTTCAGCTCAAAATGCACGTCACCGCTTTCGATCGCTCAACATTCATGTAGACTTGTTCGAATTGAGTACGAATAGTCTTACTTAATAGGTTTTGACATTTTGCTAACGACACAATCAATTTCATGAACGAAAGTTATTTATTTTCCGTCGGTGCCTCTTGACCTCGATATGCATGCAAGAATGTTGAAGACTCAATCTCTTGATCGGTTGATCATCAAGTTGTGCAATATTTATATTCTAATAAGTTTTGACATCTTGAACATGATGGCAAAGTCTATTCATTGATCAGAGGTCATTTGGGTTAATTTTGACAATGTCCAGTGCATTTTAGCCTCAATTTGCGTGCTAGCTCTTGAAATCATTCGACATTTGCATAGACTTGTCCAATTAAGGGTAGACCATGTCATTTGATAGTTTTCAATATTTTAAAGCTAACAACATGATCAATTTTATGAACGAAGGTCATTCGGACATCATTGCAACTTCCTTTCCCTAATATGTGCGTCGACACATTGATAGCTCAATTGCTTGCTTGATTGATCATTAGATTATGCAATATTCATATCTTGACTAATTTCGAGATTCTAAATGCGATGGCAAAGTCTGTTATCAATCTGAGGTCATTTTGACCATTTTCGTGACGTCTAGTTCATTTTGAGCCCCATGCATCTTGTCACCTCAAGTCAATTAATTAGACTTGTGGGCTTGACTCGACTTATGACACATATATGGAGGTCAACATGGATCAAGCCTATTTTCTATTATGGAGGAGTGGAGATCCCCTATTTTCAAGAGTGTAGTAATATAATATGCATGATGTGATAACATATAACGTCCAGCCGGGTACCGCCGTACACCCTAAAAAAGAAAAGAAATTGGGTAGCCGACATTTAAATAAAATAAATACCATTGGTGTCTTCAATTCTTTCCTTTCCTTCTTTAGGTTAGCTTACTCCAGGCTCTTGAGGGCCTCCTAGGTCCTTGCCTTCTAGCCATTTCTAATACTAAATCCTATAGCACTAATCCTAATCACATTACAAAAGTATATTTTTATAAGGAAAGTAACTCTAACTATATCTGCAAAATAGATGTTAGCTAAATAAACATACAAGCCAATCAATCATATTTTACATATTTGGGAATAACACTTTGCACTTGAGAAACCAAGCACACCTATCCTAATAAGATTAAGCTTAGGGCTTAAGCAGCACTTACAAGTAAAAGACATTTTTATATTTAATAATTACAGTGGTCCCTTAAGCACAATCACCTATATAAAATAGGCTAATGACAACCAAACATCCATTTTACAAGCAATTCTAACATCTAGTCTAAAAATATTATATCACAAAATAAAACATATCATCATAACAATCACCGGCCTTACCTAACACTAAGATCGGTGACTTAATATTTTCATGTGTGTGCTATAGTTAAAGTGTGGTATGTCCCACTTAGGCATTGATATTAAGATTTTTCTAATATTTGAATGTTTAAGTCACATATTAAGGGTAGTTGCACTTTAATTAGTTTAAGACATATATATTTTTTTTGGATAATTCATATATATTAGAAATTCAGATGAATTTTATGATTTTTTAAACTTTCTTAATGAATCATAAATTTCAATAAATACTATGTTTGGATTTGACTTAATGAACTTTGTTTAAACATGAAAGGCATCTTAAAGTTAATGAAGTTAAGTCACATCAAATGCATAATGCTTGATCATTTTAGATCCATTATCAATAACATTACAATCTCATTTCATTTTACTTCAGTTTAATTTTATACATATACATACATCTTATACATATTTTGACAAACTTAAACATGGATATGTATGAATTTTGTAACAAAAGGGGTTTCACTTCATATCCAAACATACATATATAAGTACATAATTAATGAGTCCTTAATGAGTCACTTAATTACTCTTCCAAAAATAAGTACATATGTATGAATTGGTTCAGTAATGAGTCACTTAATTACTCTCCCAAAAATCCATTAATTTGATTAATCATTAAGCAAGGGTTCATAAACATGATGATGCAATTGAAAAATAAACTTTGCAATGCTTTAATGATTCTAATGCAATTAGGCCCATACATAATAATTAAGTTAAAAAGATTAAGCTAATTACTTTCATAATTTTCCAAATAAATAAAAAATCATGATTTCATTAAGAGCCTTAAGTTAACTAAGCACATAAAGAGGATCAATTAAATTAATTTTTTGATTAGACTAATTATAATGATGTAATCTTTATTAGTTTCAATTTTATCCTTTTTAATTTCATTCGATAATTTTATGATTTAATTAAACACCATAAGGATGATTTTGGGAGAATAATTTTGAGGGGATATCCTAATCATTTTCCTAGATCATTCTAATTGTTATGATGAATAAGTAACCTTTCCTAATTAATTTCATAATTTTCTTAATTTTTATAATTACTAAATTGCTTAAAAAAGACAATTAGGGCTTAAAATTATGATATTTCCAATCTACATAGCAAATTAATCCCAAAAAATTATGAGAGGTAGAGGTCGTCTCATGTATCAAACATGCTAATTTTTAAATTAATTAGCCAAGTAATTAACACTTAATTAAAATAATTAATAAAAAATTTAAACTCTAATTAATCATCGTTCACTAGTCCAAACCTAGAATATTTTTTTTTCTAGATTCTCCTATGTCAAAGCTTTCCAAAATAGGTTTTTTTGTATTTTTTGCTATAATTAGTTGTGAATTTTTGAAGTTCTGGCTAATTTATCACATTTTTAGCTCTAATTAAATAGATTTACATTGTCAACATCATAAAAATACTGACGTGACAACACTTTCCAAGTGGTGCCATAGGATTGGGTATTTAAACTGTCTAACACGGCTGCTGACTGAACACCAGTGAACAAGATTTTATCTTTATCATTCAATCTAGGATCAAATGGTCGAGATTAATCTCATGATTATAAAGGAAATAAAAAAAATCTAATGCGATTAATCACAGCCGTCCATTCTAATCATGCTGAATGGATGACCAATTAGCCGTTGTCCCACAAGCACCTAAAAGCAGACAAAAGATGTATACTGTCCACCTTCTGTCTATCAATTCAAGCTCACCAGAGCTTGTTTGATGATGAAAATGATTCTGAAATGATTAAGGATGAAATCTAAGATCTTACGATGAGATTCATATGAAATCACAATTTCTTTTACAGATGACTAACAATCCTTGAAATTTCTACAATTTGCTAACTCTTACATCACAGAAGCTCAAGATCGGTGGTTCATCAACTGAGGTAGCTTATGAAGACACAAAGCCCTCTTGAGAAGACTGCCAGCTACCTTCCACTCGGTTGCTCTCTAGACTAAACGTCTCTGCGAAGCTCGCCAAAGTTGGACTTAGGGTTGTTTCTAGTTCTCAAATTGATCGAGAATCAATTCATTTTGGCTCGTCGAGGCTAGAGGAAGGTGTGAGAAGAATTAATTTAAGTTTGGTAGTTTTGGATGGAGAGGAGGCTTAGGTTTAGGTGGGGTTTGGTCTTGCTAGCAATCAGAGGCACGAGGGAGCTCGGGGATGCTTAGGGACTAGTTGGGGTTGTCTGAGGAGCGTGTGTGTTCTATTTGGTTTGGGGAAAAGGTGTATACCCTCTTCCCCATGTGATCTAACCAAAATGGTTGGTTTAAGCGATGGCAACCGGCTGACTACCGGGAGTGGCTAGAAATGGCATATGATTGATGAAGTGGAGGTCTCTTAATGGCTCAACAAATCTGGTGGCTCCCCATGAAGTGGACATTTGATGAAGAGTGAAGCAAGATTTGACCCAAGTTAGGGAGACCTTTCCTTGCCCAAAGCACAAACCTAACAACTTTGGATCAAGTCTAGTCAGCTCAAGAGATCTCAAGGCATGCTAAGGTGGCTACCCCATGCAAAGGGAGGGGTAGGGCTTTCTTATTTTGGGTTTTTATTTTATTTAGGACCTTTGGTTCACTTGGTTTGGACTAAACTGGGTCCACCTTGGGTCAAGTTGAATTAGGCCATGGAGATGAGTCATGCCAAGTTTGGTTGAGTTTGGACTTTGCTTGGTTGGGTTAGGCTCAATTTAACCCATATGACCTTGGGTACAATTGGGCTAAGTTGACCAATTGGTCAAATTAGATTGAAATGACTCTTGAAAAATGTTCAAATGATCATTCAAAATGAGTTGGTACAATTAGTTTGATCTAATTTGAAATGTATTTGAGCTTGGTTCATTTGAATTCCTTTAGGTCAAATGAGTTATGTTGACCAATTTAGTCAAATAGGTCAAATTGGCTTGAGTGAGGGGTTGTTTTTGTTTGAATGATTATTTGATATTGATTATCGGTATTGATTTGAATTGATTTGACTTAATATGAGATTTGATTCAATTTTATCTTTTAGGTCTAATGGGGTCAAATGGGTTAATTGGGTTCATTTGATCAAATTTGCCTCAATTGGTGGTTGGATTGTGCTCAATACTCAATTCATGATTGGTTGAGTTCATTGGTTGTAATTAATTTACATTAGAATGAGATTTGGTTCATTTTGACCCTTTAGGTCAAATGTCCAGTGGCTTGGCTAAGCCTAACTGGATGTAATTGAATGATCGATGGTGGTTAACAATCATTTTGGAAGAGATTGCGTGAGTTAGTTTGGTTTAGTTGAGGTTAGATTGAAGCTTAACTCAATTGGGCCATTTAGGTCAATTTGGGTTGGATGGATCAATTGGGTTGATTGGGTTCAATTGAGGTTATATGAAGGTTGGGATATATTCAATGATAGAATTAGAGTTGATTGGAGGCTTCGATTGTAATTGATTTGAGCTAAATTAATTTTTGGCCCATTTGAATCCTTTAGGTCAAATGGGTCAACTTGGATCAATAGAGTTGATTGGCTTGACTGAGTGGATTGGGATAGGTTATGATGTTTGGTAGGATTCTTGGAACAATCAAGGAATTCAGATTGGATTGGATTGGTTTCATTCTAATTGAATTGGGTTTTGATCTTAAGGAATTCAAATGGACCAACTTGGGTTAAGACCCAAATTGACTTGGCTTGATTCAATTGGATTATAATCAAGGTTTAATCATGTTGAATTAGAGTCCAAATGAGTATGGACAGGTTGAGTTTCAATCAAGTTGGTTTGATCATGAAGAATCCAAATAGGTTGGGTTATGTTGAGTCAACTTAGCCTATCTAGCCATGTTGAACCTAAATCGGTTTGGCATTTGGCTTGGACCTTGAATTGTATTCATTTGATTTGGCTTTGGTTAAATGATTGATCATGGACTTTGGTTGAGTCTTAGGATTAGTGTAGCTTCACTTCTCTTAAGGTAAGCTCTGGTCTTAAGGTTGTACCCTATGAGTCTCTAGGCTTGAGTTTGGTGTTTCCTTACTAAAAGTGTCCTAGCACTAGGGAAATCTTACTGTCTATAAGAGCCCTAAATCTAGGGTAAAGGTAGTCAACCTCACTCTAAAGTGAGGTCAATAGCTATTTTTTTTGAATAATGGGCTTGCTTAGATTAATAACTGTTTCCTGTCATTAATTATAAAATTCACAAAAAATACAAGGAAAAAAACTACTATTTTCATACTCAAATAGGTATATAGGAAATTGATGAGGATATTATATAACTAAATAACATTGGTATGGAGGCTTACAATGACAACACACTCATTATGCAATTACTACGAGACAATCTCACTCTATGGACTTGATTAGCCATCCCACATCCATCTTATCTCCTTGTAGTGATGACAAATCTCTCCTTTCCTCCATTCTCTACCTCATTGAACTCTATGTGCCATCCACTAAGTAGAAGTTCTCCTCAATGACCTCGTCTCTACCCATTCTAAAATGAAAAATTTAAGAACCATAATTAATTAATAATTTTTATTCTATTACCACCGTCTCAAAAAAAAAAATAATGTTTGATTCCATGATCCAATATTGTACTTATTCCCAAAGTAAAAGAATATCATAACAAGCAAAAACTTAATAATTGCATATCAAGGATTTAAATAATAAAATAAAGGGCTGAATTAACAAGCTATACTTGATTCTGACTGCAATGATCAAGACTAAAAACTGATAAAGTAGATGAAGGAGTGGACGAAGATGGGGATTCCACTAGTCTGCATGTTAAAGAATTGGGGAGCGATTCTTATCAGCAATTTGAATGAGGAGCCTAGGAGTGAGGAGGACGGACAACACAACATGCATGAACACCATGCGACAATCAACCCTCTCCAATGCCTTTTTCCAGAGTAGATAAGAGAAGCAAAGATGTATTGAAGAAGATGAAATGGAAGAGCAACGGGTGCTTGAAAGAGAGATGGAGTACTATTTTTATGTTCAATGATATGTTTTGGGTATTATATTAGTAAATAGTAAAGTTAAGGCGTGAGATATGTAAATACACATGTTTTGAGTGCTATGTATGTAGATCCTCCTTTAATTTTATGTTTTGGCTTTGAGATAATTGCTTAGTGTTTTAATGACTTATTACATTTCTAATGAATTGTTTTTAACTTCCTTAAGTATTGATTTGAGTTTATTTTGATTAACTATAATTGAGTAGCACTATAATTCATTCTTTAATTCAATTTTTCTTAAGCTAATGTATTTAGTTTAGTTAATATGGTTATCTCAATTAATATATTTATTTGAATTTTACTTGATTAATTTTTTATCATCTCTAAATTTTAATTTTTTTAATTAATATCTCAAAAATGTATTAATATTGTTTTTACTATTTAATAATTCAACATTACTATTTATTTTTATGGATAATATTTTGAGTGAATTTAATTATACTCATATATAAAATTTGGTTGTATAAACTTTTGAATTAAAGTCCAAGCTCTTAAACATAAGATAGATTAATTGATTTTGGGTATAATTTTTAAATTCTCTTTTGATTAATTCTTTGATAGAGTTAATATGTTTTTATTTACTAACGACATAAAAGTGTTATGTATGTGTAAATATAAAAATTTAGATATTAAATGTATAAACACATAAAACTTGTATGGTATTTTTGTAAACTTATATAATTAATTTGTTTTAAGAAAGGTTGAGAATGTAATAATATTCCTTTGCATTTTTCTTCCATAACTATGTAGCTTAAATGCATAATTTGAAATGTAAATGTTCTTAGGATTTGATAGATGTATAGTCAAATCACCATTATGCTAAGTTCAAGATAAGGGTCATTACATTAGGTTGGGTCTATGTCAAAGATCATGGTTTATTTAGAAAACCTCAAGAATATCCAGTTTAAAGACTAAATGATCGATGTTTGTTGTATCAGCTACCACCTGGCACTTATTGTAGCTGTGTGAAATGTTTTATATGACCACATAACTAGCAACATTACTTGAAGAGTTACCAATCCAAATTCTATTTGCACTAGAAAAATTAATGTAATCTAAACGACACTAGGATAGTTTGAACCTATAAATAGAAGGAGACCCCCATAAGTTAAGTGATTTAGAGAGATTATTCTTTCATGAGCTTTCGATGATTTCAATCTACAATACAAAGGCTTACATTCTCTATTATGCTCTTTTCTTTTTTACATGTCCACCATCTTTCATCTTTTAAAACATCTTGCTAGATCTGATAATTCAGGATCAAATAATATTACTAAAATTTGTGTCAATTGTATAAACTGCTTATCATTGTCCTCAATCTTTGCATTGAGGCAAACGCCATAGATCATCTATCTAATCTCTTGCTTTTTTTTCTTTTCCAATAAATTCTCTTATTCTAATGAAAACTTAGAATTTTTCTTATTAATTTTGTGCTAATAATCTTTTTATTTATTTATAAGTATGAATCTCTTATGATTTTTTATCAATTTAAACTAAATAACACACTCCATTTTATTAATTGTATTATTAAAATTTCTATAATGATATATAATAAATGACAAAACATATGACTCAAATTTATAGGAATGATTTAACCTTCTTTAATGATTAGCCACAAATCTTTTCTCAATTTATTATCATCTAAATTTCATAGGTAGCTCATTGCATTTAACATCTCAAAAATTATTAATTCCAAAATGAAGGAACTTAATTCTTCCTCTAGCCAAACAAACCCAATGTGTTTCTATTCCACGTCTTTCTTGAAAATTTTACACCGATAATTTAGTTATGGTGATCTATTTAGGATCAAATTTAAGGTTAGATGATCTCAATGACTTAGTTAATAATGAAGTAATGAGTTATGATTTATTTAGAAGATAGATTGTCTAACACCAATAACTTAGATGAAATGATATAAAAATGATTACATTTGTGCATGAAAGATGACTGTGGAGTGAGATAAAAAAAATCTTATATTTGATGTTTCATCAGAGAGTTAAGGTTCTTTCTAAGAAGGATATATTCTAGTGGATATGTTCCTCCCTAAGAAAATTGAATTACAATGTGCCATTAATGGTTTGTCAATTTTTAATAATGTAGAGTATAAGATGGTTCACTCAAATAAAACTTATTTGATAATTGCTTGTGTGCACCATTGCCACCATACATAATCATTTCAATTGAGACTTTGTGCATCTATTGGCAAGAGACTTGGTGGAGCTTGGAAAATTTCTAATATACTAACTTATAGTTATACACATCTGATGTTATTTGATCATCTCGATGTAACTTAAAATTTACATATTACTTCATTTTGTCAAGTATTTAACAAGAGGTAGATCTTAAACTAAGAGAAATCATAGGTCAAATTGAGGCTAAGTTTAATTTAACAATTTCATCCATTTCAACTTAGGGTTGTAGACATAAAGCTATAAATACTATTTAAGAACTAAGGAGAGTCAACTATTCTTTGTAAAGGTTCATGAATGCTATTTATTTGGTTATGCAAGAAATTGTGTATAAGATTCAAGCTAATAACTAATGTGATTTTATAGGATGTTTTGGGCATTTAAGCTATCGATTAAAAAGTGGACCTATTATAAGCCTCTTCTAAGTTTGGTTAGAACATTCTTATTGGAGAATTATAAAGAAACATTACTTACTATAGTATTAATTGATTCAAATATTAAATTATTCCCTTTTATATTTATTATTATTGGGACTGAATGCAATGAGTTCTGATCATTAGGAACCAAATGCAATGATGTGCATTACCTTTTTAGGTGATGGTGTGCATTGATAGAGTGAATCTGCCTTATAGGCAATGACATATGTTAATAGCATGCATCGACTATATAAGTGAATTATGCATTAATATTATTGGATATAAAATGGGTTAGAGTTCATATGCATTGGACTTAAAATCATTGCCATGAATCAACCTTATAGGCTATAGTGTGTGCCAATGTTATTGACAATGGTGAATGATGAAGTAGGTGGTGCTAGTATAGTTAGATGATGGTGGTCAAGATAATGTAATTTAGCACCTTTGTAGGATGATGGTGATTGGAAGACCAAAAGCAAATGATGATAGTTGGATGATCATACACTATTAGAAAATTACATATTTCTAGCGGATCAATCTGTCGGTAATTAGGAAAAATCCATTGGTAATAAGATTTTCTGATGGATTTTTGATGGATTTCATCAAACAGTAAAACCTTGGATGGAAATGATTTCTAACGGACCAAAAATATGATGGAAACTATGTATGTTTTCTATCAAATTTCTGAAGGACTATCCACCAAAAATTTTATCTGGAAGAACTGACAAAAATACCATTTGGAAATGCCTTCAGAATAGTACACCATCAAAAAGTTTTTGAACGCAAGAGGTTCAAACCGTACAAAAGTTATGAGAGTGGTTTGCTAGAAATCGCCAACAAGAGTCTTGTTAAAAATTTTTCGTCAGTTGTTTGTTTGTCATTGCCTCATATCAATGTTACCATCAAAAAATTCATTGATAGTCCACCAAAAATTTGCATATAAATGAAAAAATTAGAGCTTCACTCACGCTCTAATTTTTTAGACCTTCAGAAGATTCACTAACAACTAATCTCAAAAATACACTCAGCATCCACATAAGACTAACAAATAGCTAATCTCAACCATTTCTTCATAAGTTTTAATATTTTGAAATTTTTAAAAATAACTAACAATTTTAAATCATTTAAATAAAATAGTCTAAAATATGAAAAATCTAAGAAATTGATTACATATGCAAATAAAGTATTAATAAGGCCTACTCCTCATTAGTCTCCTTGTCATCTAAGCGGAGTCAGCTCCCTTCTCCTTGCATTGCACCAGTCGCCTCTGTCTCTGAACGAAAAATTTTAACGTTTTGCACGGTGCTTGGTGTGAAATCGAAACGATAAGGTCCTTATCCGGACCTTATCTCACAATCTCAATGTTTCATCAAAATTTCAAGTGGCGATTCGTTTGATATAGAAAGCTTGAACTGTTCAGACGTCTCACACCGTTAGGTAACTAGAGTTGGAGCAAGTGGATCATAAGTAAAATTAGTAATGATAGGAAAATCAAAAGAGAAACCGAGTAGTGGCGAGCGAGAGCGGAACAAGGCACGTAGTAAAAGAGAAGCGGTTTCATTCGATTTGTTGTGGATTGGATGATGGAAAAACCAACAAGCAACAAGCGAGTGAGAGTCAAGTTGTCATCCTCCTCATACGTCTCCACTATTGACTCCTTGTCCTTGTGGCTATCTCTATGCACCTTCTTCATTCTTGCCTCTATTTTAGCTATCCATGCTTTCATTTGTGTAGTCATCCTATCTTCCATCACCTCAGTCATCATAGTGACCCGCCTTTGAACAATCTCATCAATCGACTGACTGCTTGCTCTAGAGAATGAATGACATGCATTATATGCTAATCCCTGTGAGGCCAAGCCATAAATCCATCCCTTCTTCCCACAAACATCTCCTTTATATATTCTATTCATCGCCTACGCACATGAATGCACTAGTGGGGCTTTGCTTAGCAATATCTTCCAGCCGCATGCAACCATCCTATGAGCAATTAAAATGTAAATTAACCATAATAGATTATTAACTCAATTATATTTAAAGAAAATTAATGTTAACCTACTTATGCTATCCATGAATGAACATCAACCCGTTGTTGGTCAGTCTAATGCTGATGTATTATAATATGCAATTCAACAGCATTAGGCTCTTAGCCAAGAAGTTTAGCCTATAAATAGTATAATAAAATTAATTAACTATAATCATAGTAATAAAACTAATGAATGGCTTACCATCTTCCATCGATACTCGGTGTGCATGTGGTGTTTAATTTTGAATGTGAGACACCACACAGATCTTAGGGGATACTTATTAAAGTGATCGGGTACTGTATTAAGGTATGATGTACTATCTTAAAAGATAAAAATATCAACCTACAATGGAACTAATTACCTAATTAAGACACCCAAGGAATATGGTTCTTCGAATATACTAGAAATTTTTTTACTACTTTACATGAAAAAGAAAAGTATGGTTTATTTTAAATCAGGTTCTTAAGTTCTCTATGAAGGAAAGCCTCCATAGTTAATTACATCATAGGAAATGAGAATTTCCTAAGAATACTCTCAACTAAGGTAGGCAATTATTATCTCCAAAGATTTCAAAGATAGGACTATCAATAAATTGGTTGTCTTAGAAATTCAAATGGGAATATTCAATTGGAATACTTATTTTTGAATCCAATGGAAGATAACTAGGGAGCACTTACGATACTAGAAAGTCTAGTAAGTGCTCTAACCTATCCTATGGTGAGTTTTTATATGTTTGAAAGAGAGAATTTATCTTAATCTGAGTTGAAAATTTATTAGAATGCTAGGACTTATAATCCAATCAACACAAGATTATGGAAATGCTCAAGAGGTGAGGATTTATGCTCATAGTCTGAAGTAAATAAGCAACCTCAGATCCTAAATCTATAGAATTTTAACACAAGTTAAAGTATGACCTAATTCTATGAGAAAAGGGGACATAAGGGTAGAGGATAAACACATCTGATTATTAGACTTACAACTACCTAGAGTGGCCACCAGCTAACACCTCCTATGATTCAAAGCCATGTGGTCTGGTCTTATGAAATTACAAGATGGTTGTGTTATTAAGTTGGAAAGAATCCAAAGTCCTAAACCCACTCCCTAAGAGACTAGAACATGAGTGGTATGAACATATGACTTAGTATAAATGCAAAATCTTTATAAGATTTATTCCATTTTGACATAATATTTTGGATAAAGCCTTATGATTTTTTTGATGCCTAAATACATGATGAAATGAAGTTGTTGGCTCAATCAATGAGAAGAGGGTGTTCTCCACCACAAGGGATTCCCTCATAGGTTAAGCATTCCCATATCGTGCAAGGATGGAGATCCCCTATATTCAAGGAAGAAGAAATATGCATGCATGATGTGAGAAATATAACATTCAGCTAAGAGATTGCAAAATTTTTTTAGTTATCTTATTTATTTCCTAGGCTTTATGATGAGGTTGTGAGTTGTTTAAATTCAATTATGAGTTATTAGTTGGGTAGAAAATTTATTTTATTCTAAGAGCCTATCTCATCTAGGCCACACATTCAAAGCATCAAACATAAGAAATTATGAAAAATATGCCATTTATATTGCACAAACTAAACACAACATCAAATATTTTATAAGCTACCATAAAAGAAGAAGAGGCCAGTCTGGGCGGGTACCACCATACACCCCCAAAAATAGAAAAGATGGGTAGCCAAGCTCTACTCTTATAGAACCCAAAACATAAAGAATAATTACAATTGTAATAAAAATTAGATGCTTTGGGGGTCTTCATTCTTCACATCTCCATGTCTTTATGTATCTTTCTTTTTATTCGATTTGCTTCAAGGAATTATCGGGCATCCCATGATAAAGCCTTCTCGCCACTGCTCATCCTAAATCTCATAACACTAATCCTAATTCTAAATTCAAAATGACATTTTATGGAAAGTAAATCTAATTACACCTGCAAGACAAGTGTTAGATAAACATACATATAACCCAAGCAGTTATACTTATGGTTTGGACTTAGCACCTTGCACATAGATAACCAAACCTACCTATCCTAACTTGGATTATTCTTAGGAGCTTAAGCAACCTGCAAGCAATACATTTATATTTATTTTTAAGCAACTCTTTTACCATAATCCCTTGAAAATAATAAGCGATCTAACAACCAAAATATAAAGCAAGCATACCCTAACAAATTTAAAATATTAAATTACAAAATAAAACATACACCATACACTATCCTAACTTAAAGCTAGAAGTAGTTGTTTAGTTCTATTGTGTTAAGACTTTGTGGTATGTCTTAACTAAGCATTAGAGTTATAATTTTCTAAGTTTGAAAATTATTTAAGTTAACATGATGGTGGGTTTTACTTTAAGTTGTTTAGGTGATTTATGAATTTTATTTTATGTTTTATTTTGTTTCATATGACTTACACTTAACATCTAAGTATTGTAAATAGAGGAAAGAGGCCAACCCTCTTTCATCCCTACTTTAAGCCATTTTTTAAGGTGCATTATTATGATTTAGTTTTCTTTAATGAGTGACTTATTAAATATTTTTATTAATCATAAGTTTAGGTTAACCTTGAATAATCCTATTCAATGTAAAAGCTTGAATTACTATCACATAAAATATATTAAATCATTCATTTTCATCACCCATAACATGCATATGATTTAGCACCTAGCATACCTATACATACAACATATTTTGGCACACTTAAATGATCATGAATGCATTTATAATTAATGGAAAAGGATATTTTCATTCTCTAATCAAATATACATACGCATGTATAGAAGATGTAAACAAGTAATGTGTGAACCAGAAAAGTGAGGTAATCAAATGACTTTATTGGGGCTACTTAAAGCCTCATATTGCTAGGATGTCCAAACTATATACTTATAAGCATTCAAAACTATGTATATTCATATTAATAATTGGAAAAGAAAGCTTCACATCACATGATTAAGCTATAAACACAAGAAAATCCTATGTGTATTCATAAATACTAACATTCCAAGCATTGTAATCAATTTATAAACTTTGAAAAATAGTTTTAAATTTATTAGTGATAATAGCCACATATATATTAAAGTTAAGCAAACACATGCAAGCTCACATAAAAAAAATTTAATTTAATTTATTTAGATTTGAAAACATGGATGCATGAAATCACATGACATACAACATTTAAAGCATTTGAAAATATATAGCTAAACATAACCACATGATTTCATTCAACTACTCTAATTCCTAAAGGAAATCACATTAAATAAAATCACTTAATAAAACCAAAGCTTCTTATTAATTTGAATTTAGATTTTGATTAAATTTAAAGAGGAGGAGAATTATTTGTTGTTTTAAGCTCATTCTCATGCTGGTGATTTGATTTTGTTTAAGAAAAGATGATTAGGTAAATTTTATGAATTAATTAAATTATATTATTAATCAAATCAATTAAATACCCTTACCCATGCTTCTTTAATTTGATTGATCATTTAATCATGGGCCACAAATGACATGAACATGAATGAAAGTAAAATTGCAATGCTCCTAAAGGGATCTAATGTAATTGGCTCATAATTAAAGATTAATTATATTAAAAAATATAATTAAGTACTTTTATGATTTTCTCACACTTATGGGTTAATCATAATTTCCTTAGGAGTCTTTATATTATTAAAACATAAAGAGGAACCCATATTTTAAATATTAATTATCAGAAGTGATTATGATTTTAATTTGATTTAACTTAGGCATTTGATTAGTTAATTAAACATTTAATTAATTCCCATATTAATTAATCCTCTTTAATGAAATGAATTTGGAAAAGAGATTAAGAAAGAGGTCTTAATCACTCTCCCTCATCCATTCACTATTAATCAATGATTAATTAGTTTTAATTTATCAAATTTTATTAATTTTCACTATTTAGAATGTTAATTAACCATTAAATTGATTAAAGAGATAATTAAGGTTTGAATTATAAATTCTCCTAATTACCTAGGCTATAATTTCTAAGAAAATCATGGGAGGTAGTGGCCATCCCATGAATTCATCTTGCCAAGTTTGGAAATAATTGCCCAAATAATTCAGAGCTTAATCAAGCTAATTAAGTACTCATTCAAATCTTAAATAATACTTAATTACTATTCAAAACCAAATGTAAATATTCTTATTAAAATGTCATGTGTTTTATCTTTAAAATGAGTATTTATTTGTATTTATTTGATTTTTCTATAATTAGTTATAAGTTTTCAAAGTTTTAGCCATTAAAATGGATAATTAGCCCTTAATTAAGCCTAATCCTACTGGTGCCACGTGGATCACTGACGTGGACATGCTTTCCATGTGGCCAGCAGGATTGGCTATATAAAATGTCCAACCAAGACATATGGGACATGCTTTTGTCATCCAATCTAAGATTGGACGGTAGATATTAATCATGTATTCCTTAAAGGATAAATAAAATTAAATCTAATTAAGAGACCATGACCATCTATTCCAATAATGTGACAAGGATGATCCGTCATCCCGAGAAGATGGACATCTTCCTCTCGCCGACATGAAGTGGGAGCCATGAGGCTGTGATCGATCCCACACCTTCACAAGGGCAATCCTAAGGGATCCAATGGTGGATTTTGCATGACATCACACCTTTTTTTTTAAAAAAAAAGGCATAAAAACTTTTGATAAGATCTCGATTTGATGGAATCACCTGAGCTTAATAGCTGAAGGTAGCTTCTTGAAGAGAAGCCCTGTGAAAAAATGTGATTCCTCCATTGTGTAGACCAAACACCACCATAATCCTTGGTGGAGTTGGTCTAAATGCTATCTCTGATGCTCGAATTGCTCGGGAAAGAGCTCGTCTTGCCTCGTGGGAGCTTAGTGAATGTGGGAATAATTAATTTTAGTGGGGTTGAGTTTGGGAAGAAGTTGGTTTTTGGGTTTTGGCTTGGTTCATCATCACACATGGGGGCTTGGGAGCTCAAAAATCACTCAAGGAGATCACCAGGTGCTTTTAGGAGTGTCCAAGTGCTTGGTTTGGATCAAAATTTGTGGGGTATACCCCTCCTCCCTTAGATCAAATGGACATTATTCTCTCTGCCATTTTTAGCCATCTAGCCATGATAGATGGCCAAAAGTGGCAGAGAATCATCTAGGTGGCCCAAATTTTATTGACCAATGGATTGAGGTGGCTGGCTTGAGGTGTCTTCATCTCCTTTGGATGAGCTAATTAGGGGATGTGGGTTAACTTTTTGAATTGCTAACCTAACCCAAAAGTTACCACTTATGGGAGACTTTCAGGTGCAAAGGGGGGTCGTTGTGGATTGAATGAATTTGGTTAAGTCTATAGGATTGAATCATAGGGCTTATTAAATCATTTTGATTTGGAGTTGGGATTTAGGTTTTGGCATATGAGTTGAGATTCAATTAAGTCTGGTTGGATGACTTTGAAGTTTGATTTTGGCTAAGGAGATAGGCATGGGTTTGGTTAGGCTATAGGCTAGTAGGCTTCCTAGGTCATAAACCATAGCCTAATCTTATGACTAATCCTTCTAAGTCTCTATGCTTAGGTAAGGTGTTCACTTAGCCACAAAAATGTCTTAGGACTAAGGAGCTCTTAGTGTCTAGAAGACTCCTAAATCTATGATTGGAAGATTGGATCCTCACTCAAAAAGTGAGGTCAATAGTGCAGTATTAAACCTCTAGTGTGCAAAGAGGAGCACATACTATAATTAAAAGCACGATTCTACTTCACCTCCTCCCTCTTGCAAACATAATCTGGGGAGGCCCATACTCTGTAGAGGTTAGTTAACACATCCTCTTCAATATAAAGAGGTTTTTGCCTAGACGTTGCGTATGCCTGTGAACATATTGTGTAGGCGAGTGGCCCCTCTAGACTCAAAAAGTTTTCCTAATCTTATGGTTGTGCTCTAGTAACCAGAAATCCTTTTATAATATCAAACAAATAAATGCTAATTAATAATTCTTCAAGATCAAATAATGCATTAAAATATTTATAAATAATTTAAGCAATACCTTAAACTCCCTAAACCATATGTCCCAAACCTCAATTAGGACCTTCTTCTATGATACATGTAGAGCATCATACTTACTCCATATTATGTCCGTGGTTTTATGAATAGCTTCCATGAATGGATTGAACCTAAAAGGTTATGATTGATATTAGAAACATAATATGCCAAAAGTAAAACTTTAAAATATACTTACATGTTGCCTTCCAGTTCAATAAAAATGCGTGTCATTGACTCTCAGAAGTGGTATGAGATGGTGTATCTTTGAAACTTGTGCTCTGTGAAATTTGTGAGCGATTGATATGGGTAGAACAGAGTAGTGTATGTAGGCTCTAGAGAATGGTAGGCACATGTGTCGACCACTACAAAAGTTTGAGGTGTCAAAATTGAAATGGAGGTCAATGTAGTGACTGTGGTGGTAGTCAAAATAGTGGGTCGATTCACAACCTTCTTTCATCTAAAATGCTCATAAATGAGCATCATGGAGGATCATCACCAACACCAGATACCATTATCAACACCAAAGTTATATGTCTTTTTTACTTTAAACTAAAAACTTGTGTGGAATATCTAACCATTGACATCATAAATCTATCATGCATTTATGATTCACTTTGGACCTCAAGCTAGGTTGTGAAGGTCCTAATTTGACACTCTATTTCTCTAATCATGAACCTAGCACATTCAAAGAAGAGGCTAAGATATGTAATTAACATAAAAAATATATTAAAGTGTTAGTGATGATTGCTCACATGTAATATAAACTATGTTGGGAATTCTTCTTTAACTTTCTTACTAATAGTAGTAGCATCATCTAAGTTCATGAATAACTTGAAATCAAAAGTCAAATTGACATGAATAGTTAAGTATATGATTGATTAAAAATCAAAATGTGATATTGTGTCATTGATGTGCTTACTCAAGAAAAGGTGTGGATGACTGGAATGTTTACTTATAGTTATTTTATAGCTTCTATATTTAATCAAGCTGAGGATAATTCCTTAAAGAATACTAAGCTCGATCAAATGATTTAATACTTTATATAGTAAAACATTGAATGCAACTATAAGTAATAATTGCAGAAAACTATGGCAATCATGGCTAGGGCTGCAAATGAACCAAGCATTCGACAAGCTACTCGAAGCTTGGTTCGATAAGAGATTGTTCATGATCATTTGTCTAATTAATCAAACAAGCTTGAAAAATTTTTAAAATACTCGATCACTAAGTTTGAACAACCCATAGCTCATTTCAATTATAATCATAAATAATATCATTTAGTGTTCATGAACAAGCTCGTTAAGAAGCTCGACAAAGTATACCGTTTAATGTTCATTAATAAACTCGTGAATAGGCTCATTGAGTAGTTTTAGGAAAAATGTCATTTAATATTTATGAAAAAAACTTATAAACATTAACTAAATTAAATTAAATTTATATTAATTTTAATTAAATAATAATTATTATTACATAATAAAATTTAATTAATTTTAAAATTTTAAAATTTTGTATTAAAATTTTAATATTAATTGCAGGCCTCGACATTCAGCAATGGCCAGTGGCTCGTCTGATCATCTCGATCTTGATCGAGCTTAAGCTGATTCCATAGCTCATGAATGGTGAATCACAAATCATGATCATGGCTAGGAAGCATTGGCAAAGGAGACCCACTAATTACCCGTCCGTTCACTGATGGATAATACTAAACTTCTAACCCTAAGGCCCTTACTCTCCTATATCCCACCGTCTACCCTGATATTTCCTAATTCCCATTTATTTTCTTTCACTCGGCTCATACTTCTTCCCCGCAAAGAAAACCCTAGAGCCATGGAAGAGGAAGATCTTGGATACTATAGAGAGTTTGATCATGCTATATAGTGTGGCCAAGGTAAGTGATTTTCTATTTTAGGGTTCTATGTTTCTGAAAGAGTTTGGTGAATGAGAGGAAATGAACTCTAAAATATTTGATTCACTACCATACCATTTACTGTTGTGGACTCTTAATAATGAGAGGAAACTCTTTCTAGAGAAGTTTGATTGGTTTATTTCAATTATGTCATTTGTTTATTGTTGTGCCGTAAAAAAATTCCAAATGTTTGGCAAATCTCGGAAGCTCGGAGCAATGTTTCTTCACCAATTGCTAATTTATGTTTGAGCTTATCTCTTTTCTCTAATTCAATATTATCGAGGTGAAATCTGGTTTATACTTCTTGTTGTCAAGTTTAATTTTTTACATTCTTTGTAATCATGTAAGTTTATTCGGTCGGAAATCATACTGTTTAGTAGCTTTTTTGTGATGTTGGAAAAAGTTGTTGAATGTAAGTTATTATAGGTTTATTTTTTCATACGATTGACTATTATTTCTTAGTAGTTAATTTTTTGGACAAAATCATGACATATTATAGAGGGGGAGGGAGTGTTGATGCAATTGCAAAATGAGTTTATGCTTAAAAGTCCTGAGGTTAATTATTGAAATATGAATTCTAAATTGTTGGATAACCTTAATAACTTATGGTATTGATGTATGAAGAAATATTGGGAGGTGTGAAGGGTGTGAGTAGATAGGGTTGCAAGGAGTTTTGTTTATCTATTTCCTTTGTGAAAAGTCTGACGGACTCGTAAAAAATTGCATTCAATCAATCATCAATGGTCAATTATCAATTATAATTTATGGGTTCCTATGCATTGGTAATATGATGTATTATCATTTATACTTGAGCTATTTTTCATGTCTATAATGCAGATTGTAAGATTGTTAAACTTTATATTTTTACTTCTCAATAAAGAGAGTTTGGGAAGGCTATGACTATTAGAGGATAATTTCAAATTGCATGCTTATTTTTTATTTTGAAGGAAAGTTGTTATTTGCTGGAGATTAGAGTTTTGGTGGGCCGATGGCTATTTGTTGGAGACTAGTCTGATTGGAGTTTATTGTGCTTCTTATGATGACTTTAAAATATATTTGAATGAATTTATTGTTTTCTATAAGTTGCATCTTATTATTACATTAGTTTTATGTTGTTGTCTTGCTAGTTAAATGACCCACATTATCTTAGGGGAAAAGTTTTTGTGATCTTAATTAAATTAAGATTTTCTTATGGTGATTGCATGACACCTGTATAAGGGGCAATGATTGTAATCCAACAATCCCTATTTATTCTTAATTTAGATTCAACCAGGCAGTAATTATTATTATTTCCTCTCTCTATTGGGTTTTCTTTCATGGAAAGCCTATTTTTGTGTCACTATTAGATTAGAAAATGTTCTTGACATTGAAGTTTTTTTTATGAATTGTTGATTGTCATTAATACTATCTTGGAATGCATTACAACTTCTTTTGTTGCCTTTGGATGGAGTCTATGATTGTAATATATTTATTGTTGGATTTGAGACTTGCAAGTTGCATTTTTTTTTGAAATCTCAGGTGATGTCTCATTTCAAAATAAATCCCTATCAAATTAATATTTTCTTTATTATTATGTCTTTTGCTACTTGCTCAGATTTTATTATTTCTTATATCGAAGGTATGTCTAGTAGTCCATCAAAACAAGTTGTCAATCCAATAGGAACTATAGTTAGTCTTATGTAAGTGCCTATGAGAGAATTTAGTGTTCGGTCCTAATCAATCCCAACAGTAGTTGAGATGGCTGTGAGTATTGATGAAGTTGTAATCTTCTAATATCTATAGATGTTGTTTTAGACCTTCAAAAGAAAATAAAGATGATAAACTTTGCATTCAACTCTATATACTCGAAGATATTGCTCAGATACACTTTGATGAAGTGCGCCAAAATTTATATGAACTTTATAATGAGTATGTAGAGGATTATAAAGCTAATAATGCTGACAAACTCACCTTAGAAAGTGATTCAAGTATTGGTTTGGGAAGTGCTTCAACTTTTAAAAGGAGGTCAGTCTATGGAAAGAGAAAGTATGAGACTTATATTAGAACAGATTACACTAACCACACTATTAAATTTGAGCTTGAAGTTTATTTGGATTTTGGTATTATCATCGAGAAAATGAATTCAATTAATTTTGATTGCTTAAGTTGGTGGAAGGCAAACAGTTTGAAATACTGTGGTGTTTATTTTTGGATGTGTATGGGGGACTCCACGTATATCTGAGGGGGTATTTATTGAAGTGATTAAATATGACATTGAGGTATGATGTACTATCTCAAAAGATAGAGACATCACCCTTCAGCTGACCTAATTACCTAATAAAGACTCCTAAGGCATGATGGGTCTTCGAATATATAAGAGATTTTTTCCTACCTTACATGGATGAATAAAGTAGGGTTTATATTAAACTAGGTTCTAAAGTTTCTTATGGATGCAATCCCCCATAGTTAATTACATCCTAAGGAGGTGAATTATGTAGGAATACTCTCAATTAAAATAAGAAATTGATATCTCCAAAGATTTCAAGGGTAAGGCTATCAATAAATTGGTTATATTGAAAAATTAAATGGGATTGCTCAAGGATAAGACTTATTATTGAAGCCAAAAAAATGAGTAAGAAATGCCTATGATACTAGAAAATCTAGTGAGCATCCAAATATATCATATGGTTGGGCTTTATATATTTGAGATTGAAGAGATTTATATGTTCAAATTGAATAATTATTAGATTACTAGGGCTTATAGTTCACCAACACAATGTTAGAAAAATACTTAAGAGGCGATGAATTATGCTTTTAGCCCAAATGAAATAGCTACCTCGGATCCTAAATCTATGGAGCTTTTGTAAGAGCCAAAATGTGGCCTAAATCTAAGGGAAGATGGGTATGAGGTTTACTTCCATAAGAGAGGGTAACCACCTGACTGCTGGACTTATAACCGCCTGGAGTGGCAACTAGCTAACTTCTCCTCCATTTTAAATACATATGGTCAAGTCATATGACTTTACAAGATTAGTTAGGCTATTCTATTTAGAAAGAGACTAAGTCCTTAAACTCACTCCCCAAGAGACTAGAGCATGAGTGGTATAAATGAATTAATCTAATGTAAATCTTTTCAATTATTATTCACAAGTCAAGCTTCCCCATCGTGCAAGGATAGAAATCTCCTATTTTCAAAAGAAATAATATCATATGCATGTTGTGAAGCATTTAACCATTCAGCTAAGGGGTTGCTAAATCTTTTAATTATCTTAATTAATGCCTAGGCTTTATGGCGATATTATGAATTATTTAAAACTTTAGTTATGAGTTATAGTTGGGTAAAAGATTTATTTTTTCCTAAAAGTCTAATTAGATCCATGCCACACATTAAAATATCACTCATAAAGAAACTAGAAAAAGGCATGACATTTCTATTGTACAATTTAAATATAGCATCAATTAATTTTATAAATCTAACACAAAAGAATAAGCGGCTGGTACAGTCGTGTACCGCTGTACAACCCAAAAAGAGAAAATGGGTAGCTGAGATCTACCCTTATAAATCCTAGAATATGAAAGAATAATGACAATTTACAATAAATAAGTGCTATGGGGTCTTCAAATCTTCATTTCCCTTTTCCTCGCTTAAATTGGTAGGCTTCAAGGCATCACATGGCACCCTAGGACTTAGCCTTCTGGACAATGCTCATCCTAAGCCCCCATAGCACTAATCCTAATTTTTAATGTAAAATTACATTAAAAATAGGAAACATAAATCTAACTATAGCCGTATAATAAGCATTAGCTAAACACACATACAACCCAAGTAGTTAAATGTATAATTTGGACTTAGCACCCTGCACATGGATATCCAAGCCCACCTGTCCTTACTTGGATTATGCTTAGGGATTTAAGAAATCTGCAAAGAGAGCATTTATATTTATTTTAAGCAATATTCTCAAGCATATTCTTACGTAAAATATAATATACACCTAAAATAAATAATATCACATCATCTATAAAGTTAGTGGTGACTTAGTTCTAATGTGTGTGTTAAAGCTTGTGTGGTATGTCCTAACTTGGGTTAAAACTAATTGGTTTTATTTTGGCTCAATTAATGGTTAAGTCATGTTTAATGATTGTTTATGGGTTAGTATGAATCAATAGTTTCAATCAATTTAATGTATGGTGATTTTTGGTATTTTTGGTTTTATATGAGCTAAGGGTTGATTTGGTCAAATGACCAAGTTGACTTGGTTTGACCTAATTCAAGGCAATTGATCATCCTAACATGATCAATGATCATGGTGTGAGGATTGGATGGGCTTAATTCAATTCAATTTGGGTTGAATTAGAACTTGGATCAAATGGGTTCTTTAGGTCACTTTGGGTCAAGTGAATCTAAATGGGTCAATTAGCTTGGTTTTGGCTTGATTAAGGTTTAGTTGGATTTATATATGAGTTTAGAATTAAAATATTAATCTAACTACAATCAATTTGGACTATGATGAGTTTTGGTTCATCTGGAAATTTCAAGTCAAAAGGGCTTAAATTAGGCTTGACTTTGGTTGAGTTCAATTTGACTTGATAATTGTAAGTTTCATTTATATTCAAATAGATGATTGAAGGAATGATTAATCCAAGAGAAAATCCAAAATTGTAGGTTTTAATCCAAGTCAAGAGATAATTGTAGGTTTCATTTAGTTGGGTTTTGGCCAAGTTCAAGGAATTGGCTTAAAGGGTTTAAATTAGATTTTGATTTGATTTTGGGTTTGGTTTTGGCTATTTGAATTTATATTTCATTTATATTTTGAAGATAATTGAACATATTATTGACTTATGAGAAAATCACTTGATTTTGGAGTGATTTGAAGGCAAATTTGACTAAGCTCATGAAGGTAGGTCAAAGGGCTTAGAAGAGAAATTGCTTTAGTTTGATTTAGTTTCGATCATTAGAATGTGGGTTTTATTTATGTTTGTGAAGGTAATTAAATATAGAATTAATTTATGAGAAAATCACTTGAGTTTGGAGTGATTTGAAGGCAAATTTGACTAAGCTCATGAAGGAAAGTCAAAGGGCTCAGAAGGGAATTTGCTTTAGTTTGATTTAGTTTTGATCATTGGAATGTGGGTTTCATTTATGTTTGTGAAGATATTTTAATATATAATTGATTTATGAAAAATTTAATTAATTTTGGGTTAATTTGGGTTAAAATTTGGCTAAGCTTATGGAGACAGGTCCATATAGCTTATGGGGGATCCTAGTTTGATTTAGTTTGGGCCATTTAAATATGGATTTCATTTATATTTGTGAATATAAATGATTGATTTGCAAGTAAATCAATTGAGTTTGTTTGTGTTTAAAGGGGGTTTTTGGCTAAGCTTATGAAGGTGGATCATATGGCTTATGAAGGAATTTTGGAGCTTGAATTTGATTTTGGGTTTCAATCACTTGGAGTCAAATTTGGACTTTAATTTAATAAATGATATTTGAGAAAATTAATTGAATTAAATTGAATTGGACTTGGCTAAGAGTAAAGCCATGGAATTCAAACATAAGGTTTATGAAGGATTTTAGTTTGATTTGATTTTAGGATTGATTGTGAATTGATTTTGAATTTGAATTTAGGGTTTGATTTGACTAGGAAAGAATAGATCAGGTCTAGTCCATAGGGTAGGAAAGTCTCCTTATATCCCTAAGGCATAACCTACTCCTATGACTAACCCTTTGAATTCTTTAAGCTTAGGTTAAGTGTTCACCTAATCACTAGAAGTGTATTAAGACTAAGGAACTCTTAGTGTCTATAAGAGTCCTAGATATTTGATGAGGGAATTAAAAACTCACTCCAAAAGTGAGGTCAATAAAAGGACCCCCAATATGTGTGGTGTAACTAACAAGGCACACTGCACGTATTGGCTTTGACCGAGATGATCAATAAAGTCTAATGGATTGCAAACACTAACGAAAATGATCTATACCTAAACTTGAGATGTAGACAGAATCACGATCTTAGTGCAATGCAACTCAACTTATGCCTAAGGCATAAGAGATGAAGGAGGGATCCATTGAGGGATTGGGTATATGAACCTTCCACTAGGGAAGCAGGTTGGGGTTATCCATTGGGGACAAGGGTTTGAATTTGATTTGATCACATGATTTGTGGAAAGAAGATCCTCCAGGGATTAGAATCTATAATTCACCGGGGATGGGTGTATGAACCTTCCACAAGGGAAGCAGGTTTGGGTTATGTGAGTTTTATTTCATAAATGTATCCACTGGGGATAGAAGTTTGGTTGGATTTGTTAGATTTGGATTTTGATTTAGGCACCACTAGGGAGATTAAATTGATTCGCGCTTCACTTGGGAGAAGTTTGGTTTGATTTAATTTACTTGAATTTGAATTATGCTTAATTTGGGGGGCATATCCACTAGGGATATGAGCTTGACTCTGCTAGGGATCAAGACCAGGTTTGATTGATGTGATTTATGCTTAATTTGGTGATACATATCCACTGGGGATATGGGCCTGCATCCACTAGGGATCAAGATTGAGTTTATTTTATTTTAATTTATGATGGCTCCACCGGGGAGGAGGATATGATTTGATTTGCTTGTTTGGTTTGTATATGATTTAGGGCTCTACTAGAGGAGTTTGGATTTGTTAGATTTTGATTTTGATTTAGGCTCCACTAAAGAGAATCAGGTTGGGTTTAATGTGATTTGAGGTTGAGGGCACACTTGTTGGAGATGTGAGCTTGTATATGCTAGGATTGGAAATACGAACCTTCCACTAGGGAAGCAAGTTTATCCGTTAGGGATAAGAGTATATGGGTTTGATTTCATAGGTTCATTTAGGAATGTAAATGATGGGGATAAGAATTTAATTTAATTTATGGACCCAGTCGGTGTGCGATGGATACACTAAAAGGGGCTATATCGGCCTTGGCCTATCTTAGGTTTAAAAATTCAAAGGGATAGTCTACCGGACGCAGGGTAGAGCCAACCAACCTAAGGGCTACTTTTTGGTGTGTAACGACTGAGCTAGGAAGAAAGTGTAGTAGACTTACATCTTCCAAAGCAGAGAGCAGCTGATGGGGTGATCTGTTGGTAGTACAACAAATCAAACCTTACCTAAGGTGACTACTGAGAATGTCATTGGGGAGGGGGGACTTATATCAACTCAAGAGTAGTCAAGATTAATATCACTTTAATTTGATGGACCCTATGGGTGTGTGATGGATCCACTAATAAGGGGTTATATCAGCATTATCCTATTTGAGATTTACAAATCCAAAGGGATAGTCTACCAATCGCGGGGTAGAGCTAACCAACCTAAGGGCAGCCTTTCGGTGTGCAATGGCTGAGCTAGGAAGAAAGCGTAGCAGACATACATCTTCCAAAGTGGGGAACAATCGCTAGGGTGACCTATTGGTAGCACAATAAATCAAACCTGACATAGGGTAACTATTGAGTGAATACTGTTGGGAACTTATATCAACTCAAGGTAGTCAAGAGATTCTTATTGGGAGTTTTGCTGACACTGTCATAAAGATAAGATGTATATTTGGGAAAAGGTACCACTGGGGGTGTCCTCCTAATCCACAAGCAAAATATATATATATATTATTATATGTTATCTTGGACCCTGTGTGTGAAGAATCACACTGAGAAGGGGCTATATCAGCCTTATCCTATCTCAAACTTACTAGACCAAGGGAGAATCTGCATATCTGCAAGATAGAATCTCTTATCATAGGGGTGGCTACTAGGAAAGGGGGACTATCTAATCTGATAGTAACATGGGTAGTGTCTAAATGTGGTCGCAAAGGATGTGATCCAAATATAGTGCCCACAAGAGAGGTGCCACTAAGGGCGTTATCCTGGACCCTATAAAAGAAAGCCTATATGTGTACGGTGGCCAACTCAAGGAGAAGGCATAGCAGACTTAAATCTACCATGAGTGGTGTATCCATTGGGTCACTGTCAGCATAGCGAGGACCAACCAACCTAAGGTGCCCATTGGTGTACGATGATCAATCTAAAAAGAAGGCATGTAGACTTTCATCTTTACAAATAAAAATGATCATTAGGATAGTATATTGTTTGCGGGACATATGCTATCTGACTAGGGTAACTACTAAGCGAGGAGTCCTGTGTAAGGATTGAACCCAGACTTGAAGTAGTCAGGAGGAAAGGATCCACTAGGGGACTTATCCTAAGCCTCAAAATACTCAACCCAGTTAGTGCATGATGGCAAGCTCAAAAAGAAAGCGTAGCAGACTTACATCCTCTTAACGAAGTAAACATGAGGTAGCTTACCGAATGCACAATAAGGCCTACTAAACTAATAAAGCCCTCGTTGGTATACAATGGTCAAGTTAAGAAGAAAGCATACCAGACTTACATTCTCTTAAATAAGGAACCATTAGGGTGACACATTAGTAGGGTATCACATCAAACCAGAGCAGCTACTTAGTGGGATAGCTCAAAAGGAGAGAGTTATCGATGCCAAAGGAGATGAGTAGGGAGTGCTCATGATACTAAAAAACCTAGTGGGCACTCAAATCTATCCTATGGTTGGGCTTTGTATATTTGAAATTGAGGAGATTTTATTTATTTGAGTTAAAATTTTATTAGAAATTTAGGGCTTACAATTCCACAACACAAGATTGTGAAAATGCCTAAGAGGTGAGGATTTATGCTTGTAGCCCGCAAAGGGAAATAATAATCTTGGATCCCAAATCTAGGGAGCTTAGGTGAGGGCCAAAGCACGACCTAAATATAAGGAAAAAATGGGTATATGGTTTACCTCCATAAGAGAGATTAAAACACCTGACTGCTGGACTTATAATCACTCAGAATGGCAGCCAACTAACTCCTCCTACCAATTTAAAATCATGTAGGAAAGTAATATGCTTTTGCAAGATGGCTAGGTTATTATTATTTATAAAAGAAATAAAGTCCTTAAACACACTCTCTAAGAGACTAGAGCATGAGAGGTATGAATAATGACTTAAATCTAATGCAAATTTTTATCAAATTTAATTTTAATTTAAGAATCTTTATTTTGACACATGCTATGAGATTTTGTATGCCTAAATGCGTGAAAAATTGATTATGGGCCAAATAAAAAGGGAAAGAGGTGTTCTTCCATCACAGGCTCTTAAAGGTTAAGATCATTCTATATGGCAAAGATGGAAGCCCTCTCTTAACAAGAGCGAAACGAGATGGTTATGCTTGATATTAAATATATAACATCTAGCTAAGGGGTTGCTAAATATTTTCTTATCTTGCTTTAATACCTAGGCTTTTATGTGGGATTATGAGTTATTTTAAAAGTTTAGTTATGAGTTTTTAATGGGATAGAAAATTTATTTTTATCTTAAGAGCCTAATCGCATCCATGCCATACAACAATTACCAATCATAAATAAACTATAAAAGGCATACTTTTTCTAATGCACAAGCTAAACAAAATATTAAATAATTTTATAAAGCTATCATAAAAGAATAAAAGATCGATGTATCTTAGAGTATAACCAAAAAAGTAGGGTCACCAAGATCTATAATTATACAACCCAGATTACAAGAAAATAATTATAATTACAAATGATGAATGTTATAGGGGTCCTCATTCTTCATTCTTCCTTCTTCATTTCTTCACCTTTCATTTCTTCATTTGATTTGCTCCATTTCTTTCTTCCTTTTGGCTTGATTTGGATATGCTTGCTCCAAAGGCATCACATGGTACATAAGGCTTGGTCTTATAACCAATGCTCATCCTAATCTCTCATAATATTTATCCTAATCCTAATGCAAAATTACATTAAAAGAAGGAAAGTAAATCTAGCTACACCTACAAAATAAATGTTAGCTAAACACACCATACAACCCAAGTAATTATATGAATAAATCATACTTAGCACCCCACACATAGGCAAGCCCACCGATTCTAACTTGGATTATGCTTAGGGGCTAAGCAACCTGTACAACTAAAACATTTATATTTTTATTACAGCAGCCCCTTAAGCACAACCCCCTACAAAAAATATGGTTATGCTAATATTAGCCTAATATCCACACATACACCCAAACATCCAATATAAAATAATACATCATAAAACCAAACATACATCAAACCATGCACCACCCTAACATAAAGTTAGAAATGGTGACTTAGTCTAATGTGCGTAAATTAAAGCTTATGTGGCATGTCCTAACTAGGCTTTAGAGTTATAATTTGCTAAGTGTGAGGGATTTAATTTATAAAGGGGTTGATTTTCTTTAAGTGATTTAATTGATTTGAATATTTTATTTAGTGTTTTCTTTTATTTCATATGGTCTACACTTAACCACTAAGTGTTATAAAGAGAAGGAATAGTGGGAATTTCTCTTTCATCCCTACCTTAAGTCACTTCTAAAATAAGTTAATCAATTAATTTCCTTTAGTGAATGGTTTATTATATGTTTTAATTAATCCTAAGTTTATGTTCACTCTAAATGACTCTAAATGACTTTATTTAATAAGAGAGACATCTTAAGATTAATTAGAATGGATTATTATCACATAACACATATTCATTCATTTCTTTCCATCATGTGCATCATGCATATGAATAAATCCTAAGCATATCTATACATGCAATTTAGATTTCTAGCATACTTGAATGATAAATGCAAGGAAGTGTATTTGGAATTTAAATATTTCATTTGATTGAATTATGAATGCATGCCTTTTAATAAAAAAGAGGGATTATTCATCCATTAGCCAGATACACATTCACATGTATAAAAGTTTTAAGAGAGTATGTTTCCATTATTTTTGCACTAGGGGCATAAGGTATAAGACCTACTTAGGGCTACTTAAAGGCTCGCAGCCCCCAGGTGTCCAGGCTAATATACCACTTTTCTTAGATACATATAGATGTATAAACAACTAAAATGATAGAAAAAATCCATGCAAAAATTAAATTTGATTTGTTTAATTTATGATTCTTATTCATTGGCCACATCACACATACACATGTATAAGAGTTTTAAGTGAGTACGACACCATTGTATTCTACACCAGGAGTGTAAGGTACAATACCTACTTAGGGCTACTTAAAGCCTTGTAGCCCCAGGGTGTCTAGTCTAATATACCACTTTTCTCAGATATAGATGAATGTATAAAAAGATCCAAAGATAAAAGAAGAAGTCATGCAAGAAGTCATCTTTGATTTGATTATATGATTTACATATGTGATATAAAATTCTTCCTAAGTCTTAGCTAGGAAATGTATAGGAATAGATTTAAACAAATGTTATGAACTATAAGGAAAGAGAGCTTCATATTGCATATTTTATATTATCAACACATACAAACTTACAACTATTTGTAATTAACATCACTTCATTCATTATAATTGATTTAAGATCTTTTGAAAATAACATTTGATTTAATAGTGATAATAGCCACACCTTTTTAATTTAAACCAACACATGACAATTGGACATAAAAGAAACTATTTTATTTAGTTAATTTTAAAAGAAATGAATATATGATTATATATGGCAAAACAATATTTAACATGATTGGAAGGAAATAAAACAACATAAGCATGTGATTTCATTCAAATCAACTAAGTCTTAAGGATAATCAAACCAAATAAGATTATTTAAAACAAACCAAAGTTCTTTAATGTAATTTCATCTTTATGTATGATTTGAGTTAAGAAAGTGAAAGAGATTTGCTGGTCCTAATCCCATTTTCACATGTATGAGTTAATTTTATTTATTGAAAAGCAATTAGGTTGATTTTATGGATTGATTAAGTTAAGCATGGATTAAATCAATTAATTAACCCTTACCTATATCACCTTAAGATAATTAATTAAACAATTATGAGCTAATATGATATGTAATCACTTAGAAAAGTAAATAGCAATGCTTCTATGAAATGAAAGGGGCTTAATACAATTAGTTCATAATTATTAATTAATTAAGCTTAAGGAGATCACTTAATTACTCTTATGGTTTTCTCACGAGCTAACCATAATTTCATTAGCTCTCTCTTTATGTTATTGAACACCCAAAGAGCTATCCAAGAAATTTAATTAGATAATTTTTGGACTGATTATGATTTTAATTTAATTAATTAAGCCATTTAATTAATGAATTAAACCATTAATTAATCCCAAATTAATTGATTTCAAGTCAAGTCAAGTGAACTTAGGAAAAAGAATGGGAAAGAGGCCCCAATCTCATTCCCTATGTCCATTCACTGTCTCAAAATGATTAACAAGCTTAATTATGATTTTATTACTATTTAGAATGTTAATTAATCACGTAATTAATTAAGAGAGCAATTAAGGCTAAGATAAATAATTTCTCCAATTAACCAAGCAATAAATCTCAAAAAAATTATGAGAGGTAGAGGTCATCCCATTAATCAATCTCAGGAAATTTGTAACTAATTACTTTGGGTAATTAGGGAGTAATTAGGTTAATTAATTTTTTAGTTAGACTCAAATTAAACCTTAATTATTATTCAAAGTTAAGTAAAATTAATTTTAAATTAATCTCCTTTGAAATTCCTTTAAAATGAGTATTTATTTGAACTTTTTGGATTTTTCTAAAATTAGTTATGATTTTTCGAAGTTTCAGTTGATTAAGATAATTTTCATAAAGTTTGTAAATTTATTTTATTAAAATAAATTATTTGAACTTCAAAATTCAATATCTTTCAATCTAGAAGTGATTTTAATTTGAAAATTTTATTTTAGGTATATTTAACTTCAATTTCAATCCTTAAAAATTTCAACTTGATGTGATGTGTTTTTTTGGTTTAATTAATGATATTTAATTTTTTATTAAAACTCAAATTATGCTCAAAATATTTAATAAAATTTACAGATTTTGGGTTTTTTGGACTCCTCTCGGAATGACAAATCCAATTAGCGCTTGTTTGAATTTTTTTGTTAAATATTTGATTTTCTATGAATTTTAGAAGTTTCGGCTGATTTAAATAATTATTAAAATATAAAATCCCTAATTTCCCACTTAACACAGTTAGCTCCGGCATAACATCGATATACAATGCAATACGACCTGCGTGATTGGATGATTTACCGCGATGCCGCTCTGTGGTGGTCTGACTGCGGAAACCGAGGTGTGAAACGACACGAATCGATCTCGTTCGATCGCGGATCGGATGGTACAAATCAATCCATGGGATCCAAAGGTGGATCACGTGATCTGGGGGTTGGAAAGATGCAGATCCGACGCGATCTTAGTTGTTCGATCCCCTGAATGCGTGATCGGATGTCTGATGTTCTCCAACCGACGAAATCGAGGGGAAAATGCAAAAAAAATACAAAATGAGGTCTGATTGAGCTCATTTTTGAGGTAGATCTTCGCCAAAAAAATTCTATTTCATATTGAGATCAAATAAACTAAAATAATACAAGGTTTATCTAAGAGAAATTCCTAAAATTGCTAGAAAATTGTCACAAAAAGCAAGAATCCTAATGGTGGCTTCGAGTTTTTAAAGATTTCCTCACCAAGGATGATTTTGATGGCGGTGATGATCCGAGCGCACTTTTGAGTGGGAGAAGAAGCCTTGAATGAGCCTATACCTTTGCCTTCACTTCAAAATGATGTCTTCTCTAATCGCTACCACTCCCCCGATGAAATCAACTTATTTTTGGTGTTTTTCACCCCAAAATCAAGTGGGTATGATTTTTAGTTGGTTTGGGAGCTCTAGGGGATAGAAATGAGAGTGGGAGGAGAAGTTTTATTGCCTCTAAAGCCTTGGTTCCAAAAGTGGCTGAAATTCCCTCATTTTGTATGATTTTGGGAAAATGAGTGTCATTTGGCTTGGAGTGGTTGGAAATGGAAGGGAATCATCCTAGGTGGCTCATTTTTGGTTGGCTAAGGCTTAAAAAGTGGCTATGATGAAGGACAAATGGGTCTCTTAGCAAGGGGAGGTGGGAGTCCTACATGCCAAGTATTCTAATGGGAAAGGTGAGGTAAACTCACCTCCCCATGAGTCATGGCTGCCCCAGCCACCCCTTAAGTCAGATAATTAGTGTCATTGGTGCCTATGTGGACCAATGGATGAGTGCCAAGTGGCCAAGAAAGAGAAATGATCACTTGGGCAAGTGTCTTTTCTCATGGGATGCCCTTGACATAAGGGCAAAGTGGTTATTTGACATTGGATTTGATTTGAGAAGATTTGAAATGAGTCAAAAGTGAATTGGACCAAATTTCATGTCCTTTGGAGTTCATTTGGTTTATATGGGTCAATTTAACCTGGTCAAATTGGGTCAAAACATTTTAGGTTGACCAATTGATCAAATTGGGTCAAACAAAGGGTTTGATCAAGTTTAAATGATTATTTGGAGTATAGAAGTTTCAATCAATTTGGTTTCAATCAAATTAGTTTAATTCATATTTAATTTAGATTTTGGCCAATTTGATCCTTTAAGTCAATTTAGGCTAAGTTGACCAATTTGACTAAATTGACCAAATTTGCTTGAATCATGGCTTGGTTTGGGTTTGATTGATCATTTGGAATATATTATAGGCTTTGGTTAAGTTCAATTTGGATTTGATTGAGTTTTAGGTTGATTTAACCCTAAAGGTCAAATTGGGTTAGGTTAACTAATTGGTCAAATTGGGCTCAATTTGAGGCTTTGGTCAAGTTCAATAATAAATTTAGAGTGAACTTGAGCCATTGGTTGCATTCAATTTGATTTAGGTTACAATTTGGCTAGTTTGGACTCATATGGGTTAAAGGGTTGACTTGGTCAATGGGCTAGGTTGACTTGGTTTGACATAATTCATGATAATTGATTAACCTTGGATGATCAACAATTATGACACAAAGTTCAGATTACCTTAATTCACTTTGATTTAAATTGAATTTGATTATCGTTCATGTAGATTAAATTGGTCACTTTGGGTCAAGTGAGCCAATTAGGTTTAGTTGGCTTGATTTTGAGTTGGGTTTGATTTTGTTGAGTTTATATATGAATTTGATATTGACATATAAAATCAATTGCATTTGGTTTAGGTTCAAATAAGTTTTGGCTCATTTGAATATTTTAAGTTAAATGAGCTAGGTTGGGTTTGACTTGAGTTGACTTGGATTTGGTTTGATAATTATAGTTTAAATATATATTTGGAACAATGATTGAAGTAGTGATTGAATCATGAAGAAATTCATGGGTTTTAGTTGATTTGGGTATTATTTAGCCAAGTTCAAGAATTTGGCTAAAAGGGATAAAATTGAGAATTTGATTTAATTTGGGTTTGGTTTTGGCCTCTTGAATTTATATTTCATTTATATTTATGAATATAAATTATGATATAAATGGGATATGAGAAAATTACTTGAGTTTGGAGTTATTTGGAAGCAAATTTGACCAAATCTAGAGATGTAGGTCAAAAAGGCTTGACTTGGGATTTAATTTGATTTGGGTTTCAATCATTGAACTTGGAATTAATTTAGAATTTGGATTTGAGATTGAATTTATAATTAAGAAAATCAATTGGATTGTGGTTGATTTGAATTTGGTTAAGGCTAAGTCTTTGAATTTAATCTTGGGTTTCAATCATCAAACTTGGAATTGATTTGAAATTTAGATTTGAATTTGAGATTTGGTTTGAAAGAAGAAAGTGAAGATTTGGTTCAGGCTATAGGGTAGGCAAGTCCTCCTAAATCTCTAAGGAACAACCTATTCCTATTGCTAACTCTTCTGAGTCTCTAGGGTTAAGTTAAGTGTTCACCTAATCATTAGAAGTGTCTTAAAATGAAGGAACTCTTAGTGTTTATAAGAGTCCTAGATATATGATAAATTGGTGGGGAATCCACTAAAGATGAGAATTTGATTTGATTTATTGATTTATGAATTGGAGGGGGGTGTGGAATTTGATTTGACTAATTGGTGGGGCATCCACTGGGGATGAGAATTTGATTTAATTTATTGATTTATGATTTGGTGCTCCACTGGGGAGAGGATATGATTTGGTTTTGAGGACACACCTACTGGAGATGCGAGCTTAGATCCCCTGCGGATAAGATAGGTTTAATTTGGACTCCACTAGAGGGAGGATGATGGATTTGATGAGATGGACCCTATCGGTGTGCGATGGGTCCTCTAAGAAGGGGCTAATTTAAGCCTATACCTATCTTAGATTTATAAATCCAAAGGGATAGTCTAGTAGCCATCAGGTAGTACTATCCAACCTAAGGGGTGCATTTTGGTATGCAATAGTCAAGTCAGGAAGAAAGCACGAGGACTCACATCCTCTTACACAAGGAACCATTGGGGCGATCGATTGCTTGCAACAAATTGAACCCGATCTAAGGTGACTATTTGAGAAAATGCTGCTATGGACTCACATTGACTCAAGAATAGTCAGAATTAATTTAATTTGGGATGGACCCCATCGGTGTGCGATGGATCTACTAAGAAGGAGCTAATATCAGCCTAGACCTGTCTTAGGTTTACAATTCCAAAGGGATAGTATACCAACCATGGGGTTGAGCTAACAGCAAGAGGTGTCTGTGGAGATGGTAAGTTAGGAAGAAAGTGGGGACTCACATCCTACAAGGACCACTGGGGTGATGTTGCATGTACAACAAATCAAACGACCTAAGGCTACCCATGCAATAATCATCTTTGGAAAGAATGTAAGACTTATATCTTCTAAAGCAAGGATGATCACCGGGGTGACTTGTTGGTGGCACAACAAGTCGAACCCAACCAAAGGGTGACTATTGAGAGAGTTGACTCGAAGACTTATCTCAACTCAAAGTAGTTAGATAATTTCTATAGGGAGTTTTGTTGACACTACCATATAGATAGGTTGCTTGCTTGAGAAAGAGGCCACTAGGGGCTTGAATTATGAATCCACAAGTGAAGATATATTTTGTTTATTTGTTATGTTATCATGGACCATGTTAGTTTGTGAGGGTGATGAGAAGGAGCTCACCATTTTTTTCTCATATTAGACTAAGGAGAATCTACATATTGCAGACAAATTCTCCAACCATGAGGGGCTACTAGGGAGCGCCCAATCTAAGAGTAATTGGGGTAGTGTCTAAATTGGGTCACTAAGGATGAGATCTAAATAGAGTTCCCGTCTTCTTAGGTGCATTATCCAACACTGAAAGAATGCTTATAGGTATATCACTAACTCAGGAGAGAAAGCATGGGGACTCACATCTACCAAGAGTGGTGTATTCCTTTGGATGGGTCCATGGTGATAACCAACCGACTAAGATGCCCATGAGCGGCTCGACTAAATAAAACGTGTGTAGACTTACATCTTTATAAAGAGGAACTGATCACTGGGATAGTCTATCTTCAGCTCAATAGGGGCTATCCATCCTAGGGAGCTTACTAAATGAGGACTATGTAAGAGAAATGTGGGGAAAGGAGCCACAGGGGTAACCAAACTCAAATATACTCAACCTAGTTAGTGCATAATGGCTAGTCCAAGAAGAATGTGTGTAGGCTTACATCCTCTTAAATAAAGTCAACATGGGGTAGCTTATTGGCTATGCAGTAAGGCCTACCAAATTGACAAGGCACTCATTAGTTTGCAATGGTCAAGTCAGGAAGAAAGCGGGGACTTACATCCACCAGACAAGTGACCACTGGGGTGACACACTAATTAGGTAGCATATCGGCCCGACCTAGAGCAGTTAATGAGTGAGTGCCACGGGGGTTTGCTCCTATATTAAAATAGCTTGAGACAAAAGGTATGTGTTCATTTGTATTATGAAAGAGGGAATAGGATGCCACTTGGGTTCTCTGCCTACTAAACATGGTAATGATGATAGGGGCAATTGTGACTCCACCAAGAAAGGATGCAGCTTGGGTTCTCTTACACCTAACTTAATTGTACTAGTCAAAATAGGATGCCTCTTGGGTTCTCTTACACCTAACCTTATAGCACTGGAGGATCAATTGTACTTTTTATTTGTGTTATGGAGGGATAGGATGTCACAGGTTCTTTTAAAGTTTGCTGATTTCTACATGAGGAATTTGATATGAAAGAGATGATTATTTTCAAACAAGATAATATTTAGGTAGAGCCCATTGATTGGAAGTATGAACAATTTATAAGTTAATATGATCCTCCTTGGTAGGCCATTTCTATGGAAAAGCTTCCCAAGTGGGTTCAAACTTGCCTCGGACAATAATTAATATAGAACTAAAATAAGCTCTCATACTTGAAAAGTTATAGGACAGACCAACTTGTTATGAGCTTGAATCATTTTGGCTTTGTACAACTCGAGGTCTTGGCATGCCCGAAGGCGTCTCTCCTCCAAACCTTTGAGCTCTTCCAACCACAACTTGGCATTATGCTCTGTTGTGATCTTACACACTATGATGGGAGTTAGAATTTTAATGGTATAAGCTTGTTTAAGGAGAAAGGGGTAGATTGAGTTGGAGTTCTGTATATTACACGGTTACCTTTTCTTAATATTTGAATGAGAGTTTTGTTGAATACTTCTGCTAGACCATTTTCCCTCGGGCAGTAGATGGTAGAGTATCTCCAATCTATGATGTGTCTCCGAGAAAAGCTGTTGATTTTAGTGCTCTTGAATGTAGTACCATTATTAGATATAATTTATTGAGGCACCCCAAATCTATATATGATATGGATCCTGAAAAACTAGAGCACATGCTGAGCTATGACCTCTTTGAGTGGTATTACCTCCACCCACTTGGAAAAGTAATTGGTGGTAGCTAGAATAAATCGGTAACCCTTGGAAGAAGGAACCCACTATGTCAATAGCTCATATGGCCATGAGGGATGATGTGATGTAGAATGTTGGGTGGTTGATGTAGGACCACACCGTGTACTTGACATTAGTGGCATCTCATAGCTATGTCCATATAGTCTGTGATCATCGAAGGCCAGTAGTATCCTAGTCTCTTGATCTTGGCTTTCATCTATAGACCAGATTGATGAGCTCTGCATAAACCTGGGTGTCCTTCAGTCATGATCCTATGGACTTTATGTTTTTCCAGAAAATGTAACCACATTTGATCGAATGACTGATGCTATGAGGTGCCATCTACGAGAGTGTAGGAAAGGGCTCTCTGCTTCACTTGCTTCTGACTTCTCTTGAGGTAGTTTTCCTATATTTAGATAATCCATGAATGGTTGCCTCAATCGACTACTCATCCTTTTTGGCAATGACAACCTCCCAGAGAGTCTCTCAATGCGTTTAGAATCTAAAATGTTGATATTATAATTATGTGATGGCTAACCAGCAATCAGAGCCTCATATTCGACTTCATTATTAGAGCATGGATTGGACATATGATATAAGAATCTCATCATATCATAATCTGGAGTTAGGAGAACTATTCCTACCTCTACCTTTCCTGGAAGAGTAGATTGTGGTTCTTCTCCTTTTGAAAGGAAGCCACATGATCAAAATACATCTCCTAATGGCAAATGCTAGTGTCCCCTAAGTTCATGATTTATTCATTGGGAGGGCATCACTAATCGGGTAGGTCATCACTAGGAGGTCATCACTCACCTTATGAGAAAGCATGTAGTGCCGTTGCTTTTGGGATGCAAATATGAAAGCTTGGCAATGCTTTTCAATAGGCGGGTAGTATGCCTCAGTAGAAAATAGATGATGACTGAGATAGTAGAGAGAATTTTCTTTCCCTTCATCCTTGCTTTGAGCCAACAAAGGCCCAAGGGAGTTGTCTAATGCAGCGGTGTATAGTATCAATGGCTTGCTCGAGATAGGGGTGCTAGAACTGGTGGCATCATCAAGTAGTTGTTGATGTCTTCAAAAGTATGTTGGCACTTATCATCCCACTTGAACTTGGCATCCTTTTTGACAAGTGCTGAGAATGGTTGGAATCTTTCTGATAAGTTAGAAATGAAGCATTTTAGATATGTCAACCGTCCTTAGAATGATCTGAGTTGAGTTAGACTTTTAGGGGGTCACATTTCTAATATAGCCTTGATGTTTTCTGGATCGATCTCTATTCCCTGTTGTCCGATAATAAACCTAAGGAAATTTCTTGAAGCTACTCTGAATGCACACTTAAGGGGATTCATTTTGAGGTTAAATTATCTTAACCATTCAAAAACTATTCTCAAGTCAAAGAGTTGGTCTTCCTTTTCTTTACTTTTGACTACTAGATCATCAACATAGCATTCAACTTGATGATGAATGAGTTCGTTGAAGATCTGAGTTATGGTCAGTATGCTTTTAAGGCATGACCTTATAATAATAGATTTTGATCGGGGTTCAAAAAGTAGTGTTTCTTTCATCCTCACAAGCCATATTGATTTGGTTGTGGCCATATGACCCATCCATGAAGGAGAAGATTGCATGGGATGAGGCAATGTACACCATTAGCTCTAGTATAGGAAATATAAATTCATCCTTAGAACATGCATTTTTAGATCTCTAAAATTGACACATATGAATTTTCTTAAATGGGATGCTTGCAACTTTGATATTTTTCTTAAATGATAAAGCCAGCATCGATCCATTTCTTGATTTTAGAAGTGACCCACTGTTCAATGTCTAATCGCATGAGTCTAAGAGCTTTCTTGATAGAGTTAGCATTAAGTTCTATTGCTAGTTTGTGGACTGCTATGTTAGGAGATAAATCAAGCATTTTTTCATAACTCTATGTGAAGCAGTCCTTAAACTCAACTAATATCCTAACTAAGTCATTGGTTTCTTCTTTATTCAACAAGGACCTGATGTATGTCGGATGTGGATTGTCTTTAATTCCTAAGTTGATCTCTTTAGGATCATCGATGGTTGATCTGATATCTTCTTCGAACTATGGCAGTGCCTCTTTAACTTCAAGCTCATTTTGATCATCTAAAGTTTCTAACATGATTTGAGAAGAACCTATCAGACCCCAAATGAGTGGTGATGACTAGGCAATGGTTGTCAACATCGAATGGACCCACTATGCGGAATCCTAGTCCCAGTCTTGATTAAGAATATCTACTTTAGTTGTCCCATAACCTTTCAAAGTAACCTATGTTTAGACTATGTGTGTAGGATTAATCTCTTCTTCACTAAGTTAAGAACATAAGGAGAATACAAAATAAAAGTAATTGTATTAAATTTTTATATGAATCATCCTCAAGCTCTACATTAGCTTCTTGACTTTAGGATGATGCTCCAAATAAAAATCTCTTTGGTTTGACATCTATGGATGACTTGGAGGCCTCTTTAATTACTAAACCTTCAACTTTATGGGAATAAAATGAGGTTAAAGCTAAGGTTCTCAACTGTTGTCTGACTATTCTACATAATAGTGATTCAAATACATTCATTCTTTGCTTAGAGGCGACCTTTATCTCATGAATGTCACCTCAAAGGGACGCAGAGGGGTTGATGCTAACCACATGAGACTCATTGTCCGAACTGGACTCTAAGTCTATATGGATAGCGGAGGCATTCTTGTGAGTTAGAACATAGCTCCTATTAGGTGGACAATAGGAAGGAGCTCTTTCACCTCCAGGCTCGTAGAACCATCTACCCATGTGTTTGTATGGAGGAACAAATTATGGTTGAAATCAAATATTTGGCTCTACTTCTTCCTCAGTGTCTGAATCTTGCTCACTTGTATTTTCATTTTCTTTTCCTTTTTTTCTTTTATTTTTGTTTTTCTTCTTTCTCTTTTTCTTCTTCTTCCTTTTCTTTTATTTATTTTTCTTTTATTTTTGAATATTCACCAAGTTTACAAGAACAGACTTTTGATGTGGACATTAGGCTGCATCTTTCTCGACCTCTTTAACTGAGAATGGCTTCAAGTATCCTTTGACACAATACTCGATCTCACCTCTTCAAAATTTGATGCACTGATTCAAAGAGGATGGAACCGTGTTGTTTCCATGTATCCAAGGACTATCAAGAAAAGTAGTGAATGATGTGTTTGAATCGATTATGTAGAACTTGGTTTCTGTCTTCCAGGCATCTATCTCCAATGGAAATACTATAGAGCCTAAAGCTCTCTCGCCTTATTCATTGAATCCTCTCAAGGAGATGTCAATACTTAAGTAGGCAATGGTCTTTAGACTTATAATATTCATTGATGCACCTTGATTAACTAACACCCTAGCGAGTCTGAATCTACCCATGTCCACTATGATGTAGAGGGGATGGTTGTGCTCTGTTGTTCCTAATAGAAGGTCTTCATGGGTGAATGTAACTCTACAGGCTTCTCTTGAAAAATATGCCTCCTCTCCAATAGCAGTCAGCTAAGCTAAGCATATTTTTGGAGAAGGGCTTTGATCAATGACTCCCTCATATCTTTGGATAATACATGGGCATCATATATGCTTAGTTTAGTTGACAACTTTTTTAGGTGACCGATGACATTATAGTCAATTATGGGCTAGTCCTCTATAAGCATATCCATAAGTGGAGCATCCTGTGGAGGGGCCTCTTGATCACTAGAACCAATGGCTGTTTACCCTTATCCTAAGGTGCTACCCTAGGAGGTAGAACTTTCCTTAATGTTGGAGGTTTGAGCCACTTCAGGAACCTACAAGGGTAACTTTCTGATCTTAGAGATGACTTTCTTGGAGGTTCAGGATAGGGATATATCCTAACCTTCCTCTATCTTAAGAAGATCGCATGTATTCCCAAGGATTATCCTAACATAACTAGAGGGTTATTCTAGTAGATATTTTTTAGGGATGATAATGGCACCCAACTTGTAGCTACGCTCAAGCCAATCTTTAAAGGTAATGCAATCTTCTAAGACATGTCTTAGCATGCGGTGGCAGCAATAGTCGATGAATCTTGCCCACTTCCCACTAGTAATTTTTTATATGAAATTTCTAAAGAATAAGATATATACTTCCATCTTCACTTCATGCAGAATAAAATGAGGATAGAAATATACATATTCTCTTTTTATGCAATTTTGACCCCACATAGATCCGTAGATGTTCTTGTGAGAGTGATCGTGTGTGCCTGTGAAAGATAGAAGTCACCACCTATAATAGACCTAATCACCTCAACAAGGACTCCAGGATAATGGGTGCTGCATGTGCAAAATTCTCCCCACTTTACATGGAAAAGTAAAGTAGGGTTTATTTTAAATCAGGTTCATTAAGTTCCCTACAGGGGCAAGCCCCTATAGTTAATTACATTATAAGGAATGAGGTCCCTTAGAAATACTCTCGATTAAGGTAAATGATCGTTACCTTCAAAGATTTCAATAAGTAGGACTATCAATTAATTAGTTTCTTTCAGAAGATCAAATGGGATTGAACAAAGAGAGGGAGTCATTATCGAAGCCAAAGGAAGATAAGTAGATAAAGTTCACGTTGCTAGGAAATCTAGTGAGCATCTTAAACTATCCTATGGTTGGGATTTAAATTTTTGAAATTGATTTAATTTATTTGAGTTGAATTTTTTATTAGAAATTTAAGGCTTATTATTCCACAACACAAGATTATGAAAATGCCTAAGAGGTGAAGATTTATGCTTATGATCCACAAAGGGGAGAAGCAATCTCAGAACCTAAACTAAGGAGCTTTGGTGAGGGCCAAAAGCACAACCTAAATCTAAGGCAAAAATGGGTATTTGGTTTTCTCCACAAGAGAGGACAAACTACCTGACTGCTTGGACTTATAACCACCTGGGGGTGGCCTCCAACTAACTACTCATATGATTTTAAATTCATGTAGGCAAGTCATATGCTTTATGTAAGATAGCTAGGCTATTATTTATTTAGAAAGAGACTAAGTCCTTAAACTTACTGCCTAAAGAGACTAGATCATGTAAGGGTATGCTTCAAATGACCTAAATCTAATGTAATTCATATTACATTTTATTTTTATTTTTGGACAATCATTTTGACTCAGGCTAATAGATTTCATATGCTTAATGCATGAGAAATGAGATTATTGACCAAAATCGTGAAGGAGGAGGTGTGTTTCCACCATGGCTCTCAAAGGCCAAGCCAAGTTTCTCTGGCAAAGGTGGATGCCATCCAATCAAGAGTGAAAATAATATGCTTTTGTGCATGATGATGTTATAAAAGAAGTACTCATCCAGCTAAGGGGTTGCTCATTCTTTTATCTTCATTTTTAGCCTAAGCTTTAGGTGAGGTTATGAGTTCTTTATTTTTAATTTTGAATTATTAAATTTGGTAGAAGATTTATATTTCCCTAAGAGCCTAATCCACATCCAGGCCATACATAAAGTAAGAAAGAAACTAAGAAAAAAGATGCCACTTAATGCACAAGCTAAATAAATCATTAATCAATTTATATAGCTAATCATATAAGAATAAAAGGTCATTTGTGGTCGGGCACCACTGCACAAACCCAAGAGTAAATTGGGTAGTTGAGCTCTACCCTTATATAACGTGGATTACAAATGAATTAAATACACTTAAGCAAGGAACTCATTGTTATGGGGGGTCTTCAAGCTTTATTTCTTCATTCTTCTTTTCTTCTTTCTTCTTCATTTCTTCTTTTTTCTTTGGTTCCATTTTTTAAATGGTTGGAAGGTGGATGCTTCAAAGGCTTCACATGGTGCATAAGATGAGATCTTATGACTAATGTTCATCCTAATCCCATAACAATCATTTTTAAATCCTAATTTCAAAAATTACATAAAAAGGAAAAGTATATCTAGCTAACACCTGCAAAATAGAGATTAGCTAAACAAACCACACAAAATCCCAAGCATGTATATTGGACTTATCGCCCCAATCATGGGTGACTAAGTCCACCTAGCTAATTGGATTATGCTTAGGGGTATAAGCACTTACAAAAGCATTTATATTTTTATTTATCACTGGTAAGCACAATCCCCTACAGAATATAATGGTTAGACTAAGACCACCCTACCATTCATTTTACATTTATAAATCCTAACATTCAAACTAAAATATATATCATAAAAGAAAAATAAGCATCAAACCATGCACTGCCCTAACCTTAAGCTGCAAGTGGTGGTTTAGCTTAATGTATGTGCTTTTAAGGTTTGTGATATGCTTAGTTATGGCTTTAAGTTAGAATTTTATAAGTGTAAAGAATGTTAAACTTAGAGGAGGTTTTCATTTAAGTGATTTAGTTGTTTTAGGTTATTTTATTTTTATTGTTTTGATTAGGTTCAAGTGATTCCTACAATTAATTACTAAGTTATAAAGAGAGGGAAAGAGAAGAGGACCTCTCTTTCCTTTCCTAACCTAAGTAATTTCTAAAGTGGATTCATATTTTAATTTTCTTTAGTGAATGTTTTATTATATGATTTAATTAATCCTAAGTTTAGATGAACTCTAAACAAACCTATTCAAAAAGAGGCATTTCAAGATTAAGTAAAATGAACTAAATTCACAAATCATACATCACTTCATTTCTTTCCCAACATGTATAACATGCATATGAATGAGTCCTAAGCATATCTATACATGAAAATGGGAATGTTTAGCATTATTTATGATGCATGCTGAGTAGTTCATTTAAGAAAATTTGAATGTTTATGATGCATGATTTTCATTAAGTAGCAAAGGGGTTTCTTTTCCAATTTTTACATGCACATATGAATGCATGAAAGGCATAAGTGAGCATGATGCCATTGTTAACCAGGGGTGTAAGGTACAAGACCTACTTAGGGCTACTTAAAGCCTCATAATCCCAGGGTTGTTCAGACTAATATACCACTTTTCTTAAATACAAGCATGTGTACAAAAAAAAATGAATGGAAAAGAAAGAATGCAAAAGTTTGTGTTGGTTGATTTATTTTTATTTATGCAATTCATATGTACAAGTATAGGTATCCTTCTTAAGTAATAGCATAGGAATGAATAGTAGATGGAACTAGGCAAGTGTTTGGTTCTTTTCAAATGAACTATACACTTTGCCAAGCCCTATTCAAAACTATACCAAAAGACAGGAGAAGGAATACTATACTATGCACATCCTTATATTTTACTCACATGCAAGCTTATAAGTAAGATATAAGTAACACACTTCCAATTTTGATAATTGATTCATATATTTTGAAAATAATTTAGATTTAATAGTGATAATAGCCACTCATATTCTTACTTTAACCAAAACATGCAATTTGACATAAAGGAAATATTTTCATTTTAAATTTGATTTTTGAAAAGCATGTATGCATGAAATCATATGACATACATAATTAGCATGTTGGGAAAGAACTAAAGTAATGAAAGCATGTAAACACATTAATCTTAATTAATTCCTAAAAGCAATCTTATGAAATAAGAAAGCTTAAAGTAAATCAAAGTTTATTTAATGTAATTTTTATTTGATATTGAGTTTGATTTAATTTGTAAAATATGAATTGAGTTTCCTATTCCTATCCCATTCCCACATGTGTTTGATATTTTTATTCAATTTTTAGATGATTAGATTCATTTTATATTTTGATTAGGTTAAGGTATGAATTAAGCATGTTAATTACTTACACCACCTTAGCATAGTTAATCAAATAATTATGAGCCAATGAGATGACATAAAACCTCACAAGGAATTTAAATTTGTAATTCAGCTAGGAAGGAAATGCCTAATGCAATTTGGCTCATGATTAATGATTAATTAAGCTAAGGGGTTTAACTTAAGTAATTTCAAAACACCCTTCACACATATGAGTTGAATTTTGATATTAATTGTACTTAGGCTCTTGAACATCTAAGCAACTACCCCAAGTAGATTAATTAAGTTCTGGAAGTTTTAAATTTTTATGAAATTAATTATGAGGGTAATTAGTGAATTAACCCTTTAATTAAGAGAGGATTAGGGAAGGAAAGGGGGTTTAAGGAATAGCTTGGGGAAATGCCCTAAAATTATTCCCTAAATCTCCTATTCAATGAGACAGACCATAATCAACTTCAATAAAGGATTAAATCACTAATCAAACTCTTAATTAACTTTAATTACATTAAGGGGTAATTAAGGAATGAACTAGCAATTCCCCTAATTAAGACACTAATAAATTCCAAGAAAATTAGGGGAGGCATGAGTCATACCTCTAATTATACTCAAAAAGTTTGAGATTAATCAGTGAATTAATTAGGGTAATTAACAAATTAACATTCCTAATAAAATTAAAAATCAGAGAAAGACACTATTCAAAATCAAATAAAATTAATTTGTAAAATTCAATATCAAATTGTCTATCCAATGCAATTTATTTCATATTTTCTGATTTTTTCATGTTGAGATATGAATTTTAGAAGTTTAGGTAATTAATTAGAATTATTTAAACCAAAATTAAATCCTTAATCCCTATGAGCGCCACGCATACAGTTGACATGGCATACACGCATTGCTCCTTGATTCGCTATTTAAAACATCGCATCATAGCGTCATGTGGCGGTGGCGTTATGCACTTTTTCCTCAGTCGTTCGATCAAGGATCGGATGGCTGAGATTAAAGCGGTGGATCGGAGGGTATAAAAATAAATATATAGTGTGTTTTAATTTTCGTCATCCAAAATGCAGATGGATGCGATCCTTCCACAAATGCCTATGAGCCATGGAGACCGTCCATGTTCTAGGCCTTGATCCGAGCTTGATTGAGCTCAGATTGGGGTGAAACTCAACCCACGCAATCAACATGCACCCTAGATTACATCTAACGATCAATATTCTATACCATTAACATTTCTTTCACAAATCTCCACACCACATTGAGTTTAATGGTCCAAAAATGGCTAACCTAATTGGAGGTGATCACTGGTGTTCGATTCCCTTGGAGAAGCTTCGTATGGTTGAGATAAAGCTTTGGTGAAAGTTTGAGGGTCTAAGGTTGAGTGGATCTTCTTATGGGTCACCTCCTCCTTAGTTTGAGATTAATTTTGGTCTAGGGCACTCCTCCTCTACCTTTGAAGCTTGGGAAAGAGTATGGGTGTACTTGACTTGATCCTATGATGAAGCTTGAAGAAGGAATTGAGTGGAGTTTGAGTGTGGAGAAAGTTGGCAATTCAATGGACCTCCCTATTTTTTTGAAAAGCGAGAAGATGCAAATTGAATCTCCCTCTAAGAAGCTTAGGATCACTTGCAAATGGCTCCTATGACTCCCTCTTATTCAATCGACAATGGCTCCATGAAGATTCAAAAGAATTAGGGGGAGTGTATCTCCCCCTTTGGCAATCAGACGGTCGAGCATAAGCTTGCCATTTTGATCCAATTTCCTTGATTCAATGGGTTGTTTGACATTAGGATTGTCCTTGAGTTCATTTTGGCCAGAGGAGTGGGAATATGAACTCCCCATGTGCTCAAAATATGTGGAGGCATGATTCCCATGTGTCCATTTTAAGGGGAGTGGTCAGTTTGGCCATCGGGTCAAGTTGGGCTAACCCAAATCCATTGGGTTAAGTGCACCACCCTCCCTAGTGTTCACTTGATCCACTTGAAGAGTATCAAGTAGGTATGAAGAGGATTTGACCAAATTCCACGTAAAATTGGCCAAAATTTACCCTATGGCCTACGGGTGGTAACTTGGCTAATTTTTGAATTTGGGTTTGTTTGGTATGTTGAAAAAGTAGGTTTGGCCAAGTTTCATTGGATTTGGAGTTCATTTGGTATGGGTTGGCTCATGTTGACCCATTTAGGTCAAAATGGGTCAGCTTGGGTCAAGTTGACCAATTGGTCAAATTGGGTCAAACTAAGGGTTGGGTCACGTTCATATGACCATTTGAAATGTTTTGGTGGCTTTGGTTTGATTTAATTTGGTTCATATGACTTCATTTTGGTCAAATGGGTCAAGTTGACCAATTTGACCCATTTGACCTATTTGAGCTAGGTCATGGGTAGGTTTAGGTTTGGTTAGTCATATGAAGTGGATTGATATCTTTGTTTCCAATCAATTTTAGCTAAGTTTGAATTGGTTCAATATGACCCTTTAGGTCAAGTTGGGTTCAAGGTCAATTAGGCTAGGTTAGGTATAGTTGGACAATTGAGGCTTTGGTTAAGTTCAACAAGTGATTTGGAATGAACTTGACCCATTGGTTTCAATCATTTTAGCTTAGATCAAGTTTTGACATATTTTGACTTTTTCAAGTCAAGTTGGGTCAACTTGGAAAATGGGTTAGGTTAGGCTCAAATGTTGACTTGGTCAAGTTCAAACATTGGTCATAAATGAACTTAGATCAATGGTTTCAATCAATTTGGCCTATGGTGGATTTTGGCTATGTCGGGTTTCATTTTGGCTAAATGTTTACTTGGTCAACCCTTAGGTTTGACTTGGTTTGACCCAATTTGAGTGATTGATCATCTCATGATGATTGTTGATCATGATGAGAGGCTTAGGTGAGTTTAGTTCAATCCAATTTGGTTAGGATTAGAATTTGGCTCATACAGGTACTTTAGTTCACTTTGGGTCAAGTGAGCCTAAGTAGTTCAAATGGTTTGGTCAAAGCTTGATTTGAGTTTGATTGAACTTGTACATGGATTTATGATTGAAATATAAATCCATTGAAAGTGGTTTGAAGTCAAATGGGTTTTGATTCATTTGACAATTTCAAGTTCAAAGGGTGAACATGAAATGGATTTTGGCTTGATTTTTGGAATTAAATTTTGGTTAAGTGATTGAAGTTTGTATTTATATTTGGATTCATGATTGATGGATTGATTGAATCATGAAGGAAAATCAAGAGTTTAGCTTGATTTGAAGTTGATTTGGCTAAGTTCAAGAATTTGACTTGAAAGGCTTAGGTTAGATTTTGATTGAATTTGAGTTTGATTTTTGGAATTGGTTTTGGTTGTTTGAATTTTTATTTCATTTATATTTGTGAATATAAATTAGAATATAAATGGGTTATGAGAAAATTTCAAGGATTTGAAGTGATTTGAATATGATCTAGGCTAAGTCCATAAGAGAGATTAGGATTTAAAAAAGATTTTGTGAATTAATTTTGAATTTTGGATTTAGTTTGATTAATTTGAATTTATATTTCATTTATATATGTAAATATAAATTAGAATATAAATGAGTTATGAGAAAATTTCATGAATTTGAGTGGTTTGATCATGATCTAGGCTAAGTCCTTAAGAGGGAATTAAGGACTTAAGAAGGATTTTGAATTAGGAATTTGACTTTTGAATTTGATTGGATTGATTTGAATTTATATTTCATTTATATATATGAATATAAATGAGAATATAAATGAGTTATGAGAAAATTGCATGAATTTGGAGTGGTTTGATCATGATCTAGGCTAAGTCCTTAAGAGGGAATTTAGGACTTAGGAAATTTTTGGAATTCAATCATGGACTTCAATCATGGATTTCAATCATGGGTTTCAATCATATGGTATTGATTTGAGTTTGGAGAAAATCAAATAAGATTAATTTGGAGTTTGAGAAAATCAATTAGGATTAATTTGGAATTTGACTTGAAGGAAGGAAGGTGAGGAATGATTTAAGCTACGGGTAGGAAAATTTTCCTAACACCCTTAAAGCATGACCTATTCCTATGGATAACCCTTCTAAGTCTCTATGGCTAGGTCGAGTGTCCACCTAATCACTAGATGTGTCTTAATACTAAGGATCTCTTAATGTTTAAGAGGAGTCCTATGTCTAAGATGGAGGGGTTGAGAGCTCATCCTAAAAATGAGGTCAATAGGCCTCCTAAGCTCTGGTAACTAGAAATAATGCTACTTTAATAGATTCTTAAAGATCTTCCTAACTACCTCCCTCTTGAATGAATAAGGTTCATTCAATTTGTTGATAAGAGTAGGTAAATGATAGCTACCTTGTGGCAGGTAGGAATACTGCTATTGATGATGCTGATGAGGATACTGTTGAGGAGGCAGGGATGGAGGCGGTTGTGGCAACTGAGGTGGCCAGTATGATGGCCGAGGAGGTGACAAAGGAGGTGGTAGAGGAGAATTTAGATCGAGGTCTGTTTGACAGAACCCTAGTTGAATTCTTCCCCCTTATCAACTGCTGTGACTACTCCTGGCTTCTTCTCAAATGCCTTATGTGATTTAGGCTTGACTGACTGATCTTGGAAAGGTAACTGTTTGACTTCCCCTTATAGACTAATCACTTTATTGATTAATTTCTCAAATGTCTTAATGGCAAACCCTTTAAGCATGAAGGTGACCAAGCCATGACTATTCTTGAGTAGAATTTTAATGACATGTTGTTCAGACAGCTGTGGTTCGTATTTCATACCTACACCATCTAAGAATGTAATCAACAAGAGACTCACGGGGGTGTTGTTGAGCTACAATAAGATTGACATAGTTGCCCTTTGCTGAGCTCCAATAAATCTCTTAATAAAGAGCTACTCTAACTCAATAAATGTCTTCATTGAACCATTGGGAAGTTCAACATATGAACCAAATGTGATTTCTATCAAGCTACTGATGAAGAAGTAGAATAAGAGTGCCTCGTTGCCACCAGCATTGCAACATCTGACCCTGAAATGTGCTATGTGCTATCGAGGGTTCCCTCTGTCATCAAATATTTTGAAGGAAGGAGGTACAAACCCTTAGGATATTGAACAACATCAAATTCCTCTAGGTAGGGTCAACCCTTTGAAACAGATGAGCCACCTTAGGCTTGTGCCAACGCATCCTTCACATGCAATTGCACCAACTATTTGATATCCTTCTCTTGCATGGAGGTGCTGTCCACCACCTTCATATGCAAGCTACCACTATCTTGATCTACTGGAGAAGTGCTCTTGGGCTGACCTAGGACACACGCTAACTCGAGATGATTTATCTCTATCGATATATGCTGTGGTACTGAGGCCTGATTCAGAAGTGTATGGAGGGCTGCTAACAAGTCTTCCATCCTCTTCTTCATCTAGTTGATCTGATCATTCTTTTGTTTAAGCTGCTGATGGAGGTGTTGAGTTGAATGGACTGCATCGTCTTCCTCAACAACAACACCTTCTTGATTATGGTGATCTCTCTGAAGGGAGCTTAGTGTATCCATGTGAACTCTGACATAATCCTCAAGAAAGTCATTCTCATCAAGATTAAATGCTACCCACTCATCCTCAAAATTTGTGCTATCGCTGCCTAAGAGTCCCTATTCTCGGCAAAGTAAGCTTTATAATCTCATCTAAGGAATGATACATGCGGTCAAATACTAGAAATTTAATCGATGGAGGGGTGTGGTCTGACCAAAATAAGTCTCAACACACCGAGTGCTAGCTTTAGGAGGGTCATGCTCACCAGAAGAGATATGCTCATGATTGCTCATCAGTAGAGTGGTGTCCCTAGGGAGATCTACTTCCATAGGAGTTGTAAAATTATCATCTTCCCTCTCTACAACTATCGCTGCCACTGGCTCTGATGGTGGTGGTGGTCGTGGTGGTGCGACTACGATATTGTAAGGTCGCCACTCCTATCGAATAATAGCTGAGGTAGAGGGTCAAGCAAGGGAGCTCGATCTCACCTCAACAGGTGGAATGGAGGGAGTTGGATCCTTTGGCTATGGACAAATCACCAAGGGGCTTGTCTTTCTCTGGATGGGACCTTCTGTACCTTTGTGAGAGTGGTGGATGCTAGGAGCCCTACTGATGATGGTGGACAATGAGGAGAGTGGTGTGAAGGTAAGACTGACTGCTCCTCAATGGGAGATCTCTGCCTATGGTGAGTACTACTAGTAAGAATAATCCTGTCGGAATGACCGTCCCTGATGGGGGGACGATCAAGAAAATCCATTGGAGCAGAGGCTACCGACTACCTGGCGTACCTCGTCATTCCTTCCTGCCTACCTGAGTAGATGCTTGAGCCTCCATGACCCTTTCTCTATGAATTTGAGCCCTGACACTCTTAGAGATCAATGATCGCATATCAAATAAGGTACCAGACACTAAGTGTTTGTATGCTCTGCCAACTTGGTGTAGGACAGTCCTAAATCTAGCATAGGGCCTCCTGTACTCCCTATCTGGTGTCTCATAGTATACTGCTAGTGGAGGAGAAGCAAATCCTCTAAATGTCTCTTTGAGGGGATGGAACTTGTTCGGTCAGTGGAGAGACCTCTTAGGGAGAACCCTCCTCGGCATATGTGATGCAGCCTCAAGCTCTCTTGTTGCTCGCTCGTGTTCCCGCTTACTCTTGAAATTTTTATTGTGGTGTTGAGTACGTGTGAACAAGGCAGAGTGAAATAATATGATGTGCATGTTATGAAACATTCAATCATACAGGTAAGTGGTTATTAAATCTTTTAATTATCTTGATTTATTCTCAAGGCTTTATGTGAGGTTATGAGTTGTAGAATTTTTAATTCTGAGTGATTTATTGGGGTAAAAAAATAATTTTACCCTAAGAACTTAACCGTATCCAGACCACACATTTAAACATCAAACATAAAAAAACTAGGGAAAGCATATTGTTTCTATTGCACAAGCTAAATAAAACATCAAATAATTTTATAACTAAGCATAAAAGAATAAAAGGTCGGTGCGGTCGGGTATCGTTGTACAACCCGAAAAGAAAAATGGGTAGCCGAGCTCTACCCTTATACAACCCGATAATATGAAAGAATAATTTCAACTTATAAATGACAAATGTTATGGTGGGTCTTCATTTCTTCATTCCTCATATCATCACATGTCTTTCTTCATTCTTCTTTGAGTTGGTGGGCTTTAACTTCAAGGTATCACATAGATCCCAAGACAAACCTCTAGCCAATGCTCATCCTATACCCCATAGCATTTGATCTTAAGTCCTATTTGCAATATTACATTTAAATAGAAAGAAATAAATTTAACTACACCAGCAAAATAGAAGTTAGCTAAACATACATAAAACCCAAGCAGTTATATGTATAAGTTGGACTTAGCACCCTACATGTGGGTAACCAAGCCCACCCATCCTAACTTGGATTATGCTTAGGGGTTTAAGAAACCTACAAAATAAAGCATTTATATTTATTTTTCAATGGCCCCTTAAGTATAATCCCCTGCAAAAAATATGATAAGACTAATAGCTCTAACATCCAATCTATGAAGCATACACCCTAACATCCAGTCTAAAATAGTACATCACAAAACAAAACATATGCACCATCCTAACATAAAGCTATAAGTTGTGACTTAATTCTAAAGTGTGTGTTAAGGCATGTGTGGCGTAGCTTACCTAGGCATTAGAGTTAAGATTTACTAAGTATAGAAAGATTCAATTTAAAGGGTGGTTTCACTTCAAGTGCTTTAATTGATTTGCAAGTTTTAATTTGTGTTTTCTTTTATTTCATGTGACTTACACTTAGCAACTAAATGTTGTAAAGAGAAGAAAAGAGGTTTCCCTCTTTTATACCTACCCTAAGCCACTTTTTAAAGCATGTTAACTTGGTTTAGTTCTCTTTAATGAATTTCTTATTACATATTTTAAGTTAATCCTAAGTTTAGGTTCACCATAAATTATTGAATTCAACATGAGAAGCATCTTAAGATTAATTTGAGTGAACTACTAACACATGACATACATCTCATTATTCCTTTCCATCACATGTAACATGCATATGAATGAATCCTAAGTATAACTATACATATAATATATTTCTTTTAGCACACTTTAAATGAAAGATGCATATGTGTATTTTGTAGAAAATGGGATTTTCACTCATTAGCTAAATGCACATACAAGTGAATAAAAATTTTAAGTGGATACTTTGCCATTGTTAACTAGGGGAGTGGGGTAAAGACTTCCTTGGGGCTACTTAAACCTCGCATCCCCAGAATATCCAGACTAGATATACCCACTATTCTTAAATTCACATGAATGTACAAATGACTACAAGAATGAAAAATCATGAAAAAGTTGTATTTCTTTCAATTGAATTATTTATACATGTGAACTAATATTGAAAGGAGATTTTCATTCATTAGCTAAATGCAAATACAAGCATATAAAAGTTTTAAGCAGATACTTTTCCATTGTTAACCAAAGGAGTGAGGTAAAGACCTCTTCGGGGCTACTTAAAGCCTCGCATCCCTGAAATGTCCAGACTAGATATACCCACTACTCTTAAATATACATGAATGTACAAGTAACTACAAGAATGGAAAATCATGCAATAGTTATATTTCTTTCAATTGAATTATTTATACATGTGAAATAAAGTTCTATCTAAATTCTAACATAGAAATAGATAGGAATGAATTCAAACAAATACCGGGCCCTTTTCTAGTGGGCTATACACTTGTTAACATTCAAACTTTATGTAAATCCATATAGATTAAAGAAAGAGAACTCCATATCACATGTTCTAAGCCATAGACACATGCAAGCTTATAGATATTTATAATTATTATCATTCCAAATATTATAGTTGACTTATAAACTTTTCAAAATAACTTTGATTTAATAGTGATCATAGCCACACATATTCATAGGTTAATCAACACATGCAAGCTTGACATAAAGGAAATTCATTTAAATTTAAACATTTTGAAAACATGAATGCATGAAGCAACATGGCACATATCATTTAATATGATTAGAAAGGAATAATAAGACATAAAACACTTGTTTCATTCAATCAAACAAATTCTTAAGGGAAATCATATTAAATAAAATCATTTAAAGTAAACCAAGAGTCTTAATGTCATTTTTAAAAAAAATTTCATATTTCAAGTTGATTTAAAGATATGAGAGAGAATTTGTTGATCCTAATACCTTCCCTTATTTGTGAATTAATTGGTTTAATGAGAGGCAATTAAGTAGATTTTATAGACTAATTAGGTTGTAATTTGAGTTAAGTCTATTAATTATCCCTTTCCTATATCACCTTAACATAGTTACCCAAATAATTGTGAGCCAACATGATATGCATGCATTGGAAATAAAATTAGCAATGATCCTAAGAAAAGAATGGGGTATGATGCAATTGGCTCATAATTATTGGTTAATTAAACTATGAGGCTTAATTAAGTACTATTATAATTCTCCCACACATGTGGACTAATTATAATTTCCTTAGGATTCTCTTAGGTTGTTAAATACCTAAGAGTCTTCCCAAGACTCAATTAAAAAACTATAGGTGATTTGAGCTTTAGTTTGATTAATTAAGTCATTTGATTAGTTAATTAATTACTTCATTAATGCTCACCTTAATTAAGCCTACCTTAATTAAAATAAACTTAGGGAAAAGGATTAGAAAAGGGGTCATAATCTCATTCCCACTATTTATCCAATGTAAATCAAAGGTTATGAGGCTTAATTACCTATTTAGGACTGTTTAGGAGGTTAATTAATCACTTAATTAAATTATAAAGTAACTAAGGCTTAATTGATTGATTACCCTAATTAAGTAAGTGATTAACCCTAAGAAAATTACGGGAGGCATAAGTCATCCCCTTAAATGAACCCGCAAAACATGACGTTAGTTACTTAAGTAATTAATGAGTAATTAATTAAATTAATTTTGTAATTAAATCTTAATTAAGCTTTAATTACTATTCATAATCAAATTAGAATATTTTTATTAAGTTCTCCTCTAAAATACCTTTAAAATGAGTATTTATTTATATTTTTTTATTTTTCTACAATTTGTAGTGAATTTTTGAAGTTTCAGTGATAAAATGCATTTAATTAGCCTTAATTAACCTTAATCTCATAGGCATCACGTGGCGCGCTGATGCTGTGCACTTTCCACATGGTGCTGCGGGATTGGATTTTAAGTAGTCACATCTATGGGTTGACTCATTTAGCGATGGGATGCAGTTTTTGGTGCACCATCCAATCTAAGATCAGACAGCCACGATCACAGCTACGGCTTAATAAGATTAATTTGATTAATCTAGCATGATTTGATTAGGATCATCCATTCTGATCACGCAAAATGGATGGCCCGTGATCTATCACCTCCTGAGTGATGAGAGATGGGGCGTCCATCATTCATCACTCAATCGATCTCACCGAGCTTGAATGAAGATCAAATTGATCCCACACCATTAGGGAAGCAAAACAAAGAGATCCAATGGTGGAAATTTCATGACATGCAACTTTTCTTCACAAAGGACCAAAATATTTCTACCTAGGGGTCAGTTTTAATGGCATACCTCACTAGGGCTAAGAGAAATGGTTCCAATCAATTGAGGAAGCTTCGTCTAATAGAGATGAAGCCCTGTTAACCAGCATGAGCTTTGATTTTGTGTGGCTTGCTCGAAAGGCCAATGCACGGGGCGTAGGTGGTCGGCTTTGATCAAACTCCCACTTTCGATGGTCAGAGGCTACGACAAGCACTTCATTCTTGCACGTCTAGCTCCAAGGAAGGTGTGTGTAAATTTAATTACACTTTGGTAATGATTTGAGCAAATGAGACTCGAAGGTAGCTTCCCCATTTTGATTTTCTATAAAATTGAGAATAGAGGATTTAGGGAGCTCAGAAATGTAATAGGAGGCTCTAGGGAGGAGTTCTCTAGCTGCTAGGGCTTTGAGGGTTTGAATGCTATCAATTTGAGTGAGAATGAGGGGGGTATACCCCCTCATTCCTTGGATCTGATGGCCATGGATGTTTGGCCATTTTGATCAAGTGGTTATCATGGGGAGCTCAATTTGGGCAGGAAATCACCTTAGGTGGCTTCACTTGAGTGGAGGAGGGTGTGAGAATGCAGCCAAGGTAAGGGGAGTGGGAGTCCTTGCTTGCCACGTGCTCCAATGGAAATGGGGAGGTAATTTCACCTCCCATGAGTCATGGCTGACCTAACCAACCCATGGGTCGATTAGCTAGCGTCATAGGTGCCTAGTTGGAGCAATGGATGAGTGTCAAGTGGCCAAGAAAAAGAAATGATCATTCTCCCAAGTGATTTGTCTCATGTGATACCCTTAGCCCAAGGGTAGAGTGGTCATTTAGCATTTGATTTGATTTAGGTATATTTGAAATGAGTCGAAAGTGGGTTGGGCCAAATTTCATGTCATTTGGAGTTCATTTGATTCAATTTGATCCATTTGGGTCAAATTGGGTCAAATTAGGTTAGGTTGACCAATTGGTCAAATTGGATCAAACTAAGGGTTGGGTTAAGTTCACATGACCATTTGGAGTGTATTGGTGTCATGGTTTGGTTCAATTTGCTTTGGATTTGATTTTGGCCCATTTGAGTTCATTTGGGTCAAATGGGTCAAGTTGACCAATTTGACCTAATTGACCAAATTGGCTTGGGTCATGGCTTGGTTTGGGTTTGGTTGATCATTTGAAATGTATTGCAAGCTTTAGTTCTAATCAATCTAGATTTAATTTGGTTTTAGGTTGATTTGACCCTTTAGGTCAAGTTGAGTTCAATGATTTTTGGGTCTAGTGAGTCAATTAGGCCCAATTGATACTTTGGTCAAGTTCAACAATCAATTTGGAATGAACTTGAGCCATTGGTTGCAATCAATTTTATTTAGATTTAGATTTGACCCATTTTAGCCTTTTAGGTCAATTTGGGTCAACTTGAGTCAAGAGGGTCAATTGGGTTAGGTTTGGCTCAGTTGAAGGTTAAGTCATATTCTAATGTTGGTTTTGGGTTGATATAAATCATTAGTTTCAATAAATTTGGCTTAGGTTGCAATTTGGCTAGTTTCAATTTATGTGGGTTAAAGGGTTGACTTGGTCAAAGGGCTAGGTAGACTTGGTTTGACCCAATTTATATCAATTGATCATCCTAGGATGATCAACAATCATGTCATAAAGTTTGGATTTGCTTAATTCACTTTGGTTTGGATTGAATTGGATTTTGGTTCAAGTAGGTCAAATTGGTCACTTTGGGTCAAGTGAACTAATTGGGTTTAATCGACTTGATTTTGGGTTGAGTCTGATTTAGTTGAGTTTATATATAGATTTGAGATTGATATATAAATTCAATTGTAATTGATTTGGGTTTAAATGTTTTGGTTCATTTGGAAATCTCAAGTCAAATGGGCTAAGTTGGGTTTGACTTGAGTTGATTTTGGTTTGACTTGATGATTGCGATTTCATTTATATTTGGATAGGTAATTAGAGGAATGATTAATTCAAGAAAATCAATTGATTTTGGCTTGATTTGGATGCCATTTGGTTGAGTCCAAAGAATTGGCTCAAAGGATTCCAATTTGGGTTTTGATTTGACTTTGATTTATTTTTGGTTATTTTATTGTAGATTTGATTTGTATATGTGTAGGTGATTGAAGGTATGATTGGTTCATGAAGAAATCAGTCAAGTTTGGATTTAATTGGATGGAAAGTTGGCTAAGTCCATGGAACCCAATCATAAGGCTTTAGAAGATTTTGATTAAGGATTTCAATCATTTGATTTGGAATTTGGATTTGGTTTTGGTATTGAATTTGAGGTTCGGTTTGAGATTTGGATTTGAATTGAATTTAAGAAGGTGCACATGGACTAGGTTTAGGCTATAGGGTAGGTGATTTTCCTAAGTCCTAAGGCATGACCTAATCCTATGATAAACCCCTTCGTCTCTGGCTTAGGTTAAGTATTCACCTAATAACTAGAGTGTATTATGACTAAAAAATCTTAGTGTCTAGAAGATTCCAAAGTCAAAGAAGAGGAGGTTGAGATCACTTCAAAAGTGAGGTCAACAATCATATGTCAGTACACCAACATCCCATAAAATTTTTAGCTCATTTATCAATGATTACAAGTAGCCATCAATCTTTACCTTAGGGTTATGTGGCCATGAATAATCAAAATTAAGAACATATACAAATTTGTCAAGCACATCTCTGTAAATTATATGGTGTAACTATCACAGACTAACATAAATAGGGTGATGTAGACTGACTAAACAATATGAAACCATCAACATCAGGCCAAGTTTAACATTTCATGGCTCAGTTGTAAAATCTAGATAAGTGTAATTGAAATGCTTCCATGCTTCTCCATGTGATGTATGACTCAAGATATGTGATTTACTTGCTCTATTGTGATGTCATCGCATGTACTTGACTGAACGGTTGGAAGCATATATGTGATATTTTTATTTGGAGTGTTAAGGACACCACATAGATCTTAGGAGGTATTTATTGAAGTGATTGAGTGTGACATTAATATGGGATATACTATCTTGAAAGATAAAAATATTACCCTACTATGGACTCAGCCACCTAATAAGCACTCCTAAGGGAGATGGGTCTACGTATTTACCATAGTGTGAGAATTTTATTTGGAACACCACGCAGATCTTGAGGGTACTCATTTAGGTAATCAAATATGTCATTAAGGGATAAATATATTATCTCAAAAGATAAACATATTACCATATAATTGATTTGATTACTTAATAAAGACTCCTAAGGCTGATGGGTCTTCAATGTACCATAGATTCTTCCTCTAAACTACATAAAGAGGTAGAACAGGATTATTTTGTTGCAGGGTTTGCAGTTCCATATAAGGGCAAGTCCCTATAGTTAATTACATCTTAGAATGAAAATAATTCCTCCTAAGAATACTCTTATTAAAGAAATTGATTTTTATCTCTATGAATTTTAAAGTATATATTAAAAGAATGGTTAATTTAGAAATCCAAGTGGGAATGCTTCAAAGGGGAAGAGTTCTTTTTAGAAGCCAAATAGGATAGAGTAGGAAATGCTTTTGGATACTGAGAAACCTAGTAATCATTTTCAACTATCTTATTATTGGGCTCTATATTTTTAAAATTAAAATTATTAAGAATTTTGAGTTGGCCTTTTATTAATAATTTAGGGCTTAGATTCTAACAACAACACAAGATTATAAAAATGCCTAAATTTGAAGACTTATTCCAATTGGATTTTTCAGAACCAGTCTAAAAGTACTTCTGACATAAGATAGAGGTTTAACCTAGTATAATTTTATAAATTAAGGAATTATCAATTCTCTTTCTCACTTGAGAAAATAAACCTATCCTGACTCTTCTCGACTTAATTTTTGCCTGTAAGGGGTTGCTAGCTAACACCACCTAAGCAATTTGAAATCTTGTAAGCCAGTCTTATCTAAACATAAGATGGTTGGACTGTTATGTTTAGGAAAGAAAGTTAAGAGCTTAAACTCACTCCCTAAGAAATTAAATCTTGTGTGGTATGCATTCCATGACTTAGACTAATGTAATAAAATTTATAACTTTTTATTCATTTTTGACTCATCATTTTTAGGTTCAGGCTTGGAAAGATTTATGCCTAAATGCATGATGAAAATTAGTTATGGGATAAATTAGAGGGAAGAGTTGTTCTCCACTACAATGGACTATTCTCACAAGTCAAGTATGTCCATTATCGTGCAAGAATGGAGACCTCCTATTTACAAGAGTGAGATAATATGTATTCATGATCTTGAAACACATAACCATTCAACTAAGGGGTTACTAAATCTTTTATTTCTTGATTAAGATCATAGGCTTTAGAGTGAAGTTATGAATTGATTAGAATTTAATTAAAATTATTAATTTAAGTAAAAAAATTAATTTTTCTAAGATTAATGCATCTAGGCTTTATTGTAACATACAATAATCACAAAAATTAATCTATGAAAAGCATGTAGTTCTATTGTGCACCCAAAAATAAATTAAACCAAATTTAAATAAATATAACAAGCACATGCAGCTGGGTACCACTATACAACCCAGAAAAAGAAAAGTGGGTAATTGAGCTCTGCCCTTATATACAACCTGACCTAGAACTAAAAGTTTAATATGGGGTCTTTATCAACTTCAAGTTTGTTGCATTCTTCAGAGACCTCCTTGGGTCCACTAAAACCACCAGATGGGTATAGTTGCTCCTTCTAACCCTAAATCCCATAGAACCTAACCTATTTTTAGGCTCAAATTATATTTTAAATTCAAAAATAAATTCTTAAACCCTACAAAAAACGTTAGGAAAAACATACAACATACAGTTTATATTTCAAACATTCGGGCTTAGCATTAGCAATTGCCAATCCCACCTATCCTATTGGGCTATGCTTAGGGACTTAAGTAACACCTATAAGCAAGTAGCATTTATTTTATATTTATTATAATAGTCCCTTTAAGCACAAGCCCCTAGTAAATAGTATTAACGTAAAAGAATACCCTAACATCCAGACTAGAGAGCAATCAATCCTAGCCATCTAGTCTAAAATAGTATACCATAAAATAAGAAAAAAAAGTGTCACATCAAATCAACACATTGGCCTACCCTAATTCTAGTGTCTCTGACCTAGTATTCTTGTGTGTGAAAAGAAGGCTTGTGTGGCAAGTATGTTTTTGGCTTTGTTTTATTTTAAGTTTGATTTAAATTTAAATTTTATTTAATTTTACCATTATATGGTATTAATTTAAATAATTTAATTAATTTTTATGTTTTGTTTGAATTTTAGCTTTATTTTTGTGTTGAAGTTGAATTTAGATTTTAAAGAATGATGAATAAAATAAATTTTGCTATGAAAATAACTAATTCTATCTAGCATCCTAATCCTAATGAAATTTCCACCCCAAAGCAAAAATTTATTTTAAGGATTGAACAAAGAACCTATATATCTTAATTAATCCATTTACTTGAATGATTTAGTTGAATTGATTTGATTTGATATGAGATTTGAAATTTAAGTTTGTTAAACCTTGTGTATTTTGATTTCTCAATTTTGGATTTATTAGATCTTTGATTTAATTGAATTTTGATAATTCAATATCATTTGAATTAATATCTACTTTTTTTTCTTGGGTTTCAATTTAAGATTTTAATTTATATAATATTGATTAGATTATTTAAATGTTATTAAATTTAATGATTTAATCTTTTCATTTAAGATTGATTTGATTAAGTTAATTATTTTAGTTTGTTAACTTCTTATTTGATTAAGGTTCATAGCAACTTTTTATTTGGATTCTGATTAGGAGTTTAACCATTTAGTTTATTGAATTTGGTGATTGATTTATATATTGGTTTTGGGTTTAAGGATAGTTAGATTTAACTTAATCTTGTATATTTGAATTAATTGATTTAATTTGTTAAGTTTTATTAATTTGTATTTGTTTAGGTTAAGTGAATTAAATGTTTTCTTAGGGTTCAATTAAATTTGATTATTCATATTTAAACTTTTATTTAATTTGATTCATTTATTAGAATTTGGTTAATGTCTTTGAATGATAGTTCATATTTAATTTGATTAATAAACTTGTATATTTAATGATTAATTAATTCATCTAATTAAAATAGATTGAATCAAATCTAACTTGATTATATATTGAATTGATTAAGGTTTAATTTAGTTCATTTAATTTTATTTGATTATTAGTTGTGACGATTTGATTTAGGGTTTGATGATTAATTAGGGCTCAATTTAGTTTTGTTGTTCATTGAATTTAAGTGATTTCATATGATTGAGATTTAATGCTTAATTAGGATTTAATTTGATTGGTTCACTTCAAATAGCTAACTAAATTTGATTGGATAATTTAAAGTTGGCTTGTTTATTTTATTTGTTTGCCTAAAAATTAATTTAGATGATTGATCAAATTAAAATTTAGTTATAATTCTTTGTCATTTTGATTAACCAAATTGAATGTTTGCTTTGATTAATGGTTTAGTTTAATTTGATTGGGTGTTCACAATTGATTTTATTAGCTAATAGAAGCTTGATTAATGATTACTTTGTTTAGATTGATTCATTGTAGCTTAGGTTTCATTTCATTAAGCATTTGATTATTTTAGCTTATTCAGATAAGTTTATTTAAATAAATTTTAATTTGACTGTATAATTGAATCAATTATGATTTGATTTTCATTCTTGGTTTAATTTATTCTTTTAATTAGATTTGATTGATTTGTTTGATTTGTTTCATTTGATTTAGTTTAAATTAATATTTTAATTTAGCTTGGATTAATGTTTTTGTCCTATTTATCTTAAGTTCATTTCATTTGGTTTGATCTATACTAACCTAAGGAATTTAGGTTAAAGTTTGAATTCATTCTTATATTAGGTTGATTGGAGATAAAAGTTTCATTGGTTTGTTTAATTATGAGTTTAATTAAACTTAAGACTTAATTAAACTTAACATTTCATTATTGGTTTCTTAAACCTTTAAGTATTGAAATGATTAAGTTCTTTGATTTAGGATGTTAGAGAACTATCCTAAGTATTTTGAATGCTGTTGTAGATTATTTCAAGTTACTTTATGATTTTATGAATTTATAATTTTTTTTAATTCATTGTTTGATTTATAATAACCTAGAGATTTGGAAATTCAACAATTTCAATGCAAAGGTCAATTGGATTTTATTAGATAATTAATTAACATCACCTTAGTCAGATTCTAATTAAGTGATTTATTTGATTAAAGATCAACAATTGATTGATTAAACTAACCTTAACTAATTTAAACACTATTTAATTATGGAATTAATTGGTGGTTTAATTTAAATTTCATATTTAATTTTACTAAAAGGTTTAAGTTTCATTATTGATTATTTCATTTTATTTAGATGAACTTTTAGGTTAGCTTAATTATAATTAGATATTTACTTCATTTAATTAGTTTTTAGTTTAAGTTCATTAGATTAAACTTAGGATTAAGTTAAAGATTTAGGTTTATTTGGAATATTTAAGTTTACGTATAAGTATCCCATAAGCAGGATTAAGTTCAAATTCATACTTTAAATAGGATTAAGTTTGATTGAATATTTAACTAGATTAAGATTTGATCATCAATCTTTGACTTAAATTAATTGAGATTTCTAATTAATGGCAGATTATATTTAATCAATTTTGAATTCATACTTTAATTAATATTTGGTTTAATTTTATTAACTAAATTATAATTAATTTTAATTATATAATTAAAAACTTAATTATGGATTTTGATTAATTATAATTGAGTAATTCATTTAATTAGCATTAAGTTAAAGATTAATTAAACATTATCTTAAATAATTTATTTGATTAAGATCTTGATTGAGTGTTAAAATCAAAATTAATCAAACACTTCCTCTACTCAATGGATAGATATTTGATTATCAGTTTTAATTGGTTTAATTAGTTTTAATTTCGCATTAGTTAATCTTAGGATTTAACTTGTTTTATAGCATTTGAGGTGATTTGGTTTGCTTAGTTAGCTCTATGTGAAATAAACATGATTTAATGTAACTAGTTCAATTAAAGATTATATTTTAAATTAATTCAATTAAGTTTAACTTAATTTGATTAAGTTTAAGTTTATTTGATTCAACTTAGAGTTTATTAATGGGAGTTTGAATATTAATCTTTCTATGAGTTTGGTTTGATATTTATTGAGTTTTAGCTTTGATAAATTTAATCAATGTTGGTTTTAATAATTTCTTAAATCTTAATTAAACTAAATCAAATAGAATATTAGTTATTTTGAGATCCAAAGAGTTCCAATCTCTTTTCATTTTTTTAGCTCACTTATGTTAATTAAATTGTTTTAAGCCATTTTGATAGTTTTTCATAATTTTCATAAAACCAATTAATTTATTTTACTAGAATAGGCTATTTATTCTTCAAAATTTAATATCTTTTAATCTAATCATCATTTTATCTTAAAAATTTTATGGTTTGTGTATTTTAACCTCAAGTTTATTTTGTAAAATTTTTAGGCCAATCTAGTCAATATTTTAGGATTAATTATTGAAATTTGGTTTTCACTAAAACCTAAATTAAGCTCAAAATACTAATAAAATTAGGAATTTTAGATTATTAGATTCCATCGAAAAGACAAATACAACGAGCCCTTTTTTGTAACCTTTCGATGAGTATTGTATTTTCTAGAATTTGTAGAAGTTTCACGTGATTTTAACTAATTTTTAAAATACAAAAAAGTTGGATTTTTATGTTTAACCCAGTTGCACATGGCGATGATGGGTAGGCTTTTTCGCATGCCAGCCAAGGATTAGCCAGATATTGCTGATGTGGCCATTTGAGCGAGAAAGCGGGAGGACGTACGATAATGTTTCCATGCCTTATGCGTGATTTTTTATGTTTCTTGTCAAAAATTTGTGTTTTTTAACATGTTTAGGTAGTAAATCAAAAGAGAATGGGATTATGAGGGTAGATCCTAATTTCGAGCAATCTCACTTTACAAATCATGGAGACTTAGAGGTTAGCTATGAGATTTAGAAGTTACCTCGCCAGAGATGATTTTTGGTAGTATATTCGATTCGAATATGCTCCTGGACGTGAAAAAGCTTTAAAGTGAATATGCCACTTGCCTTCTCTTTGGTTGCAGTAAAAATTATTTGGCCGCAACCTATTACCAATTTTGACCTATTTTCATCTCATCGGCGTCGGGCTTTTCAGGTAAATACTCAAAATCCTTCTTTTCCTCACCTAAAATACATTGAAAGAGCCAAAAAAATCCCTTTGAGAAGCTCAATTAGGCTCATTTTGAAGGTTGGCCATGAATAGCCTCAATTAATGGAGGTGGTGGTTGCTAGCCAACCAAGGCTCACAACCTGGAATTCTGTGGTTAGCCAACTCAGGCTTTTGCCTAAAGGTCCAAGGAAAGTGATTGTTGATCACCTTCTCCATGTGATCACCATGTCCAAAGAGATGAGGGTTGCACTTTTGTCTTTTCCTTTTTCTTTCAACTTGTGTTGCCTAATTAATTAATAAAAAATAGGTACCTTTCTTGACCAAGGTTATTAGACCTTGATGAGTGTAAGTGAAGCAATTGATTCATTTTATAGAAAAGATGGGTTTAATCTTTGTGTTTACTTAAAGGCTAATTGGGGAATGCCCAAATTCTCCTTGGTTCACCATAACATATGGCTTATTATTTTAGTATTGGGATTTCAAGTTCACTCTTCACATAAGTAAGTCTTATTGTATTTTGTTTGAGTCTAATTTAAGTTTTAATTCCAATTAACTTAAGTGGATTGATTTGAGTCAAGTAGATTTTATTAGATTTTGATTAAGTTTAAATTATATTTAATTATATTCAGATGACCATTCATTATTAATTGTATTGATCCATTTCATTTAATTTGAATTACATTTTAATTTAAAATCAAGTCCATTCATTTCAATCCAAATGGGTTAGGTCAGGTCCTAGCATGGTTCACTAAGATGACTTGGAGTTTTGTTTTAAGGTATTTGAGTTTGATTTAATTATAAGCTTAATTCTAGTTTTACATTTCATATTTGATTTAAGATATTTGAGTTTGATTTGATTTCAAGTTTTATTCACCTAGTCACTGCGTGTAGTGCCCTAAGTGCCTAATTAGGGAGCTCCTAATCTAACATTAAGGATCCTAATTACTAAGATTAGGGATGATGTCAACCTCATCCAAAAATAAGGTCAACACATAGATCTTTCCTCTACTTCACATGGATGAAATAAAGTAAGGTTTATTTTATGCTAGGTTCTTTAGTTCCAACCCAGAATTAATTACATCCTAGAAAATGCAAATTTCCTAAGAATAATCTTGATTAAAGTAGTTAATTTATGTCACCAAAGATTTCAAAGATTGATGATCAAAAGATTAGCAATTTATTGGAATCAAGTGGAAAGAGATTAAATGGGGAGTGTTTTTAACAAATTTAAAGGTGAGTAAGAAACATCTATAATGCAAGAAAATCTAGTGAATGCTTCTATCCATCTTATAGTAAGGATTTATATTTTTGAAGGAGAGAAATTATATTTATTTGAGTTAAAATTTTATTAAAAATCTAAAACTTTGATTCCCAACACAAAATTATGAAAATGTCTAAGAAGTCAGGACTTACACCCATAGTAAAGGAGAAACAAGTAGCCTTTGAACTTATATCTAGGGTGTTCTAGCCTAAGCTAAGAGCTCAACCTAATTTTACTAGAGGAAAGTGATATATGATGATTCACTTCCACTAGAGAAAGTGAACCAATCCCGACTCTTCTGGATTTACAACCACTTGGAGTGGCTATCAACTAACACTTTCTATGATTTAAAATCATGCAGACAAGACATATGCAAGTGCAAGATGGCTAGGTCATTATTATTTTAGGAAAGGATCTAGAGTTCTAAACTCACTCTCTGAGAGACTAGATCATATTTGGTATGCAAATTATGACTTAAACTAATGCAACAAAATTTATATATTTTTATTTTATTTTTTCACTTGTCATTTTAGGACTAAATTCTGGGAGAGATTATGCCTAAAGGCATGATGAAAATAAGTTATGGGTTGCCCTCATAGGTCAAGCCTGTCCCTTTTCATGCAAGAATGAAGACCCCCTATTTACAAGAGCGAAATAATATGCATGCATAATATTGAAACATACAACCATACCTCTAAGAAGTTGTTAAATATTTTATTTTTGATTAAGATCTTAAGTTTTAAGGTGGGGGTTATGAGTTGATTAAATTCTAATTAAAATTGTTATGTTGGGGAAGAAAAATTAATTTTTCTTAAAGAGTCTGACCTATCCAAGCCATACATCAAACATACACACTTTACAAAATCTAAGAAAAGCATGCAATTTTATTATATAATTAATATAAATACAATAATGCCACCCAATTCTATGCCTTTTAGCTAATGCTCATCCTAAATCCTATAGCATTAATCCTATTCCTATTACAAAAATATATTTTGTAAATGAAAAAGCTAACACACATACAAAGTAGAAGTTAGAGTAACATACATGCTAAATATAGTTTATATTTCACACATTCGGACTTAACACCCTATCTTGGGTAGCCATGCTCATCCGTCCCAATGGATTATGCTTAGGAACTTAATATCACCTATAAGAAGAAGCATTTATATTTTATTATTATTACAATGGTCTCTTATGTATAATCCTCTACAAAAATATCATTAGTATAATATTATTCTAACATTCAGTCTAAAATAATACTTTACAAAATAAAACATCACATCACCATAATAAATATCATCCTAACTTAAGACTAAGGTTAATGACTTAATATTCTAGAGTGTGTGTGAGGCTTAGTGTAGTGTGTCTTTATTGGCCTTTAAAGTTATGAATTCTTCTAATACTGAATATTTTTTTAAAATTATTTATTAAACGTGATTATACTTTACATAGTTATTATTTTAACATGAATTTTAGTTGTAAATTTTATGTTTCATTCATTTGAGATTTAGGATTGTAAAGAGAAGAAAGAAAGATTGAGATTCCTTTCATCCCTACCCTTAGGTTGATCTAAGAATAAATTTTATGACTTTTAATTTCTTTTCTTTTTTGAACTTATGTTTGGCATCAGCTTAGAGAACTCATCCTGAATAGCATAAGTCAACTTATGATTACTAAACCCAATGTGAATTTGGTGATAAAGCGCCATTACTTTTAATGTATGTATAAATTTTATCTAATCATATATACATGCATGAATGGATATCAATTTGATTATTAATTAGTTAACATGGGTTGGGATCTCATGATGTATGGATTTTATTTTGAAAGAAGATAATATCTTTTATTTACATTTATTTAGCCTTATATCAACATATGTGCACATATATATGCAATGAATATTTGCAAGTACATGCCATTATTGAACCAAGAAAGTGAGGTAATAAAAGATCTCTTTTGGATTACTTAAAGTCTTGTGTTCTGGATGTCCAAACTATATACTTGTTAATTCATACATGCATGTACACACACATAAACATAAGGGATGAACGTGAAAATTTTCTCTTAAATTTAATTAATGAAGTTAATTTATCCTTATCACATAATTTATCACAAATCTCGAGGTATATTATTAAACCAAGGAAGTTAGGTAATCAGAGCCCTTGAGACTACTTAAAATCTCGTATTCTCAAGATGTTCATACTATATACCTTTTTGACTTATGATTCTACATGTATAGAATTAAGATCAACATTTCAATTCATTTATATATGAAGAATTGATTATCTTTTGATTGCTTTAGAAAAAAAATAATTTGAAATTTAATAGTGATAATATTCACACTATTTACTTTAAATGCATGCAATTAACATAATTTTCTTATATGACTTTCAATTAGGAAATATAATTTTGAGATTTGTTAGTGATAATAGTCACACAATTTCTTTCAAATGCATGCAATCAGTTCAATTTCCTTTACATGATTTGATTCCAAAATTATGAATGCATGTACACATGGGATGTGTAATTTTATAAACAAACTAAGTAAAATAAATGGAGCTCACCAAACATCATGCCTGGATTTATTAATTCTTAAGGATAAATCATATCCACATGAATGCCCAAAATTTTATCAAATTCATTAAGTTTGGATTTAATAATTTAATTATCTAAACCTAAAGGGATGTCAAATGATTTAGATCACCCTTACCCATCTTTATTTAATATTGGTTTAGAGAGAACTCATATAACTTTTATAGCATAATTAACTTTCAATTAATTGCTTAACCATTTAAATTTTTGAAAGAACCTCTTAATTTGATTACTTTTTAATTATGAGCCTACAAACCATGATAAAATATTAAAATTAAAAAAATATATAATATTATGCAATGCCCTAAAGATTCTAATGAAATTAGGCTCATAATTAATAATTAACTAACTTAAGAATGAGCAAATTAATTGATCAATTACTCTCAAAATTCTCCACACCAATGAAGAGTCTTAATTTTATTAGGGAATTTTTATTTTTGATAAGCACATAAAGTTTTAGATAGAAATTTTGATTAATTAAAATAATTAATGTAAAATTTCAATTCTTAAATCAATTAAGTGATTTAACTAATTAATTAAACATTCTTAAAAATGATTTTAAAGAATAATTAAGACCAAAGGCTCTAATATTTTTTTAAGTCATCTTTATTATTTTGATAATTAATTAAACATCTCTAATTAATTTGATAATTTTTTAAATTTTTAATAATTATTAAATGCACTAAATGAGCAATTAGGATTTGAAAATTTGATTCTCATAATCCACTTGGAAATTAACCCAATAAAATTATAGGAGGTAGAAGTCATCTCAAGAATTAATCACTCAAAATCTCAAGTTAATTACCAAAGTAATTAGGGCTTAATTAAGATAATTAGATAAAATTTCAAACATTAATTAGTCATTGTTCATTAAATAAAATTTAGGGATTTTATTTTATTTTCATAATTCTACTCTATTTAAGCTTTTCAAAATAAGTTTATTTATATTTTTATTTTTCTATTAGTTATGAATTTTGGAAATTCTAGTTAATTAAATCACATTTTTAATCCTAATTAATCTATTTACATAGTTGGTGTCGTGCGGCGGCTAATGTGGTGCCACAGGATTGGTCACTTAAATTGTCCAATGTGATTGCTGACTCAGCAATGGTGGACATAATTTCATCTCAGTCATTCGATCACAAACTAGATGATAGAGATTAATCCTGTGATTTTAAAGGAAAAAAAATCAAGAAATTATAATGCGATTAATCACAACCATCCAATTTAATCATATAGAATGGACAATCAATGATCCGTCGCAAACTTGTGGTGAAAGATAGACACCGTCCACCTTTGGCCTCTTGATATGAACTCATCGGAGCTCGTTCGATGGAAATTGGACTCCAAAATGATCATGGGAGAGTTCTAGGGAGATATTATGGTGGGATTAACATGAAATACAAATTTCTTTCACAAAAGACTAATAATCCTATGGTTTTCTATGGTTGGCCCGGAGTTCAAGATCACCGATCCATAGATTGACATAGCTTTGCCTTGAAGAGGTAAAGCCCTATTGAGAAGCTCATAAGTTGCCTCCCCACCAATTATCCTCTAGACTAAATGGTGGATGAATCGATTAAGAATTAATTTGTTTTAGTTCACCGGAGCTAGGGGAAGGTGTGGGAACAATTAATTTGATTTTGGTGGAGTTTAGGTGGAGTTGGACAGAGTAACGGTTGAGGGAGGAGTTGGTCTCGTTGGTGGCCAAGGGCATGGGGAGCTTTGGGAAGACTTGGAGATTACTCGGGGCTCTCTAAGGAAGGTGAGTTGAGTTTGAGTGGCAAGGAGGTGTATACCCTCCTCCCCATGTGAACCAACCAAAGAGGTTGGTTCAGGTCATGACAGCTAGCAGGCTAGTGGGGGTAGCTGAAAATGGCATGAGATTGATAAGGTGGAGGTCCCCTAGAGGCTATGGAAGCTTTGTGGCTAGTGATGAGAGGGACAAGTCCCTTGGGCTGAACCAAGGGTTGACTAAGGTGAGAGGGACCTCACATTGGTCAATGGTTGAGCCCAATAGCTTTGGGTCAGGTGCAGTCAACATGGGGGGGCTCAAGGCATGCTATTTTAGGTGGCTGTCCAAGGCAAATGAAAGGGGTTAGATCTTTTTATTTTGGATTTTTGTCTTATTTAGAACAATTGGTTTACTTGGTTTGGGCTGAACCGGGATCACCTTGGTTTGGGTCCATTTGCGTATGTCAATGAGGACTTAATGATGAGTCATGCTAAGTTTGGTTGGATTTGGACTTGGTTTGGTTGGGTTTAGCTCAATTTGACCCATATAGATCAATTTTGGTTCAAAGGGGCTAGGTTTTTCATTTGGACAAACTAGGTCAAAAGAGCATTTGGGTAATATTCAATTGGTCATTTGGAATGCATTGGTGTAATTGGTTTGATTCAATTTGAAGTGGATTTAAATTTGGTTCAAATGAGTTCATTTAGGTTGAATGTGGTTGAGTTGACCAAATTGGTCAAATTGGTCAAGTTGGGATGGATGAAAGGTTGACTTTTGTTTGATTGATCATTTGAGAATGATTGTAGGTGTTAGTTTGCATTGATTTGGATTAGAATAAGTTATGGCTGAATTTGATCCTTTTGGTTAATTTAGGCTAAATGGGTCAATTGGGCTCATTTGATTAAATAGGTTTGATTGGTGGTTGAAGTGTGTTCAATAATCAATTTATTATTGATTGAATAAATTGGTTACAATCAATTTAGATTGAAATGAGGTTTGACCCAATTTGGCATTTAGGTCAAATTATGCCAACTTGGGTTAAGTGGTCAAATTGACTTGACTAAATTTAATTGATTACAATTAGGTGATCAATGATGACCAACAATCATTTTAGAAAAGTTTGGATAGATTGATTTGGTCCAATTTGAATTGAATTGAAGATTGAACTAAATTAGTCTTTTGGGTTAAATTGGACTAAGTGAACCAATTGGATAGATTGGATCAAATTGATACAAAAGTGAAATAAGCAAATATTATTAAATTTAAATAAATGCATTAATTTTTTATAAATCTTAAAATTAAAAATTTTACACATTAAATGACTTAGAAGATTAAGTAGGCTTAAATTCTTAAATAATTTTACATATATATATATATATATATATATATATATATATATATATATATATATATATATATATATATATAAGAACTAACATGTGAAACTAAATATCTACGCATGAATAAACATTTTAATATAATACTTAATAAATTCTAAAAAATTTAGAGAAGATTTAACCTAAAATTCATTAACATACCTCAATACTTTAAATCTCTATTTCTCACAAACTAATAAATGAAATCACATAATGATTACAACAGAAGGAAGAGATTGAGGTATACCTTTAATTCTATGAAGAAAATGGACAAAATAAACACATTTTAGGCACAAATCAGTATGTCCTAAGTCTCGTTCCGTCATCACACTAGAAAGAGAGAGAGAGAGAGAGAGAGAGAGAGATGGAAATCAGAGAAAATGTGATGTAGGATAAGGGTGTTTTTTTATGATATGATATTTATTACACCAATAATTCTTAAATCCTCATAACAAAGTAATGATAAATGCACACTACTATTGAGCACATTCATAATACTATGAATTTAGTGAAGTTGAAAAGATTTTGATTAAAGTTATGTTAACCACACTAAGGATCTGAATCTTATAAGTGCAAAAAAATAATAAAAAAGTTATGAATGATCTAACCTATAACAGATTTAAAATAACCAAGAAATAAGGGGATAAGTTGAAGTCGACCTACAAATAGTCATCATTGTGGAGATCACGTTCTTCCTTAGAAGTCCTTCTCTAAGGGTTGTGAGCTCACACACTCAAGTAGTCCGTCACTCAAGAGGAAAGCACATAGAAGAATAGTAAAAGAAATTTAAGAAGATAACTTTTATTCCAAATCTAAGTACCAAGAATTATAAGAGCCTGCCTATTTATAGGATTAAAAAAGAGAGTTAAGAATACTCAAACCTAACTCCAAACTCAAACCTAACACCATCATAACTACACCTACCACCACCTACTACCAAACCTACCACTCATTCCATACCTACCCAAAATGCCATACCTACTACAATGACTCATGGGCCATGACATAAGAATAGCCCAATACATATAAGCTCAAGACATATACAAAATATAAAAGCCCAATAATACATAACTTAAATTATAACAAAAGGCCCAATCATGGATTTAAGCTTTATGATGATGTTGATGATGGTGATGATGATGCCCTGCATCAGCATTCCCCGGCTTTAAAGGATTCTCCTCTGGAGAATGAAAATCCAAGTACTCTTGTAATAATTGTGAGTCTAGTTGATGTAACTCATCAAATGTAAGCCATGAATCTTTAAGTGGAGAAAGACCTTTCCAACGAACGAGAAACCTTTGAGTGCCTCCATCAGATGTGATTATAATCTGGTCTTCTATAATTTGATCTAGACGATGTGATCTTAAGTAGCAAGATGGTATAGGAGTCAGTGATGAAGTATGAACCTGCATGTCAATACTATTTGCAAAGAGAATAGTGTTATCTGTGGCTTGCCCATGGTACAACATTAAATCTGATACATTGAATATTGGAGAAATCCTAGCATTCATTGGAAGATCTATTTCATAAGCATTATCATTTATCTTCCTTACAACTTTATAAGGACCATATCTCTTGAGAGTTAATTTCTTAAGAGTTCCAGTTGGAAATCTCTAAGGTCTAACTTTAATAAGAACCAAATCTCCCTCATTAAATTTTACATATCGTCTATGTGCATCAACATTAGCTTTATATTTATCATAACTCAGAGTAAGTTTTTGTTGAATTTAATGATGTAAATCGTTCATGCTTTGTGCAAATGAAGATGTAAAAGCACTAGACCTATATATTACAAGCAATTCAACAAGATCAATTGGTTTTCTTGGATCATAACCAGTTACAATATGAAAAGGACTCATACCGATTGACCTATTAATTGAACTGTTATAAGCAAACTATGCAGTAGGAAGAACTAGGTCCCAACTAGTAGTATGAACGGTCACTAGACATCTAAGTAAATTTCCTAAGCTTCTATTAACAACTTCAGTTTGTCCATATGTTTGAGGGTGGTAAGCTATAGAAAATAAGAGTTTTGTGCCAAGCCTTTTTCCATAAAGTTTTTCAAAATAGCTCATAAATCTTACATCACGATCAGACATAATTGTCTTAGGAGGTCCATGTAAGCGAACTATCTCACGAAAGAAAATTATCACTATATGTGATGCATCTGATATCTTATAACATGGAATGAAGTGTGCCATTTTAGAAAATCGGTCAACAACTACTAGGATAGAGTCAAAATATTGTACAGTGCGAGGTAATCCTAAGATGAAGTCCATACTAAGATCTTCCCATGGTTTGTGGGGAATTGGGAGTGGTGTGTATAGACCATAATTTTGTTTTCCACTTTTTGCTACTTGGCAAGTATGACATTGGGCAATGATATGAGCAACATCTTTCTTAAGACTAGGCCAAAAGAACCTATGCCCCATCATAGCTATTGTCTTATCACGAAAAAATGACATACACACCTCGAATGAATTTCCTCAACAAGAAAATTTCAAAGTGATGATGAATGGATACATAGTGTGCCATGAAAGAGATAGCCATCTCATATTTGATAATCTATACTATTAATTGAAACATCAAATTTCAAGGATTCAAAAATTTGTTGAAAATCTTTACAAGTAGGATAATCATCTTTAACCTTTTTGAATCCAGTAACCTTCACACCCATGGTATTTAATAATGTACATATTCTATTTAAGGCATCTGCAACTTTGTTCGACACTAGATTTATGTTTAAGAATAAACGTATATTCTTGAAGAAATTGAACCTATTTTACATGAGAACTAAGTTTCTTTTGGGTGTTTAGATATTTAAGCTTCATGATCAGAATAAAGTATAAATTCTCGTGAAAGAATATAATGTCATCAATAATGTAAAGTTTGGATGACAACATACAACTCACGATCATATGTGGAATATCATTGATGTGCTTCATTTAATTTTTCACTAAAGAAAGCAATAGGATGACCTTCTTGTTTAAGAACACCTCCAATACCAACTCCAGAAGCATCACATGATACCTCAAATACTTTGTCAAAATTTGGCAATTTCAATATCGATGGACTTGTTAAAAGTTCTTTAATTTTAGAGAAGGCATCAGCAGCTTCCTTTGTCCAAACAAAGTCTTATTTTTTAAGACATTGAGTTATCGGGGCCATAATAGTGCTAAATCCAGGAATAAACCTTCGATAAAATGTGGCTAACCCATGAAAACTACGTACATCATGAATTATGATTAGGCCACTCTTGAATAGCCCTAATTTTTTCGGGATCAGCAGAGATGCCATCACAAGAAACAATGAATCCTAAGAAGATACTGAAGACATCATAAATGTGCATTTTTTTAAAGTGAACATTTAGTCTTTCTTTATGAAGCACTTCAAAGACTTGTCGTAAATGTTTCTCATGATCGCTCTTAGTTTGACTAAAAATTAAAATATCATCAAAGTACACAACTAAAAATTTTCCAATGAACGGCCGTAAGATATGAGTCATCACTGGCATAAATGTACTTGAAGCATTAGTCAATCCAAAAGCATTACTAGCCATTCATACAAACCATCTTTTATCTTGAATGTTATTTTCCATTCATCACCTTCTCTTATACGAATTTGATGATATCCACTTCTAAGATCAATTTTAGAGAAAACTATTGATCCAGCCATCATATCTAACATGTCATCAAGTCTAGGTATGTGGAACCTATACTTAATAATGATTTAATTTATACACGACTATCTACACACATACGCCAAGTACCATCTTTCTTTGGGGTAAGAAGAGTGGGCATTGCGCCTCGAGATAAACTTTTCCTGATAAATCCTTTTGATAAATCATCAACTTGTCATTTTAGCTCCGCATGCTAATTTGGGTTCATACGATAATGTGGAAAATTTGGGAGTGATGATCCAAGAATTAGCTCTATGGCATGTTGGATACTTCTTAATGGGGAAGCTCACTAGGAAGTTCTTGATAAATATCATGATATTCCAATAAAAGTTCACACTTGATGAGAATGATTTAACACAAGGTTGATTTTCAGAGGTTAGGATGACTAATGCAAAAATGATATTCCCATTAATCTCTTAAAATTGACGCTTTATTAATAATATGTAGGATTTCTTTTCTATGGGAGGAGAAGAATTTTGTGGTTGAAGTGGAGTGACCTCTTTAGGCTTAGCTGGATTTAAGACAATTCTCTTACATTGAAAATTAAAAGCATATGTATTAGATCACCCATAATTTGTGACATCCATATCAAAAAGCCAAGGTTTACTTAAAAGTATATGAGCAACATCCATCGGAAGAACATCACACCAAATTTTATCACTATATTCTTCTAATTGAATGGGTATAAGACAACATTGAGATATAGAGATAAAGATCTTATCTACCCAAGCAACCTTATAAGGTTGTGGGTGGGTCTCTAGGGTGAGCTTCATCCTAACTAAAGTAGAGTAGCAATAACATTCATGCAGCTGCCACTATTAAAGATAAATTTATACATCTTTTCACCACTCTTAAAATAAGTGTGGAAAATTGATGTGTGCCTCCAATCAATATTAGCTCGTGGGGTAGCTAACACAATGCATAACAGCTATATGAGACTCATCTAATGCTTCTTCTGCATCACTAGCTTCTTCACAAGGGTCAACTGTAATTTGATTATCTTTATTTCCATTTGTTGATCCTCTTTTTCATAATCTAAGTGTAAGTTTCGACGAGGATAAGTACTTGCATAATGATCCACATGTAAAATAAGTAATGCTAGAAATCTTAGAACTAGATGTTCCCACTAAAGCTTTTCCTTTTGTTTCACTAAGTCCTTTAGGAACTGCTAAAGTAGGAGGGGTAACACGTGATTGAGAGTTATTTGTAGATGAAGTTGTGAATCGCTTATAAGGTTGTGATCTAAGATATTGTTCAATTTGAGTCGCCACTCAAAATGCATCCTCAAGAGAATAAATTTCTCAGATTATCATTTCATTACGTATATCAATTCGAGCTCAGATCTAAATCTAGAGATTGTGGTGCGGTGATCCTCTCTAACATCACAACGGATCATCAATTCATCAAACCGTGTCATATACTCAACAACAGTTAAAGATCCTTGTTTAAGTGTATAGTCATTTCATCCATAAGTTGATCATGAAAATTTAATGGTACATATTTTTGCTTTAAAATTTCTTTCATCTCATCCCAAGAAGCAATAGGTGGTTATCCTAATCATTGATATTTTTGTGTGAGATTAATCCAATATGTCTTAGCATGGCTAGTTAGTTTTATGCAGACAAAATGAACTTGTCTTTCTTCCAACATGGGAATCCAATCAAAATATTGGTCCATATCTACTAACCAATCTAAAAAAATTTTAGGATCAAGTCGACCATCAAAAGTAGGTGGATCAATTTTAACCCTATGAATAACATCATCATCAGGTTCTCTAAGTGTACATCGAGGGGCAACAAAATTAGATAATGGCTCTTCGTAATGTCGATGATAATGCTCATAAGGAGTTTGATGAGCATAACCTTCATCTCATCTTAATTGTCTTCCTATTCAATGAGGTGGGTGAGAAAGTACCTCATCAAACTCGGGATATGCATTAAAATTATTCCTAGGCGATAACGGGGTCTAATAAGAGAATGTGGATGAGGCAGGAGAGGAAGAGGAATGGGATCGATAGGATGACCTTCTCTCTCTTCAAGTTGGTGTTCTAAGATTGGGTTAGTTTCTGGTGAATGTGTTGTAAGCTTACCAACTTTTTGTTCTAAGATTTCAAATCTTTTTGGGAATTCATTAAAGGTTTGTTGGTGCATAAGGGTAAGATTTTCTAGTTTTTCTAGTAAAAATTCATAGAAATCATATTTTTCATCTAAGGATTGATCTTGATATCTAAGACCACTATGAGTTGACATGATGATATTCTTTTAAAAATTTTAATATAAGCAAAATTTAATTAATTTTTTTTAAAAAAAATATAATGTAATGAAATCAAAGACACGATTAAAAAAGTAAGTAAATGCCCAAATTAGATAAAAATTTTGTATGTTATTTTTAACAATGAATTACAAGATTACTCTAATGCAAAAATAAAATTCAATACCAAACAAGATGTTCCTAAAGAAACATACTTGCTCTGATACCAAATATGATGTAGGACAAAGGTATTTTTTTATGCTATGATATTTATTACACCGATAATTCTTAAATTCTCACAAAAGAGTAATGATAAATGCACACTACTATTAAGAACATTCACAATACATGAATTTAGTGAAGTTGAAAAGATTTTGATAAAAGTTATGTTAACCACACTAGATCTGAATCTTATAAGTGCAATGAAATAACTGAAAACTTATGAACGATCTAATATGTAGTATATTTAAAATAACTAGCAGTGAAGGGGATAAGTTGAAGTCAACCTCTACAAATAGTTCGTCATTGTGGAGATCACGTTCCTTCCTTAGAAGTCCTTCTTTAAGGGTTGACACACTCAAGTAGTCCCACCAAGAGGAAAGCACAAAGAATAGTGAAAGAAATTTAAGAAGATAACTTTTATTCAAAATCCAAGTACCAAGCATTACAAGAGCATCCCTATTTATAGGATTGAAAGAGAGAGTTAAGAATACTCAAACCTAACTCCAAACTCTAACCTAACACCATCATAACTACACTTACCACCATCTACTATGAAACCTATCACTCATTCCATACCTACCCAAAATGTCATACCTACTACAATGACTCATGGGCCATGACATAAGAATAGCCCAATACATATAAGATCAAGACATAAAATATAAAAGCCCAATAATACATAACTTAATTTATAACAAAATGCCCAATCATGGATTTAAGCTTTATGATGATGACATCGATGACAGTGATGATGATGCCCTGCATCAAAATGGCTTGGGTAGAGGAGGGGGTGGCTGGTTTTGTTGCCCCTATAATAATGGTTTCTAGTGGAAAACCCATCAAAAATGTTACGATGGTATAATCCAATAGAAATTAATGAGTTTAACCGATTCTGATGCCCTCTTAAAAATATCTCACGATTCTATTAACTATTCAGCCAGTAATTTCTATCACAAAATGACACTGGAAATATCATCGAAAAGCTATAGTTTTTCTGTAGTGATAATTGAGAAATGGTGGTCGATGTAAGAAAGGTGACCTAGGTGATTAATGGAAGTAGGTGGTTGTTGTCATTTGATAAAGATTGAGTAATTGTGGTTAGTCAATGGAGGTTTGGATATTATCATCTAGCAATCTTAGTTGTGTTAAGGTGTCCAAGCAATCATAGTAGTGTGATGGTCCAATAGTTAAGGTTGGTTGATAGAGATGTGATGGTGGAGGTTAGGGACAATAATCTGATATGATGGTTGGGAAATCAAGGCCCAATATTGTGGCTAAGCAGTAGCAATCAGATGTGTTTGTTCATGGTAATGGTCGGATGATGGCGATTGAGTGGAGGTCTAAGAGTAGAGGTAAGTTGGCAGTACTTTCATAATAATGATTAATAATGGTGGTTGAGCAATGGTGATCTAACATGTCATGGCAATTGTCATGTAATTGTCTAATTCTAGAGGTGGATTGGTGGTGGTCCGATGATTGTGATTGACAATGATGGTTTAATATGGTGGTTAAAGAGTGGTAATCTAACATGTTAGTCAATGTGAGTGGTTTTGTATTAAAGGAGGTCCGGTGATAGTATGGTGAAGAGGACTAGTTGTTGGCAATTCCTTGTGATGGCAACAATTTAATGATGTGGAAGTGTGATGGTGATCTGGCATTGTGTCTAAGTCACAGGGATCTGATGTAGTGGCTAGGAGATAAAGGTTTGATGTGGTGATTAATAATAATGATCATACGGTGGTGGTTTCATTATAGAGATTGATTAATAGAAGTTTGATGGCAACGGTTAGCGACAACAGTCTAATATGATAGTTCAATATCAATGATCTAATATGGTGGTTGACAGTAGTGGTTTGATTGTGAAGCTCAAGAATAACTCACGAACCCTTTATACCTTTAAGGTCTCTCCTTTCCATAATTTCTACCATGCCTTCCCCTTGATGTCCCTCAAAAATAAATAGTGGCGCCTATTTAAGAATTTTGATATTGCCATCACTAGTGAATATAGCTAAAATTTAAAACACTCTATCCAATGAATTTGAGTAATCTCCATGATTATAAGATTTTTTTGAATATTTAATTGTTTAATGATGTCAAATAAAGTGATCATTGGCTTATTAGATTTGACCATAAATATTAATATCATTTGATTTTGTAATTGATTATATAATATTTATGTTGACATCAAAAATATCATCAAGAATTTGAACACATATCTTTCTTATATACCAAGATTTTAGCCTATCCTCTTAAGTTTAGTTTAGATTTAGAAGACCATAAAAGAAATTATTATATGAGGGTCATGCATAAGTCTTTTCTATTATTTAAGTTTGACCTTAACAACTCAATGGTAGACCTCTTTCACTACTGGAGTTCAATTATTCTCTAATGGATAAAAACATTGAATTCAAATAATCAACAAATTTTATTGATCTATTTAGTAGTATAATTGATCATATGATTCTAAAGATTGGTGTGACCATCTTCAAAATTTATAAGAGAAATATGACCCATGATTGAGTGAAAGCTACTCACCTATCCATAGCTCATTTAAGTCATTAACTAAGTGATTATCCTTCTTAGTCAAATTGATAAATTACCCTAGTCATTCAACTTTAAGATGTTTCCTAGCATGATCATGTATTAAATGGTAACTAAGATCTATCAATACATGCTTGGTCAACCCCAAGACTAAGAAATTTAAATAAAACCTACCTTTAGCCATTTCAAGATCTAGGTTGAAGCCAAGCCATATAAATTTTGAATTGACTACGAAAAATGAGCCAATATATGATTCATATGCCAAAATTATTCTAATATAAATATTTGATCTATCAATTAGACTAGTTGCATTTAAGTTAATTCAGTTGGCCTAAATTTATCTAATTAAGCTAATTTCATCAAATTGTCCATGAACATCAAATTGATTGGACTTATTAGATATGCATGCTTCTCTAAGTGTCTTAAATACAGTTCAAACTTTAACAAAACCAATTGTCCCATTGCTCAATCCCAATTGGTCAAATGGAGTTTTTCACCCATTAATGCTAATACTTTTTTTTGGTAGGAGATTGGCCTAAGTAAGCAATGATAACTAACCAATTTCTTAAGAGTAATTGTAGTCAAGAATGTATTCACAAATGCATAGTTTAATCCACAATAATTTGATCACTTTAAGTTGGTCAATTTAGGCAAATAGATCAACATGGTCTATTTTGGTCTCATCATACTCTTTGGTGAGTTCTCAGTGATTTATAATTATTATCAAATAAGCTTTTTATATATTGAGCTGTATTCTCATTTAGTTTTAGTGATTTACTCACTTTATTTATAGATTGATACTAAGCATATGAACTATTTTATTGAGATAATAATCAGTCAATTATGAGATCTCATTTGATAAACTCAATAAAGTACTCTAAATAAAGATATATTTTTATTTATGAAGAGTTTCTCTTGGAGGTTTTTGAGAGTAATTATCTTGAGAAATATAAGTTTTGAGTGCATGTACTTTGAGAATTTTTTTTTTTTTTAAAGGTATCCATAATTTTTTTTATCATCTGTTTGAAGCTACTCCGGTAGTCTTCACAGACTCAAGGGATCATTTTTATGTTAGATTTACTCAACGAATTTTTCATATCACACTGATTTTAAAATAAAAAAATATTAAATTAAATAAAAATAATTTAACCTAATTTTATTTATTTATTTATTGATCCTAAATATTCAAATTCAATATGTAGGCTAATAGTATTGTCTATTAGTTAAAAGGGATGATACATCTCTAAAGATTATTAGCTCATGTCACATGTTTTATGAGTTATTATTTATTATTTAAAAATTAACATAATTAAGAATTATTTTGTTAAAATAACAAAATTCAAAATAATAGGCAGATAAACTAAACTTTGTTAAGTTAAAAGAAATTGAGAAAATACATAAACTCTGAAATGATATCGATGCCGCTATTGTTCTCACTGTTTTAATCGATCCTTTATTTTGTTTTTCTCTGCAACCGCGCCACCTCGCCTTCAATCTTTGGATCATCATGCAAATTAAAAATTCATTGGCCGTCCTCAAGGTGTTTGTCCTTTTGCGCCAACGGCTTCAACCTCACATTCTTTGGACACATAGTACATGAACTCTTCATCCTCGAGCAGCGCCTCCATGGTCTCCGGAGCAAGACAAACCTCCACGTCGACGCTTCCGCCGCCATACCTACCTGGAAAAACCGAGAACATGCCGTCGAATTTGTTGGCCTTGCTGCTTCTCACTGCAACCGGATCCCCCCACCCGAAATCGTTACCCCTCACCATAGGTGGATCCGCCCATAATGTATGTAAATCACCCTTTTTTTTATATGGCTAATTAAAATTAGACTTGACCATTTGATAGAAGCAGGAAGCTTCGTCGCATGCATACGCTATAAAATCTCCCGCTGCCTCCATCACCCCCTTCACCCTCTGCTGCTACAATCCTGGCCGGGGACTTGCCTCATCTCCGACTGTCCCCATCATCTCCTTCAACTCCTTCAAAATCAATGCCAGGCCTCACCAAAAAACTAGCTAGAAGTAGTCTCTCATTAATGTATAGGCTACGTGTCATATTCATTTCCTTCATTTCTAGCCTTCTGATCATCAGCTTCAACAGACTATCAACACAATCGACGAACAGTCTCCAATCCCAACAACATTGCCACCACAACTCCTTAGGGTTGACCTAGTGTATTGACAGATTATAGTTGCCATTTGATACATAGTCATGCTAGGAAACATCTTAAATTTGAATGTCTAGGGCAATTTATCAATTTGACTAAGAAGGATAATCACTTGGTTAAGGACTTAAATAAGCTATGGATAGGTGAGTACCTTTCACTCAATCATGGGTCATCTTTCTCTTATTAATTTTGAAGATGGTCACATCGATCTTTAGAATCATATGATCGATTATACTACTAAATGTGTCAATAAACTATGCTGATTATTTTAATTCAATGTTTTCATCATTAGAGAATAATTGAACTCCAGTTATGAAAGAGGTCTACCATTAAGTTGATAAGGTCAAACTTAAATAATAGCAAAGACTTATGCATGACCCTCACATAGTAATTTCTTTTATGGTCCTCTAAATCTAAACTAAACTTAAGAGGATTGGCTAAAATCTTAGTATATAAGAAAGATAAGTGATCAAACTCTTGTTGATATTTTTGATGTCAACATAAATATTAGATAATCAATTGCAAAATCAAATTATCTTAATATTTATGGTCAGTCTAATAAGTCAACGATCACTTTATTCTGGCATCATTAAATATTTAAATATTAAAAAAATCTTATAATCATGGGGAATACTCAAATTCATTGGATAGAGTACTTTAAATTTTAGCTTTATTCATTAGTGATGGCATTATCAAAATTTTATAATAGGTGCCTATTGACCTTACTTTTGGAGTGAGTTCTCAACTTTCTCATAGATCTAGGACTCTTATAGACACTAAGAGCTCCTCAGTCTTAAGATACTTCTAGTGATTAGAAGAACACTTAAACTATGCTTAGAGACTAAGAAGGGTTAATCATAGGATTAAGTTGTGCCTTAGGGACTTAGAAGATTCACTTACCCTATAGCCTAAACCTAATCCATGTACACCTTCTCAAATCCAATCCAAATTCAAACCTCATTCCAAATCCAATTTCAAATTAAAATTCAAATGATTGAAACCTATAATCAAATCCAAAATCAAAATCTTTCCTAAACCCTATGATTCTATCTTATGGACTTAGCCTTCAACAAATTCAAATTAATTCGAATTCAATTGATTTTCTCAAATATCAATTCAACCCTTCAATCAAACTATCAAATTCCAAACCAAAACATAATTCCAATGGCCCAAACCCAAAATCAAACCCAAATTCCTTCTTAAGCCTTATGACTCACTCTTATAAGCTTAGCCAAATCTTAACCCAAATCAACCCAAGATCAATTGATTTTTTTTTATAATCAATTGTTCCTCCATTTATATTCACAAATATAAATGAAACCCACATTTCAATGACCAAAAATAAATCAAACTAAATTGATTTCCCCCATTCAGCCTTTTTGACCTACATCGTTAAATTTGGTCAAATGTGCCTCCAAATCACTCTAAACTCAAATGATTTTCTCATAAATCATTTATATGCATAAATATAAATTCAAATGACCAAAACCAAACTCAAATCAAATCAAACCTCCAATCTTAACCTTTTAAGTCATTTCCATGAACTTGGCCAAATGATATCCAAATCAATTCAAAACTCATGGATTCCTTCATGAATCAATCATTCCTTCAATCATTAACCCAAATATAAACATAAACTATAATTACCAAACCAAACTCAAGTCAACCTAAGTCAAGCCCAACTTAGCCCTTTTGACTTGAAAATGCCAATTGAACTAAAACCCATGATAGCTCAAATTGATTACAATTGAATTTATATTTCAATCCTAAGTTTATATATAAGTTCAACCAAATTTGAGTCAAGCCAAAACCAAATTAATTGACCCACTTAAGCTCACTTGACCCAAAGTGGCCTAAAGGACTCTTTTGAGCCAAGTTCTAATCCAACCCAAATTGAATTGAACCAAGCCCATCTAAGATTTACATTATGACCAACAATCACCCTAGGATGGTCAGTCATCTCAAATTGGGTCAAACTAACTCAACTTAGTCCTTTGACCAAGTAAACCTTTAGCCCAAATGAACTTTAAACTAGCCAAAATCTACCATACACCAATTTTATTAAAACCATTGATCCAAACTAACTTATAATCAATGATTGAACATGACCAAACTCTCACTTGAGCCAAGCCAAGCCCAATTGGCCATCTGACCCAAGTAAACCCAAATTGGCCTAAAAAGCTAAAATGGGTCAAATCATGATCTAACCAAAATTGATTGCAACCAATGGTTCAAGTTCATTCAAAATCATTTATTGAACTTGACTAAAGTCATAGTTGAGCCCAATTTGACCATTTGGTCAACTTGATCCAACCTAGCCCAAATTTAAATTAAATCTAAATCAAATCAAACCAAAGCTTAAAATCATTTTCAATTAACCAATTAAATATGAACCAATACCTAACCCAACCTAATTTAGTCAAATTGGTCAAATTGGTCAACTTGACCCATTTGACCCATTTGATTTCAAATGAACCAAAAATCAAACCTAGGCCAATTTGATTGAAACCAATTGAACCAAAATTGCCCAAATGATTATTTGAACATAACCAAAATCTTGGTTTGACCCAATTTGACTAATTGGTCAACCTAACTCTACTTGAACCATTTGACTTATTTGATTTCAATGAACCAAAAATTAAACCTGGGCTAAATTGATTGAAACTAATTGAACCAAAATAGCCCAAATGATCATTTGAACATAACCAAAATCTTAGTTTGACCCAATTTGACTAATTGGTCAACCCAACCCTACTTGATCCCATTTGAACTAATTTGACCAAATGAAGTCAAAGCACTCAAAATTAACCCATGGAACTTAGATGGCTAACCAAACCCAACCCAAATTGACCCTAGGTAGCCCAAAATTTTCCCATATGAAAAGTGAGCCCCATCCAAGGGGATTAGCCATTGGACAAACTCATTCACATAGGATTCTTCTCTCATTTGGCAAAGTCCACTCTCCCATCACATGGGCAGCCATCCAAGTACCAAATGGGGTATACCTAGCCTTCCTAGCCCACTCTAAGCACACTAAGTTCAAGCATGGATGAAAGGGAACCCAATCTCTTCTCCCTCACTCCAAATCGAGCATCCTATGGACAAAGGAAATAAGATCTCCCCCATATCAAACCTTGAGCCACCTCCCATGCCTTCCCCCACTCCTAGTGAGGCACATGGACCTAATGGAGACAAGTTTGGCGGTCTGACAGTGGTTGGCCGGCGAGAAAATGGGATTGAATCTTGTCCGTCCACCTCAGCAATTGAGGGGATATACCCCCTCAATTCAAACGAGAATTACAACATTCTACTTCATTTGATCTAGAGAGAGTGAAGGACAGTCTCCCATGGCTTTTCCTAAGCTCCCAAGCACCCCCATTCTTCCCTCTCTCGGTTTTACATCAAGTCGAAACAGGAAAAGTTTCTTTATCAAAGAACAAAATCAGAAAAATTGGAATTATATTAACTCTATGAAGGCTAATGGGAACACTCTTTCTACTCAAGATGATATTGCTAAGGAGATCTTATCATACTACTCCCTCCTATTAAACAGCCCCACTGCCTCCTCTAGCACTAATTGGTTGGATATCCCCTTGGCCCTCATTTATCCCAGCAAGATAGAGATTCTCTTATTGTTCCTTTCACTTTTGAAGAAATTATAATGACTATTTTTTCTATTGGTCCCAACAAGGCTCCTGGTTCTGATAGTTTAACGTATAAGTTTTTTATGGATACTTGGGACATCACTAGTCCTTCTTTTGTGGAAGCTGTTAAATAATTTTTCCTGTCCTCTAAGCTCCCCCTTAGAGTCAAGCACTCTGCTATTACTCTCATTCCAAAGGGATCCCATGCTGAATATATCAGTGATTATAGACCACTATCCCTTTGCAACATCTTTTATAAGGTGATCTCTAAGCTACTTGCTGAAAGAATGAAGTTGCTCCTTCCCTCCCTTATACATCCGGATCAAGCTACTTTCCTTAGGGGCTGTGATATTGCTAACAATGTTATTCTTGCAAATGAGATTCTTCACGGCTTCAACCATAAAAGCTGTCCTAATAGCTTTTGTGCCAAAATTGATGTGATAAAGGCTTTTGACAATGTCAATAGGTACTTTATCCTCCACAGATTGCGCCTACTGAACTTCCATCCTAAATATGTCAATTGGATTCAAGCTTGTATTGATATTGTGCCCTTCTCTATTATTTTAAATGGTGAATTGAGAGGTTACTTCCCTTCCTCCTCATGCCTTAGACAAGGTTGCCCATTGTCTCCCTATCTCTTCTCCATCACCATGGATATCTACTCGCCTTATGGAAAAACTCAGCAACGATAATTTTTTCAAACCCATCCTGAAAAATAAATGCACAATATCTCACCTTATTTATGCAGATGATCTGCTGGTATTTGGCAAGGCAGACCTTAATAACATAAATTGCCTCTCTAAGATTCTTCACATGTTTTATAGGGAATCTAACCTTGCTTATAATGCCACTAAATCTGTCATCAGTTTTTCCAAATATGTTGCTACTTTTGATATTGAAATTTAATATTTTAAAATAATTATTACTATCATATATTGTTTTTACAGTTTGAACTTTTGAACTTGAATATGAGTTTTAAAATTATTGAGAAGAATCTCCACCAATATATTTTTATAAATAAAACTACAAAACTATCTTTTTTACTTTCTTAGCTTAATTGAAATTTTGAGTTTTTCACTCACCCATCATTCAAAATTAAGGTTGGTAATCGTGAAGTTTGCCTATACAATTTGTTCTCATTATTTGTTTTGATTTTTGTATATAGTACAATCATTTTGAAACATTTTATACGAGATATTTTTTATAGATGGCTTGAAAATATATATTTTATTTAAGTTTAACATAGTTGAAGATTATATAGGAAATTGGAAGCTAGACAACATGTGGTTGCCATATTCATGGGGCGGAGCTTGATAAATTTTTTAGTAGGAATATAAAATGATAGATTTCAATAATATCTTTAATATTTTAATTCGAATTTGAGACTAATATAAGTGATTTTATATTTTATTTTTAATATAAACAAATAAATGTGATGATAAAAATTTATAGAATTATTACATTATTTGAAATTTCGCCCTCCAAGTTTTTAGATATTAAAATTAATGCATAATATCAACACAATTAAATTTATTATTATTTAATAACAAATTTTTTTATAGGATTATACAAGTGTAACAAGAGACATGGAGCACAAAACACAAAAAAATACATGTGCCAACATCAAAGATAAGATATGTTCAATTATTTTTTAAATTAATTATATATTTCTTTTCTTTTTTTTTTTTTCATATCCTCATTGTCAAATAGATAAGCAAAATAGGGAATTAAAAATGTATAGCCAAATTGCCATTGGATTGGGTTCAAGAGAAGGAATGGTGCCTCTTAACCAAGTTAAAGATAGAAAGGACAATCATGTAATAGAACTAACTTCGGGATTAGACACAGTATCAAAGATTTTAGAAGCACATATTCCTTCGGGGTGTCGATTAGGACGTGGTCATAAGGGTCTTTATGACACAATAAATAATTCACTTCATTTTCAATTAGGCCTTGTTCTAGCCTCTTTAGGGGTTATTGCTTTCTTAATAGCTCAACACATATACTCTTTACCTGCTTATGCATTCATAGCACAAGACTTTATACTCAACGCCTTCTAGATCAATCCAAACTTATAAATAGGGAAGGTCGCCCACAGCATAAGGGATTTGATTTAAATTCCCTTTCCCAATAGATGTTTTTGAGGCTATATAAGTTTTTCATTCTCTCCTATATTTTTTTCTATATATTCTTTCTTTTTTTTTCACTTTCATCTTTCGCCAAGGAGACATGATATCACTAACAATTTAGTATCCAATAAATAATAAATTATTAGAAATAATTTTAAAAAAAAACTGATAATAATCTATTTTGCTATCACATATTAGTTGTATAGAATATATTTTCAATACAAATAATCTTAAAAAAAATAATATAAAATTAATCATCAAATAAAAGTACAATAATAACCTGAAAAATAAAATAATGAAAAAGTTATTCCAAAGTAATGAAAGGCTTGTATTGAATTTCATAATGATAATAATTAATGAAGGTAAAAAAATAATATTAGATTAGATTTAAGCATATATATAATGAAAATAGAATTTGATATTAGGAGAAACCCTAAACTTAATTTTAAATAGGGGGATTTATATACATACCATACAATTCTTATGTATTTATATATCTGACACATAAATTTTAATTTTTATATATATATATAACACTCTAATCTTTAATATCACATCAAAAATATCACTTTATTCACTTTTTAAAAGTGAAATACACCTTTTTAAGATAGAAAAGTGTTAGATACATAAATATCTAAGTTTAGGTATTAGATATGTAAATATATAAAAATTATGTGTTATGTATGTAAATCTCCCTTTTAAATATTAGTATACATTTATAAATAATGCTTCCTCTTTGGATTAACAAGTGTGCAAACCACGATACGGATTTCGGAAATGCCAAATTATGCCTATATTCTATGAATTACAAAAAAAAAAAAAAAGTCGTTTATGCTACACTTATGAAATTAGCTGTTCATTACAAAGCAAGGCTGCATTTGCCGCAAGGCGCTGAGAAAATATCTGAGAAAATATTACGTGCATTTGCTAGGCGCCGCAAGGCGCTGAGAAAATATCTGAGAAAATATTGCGCTGAGAAAATATTACGTGCATTTGCTAGGGCGCCGCAAGGCGCTGAGAAAATATCTGAGAAAATATTACGCGCTGAGAAAATATCTGAGAAAATATTACGTGCATTTGCTAGGGCGCCGCAAGGCGCTGAGAAAATATCTGAGAAAATATTACGTGCATTTGCTAGGCCCCGCAAGGCGCAGAGAAAATATTATTTGCGGAGTCCGCACGTAACTCAATTTTTTTTTATTGGAGGCCGCACGTAATATTTTTTTCCAAGGCGCAATGGCTGTATTTTCTGGGCGCCGTGTTTAAATGTAATATGTAATATATATATATATATATATATATATATATATATATATATATATATATATATATATATATATATATATATGATCTTTGAAGTTACTAATTTTTAAGTCAATTTTTATAAATTGACACTCACCGTTTTATTTTCACTTCGTTTTATAAAATTTTTTTCGAAACTTCGAAGTTACTGATTTTTACGTCAATTTTTTAAAACTTTTGGAATAATTAAATATATTTTCTTAATTATATCATAGTTTTAACAAACTTTTTTAAATTTTAACTTATATATGAAAATATTTTTTCCTTTTTCTGAATTTTATAAAATAATATAAATGTAATTAGTTTATAAATAAATTATTATTTTATTTACTAGCACCTAAAAATTAAATAATTTGATCAACAAAATTAATTGTTTTAAATATCCAAAAATAACAATTTTAAATTTCTATATATTATTTGACAAATATAAAGTTTCAAAATAAATTATTTTCATAAATTTGAAGAACAAGGACACTTAATTTTTTATGACAATAATTTTAATTTGAAATTACTAATTTCGTTCATGACATATTTTAAAGTCACTCAGATTTCATTTAATTTGTATAGACAGTCAATTATTTGACAAATTATTTAAAAAAGTATAAATTCAAAATGTTTATTCGAATAAATTGAAAATAAAATTATATGAATAATTTAATTATTGCATAAAAAGTAACATAATATAAACAAAAATTAATATTAAAATATTAAAATATTAAATCTACTTAAAATTTTAAAATATTTGTCTGCAATATATTATTAGAACTGAAGATTTAAATTAAAATGAGATTTAGTGGTTGAAGCATCTTAGATACAAATATATATTTTATAAATTATTACTTATCATTTCTCTCCTCCCACTTCCTAACAAAAAATGTAAAGAGTTGTATGAGATCATTTTGCTTTTCAATTTTAGTTTTTATTTTTATTTTTATTTTATTTTATTTATATTTTAATTTTAAATAAAATATATTTATTGGTCATAATTATAATTTTTAAAATACTCGAAATATCTAAATTTTGTTTTAAATTTCTAAAAATAAAAATACATCAACTAAATGTAATTTTTAAAGTTAATATAAAAATAAAAAGGAAAAGCAAAATGAAATTGATACCAAACAAGTACTAATGGACTGGTAAAGTGTGATGTTAGTTTAAATAGATTAAAAAATTTACCAAGAAAATAGATTTCATTGTTACTTGAAGACAATTAATATTAACAATATATATATGGGAAATTTACATACATACCACGAAATTCTTATGCAATTACATATTTCACATCCAAACTTGAATATTTACAAAACTAAAGACTTTCTACGCAGAAAAAAATACGATTTCACTAAAACAGAAGATTTTTTTGATATAATAATAAAGATTTAAAGTTATTTAAAAAATTAAAATTGAATTAAATATGAAATGATAAAAATTGAGTTACGTATGTAAATCTATATATATATATATATATATATATATATATATATATATATATATATATATATATATATATAAAAACCGCACCATCTGTCCATAGGTGAATCCTCCCATTAAATTTGACTTTGACCACCAGGAAGCTTCGTCGCAGCGTAGCTACGCCGGGTAGCGGCATACTATAAATCAATGCCAGGCCTCACCAAAAAATTGGGTAGAACTAGTCTCTCAGTCATGTCTACGCTACACGTCATCATCTCCTTCATTTTTAGCCTCCCGGTCATCACTTTCAACCAATTACTAAGATCAGCGCAACTCAGCCAATCTCCAACACCTACAACACTACTCAATCAATTTCCAACACCAACAACACTATCGCTACTACTCCTTCCCCACCTGATGATCTCGTCTCACCCACACAATCCCATCGCTCCATCCTCCTCGCCATGAACTCCTCCGGCCTCGAATTGGGCAACCTTCAACCGCTCTCAAACCCCGTCACCAATCACAACGATGGTCAGTCGGAAACGAATTGGTAAGATTGTGCACACCGTAAGCCTAGGCAGCTTTGGAGCCCTGATAACTCTCTTAGTTAAGTCTCCTGACTCAGCCGCCACTCATCGCATCATCTACACAGCTTACCTTACTATGATTTGTCTTGGTATTATTACAAGTATTGGCTTGTCCTTCTTTTCAGTTATAATGGAGGGGAGTTCAGTCGTGGGATGGGTGCAAACAAGATTAATATATTTTAGTCTTTTTTTTGTGGGGTTGACATGCTTTCTCTACCTCTATCTTGCACTGCCGCTGACCGACATCGGCTTTGGGATGGTGTTGCGTTAACTGGCATCGTCGTCATTGTGCTTTACTTGTTCTTTGGCAGCAGGACTAATGAGACTAAAGTAGAGAGAAAGAACGTTCGTAGTCTTTGCTGAAGAGTGGCCAGCTCAGGTTCTTCAAAAAACGTTATCTTCACCACTAAAAATCGCATAGAATGCCGAAGAACGGCTTCGTTGCTTTTTATTTTTCTAGTATCTCTGCTTTAGCCGAAGAATCACCCAACTGTTTGTGTGTGATTTTTAGCTATATATAATTCGTTGTGAAAACTACACGAAGGAGCTTCCTCCCTCTCTGGATGTTATTGCAGAGCCACTGCTCTGCTTGACGGATCAAGCATCTGTAATATATATTTTTTTCAGTTATGATTAGGTATGCGAGATGTGAATTAGTATTGGGCTCCGGGATTTTGTAGTTGTCTACTTTCATCTTGATTTGTTTTCCTTCTTCTTTCCTTGATGTTGTTTGAGATCATCGGCTAATTTTATAGCTAATATGGTATCCATAATCAATAAAATATTTTTATATAAAGAAGTAGATCTTGTGTAAATTTTTCCTTGAGGTTAGAATTAAACTTGTTTTGGATGCAGCTTAAACTTTTCTCCCTTTATACAACAGCTTTAATATTTATCTTTGTTTATTTTCTGCTTAAATTTTAAAGGATGATCTCATTGATGGCCTCTTATTTAAATGTTCAAAAACTTAATTATATTTTTCAATTAATGAATCTTTTATTACATTCTAATTATATATAATAAATGTTTAGGCCTACTTAATGACAAAGTTCTCTCATTTATTATCGTTTTTATAATTAAAGGCAAAAGTAACAGATATAGATGATGCAATGGAAAGTGCATGATTTCATGTTTCAGATGAGTTGACGTTAATGATCGAGAGTGCGGAGTGCTGCAGAACACATTATATGCGGAGTTCTGATATAACTTTTCATTAGAAATTCAATCATATTGTGCCACGTAGTTCAATTTCTTTAATTTATATTAAAAATATTATAAAAAATTATTTAATGCCGTGTGTCCCACTTTCATTGGAGTTCTGATATATCAAGATTCTGCATGTAATATTTTCTAGAAGTGCTAGCTTTGGCCCCATCAAACATCTCAAAATTCATTTATAATATTGCTCATCATCTACTTATTTACAAATTTCTTTTAGTGTATCTCCCTAATTCATCATAGCTATGAGGCTTCATATAATCAACAATAACAATAACAGTTAGAAGAGGCAATCAGTTAGATCATCCCTTAAATTATTAAACAAATAAAAATATCAAAATATAGATATAATAACAATATCAAAAATATATGTTTGCTAATTTTTGAATTCTTAAAATTATTTGTGAAAATAAGGCACCAAAAAGCCGAAATATTAAGAAAATATTTTAGCCTCACTTTTGTTATTTAATAGGCAGATTTACATACATATTACACAATTCTTATATATTTATATATCTAATACCTAAAGTTAGATATTTATTTATCTAATACTTTTCTATACTTAAAAAGGTGAATTTTACTTTTAAAAAGTGAATGATGATGATATTTTTGATGTGATACTGAAGATTAATGTATTATATATATGTTAAAATTAACGTTTGGATATTAGATATGTAAATATAAAAGAATTGTGTGGTATGTATGTAAATCCCCCTATTTAATAATGTGATTCAAGTTTGTCAAATTTTTAAAAAAGAGTTATAAGAAAAAATAACAATAAATAGAAATTATAATCACTAATACTAAAGTTGATAATACATAAAATAATATATCTACTAAAATTGAAATCGAGAACATCTCAAAGATATATGAAAAAAATAAAATAAAAAAGTATAATATAAAGCATATATATGTGCCTTTACTATTGCCTATGGTGCTATTTAGGTAGTATGGTTTCACTGCTTATAGGTAGGAGCACGTTGATGTCTATCTCATAGATTATGATGCTACTCCTCTAAATGCTCAGGTTCATCTTCCTTTTCTGCCATTGTAGACTGTTGTATATGATATGACATGAACATATGCTCCTATGATAGTAAACTAGTAGAAGGTGCCTAAAACTACTACTCATAAGACAATAGAGTGAGAAAGAGTATTTAATACCGTGACTCGTGCAGTGTTGTAGAAGGGTTGCTGCCTAGTATCATCCAAAAAGGTAAAGGTATGAAAAAAGCCAGAGTAAATGGTGATTGTCCAAAGATGTCACTTTGTGGTCCTCCCCATTATAAATAGTGTTATGTCCATGTGGGATATGTGGGAGAGGGTAGAGTTGTGTACATAGAAGTTTTAGAAGTTACAAAGGTGAATGGTTTGAGATCTATATGACTCGATGGTGAAACTCCTACATGTTCAGCTGTACCGCTGCTCTAGTTTGTTTATTTGAGAAGTACACCAAACATCTCATCGTACTGCATAGCTCTTCAAACTAATCAATAACTACCTGCTTTAGTCTACTATCTTGTTCCTCAAAATATGTTTGAAACAAGTCCTCTACTTGCACTATCAACTCATGTTTTGATCAACACGATTAATATAAAAATATTATATATTTTGAGCTTTCATTTTTTTATTTTCTGTGAAAATTATGTTATTCGTAATTCATTTTATATTGAAGCAAAATAATTTCAGATGTTCAAAGAAAAAAAAATTATAGTCAGCGCATAGGCACTATAAAAGCGTCATCAAGACGCTCTAATAGGTCTGATTTTGATAGAAAAATAAAGAACCTAAACGTTGGCTCACTAGCATCGCGGCACCTAACAATGAATGATCAAGATAGAAAAGTAGCGACGCTAGTTATCAATACCGTGGCACCCAAAAATAGCATAGGATATAGAGAGGTCGTGTTATGGCGCCAAATCTTCAGTGAAGACTTAACTAGAAGGCACCAAGGAGGAACCCCGGCACCAAGGCATCATAACATAAGTGTCATAATACTAGTGGACCTAAGAATCATGCCTAAAAGTAGAGAAGTCAATGCCAAGGTGCCATTTCGTAGTGTCGTACTGCTACATCAGCGCTTAGGCGCCACATTCATATCACTACGGCATGACGACCCAATAAAAGCAGTTTGGGTAGTTTTCATACCATATACATAGGAGCAACCACCCTAGGCTATAAAAAGAGATCCATTTTTGGCAGAAGAAGATTTTTGGTTATTGGAGCTTATGAGTGTGAGTGTGAGTGAGCGTGAAGGCACTTAGAAATTGACACTCAAATATAGTATGTGTGTGTTATTGTTGTGTATGTGTGTTACTGTTGTGTTTACCTAGTGTTGAGAGTGTGTCCTTGTGAAAGACGAAAAGAAGAATATTCAAGACATAGTGTGCACAGAAGTCACTGCGGGTCTACACCGGGAAGTTGAAAAAAGATAGTAAAGAGCAGATTTAGAAGAATTTACTTTGTTCACTCATCCCTTTTTCTCTGGTTATCCTTGGTTTGGTTTATGGATTTATTTTCTTGTAATATGAGCAATTAAGTATTTAGTCCACTGAATTTATGTATGTTTTGAACATTGTCTTACATTAAACTATCTTTGTGGAATGATATAAAAAATTATTTGTGCTTTTGAAATAAAATGTGTTTTGATTTTTTTCTGAGTATAATTTACTTATAATCTAGCCAATTGTAATGTTAAAACTAGTTGTGATCTAGAGACATTGGCGGAGTCCTTGAGGAATAGTAGGGAGAAATAAATGGATATACAAAATAAGTATCTATAATATGCTTATTTTTAGGATCTCCTATCATTTCAAAGGAAATAGAGAAAACACAATCAGTCAAAATTTAATTAGGAGTAAGCAAAAAATTGGTTATAGGAACTAGTTTGATTATATTGATCAAAGCATAAATGATATAGTATTTATGCTCCTAACTAACACTACATGTTAGAAGTTAATTCCACAATTAATTTAATCTAGATAAACATCAAAATTGCATAAATTCATAATACTATTTTACTTATCAAAAATTACACTTTTATTTTATATAAAAAATTATAAAAATTTACTTTTTAAAATAATAGTATAGATTGATTTTCATATTTAACCTAGTTGAATAAAAATTAAAATTTAGAAAGGATTAGTAATTAACTTAATATAATTAAACACAACTCAATCCTTATGGGAATAATACTCTATTCATCACTATATTATTTGATACATCACCTGCACTTGCGTATAATGTTTTAATCGATCAAGTTTTTGGCACTGTTGTCGGAGATTGGAGTGATTTAAATTAAGTTAATATTAGTCAATCTAAATGATTTATAATTCAACTATTTTTGTGTTTACTCTTATTAGTTTGTGTGTAAAATTTGTATTTTAATATTTGTGTATGTGTAATGATAAAACTACTGACATATTACCTTTGAACATAAAAATTAAAAAAGAAAAACTTTGTAAGAAACTTAAGATAATAGCATAAGACCCAACTTGAAGAATTAGTAATAGCAAATCAACCAAGAGACTACTAATAAATGGAATGCATCAAAACATAGCTAGACCATTCAAGCTAATAATTTCGAATTGAAACTTTTTATAATCCAAATGGTTCAAAATTCTTAGTTTGGGGGATCATCTATAGAAGATCCAAATATGCATATATCAAATTTCTTATAAATATGTGCCACCTTTAAATATAATGGGTTGAGTGAGGATGCTATCAGAGTTATGTTATTCCCATTTTCATTAAGAGATAAAACAAAAATATGGTTGAATTCATTACTTTAAAGATTTATCACTAATTAAAATAAACTAGCTTAGAAAATTCTGACTATATATATTTTCCACCAACTAAAATAGCTAAGCTTAGAAATGACTTTACATCTTTTGTGCAAATAGATAACAAATCAATATATGAGACTTGGAAATGATATAAAGAGCTATTAAAAAAATGTCCACACCATTCCTTATCTAATTAGTTGATTATTTAGGGCTCATTGGGACAAATGTACTGCTCAAAAGTAGTAAAAAATGAAGTTAGTGGTAGAAAAGTGTTGTTCTTTGAACTTTGATTCTGCTGACTCGAGACCGCTACGCCAGTGTTTGTAAAAAATTAACATATCCTTATGTTAAATAATATAAAACATAATTGAAAAATAAACTTTCTAATATTTATTTATATACATAAGTCAAATAATTTACATTAAACGTTTATACATCACATAATACCAAAAAAAAATTAAAATTATAAATGCAATAACTTATGATTTAAATAAGTAAGAAAGAATAAATTATATGAATAATTTAGTGTTTTAAAAGAAATAGTTTATGTAGTTATCATAATAATAAAATTTTATCAATTATAATTATTTTATTATCATTTTGACTAATGAAATGTTTTAAAATAACAAAATTGGAGAACTTAATAGCAACATAATCTTAAATATCATAAATAAAATCATAATTAATTTTTGTCTGATAGAGATAAAATACTCACCAATGACTTCTGAACTAGCAAACTGAGATATAAATTATTATCTCCATTAAAAAAATATGAATGCCCACCAAATCCCATGCCCATAACAAGCATCTAATCCTAGTCAAAAAGCTATAAGCTTTGCAAGAACAATTCATTAAGCAGGACTCCTAGCACTGGCTCCGATTCAACAAACTAGCATTTCGATCAAACAAATCTAGCAGCTTAACTCTCTCCATGTGATAAAACCCATTCTTCTCGCCATCTCAAATGACCCCATTTCGCTCGCACTACTGCAGTGTTCTCACACACCATTCCGAAGGCTGCTGTCTCTTAAGCAATTGCATCGGCAAGTCGTTGATGTTCTCACCATCGGTGCAGATGGCGTTGTTCCACGGGTTGGATTTTATGAAATGGGGTATTTTAGGGACATTGAATCGAAACTGCGGGCCACCGTTTTGTCCCCAAGGTCGCAGCTTCACAGTGGCTTCGCGTGAAATTTGCAAGCCATGGGAGATAAGCAAAAAAAAAAAAAAAGATTCACGTTGCATTTTACACCATGACAGGGGTTCACAGCTGCCCCAAATGGGCCCTTAATCATTTTATAATGGCATAGTAGGATCACTTAGAACTATTACAGATGCTGCAGCAGGAGGTGTTCTTATGTCCAAACTCTATGAAGAGACCTATGCATTAATTGATGAAATGGCTAAAAATAATTTTTAGTGACCATCTAGGTCACTAAGCGGATAAATCTTAAAAGGTAGCTAGTGGCATAACATTGATGTGATTGCAATGCTAAGCTCACAAATAGCAGCCATATCTAAAAAGTTAGATAATTTAGGGATGAATCATAATGTAAATGTTAGTAACCAAAAAGAAGAAAATAGTTAAAATTATGGTTTGGAAGAATAAAAGTTTAGAAATGCTTAATTTATGTTTCAAATAGACAAAATGATCTCTTCTCAAATTCATTTAACCCAAGATAAAGGAATCATCCTAACTTTTAATGGAATAATAATGCAAATGTGAATCAAAATGGAAATATGAGAATTAGAACAATATGAACTATAATAATTAAAATTAAAAATATAAACATCTAATTTCACCCGAATATCCTCCTCAAAATCAACCTAATAAAAAACATACTTTAAAAGAATTAGTGTTGCAAATGAGGAGTTGGTTACAAATCAAGCAACTTTAGTTAGAAACTTAGAAATACAATTAGAACAATTAGATAGTATTCTTGAAAATAGACCTCAATGTAATTTATCATGTATCACTGATAAATCCCAAAGATAAAGGTAAGGAATAATGCAAAGCTAATGAGCTGAGAAGTGGAAAGAAATTAGTAGAAATAAGATTAGAAAATGAAAAGGAAGGTAAAGAACTTAAAAATGATAAATGATAAAAAAATAAAGAAATAGAAGAAAAGAAAAAAGATGTTGAGAGAGAGGCTTTTAGAAAATGAGAGAAAGACCACTAGCACCATTTCTCCAAAGACGTCAAAACCAGAACTTAGACAATCAATTTCAAAATTCTTAGATGTTTTCAAGAAGTTATCCATAAATATATTATTTGTAAAAGCTTTAGAGCAGATGTCTTCTTATGCAAAATTTATGAAGGATATACTATATAAAAGGAGGAAATTAGAAGAAAATGAAATAGTTACTTTAACTGAAGAATGTAGTGCAATAATTTAGAGAAAATTACTTGAAAATTTTAAAGATCTAAGAAGTTTTATAATACGATGCTCTATAGGAAATAAATTCTTTAAGAAAGCCATATGTGATCTAAGAGCAAGTATAAATTTAAAGCCTCTATCATCCTTTAGGATGTTGAGATTAGGAGAAGTGCAACCTACTACTATGACATTATAAATAGTTGATAAGTATTTAATTTATGCTAAGAGTATCATTGAAGTTGTTTTGGTTAAGATAGATAAGTTTATATTCCCATCTAATTTTATAATATTAGATATGAAAGAAGATAAAGAGATATCTCTCATCTTAAGGAAACCTTTCTTAGCTATAGGAAGAAACATGATTGATGTTTAAAAAAAAGATTTAACGATATGAGTACATGATCAAGAAATTAAATTTAATGTATTTAACTTTATTAAATTTCTTGATGATAGAAATAAGGAATGTCAGGGGCTGTTTTGTTGAATGCAGTGTAAAAGAAATGCAATATATTTAGATTACTTTAGGTTGTTTGGTTAAAAAATCTTGAAATACATGAGCTTATTTTTTCCTATTTGATAAAATAAATGTAATGTAAAGCATTTTAAAGGTTGTGGGTAGTGACGGAGGTGGTGAAGAACATAACCTAGAGGGCAGAAGGCAGAAAGACTTTACATTGGTCAATGTATTTGGAATTCGCTCAGATTTGGGTGAATTTCAAATACACCAAAATTTAATCTTCTATTGAATTCTAAATGCATTACATCACTTTGAAAATTTACTTTGCATTGCACCAAATGCAAAAAAAATTGGAATTTTGCATTTGCTTTACTTTACTTTACCCTCAAACCAAATAACCCCTTATATAATTGGGTTAAGTGAAAGCAAAGTAGAAAAAGAATTAAATTCTTATATAATAAATAATTTTTCAAAATAAAAAATAAAAAATAAAGATAGAAGAGTATGAAGATACTCAATACCTTAAATCTATATCCAATCAATTTAACAAAAAATTTGAACATTTAGAAATATCAATAAGAATGAAGAATCTTAAACCATAAATAATAGAAGCACTAGAGTTAGAACTGAAACAATTACTGAGTAATTTGAAGTATGCTTACCCAAGAAAATCCTAACATGAAAGACTTAGTTTAAAAAAAAATTGAAAGTAGTTAGACACATGAATTATCTACCATATATTGAATAACACTTGGGTTAGTCCTATTTTTGTGCACCTCAAAAGGGTGGGATGATCATAATAATAAATGAAAATAATGAAATCATTTCTGTTAGAACAATCACAGGATGAATAATTTATATTGACTATAGAAAGTTAAACAGGGCTACTAGAAAAAAAATCAATTTTCAATACATTTCATTGATCAAATGCTAGCTAGGATAGCAAGTCATTCATCATATTATTTTTTAGATAGGTATTCTGGATACAATTAAATTGCTATCGCATCTGTGATCAAGAGAAAATAACATTTATTTATCTTTATGGTACTTTTGCATTCAGAAGGATGCCCATTAGTTTATGTTATTCTCCTACTACTTTTCAATGACATATGATGACTATATTCTCTTACTTTATTGAAAACTGCACTAAAGTATTTATGGATGCTTTTTCTATTTTTGGTTTGACATTTGAAAACTATTTAGAAAACTTACGAATTTATTCTTAGAAGATGCAAAGAAAAAATTTAGTGCTTAATTAAGAAAAATATCATTTCATGGTTAGAGAAAGAATAGTACTAGGTCATAAAATTCTAAAAATAGAAATAAAAATAGATAAGCAAAAGTACAAATTATAGAAAAAGTTCTATCACCAACAAACATTAATGGAGTTCAATTAGTTGTTAATAGTTCCATGATAGTGGTTGATAGAAACAATTGAATGATGTGGAAGTGTGGTGGTGAAATGACATGGTGGCCAAGTCACAAGGATCTGATGTAGTGGCTAGGAGATAAAGGTTTGATGTGGTGATTAATAATAATGATTAGACAGTTGTGATTTGATTGTAGAGATTGATTAATGAAAGTTTGATGGAGATAATTAGCGACAATCGTCTAATATGATAGTTGGATACAACGATCTAATATGGTGGTTGACATCAATGGTTTGATAGTGAAGGTCAAGAATAACTCAAGAACCCTTTATGCCTCTAAGGTCCCTCCTTTTGATAACTCCCACCATGCCTTCCCCTTGATGTCCCTCAAAAAAAAATAGTGTCATTGTGGTGTTTATTTTTGAAGATGGTGTTTATATATAGAGGGGACACCATGCAGATCTGAGGGTGTACTTATTGAGATGATTGGGTACAACATTAAAGAATAGTGCACTATATCGAAAGATAGAAATCACTACCATACAATGAATCTAATCAGCTAATAAGGACTCCTAAGGCATGATAGATCTTTGAATATACTAGAGATTTTTTCTTTACTTTACATGGACGAATAAAGCTTGGTTTATTTAGACTGAGTTCTAAAGTTCCATATGGGGGCAAACCCTCATAGTTAATTACATTCTAAGGAAAGTGAATCCCTTAAGAATAATCTCGATTGAAGTCGGTGATTATTGTCTCCAAAGATTTCAAAGATAGGACTATCAATAAATTGGTTATATTTGAAAAATTAAATGGGATAGATCAAAAAGGAGAGACCAAATATTGAAGCCAAAGGGAGAAGTAGGGAATGCTCATGATACAAGAAAACCTAGTGAGCATTCCAATCTATCATATAGTTGGGCTTTATATTTTTGAAATTTAAAGTGAATTATATATTTGAGTTGAATTTTCATTAGAAGACTAGGACTTACAATTCCACAATACAAGGTTATGGAGAAGCCTAAGAGATGAGAATTTATCCTTGTAGCCTGAGGGAAACAACATCCTCAGATCTTAAATCTAGGGAGCTTTAGTAAGGGCCAAAACACAACCTAAATCTAAGTGAAGATGTGTATATAGTTTACCTCCACAAGAGAGGGTAAACCACCCGATTGCTGGTCTTATAACCTCCTGAAGTGGCAGCTAGCTAACTCCTCCTATGCTTTAAATCCATATAGGTAAGTCTTATGCATTTACAAGATGGTTGGGCTGTTATTAATTTAGAAAGAAATTAAAGTCCTTAAACCCACTCTCTAAGAGACTAGAGCATGAGTGGTATGAGTTTATGATTTAGTCTAATGCAAATATTTTCAATTTTAGTTTATTTTTGGCACTTCAATTTGATCAAAGCCATAAGATTTTTATATGTCTAAAATCATGATGAAATGAGTTATTAGCTAAATCAAAGAGAAGGGGTGTCTTCCAACAAAAGGGATGCCCTCAAATGTCAAGCATTCTCCTATCAAGCAAGGATGGAATCTCCACTTAAAAAAAGTGAAATAATAAGATATGCATTAAGCATATAATATTCAACTAAGGGGTTATTAAATCTTTTAATTATCTTAATTTAATGCCTAAGCTTTAAATGAGGTTATGAGTTATTTAGAAAATTAGTTATGAGTTATAATTGGGGTAGAAATTTTATTTTTTTCCTTAAAGCCTAAGCGGATCCAGACCACACATTAAATCACCATATATGAAGAAACTAGAAAAGACATGTCATTTCTAATGCACAATTTATAAACCCAACGTAAAAGAATAATAGGTCGATGCAGTCGGGTATCACCGTACAACCTGAAAAAAGAAATGGGTACCCAAGCTCTACCCTTATACATCCCAACATATGAAAGAATAATTACAATTTTTTCAAATGAATAAATGCTATGGGGGGTCTTCATTCTTCATATCTTCATATCTTCCCCATTTCTTCATTTGGATTTGCTTGCTTCAAAGGCATCATGGGGCCTCCTAAGATAAAGCTTTCTAGCCCACCCTTATCCTAATCCCCATAACAATAATCCTAACTCCTAATATGAAATTATATTAAAAATAAAAAAAAAGTAAATCTAACTACACCTCCAAAAAGTGTTAATACACCATATATAAAGTATAATTTGGACTTAGTACACATATTCTATTTATATTTATTTTATTAAAATGGCATTTAGCATAATTATCTATTTTATTATCAACATTCTAACTTATACACCTAACATATCAATACATCATAAAATCAAACATATTCATCCTAACATAAATTTAAATGGTAACTTAATGTATTATTTATGGCATGCCTTAACAACATTTTATTGCAATTTTCTAAGTATGAAGGGATTTAATTTGAAAGATGGTTTCACTATAAGTGACTTAATTGATTTGTAAGTTTTACTTAAATTGATTTTTATCTTGGCTTACACTTAACAACTAAGTATTATAAAGTGAAGAAAAGAGAGGATCACTCTCTTTTATCCCTACCTTAAGCCACATCTAAAGCAAATTAATTAATCAATTCTCTTTAATGAATGACTTATTACATATTTTAATTAGTCCTAACTTTAGGTTTACTTTAAATAAAGTTATTCAATAAGAAAGGAATCTTAAGATTAGTTGGAGTTAATTACTATCACACAATGCATGTTTGTTCATTTCTTTCCATCATATGTAGCATGCATATGATTAAGTCCTAATCTTATCTATACATACAATATATTTTTAGCACACTTAAGTGTAGGATGTATGAATGATGTTTATAAAAAAGGGGGATTCTCATTCATTAGCTAAATGCACATTCAAATGTATGAAAATTTTAAGCAAGTACTTTGCCATTATTTTGCACCAAGGGAGTGAGGTACGAACCTCCTTGGGGCTACTTAAAGTCATGCATCCTTGGGATGTCCATATTAGATATGCTCGCAATTCTTAAATACATATGAGTGTTCAAACAACTATAAGAATGAAAATCATGCAAAAAATTGTGTTTAATTTAATTGATTTATTTGTGTGAAAGAATTAAAGCTCCACCCGAATTCTAATATCAAGATGCATAAGAATGAAATCAAATGGGTACGTCACCATTATTTTGCACCAAGGGAGTGAGGTAGGAAAGTCCTTGAGGCTACTTAAAGTTGTGTGCTCCCAAAATGTCTAGACTAATATATCCATTAATATTCATACTTATGCAAATCAACATATCAATGAAAGAAAAGAACTTCAGTTCATACACTAAGCTTATATTCACATGCACCTCTTATGTATGTATAGCTAATTTCATAACATTTATCATTATTCATTAATAAGCTTTTAAAAATATATTGAGATTTAATAGTGATAATCCACACATATTTTTGATAAAGTCAACACATGCAAATTTGACATAAAAAATCATTTATTTTTAATTGATTTTAGAAGAAATGAATGCATGAATCAAGAGGCATACAACACTCTAATATGATTGAAAAGAAATGAAGAAACACAAGCATATAATTTCATTCAGTCCAACTAATTCCTAAGGACAATCACATTAAATAAGCTTATTTAAGATGGACCAAAGTTTCTTAAAGTCACTTTTTGCTTTTGGCTTTGATTTATTAAATTGAGGCTTAATTTGCTGATCTTAACCCATCCCCAATTATGTAAATAAATTTAGTTTAATGTTGAATGATTAAGTTGAATTTTATGGATAGATTAAGTTAAGATAGAGATTAAATCAATTAATTAACCCTTACATATATCACCTTAAGTTAATTAACTAAATAATGATGAGCCAATATGATATGCAACCACATAGAAAAGTAAATTAGCAATGCTCCTAAGAAATGAAAGGGGCCTAATGTAATTGGCTCATGATTAATGGCTAAGTAAGTTTAAGGGATTAATTTAATTACTTTTATGATTTCTCTACACATGTAGACCAATCATAACTTCATTAGGTTTCTTTAGATTATTAAACATCTAAAGATCTACCCAAGGTTTAATTAATCCAATTGAAGATGATTTGAATTTATATTTTAGATTATTTAAGTTTCAAATTAGTTAATTAAATAATAATGACTTTAGTTGAAAGAGAGGAAAATTAGGGAAAGAATTAGGAGGGAGGCACCAATCCAGTTCCCTAAGTCTCCTTACTGTTCAACAGTAATTAGGGAATCCAAATAATTAATTAATCACTGTTCATATGCTTAATCAGCCCTTAATGAATTTAAGAAGGTAATTAGGGTTTAATCAATGAATTTTCCTAATTAAGCAACAAATAAATTCCAAGAAAAATAGGGGAGGCAAAGGTCATCCTCCGAAACATCATCAGAAAGTTTGAAATCAATTTGATGATTAATTAAGAAGTAATTAAGCTAATTAGGTTTTTAATTAAACTTTAATTAAGCTTTATTTACTATTCAAAATTCATTAAAAATATTTTTATTAAATTCTTCATTGAAATACGTTTAAAAGAAGCCCTCATTTATATTTTGAAGAATTTTCTACAATTAATTATATATTTTTGACATTTCAGCCTTAAAAATGGATTAATTAACCCTAATTAAAGCCCTAACAAACCAATGCTGGAAATGGCATGCTTTCCATGGTATTGATATGTTATTTAATTTGTCACATCAATCGAAGTTAGCCTGTGGATGCACTTCGTGGACCATCCAATCTAAGATAAGATGATCACGATTAATCCCACAGTTTAGAGGGAATAATTAGGGATCTAAGCATGATCTAAATAGGGTCACCTATTTTGATCATGTGGAATGGATGGCTCGTGATCTTTCCTCTACACAGGAGGTGGAAAATGGGACCTGTATGTTGTCTCTCGTGCGATTCGAGCTCACCGAAGCTCAGATTGGCTCCAAATCAAGCCCACACCTTTGCATGAAGGATCTAAAGGGATCTAACAGCCATGATCAACTCACATTCATGTTCACTTCACAAAATACCAACCAAAAATGAGCTAAGGATCAGTTTTAATGGCCATATCTCACAAGAGCTAAGTTCAGCAAGTGATTGAGGAAGCTTAGTATAATAAAGACGAGGCCCTACTGAGTTGAAATTGCTTTGGTTTGAGGTGGATTGCTCTAAAGACCAAGATCCTCCCTTTGAACGTTCAATTTTGGTCGAACTCCTATCTCCGGCAGCTTTGGAGCTTGGGAAACTATTCGTTTGGTTTCGATATCATGTGTAGAGGGTGTGTGCAAAGTTGATTGAAGTTTGGTGGAGTATTGAGAAAATGGCACTTCAAATTGGCTTCCCCTATTTTGGCTTGATGTAAAACTAAGAGAGGGAAGAATGGGGGAGCTTGGGAGCTTGGGGAAGGGCTAAGGGAGACTCTCCTTCACTCTCTCTAGCTCAAACGAAGTAGAATGCTGCAATTCTCATTTAACTTAAAGCGATATATCCCCTCAATTGTTGAGGTGGATGACGGGATTCAATTCCATTTTCTCGCCAGCCAATCACCGTCATATCGTCGGACTTGTCTCCATCAGGTCCACGTGGCTCACCAAGAGTGGGGGAAGGCTTGGGAGGTGGCTCAAGGTCTGATATGGGGAAGATCTTATTTTCTTTGTTTATAGGGTGCTCAATTTGGAGTGAGGGAGAAGAGATTGGGTTCCCTTTGGTCCATGGCTAATCCTAATATTCTTAGAGTGGGCTAGGAAGGCTAGGCATACCCCATTTGGCAATTCAATGGCTATCTATGTGATGGGAGAGTGGGCTTTGAGAAATGGAGGAAGAATCCTATGTGAAGGAGTTTGACCAATGGCTAATCCCCTTGGATGGGGCCCACATTACTTATGTGTAGATTTTGGGCTGACCTAGGGTCAATTTGGGTTGGGTTTGGTCAGCCATCCAAGTTCCATGGATTGGTTTTCGGTGCTTTGGCTTCATTTGGTCAATTGGGTTCAAGTAGAGTTAGGTTGACCAATTGGTCAAATTGGGTCAAACCAAGGTTTGGTTAGGTTCAAATGATCATTTATGGTGTTTTTGTTTAATTGGTTTCAATCAATTTGGCCTAGGTTTGATTTTTGGCTCATTTGAAATCAAATGGGTCAAATGAGTCAAGTTGACTAATTTGACTAATTTGACCAAATTGGGTTGGGTTAGGTGTTGGTTAATGTTCAATTGGTTAATTAAAAATGAATTTAGGCTTTGGTTTGATTTGATTTGGATTTAATTTGAATTTTGGCTAATTTGACCTTTTAGGTCATTTTGGGCTAGGTTGGGTCAAGTTGACCAATTGGTCAAATTGGCCTCAAGTATAGCTTTGATCAAGTTCAATAAATTATTTGGAATGAACTTGAACCATTGGTTACAATCAATTTGGGTTAGATCATGATTTGACCCATTTTAGCATTTTAGGCCAATTTGGGTCGACTTGGGTCAAATGGCCAATTGAGCTTGGCTTGGCTCAAGTGAGGGATTGGTCATGTTCAATCATTGATTATGAGTTGGTTTGGATCAATGGTTTCAATCAATTTAGTGTATGATAGATTTTAGCTAGTTTAGATTTCATTTGGACTAAAGGTTGACTTGGTCAAAGGACCAAGATGACTTGGTTTGACACAATTTGTGATGACTGACTATCTTAGGGTGATTGTTCGTCATAATGTAAAGCTTGGATGGGCTTGGTTCAATCCAATTTGGTTGGATTAGAACTTGGCTCAAAAGGGTCCTTTAGGCCACTTTGGGTCAAGTTAGCTTGAGTGGGTCAATTAGTTTAGTTTTGGCTTGATTCAAGTTTGGTTGAACTTATATATAAGCTTAGGATTGAAATATAAATTCAATTGTAATCAATTTGAGTTATGATGCATTTTGGTTCAATTGGAGTTTTCAAGTCAAAAGGTCTAAGTTGGGTTTGACTTAGGTACTTGAGTTTGGTTTGGTAATTATAGTTTATGTTTATATTTGGGTTAATGATTGAAGGAATGATTGATTCATGATCAAATTCATGGGTTTTGAATTGATTTGTGTATCATTTGGCCAAGTTCAAGGAAATGACTTAAAAGGCTAAGATTGGAGGTTTGATTTGATTTGGGTTTGGTTTTGGTCATTTGAATTTATATTTCACTTATATTTGTGCATATAAATGAGAATATAAATTATTTATGAGAAAATCATTTGAGTTTAGAGTGATTTGGAGGCACATTTGACCAAACTTAACGATGTAGGTCAAAAGAGCTGAATGGGGGAAATCAATTTAGTTTAATTTATTTTTGGTCATTAGAAGGTGGGTTTCATTTATATTTTTGAATATAAATGGAGGAACAATTGATTTATAAAGAAATTAATTGATCTTGGGTTGATTTAGGTTAAGATTAGGCTAAGTTTATAAGAGTGAGTTGTAAGGCTTTAGAAGGAATTTGGGATTGATTTTGGGTTTGGGTCATTTGGAATTAAGCTTTACTTTGGAATTTGATAGTTTGATTGAAGGGTTGAATTGATATTTAAGAGAATCAATTGAGTTGAAATTAATTTGAATTTGGTCAAGGCTAAGTCCATAAGATAGAATCATAGGGCTTAGGAAAGATTTTGATTTTGGATTTGATTATGGGTTTCAATCATTTGGATTTTAATTTGAAATTGATTTGGAATTTGAAATTGGATTTGGAATGAGATTTCAATTTGGATTGAATTTGTTAAGGGGTACATGGATTAGGTTTAGGCTATAGGGTAAGTGATTCTTCTAAGTCCTTAAGGCACAACCTAATCATATGATTAACCCTTCTAAGTCTCTAAGCTTAATTTAAGTATTCTCCTAATCACTAGAAGTGTCTTAAGACTAAGGAACTCTTAGTGTCTATAAGTGTCCTAGATCTGAAGGAAGTTGAGAACTCACTCCAAAAGTGAGATCAACAGGCACTTATTTTAAAATTTTGATAGTGCCATCTTAGTGAAAATAGCTAAAATTTAAAGCAATCTATCCAATGAATTTGAATCCCCATAATTGTTAACCTAGGTTTTCTTTTTTGTTGGACATATCAATCTAACCAAAAATCACTGGTGAAACTCACCAATTACATGAAATTGTCATCTACGAACTTGATCTTGTGAGCAGGTGACCTTCTTAAGACCAAGATCTTCTTAAAGTATAATTTCTATGAGATCTTCTCGCTCAAGATCTTCTTAAAGTATAATTTCTGTGAGATCTTCTGCTCATGCACCTCTCATATGCTCTTTCTCATCATCGTTCGTAGCTCGAATACAGTAAAACTCACAAAACCTTGCTCTTTATTCTCGTTTTTGATCTTGACCTCATTCACCGCAGGTGAGCTCTTTCGATTAATTTGATTATTAACATAAGATTTCTTTTTAGACATTAATCTAACCAAAAATCATCAGTGAAACCCACCAGTTGTGTGAAATTAACGTCTTCAAACTCAATCTCATTAGTAGGTGACCTTCTCCAAGGCCAAGATCTTGTTAAACTATAATTTTGTGAGATGTTGATTTCTTGTTCTATAAGAGTACAAAAAAGTTCATTTGTTCACGAATTACACTCATGCTATCATCATAATGACTGATTGGCTTGCAATGAGCTTAATCGTTAAGCCATATCATATTTGTTCACAAATTACCTATTGCTTTTTCACCGATTGTTTATATGAGCCATATCATAGCAAAATGTGAGTTGTTACATAAGTAAATAGGATTGTACATTGTTTAGGTATGTATTTATATTTGGAAGTTGCATTAGAAGCTCTATTCCTAGATAATATGTAGAGCTTTATAATGTTGTATTAATTTGGTAGATCTTCATGCAAGACTTTCATCTATATGATTTGAAACAAATTATCATACACTTTTATTTTTTAATTTGAAAGAATCAAGTACGAATTTTTTTAAAATGAGTTCAAGCCATGCATCAATGACAAGGATATCAAAGGTCATTTTTTCTATTGTAGATGTAACTTAGAATGCATACTGTTCACTTGCTTGAGAAGCAAAAATCATGGAAGGTAATTTTATAGATGTCCAAGAAATTGAACAAAAACATATTGCAAATACTTCAAATGAATAGACGAAATAGATGATGCATCATCTTACTATGAAAGCGAAAGAATATTAGAATTTGAAGACTTGGCCTGAAGAAAATTTGATTCTTTGCTATTTCAGAAAACAATTATGCTTACACTTATTATAGTTGTGGTTATAAAGTTGTTTTTTTTTATGAAGTGGCCCCTAAGTGGATAACCTTTGGTTGATGTAATATTTCCATATCTATATGACTTCTTGCTGGATGTAATATTTAGGATTGTTAGATGGTCGTTTGTTGGTTTAATATTTTGACATGAAAACTATTTTTGATTTGTAGCATGTAATGTTAAATTAAATGATATTTTCGATCATGTTGAAGGATATTTTTGAAAATATATCATAAAAATGAATGAATTTTATTGGATTGTTTTGTTCAAAAATCTGAATGGATATCATACACATTGTATATATTTCCGTTCATAATTTGCGTAAGTCTTTTAAGAAGATTCATAATAATTTTCTTTTATTCATATATATATATATATATATATATATATATATATATATATATATATATATATCTAACCCTTTCTCATATTAAAAAAAGTACATTTAACTTTTAAAGCATAAATGATAATAATATGTTTGATGTGATATTAAAATTATGGTGTTAGATATATAGAAATTAAAATTTCAGTATTAGATAAGCAATTACATAAGTACATTTAATTTTAAAAAATAAATGATAATAATATATTTTATGTGATATTAAAAATTATGGTGTTAGATATATAGAAATTAAAATTTTAGTATTAGATAAGCAATTACATAAGAAGTGTATTCTACATTATTATTTGAGCACTTAATATATTCCACTGAATCTTCTTTTATAATTTACCTCTGATTTACATGTATTACATGCATTATACCAAATGTATCCTTCTTTTATTTCTTTTATAAGCACATTTGTATCATAGTACTTGATCTAATAAAAAATATAAATTAGTTGTAATTATTAAGAATATATATATATATATATATACACGTCTCCTGATAAATATTCAAGTATATTGTTCTTAAAAAGATTAGTAAGTACATATTCTTGGACCCAGAGAGTATTTATTTTCATTAAACCTAAAATTTAGATTTTATATTAATTGAAAGTAATCATTATGATAAACTAATCAATCATATTTAAAAAAGCTAATATACCAATCCCTTATTTCTTTTGATTATGCCAAATCTAGAGTAATTTTTAAAATTATTGATGATATTATTGACAATATGAAATCTATAATTTTAAATATATAATTATTATAAAAAGAAGTACTCATCCAGCTAAGGGGTTGCTAATTCTTTTATATTGATTTTAGCCTAAACACTAGGTGAGGATATGAGTTCTTTACTTTTAATTTTGAATTGTTAAATTTGGTAGAAGATTTATTTTTCCCTTATCTTTGTTTCCAATCAATTTTGGCTAAGTTCGAATTTAGCTCAATATGACCCTTAGGTCAAGTTGGGTTCAAGGTCAATTGGGCTAGATCAGGTCTACTTGGCCAATTGAGATTTTGGTCAAGTTCAACAAGTGATTTGGAATGAACTTGGCCCATTGGTTTCAATCAATTTGGCTTAGATCAAGTTTTGACATATTTTGACTTTTTAGGTCAAGTTGGGTTAACTTGGGTCAAGTGGCCAATTGGGCTAGCTTAGGCTCAAATGTTGACTTGGTCAAGTTCAAACATTGGTCATGAATGAACTTAGATCAATGGTTTCAATCAATTTGGCTTATGGTGGATTTTGATTATGTTAGATTTCATTCTAGCTAAGTGTTGACTTGGTCAACCCTTAGGTTTGACTTGGTTTGACCCAATTTGATTGATTGATCATCTCATGGTGATTCTTGATCATGATGAGAGGCTTGGGTAAGTTTGATTCAATCAAATTTGGTTAGGATTAGAATTTGGCTTATAAGGGTACTTTAGGTCACTTTGGGTCAAGTGAGCCTAAGTAGGTCAAATGGCTTGGTCAAAGCTTTATTTGAGTTTGATTGAATTTGTATATGGACTTATGATTGATATATAAATCCATTTGCAAGTGGTTTGAAGTCAAATGAGTTTTGATTCATTTGACAATTTCAAGGGTGAACATGAAATGGATTTTGGCTTGATTTTTGGATTGAGTTTTGGTTAAGTGATTAGAGTTCGTATTTAAATTTGGATTCAAGATTGAATGATTGATTGAATCATGAAAGAAAATCAAGAGTTTGGCCTGATTTGAAATTGATTTGGCTAGCTTCAAGATTTTGACTTGAAAGGCTTAGGTTGGATTTTGAATGAGTTTGAGTTTGATTTTTGGAAGTGGTTTTGATTGTTTGAATTTATATTTCATTTATATATGTGAATATAAATGGGTTATGAGAAAATTTCATGAATTTGAAGTGATTTGAACTTGACTTAGGCTAAATCCTTAAGAGGGAATTAAGGATTTAAGAGGGATTTGGAATTTTGTATTTGATTTTTGAGTTTAGTTTGATTGATTTGAACTTATATTTCATTTATACATGTGAATATAAATGAGAATATAAATGAGTTGTGAGAAAATTTCATAAATTTGAATTGATTTGAAGATGATGATTTAGGCTAAGTCCTTAAGAGGGAATTAAGGACTCTAAAGATTTGGAACTTGGAATTTCAATCATGGATTTCAATCATGTGTCTCAATCATGTGGCATGGATTTGAGTTTGGAGAGAATCAAAATAAGATTGATTTGGAGTTTGAGAAAATAAATTAGGATTGATTTGGAATTTAACTTGAAGGAAGGAAGGCGAGGAATGGTTCAAGCTAAGGGTAGGTAAATTTTCCTAACTCCCCTAAGGCATGACCTATTCCTATGACTAACTTTTCTAAGTCTCTATGGCTAGGGTGAGTGTCCACCTAATCACTAGATGTGTCTTAAGACTAAGGAACTCTTAGTGTCTAAGAGAACTCCTATGTCTAAGATGGAGGGGTTGAGAGCTCATCTTAAAAATGAGGTCGACAAAGGTAACATAGGTAAGGGTTTAATTAATTAATTTAATTCACACCTTAACCTAATTAATCCATAAAATTAATCTAATTGATTCTCATTAAATCAAATTAACTCACACATGGAATGGGATTAGGATTAGCAAACCTTTCTTACATTGCTTAAATCAAATCAAATCAAAATGACAAAAAATTTTTTATTTATTTGAGCTTTAATATGATTGTCCTTAGGAATTAATTGGATTGAATGAAATCATGTGCTTATGTCCCTTTATTTCTTTCCAATCATATTAAATGTTGTATGTCACTTGATTCATGCATTCATCTCTTGCATAAAATTAAATGGTTTCCTTTATGTCAAGCTTGCATGTGTTGATTTAAATTAATATATGTGGAAATTATCATTATTAAATTCAAATCTATTTTCCAAAACTTATAAATGAATAATTATATATGCTATGAGTGAAAGTTATAAATACATAAGAGATGTATGTGAATATAGCTTAAGTGTATGAAGTGAAGTTTCTTTTCTTTAATTCATTTATTGATTTATGTAAGTAAGAATATTAATGGGTATATAGCTTGGACATCCCGGGAATATGAGGCTTTAGTTAGCCCCAAGGAGGTCATTTAATTACCTCACTTTCCTTGTTTAACAATGACACATACTCCATTTGATTTCATTCTTACATCTTCAATACTTGAATTTAGATAAGGCTTAATTCCATATGCATAAATATGCCAAAAATACAACCTTAGCATGATTTTTCCAATCTTATAGTTATTTGTAAATTCATGAGTATTTAAGAGTAGTGGGTATATCTAGTGTGGACATTTCGGGGATGGGGCATTAAGTAAAAGGTCTTTAACTCCCCTGGTTTAACAATGGTGAAGTACCCGCTTAAAACTTTTATACATTTGAATGTGTATTTAGCTAATGAATGAAAATTCTAATTTTCTACTAAGAAAGACATGCATTCATATTTGTTCAAATGATTGAATCAATTGATCACATGATTTAAAGCTTTCTTTCTTATGTTCATGTGTATAAACTTACATATGTTTGAATGTGATGGGTATATAGTTTGGATATCTTGGGAATACGAGACTTTAGTTAGCCCCAAGGGGGTCATTTGATTACCTCACTTCCCTGGTTTAACAATGACACGTACCTACTTAATTTCATTCCTATGTATTTTTAAATAAGAATTTAGATAGAGTTTTAAATTAATATGATAAAATGATATAATCAAATGAAACATATAAATTCCAAAAGTACATGTTTACATCCATCATTTTAAGTGTGCTAAGGTATATTGCATGTATATGTATGCTTAGGATTTAATCATGTGCATGTTACATATTATGGAAAGAAATCAATGAATATGTGTCATGTAATAGTAATTAATTTCAATTAATCTTAAGATGTCTTTATTATTGAATGAGAGTATTTAAAGTAAATCTAAACCTATGATTAATTAAAATATATAATAAGTCATTCACTAAAGATAATTGATTAATTAATTTACTTCAAATGTGACTTAAGATAGGCATAAAAGAGAATCCTCTCTTTTCTTCTCTTTATAATACTTAGTTGTAAGGTGTAAACCAAATGGAAAAAAAGAAAGAGCTAAGTAAAATTCTTAAATCAACTAAGTCACTTAAACTGAAACCATCCTTTATAATTAAATCCTTTCATACTTAGAAAATCATAATAAAGCCTAGTTAAGGCACACCACACATGCCTTAATATACACACTTTAGAATTAAGTCACCACTTCTAACTTTATGTTAGGGCAGTGCACAGAGTGATGTATATTTTGTTTTATGATGTATTATTATAGACTGGATGTTAGGGTGTATGCTTCATAGATTGGATGGTAGGCTGTGATTAGCCTAATCATATTTTCTGTAGGAGATTATGATTAAGGGGTGCTTAAAATAAATATAAATGCTTTCTTTTGTAGGTTGTTTAACCCTTAAGCATAATCTAAATTAGGACATGTGGGCTTGGTCACCCTTGTGCAGGGTATTAAGTCCAAATTATTCACATAACTGCTTAGGTTGTATGGTGTGTTTAGCTAACACTTATTTTGTAGGTGTACTTAGATTTACTTTTCCTATTTTAATGTAATTTTGCATTAGAAATTATGATTAGTATTATGGGGGATTAGGATGAGCAATGGCTTGAAGGTTTTGTCCTGGTAGGCCCAGTGATGCCTTTGAAGCAAGCAAATCCAAATGAAGAAATGAAGTATAATGAAGATAAGAAGACTCCCATAACATTTATTCATTTGTAAATTATAATTATTCTTTCATATATCGGGTTGTATAAGGGTAGAGCTCTGCTACCCATTTCTCTTTTTTGGGTTGTATGCATACACACTTTTATTCTTTTGCATTGGATTTATAAAATGCTTGATGTTATGTTTAAATTATGCAATAGAAATGACATGTCTTTTCATAGTTTCATTTTAAATAGTGATTTAATGTGTGGGATGGATCTGATTAGGCTTTTAGAGAAAATAAATAAATTTTCTAACCCAACTACAACTCATAATTAGCTTTTCTAAATAACTCATAACCTCATATAAAGCCTAGGCATCAAATCAAGATAATTAAAAGATTTAGCAACCCCTTAGCTGAATGTTGTATATTTAATATCATGTTTCATTCTTGCAAAGAGAGGTTTCCATCCTTGCACGATAGGGAAGACTTAACCTTCCAGGGTCTCCTCTGTGGTGAAAAATATCTCTTTCTTTCTGATTTAGCAAAACTCATTTCAACATGCATTTAGACATATAAAAATCTTATGGCCTTTGTCAAAATGAAGAGTCCAAAATAAACAAAAAATTAAAAGATTTGTATTATACTAAGTCATTGCTCATACCACTCATGCTCTAGTCTCTTAGAGTGGGTTTAAGGAATTTAATTTCTTTCTAAATAATAATAACCCAACTATCTTGCAAAATCATATGATTTGCCTATATGGTTTTAAAGCATATGAGGAGTTAGCTGGCTACCACTCCAGGTGATTATAAGTCCAGGTGGTTTACTTTCTCTTGTGGTGGTAAACTTTATGCCCACTTTTGCTAAGATTTAGGTTGTGCTTTAGCTCTTGCTAAAGCTCCCTAGATTCAGGGTCTGAAGTGGCTTTTTCCTTCAAGCTACAAGCATAAATCTTCACCTCTTAGGCATTTTCACAATCTTGTATTGTCAGAGTATAAGTCCTAGCTCTTTAATAAAATTTCAAATCAAACAAATAATTCTCTTCAATTTCAAACATAAAGCCCAACTATAGGGTAGATTGGAATGATCGTTAGGTTTCATAGTATCATGAGCATTCCCTACTTATCTCCTTTGTCTTCAATAATAAGTCTCTCCTTTTGATCTATCCCATTTGATTTTCCAATATAACTAATTTATTGATAGTCTAATCTTTGAAATCTTTGGAGATAATAATTGCCTACTTTAATCGAGAGTATTCCTAAAGAATTCACCTTCCTTAAGATGTACTTAACTATGGGAGCTTGCCCCATAGAAAACTTTAGAACTCAGTTTAATATAAACCCTACTTTATTTATCCAAGTAAAGTAAGAGAAAAATCTCTCATATATTAGAAGACCTATCGTGCCTTAGGAGTCCTTATTAAGTGATTAGGTTCATTGAAGGATGATGCCTCTATCTTTCAAGATAGTACATCATACCTCAATAATATCATACCCAATCACTTCAATAAGTACACCCTCAGATCTGTGTGGTGTCCCCCATACACATATCAAAAATAAGCACCACAGTCTACCAACTGTAGGGTAGAGCTATGCAATCTAAGGGTTGCTTTTTGGTGTGCAACGATTGTGCTAGGAAGAAAGCATAGAAGACTTACATCTTCTAAAGCAAAGATAACAGCTGGGGTGACTTATTGGATGCACAACAAATTGAGCCCTACCTAAGAAAACTACTTAGAGTGCTAGAAGATCTTGCCTCAACTCAAATGTAGTCAAGATCAATTTCATTTTAATTTGATGGACCCTGTCAGTGTGCGATGGACTGCACCGAGAATAGGCTATGTAGGCCTTGGCTTGTCTCAGGTTTACCAATCCAAAGGGGTAGTCTACCAAGGGTGAGACTATTTGACCTAAGGGTTGCCTTTTGGTATGCAATGATTATACCAAGAAGAAAGCACTATGACTTACATATCCAAAGCAAAACAAATGTCACGACCACAACAAGAACCCAACCTAGAGGCAATTACTAAGAGTGTCTGGAGATCTTACCTCAACTTAAGCGTAGTCAAGATTAATTTCATTTTAATTTAATGGATCATGTCGGTGTGTGATGGATCACACTATGAAGGGGCTATGTCGGCCTTAGCCTGTCTCAAGTTTTCTGATCCAAAGGGGTAGTCTACCAGCTGAAGGGCGAGACTAACTGACCTAAGGGTTACCTTTCAGTGTGCAAAAATTGTATCAGGAAGAAAGCACGAGGACTTACATTTTCCAAAGTAGAACAATCATTGGGGCAACTTACTAGTAGCACAATAAATTGAACCTGACCTAGGGTGACTATTGAGTGAGTGCTACTAGGGTTCTTATCTCAATCAATAGTAGTCAGGAAATTTTATAGGGAGTTTTGCTGACACTGCCCTAAAGATAGAATGCCTGCTTGGGAAAAGGTGTCATTGGGGGGCATTCTCCTGATCCACAAGTGAATATGTATTTTGTTTGTTTATATTTTTAGGTGGACCGCACTGAGAAGTGGCTATGTCAGCTTTGGCCTGTCTCAAATTTACAATCGAAAGAGAGAGTCTACACATTTATCGTACAAACCATCCAACCACAGGGGTGGTTAATAGATAGGGGGGCATCCCAATCCAGTAGTAACCTAATTAAAGTCTAATTGGGGTCATGGGGACATGATCCAAATAGTGATGTGGTACCGCAGGCGCATCTATCCTTGAAAAGAAAGCCTATAGGTATATGATGGCCAACTCAGGAGAAAGCATAGGGACTTACATGTACCTAAGTGGTGTTATCAGGTGGGTAATTGTCAACATAAGGAACACCAACCAACCTAAGGTGTCCGTCTATGTGCAATGATCAATCTAGAAAGAAGGTGAAGAAGACTTACATCTTCACAAGAGGAATTGATCATCGACACCACATCGAGATAGGTACTATCCACCCAAGGACTACTGCGAAGTCCCAAGGACTAGAACTTGAAGTAGTCAGGAGGAAAGGAGCCGCTAAGGGGACTTACCCTAATCCTCAAAGATAAACTCCACCTAATCAGTTTACAGTGGCTAGATCATGGTGAAAGCACATGGACTTACATCTTCTTAAAAAGTCAACAACAGGTAGCTCATTGGTGCACAATGAGGCATACCATACTGGCAGGATGCTCATTGGTGTGCAATGGTTAAGCCAGAATGAAAGTGTAGGAGATTTACATCTTCTTAAGCCCAAGACAACTGGAGAGACACACTAGCTAGGAAGTGAATCATCCTGACCTAGGGCAGCTACTAAGTGAGAGCCGCTGGGGGCATCATCTTAACTTGAAGTAGCCCGAGATAAAGAATTTGTGTTCGTGTGTAGTTTATGTTTGCATTGTGTTGATGAAGGATAGAATGCCACTTGGGTTCTCTTATGCCTATCCTAAACATGTCGTGGCAGATTAATAGATAAAAATGCTTTCAATTTGAAGACATTAAATTTGAAATGGAATTTTCATTGATAAGAATTACTTTTGAATATGACTTTATGGATAATATTTCTTTAGGTAGAGCCTTTGATTGGTATGCTAAACTTCCCAATAGTTTAGTGAAAACTTTTGTTGAGTTGGAGCAACTCTTCATTAAGAGATTTCGGAGCTCAAAGGAATGTAGTGATCTTTGTGGCCTAATAACTATAGTGAGTCCCTCATTGATTACATTCTTAGATGGTGTAATTTGAGTATGAAATACGAACCACAGCTGTCTAAAAAACATGCCATCGAGATTCTACTTAAGAATATCCATTTCCTGGTCACCTTCATGCTCAAAGGTTTCACCATCAAAATATTTGAGAAGTTATTCAACAAGGCGGCTAGCTTATAAGGAGAAGCCAAACAGTTGTCTTTTCTTGATCAATCTATAAAACCAAAGCCGTAGAAAGCTTACGAGAAGAAGCCTGGGCAGTGATAGCAGTAGATAAAGGAAAAGTCTGGCCAAAGAGTAGTTTAAGAGACATCGAACTCCACAGTCGTCATTTCCACCTCCTCTACCACCACCGAGGCAGTCCTATCGGCCGCCACAGATGCCTCCACACCTACACCGCCTCCTCTTCAGCCATATCAGCAGTAGTAGTGGTACACATACCTACCGCCAAGTAGCTACGGTCCACCTACTCTTTTGGATAAACTTAATAAGCCTTATTCATTTAAGAGGGAGGTTATCAGGAAGATCTTTAAGAATCTCTTAAAGAAGCTTGATTTTTAGCTACCCAAACCTAGAAGGCTGGAGGAAGGGGGCAAAATCAATGATGCTAACTTTTGCCCCTACTACCGCATGCTAGGTCATGTTTTGGAAGATTGCTTCACATTCAAGGACTGATTTGAGCATAGTTTCAAGACCGGTGGTATAGTTATCTCGAAGGAATACCGTGTGGAACAACCGTCCAGTTCCATTAGGGTAATCCTTGGGGAAACTTGCAACCCTTTCAAAACCAAAGAAGGTTGGGATATCTCCTTATCCCGTACCTCTAAGAAAATATTTTTCAAAATTGAGAAACTTTCCCAGTAGGTGCTTGAGCCAGCTCGAACCTCCAACATCAAGGAAGGTTTGCAAGTTATTCAGGACAACATAGAGAAGGTGGGAGCTCAACAGGAGTAGCATCCTATGTCACCGGATAGAGCACAACCACACCAGCCCACCTCAGTCCACGGCTACTACTTCAGTGACCTCTACTTCAGCTAGGTCTTCCTCTAGTAGATATCTTGTATCGACAGATGAGGGCATCAAATCCCTCACCCTACTTACTTTACTTGACTTCTACTATGTACCTCCTTCAAAACCTAAGAAATCAAGGAATAAAGCTAGTTTGAATTATATCTGTGTCACTTCTGATGGGTTGTCTAACTCTATTCTTTTAGAAAACTCTTGAAGTCTAAACATTAATTATAACAACTTCAATCTTCCTCTTTCTGATTCAGAGTTGGACTTTCCCTCTCTAAATACTACGGGTTCACCTCTTGAGATAGACTTGGAATCATTTGATTTCGAGGGTCCCATAGGAGAAGCTATAGGTGAGCTCAAGAGGTAGAACCTTGTAATTTCACAAGATATCACCAACCAGAGTTGGCAGTTCCCTCCTGGGGCGCACCTCAAGATAGAGGGAAACAAGTCATTGGTTCAGATGATTGAGAAGGCCCTCCACAAGATGCTCCACCCTTGGATATGCTTATGGAGGATCAGCCCAGAGTGGATTACAATATCCTCTCTCACCTAAAAAAGTTGCCATCTAAGATATATGATGCCCTTGTCTTATCCAAAGAGATGAGGGAGTCATTAATCAAGGCACTTCTTGATCCTAAAATATGCTTAGCTCAGCTAACCACTATTGGAGAGGAGGCACATTATTCCTAAGAAGCCTAATGAGTCACTTTCACAGAAGAAGACCTTCTTCTAGGAGACATGGATCACAATTGTCCCCTCTACATTACAGTGGACATGGGCTGATTCAGACTTTCTAGGGTTCTTGTTGATCCAGGTGCATCCATGAACATTATGAGTCTAAAGACCCTTGCCTATTTGAGGATTGACATCTCCACACTCCAAGGAGATTGGATGATGTTGAGAGGATTCAATGAACAAGGTGAGAGGCCTTTAGGTTCCATAGTGTTACCTTTAGAGATAGGAGAATGGAAGACTGAAGCCAAATTTTACATAATTAATTTGAATACTTCATTCACTGCTTTGCTCGGTAGACCTTGGATACATCAGAACAAGATGATTCCATCCTCCTTCCATCAGTGCATCAAGTTCAACAAGGATGGGATTGAATTTTGTGTCAAAGGTGATGAAAAGCCATTTTCAGTCAGAGAGGTTGAGATATATGAAGATGTGACCTCATATCTTCTCAAAATACTTTCTCATGAACTTGGTCAAAACTCAAATGCAAAAGAAAAAAGAAGAAAAAGAGAAAGAAAAAGAAAAGGAAAGAGAAAAGAAAAATGAAAATCCAAGTGAACAAGAAAAGGAAATTGAGGAAGAAGTAGAGTCGCATATCACATTCTACCTATAGTTCGTTCCATCATATGGACATGTGGGTAGAATGACTTGACCTCCACCAGGCAGAGGCAAAAGCAAAATTAGAGGCAATCACAAAGGTGGAAGACCTCTTGGTTGTCAACCAACCAACAGGAGTTATGTTCCAGTTCATAGGAGTACCTTTACTATTCACATAGACTTGGAATCTAGCTCGGAGGATGAGTTTCATGTAATTAGTATACCAGCCAACCCCTCTCAGTGAGTTTCATTGGAGGTGACACTCGATCTGGACAGCAATGAAGATCAGGCCTCCAAACAAAGCAAAGTATTCGAATCAAGTGTATATGAAACTATTAGACAGTGGTTGGAAACTTTAACTCTAACTTCACTTTCATCTAAAAAACCTGAAGGTTCAATAGTTAAGAAAGCCCCTAAGTCTTCCATTGATGCGAAGCCAAAGAGACTCTTTTTGGGATCATCATCCTTAAGTCCTGAAGTTGATGTAGAACTTAGGGATGATTTATATAAAGAATTAATGGAATTATCTTTTGATTAGTACTCACTTGTGTTCTTAATCTTACAAATAAGGGTTTGATTCCTTATACATGGTCTAAGCACAAGTCAGAATACTTTAAAAAGCTGGAACAACATAGGTATGGATTCACAGTCAAGATTAGGACTAGGATTCGGCACAGTGGGTACAGTCGATGACGATGATTACTTCTTAATTGTCACCAACCATTTGGAATCTGATAGGTTCTTCCCAAACCATACCAACCCTTCTGAGGAAGTATGTTTAGAAACTTTAGATGATCCAAATGATCTCCAAATCAAAGAGGCACCACTAGAATTTGAAGAGAAAATCCATTCAACAATTGACAAACTTAAAGAAATCAACCTCGAGATAGAAGAAAACCCATGTTTGATATACATCAGTTTGTTGCTGAATGAAAAAGAAACCAATGACTTAGTTAGGCTATTAATTGAGTTTAAAGATTGATTTGTATGGAGTTATGAAGAGATGCCCAGATTATCTCCGACGTAGCAGTCCACAAACTAGTAATAGATCTTAACACTAAACCTATTAAGCAAGCTCCTAGACATATGCGATTAGAAATCGAACAACAAGTCATTTTTGAAGTCAAGAAACTAATCGATGTTGGTTTTATCAGGGAAGAAAAATATCCTACTTGGTTAGCTAATGTCATACCAGTTAAGAAGAAGAATGACCAACTTTGCATATGCATCAATTTTAAGGACTTAAATAAGGCATGTCCTAAGGATGAGTTTCCTCTTCCTATACCAAAATTAATGGTGGACATTGCCTCATCTCATGCGATATTCTCCTTCATGGATGGGTCATCTGGCTACAACCAAATCAAGATGGCCCCAGAGGATGAAAGAAACACTATTTTTCGAACCCCGATCGGAATCTATTGTTATAAGGTCATGCCTTTCAACTTTAAAAATGCTGGTGCTACATACCAACGGGCCATGAATCAGATCTTCAATGAACTCATCCACCATCAGGTTGAGTACTATGTTTATGATCTAGTAGTCAAGAGTAGAGAAAAGAAAGACCATCTCTTTGACTTGAGAGTAGTTTTTGAACGGTTAAGATAATACAACCTCAAAATGAATTCCCTAAAGTGTGCATTCGGAGTAGCTTTAAGAAAATTCCTTGGTTTTGTTGTCCAACACCAGGGAATAGAGATAAATCTAGAAATGATCAAAGCTATCTTTGAAATGCCACCTCCTAAAAGTTTAACTCAACTCAAATCTTTCCAAGGGCAGTTGGCATATCTAAGATGCTTTATCTCCAACCTATTGGGGATATGAAAACCATTTTCAGCACTTGTCAAAAAGGATGCCAAGTTCAAGTGGGATGATAAGTGTCAGCATGCTTTCAAAGATATCAAACAGTATTTGGTGAAGCGCTTTCTAGCCTCTATCCCATGTAGGCCATTGATCCTCTACACAACTGTATTGGATGACACCCTTGGCGCTTTGTTAGCCTAAGCCAATGAAGAAGGAAAGAAGAGTGTTCTCTACTATCTCAGCTGTTATCTAATTTCTGCTGAAGCTAACTACCCACCTATTGAGAAATATTGAATAGCTTTAATCTTTGCATCCCAAAAGCTATGACACTATATGCTTTCTCATAAGGTGAACTTGATTTCCAAAATCAATCGACTACAGTATCTCATGACACGACCAATACTATCCAGATGTTTGGCACATTAGTCCATGATTCTCTCATAGTTTGATATCTCATTCGTACCCCTCCGTATGGTGAAAGGACAAGCACTAGCTAATTTTTTAGCAATACACCCACATCCTATTGATTCTCCACTTAGTTACGATCTCCATGGAAACAAATCATGAACTTAAGGGAGGTTGACAACATGTGGGAGATGTATTTTGATGGTGCAACTTCCTTTCATAAAGGGGAAGCATGATGATCTACTCTTCCAGGAAAGGCAGGGGTAGGAATAGTTATATTAACTCCAGACTGCGATGTGATGAGATTCTTCTACTATCTTTCCAATCTATGCACCAACAACGAAGCCGAGTATGAGACTTTGATTGCTGGTCTGGAGTTAGCCATTATAGTGTGTGTCAAGAGCATCAATATCTATAGGGATCAGCTGGTCATCAACTAGATTGCTGGATCCTACAAGGTTCTCAAGCCCAAGCTTCGTCATCACCACGAGTACCATGAAGTCGGCCCAAATCCCGAGGTCACCATCTATAAGGTCCATTGAGGACAGAACACAGTAGCAGATGCTTTGGCCAAACTTGTCAAAGAATTAACATGTTCAGAAGATGAGTTCATTTTAATAAGGGTCCAAAATAGACAAGTCCTATCCCTTATTGATGCTGAACTCATCGAGAGACTTTCTCTTGAAGGGAGGTTGTCATTGCCAAAAAGAATGAGGAGCTATATTGGAGGCAACTATTCATAGACTATTTGAATACCAGCAAACTACCTAAAAAGAAGTCATAAGCCCATCTGGTGAAGCAAAGAACTCTCTCATATGCTCTCATGGATGGCACCTTGTATCGACGGTCTTTCATTCAAATGTGGTTACACCATTTGGATAAACATGAAGCCCATAGGACTATGATCGAGATACATTCAAGTTTATGTGGAGCAAATCAATCTAATCCAAAGATGAAAGCAAAGATCGAGAGACTATGATACTACAGGGCTTCGATGATTATAGATTGCATGGATGGCAGAGATGCCTTCGGTGGTATGGTGGTCTTACATCAACCATCAACATTCTACACCCTACATTGTCCTCATGGCCATTTGAGTGTTGGGGTACACATTGTGGGTCCTATCGATCCTCCTTCTTCAAGGGTCATCTCATCTTAGTCGCCACACTTTTCCAAGTGGAAGCAATCCCACTCGAGTCACAGCAAAGATGTGCTTTTTTTCAAGAACCATATCGTATATAGGTTCAGGGTGCCTCAACAAATTATATCCGTCAATGCTATTGCATTCAAAAGCACCAAGATCTATAGCTTCGCCTGAAGACACGGTATAGATTGAAGATACTCCACCATCTACTATCCCATGGCAAATGGCTTAGCAAAAGCATTCAACAAAACTCTCATCTAGATACTAAAGAAGATGCTCAATGATAACAAATGATAGTGGCATGAGTAGTTGGTTGAAGCCTTGTGGGCCTACCGCACCACATACAGAACTCCAACTCAATCTACTCTGTTTTCCTTAGTGTATGGGTCCGAAGCCATTATACTTTTAGAAGTTCAATTCCTATCACTAAGGATAGCATTGGGTAGCAAAATCACTACATAACAGAATGAAAAGTTACGGTTAGAAGAGCTCGATGGTTTAGAAGAGAGATGCCTATGGGCATGAAAGAACCTCTAGTTGTACAAAGCCAAAATGATTTATGCTCACAACAAGCTGATCTGCCCTAGGTCTTTTTAAGAAGGAGAACTTGTATTAGTCCTAAAGAGACCTATTATTGTTGGTCAAGAGATGGGAGGCAAGTTTGAACCCACTTGGGAAGGCCCCTATGTCATAGAGAAAGCCTACCAAGGAGGATCTTATCAGCTCATTGATTGTAAAGGGGAACACTGATGATTCCAATTAATGGGCTCTATTTGAAAAAATATTACCCATAAAATCATGTTTGAAAATAATTATCATCAAAAGAATAAAATTTCATTCTAATTCATTAAAATTTTCTCTTCTTCTGAAGTGTTATCTGCTTGTCTTGCAAATCCGCCATGATGTATTTTGGATAGGTGTAAGAGAACCCAGGAGGCATCATATCCCTCTTTCACAACACAAACATAATCAAATACCATTCCCAGCTACTAGAATAGGTGTGAGAGAACCCAAGAGGCATCCTATTTTGACTAGAGTTATTAAGTTAGGTGTGAGATAACCCAAGTGACATCCTTTCTTGAGGGGATTTCAACTACCATTCATGGCACCATTTCATCACCCCCGGAGGTGTTTTAGGATAAGTGTGAGATAACCCAAGCAACATTAACACATATCTTTTATTTTGGGCTATTTTATGTGGGAGTAAGCCCTTTGTGACACTCACTCATTGGTTGCTCTAGGTTGGGTTTACATGTTACATTGCTAGTATGTCACCCTAGTGGTCACTTGTTGGGCGGATGTGAGTCTGCACGCTTTCTTCCTAACTTGATCATTGTAATCTAATGAGTGCCTTGTTAGTTTGGTAGGCTTCACTGCCGAGCCAGTAAGCTACCTCATGATTGATTTTGTTTAAGAAGATGTGAGTCCCTGCACTTTCTTCTTGAACTAATCATCATGTATTGACTAGGTTAAATTTACTTGAGGCTTAGGATAAGTCCCCCAGAGGCTCCTTTTCTCTGGATTGCATTTGAGCTGATCTAAGTCCCCTAGTGGCATTCACTCAGTAGTAGCCTTAGGTCGGATAACACCTGTAAGACAAACTATCCAACAATCACCCAACTAGGAAGATGAGTCCCGATGCTTTCTAGGCTAATTGCAAACCGGCACCTTAGGTTGATGTTCATTATACTAACAGCAACTCACCCGGTGGATACACTCTTAGCAGATATGAGTCTCCGAGCATTCTCCTTGAGTTGGCCACTGAATACCTATGCATATTATCTTCTCTATGGTGTTAGATCAAGCCCTTAGTGGCCCCTTCCCCACAAGCACTCTATTTGGATCACATCCTATGCGACCCCATTTAGACACTACTCGGATTACTTTTGGATTGGACAGTCCCCCTTTCCTGGTAGCCACCCCTATGGTTAAAGAATTTGTTCTGGATGCAATGATTCTCCTTGGTTCAAAGAGATAGGTCTAGGTTGATATAAGCTCCTTCTTAGCTTGATCCCTCGCAAAAATAACACGGTCCATGATAAAGTAAATAAAATAAATAAATAAAATATTCACTTGTGGATTAGGAATTCAAGCCCCCAAAGGGCCTCTTTTCCCAAGCAGGCATCCTATCTTTAGGACGCCAAGAACTCCCTATAGAATTCCAATTAACTGAGTTGAGATAAGTCTCCGGGTTGCACTCTGTGTCATCCCTAGGTCAAGTTCAATCTATTTTTCCACAAGGTGTTACCCCAACATCCGCTTTGGAAGATGTAAGCTTACGATGCATTCTTTCTAGCGTGACTGTCGCAAATAGACGGGCAGCCCTAGGTCGGGTTTGATTTGTTGACCAAAATAATTAATCACCCCAGTGGTCTTTTGTAGTGAAAGATGTGAGTCCTCATGCTTTCTTCCCCTGAATTGACCATTGCAAACTGAAAGGCACTCCTTTGGTTGGATAGTTCTCCCTCGATGCTCCCTTTGGTTCAAGAATCAGATGGCCTAGTCGACAAGCTCCCTCGCAGTGATCTATCGTAAACCAATAAAATCTATCTAAAAATAATTAAAAAATGAAATTAATCTTGACTACCCTTGAGTTGATTTAAGTCACCCAATGGAATTCACTCTACTCTGAAGTTCAATGTACCTTGCCAACCCATCAGTGGTTCCTTATTTTGGAAGATGTGAGTCCCCACGCTTTCTTATTAAACTTGATCATTATAAACTAAAAGGCAACCCCTTTGGTTGGATAGTCCTACTATGTGGTTGGTAGACTACTCCCTTTAGATTGGTAAATCTTTGTCAGATCAAGGCCTCCATGGCCCCTACTTCAGTGTAGTCCATTGCAAACTGATGGGATCCAACAAAAATAATTTTTAAAAAATGAAATCAATCTTGACTATCTTGAGTTGATTTAAGTCCCCCAGCAGCATTCACTCAATAGTCATCCCTAGGTTGTGTTTGATTCGTTGCCTTGCCAATGGGTCACCCTAGTGATTGGTCCCTACTTTGGAGGATATAAGTCTATTACACTTTCTTCCTAGTACAACTATTGCACACTGAAAAGCACCCCTTTGGTTGGTTAGTCCTACTATTTGTTTGGTAGACTACCCCTTTGGATTGGTAAATCTGAGTTGGGCCTAGGCTTCCATGCCCCCTACTTAGTGCGATCCATCGTGAACTGACAGGTTTCATCTCAAAATCTAAAATTTAAAATCTGAAACAAATCCAATTAATCTCCCCTAGTGGAGTCTATACATAAATAATCAAAACAAACTCAACTAAATAATCAAACAAATCAAATCAATTTCTCTCTCTGAGACTCAATTCAAATCAAACTTGTCATGCCCTGTGGATGATTTGAACCTCTCTTCCTAATGGAATGTTCAAATACTCAGTCCCTAGTGGATTCCTTCTTCACACTCTTATGTTGGTAGCATCAATAGAGTCATATTGCATTAAGCTCTGGATTCCCTCTACACCTCTAGTTGGGAGTAGATCGTTTCTATTAGTACTTGTGATCCTTCGGTGTCGTTGATCGCCTCTGCCATCAATATGCTGTGTACCCATCACCACACACCTATTGAGCCGCTTTGTTGACCCCATTTTTAGAATGAGCTCTCAACCCTCCATCTTAGACATAAACTCTCTTATACACTAAGAGTTCCTTAGTCTTAAGACACTTCTAGTGATTAGTGAACACTTAACCCAACCCTAGAGACTTAGAAGAGTTAGCCATGGAATAGGTCATGCCTGGGGTGTTAGGAAAACTTGCCTACCCTATAGCTTGAACCAAATCCTCACTTCCTTCTTTCAAGTCAAACCATCAATTCAAATCAAACTCCAAAAATTCTAAATCAAATCTCAAATCAACTTCAACCTCAAATCAACTCAATTAACTTCCTCAAATTCAGATCAATTCCAAATGATTGAAACCCATGATTGAATTCCAAATTCCAAAACCTTCCTTAAGCCCTTTGATTTCATCTTATGGACTTAGCACAAATTCAAATCACTCCAAACTCAAGAGATTTTCTCATAACCCATTTATATTGTCATTAATATTCATAAATATAAATGAAATATAAATTCAAATAATCAAAACCAAATTCAAACTCAAATCCAAATTCAACCAAAATTCATCCTAAGCCTTTTAAGTCAAATTCTTAAACTTTGCCAAATCGAACTCAAATCAAGCCAAACCCTTGATTTTTCTTCATGATTCAATCAACCCTTCAATCATGAAACCAAATATAAACACAAACTTCAATCATCAAACAAAAACTAAATTCAAAACTCAAACCCAAATTCAACCAAAATTCAACCTAAGCCTTTCAAGTCAAAATTTTGAACTTAGCCAAATCAAATTCAAATCAAGCCAAACTCTTAATTTTTCTTCATAATTCAATCAATCCTTCAGTCATGAAACCAAATATAAACAAAAACTTCAATCATCAAACCAAAACTAAATCCAAAAAATCAAACCCAAGTCAAACTAATGTTCGCCCTTTGAACTTGAAATTGTCAAATGAATCAAATCTCATTTTACTCCAAATCACTTGTAAATGGATTAATATTTCAATCATAAGTTCATATGTGAGTTCAACCAAACTTGAATAAAGCCTTGATCAAGTCAATTGACCCACTTAGGCTTACCTGGCCCAAAGTGACCTAAAGTACCCTTGTGAGCCATATTCTAATCCTACCTAAATTGGATTAAACTAAGCCCATCTAAGCCTCACAATATGAGCAACAATCATCATAAGATGATCAATCACTAAAATTGGGTCAAACCAAGTCAAACATAAGGGTTGACCAAGTCAACACTTAGCTAAAATTAAACCAAAACTAGCAAAAGTCCACCATAGGACAAATTGATTGAAACCATTGATTAAAACTAATTCATGATCAATGTTTGAACTTGACCAAGTCATTTTGAGCATCAATTGGCCACTTGATTGTTGACCCAACTTGACCTAAAAAGTCAAAATGTCAAATCTTGATCTAAGCCAAATTAAACAACAATGGGTCAAATTCATTCTAAACCACTTGTTGAACTTGACCAAAGCCTCAATTGGCCAACTAGACCAACCAGCCCAATTGACCATGAACCCAACTCAAAAGATCAGAGCCAAAATTAAATCAAAATTGATCGAATCCAAAGCTTGCAACATATTTCACATGGCCAACCAAACCTAAACTAACCCATGACCTAACGCAATCAAGTCAAATGGGTCAGATTGGTTAACTTGACCCATTTGACCTAAATAAAATCAAATGAACCAAAACTAAATACAAATCAAATTGAATCAAACCAATGATGCCAACACATTTCAAATAGTCATATGAACTTGACCAACCCTTGGTTTAATCCAATTTGGTCTTGACCTAAGTTGACCCATTTTGACCTAAATGGGTCAACATGAGCCAAATGATATCAAATCAACTCCAAATTCTTTGAAATTTGGACCAACCAAATTTCAAACTATTCTAAATGCCAAAGTGAAATCAGCTAAATGACCATTTTACCTCTACAAGGGTAACATGGGCCAATTCCACTTGAATTTGGTCATATCCTTTCATGGCCACCACCCTCTTAGTGGATAGTGGACATTGGGTGGCACATGACCAATGGGTTTGTCAGCCAAACCCCAATGGCCAAACCCACCTCATTAAAGCACACATGGGATCACTCCACTCAAAGATATGGAAACTTCACTACCTCTCTGCCAAAAAACCATGTGAGCTTAAACAACCTAACAAACTCATCCAATCTTGATCAATTGATCAAAAAGAAGCCGTTCAATCTTGGGAGATATACTCTAATTTGATTAATTTAGTTCTGAGTGATTGGAAGGAAGTAAAAGCTAAGCAAAGTTTCTTTCACATTCTTTGACTAAAATAGGGGAGGTAGAAGAATTCCATCTCATTCAATCCTTCACCAGCTTAATTCATCCTTCAAGCACCTTGGGGACCCACCCAGCCAAACCTTCATCCAAGTGTTCAAGCCTGGAAGAGGTGTAGACCAATGCAAGCCTAGGAGGAGGAGTTTGATCAATTGACTAATCCACTTCTAAAGCTTGAAACCTTCAACAGGGCTTCATCTCCACTAGAAGAAGCTACCTCGATGGTTGGGAGCGCCGATGATAGCCTCCAGTGAGGTACTATTCAAAATCGAGCATAATGTGAATGTTTTTTGGTCATTTTTGAAGGAAAATTTCACCCCAAGTGAAATGGACCATTAGAGCTTCATCCCCTTGCATGATGATGTTGTGGGTTGAGTTTGAGCTCAATTTGAGCTCAATCGAGCTCAGATCAAGCCCTAAGGAGTGGACGGATGCCCTCTCACAGTGGCGGATGATCATGGACCATCCATCATGCATTTTGGATGGACACCGAAAAGCAGATCATTCATCCCTTAAGAATTGCAGATTTGATCGTGACCATCCGATCTCTGATCGGATGATCGAGGAGAAAGTGCATATCACCGTTGGCTGATGCGACATCGAATGTGACTACTTGAATAGCGTTTCCCATTATGCCACATGGAAACCACACGCCGCATCGACGGTCCACGTGATGCTGATGGGATTAACTATTTAATTAGGATATAATTACATAATCTTCAAATATTCATAACTATCTGTAGAAAAATATGTGGTGAAAATATGTGGGATTTATAAAAGTTTAACTTAAAGGGTGATTTCATTTAAGTGACTTAGTTGATTTGGTTGAAGATTTTTCTTTTATAAATCCCACATATTATATCTTTCACCAGAGATTTTTCTGGCAACTAAGTTATGAATATTTGAAGATTGTGTAATTAAAACCTAATTAAATAGCCTAATTAAATATTTAATTTTATCAGTGCCATGTGGACCGCTGATGCAATATAAATATTCAAGTAATTAATCTAAAGATCAATGGTCGATCAAATCCACAATTCTTAAGGAATGATAGAGGATCCTATGCGGCGTGATCATCACTGTCCATCCAAAATGCGTGGATGGATGGTCCATGATCCGTTACTGAGCTCACCTATGGGAAAGGGCATCCGTCCATTCCTTAGGGTTGAAAATTGAGCTTAAACTCAACCCTCAACATCATCATGCAAGGGGATGAAGCTCTAACGGTCCATTTCACTTGGGGGTGAAACTTCCCTTCAAAAATGACCAAGAAAAAATCACATTATGCTCACTTTGAATAGAAGAGGCTATCATGAACCATCAAGATAAATAAGTGGAGATAAGCCTAAGGTTTCAAGTTGGGATGAAGGGTTGCTCAATTGTTCAAACTCTCAGCTTTCTAGACATTTCCATGGCTAAACACTTGGATGAAGGTTTGAATGAGCTGACAGTTAGGTGCTTGAAGGATGAATTGAGCTCATGAAGGATTGAATGAGATGGAAATTTTGCTACCTCCCCTATTTTTGGTTTAAAAAATCAGAATAAATCAATTGCTTAGGGAGTTTGGGGATTGCAATTTCTTTTTTCTTAGCTTAATCAATGCAAGAGACTAAAATGAAATCAAATTAATATATCTTAAAGGATTACTAATCGAAACCATTTTGAATCAATTGGTGAGATTGGATGAGTTTGTTAGGTTGTTTTAGTTTGCACATGATTCAATTTTGGTAGAGGAAGGTAGTGGAGAAGTTACCATGTGCTGATTTGGAGTGTGGGAGTGATCCCATGTGCTTAAAATGAGAAGTATATTGTTTTCTCACCCAAACCCATTGGGTCATGTGCACCATGCCCACTAGTGTCTACTTGTCCACTAAGAGGGTTTCAAGTGTCCATGAAAAGGATATGATCAAATTCCAAGTTGAATTGGCCATAAGTTACCCCTTGATCAAGGAGTAAAATGGTCATTTGGCTTTGATTTACTTTGGGCAGATTTAAAATAGTTTGAAATTAGGTTGGTCCAAATTTAAAAGAATTTTGAGTTTATTTAATATCATTTGGCTCATGTTGACCCATTTAGGTCAAAATGGGTCAACTTGGGTCAAGTTGACCAATTGGTTAAATTAGGTCAAACTAAAGGTTGGGCCAAGTTCATTGACTATTTGAAATGTGTTGGCATCATTGGTTTGATTCAATTTGATTTTTATTTGATTTCATTTATGTCAAATGGGTCAAGTTGACCAATTTGACTCATTTGACCTAATTGGGTTAGGTCATGGGTTGGTTTAGGTTTGGTTGGTCATGTGAAATATGTTGCAAGCTTTGGTTTCAATCAATTTTGATTTAATTTGATTTTGTCTCAATTTGATCTTTTAGGTCAAGTTGGGTTCATGGTTAATTGGGCTAGTTTCGATCTAGTTGGCCAATTGAGGCTTTGGTCAAGTTCAACAAGTGGTTTAGAATGAATTTGACCCATTGCTTGCAATCAATTTAGCTTAGATCAAGTTTTGACCCATTTTAATTTTTTAGGTCAAGTTGGGTCAGCTTAGGTTAAGTAGCCAATTGGGCTAGGTTAGGCTCAAATGATGGCTTGGTCAAGTTCAAATATTGATCATGAATTAGTTTTGATCAAAGGTTTCAATCAATTTGACCTATGATGAATTTTTGTCAATGTAAGTTTCATTTTGGCTAATTGTTTTTGGTTTGACCCAATTTGAGTGATTGATCATCTTATGATGATTGTTGCTTACAATGTGAGGCTTAGAGGGGCTTAGTTCAATCCAATTTAGGTAGAATTAGAATTTGGCTCATAAGGGGCACTTTAGGTCACTTTTGGTCAAGTAAGCCTAAGTGGATCAATTGGCTTGATCAAGGCTTGATTCAAGTTTGGTTGAACTCACATATAAACTATATAAATCATTTGCAAGTGATTTGGAGTCAAATGGGTTTTGATTCATTTGATAATTTCAAGTCCAAAGAGTGAACATGAGTTTGACTTGGGTTTGATTTTATGGATTTAGTTTTGGTTTAATGACTGAAGTTTATGTTTATATTTTGTTTCATGATTGAAGGACTGATTGAATCATGAAAAAAATCAAAGGTTTGGCATGATTTGAATTTGATTTGGCTACATTCAAGAATTTGACTTGAAAGGCTTAGGTTGAATTTTGGTTGAATTTGGATTTGAGTTTTGAATTTAGTTTTGATTTGATGATTGAAGTTTGTGTTTATATTTGGTTTCAAGATTGAAGGATTGATTGAATTTTGAAGAAAAATCAAGGGGTTGGCTTGACTTAAGTTATATTTGGCTAAGTTCAAGAATTTGACTTGAAAGGCTTAGGTTAAATTTTGGTTGAATTAGGTTTTGATTATTTAAATTTATATTTCATTTATATTTATGAATATAAATGGGTTATGAGAAAATTTCTTGAGTTTGAAGTGATTTGAATTTGATCTAAGTCCATAAGATAAAATCAAAGGGCTTAAGGAAGGTTTTAGAATTTGGAATTCAATCATGGGTTTCAATCATTTGGAATGATTTGAATTTGAGAAATTAATTGAGTTGATTTGAGGTTAAGTTGATTTAATAATTTATAATTGATTTGGAGTTTGATTTGAATTGATCTAGAGTTTGACTTGAAAGAAGGAAGTGAGGATTTAGTTCACGTTATAGGGTAGGCAAGTTTTCCTAACACCCCTAAGGCATGACTTATTCCCATGGCTAACTCTTCTAAGTCTCTAGGTTTAGGTAGACTGTTCACTTAATTACTAGAAGTGTCTTAAGACTAAAGAACTCTTAGTGTCTAAGAGAAGTCATATGTCTAAGGTGGAGAAGTTGAGAGCTCATTCTAAAAATGAGGTCAATAGTCCAAGGGAGAAGGGAGTGGAGGTTGGAGTTATAGGTGGTGCGCAGGACAAAAAATTCAACTAATTGCTCGTGCCATTGCTCTATTATCTCAGCCTTCTTGAGTATTTAGATGAGAGTTTTGTTGAAGGCTTCTGCTACACTATTCACTCTCGGATAATAGATGATAGAGTATCTCCAATCTATGTTGTGTCTCTGAGGTGAAATATTTCTGTCTTCATCTATCTTTTTGAAAGATAAATGAAAATAAAAATAAATGCCACCTTATTGGGGCACCACAGATCCACAGTTATTCTTATTAGGGTGATTAGGTATGACATTGAGGAATGATGTACTATCTCGAGAGATAGAAGTCACTATCCTACAATGGACCTAATCACCTTAATAAGGACTCCTAAGAACTATGAGTCTTCGAATGTACCAGAGATTCAGTAAAGTAGGGTTTATTTTAAACTGGGTTCATTAAGTTACCTATGGAGGAAAGCCCTCATAGTTAATTATATCCTAAGGAATGAGATTCAAAAATACTCTCTATTAAGGTAAATGATTATTGTCTCCAATGATTTCAAAGATAGGACTATCAATTAATTGGTTTATTTTAGAAGATCAAGAGGGATTGATCAAGAGGAGGGAGTTATTATCAAAACTAAAAGAAGATAAGTAGGGGATGCTTATGATACTAAGAAGCCTAGTAAGCATCCCAATCTATCTTATGGTTGGACTTTCTATTTTTTTGAAATTGAAGTGATTTATTTGTTTGAGTTAAATTTTTATTAAAAATCTAGGGCTTACAATTCCATAACACAAGATTATGGAAATGCCTAAGAGGTGAGGATTTATGCTCATAGCCCATAAAGAGAAGTAACAGCCTCTGAACCTAAATCTAGGGAGTTTTGGCAAGAGCCAATGCATGATCTAAATCTAAGATAAAAATTAATATTTGGTGTACCTCCACAAGAGAGGATAAATCACCCGACTGCTTGGACCTACAACCACCTAGGGGTGGCCGCTAACTAACTCCTCCTATGATTTTAAATACATGTAGGCAAGTCTTATGCTTTTGCAAGATAGCTAAGCTGTTGTTTATTTAGAAAGAGACTAAGTCCTTAAACACTCCCTAAGAGACTAGGTCATGAATAATAACTTAAATCTAATGCAAATTTTGTTATGTTTAATTTTTATTTTTAGACAATTGATTTGACACAGGCTATGGGATTGATATGCCTAATGCTTGAGAAATTGGATTATGGGCAAAAATTAACAAGAAAGGAGGTGTGTTTCCATCATGACTCTCAAAGGTCAAGCCAAGTTCCTTGGTAAAGGTGGAAGCCCTCCATAATAAGAGTGAAACATGATATTTTTTATGCATGATGTGAAAACATACAACATCCAACTAAGGTGTTGCTAAATCTTTTATCTTGTTTTATAATTTAGGCTTTATATGAGGTTATGAGTTGTTAATTTTTATTTTTGAGTTGATTAATTAGATAGAAATATTATTTTTCCTAAGAGCCTAATCGCATCCAGGCCATTCATCAAAGCAAGGAAGAAACTAAGGAAAATATGTCATCTTAATGCACAAGCTAAACAAACACCAAATAATTTATAAAGCTAGTGCAAAAGAATAAGAGGCCTTTTGTGGTCTGGCTCTACCACACAAACCCAAAAAAAAAATTGGGTAGCTAAGCTCTACCCTTATACAACCCGAATTACAAATAAATTAATTACAATCAAAGAGGAATTCATGTTATGGAAGTCTTCATTTCTTCATTCTTCTTTCTTCTTTCTTCTTTCTTCTTTCTTCTTCTTCTTTCTTCTTTCTTCTTTCTTCTTTCTTCTTCTTCTTCTTCTTTGGTTGGTTGAAAGGTGTTGCAAAGGTTTCACATGGTACATAAGATATCTTATGACCAATGTTCATCCTAATCCACCATAACATTCATTCCAAATCCTAATTTGCAAATTACATGAAAAATGGAAAAAATTAAATCTAACTAAAACCTACAAAATAGAGATTAGCTAAAAAACCACACAATCTCAAGCATGTATATGAATAAATTGGACTTAGCACCCCACACATGGGTAACCAAGTCTACCTGACCTATTTTTGGATTATTCTTAGGGGTATAAGCAACCTGCATAGAAAAAGCATTTATATTTTTATTACAGCACCCCTTAAGCAAAATCCCCTATAGAAGATAATGATTAGACTAAGATCATCCTACCATTCAGTCTACGCACATACACCATAACATCTAGACCAGAACATTATATCACAAAATAAAATCAGGCATCAAACCATGCACCGCCCTAGCATAGGACTAGAAATGTTACTTAGCCTAATGTGTGTGCCATTTAAGGCTTATGTGGTATGTCTTAGCTAGGCTTTAAAGTTAGAATTTTCTAAGTGTGAAAGAGTTCAACTTAAAGGGTGGTTTCATTTAAGTGATCTAGTTGATTTGGTTGATTTTATTTTATGATTTGATTTGGTTTAATGAACCTACAATTAATTATAAGTGTTGTAAAGAGAAGAAAAGAGAAGAGAACTTCCCTTTCCTCCCTACCTTAAGCAACTTCTAAAGTAGATTCATTATTGATTTTTGTTTAGTGAATGTTTTATTATGTGTTTTAATTAGTCCTAAGTTTAGATCTACTCTAAATCAACATATTCAATAAGAAAGACATTTTAGGATTAACTAAAGTTAATTACTATCATAAAACACACAACACTTTATTTCTTTCCAACATGTGTAACATGCATATGGATGAATCTAAGCTACATATACATACAAATGTAAGTATTTAGCATGCTAACGAATGTTGCTTAAGAAAATTTGGAATGCTCGATGTATGCATGATTTTGTTAAGTAGAAAAAAGGGGTTCTTTTATTCATCATTTATATGCACATTTACATGTATGAAAGACATAAGTGAGTACAAACTATTGTTTTCTACACCAAGGGTATAAGGTACAAAACCTTCTTAGGGCTACTTAAAGCCTCGTAATCCTGAGATGTCCTGGCTAATATATTTCATGTACAAAAAGAAATGAATGGAAAAAGAGTCATGCAAAAAGTTTATGTTTATTTGTTTGATTTTTTGGTTGTTTAATTTATAGGTGTAAAGTGAATACCCTTCTTAATTGATAACACATGAATGAATAGGAATGGATTTAAGCAAGTGTTGTGCTTTTTTCAAATAAACTATACACTTTGTAAATCCTATTCAAAACTATGTCGAAAGAGAAGAGGAGGAAAAGTCACATAATGCACATATTATATTATACTCACTTGCAAGCTTATAAGTAATTATAATTACAATACCCTTCATTTGCAATATTTTATTTATAGGTTTTGAAAATAATTTTGGATTTAATAGTGAAAATAGCTATTCATATTCTTAGTTTAGCCAAAACATGCAATTTGACATAAAGGAAATATTTCATTTTAATTTGATTTTTCAAATGACATGAATGCATGATTTCATATAACACACACCATTTAGCATGCTAGGAAATAAATAAAGTAATGTAGGCATGTAACTTCATTTACCCTAATTAATTCTTAAAGACAATCCTATGGAGTAAGATCATTTAAAGTGAATCAAATTATTAAAAGAAATTTTGTTTTGATTTGTGATTTTGATTTGATTTTAGAAAATGTAGAAAGGTTTGCTGGTCCTAACCCATCTCCCACATGTGTATGTTATTTTAGTTTAAATTTTAGAGTCATTAGATTGATTTTATGTTTTGCTTAGGTTAAGGTGTACAATTAAGTTCATTAATTACCCATTTCCTACACCTCCTTAACATAATTATTCATATAATTGTGAGCCAACATATGATATGCAACTACATTGAATTTAAATCAGTAATTCACCCAAAGAAAAAAGGGGGCCTAATGTAATTGGCTCATAATTATTGATTAATTAAGCTAAGGGGTTTAATTAAGTACTTTCATAACCCTTCCTACACATGTAGGTTGGATTTGATTTCCTTAAGCTTACTTAGGTTATTGAACACCTAAGTATCTACCCAAGAAATGATTGATTAAGTGATTAAGTTTTTGGATTAATTTTTGATTTTGAGTTTGGTTAATTAAGCTACTTAATAAAATGATTAAATCATTAATCAATTTGTAAATTAATTAAGTTTTCATTCAAATGAAATAGACTTCGGGGAAAAGATTTGGAAAAGGCATCCTAATCTCATTCCTTAACCTATCCACTATTCTAAGATGAATAACAACTTTAATTAATGAATTTATCATCATTCAATAGGTTAATTAATCATTTAATTGATTAAAGGAGTTATTAGAGATGTAACAAGCAATTACCTAAATTAATCCCATAATAAATTCCAAAAAAATTAAATTTATATTATTCCCCTTTGAATTCTCTTTCAAATGAAGTTGAGTTTGCATTTTTAGATTTTTCTACATTTAGTTATGTATTTTTGAAGTTTATGTGATTATCAGGTAATTAAATCTCTAATTATATAACTAATCCCATTGGCGCCACGTGGACCGCTAATGTGGCGCGCGCTTTCCATGTGGCATAATGGGATTTGTTTTTTAAGTTGTCAAATCAGATGTACAGTCAATAGGCGGTGCTATGCGCTTTCCCTTGGACTGTCCGATCAAAGATTGGATGGTCAAGATCAAGCCCGTAATTTCTAAAGGGTTAATCAATAGATCTAACGTGGATTAATTAAGACCATCCATCCAAAACATGCAGGATGGATGGTCCATGATTCATCCCTGCCCTCGCCAACGGGAAATGGACACCCATCCCTTAAGGCTTGATCAGAGCTCACTTGAGCTCGGATTCAGCTAAGATCAACCCACACCATGAAGAAGTAAGAAGAAGAAAATTCAATGATCAATTTCACTTAAGATGATACTTTCCTTCACAAAGGACCAAAGAAATCTACATCTAAGCTCGGTTTTGATTCATACCTCACCGGAGGCTATCATCAATGCTCCCAACCATCAAGGTAGCTTCGTCTAGTGGAGACGAAGCCCTGTTGAAAGTTTGAAGGCTTGAGGTGGAGTGGATCTCTCTATTGAACAAGGTGAGCTTCAAGTGCTTCCGGCTTTGATTTGGACCCCTCTTCCCGTGCCTTGAATACTTGGGAAACACCTTGGGTAAGCTCGATTAGGTCCTCTGATGGTGTTTGCAAGAGCAATTGGATTTTGGTGGTGAGTTGAGCAAAGTGGAATTTCTAATGACCTCCCCTGTTTGGCTTTGAATAAATATGAAAATGGAGAATTCCAATTAGCTTGAGGAAGCTTGGAGGGACTTGGAGAAGGTTGCTCTGGGTTCCTTAGGCTCAATCGAGTGTGTGTCATCTAGAATGAAGTGGAATTAGGGGGAGTATATCTCCCCCTACAAGGATCGGACGATCGAGTTTCTCTTTGCCATTTTGATCAAATTGATTCTATTAAGTGGGTTTGTTAGGCCGTTTTAAGCTCCACATGGTTTGGTTTTGGCAGAAGGAGGGAGTGGAGGAGTTTCCATGTGTTAAATGAGGTGTGAGAGGTGATCCCATGTGCTCATTTTGAGTGGGGTGGTCAATTTTGGCCTTGGGTTGGTTGGGTTTGGCTGACCCAAACCCATTGGGTCATGTGGACCACCCTCATTAGTGTTCATTTGGTCCACTAAGAGGACGTCAACTAGACATGAAAAAAAATTGACCAAATTCCAAGTGGAATTGGCCATAGGTTACCCCTTGACCTAGGGGTAAATGGCCATTTGGCTTTGATTTCAATTTGAGCAGAGTTGGAATAGTTTGAAATTGGGTTGGTCCAAATTTCATGGAATTTGGAGTTGACTTGATACCATTTGGCTCATGTTGACCCATTTAGGTCAAAATGGGTCAACTTGGGTCAAGTTGACCAATTGGTCAAATTGGATCAAACCAAGGGTTGGGTCAAGTTCATATGACCATTTGAAATGTTTTGGTATCATTATTTTGGTTCAATTTGGTTTATATTTGGATTTGGTTCATTTGATTTCATTTAGGTCAAATGGGTCAAGTTGACCAATTTGACCCATTTGACCTAATTTGGTTAGGTCATGGGTTGGTTTAGGTTTGGTTGGTCATTTGAAATATATTGCTAGCTTTGGTTTCAATCAATTTTGGTTCGATTTAATTTTTGCTTGATTTGACCTTTTAGTCAAGTTGGGTTCATGGTCAATTGGGCTAGGTTGGGTCTAGTTGGCCAATTGAGGCTTTGGTCAAGTTCAGCAAGTGACTTAGAATGAATTTGACCCATTGGTTGTAATCAATTTGGCTTAGAACAAGATTTGACATATTTTAACTTTTAGGTCAAGTTGGGTAAACTTGGGTCAAGTGGCCAATTGGGCTAGGTTAGGCTTAAATGATGACTTGGTCAAGTTTAAAAATTGATCATAAACTGGTTTTGATCAATGGTTTGAATCAATTTGGCCTATGGTGGATTTTGGCTAGTTTAGGTTTCATTTTAGCTAAGTGTTGACTTGGTCAACCCATAGGTTTGACTTGGTTTGACCCAATTTAAGTGATTAATCATCTCATGATGATTGTTGCTCACAATGTGAGGCTTAGGTGGGCTTAGTTCAATCCAATTTGGGTAGGATTAGAATTTGACTCAAAAAGATACTTTAGGTCACTTTGGGTCAAGTGAGCCTAAGTGGGTCAATTGACTTGATCAAGACATCATTCAAGTTTGATTGAACTCACAAATGGACTTATGATTGAAATATAGATCCATTTGTAAGTGATTTAGAGTCAAATGGGTTTTGATTCATTTAATAATTTCAAGTTCAAGGATGAACATGAGTTTGATTTAAGTTTGAGTTTTGAATTTTGTTTTGGTTTAATGATTGAAGTTTATATTTATATTTGGTTTCATGATTGAAGGACTGATTGAATCATAAAAAAAAATCCAAGGTTTGGATTGATTTGAGTTTGATTTGGCTAAGTTCAAAAATTTCACTTGAAAGGGTATGGGTAGGTTGTAGGTAGATTTGGGTTTGAGTTTTAAACTTGGTTTTGGTTATTTGAATTTATATTTCATTTATATTTATGAATATAAATGAGAATATAAATGGATTATGAGAAAATTTCTTGAATTTGAATTAATTTGAATTTGATTTGAGTTAAGTCCATAAGATGAAATTAAAATGACTTACGAAGAATTTTAGATTTGACCTTGAGTTTTGGATTTTGTTTTGGTTATTTGAATTTATATTTCATTTATATTTGTGATTATAAATGAGAATATAAATCGGTTATGAGAAAATCTCTTGAATTTGATTTGAGCTAAATCCATAAGATAAAATCAAAGTGACTTAGGAAAGATTTTGGATTTGGACTTGAGTTTTGGATTTAGATTTGGTTATTTGAACATATATTTCATTTATATTTGTGAATATAAATGAGAATATAAATGGGTTATGAGAAAATCTCTTGAATTTGAATTGATTTGGATTTGATTTGAGCTAAGTCCATAGGATGAAATCAAAGTGATTTAGGAAGGATTTTGGATTTAAAGTTGATTTGAATTTAAAGTTGATTTGAATTTGAAGTTTGACTTGAAAGAAGAGAGTAAGGATTTGGTTCAAGCTATAGGGTAGGCAAGTTTTCCTAACACCCTAAAGCATAACCCATTCTTATGGCTAACTCTTCTAAGTCTCTAGGGTTAGGTTAAGTGTTCACATAATCACTAGAAGTGTCTTAAGACTAAGGAACTCTTAGTGTCTAAGAGGAGTCCTGTGTCTAGGATGGAGAGGTTGAGAGCTCTTTCTAAAAATGAGATCAACAGTCTCTGACCAAAATTATTGATCTTTGTGCTCTTGAATGCAGTACTATTATCAAATATAATTCAGCGAGGTGCCCCGAATCTATATATGATATGATTCCTGAAGAATTAGAGCACATGCTGAGCTTTGATATCTCAACGTAATCACCTCCATTTGAAAAGTAGGTGGTAGTTAAGATGACAGATGACCCTTGGAAGAAGGAGGATCAATCGCCACCATGTGTAGTACCTTAACACTCAAATGGCCACATGTTGGGTGCTTAGAACCACTTGTACTTGACATTAATGCCTAGCTACGTCCATGCAATTTGTGATCATTGACGGCCAATAATATCTGAGTCTCTTTGATCTTGTCTTTCATCTTGGGACTGGATTGGTGAGCTCCGCATAATCCTAGTGCACCTTGGTCATGATCTTAAGGTCTTCATGCTTGTCTAAACATCATAACCACATATGACCGAAAAGATGCTAGTATAAGACACCATCCACGAGGGCATAAAAAATTTCCCTTTGCTTCATTTGATGTGCTTGCGACTTCTCTTAAGGTAGTTTGCCTTTATTTAGGTAATCCATGAATAGTTGCCTCCAATCTAGCTCTTCGTTCATTTGGCAATGACAACCTCCCCTTTAAGAGTATTTTTTTTGATGAGTTCATTATTAATGAGCGATAGGAATTGCCTATTTTGGACCTCTATTGATATGACATTTTCTAACATGCCAATTCTTAGCAAGCTTGGTCAAAGCATTTGCTATGGCATTTTCTCCTCGAGGGATCTTATAGATGGTCACTTCATAAATTTGGGCCAATAGCTCTATTTTATACTTGTGGTAGTGATGGAGTCTAAGCTTTAGAAACTTATTGGACCCATCGATTTGATTGACCACTAGCTGAGAGTCACCAAAGATGTTGATATTCTGGATGCTTAGTGAGATGGCTAACTCCATAGTGGTAATCAGAGTCTCATATTCAACTTTGTTGTTGGTGCAAGGATCAGATAGATGGTATCAAAATCTCATCATATCACGATCCGTAGTTAGGAGAACTATTCCTACCCCTGTCTTTCCTGGAAGAGTAGATTATTATTCTTCTTCTCTTTGAGAGGAAGCACACCATCAAAATATATCTCCCAGCGATGAATACTAGTATATCCTAAGTTGTTGATTTTTTCATTGGGGAGATCATCAGTAAGCGGAGAATCAACAAGAAGTGGGCATGCTGCTAAGAAATCGCATGTGCTTGTCCTCTCACCGCATGGAGGGGTATAAAAGTGACATCAAACTATGATATAGTCATGGGCCATCGTGCCAACCGTCTAGATAGCATCAGTCATGTCATGGGATACTACAATGGGTTGATTCTAGAAATTAAGTTGACTTTTATGAGAAAGCATATAGTGTCATAGCTTTTGGGATGCAAAGATGAAGTTTAGGTAATGCTTCTCAATGGGTGGATAATTGCTTCAAAGACAAATGATAACTGAGATAGTAACGCTTCTTTTTCATTGATTTTATCCAACAAAGTGTCAAGGGAGTCTTCTAATGCGAAAATTTTAGCCGGATAGGCTAAAATTGGTGGCATCATCAGGTACTTATTGACATCTTTAAAGGCATGTTGACACTTGTCATCCCACTTGAACATGGAGTCCTTCTTAATAAGTGCTAAAAATAGTTGACATCTTTCTGATAGGTTGGATATAAATCATCCTAGGTATTCCAACCGCATTTGGAATGATCTGAGTTGAGTTAAACTTTTATGGTGTGGCATTTCTAATATCGCTTTAATCTTCTCTAGATCGATTTTGATTCCACGATGTCAAACAACAAACTCAAGGAATTTCTCTGTAGTTACTCCGAATACACACTTCAAGGGATTCATTTTGAGGTTAAATTGTCTTAATTGTTCAAAAACTACTTTCAAGTCAAAGAGATGGTCTTCCTTTTCTTTGCTCTTGACCACAAGATCATCGACATAGCATTTGGCTTGATTATGAATAAGTTTATGGAAGATTCAAGTCATGCCCTCTAGCATGTGGCACTAGCATTTTAAGGTTGAAATGCATGACCTTATATCAACATATTTTGATCAGGGTTCTAAAGGCAGTATTTTTCTCATCCTTAGGGGCCATCTTTATTTAGTTGTATCCAGATGAGCCATCAATGAAAGAGAAAACTGTATGAGATGAGGAAATGTCCACCATCAGTTTTGATATTAGTAGTGAAATTCATCTTTTAAACATGCTTTATTTAGACCCCTAAAATCGACGCATATGAGAATTTGGCTATTCTTCTTCTTAACTAGGACAAGATTAGCCAATTAGGTGGGGTATTTTTTCTCCCAAGTAAAACTAGCATTGATCAATTTCTTGACTTTTGAAATGACCTATTGTTCAATGTCTAATCACTATGTCTTGGAGCTTGCTTGATAGTTAGCATTATATTTCTAGCTTATGGACCGCTACGTCAGGAGCCAATCCGGGCATTTCTTCATAACTTTATGTAAAGAAATCCTTAAACTCAATGAGTAGCCTAACAAAGTCATTGGTTTCAGCTTTACTCAATAAAGAACTGATGTATGTCTAACAAAGGTTTTCTTCAGTTTCTAAGTTGATTTCTTTGAGCTCATCGATTATTGACTTGATTTCTTCTTCAAACTCTAGTAGTGCATCTTTGACTTGAAAATCATCTAGGTCATCTAATTTCTAAGCATGCCTCCTCATACGAGTTAATGTGATTTGAAAAGTGCCTATCATATTTCAAATGATTAGTGATTGACTAAGCAATAATCGTCATCGTCATTTAGGCCTATTGTGCGAAAGCCTAATCTTGGTCTTGATTGAGAGCTTTGCATTTGTTGTTCCATATCCTTTTGAAATAATCTGACCTGTGCTTAGACCATGTATGTGGAATTAATCCTTTCTTTGCTAGATTATGAACACAAGGTGAGTACCAATCAAAAAGTAATTCTATTAAATCTTTATATAAATCATCCTCAAGTTCTACATCAACTTCTTAACTTGAAGATGATGTTCCAGAAAAGAACCTCTGAATCTTCACAGTTGTGAATGATTTAACGGCTTCATTAACTACAAAACCCTCAACTTTTTGTGAGAAAAGTGGGGTTAGAGCTAAGGTTCCCAACTAGTGCTTAACAGTTTCACACAATGAGAACTTGGATACACTTATGCTTTGCTTAGAATCTGGTCTTCATCACTGTCTAGCTCAAGTGTCACCTCCAACGGGATCTATGACAAAAAGAGTCGGTTGGTGTGCTAAACATATAGGACTCATCCTCTGAGCTAGATTCTAAGTCTATATGGATAACAGGTGTACTCCTAGTAGTTGGGACAAATCTCCTAGTGGGTGTCAGGTATGGAGGTCTTCCACCCCAAGGACTGCCTCTAGATTTACCTCTTTCACGTCCTGGTGGAGGTCGGGTCATCCTCCCCACTTGTTCTAATGGAGTAACGAACTATAGGTGAAATCTAATATCAGGTTCTACTTCATCTCCTGAGTATATTTCTCGCTCCCTTTTCCTTTCATTTTCACTTTCACTTTTCTTTCCTTTTTCTTTTTCTTTTTCTTTTTCCTTTTTTTCTCCCACATGGAGATTTTGACTAAGTTCGCAAGAATAGACTTTTTTTGGTTTTGGGGGAGGTAGTAGGCCGCATCCTCATATATCGACCTCGTGAACTAAAAAGGGCTTGAGATCTCCTTTACACAATACTCGATCCCACCTCCCATGAACTTGGTACATTAATGTAAAGAAGATGGAACCATAATATTCTCATATATCCACGGTCTCCCAAGAAAAGCATTGAAAGATGTATCTGAGTCAATTATGTAAAACTTGGCCTTGGTCCTCCAATCATCTATCTCTTGGAAAGAATAGACTTTTTGGTTACCCATGTGCAGGGTGCTAAGTCCAAATTATAAATATAATTACTTGAGTTTATATGTATCTTTAGCTAACCTCTATTTTGTGTGTAGTTTGATTTACTTTTCATAAAATATATTTTTTGAAATATGAATTAGGATTAGTTTTATAGAGTTTTGGATGAGCAGTGACCAAAAGGCTTAGTCTTAAGGTGCCCTGTGATGCCTTGAAGTAACCAAATTGAATGAAGGAAGACATGAAGACATGGAGAAATGAAGAAATGAAGACCCCCATAGCATGTATTCAATTCTAATCGTAATTATTCTTGTATATTCCGGGTTGTATAAGAGTAAAGCTCGACTACCCATCTTCTCTCTTTTTCGGGGTGTACGACAATACCCGGCCACACCAACCTCTTATTCTTTTGTAGTAGTCTATAAAATTGATTGATATTATGTTTAGATTTCATAATAAGATGGCATAATTTTCATAATTTCTTTATGTTTGATGCTTGAATATGTGGCCTGGATGCGGTAGGCTCTTAGGGTAAATTAATTTTTCTACGAAACTAACAACTCATAATTAAAGTTTTAAATAACTCATAATCTCATTCTAAAGTCTAGAATATAAATCAAGATAATTAAAAGATTTAGCAACAATATAGTTGTATATTATATGTCTCACATCATGCATGGCATATTCCTTCTTCCTTAAATATGGGGGATCTCCATCATTGCATGAGGGGAATGCTTGACCTGTGAGGGCATCCCTTGTGATGGAGAACCATCTTCTCGCTGATTTATCCAATAACCCTATTTTATCATACATTTAAACATAAGAAATCCCAAAGCCATTGTCCAAATGAACATGTCAAAATTATTAAAAACTTGTAAAATTTTGCACTTGTAGACTCAGTCATATGCTTATATTACTCATGCTCTAATTCCTAAGGAGTGGGTTTAGGACTTTAGTTCCTTTCAAATTAAATAACAAGCCTAACTATCTTATAATTTCATAAGATTGGACCACATGATTTTGAATCGTAGGAGGTGTTAGCTGGCGGCCACTCCACGCGGTTATAAGTCCAGAAGTCAGACGAGTTTATTCTCTCTTGTGGAGATAGGCATTTATGTCCACCCTTTGCTTAGATTTAGGTTGTGCTTTAGCTTGTGCTAAAGCTCCCTAGATTTAAGATCCGAGGATGCTAGTTTCCTTCGGGCTACATGCATAAATTCTCACCTCTTAGATATTTCCATAATCTTGTGTTGGTGGACTATAAGCCCTAGCAATCTAATAAAAGTTCAACTCAAATAAATAAATCCCTTCACTTTTAAACATATAAAGCCTCACCATAGGATAAGTTGGAATTCTCACTAGGCTTCACACTATCATGAGCATTTCCTACTTATTTCTCTTTGGATTCCAAAATAAGTCTTCCAATTGAGCAATCCCAATTGATCTTCTAAAATAACCAATTTATTGATAGTTAAGCCTTGAAATCTTTGAAGACAATAATTGCCTACTTTAATCGAGAGTGTTCCTAAGGAACTCATATTCCTTAGGATGTAATTAACTATGGAGGCTTGCCTCCATAGGGAACTTGAGAACCCAACTTAAAATAAATCCTACTTTATTTTTCCATGTAAAGTAGAGGAAATATCTTTGGTATATTCGAAGATCATGCCTTAGGAGTCCTTATTAGGTGATTAGGTCCATTATATGGGTGCTATTTTTATCTTTCGAGATAGTACATCATTTCTTATTATCGTACCCGATCACTTTAATAAGTACCCCCTAAGATTTGTGTGGTATCCACCCCAAATCCAAAAATATATACCATAAGTAGTTAGACACATGAACTATCTATCATATACCGATTAGCACTTTGGTTAATCCTATTCCTTATGCGCCTCAAAAGAGTGGGATGACTATGATAATTAATGAAAATAATGAAATCATTTCTATTAGAACAATCACAAGATGGATAATTTATATTGACTATAGAAAGTTAAATAAGGCTACTAGAAAAAAATCATTTTCAATACATTTCATTGATCAAATGCTAGACATCATTCATCATATATTATTATCTTTATAGTATTATTAAATATACAAATGGGGTAAGGATGCCCATTAGTTTATGTAATGCCCATTTTTCAATATATGATGATGAGATTATTATTTAATTGAAAAATACATTGAAGTATTTATGGATGCTTTTTCTATTTTTGGTTTAACATTTGAAAACTATTTATAAAAATTAAAAAATTATTCTTAGAAGATGTAAAGAAAAAACATAGTGCTTAATTGAGAAAAATATCATTTCATGGTTGATGGCATAAAATTTCATAAATAGAAATAGTATTAGGTCATAGAATTTCGAAAATAGAAATAGATATAGATAAGCAAAAGTGCAAATTATAGAAAAACTTCTACCACCAACAAATGTTAAAGGAGTTCAATTAGTTGTTGGTAGTTCCATGATAGTGGTTGATGGCAACAATTAAATGATGTTGAAGTGTGGTGGTGATCTAGCTTGGTGGCCAAGTCACAGGGATTTGATGTAGTGGCTAGGAGATAAAGGTTCGATGTAGTGATTAATAAAAATGATCAGACGGTGATGGTTTGATTATAGAGATTGATTAATGAAAGTTTGACGGTGACTGTTAGTGACAATAGTCTAATATGATAGTTAGACAGCAATGATCTAATATGGTGGTTGATAGCAATGGTTTGCTTGTGATGGTTGACAATATTTATACCTCTAAGGTCTCTCCTTTCCATAACTTCTGCCCCATGCCTTCCCTTTGATGTCCCTCAAAAATAAATAGTGGTATCACTAGTGAATATATCTAAAATTTAAAGCACTCTGTCTAATGAATTTGAGTAGTCCCCATGATTATAAGACTTTTTTGAATATTTAATTATTTAATGATGTCAGAATAAAGTAATCATTGGCTTGTTATATTTGACCATAAATATTAAGATCATTTGATTTTGCAATTGATTATCTAATATTTATGTTAACATTAAAAGTATCAACAAGAGTTTTAACACTTATCTACCAAGATTTTAGCCTATCCTCTTCAGTTTAATTTAGATTTAAAGGACCATAAAAGAAATTATTATGTAAGGGTCATGCATAAGTCTTTGCTATTATTTAAGTTTGACCTTAAAAACTCAATGGTAGACCTCTTTCACAATCGAAGTTCAATTATTCTCTAATGGATGAAAACATTGAATTCAAATAATCAACATATTATATTGATCCATTTAGTAATATAATTGATCATGTGATTCTAAAGTTCGATGTGAACATCTTCAAAATTAATAAGAGAAATATGACCCATGATTGAGTGAAATGTACTCACCTATCCATAGATCATTTAAGTCCTTAAGCAAGTGATTATCCTTCTTAGTCAAATTGATAAATTACCCTAGACATTCAACTTTAAGATGTTTCCTAGCATGATCATGTATTAAATGGAAACTACAATCTATCAATACATGCTTGGTCAACCCTAAGACTAAGAAATTTAAACTAAACCAAACTTTAGCCATTTCAAGATCTAGGTTGAAGCCAAGCCATATAAATAGTAAATTGACTAGCAAAATGAGTCAATATATGATTCATATGCCAAATATATTCGAATATAGATATTTGATCTATCAATTAGACTTATTTCATTTAAGTTAATCCAATTGGCCTACATTTATCTAATTAAGCTAATTTCATCAAATTGGCCCTAAACATCAAATTGATTGGACTAATTAGATATGCAAGCTTCTTTAACTATCTTAAATATGGTTCAAACTTTATCAAAACCAATTGTCCCATGGCTCAATCCCAATTGGCCAAATTGAGTTTTTCATCCATTAATGCTATTACTTTTTTTTTTGGTAGGAGATTGGCCCAAGTAAGCCATGAGAACTAACCAATTTCTTAAAAGTAATTTTAGTCAAGAATGTATTCACAAATGAATATTTTAATCCACTGTAATTTGATTACTTTATGTTGGTCAATTTAGCCAAATAAATCAAAATGGTCTATTTTGGTTCCATCATACTCTTTGGTGAGTTCTCAGTGATTTATAATTATTATCAAATAATCTTTTTATATATTGGGTTGCTATCTCATTTATTTTTGGTGATTTAATCTCTTCGTTTACGGATTGATACTAAGTATATGAACTATTCTACTGAAATAATAATTAGTCAATCATGAGTCCTCATTTGATAAACCCAACAAAACAAATCAAAATAAAGATATATTTTTATTTATAGATAGTTTCTCTTGGAGGTGCTTTCGAGAGTAATTATCTTAGGGAGTATAGTCTCTTTGAGAGATTGATAACCCATTTATATACAAACCAATGTCCATCATTTAAGTAGAAGAGCTAGACAAACTAGAAATTCTTTTTTTTTTTATTAATAATGATAATAGCGACTAAGATCTTTTCCTTTTGCTATTTTTGGTATTTTCTTTATCCTTGCATAAGCTTAAACACACATTGGCAAGTATATGACATGAAACTTGATAATAATTCAAAATTTTGCATTTGTTAAACCAAGTTGAACTTTAGAAGTTGATGTCATATAGATAGATGAAGCTAAACTATTAATACAAGATGATTTCAAATTCCATGAAGCTCAAATCCATCACATTTCAAATCAAAATTTTGATAAGAATCATTTTTATAGCTTTAATATACTCTTTCTATTTAAGATGTTTATGTTGTATTTGATCTTTTAGAGATCACTTCATGAGTGCTTGCACTCATCAATATCAAGTTGAAATTTGATATTTAGCAAATTGTTGATTGTAATGATCGATGCTTGTAGTCATCAATGTGCTTATGAATATTTCTTACAATTAGTGTGTTGCTTTAGTTTTGTTTAAGATCTTTGATATTTAAAAAGTTATTAATTTGGTTTTTATTTTCATATTAGAATGTTTGGAATTTCTACAATGAATTGATATGCAATAAATAATATATATAAACAATAAATGAGAGGATTGGTATTGCTGCATGAGTTGACCAAGGATTATATACAAACAAAATTCATTATAGTGTATTATATTATAAAATTCATTATAGTTTCAATTAAATTTGTTGTAGTGTGTCATAATTTAGTTTCATTTGTAATGTACTGTAATTCAATTTCATTGCAATGTATTTATCTTATAAACAAAATTCTTTGCAGTTTATTGATTAAGCTTCCTTTATTAATGCACTCATATTGAATGATGTAGTTAGTTTCAAGGTAAAAAGTAGCTTCAAAGAATGATGTAGTTGTTGTTTTAGTTAGGTGTGGGATCAACTCTGTTTATGTTTTTATTTCGATCCATGATATGCAAATCTTGAAGTATATATTGAGGAATTGCGCTTCAACTTCATAAATAAGAGCTCTATGAACTTACACTGAATTGAGATGTGAGTTACCTACACAATCATCTAACAAAATAAATCTATTACTTTTCATACAGTATTTAGAAACAAAAAAAAAACTCCTAAACAAGCCAACAACATAGCTACAATTACAATTAGGGCTAAATCTCAAATTAAAAGAATTTAAATTCTTTAAAATTATGTCCTCAAAAGCAAATTTCCATAGTATTTTTTTGTATAAAAGCGTATCCTTAATTTCATTTATTTATTTGAAATAATTGCAATCATCTTCTATCTTAATTTCAAGCAAATCTACCAAATTTTTATTCACAGATTTCACCCCTACAAGTGAATAATTTTCATTGTAAGTTGGGATGATAAATTTAATCATCTTGCAAAATATCACAAAAAATAGCATAAATGAAAGATTTGCATCATTAGTTTGGAGAACAAAATCAAAATTATATGATGGGTTTCAATTCCTATCTTATTGTTATCTATGATGCTCATATATATATGTATATCTTCTTATCTAGTCCACTAATGTGTATCCATGGGATGACATTATTGGGCATGGCCTTCACAATAGGTTAAAGAAAAAGAAGAGAGACATATTTGATGCATTTAAAAGTTTTAGATGATTAGTAAATATAAATCTTAAGGTATTAGATGTATGAATTTGTATGTTTTAAATATTATGTATGTAAATGTTTTTTTTAATTTTGAGCTAAGTATCTATTTTAATGATGAACGTCAAGTTTGACTATTTCACAACATAATTGTTTAAAATGGTACGTCTGAAGTAGGAACCTTTTAAGAAATTTAATTTGGTTGGAATTTTGTTACCAATAACAAAAGTATTAAATACAAGATTCTTATATAGAAAAGAGTTTGAATATTATGAACAAATTTTTATACATTATATTTAAATAATACATATGATAAAATTATATCACTTTGATTTCACAAGAAAAATTAAAAATAAAGGTAATTACTGCATAGAATATATTAAAGTAATAAAATATTAAGATATATAAATATAAACAGCTAAATAAATATCATAAAAAATTGGAACATGCGAAATTCATAGCCTCATCGTGATAAAAATTTGAATAGGATATTATTATACAATTTTATCGGCTGTTATCATTGATTTTAAAATAATAATAATAATAATAATAATAATATTATTATTATTATTATTATTATTTCTGTTATCAATGATTTTGAAATAATTATTATTAAGAATGACATGTGATTAGGATAAATGGCCAATCAAAATATCCGATTTGACCTATAATCAGCTGTTGGATATATTTATATTCCTATTAAAAAGTGATTTGTATTTTTTCTAATAGTAAATCTTAGTTTTTCATTTTATATTCAAATTAATTTGATGATTTTAATCCTAATCATAAAATATATAACAGTCAATTCTATAAAAAAAAATTAATGAACCTAATTATAAATAATTAATGAGTTTATATTAATTATTTTAAAATATAGCGTGATTTTTAACTAATTATAATGTCAGTTTCCGTTATTGTAGCAGAAATATTTTCGTGATATAAAATATTCTAATAACTGTTAATTTCAATTAATTAACACAAACCTGCGTTTTATATATAATATGAATATATTAACTATTTTAAATTTAATAATTTGCAATAAGGCTTTCATGCGTGATTTCCAATTAATTTTAATTCAGTTTAACGTAATTTTATATTAATCTAATCGTTTTCGTTATTCCAATTAATTTTATAATCTAAACGTTTTAAATTCCGTTATTTTTCCTTGTAACGTAAACTCAGGTTTTCAGTTTAAGGAAACTTCATATTAATCTTAATGTTTCCATTATTTCCGATTAATTTTATAATAATCTAAGTCCGCCTGGAAAGAACGAAGGAGAGCAGATCGCAAAGGTTGAGACTCTATTAGCATTGTGATGCTCGCTCTTCTTCTACTTTTTGATATTGTGATTTAGCAGCTTGAAGATGTTTTAATGGATTCCTGATTCCAAGCTTTCTTCATTATCACGTTTGTCAACTATGTGAATTGGCTGCCTTCAATGAATTACCTTAGTTTCATTAATCTTAATCTTTTTTTTTCAGAAATATTTTCTATCAAATTTATATTTTACATCAAACAGATATATATTTTCTATTCAATAAATTGTTCATTTGTTTGACTTCCTAATCTATTAACTCTTTTTCATTTCAATAAAATACATCTCGATTTATATAATTTATGAAAATACAATAAAATAAGAATTAACATAATTATAAAAAGAGGAAAATTTAGGCACAAATTTAAATAATTGAATGCATTGAATAAAACATACTTTTATTAAATTTTCTATAATATTACTTGAATTATCTTTAAGATATATTTTGGGGTTGAAAATTATTTTCTTAAAGTAATCGGAATGTTATTTCAAGACTTATTTTAATTGTTTGTTTTCATTTTTTAAAATTAATCACAATTTATATGATAATTTGCTATCTATTTTAACTAAAAAAAAGTCATAATATTGCAAAAAAAAAAAAAAACATGATTTTGAAAAATTATGATTTTCGTATGTATTTTGTAAAATTTTATATTGTTATGTAATGATATGAAAATTGTGTAAAAATAAATTTTGAAATTCAGAGAAACTTGAAATTCATTTGAAATACTTTTTCCAGTGTTTTAGATTTTTATTTGTTATTTTAATTTTCAAATTTTCATTTGAAATTATAAGAAAATGCATGACATAAATTTGAAAAAAAAACATGCAATTAAATTTTAATTTTTAAAACTCATAATAAGAAATAAAATTTGGACACCGAATTTAAATTTTTTTATAGTCTGGAGTTATACTAAATCATATTTATTTATTTAAATATGTCAAATAAACTTTTCGATAATTTTGTTATTTTAAATAATATATTAAGTGTCAAAATTAATAAAAAAAATATTGAATAATTTTAGCCGATTCCTCGTGAATTCTCTTGCTATTAATTAAAAATTTAATAAAAAAGAATATTAAATAAGTAAAAGTTTGAAGAAAGTATTCAAATTTTCAAAAATTTATAAATTCTTCATAAAAATAAAGAAAATCAACTTGATAATTTATTTTTGCAATATTGAAATCTATTGATGCTCTTCTTCATATGAAAAACTCCCATAGTAATATTATATGTTATATCTATCTATCTATCTATCTATATATATATATATATATATATATATATATATATATATATAAAGTTTAGCTTAGTAATAATTGTCTCTACATTATTTATTTATTTATTTTTTGAAACCCACAAAATCACTAAAACCTTTATTTTTATAGATTGTAACGCCTGAAAGGCAGAAGCTTGATTAAGACTTAGGCCACATTTGATGATTTTATATATCTTAACTCAGTTTAATTATTAATTTATTTGTTATTTAAAAATAATGATAATTTATTTTATATCAAATAGGACAAAACCGGTCGAATCATTTTTACATATTACTGTATATATAAAATAAAATGTATAAAACATAAAGAGTAATAAATTTAATCTGAAGCCAATAAGAGGGGAACTTCCACACTGCAATTTAATATATCTTACAAATTTGAGTTGGAAATGTTTAAATATTAATTTTTACACTAAATCTTAATATATCATGCAATTATTAAAGGGCTGTTTAGGATCAAGTAATTAAATGCCTATATAACTAAATGAAATTTGAGTAATTTTAAAATATATCACGAAAGAAAATAATAATTTTAAATTAAAATTATTGTCATAACAATTTAAGTGTCCTTAATCATCAAATTTATGAAAATAATTTTATTTTTATGCTTTATATTTGTCAAATAATATATAGGAATTTAAAATTGTTATTTTTGGATATTTAAAGCAATTAATTTTTGGTGATCAAATTATTTTAATTTTTAGGGGCTAGTAAATAAAAATAATAATTTATTTAAAAACTAATTACATATATATTATTTTATAAAATTCAAAAAAAGGAAAAAAATATTTTTCATATATAAGTTATAATTTAAGAAAAATGTTAAAACTATGATATTATTAAGAAAATATATTTAATTATTCAGAAAAGTTTTTAAAAATTTTTGACTTAAAAATCAGCAGCTTCAAAGTTTCGAAAAATATTTTTTAAAATGAAGTGAAAATAAAACGGTGTCTTCAGACTCTTTTCTCTATAGTGATAGAATTAAGAAAACACTAATCTCGTTAATTTTCTGGTTTAATTTGTGATTAGTGCTCAGTAAAACGAGAGGAAAAAATATATGTGATGAAGGAACCTGACGAGCTCTATTCAGTATATCTTCAGACGAGACTATGGACGTCCTCAGTCTCCACTGGAGTCTCATTAGCCCTGCTACCAAGTAACAAGTAAAGCGCGTTGACGACGAGGCTGATTAACGCCGGCACCATCTCAAAGCCGATGTCAGCGAGCGGCAGTGCAAGATAGAGACGGAGGAAGTATTCCAACCCCACAAAAGAGAGATTAAAATATATTAATTGTATTTGTACCAATCCAATAACTGGACTCCCCTTCATTAGCACGGAGAAAAAAAGGATAAGTCAGCACTTTTAATAATATCAAGGCACACCACCATGAGTTAAGCTGTGTAGAGGACGTAATAGATGAAGTGTGAACAAAGAGTGTCCACTAAAAGAGTTAACAAGGCTCCAAAGCTGTCGAGATCCATAGTGTGCATGATCTTATTGATTTGTTTTCAGTTTAGTTGGCTGGCGACAAGGTTTGGTGGAAGTTGCAGATTTCTCGATGCTAAATTTTTAAAATAAGCACGTTTAAAAATATAATTAGCGGATTAGACATTAAAAAAAATTTAAAAGCCTGAATCGCCGTTAAGCGATAGCAGAAATTTTTTTAAAAAATTGTGGACCGACCATGAGTATTTTGGCCGTATCGGCATCGTCCGTTGTTGGAATTGAGAGAGCTTGGTATCATTAGAATTAACACAAAATTCTCCACGACTTTCATGTTGACCAAAAAAGGCAATTCTAGCCCCTTGCATAGCCGTTTTAGGCAATGCGTGAAAAATGTGCGGCATTATTTTGAAAACTACGACCAGCTACGGTATTTTAGCCGTACCGGAGTGTTCCATTATCAGAATTTAGCGATCTTAGTAACGATTGAATCGGCACAAAATTCCCCACAACTTTCATGTTGATCACAAAAGGCGATTTTGGCCCCTTGCGTAGCAGTTTTCGGCAATGCGTAAAAAATGTGCGGCATTGTTTTGAAAAGTGCAACCAGCCGCGGTATTTTGGCCGTACCAGAATCTGTTATCAGAATTTAGCGAACTTAGTATCGTTGAAATTGGCACAAAATTCCCACAACTTTCATGTTGACCAATAAAGGTGATTGTGGCTTCTTGCATAGCAGATTTCACCAATGCGCGAAAAATCAGTGGCGCAGTTTTGAATTATGCGACCAGCTGCGGTGTTTTGGCCGTATCGGAGTCGTCCGTTATCAGAATTTAGCGATCTTAGTATCATTGAAATTGACACAAAATTCTCCATGACTTTCATGTTGATCACAAAAGGCGATTGTTGCTCCTTGCATAGCAGATTTCGCCAATGTGCAAAAAATCAGCGGCACAGTTTTAAATTGTGCGACCAGCCATGGTATTTTGGTCATACCGGAGCCGTCCGTTGTCGAAATTTAGCGCTTGGTATAATTGGAATTGGCATGAAATTCCCCATGACTTTTATGTTGGCTGAAAAAGGTGATTGTGGCTCATGCGTGATTTAATGCAGAAAAATCACGGCATTTGAATTGTCGATCAGCGGTGTTTTGGCCGTACCAGAGTCATCCTTTGTTACAATTTAGAGAGCTTGGTATCTTTGGAACCAGTACAAAATTCTCTACAACTTTCATGGTGACGCAGAGATGGGATTTGGACCGTTGCGTAGCAGTTTTTGTCGATATATGTAGATTCAAAATAGGAATGGTGGATGAATCATTACAAAGTTTGCAAAAAAAATAATAGATGTGACAATCTCATTATAAAGTTTGCAAGCTGAAACATCTACTCAGCACGACAAATTCTTAGCTCTTATCTACTTCTCCAAAATTTGTAAATCTGACAGTTCAATACCAACAAGATATCTCTGGTATTCTACATGCCTTCTTGAAATTCTCTCTAAGATGGAGTAAGCAATGCGATGTTTAGCCCAAGGAAAGAATTCGTGGCATCCATGTACTAAGCCTAAATGTCAGTCAGAGATAATGTATAAATCAGGCCAAGTACATATAAGTGGAATCAAGTCTGTGTCCTAATAAACCTATCCTAGGACTCATTGCACTCTGCTTTAACTATTACAAATGCCAGAGGATACAAGCCATTATTTGCCTCAATATCAACTACACTAAGAAGAGTGCCTCTGTACTTTCCCAAGAGAAATATACCATCAACACTTAGGGACTGCAAAATTTTCAACCGACTATAGATGACCCAAATGACCAAAATATGTGATGAAAATGACCAGATTCACTTGATTGAATGCGGTACACTATGCCAGGCATAATTGTATATACAATAACCATGAAGTGATCCAGTCAATGGTATGAATCTTCCCAACTGCCAAAAACAGCCTGTATAGCCTTTCTACGTGCATCCTGAGCTTTTATATATGACACCCTAATATTAAATTTTGATTCCATACAACCAATAATTTCCCTGGGTTTCAAATCCAACTAATATCTAATGACAGGTTGCATGTAGTAGCTAATAAACTATGAGATGCATTGCTTGTGTCCAGTGCTCAATATCGAATGAGAACATATTTGTGGGATCATAATAAATATCCTCCAAGCACCACCAAGCCTCTTGCTCGCCCAAGCATATAGACGTCATAAACATGGCCTACTAGAATGACTGCTATGTATGCAAAGTACAATGAACCTTATCTTGTTAGAGTCACATGTTATATATTCCACATTATTTGTTATGGACAAACCCTGAACAGTAAATTTAATGTGCCTTTTGTCATGGAAACACATCCCCTCATTTAAGTCTATTGGAATGAAATTCTCTTCCAGAAAAATTGAATCTGTTGAGAGGCCATCGAAGTTCACTTGTTCATCCCATTCTTGTGCTGTCTGGCAAGCCTGAATGTAATCACTGCTACTAAACATGTGTTCTTCGGCACTAATTATTTTGTTAGAATAATCTCTTAACAAATGACCGTTCTCAGAGTTTGGACATTGTTCTTCTCCAATGTCACATTCACTATCATCTGTGTTAGAACTGGTTGCGCTAGGCATTATTTCATAGCCCTCATCTTCAGTTGGTAAAGGTGCTACATGATCGTCATGATATTCACCCATACTAGCAGAGGTCGAGGCGATATGGTGAACATGAATAGGAGATGCAGTAACATCTCTCTCAGCAGTGCTATGCATTATAATGCAGTGTGTAAGATTAAAATAGAAAAGATTAATTAGATAATGACTTCGAGGTACGTACCTACAAAAACCTTCATTGAGGTTGGTCTGATATGGTTCCTGTGATAGTATAGTGTTATGGATAGCTTCAGTTGGATGAAATTCAGCTATAGTGAAATTATGAACTTCACTATCATCTATTTGTTTCAACTCAATTTTGACATATACAATTAAGGCTGTATACTTGCTGCATTAATGATTGACTGACATACTTCATTGTCATTTAATGGAGTAGCAATGAAACTGGCACCAATAGGAGATCTATATATGAGATTAATTCTAAACCATGTCGAATCAAGTTTCGGTGACCGCATGATTCGATTCTATATGCTTGTAAAATCAACCCGTCGTGAAACTTGTATAGGATGGTTTTTCCACTAGTGTACATAGAAGAAATCATCACTAACACTAAGTTGGCCGTAATATAATACTAAACAAACTATGTCTAAACTCATATATTTAATCTAAAAATATATATTTGAGATAGGAATGCTAAATAGAACACATGTTTAGATCAATCAGATTCATAAGAACTGTATGGATCGCACTAAGACTCAATTTCTGTTAAAGTAAAGACAACCAAAATGAATACCACCTAGAATTTCAAACCCCAAATCTTACTTTCCATTTTTGACATCTATTCAATTCATTCACAACATAAAACACATTCCTAAAGTCTATAATAAAATTCACATAATACATGTGTGCATCAATCTCCACTTAATGCACATCTCATTTTTTACAAAAGAAAGCTCATATGAGACATCTAAAATGAAAAAAAATAAGTAATCCACAGTGCTTTCCTTTGTAAAATGAATTGCATAGAACACAATTACCATTGTATTTTAAAAGCTCTAACAGACTTCCGTGTATCAGTCATAAAGGTAAGACCACCAACCACATATCAAGAGATCCCACAATCAACTCGCTCATACTAAAGCGAGTATCAGTCACGTGTTCCTCTTTTTTTTTTGCAAAATTTATAGTTTCCCTAAAATATCAAATCCACCAACAAATGTGTAAACCCTAAAACTAGCTAATCACAAGATAAACTAAATAATCAAATGTTAGAACACATGCAATCAACATTACATTTTCCTAAAATCAATATCACATAAAATTCACATAAAATCAAACTTAAATAAAAAGGAGTTTCAAAAAATACCTAAAATTTTTTTTTCAAGAAAACTTAAATCCATTCCAAACTTTACCTAAATCATAACATTAGCTAATCACATAATACATTAACTAATAACATGATAAAACAAAAAAATCAACATTACATTTGCATATTTTTCATTTTACAAAAAAGAAATCCAAAAAAATAAAAAAATACCTAAAAACACTCCGCCTGGAATGGTCGGTTTAGAGCGGTGATTGGCGGCTGCTGCGGTGGAGCTTATTTCACGGGTAAATGGGTGGCCGGGTGGCGGGGTGATGTCTCTAGGAGTGCGATCGGGAATAAGAATACTGAGATCGGGCTCTATCCCGATCTTAGTTTAGCTTTTTTAATATATATATATATATATATATATATATATATATATATATATATATATATATATATATATATATATATATATATATATATATATATATATATATATATAGAGAGAGAGAGAGAGAGAGAGAGAGAGAGAGAGAGCGATTTAAGCAGGCGGATCTTAATGTGCAGTCTGTGAATGTAGCCATGTGACATATCCTTTGTTGTGATGTACTGGAGCCTATAGTCGCTGATGTGGGTTCTCAATCTCATATCGTGGCATATCTTCTCATACTTATTTATTGCCAACTGGAATTCTAAGCCACCTGGACATCCAAAGAAAGGCTGAAAAATGTCCTCCATCGCTAAGATATGCTTCGCCTATATGAAACAAGTTTAAAATATTACTATAAAAATCTGTAGGCAGAGTAGCTAAGAAAATTTGTAGATTGTAGTATTATCTTAACATATTCTCGTTCGGTAGGTGCTCTGGGTAGTATGTCGTCGGTGGATCAATAGATGCTTTACGCAAATACAACGAAGCCCATGACCTGAACCATAACATATACTGTTGGAGGGCTTGTTGTACGTCAGCATAAGTGTCATCTACCACAACAATGTGATCTCTTCGAGCCTCCTAGGTAGCGATGTGGCTAATGATGCGAACACAATCGATATCATCTTTCCCTCTGCCATTGACTCTTTTGAAGCTAGATCCATCGGAGCGACATCAATGCATGGTAAGTGACCAAACTGACAAAAAACACTATCAGGGAGGTGCCACTCTACCCTCTTCCAGTTGATCAGTTGAACACATGCTAGCTATACAGCCTCACCAGCAAGGCAAATATCAGATACGAGCTCTAATCAGAATATCGTATGACTCCCAAGTCGCCTGCATATTTTAGTGGGTGTTACATAGAACATCATATAGTAAAATTTAGATAAAATATGTTGTAATATTTAAGAGTTGTATCTGGCTCAATAGGAGTCCATCAAGCTCATCCAAAAAATTTTGATATTACCAGTTTTCATATGCAAATTAGTTACTTGCAACTCAGTATATTAAAATAATTAAAAAATAGTTGAGGAAATTGCTAACCTTACTTCTTAGTCATTGTAGTAGTGTTGTGGTACAATAGTTGTTAACAAAGTGAAATCATGGGCGTAATCAGATGGAACATTATATTGCATGAGATCAATATCAATTTTAGCTACAGCAATACATAGTGGCTTGACTTCCACATAAAGAACTAATGTCTGAAGGGAAGCTTCATCTAGTACAGTACTGCAAACATCATCAAAAAATCGTAGATGCTATGTATCCCGTGCCGACAGAAAAACACACGTAATCTCCACTATGAAGTTTTCAACGTCATAACTCAAAGATTTAAGTACTTTCTATTTCAAATCTTCTAAGCTTGCATGATGTGAGACTCGCATTGGACGATTTTTGCCACTGATATAACTTGGAATAAACTGATCATCAATGATCAGTTGTCCATAAAGAGAATCAACGAAATGAGCTCCTGACTCATCCTAATATATGCACAGCAACCAACTTATAGTGTTGAATGCACAAAATTGTAAAATTGATATTTCACTAATCTCATTAATTATCTACTCAATTTGTAACGCATCCTAAAATATTTTTCAAACTCATCGGTCATCGAATTTATTGCATCATAAAAATTAACCAAATTTCTAACACATCCTAAAAATTAACTCATCACTCATCAAAAGCACCACAAAATCCTAACAGAGATAAAAGAACTTTGACCTTACTCATTCTCTTTATTCAAATCACATACATAATCACCAAAAATATCAATTTGAAGTTCTAGGGAAATGGAATTCTAAGGAAACCAAAGTAATCAAAAGCAATCCTATAACTTCAAGAAATGGAATACTAGGGAAATGGAATATCACTTGCAAAAATTTCTTCCTTTTACACCACCTAAAAAAATTAAATACTGGGAATCCAAAAATATACCTTGCAGGATGGGTCATGTGAGCTGGAGCTGAGCTTAAGGACCTGGAGCTGAGCTTAAGGACCTGGAGCCAAAAGTCCAACGTAGTGGAGCCGGGACTTGTGGTGGAGCCGGAATCCCTAGGTGGAACCGAGGCCGAAAGCTTTGCGTGGGACTCTGTCGTCGCAAAGCCGTTGCAGGGTAGAGAAAGATTGTAAGCGCATGGGGTCCATACCGCTCCGATTTATATTTGAGGCGCAATCGCTCGATAATCTCGACCGATTTACTTATAGCCCGATCGATTATCGCGATTTGATAAGATTAATCGCCCATAAGTGATGGCTTGCCACTCCGATGAGGGGGTACGCCAATTTGAGGCGACTGTACCTAAACCGAAATTTTTTTATATGTTCTTTAAATAGTAATTATTAATTATTTAATACTTATTTTAAAAATTTCTTCAAAAGGAAACCCTTTAGGCCTTCAACAAAAAAGTGATAAAAAGAGATTACAACCCCAGATGGTGCGACTGCTTGATACAAGCAAGAAGCTTCTGCCACATTTCTTTATCTCAACCAGTTGTCATGTAGGTACGATTTGGTGTACTATAAATTTTTTTAAAACACATGTAAACTATTTATTAAATATTAAAATAGCTGCAATTTAAAAATTTTCCCTCTATAAAATATTTCTCTCAACTTCCATCTCGACCCCCACCTCCATCACACCCTACTACTACAATTCTGGCCGAGCACCCCACCTCATCTTCGATTATCCCTATGATCTCCTTCAACCTCTTCAAATCCAATGTCAGGCCTCACTGAAAAACTAGTTAGAAGTAATCTCTCATTAATGTCTAGGCTACGTGCCATTTTCATCTCCTTCATTTCTAACCTCCCGATCATCAGCTTCAATAAATTACCAACACCACCGATGAACCAGTCAATCTCCAATCCCAACAACACAATTGTCACTACTCCTCCTTCCCCACCCGGCGATCTCATCTCACCCACACAATCTAATCGATCCATCCTCCTCGTCATGAACTCCTCAGCCTCTCGAATTGGGCAACCTTCAGCCACCCTCAAACCCCGTCGCTAGTCACAATGATCATCAGCCAAATTGGAAACAAATCGATAAGATTATGTACACGCTGGGCCTTAACAGCTTTGGAGTCTTGATAACTCTTTTAATTAATGCTCCTGACTCAGCCGCCACCCATCACGTCATCTACACAGCTTACCTTACCGTGATTTTCCTTAGTATTATCACAAGTGTTGGCTTGTCCTTCTTTTCAGATCTAATGGTGGGGAGTCTAGTTGTGGGGTGGGCACAAATACGATTAACATATTTTAGTCTCTCTTTTGTGAGAAAATATTACATGTGGAGTTGGGACATAGCTTTACGTCTGGACTCCAATCGCCACGCAACTGTCCATTATAAAAATATGGTATTTTTCACTTAACAGCATTGTAACTTGACTACGCTTAATGATATATGTTACCCTGCGTCCCGTGCAGCCCAACCCAGAAAAAAATAGGAAGAAATGGCGTCAATGGGGAGAAATTTAAAAGAAATATATAAATAGATTTAGGGCATAATATATTTTTTTTTGAAAAATAGAGCTGAGAAAAAGAAACAGAATATCTCATTTTGTTTTTGAGAATAACCGTGAAGATGGAGAATGAATTTGGAAGTTGTGACCTTGATGATATTGCGACCAATTTAGCGGATGATGTATTAAATAAAAATATATCGTAAATTTTTTGAACTCTTTATATGTACAATTGTTTTAGGGTTTATTAGTGTTATTCTTTGAAATTCTTTTATTTAATATATATTTCCTACAATGGTAGGAGTTCTTTGTAAACTTTGCTTATTTTAGGAATTGCTTTGCATGTGTACTCTCTAAACTCTCATGAGAGTACAACTCATTTTGTTTTTTTTTTCATATTTTTGGCCCTGTTTGGAAATAATATGTTTAGTATATGACATTACAAGCTATTTGGAGGCTGATTGGTTAGTTTTTATGAAAGAATTATATATATACTCTCTATCTCTCATGAGAGTACATATTATTTTCTCAATTTTTATCAAATTTTTTGGCCTGTTTGGAGATAATATATTTAATAGATTTTATTAGATGTAATTTTGAGACTGATTGGTTAGTTTTGGGGGCAGATTTGAATGTGTACTCTCTGTACTCTCATGAGAGTACACTCCATTTTATCATTATTTTTTAGATTTTTTGTCTTGTTTAGAAAGAATATGTTTAATAGATTCCATTAGAAGTAATTTGGAGGCTGATTGGTTTGTTTTGGGAGCAGATTTGCATACGTATTCTCTGTACTCTCATGAGAGTACATCCCATTTTTTTCCCAATTTTTTGGCCTGTTTGGTGAGAATATGTTTAAGTGATTCTATTAGAAAGAATTTGGAGGTTGATTGGTTGGTTTTAGGGTCAAATTTGCATGTGTACTCTATGTACTCCTATGAGAGTACACCATAATTTCTCTTTTTTTTTCCAAATTGTATAGCCTATTTGGAGAGAATATATTTAATAGATTCCATTATAAGCAATTTGGAGGCTGATTGGTTGGGTTTGGGGGAAGATTTATATGTGTACTCTCTGTACTCTCATGAGAGTACACCCCATTTTCTTATTTTTTTTTCAGATTTGTTTAGCCTATTTGTAGAGAATATATTTAATAGATTCTATTAGACATAATTTGGAGGCTGATTGGTCGATTTTGGGGACAGATTTGTATGTGTACTCTTTGTACTCTCATGAGAGTGCACCCCATTTTCTTATTTTTTTCTAGATTTTTGGCCTGTTTGGAGAGAATATGTTTAATAGATTCCATTAAGCAATTTGGATATTGATTGGTAGGATTTATGCATTCTCGTACTCTTATGAGAGCACACCCTATTTTCTCTTTTTTTTTTCCCAAATTTTTTAGCCTATTTGGAGAGAATATGTATAATAGATTCCATTAGAAGTAATTTAGAGGTAGATTGGTTAGTTTTTAGGGGTATTTTATGTCTATACTCTCTGTACTCTTTGTACTCTCATGAGAGTACACTTTATTTTCTTTTTTTTTTTTTAGATTTTTTAGCCTCTATGGAGAGAATATATTTAATAGATTTTATTAGAAACAATTTGGAGGTTGGTTGGTTAGTTTTTATAGATGTTTTATATCTGTACTCTTTATACTCTCATGAGAGTACACCCCATTTTCTCATTTTTTTTCCCTAGATTTGTTGGCCTATTTGGAGAGAATATGTTTAATAGATTTCATTAGAAGTAATTTGGAGGCTAATTGGTTAGTTTTTAAGAGTATTTGGCATCTATACTCTTTGTACTCTCATAAAAGTACACTTTAGTTTCTAATTTTTTCTAGATTTTTTAGCATATTTGGAGAGAATATGTTTAATAGATTCCATTAGAAGTAATTTAGAGGTTATTTGGTTAATTTTTATGAGTATTTTGCATCACTATCGTACTCTCATGAGAATACACTCTGTTTTTATTTTTTCAGTGTTTTTGGCCTATTTGGAGAGAATATGTTTAATAGATTTCATTAGATGCAACTTGGAGGCTGATTGGTTAGTTTTTAGGGGTATTTTGTATATGTACTCTCTATACTGAGTACACCCCATTTCTTATATTTTTTTTTTTGCTTTTTTAGCCTATTTTGAGAGAATATTTTAATAAATTCTATTAGCAGTAATTTGGAGGCTGATTGGTTAGTTTTTAGGGGTGTTTTATATGTGTACTCTTTATACTCTTATAGAAGTACACCCCATTTTCTTTTTTTTTTTCTTGATTGCTTGGCCTATTTGGAGAGAATATATTTAATAGATTTCATTGTAAGTAATTTAGAGGCTGATTGGTTAGTTTTTATGGATATTTTGCATATGTACTCTCTATGCTCTCATGAGAGTACACCCAATTTTCTCTTTTTTTTCCAGATTTTTTGGCCTGTTTGAAGAGAATATACTTAATAGATTCTATTAGAAGCAATTTAGAGGCTGATTGATTGGTTTTTAGAAGTGTTTTATATCTGTACTCTCTGTACTCTCATAAGAGTACGCTCCATTCTCTCATTTCATTTCCAGATTTTTTTTGGCCTATTTGGAGAGAATATGCTTAATAGATTCATTATAAGAAATTTGGAAGCTGATTGGTTCATTTTTAGAGGTATTTTGCATCTGTACTCTCTGTACTCTCATGAGAGAATACCCCATTTTCTCATTTTTTTTTCATCTTTTTTGGCCTATTTGGAGAGAATATGTTTAATAGATTTCATTAGAAGCAATTTGAAGGCTGATTGGTTAGTTTTTAGAGGTGTTTTGCATCTGTACTCTCTATACTCTCATGAGAGTACATCCATTTTCTCATTTTGAAGCTGTTTTGCATGTGACATATTTGTGTTTGAGCAGGTGAATGAGGTAAACGACTTGTGCGATGATGAAACCGTTGTCTAATGACCCAAATGTGAGAAAACTCTTTGGCACCACTATTCACAATGAAAATGAGGCATATGCATTATACTGTGATTATACACATAAAATTAGGTTGAGTGTTAGGAAGGATCATACTAGTTATTGGCCAAACTCCAAGAAATTAGAATCAAAAATTTTTTTATATGCAAAAGCAAGTCGGAAGAAAGCTATCAATCTAAACTGCTCAGTCAAATTCTAGAAAATAGATAAAAGGAGTGGTTGTCTGGCCATAATTAGATTTTCTATTGATTTAGATGAGGATTGGAAGGTTAAAAAATATATAAAAAGTCATAATCATTCATTGGAAAAGCCGAGTGACCTACATCTTCTCGTGATATATGAGGGCATGATGAGAAGGCGTGTTGAAGAAGACAATGACAGAGGACAGAATTAGAGCAACTGATGTGTTTAGCTACCAAAGTGAGGAAGTTGGCAGCATGGAGAATATTGGCCTCACAAAAAGAGATGCTTTCAATTTCATCCAAAAAGAGACAAGATCGAGGATTGCGAATGGTGATAATAATACATTAATATATGTTCAAGGAAATGCAAGTGGATGATGGGATGTTTGCATGAGATGTCTAAGTTGATGAGTCAGATTACTTGGTTAATTTTTTTGGAGCAATGACATGTCAAGAATACAATATGATTGTTTTGGGGATGTCATAATTTTTGATACAAGCTATCGACTTAAAAAATATAATCTTCTATGTGCCCATTTTATTGGAGTGAATCATCACTGGAAAAATATCTTATTTGGAGTAGTCTTTCTATCAGAAAAGACAATTGAGTCATGCACCTAGCTATTCAAGACATTTCTCCGATTAATGAGTGACAAACATCCTATAATAATATTCATTGATCAAGATCAGGCAATGGTAAGAGCTATCAAAATTGCATACAGCATACCCATAGTCAGGTTGTTTGGCATATTTTGAAGAAAGCTCCTTTGAAGGTACATTTCTTTAATAGTAATAAGATAGTGCAAAGTTTATTCTATACATACTTGAGCAAGTGTGACTCACAGGAAGAGTTTGAGCAAGCTTGATCTACCATGCTAGATGAAGGCAATTTGCATGATCATGTTTGGTTGTCTGAGCTTTATAAAATTAGATGGAAGTGGTCCACCACATTCTGCAAAGACTCATTATGTATGAGAATCTTGTCAACACAACATAGTGAGTCCACGAATAATGTATATCATGGAATCACTAAACCAATAAGTTTAATCACAGAGAGTACACATGCTTAACAACCCCTAAAATTGGCAAAAAAAAACTCCAAACAGCATGCATTTCTAACTACGAACTATTTTATCTGCAAATAAGGCCAAACAACTAGCAAAAAAGGGGAAAATTGGGTATACTCTTTGGAGAGTACATAGAGTACACCTGCTAAATTTCCTCTAAAATTGGCAAAAGAACCTCCAAATAGCTTGCATTTGCATCTACAAACTATTTTATCTACAAGCAAGGCCAAAGAACTAGTAGGAATAGTTAAAATGGGGTGTACTCTATGGAGAGTACAGAGACACAAAAAGGTTCAAACTCCCAATTTGAATGAAAGAATTGGTGGAAATGCTAAAGAAAATGTTGAAAAGTAAGTGTACTCTCATGAGAGTATATAGAGTACTAGGTGCAAAATAGCCTCTTAAATCTACCATGAAGCCAATTAGATTCGAAAAAGAATTTTCTGAATTTTGGTAAAACTTCTAATTAAATTTTAGCTGTCTAAGCAAAATAATAAATAATATTTGCTAAATTATTAGAATATATTGGGCTATGACATTGACTTTCAGTAAATGGTAGTGCTCTTAAATTGTTTTCCTTTTAAAAGAAAAAAAATTTAAAAAAAAAATAAAAGAAAGCAAGATTTTCAACTCTAATCTGAATTAGTAGAAGTAAATGAAATTGCTCTTAACATGCACAATATTTATAAGACATGATCGGAATGATTGTAAGTTTGGATCTGAACTATTTGGCTAAATGATACTTTCTTATTACGCACGTATTTTATAAGCCCAAAAAAAGTATCCACAATTGTGTTTATATTTTTCATCTTAAATTCGATATTTTATATTTAAAAATTTAATTAATTACTTTATCTGTACTATATCATATATTGCTATTTTACAAACAAAGTATAGTTTCAGAAATATTCAAAATATTTTTGAAGTAAATTTTTTTAAAAACAACTATTTTACCTTCAATCACTGCTATATATCATTATTTTATACAGATAATTTATGTATTATTTATCAAACTTCAAATACATTTCTACTATCTTAAATTTATTTTATTTCTAATTACAATGAGTGTCAAATAAAATAGAAAATGAGAAAATCTGAGAAAAAATTGAGAAAATAGTCTATACTCTGAGGAGAGTACAAAGAGTACACCTGCAAAACAGCTCAAAAAAAACTAACAATCACGCTCCAAACAGCTTATAAAAAATATATTAAACATATTCTGTCCAAACATACCAAAAATTCTAGAAGAAAATAAGAAAATGGTCTATACTCTCATGAGAGTACAAAGAGTACACATGTTAAACTGCTGAAAAAAGTTACCCATCAGCCTCCAAATTGCTTCAAATGGTATGTAATAAACATATTTTCTCCAAACATGCCAAAAAAAGTGAAAAAAATGATAAAATAGTCTGTACTCTTAAGAGAATATAGAGAGTACACCTGCAAAATAACTCAAAGAAGCTACCCATTAGCCTCCAAATTGCTTCAAATGGTATGTAATAAACATATTTTCTCCAAATAGGCCAAAAAGTAAAAAACATGAGAAAATAGTCTGTACTTTTAGGAGAGTATAAAATAGCTAAAAAAAAAGCTAACAATCAGGCTCCAAGCAGCTTGTAATGGAATATATTAAACATATTCTCTCCAAATAGGCCAAAAAAATTGTGAAAAAAATGTGAAAATGGTCTGTACTCTAATGAGAGTACAGAGAGTACACCTGCAAAATAGCTCAAAAAAGCTAATATTCAGGCTCCAAACAACCTGTAATGGAATCTATTTAACATATTCTTTCTAAACAGGCCAAGAAAGGTGGAAAAAATATGAAAATGATCTATACTCATGAGAGTACAGAGTACACATGAAAAATAGCTCAAAAAAGCTAATATTCAGGCTCCAAACAACCTGTAATAGAATCTATTAAACATATTCTCTCTAAACAAGCAAAAAAACCTAGAAAAAAAGATGAGAAAAATGCTCTGTACTCTCATGAGAGTATAGAGAGTACACATACCAAACTGATGAAAAAAGTTGCCCATCAGCCTCCAAATTACTTTAAATGGCATATAATAAACATATTCTTTCCAAACAAGCCAGAAAAAGTAAAATAAATGATAAAATATTCTATATTCTCAGGAGAGTACATAGAGTATACCTGCAAAATAGCTCAGAAAAGCTAATATTCAGGCTCTGAATAACCTGTAATGGAATCTATTAAACATATTCTCTCTAAACAGGCAAAAAAATAGAAAAAAATGAGAGATATTCTCATGAGTACTGAGAGTACACCAAAAGATCAAAATAGCTAAAATTCATGCTCCAAACACCTTGTCATAGAATCTATTAAACATATTCTTCCAAATAGGCTAACATAAGCTTAAAAAACTAAAAAAATAAGTTGTACTCTCAAGAGAGTATAGAGAGTACACATGCAAATCTGCCCCCAAAACTAACCAATCTCCAAATTACTTCTAATGAAATCTAATAAACATAGTCTCTCCAAATAGGCCAAAAAATTATGAAAAAAGAATGTGAAAATGGTCTACTCAAGAGATTATAAAGAGTTCACTTGCAAATCTGCCTCCAAAACCAACCAATCAGCTTCCAAATTGCTTCTAATGGAATCTAATAAACATAATCTCTCCAAACAGGCTAAAAAATCATGAAAAAATGTGAAAATGGTATGTACTCTGAAGAGAGTACAGAGAGTACACATACAAATCTGCCTCCAAAGTCAATCAATCAGCCTCCAAATTACTTCTAATGAAATTTATTAAATGTATTCTCTTCAAACATGCCAACAAATGTAGAAATAAATGAGAAAATGGTTTGTACTCTCTTGAAACTATAGAGAGTACACATGCAAATCCAAACCAACAAGCATCAAGCAACCTATAAACTATTTATAAGGCCATGTACTGAGTATATTATATCCAAACAGGTTAAAGAGGCTGAAAAAATAGCCGATAAAAGGGGTTCTAAAGCTCCACACATGTTATCTACTAAACACGACATCTACTAGACATATTATCTCCATAAAGGGTTTAAAAGCAAAAATAATAGCTTATAATGGCATCCATAAACACACCACACAGATATATTTCTAAAGCAATTAATTTTCAACATATCAAACTTCAATTCAATATTTGTCAAATCAATTTTTTCATTCTCAAACAGAAGATAGTGTAAGAAAACTCAACCCTAAAGCAATTCATCTTATTTGGCCAATCCGGTGGTCTCACCCACTAGAGGTTTGCTTATCGCCTGTATTTACAAATAAACATCCCATAATCGACACTATTTTCTTGGACTGGTAGCCCACTCATCACTTTGATTGGTATTTTGTGGGATCACTATGAAAAGATTGGTCAAAATTTTCAACAAGTAATTTGATCTAAACAATAAAAAAAATTAGTTAATAATTAAGCATAAAATATGCACTTTAGGCAAACCGAAATGAGAATCATTCATACAATCTCAAGGAGAATGGCCTTATGAGTTGGGCTTGGCAATGAATCATAAAATACCAAGCCCCTTGCTTAGTATGCCTAACCGGAGTGTCCAATGTTGATTATTTATAGCTGGAAGTAAGAGTAACTCAGCCCTTGAAACACTTATCTATAGTGACATGTTGGATGAACATTTTGCTTTCTTTTTGTAAGGCATATTTAGCATAACTCTGCAAGAAGTAAAGAGAAAGTTTATAAATACATGGCTTCCAATTATCTAAACTAGAATGGATCGTATTACCCAAAGTTTTGTGGAGTAACTTACCCAATGTAGGCATGAAACATACAGATAGGGGACATATAGCTCAAGACATAACGAGTACTTCTCGGCCAGTAAAAAGGCAAAGACATCGATGTGTGCATCTGACAGATACTAATCTATCAGCAACTCATCAATCTGGCCTTGCACAATGATGATATTCCCAACTACAAATAAGTTATCACCCCTACATGTGAGAAATATGGGAATGAGAGCCTAATTAAATGAATAGGTGATTTTATGTATATAGAAGGAGTTGAATGAAAAATGACTTTCTTCTCCTTGAATCAAGAGCACGAGGTGTCAAGTGCATGATTGCAGATATCACTTGATGAGAAGTCAACAGTATGATGCACCTCAACTAGCTATAAGAAAATTATTGATGAAGAAAGTTAGTGATGAAGAGCTAGATTCAATGTGAATTAAGACTTAATCTGCTAAGATGATGCATACCTCTGCTTGATGCTCCTCACCACCATGATAATGACGGTGGTTCATCCACTGATATTGGTACATCTTTGCTAACCTACATAAAAATTTAGTGAAATCAACTACTATTATGCTAAATTAAAAAGAAAGTAAAGTAATACCTCTTCTGCTATTTGCTCATCCTATGTGGAGGCTACCACAAGAGTTATTGCGACACTTCCTTGTGTGTGAAGGGGGAAGATATAGCTTTCCTCTTCCTTATCTATTGAGCCTTCACACCACGCTCAATGCTGTCGAGTAAAAGTTGTGCAACATCTTTATAAGTGGTGGAAGCCTCTATAGGAGCTTCTCCTGTGGTGGCCTCCATAAGGGCTTCCCCAGTGGAAGCCTCCATAGGGGCTTCCCTAGTGGAATTCTCCAGAAGGGAAGCCCCTCTGGTAGCCTCCACAAGAGCCTCCCCTATGGTAGCCTCCATAGGAGCTTCCCCTGTGGTAGCCTCCATAGGTGTTATCTCTGTGATAGCCTCCTCAAGAGATTCCCCTATGGTTGCCTCCATAGAAGCTTCTCCAATGGTATGGATGCTAGGACCCTTACAACAACCACCCTCGAGCATAGCACCAAATCAATTCCATCAATTTTCTTAGTGGGTAGGGGCAATGTTTGAGGTCTCTCCTCTTACGATATGTCCTCAAATGAAAGGACGTGTTACGATAAGAAAATATAATGATTTATAATATGAATAAATATATTCTAATATAAATAAAGTGAAAGTATTTTGGGTCACTTAGTGTTCTTCCAAACTAGTGAAGGAGTCATCTGCAAATTTTATTTTTGAACAACATAACGTGGCTTTGTAGAAGGAAAGGCGCCTTATGATGCTTATGTGCTTTATGGCCCAGATTTATAATGAATATTTATATAAGTTAACTTTAATGCATCAAATAATACAAATATGAAGATGTAGAATGTATCATTAGAAGAGTGACAAAGTCACTCATGTACCTGGGTGCCTTCTGTGCTAGAATATTTGATGTAATACCATCAAATTGTGAAACCAGAAAGGCTCAAATAGCCTCTGCCCAATCGTACTCAGCAAATTTGTCTATGTTGTTGGTATAGGCAATCAATTCGATGCCACTCTATAGTTGTGATATATAAAAAAAGATTTAAAAGCAAAAAATGTATGTACAACACAAATTGTGCCATAGTCAACGAGCGATCCAAATTCTCAAGTTTATTCTTAAAATCCCTTAAGCTGAACTTTGACAGTGGGGATTTCTACCATATGACCTTTTCCCTCTATTTGGAATCCCTACAATTAATGCAACTTCATTGGGGGTGAAAGAATGTATTGGCCACCAAAAAAGAATGCTTGTTTCTCTATATCCCAATAAGACATGATTGAAGTGATGCCAGCTGAGTCTTACAAAATTCCATGTAACCTAATAAACTGATGCAAATGAAGCCTCCTTAAAATGTCAATAACTTCATAAGTAAAGCGTGCTGAAATATTATCGAACACCGCTCTAATGGTGGTAGGCCTGCATCTGAAAGTTATCCTTTTCCCGGACATATTAAACTTTAAAATGAAAAGTCAATTAATGAGAACATTATCAGCAGAATTGAGGCTCAGAGAGTACACAAGCAAAATAGCCACTAAAATCACAAATTTTTTATGAAACATCTCCAAACATCTTCTAATGAGATAAAATAAATATATGACAAGACCCACAATTTTACAAACTAAAAAAATATGGTGTACTCTTATGAGAAATAGACATAAAATATATTATATCCAATTAGGGAGTAATAGCTGAAAGAAAATTGAGAAAATGGTCTGTACTCTTATGAGAGTACATAGAGTACACATGAAAATCTGTCTCAAAAAATAATCAATCAACCTCCAAATTACTTCTAATGAACTCTATTAAACATATTCTCTCCAAACAGGCCAGAAAACCTGGACAAAAATATGAAAATGGTCTATACTCTCATGAGAGTACAAAGAGTACACATACAAATCTTCCTCCAAAACTAACTAATCAGCCTCCAAATTACTTCTAGAATTTAATAAACATATTCTCTCCAAATAGGATAAAAAATCTGGACAAAATTATGAAAATGGTCTATACTCTCATGAGAGTACAAAGAGTACACATGTAAATGTGCCTCCAAAAGTAACCAATCAGTCTCTAAATTACTTGTAATTCCATCTACTAAAATATTCTCTTCAAACAAGCCAAAAATGTAAAAAAAATTAAAAAAATAAGTTGTACTCTTAAGAGAGTACAAAGAATACACATACAAATCAGCCCCCAAAGCCAAACAATCAACCTCTAAATTCCTTTTAATGGAATCTATTAAACATATATTACGCCAAAAAATTCAGAAAAACTAAAAAATAAGTTGTACTCTCAGAGTACAGAGTACACATGTAAATCTACCTCAAAAAACTAACATCAATTAAATTGCTTGTAATAATAAACATATTCTCTCCAAACAAGCTAAAAATATGAAAAAAAACAAAAATATAAGTTGTACTCAGTCTGAGAGAATACATATAATCCCCCCAAAACTAATCAAACCTCTAAATTGCTTCTAATATAATCTATTAAACATATTATCTCCAATTAGGGTTCAATAGCTAAAAAAATTGAAAAAATAAGTTGTACTCTCAAGAGAGTACAGAGAGTACATATGCAAATCTGCCTCCAAAATCAACCAATCAACCTCCAAATTACTTCTAATTTAATAAACATACTCTCTCCAAACATTCTAAAAAATCTAGAAAAAAATGTGAAAATGGTCTATACCTCAAGAGAGTACAGAGAGTACACATGTAAATCTGCCCCTAAAACCAACCAATCAACCTCAAATTTTTCTAATGGAATCTATTAAACTTATTCTCTCCAAAGAGGCCAAGAATCTAGAAAAATTGAAAAAAGCTGAACTCTCAAGAGAGTACATAGCATACAAATCTACCTCCAAAGTTAACTAATTAGCCTCCAAATTACTTATAATAGAATCTAATAAACATAGTCTCTCCAAACATTCCAAAAAATTTGAAAAAAAATGTGAAAATTGTCAGTACTCTCATGAGATTATAGAGAGTACATATAGAAATCTATCCCCAAAATCAATCAATCAGCCTCCAAATTGCTTCATGAAATCTAATAAACATATTATCTCCAAATAGGGTTTAATAGCTAAAAAAACTAAAAAAATAAGCTATACTCTCAAGAGAGTACAGAGAGTACACATACAAATCTGCCTCCAAAACTAACCAATCAGCCTCCAAATTACTTCTAATAGAATTTAATAAACATAATCTCTCCAAACATTCCAAAAAATATAAAAAAAAATTATGAAAATGATCTGTACTGAGAGGGGAGTACATGTAAATCTACCCCCAAAATCCAACCAATCAGCCTCTAAATTGCTTTTAATGGAATCTAATAAATATATTATCTCCGATTAGGGTTTAATAGCTAAAAAAAACTCAAAATAAGTTGTACTCAAGAGAGTACAGAGAGTACACATGCAAATCTGCCTCTAAAACTAATTAATCAGCCTCCAAATTGCTTCTAATGAAATCTAATAAACATAATCTCTCCAAACATTCCAAAAAATCTAGAAAAAATGTTAAAATGGTTTGTACTCTTAGGAGAGTACTGAGAGTACACATGCAAATCTGCCCTCATAACTAGCCAATCAGCCTCCAAATTACTTCTAATAGAATCTAATAAACATATTATCTCCAATTTGGATTTAATAATTGAAAAAAAATTGAAAAAATAAGCTATACTCTCAAGTCAGTATAGAGGGTACACATACAAATCTGCCTCCAAAACTAACCAATCAACCTCCAAATTACTTTAATAGAATCTACTAAACATAGTCTCTCCAAACATTCCAAAATATCTAAAAAAATATGTGAAAATGGTATGTACTCTCAGAAGAGTATAAAGAGTACACATGCAAATCTGTCCCCAAAACTAACCAATCAACCTCCAAATTACTTCTAATGAAATCTAATAAACATATTCTCTCCAAACATACCAAAAAAATTGAAAAAAAAATGAGAAAATGGTATGTACTCTCAAGAGAGTACATAGAGTACACATGCAAATGTGCCTTCAAAACCAACCAATCAGCCTTCAAATTGCTTTTAATGTCATCTAATAAATATATTCTCTCCACATAGGCCAAAAAATATGAAAAAAAATTGATAAAAAATAAGTTATACTCTCAAGAGAATACAGAAAGTACACATGTCAATCTACTTCCAAAATCAACCAACCAGCCTCCAAATTTATTCTAATGAAATCTATTAAACATATTATCTCCAAATAGGGTTTGATAGCTAAAAAAAATTAAAAAAAAAGTGTACTCTTAAGAGAGTACAGAGAGTACACATACAAAATAACCATAAAAATCAACCAATCAGCCTTCAATCTCCTCGTAAAGCCATGTACTAAACATATTATATCCAAATATGGTCAAAAATCTAAAAAAAATGACAAAATAGGTTGTACTCTCCTGAGAGTACAAAGAGTACATATTTAAAACTGAAACAAACATTATTAAAGAACTTACAAACAAATTGTAATGCCATCAACTGAACATATTATATCCAAACATACTCCAGAATTCATCAAATCCATTCATCAAACATCACCAAACATCCTATAATGGGATATATTAAACATATGACAAGTCTCACAGTTAAAATTTTTAAAAATAACGGCATATACCATCATGAGAGTACAGAGAGTACATGCAAAATATCACCAAAAACTAGTAAAACAATCTTCTTTCATTTATAGAATTCAAATGTACCAAATGTTCTTCTATTCGACAGTGAGAACAATAGAGAAAATCTTAAATTTATTAAAGTTCAAGAATGTAGAAAGAAATACCTCATGTAGTCGCCTATAATACCTCAATTTTTAATGCCCAAGATTAAGCAAATCTCTAAGGGAAGGTCGGACGCACACCGAGAGAGAGAGAGCTGAGTTGAGAAAAATTTTGCGCAAAAAGAAAATCCTAAACAGTTCTGTGACGAAGAATGTGGAACGACGCGCATAATATTTTCTCCTCCTACTGTTTAAACAAGACGGGCCGGGCCGAGCCTGGGGTAACATAAATGGCATCGTTAAATCGTCGTCAAGTTACAACGTTGTTAAGTGAAAAAATGCCTTATTTTTATATTGGGCACGTGTTGCGTAGCAATTGGAGTCCGGATATAAAGCTACGTCCGGACTCCGCACGTAATATTTTCTCCTCTTTTGTGGAATTGATATGCTTCTTCCGCCTCTACCTTGCACTGCCGCTAGACGACATCGGCTTCGGGATGGTGTCCGCATTAATCAGTATCGTCATCATCATGCTTTACTTGTTCTTTGGCAACAGGACTAATGAGACTGGAGTGAAGAGAGAGGACGTTCATAGTCTCGGCTGAAGAGTGACCAGCTCAGGTTCCTCAAACAACGTTATCTTCACCGCTAAAAATTGTGTAGGAATGCAGAAGAATGGCTTTGTTGCTTTTATTTTCTAGTATCTTGGCTTTAGCTGAAGAATCACCCTACTGTTTGTGCGTGATTTAGCTATATATAATTCGTTGTGAAAACTACACGGAGGAGCTTCCTCCCTCTCTGGATGTTATTGCAGAGCCACCATCTGTAATTTTCTTTTTTTCAGTAATGATTAGCGATTTTATCAATTCACTGGGTATGTGAGATTGTGATTATACCGCTTCATGTTTGGTTTTATTTTAAACGTAAAAAGTTTGAGGGATTTTTTTAAAGGATTTTATTGAGATATGAATTAAGATTGGGCTCCTGGATTTTGTAGTTGTCTACTTTCATCTTGATTTGTTTTCCTTCTTCTTTCCTTATGTTGTTAAGATCATCGGCTAATTTTATAGCTAATATGGTATCCATAATCAATAAAATATTTTTATATAAAGAGGTAGATCTTGTGTAAATTTTTCTTTGAGGCTAGAATTAAACTTGTTTTGGATGCAGCTTAAAATTTTCTCACTTTATACAACAGCTTTAATATTTTTATTTATTTATTTTATGCTCTCTGGAGGAATGCATCTGGCCTATTATGTGATAGAAAAATTCAGTTAAACTTAAGGGAAAATTTTATAAGATGGTGGTAAGACCGCAATGACTTATGGTGCGAATGTTGGCCAATAAAAGAGAAGCATAAGACTAAGTTAAGTGTTACAGATGAGGATGCTTAGGTGGATGAGTGGCTTTACTCTTAGAGATAGAATGCAAAATGAGTATATTCGCGGAAAAGTTGGAGTAGCTCGTGGTAGATAAGATTAGGGAGAGTCGCCTTAGATGGTTTGGCCACATAAAGCGTGGACGTCCATGACTGATTAGGAGAGTAGATGCATTAGATTTGCCTTATGGTAAGAAAGGTAGAGGTAGACCTGAAAAGACTTGGTTAATATGTATAAGAAATGATCTTAGTATAATTGATTTAAATGAGAATTTGACACATAATAGGACACAATGGAGACGAAGGATTCATGTAGCCGACCCCCCTAGTGGGATTAAGGCTTGTTGTTGTTGTTATTGTTGTTAGTTTTCTACTCTCATCTTTAAATTTAAAGGATGATCTGATTGTTGACCTCTTATTTAAATATTCAAAAATTTAATTATATTTTTCAATTATTGAATCTTTTATTACATTATAATTATATATAATAAATGTTTAGGCCTACTTCATGACAAAGTTCTCATTTATTATCATTTTTATAATTAAAGGAAAAAAGTGATAGATAATAGATGATGCAATGCGAGATGATGCAATGGAAAGTACATGATTTTATGATTCAGATGAGTTGATGTCAATGATGGAAAGCACAAAGTGCTGGCCTTGGCCCCATAAAACATCTCAAAATTCATCTATAATATTGCTCATCATCTACTTGTTTACAAATTTCTTTTAGTGTATCTCCCTAATTATTCATAGCTATGAGGCTTCATATAATCAACAATAACAATAACAGTTATAAGAGGTAATCAGTTAGATCATCCCTTAAAATATTAAACAAATAAAAATATTAAAATACAGATATAATAAAAAAAATCAAAATTATATGTCTGCTAATTTTTGAATACTTCAAATTATTTGTGAAAATAAGGCACCTAAAAGCCAAAACATTAAGAAAAATATTTTAGCCTTGCTTTTGTTATTTAATTCTTATATATTTATATATCTAACACCTAAAGTTAGATATTTACATATCTAACACTTTTCTATGCTTAAAAAGGTGCATTTTACTTTTATAAAGTGAATCATGATGGTATTTTTGATTTGATATTAAAGATTAGGGTGATATATATGTAAAAATTGAAGTTTAAGTGTTAGATATGTAAATACATAAGAATTGTGTGGTATTTATGTAAATCCCCTATTTAATATTGTGATTTAGTTTGTCAAATTTTTAAAAAAGAGTTATAAGAAAAAAATAAAATAAATAAAAATTATAACCACTAATACTAAAGTTGATAATACATAAAATAATATATCTACTAAAATTGAAATCGAGTACATCTCAAAGATATATGAAAAAAATAAAATAAAAAAGTACAATATAAAGCATGCATATGTGCCCTTACTATTGCCTATGGTGTTGTTTAAGTAGTATGGCTTTACTGCTTAGAGTGTAGTAGGTAGGAGCACGTTGATATCTATCTCGTAGATTATGATGTTGCTCCTCTAAATACTCAGGCTTATCCTCCTCTTCTGCCATTGTAGACTGTTGTATAGGATATGACATGAACATATGCTCCTGTGATAGTAAACTAGTAGAAGGTGCCTAAAACTACTACTCATAAGAAAATAGAGTGAGAATGAGTATCTAATACTATGACTTGTGCAATGTTGTAGAAGGGTTGCTGCCTAGTATCACCCAAAAAGGTCAAGGTCTGGAAAAAGCAAGAGTAAATGGTGATTGTCCAAAGATGCCACTTTGTGGTCCTCCCCATTATAAATAGCATTATGTCCATGTGGGATATGTGGGAGAGGGTGGAGTTGTGTACATAGAAGTTTTAGAAGTTACAAAGTCAAATGGTCTGAGATTTGTATGACTCGACAGTGAAACTCCTACATGTTCAGCTATATCGTCTACTCTAGTTTGTTTATCCAAGAAGTACACTAATTGTCTCATCCTACTGCATAGCTCGTCAAACTAATCAATAACTACCTGCTTTAGTCTACTATCTTGATCCTAAAAATATGATTGAAACAAGTCCTCTACTTGCACTATCCACTCATGTTGTGATCAACACGATTTATATAAAAATATTATATATTTTGAGCTTTTATTTTTTATTTTCTATAAAAAAATATGTTATTCGTAATTCATTTTATATTGAAGAAAAAAAATTTCAGATGTTCGAAGAAAAAAAACAAAATTATGGTCAGTGCATAGGCAATGTAAATGCGGCATCACTATGCTATAATAGGCTTGATTTTGATAGAAAAATAAAGAACCAAAATGTTGGCTCACTAGCTTCATGACACCTAACAATGAACAATCAAGATAGAGAAAGCAGCGATGCTAGTTATTAGTGTCGTGGCACCCAAAAAATAAGCATAGGATATAGAAAGCTCAACGTTATGGCTCCAAATCTTCAATGAGGACTTAACAAGAAAGCACCAAAGAGGAACCCCTAGCACCAAGGCACTGTAACTTAAGTGTCATAATACTAGTGGACCTAAGAATCATGCCAAAAAATAGAGAAGCCAATGCTAGCTGCCATGCAATAGTGTCATAGTGCTACATTAGCGCCTAGATGCCACATTCATAGCACCACGGCAAGATGACCCAATAAAAGCAGTTTGGACGGTTTTCATACCATATTCGAGGGAGCAACCACCCTAGGCTATAAAAAGAGATCCATTTTTGGCAGAAGAAGATTTTTTATTATTGGAGCTTGTGAGTGTGAAGGCACTTAGAGATTGACACTCTAAATACAGCATGTGTGTTATTTTTGTGCATATGTGTGTTACTGTTGTGTTTACATAGTGTTGAGAGTGTGTCCTTGTGAAAGATGAAAAGAAGAATATCCAAGGCAAAGTGTGCACATAGAAGTCACTGTGGTTCTCCACTAGGAAGTTGAAAAAAGGCAGTATAGAGCAGATTTAGAAGAAATTAGTTGGTTCACTCATCCCTTTTTCTTTGATTATCCTTGGTTTGGTTTATGGATTTCTTTTCTTGTAATATGAGCATCTAAGTATTTAGTCCTCAGAATTTATGTATGTTTTGAACGTCGTCCTACATTAAACTATCTTTGTGGAATGATATAAAAAATTATTTGTGCTTTTGATATAAAATGTGTTTTGATTTTTTCTGAGTATAATTTACTTATAATCTAGCCAATTGTAATGTTAAAACTAGTTGTGATCTAAACATATTGGCGGAGTCCTTGAGGAATAACAAGAAGAAATAAATGGATGTACTAAATAAGTATCTATAATATGCTTATTTTTAGGATCTGCTATCATTTCAAAGGAAATAGAGAAAATACAATCAGTCAAAATTTAATTAGGAGTAGACAAAAAACTGGTTATAAGGATTGGTTTGATTACATTGATCCAAGCATAAATGATATAGTATTTATGCTCGTGACTAACACTATATGCTAGAAGTTAATTCCACGGTTAATTTAATCTAGATAAACATCAAAATTGTATAAATTCATAATACTATTTTACTTATAAAAAATAAAACTTTTATTTTATATTACAATTATAAAAACTTACTTTCTAAAATAATAATATAGTTTGATTTTAATATTTAACGAGTTGAATAAAAATTAAAATTTAGAAAGAACTAATAATTAAATTATTATAATTAAACACAACTCAATTCTTATGGGAATAATACTCTATTCCTTACTATATTACTTGATACAACACATGCACTTGTGTATACTATTTTAATTGATCAAGTTTTTGGCATTGTTGTCGGAGATTGGAGTGATTTAAATTAAGATAATATTATTCAATCTTAGTGATTTATAATTATACTATTTTTATGTTTACTCTTATTAGTTTGTGAGTAAATTTTGTGTTTTAATTTTTGTGTATGTGTAATGATAAAACTACTCACATATTACCTTTGAACATAAAAATTTAAAAAAAAACTTTGTAACAAACTTAGATAATAGCATAAGACCCAACTTAGAGAATTAGTAGTAGTAAATCAACTAAGAGATTCTACTCATAAATGGAATACATCAAAACATAGCTAGATTGACCATTCAAGTTAATAATTTTGAATTGAAACTTTGTATAATCCAAATGGTTCAAAATTCTTAGTTTGGGGAATCATCTATAGAAGATCCAAATATGCATATAGCAAATTTCTCATAAATATGTGCCACCTTTAAATATAATGGGTTGAGTGAGGATGCTATCAGACTTATGTTATTCCCATTTTCATTAAAAGATAAAACAAAATTGTGGTTGAATTCATTACTTCAAAGATCTATCACTAATTAGAATAAACTAGCTTAAAAAAATTTGGCTAAATATTTTCCACCAACTAAAATAGCTAAGCTTACAAATGACTTTACATCTTTTGTACAATTAGATAATGAATTAATATATGAGGCTTGGAAATGGTATAAAGACCTATAAAAAAATGTCCACACAAGGCTATAATAATTAATGAAAATAATAAAATCATTTCTGTTAGAACATTCACATGATGGATAATTCATATTGACTATAGAAAGTTAAACAAGGCTACCAGAAAAAAAAATCATTTTTAATACCTTTCATTGATCAAATGCTAGATTGGATGACAAGTCATTCATATTATTATTTTTTAGATAGGTATTCTAGAACAATTGAATGGCTATGACATCTGAGATCAAGAGAAAATAACATTTGCTTATCTTTATGGTACTTTTGTATTTAGAAGGATCCCCATTAGTTTATGTAATGCTCATGCTACTTTTTAACGATATATGATGACTATATTATCTTATTTAATTGAAACTACATTGAAGCATTTATGGAAGAGTTTTTCTATTTTTGGTCTTACATTTGAAAACTATTTAGAAAACTTAAATAAATTATTCTTAGAAGATGCAAAGAAAAAACTTAATGCTTAATTGAGAAAAATATCATTTCATGGTTAGAGAAAGAATAGTACTAGGTCATAAAATTTTGAAAATAGAAATCGAAATAGATAAGAAAAAGTACAAATTATAGAAAAACTTCTACCACCAACAAACGTTAAAGGAGTTCAATTAATTGCTGGTAGTTCCAAGATAGTTGTTGATGGCAACAATTCAATGATGTGGAAGTGTGGTGGTGATCTGGTATGGTGGCCAAGTCATGGGGATCTCATGTAGTGGCTAGGAGATAAAGGTTTGATGTGGTGATTAATAATAATGATCAGATGGTGGTGGTTTGATTTTAGATATTGATTAATGGAAGTTTGGTGGTAGCAGTTAGCGACAATAGTCTAATATGATAGTTGGACAACAATGATCTAATATGGTGGTTGACTAAGAATGGTTTGATTGTGAAGCTCGAGAATAACTCAAAAACCCTTTATACCTCTAAGGTCTCTTTTTTCCATAACTTCCACCATGCCTTCCCCTTGATGTCCCTCAAAAATAAATAGTGGCGCCTATTTTAAAATTTTGATAGTGCCATCACTAGTGAATATAGCTAAAATTTAAAGCACTATATCCAATGAATTTGAGTAATCCCCATGATTATAAGATTTTTTTTAATATTTAATTATTTAATGATGTCAGAATAAAGTGATCATTGGCTTATTAGATTTGATCATATATATTATGATAATTTTTTTTTTTTTTTTGCAATTGATTATCTAATATTTATGTTGACATCAAAAATATCAACAAGAGTTTGAACACTTATCTTTCTTATATACCAAGATTTTGGCCTATCCTCTTAAGTGCAGTTTAGATTTAGAGGACCATAAAAGAAATTATTATGAGGGTCATGCATAAGTCTTTCCTATTATTTAAGTTTGACCTTAACAACTCAATGGTAAATCTCTTTCACTACTGAAGTTCAATTATTTTCCAATGGATGAAAACATGAATTCAAATAATCAATAAGTTTTATTGATCCATTTAGCAGCAACTAAAATCTTTTCCTTTTGCTATTTTTGGTATTGTCTTTATCCTTTCGTAAGCTTAAGCATACATTGGCAAGCATATGACATGACACTTGATAATAATTGAAAATTTTTCAATTGTTAAGCCAAGTTGAACTTTAGAAGATGATGTCATATACTTAAATTAGATAGATGAAGCCAAACTATTAAGACGAGATGATTTTGAATTCCAAGAAACTCAAATCCATCACATTTCAAATCAAAATTTTGATAAGATTCATTTTTATAGCTTTAATATACTCTTTCTATTTAAGATGGTTATGTTGTATTTGATCTTTTAGAGATCACTTCATGTGTGCTTGCACTCATCAATATATAGTTGAAATTTGATATTTAACAAATTGTTGATTGTAATCATCGATGCTTGTAGTCATCAATGTGCTTATGAATATTTCCTATAATTAGTGCGTTGCTTTATTTTGGTTTAAGAAGTTTGATATTTAAAAAGTTGCTAATTCATTTTTATTTTTTATTAGAATGATCTGAATTGCTACAATGAATTGATATACAATAAATATTATATAAACAATAAATGATAGGATTGCTATTGTTGCATAAGTTGGCCAAGGATTATATACAAACAAAATTCATTGTAGTGTATTATATTACAAAAATTGAGTACATGTCATAATTTAGTTTAAATTGAATGGGTTGTAGTGTGTCATAATTTAGTTTCATTGTTGTTGCGTGCTAGAAAACCAATTGTAGTAGAGTAAAAGTTTACGCCTTTAGTTTTGTTACGGAATCCAACACACATACACAGATGTTTGAGGAATTAATAAGAAAACTCCAGGATTTTTATATGAAAAAATCTCGAAAAGAGGGAAAAAATCACGGGGCCTAGCCCAGTAAAAATCTTTCACTATGTATCTATTTTAGAGTACAAAATTTTCCGGATATGGGAGTACAAAATTGTATATGATAAGGCCTGACAACCCTGAGTCACGTAACAACAGCTATATGGCCATGGTTAGGTTGTAACAATTGCTAATAGTAGTAAATGATGGTGAACAACGGGGTCGGACCGACAGAAGGATGATCGGGAGATGGTACGATGGCGTGGCGGACCGGCGGCGCGGCGGTGACCGACGTGGTATGATGATGACCGCCGACGATAGTTCATGACAATGATGATTGATGGTGGCCGATGGCTGGGTCGACGGTGGTCGACAAGCAACCGGCATGATGGTGGTCGACGCGGGCAACCGCATCGGTAGTCGGTGGGGATGACCAATGATGATGATGCGGCGGGCGGCGTGGTTGGCGGCACGTGAGTGGTCGGCCGAGTGGTGGCACGATTATGCTTGGAGGATTTTCAAGCTTTAGAGCCCTCTCCTCTCTTTAGCTTGGCCTCCCCTCATGTGAAGAATGAGGGGCTATAGGGGTGGCATTTCTATAAATACTTGCAAGATCCGAACCACTCCTCCATCGGACGGCTCAAAATGATTCCCTTGATCATCTGATGTATTTTGTGTATTTGAATGCTCAAACGAAGTCAAAATTATGAGATCTTGTCCTTGTTATATCATCAAGACCGATTTGACTATAAACACTCTATGTTTAAAATCGATTTGATAATAAGCTTGATCGGGTTAGTCTTGATTCAATCGATTTCTTATCAAGATTCGCTCGACTAGTAGAATTTTCGGTCATATCAATTGTATTTTTTGGATGACTTTATCTCAATCATCCAAAATATACCAAATACTTGAAAATAGTAAATTCTTCAATGAAATTTGTGGGTCCATTAATTATATATTTTGAGAAAACAAGATTATGATCACAAAAGGAGGCATGGATGTATAAGACATACTGAGCAAGATTTTGGGGTTATGGACCCATCTGGTACTTACCGGGGCCTGTGCTCAGAACGCGCATGGATCGCTGAAAGGCGGCGATGCCCATGAGTGGTCAGGGTGCCGCTGGCGCGCCACGGATACCGTGGTGGCACAAATCGCTGGAATGCAGTGACTGGGCCATCTGAGCTGGTGGTAGGGCAATGCGATAAGTTCGATCGGGTTGCGCACGGGTTTGGAGCGGGGCTGAATGGCGTGAATGGTGGGTGCCTGACTCAGGTGGTCGCGCCATGGCGTGAGGCGCGAGGGAAGTGGCGATGGACCATGAGCGAAGGGCGCAAATATCCATTTTTGTCCGTTTTGGTCCATTTTCAGCAATTTTTGATGGTTTTTCTTTAATTTCTTATCTTTTTGCCCCTATATAGGACCTATAAAAACCCCTTTAGCGCCAAGAGAGAAGGCACACTCCTCATATACTCTAATGCTCATCTTCTTCTCAAGAGAAGGTTATTCTGAGGCGATCAAGACCCGTAGTTCATACGGCGAGGCTCCTGTTTTCCCTCAAAAGAGACGTCAACTATCCTCGTCGGACCGATCAGGTTCAGAGGTGATCAAGGCCCTTAGTTCATATGGTGAGGCTTCGATTTTCTCTCAAAAGAGGCGTCAACTGTCCTAGTCGGACCTACCGGGTTCGGAGGCAATCAAGGCCTGTAGTTCATACGGTGAGGCTTTAGTTTTCTCTCGAAAGAGACGTCAACTGTCCTCGTTAGACCGACTGGGTTCGGAGGTGATCAAGGCCCGTAGTTCATATGGCGAGGCTCCAGTTTTCCCTCGAAAGAGGCGTCTCCTTGCCTGACGACAGAGTTGAGAGCGATCAAGCCCGTAGTTCATACAAAGAAGCTGACGACAAGAACGGAAGTCTGATGATGACAAACGGCGACAATGACAACAATCGATGGTGGTGATCGGCGGAGATGGCCGACGATGGTAAGCGACGGTGACCGTAATGGTGGTGGTGACCGACGGCGTGATGACCGGTAATGACCGCAGGTGACTCGAGGCGGCCGACGCGGCCCACGGTCTACCGACGAGACTGGTGGTGGAAGAGGCTGGTCATACCGACGGAGCAGCAATGGCCAACCGGCCAGCTGAATAGCTAGCGATGATGGCGATATGGACCAATGGAGATGGTCGACGATGGTCACAGACCTGACGATAGTCAGCAGGTGATGACCACGGTAATGATCGGTGGGATGGCCGGCGGCCAGTGGTTGGCTACCAACAAAAGGGCGGCAGAACGAGATCAGTTCCGGGTGACCAGCGATAATGTGCAGACCAGCAAACGATGATGACCGAAAATGACCGGCCGGCGCCACGGTGGTGGTTGGCGCGACGGGTGGTTGACGACAACCAGATGGTAGTTCACGTAAACTAACGTAATGGTGACCGGCGGAGATGACCGGGGACAATGGTTGACGGTGATGACCGTCGGTAATGACCGACGACGATCCATAGTTCCTACTTCTTCTTATAGGAAATTGAATTTTTTGAAACTTCAATGGATTGTTCAACAGTTGATAACTGGCAAGATGGCAAGGAAGTATTAATTAGGAATGCCATTCGAGCAACTCAGAAAGTCAGGTAGATAATTTCAAAGTATCATTCTCCATGATGTTACTTAATGATGTTAACTTGCATGTGAGTGGTAGAATCGAATCCGCTGAGGATTTTTGACCCATCCGAGGTTGTTTGTCAAAGTGTTACTTGATGACATTAACCTGCAAAGAAGAGGTCGAATTGAATCCGTTGAGAATTTTTGACCCATCCGAGGTTGTTTATCAAAGTGTTACCCGATAACATTAACTTGTATGGAAGAGGTCGAATTGAATCCGCTGAGGATTTTTGACCTATCAGAGGTTGTTTGTCATAGTGTTACTCGATGACAATAACCTGTATGGAAGAGATCGAATTGGATTTACTGAGAATTTTTGATCTATCAGAGGTTGTTTGTCAGAGTGTTACTCGATGACGTTAACCTGTATGGAAGAAGTCGAATTGAATCCGTTGAGGATTTTTGACCTATCCAAGATTATTTGTCAGAGTGTTACCCGATGACGTTAACCTGTATAGAAGAGGTCAAATTGAATCCGCTGAGGATTTTTGACATATCCGAGGTTGTTTGTCAGAGTGTTACCCGATGACGTTAACCTATATAGAAGAAGTCGAATTGAATCATCCGTTTGTGGTTGTACCCAAAGTTGCTCCTTAACCTTGGTTTTGTTTTTCCATAAGTATGATTGGAAAATCATAATTTGCAAAGCTATATCTCTTCTCAATGTTAAAATATCCTCCAACTTTGACTTACTTATTGGGATAATCGATTATATGCTTAACATATTAACATCCATCTTCTTCGAGATTAAGAGTTGCCCAACAAAATTTTCGACAAAATCAAGGAACTAAGTTTGATGAATCTTCATTCTTCACTCTCCTTAAAGCTTGAAATGCTCCACCTCGATGGTGGTTTTGATCTTGTTGGGAAACTTAGTCATCATACAAGATGAAATAATGGGAATCGTAGACCGCTAAACAAGCTTAGCATGAAAGTAAAGTTTACTGCTTATTTTGTCATGAATCCAAAGACATACGATGTTTGAGGAATTAATAAGAAAACCTGGATTTTACATAAAAAATCTCAAAAAAGGGAAAAAAATCACAGGACCTAGCCTAGTAAAAATCTTTCACTATGTATTTATTTTAGAGTACAAAATTTTCCCGATATGGGATTACAGAATTGTATATAAGAAAGCCTGACAACCTTTAGTCAGGTAATAATATATATACAAGGCCATAATAGGGTAGTAGATGATGGTCAAAGCCACGAATGACGGATGACCGGCGATGGTCGGCGATATTCGGCGATGGCTGATGCTGACCTGATCTGGTCACATGATGACCAGACCAGAATGATGACAATGATGATCGATGTAGTGGCCGACGAACGGCGGTGCGCGGAACCGCCGGCGCGAGTCGGGCACCGACGCCTAGGCCGGGGATGATGGCGGTAATGACCGAGCGGCGGTAAGCATAACGGCCGGCGATGGTGGCGGTCAAGGGTCACGCCGAGTGGTGGCACGATTATGCTTGGAGGATTTTCAAGCTTTAGAGTTCTCTCCTCTCTTTAGCTTGGCCTCCCCTCACGTAAAAAAAATGAGGGGCTATTTATAGATTAAAGGGGTGGTGTTTCTGTAAATACATGCAAAATTCGAACCACTCCTCCATCGGACGGCTCTAAATTATTCCCTTGATCATCTGATGTATTTTGTGTATTTGAATACTCAAATGAAGTCAAAATTATGAGATCTTGGGCTTGTTAGATCCGATTTGTCAAGACACTTAGTTTAATTATAAACACTCATGTTTAAGAGTCGGTTTGATAATAAGCTTGAAAGTCTTGATCGAATCAAATTGCTTTTGACATCAAGATTCGTGCTTCGACTAGTAGAATTTTCAGGGTCATATCAATTGTAATGAATTGTAATTTAGTTTCACTACAATATATTTATCTTATAAACAAAATTCATTGCAGTTTATTGATTAAGTTTCTTTTATTAATGCATGCATATTGAATGATGTAGATAGTTTCAAGGAAAAAGTAGCTTCAAAGAATGATGTAGTTGTTGTTTTAGTTAGGTGTCGGATCAACTCTGTTTATGCTTTTATTTCAATCTAGATATGCAAATCTTGTTGCTTATTTAGGTCTTCTACAACCATTGCTGAAGAAGGCAAATCTTGAAGTATATATTGAGGAAATGCGCTTCAACTTCATAAAGAAGAGCTCTATGAACTTACACTGAACTGAGATGCGAGTTACTACACAATCAATTACCAAAATAAATCTATTACTTTTCATACAATATTTAGAAACAAAAAAACTCCTAAACAAGCCAACAACATAGCAACAATTACAATTATGGCTACCATCATTTTTCCAAGTTGCTAGATCTCAAATTAAATGAATTTAAATTCTTTAAAATTATGTCCTCAAAAGCTAATTTTCTTAGTATTTCGTGTATAAAAGTGTATGCTCAATTTCATTCATTTATTTGAAATAACTGCAATCATCTTCTAACTTAATTTCAAGCAAATCTACCAAATATTTATTCACAGATTTCACCCCTACAAGTGAATAATTTTTATTGTAAGTTGGGATGATAAATTTGATCGCCCATATATATGTATATCTTCTTGTCTAGTCCACTAATGTGCATCCATGGGACGACATTATTGGACATGATCTTCACAATATATTAAAATATAAATGTTTTTTTTTTTTAAATTTGGAGCTAAGTATCTATTTTAATGATGAATGTCAAGTTTGACTATTCCACAACATAATTGTTTAAAATGGTACGTCTGAAGCAGGAACCTTTTAAGAAATCTCATTTGGTTGGAATTTTGTACCAATAACAAAAGTATTAAATGCATGATTTTTATATAAAAAAGAGTATGAATTTTATGAACAATTTTTTATTGAAATAAATTTAAAATATTTATACATTATATTTAAATAATACATATGATAAAATTAATTGATTGCAATTAGGTGATCAATGATTTTATATATATTCTTTTTGGAGAAAATTTATATAAGAATATGTTGATTGAAATTTGATCAAAAAGAATTTCATTATCATCAAATTTATTTTGAAATGAATATGTTATATATAATTAATCAATCAAATTCGCATATTATATTCTTACTAAAATAAATCTAATGACTAATTTTTTATTTTGATAGGCTTATAAATAAATCATAAATATAGTATTTATAAACAAAATGCTTATATATATATATATATATATATATATATATATATATATATATATATATATATATATATATATATCAGATAAATAATTATTAAGCCGAAAAGATAATAATGTTTTTTAATCTCTTAAAAAAGTTTAGATGGCGACACCTACTTTAATTTTAATTATTAACCTTTTATTCACCAAAATTCAATATAAGAAATTAAGCCCATGCATTATTATTATTATATATATATATATATATATATATATATATATATATATTACTTCAAACAAAATTCATATTACTTCAAAAATAAAAATATATGACAAAACAAATATTTTAAAATTTTAAATAGATTTAATGGCTATCATGACAAGCAATTAATTTTTGGCATTCAAAAGCCCAAACTTTATTAAATTAAACATTAACTAATTACATGCATCATCCTTACATAAGTAATCATATAACTTGACACTTGATAATAATTCAAAACTATCCTTTTATCAAGGCATATGAATGCTATTATAGCCTGATAGTCATCCGCAGTTATCCACTGATCCACTCCACTGATCTTTATTTAAGAACAATCTTGTATTTCCCGATAATTCTTTCTGCATTTATAAAATCAGAATTATACATCATTTTGATTGCATAAAAAGCCATACAGAATAAAAAAAAATAGTGAAAAAAAATAAAAAATAGGAATCCTAAATCCGAGATTTTAAACCTTAAACTTTAAATATACTAATTTTAACAAAATTTGACAAAATTTAAAATTTAAAAATCGTTATATTATAGTTTGACTTCCAGGCCTTATTAGGGTTGGAAAAGCCATGTACGAATCTTGTGACTTGCCTTATTATTGTTGCTGAAGTCATTTTATTTATAATTTTAATATTCTTTTTTGTTTATATTATGTTATTTTTATGTAATAATTAAATTATTCATATAATTTTATTTTCAATTTATTTGGATAATCATTTTTAATTTATACTTTTTTAAATAATATATCAAGTAATTGTCATAAAAAAATATATTCACGAAAGAAATTAATAATTTTAAATTAAAATTATTGTCACGAAATCAGAGTAATTTCAAAATATAGCACGAAAGAAATTAATAATTTTAAATTAAAATTATTGTCATAAAAATTTAAGTGTCCTCGATCTTCAAATTTATGAAAATAATTTTATTTTAAAGCTTTATATTTGCCAAATAATATATAGGAATTTAAAATTGTTATTTTTGGCTATTAATTATTAAAGCAATTAATTTTTGCTTATCAAATTATTTAAATTTTTAGGAGTTAGTAAATAAAAAAACAATTTATTTAAAAACTAATCACATATATATTATTTTATAAAATTCAAAAAAAGTAAAAAAAATATTTTCATATATAAGTTAAATTTAAAAAAAAATTAAAAATATGATATTTATTAAGAAAATATATTTAATTATTCAAACAAGTTTTAAAAAAATTTGAGTTACAAATCAGTAACTTCAAAGTTTCGAAAAAATTTATAAAATGAAGTGAAAATAAACGGTGAATGTTTAGACTCTTCACTCAATAGTGATACAATTAAGAAAACACCAATCTCGTTAATTTTCTAGTCTAATTTGTGATTAGTGCTCAATAAAACGAGAGAACAAAATTACATGTGATGAAGGAACCTGACGAGCTCTATTCAGTATATCTTCAGACGAGATTATGGACGTCCTGATTCTCCACTGGAGTCTCATTAGTCTTGCTACCAAGTAACAAGTAAAGCGCGATGACGACGATCCCAATTAACACCGGCACCGTCCCAAAGATGATGTTGGTGAGGGGCAATGCAAGAAAAAGGCCGAGGAAGCATGTCAATATCACAAAAGAGAGTAAAATATATTAATCGTGTTTGCATCAAACTCACGACTGCACTCCCCTCCATTAGAACCGAAAAGAAAGACAAGCTACTGTAATAATAATACAATAAGGTAAAGGCAGAGCGATAGATGAAGGAATCGTGAGCGTAATTAAAAGAGTTATCAAGGCTCTAGGCTGCGACACTGATGCATCTCACCGATTCGCTTCCATTTTGGTTGTAGGAGGATTTGGGGGCGTGCTCGATTCAAGATGAGGAGTTCATGATGAGGAGAACGGAATGATTGGATTGGTTGGATGAGAAGAGAGGGGAAGGGAGTAAGCTGGTGTAGGATTGGAGATGGACTGATTCGGTTGAAGCTGATAGTGGACTGAAGCTGATATGGGAGGTTGGAAATGAAGGAGATGAATTAGTAGGTGTGATACTTATATACTCATGGCAGCTTGGGGCAGGGGGGCGGGGCAATACGCTGACTGTGGATGCCCAGGGAAAATATTACGTGCTGACTGTGGATGCCCAGGGGAAAATATTACGTGCTGACTGTGGATGCCCAGGGGGAAATATTACGTGCCGACCGCACGTACCGCTGAGATTGTTCCGTTTTATGGAGAATGCGGCACGTAATATTTCCCCGGCAGCCGGGCAGGAGGCAAGCTAGGCGCGCTGTGGGTCCCACCGCAGTAGAGTCGTCGCGTTTAAATGATTGTGGGTCCCATCCGCGACGGCTTAAGCTTCCAAAAAAAAAAAAATTTTATTCACCGTCAGGCGACTCAGGCCTCCTTTCATTTTAAAAGATTAAATTTGTTTTTCCCTTAATCCGTTGGGAATCTTTTTTTATGAAACTAGAGAAGTATTTTAATTGAAAAATAATTTTTATTTTTTTATTTTTTACTTGCGTATTTTGATTGTTTTAAAGGCATTCCAAAGCAGTAATCTGAACTACTGATTTGATGGCATTCTAAATTCAAAGATTAAATTTTGAGTGATATGTATGACAAGATCTATAAAATTTATATTTTTTTTATGAAAAAGTTTTATAATGACAAGATCTATTTGCACATAATATTTTCTAAAAATTTTATTTAAAATTTAATTAACTAATAATAATATTTATAATAAGTTTCAAAAAAATTTAATTTATTCATAATAAATTACAAAAGATCTACTCTCTTAAAATATAATAGTTTATAACACTACATATTAAAAAAAAAAAACAATATTTCACCATTTCATGGTGTCTTTTCTTTCGTCAGGTGTTAGCTTAAATTATAGTCATTCACTTAAGTTAATTTATTGAATGCTCAAATCTTCAGTTAAATTAATTTAAATTACTGTTCATATAAGGCATAAAATTAGTTAAAATAATAATAAACAATCAAAATATTATAGTAGTGGCCTTAGCTCGTTTAGAAAGGGAAGTGGTGGCCTTAGCTCGTTTATAAAGCATCTCAAACACCACCACTACTGCCACTAATTTTCCACCCTGCCTCATCTCCGATGAACCCCATCACCTACATCAGCCCCTTCAAAATCAAGATAATAATGATAATGTTGGTAAATTTTACTAATACCTAGTTATTTAAGGTGTAAGATCAAGGAGTTCATAGAAGCCTTTAAAGTATTGCTTTCTCATTTTGTTTTCAGCTATTATATATCAAGTATAATTTCACACTTGGTTAGTAGACATTATGTTTGTGACAAATGAATTTGAGTTACTCAACAACATCAATAAGCAACAAAGATCATTAAATTTATTATTGTTGTAACTTGAAATGAAAGTTACTCATTTATTTTAAAGGTGAAAATTATAAATGAAACGTGAGTAAATGTACTTGAAATAAGATAGAAGATGACTGCAATTGCTTCAGATGATTGAACATACACCATTAAACATAAATAATGGTGTAAATGAGTTGGCTCGAGTGGCTTGAGCTTGAGATTAATTAATCTAATCTAGCTCGAGCTCTGTTTTGAGTCAGTCAAGTCGACTCAAGATTTGTCTACACCAGTTATTATTCTCAAAGGCTTGAATAAACAACAAGATTTGCATATCCGAACCAATATGAAAGCATTAATAAAGTTCATCATACACCTGAATAAAAAGAACAACAACATCATTTTTTATGTGTGCATTAATAAAGGAAACAAAATCAATAAACTAAAATGAATTTCATTTGTAATCTCAATACATTACAGTGAAACTAAATTATGATACATTACAAAGAATTTCAATTTAAATTAAACTATCCTTGGTAATTTTGTTGTTGTATATAATTCTTGGTAAAGTTCTGCAACAATACCAATCCTCTCATTGATTATTTGTATATTATTTCTATATCAATTCATTATAACAATACCAATCATTCTTATGAGAAAATAAACACCAATCAATAAGTTTTTAAGTAGCAAACTTCTTAAACCAAGCTTCTTTAAATTAATCAACACACCAATTATAATAAAAAATTCGAGAATATTGAGGACTGCAAGTATCGATGATTATAATCAACAACTTCCTAAATATCAAAATTCAACTTTACATTGATGATTATAAACACATATGAAGTGATCTTTAATGGATTTGATATACAATTCCTATCAAAATCTTGATTTGAAATGAGATGGACTCTAGCTTTTTTTATCTTTGCAATCATTTTATGTTGATAGTTCAACTTTTTCTATTCAGTTGAAATATCTATAATCATCTTTTGATAAGTTTCAACTTTTGCAAACATCTCCTGCTCCCTTTTCAAATAAAAAACTATTACTCTTTCCTTCTGAAAAGAGTTGTAGCAACTTTGATCAAAGCCCGAAGGGCCGCATATGGCTGAAGTGGAATTCTGAAACCATCTCCTTTATGCCAACACATATCACCTCTCAACTCATTCATGGGGTTGTCTCCCTTCCAAGCTCACAGGATTTCTACATAACTTTGGTCTATGCACACAATGATGCTTCAAATAGAAGACCTTTGGAATTCTATCCAGAGTTTTTCTAGCTCTATGGCATTACCATGGCTGCTCTTGGGTGATTTTAATTGTGGTTTCTGCTCATGAAAAGCTTGATGGCAGGCTATCCATCCCAATAGCTTTAAAGATTGTGTAAATGAGGCTGGTTTAGTGGATCTCTCCAGTTCAAGTCTGTTATACACTTGGTCTAATCAGATGACTGATCTCCCTATTCTATCTAAACTTGATAGAGTGCTTTGTAATGTATTGTGGTTGGATACCGTCCCCTCCTCCTTTTATAAGGTTCCTCCTCCACTCTCCTCTAACCACTCCCCTCTAATTATCTGTTCTAAACTTGTTGAACAAAGACATCATCGATTTATGTTTAGAAATTACTGGGTGTTATATCCTCAATTCCAAGACATAGTGCGGGGTGTTTGGGCTTCTTATGTTAAGGGAGACCCTTTGATGGTGCTGTTTAAAAAGCTAAAAAATATCCAAACAGCCCTTAGACATCACCACTGGGAGGCCTACCCATTAGAGCAACAATTACTCTCTCTCAAACAAGAGTAGGAACAAAGCCTACAATCTCTTGAATGTGATCCTACAAATCCTCTTTTGCTTCGCAATCTTCATGACATCAACTCCAGATATTCTGAAGTTGCCAAAAAGGAGAGCCTCTGGGTTAAGCAACGTGCTAAGAATTTTTGGCTTACTCATGCAGATGATGACCTCAAGTTCCTCTATCACTCAATTAAGGAAAGAAGAAATGCTAATCTCATTAAAGAAATTCAAACTGACCATGAAACCTTCACTAATCCTAGTGAAATGGTAAATGAGATTTGTAACTTCTATGAATCTGTTCAATAAGCCACAACCGATTTTAATCTTCACTTGGACATTCGGAATGTTGTCTCTCGTTCATTATCCGTCACTCTTCACAACATCAATGGAGACAAATCTCCGTGGATAACTTTCTTTCTCCATCCATTGTTGGGATATTATTGTAACTTCTTACTTGATTTACACTCACCACTTCAAAACGCTCTTTATCTCAAACACAATGTTATTACATTTATCCCTAAGACAAAACATGCTACTTATATGGTCAATTTTAGACCTATATCTCTTTGTAACACTTTTTACAAAGTTATTGCCAAAATTCTAGCAAATAGAATTAAACTTGTGCTTCCAAACATCGTGCCAAATGCCCAATCAACGTTTATTAAACACAGGGATATAGCTGACAACATTGGGCTTGCACAAGATATCTGCATTGATTTCAAAAATAAGGCCCTAATAGTTTATTATGTGCTAAGATAAATCTTAAGAAAGCTTTTGATTGTGTTAACAGAGAAGCCCTCCTCCACATACTTCAATAGAAGGGATTTCCTGAAATATTTATCAAATGGAGCTTGTATTACGGGTATTCCATTTTCTATTGCCCTAAATGGTCAGATTCGAGGTTATTTTACCATATCAAATGGACTTCGCCAGGGATGTCCCCTATCCCTTTTTCTTTTCACCATCATCATGGATGTCTTCTTTGTATTATGGATAAGATAGTTCTAGATGCTCTATTCAAGCCATCACTTCTGGTAATTCTCAGATATCTCATCTACTTTTTGCTTATAGCATTCTGGTTGTAGGTGAAGTTGATTCATCATACGCCCTTGCTTTGAAAGACTCACTGCACATCCTTTCCATTTCCACTGGTCTGGATGTTAATCTTAACAAATCTCTTTTATGCTTCTCCAAAGATTCTACCAAAGTTATGCAATTTTGCCAAATATTAAATTCCGATAAAGGGGAGTTCCCCTTGAAGTACTTAGGGCTTCCTCTAAATGCTGGCCCATTGAAATCACATCATTTTCCCCCTCTCCTGGATAAAATCTCATCTTGGATGGCGGGTTGAAAATCTAAGTGGCTGTCATATGGGGGTCGTTTGCAGCTTATATGCTCATCCATCAATAGTTATCTCTCCTACTGGCTAAGGGTTGTGATTGTTCCCAAACACATTCTAAAAAAGTTAACATTAATCACTTCAAATTCTTTTTTCATGGTGACCTGGTAAAAAAGATGCATCCTATTTCATGGTCTAAGATCACTTTGCCGAGAGAAAAAGGGGGAATTGGGCTTATTTCTGTAAATACCCTAAATGTGATGAGCAAAGTGAAAGTTTTATGGAAAGTGTTGAATTACTCCAATCCTTTAGCCACTTGGTTGTGTAACAAATATAGGTCGATTTGGCAGAGATCCATGCGCTCTTTAGCTCTTTAAAGGGAACTTCAGTTGTATGCCAATAGATTCAGAAAAAAATTTCTATTCTCTGTTGGTGACGGTACATCTTTTTCCCTCTATTTTGATCCCTAATGCCAGGGTCGCTCCCTGTATGAAATCCTTGGGCAGGTCTGCTTCACATGGTTAAACCTCTCAACAAATGCCCTTCTCTGCTATATTATTAGGTGTAATACATGGGTTGTTCCTAATGAATGGGACCATCCCATTCCACGATATCCCCTCTCTTTTGGGACAGATTCTATTCTTTGGAAAGGGAAGAAATCTATAACTAGTAAGATGATCTTGACTGCCATCTTCTCCCACTCACCCTCTGTGGATTGGTCTAAAGATATTTTCTTTAAAGGATTCTCATTAAATTATGTGATCTTTTGCTGGATGGCTTATTCAAATGGGTTAAAAATGTCTGATGTGTTAAGTTACATGGGCCTTGGTCCTATCCTTGAGTGCAGACTATGCCACAGTGAGAAGAAATCACATTCTCATGTCTTCTTTGATTGCCCTTTCTCTCTCAGAATTATAAGGACTATTCTCCCAAACGGGAATTTTTTTCTGCTTCATCCCACCTTACAACAAGTTCTGACTGCATCTTCAATGTTTGGGCATAAGGCCTTATCTAGGCTCTACTTGTTGATTGTTGTTATAATCGTTTATACGTTATGGTGTGAAAGAAACTGTAGACTCTTCCAGGCTAAGGAAACCTCTTTTGCAGGCCTATGCCTCAAAATTAAAGATCGTATAACATCCAAAATAAAATGATGGACATTTAAGCAGTCTTGGCCGCAACATGTTCTTTCTACATTAGAAAACTGGAAACTTCCCAGCTATGAGGAATTTTTGAATGTGCATTTTTTTGGGCCAATTGGTGGTTCTGGAACTTTTTTGGCTTGAAGTTTCTGTGTTATTATATGCTTGTCAATTTTGCTCTCATCTTTAGCTTCAGGCTTTCTCTTTATTTTTATTGTTATCTGGTCTTCATACCTCCTTCTTGGTCTTGGAAGTTTTGTCCCTGCTCTCCATCATGGAGGATTTGTTTTGTCTTTGATCCCAAACTGGACAGTGATGAGACCTATGCTGAAGTAGGCAACATATCATGCATTCTCCCTTCAACACCCTTTTTGGCTCCTCCCTGGATGATGTTACCATGCAACCTGAAAAGTGATTTGCTATTGCTTTCGCTTTCTCTTTCTATGGGGATCCTCCTCTTCACTGCCCCATCGGATGGCAGGTGGCATCAACCGTTGGACCATCGATAATCTGGTTACATACTCCAACTAATTTTGTGTCTCTGAGTCCAGTGGAGCTCTTCTCCTACTTACTGTTTGATTCCTGAATTTTTTAGCTTTTTTGTTTTCTTTGGGATCAAAGGATTTTTTTGTATTAATGTTTATTTCAGGTTATATTGTTCTTCTCTACACTATACTTTTCTGTAACTATTCTCTTTTGGAATGAAATTGAGCAATTGCCTCATCTTTTCCAAAAAAAAATATAATAAAAAATTCAAGAATATTGAGGACTGCAAGTATCGATGATTATAATCAACAACTTCTTAAATATCAAAATTCAACTTTACATTGATGATTACAAACACATATGAAGTGATCTCTAACGGATTAGATACGACAATAATTCTTATCAAAATCTTGATTTGAAATGAGCTGGACTCTAACTTTTTTATCTTTACCACCATTTTATGTTGATAGTTCAACTTTTTCTATTCAGTTGAAATATCTATAATCATCTTTTGATAAGTTTTAGACAAAAAAATTATTCTAGTATTTCATCCAAGGATTGACTTAAGCTTTTTTTTTTAAATAAAATATCTGTTGATTAAATTAGAATAAATGAGACCAATCAACAACATATCAATTTTAAATCTAATTAATAAATAAATTATATTAAATTCTTTAACGATAAATCTATTAAATAGTTTTAGAGTCTATGAAATAACTCACACTATTTAGTAATGGTTTGATGATACCATGATTTGCTACTATCATTTATGCATCATCAAATGGATTGATGATTTTTTATCCTAATTTATTTATTTTTGTTTTTACTTCACATTTTCCTGCACTATAGAATGAGTTTAATAATAATAATAATAATAATATATATTCCAAATATTTATCACGCTGAAAAGAATCAAGTTTGGAGGCACGAAGGATTATCGGCCGGCGAGGTGAAAGAAGGGGGAGCGGTTTGAAAATTGCGGAATTTTAGTTCACGCGATGCTGAGATTTATGTAAAGATTCGTTTTGGGGACCGTTGTGGAATCATTGTGGGAAAAAAAAGCATATTTTCGTAAGGAAAATATTATTTCAGATTATTTTAGTATAATTCTGAATTAAAATAAGTTATTTTAAAATAGTTCGAATATTAAATATTTGATTAAAATGTACTATTTCACATAATAAATATTTGAAAAAAATAATAAAAAATTATAAAACAAATTAATTTCTCTTCTTTATCCCTATTTTCCCATTCCCATTTGGCTTCCACAGAAAATGTTTTTTTTAATTAATTTAGTTTATATTTCTATACAAAGAATTGTTTGCTAAAAAGTCAGAAATGGCGGAAGTGTCGCCTTGAAGAGGTCAAATTGGTTCATTGGTTCTCATTTTAAGAAAAAAATTACTACAAATTATGTTAAAGAGTATTAAAACTAAAAAAATTATTAACAAGATTATGAGAATATCTATAAATTAGTCACTTCTTTATCTTTCTAATTTCTCACTATATTTTCTCTATTTATTTTTTATTTTTTATTTTTATTTATAAATTGATTGTAGTGATGAAGACACAAATTATTTAAAATTGCTCATGTTATATTATAAAATGAGAAGGTTGTGCTTAAATTGTCAAAAGAAAAATTCTAAAAATTTTATTTTAGAGTCTTCATTTATGTGCAAACCGTGGCTCTTAATCTTGCAAGTCTTCACAAATCCATTAACAGGTCATCGAGAATCTTTACAAAGTTAAAGTGTTCATCATTATCGGTGGTTTAATGGAATTCCATTTAAGCTTAGTTCCGCCATTATTGCTTGTATCAACATTTATTATTATGAATCTATATATCACACAAAAATTTATCTTATTCAAAGATAAATCTTAAAGCAATGCATGTATTAATTCGATCTTAATGAATTTATAGTCAAGTTGAACGCGTTTGGATGAGGCATACATATCAATGAGTCAATTCGGTTAGTAATCATATTTTAAAAAAGTTGAGACTTCAATATATTAGTTGAATGGTAATATGACCTATAAATCTGATATGTTTATAGTCAAATTGATGAGAGAATAGAATTTAAGATCACTCAAAATCAAAGATGATAAGGCAAAAATTCTCCATAAACGATTCATGATTAAGAGAATAAATATGAACAATATGATGAAATGTTTTTGAATTTTGGCCAAAGTTATCAAAATGTCAATCTCAAAATTATATAAATAGACATTCATTCTTGCTTTTGGAAGAGAGATCAAGCTGAGAGCTTTTGTAAAGAAAAATATGAAGTTGACAACTGATGACATTCATCATTAGCTATCACTAAAGAACGTTGTAGTTCATTTTCTCTAGGCTACTGTTGCCTAAATCTCTAGTTTATAATCTCACATTTTCTAGGCAAAACAAAATAAAAGAAGATGGCGAGAAAAAGAAGAAAAAGAAGATGGCGAGAAAAAAGAAGAAAAATAAATCCGGTGCCGTCCCGTTCTCTCTCTGTTATTTACTTCTTCCAATTCCAAACCGACGCATCTCTGACCGTCTGATGGAGATCGAACGGTGATAATAAAGTCCACCCGTGGGAGACCGAGTGGGCTTAGCTTACCCGTCCTTTGCACCCCAAAATCAAAACCCGCTGCTTTTCAACACGCGATAAAGTGGGCGGGGACCCGGTGAATGAATTTTACTTACAAGATAAATACATTTGCAGCAAAACTAAATTATGACACATTACAAGGAATTCCAATTTAAATTCAATTATGATCTATACTTGATGTTTGTAATATGATACACTATAATGAATTTTGTTTGTATGTAATCCTTGGCAAACTTTTGCAATAATACCAATCCTCTCATTTATTGTTTCTATATTATTTACAAATCAATTCATTATAACAATATCAATCATTCTAATAAAAAATAAAACCAATTAACAACTTTTTAAATATCAAACTTCTTAAACTAAACTAAGGCAACACATCAATCATAATAAAAAATTCATAAGAACATTGAGGACTACGAGCATTGATGATTATAATCAACAAGTTGTTAAATATCAAATTTTAACAAGACATTGGTGATTATCTATGTAATATTCTTGCTTATCTATGTTTTAGTTTATGTGAGGATAAAGATGATACCAAAAATAACAAAAGGAAAAAGCTTTTAGTTGTTGCAACTGTTATTGTTAAATATGCCTATTATTAGTATGTTGAGTGCTTCTACTTAAGTGAGGGGTTTGGGGTTGTATTTGAATAGTAATAAAATGTGCATCAAAAGGGCCTGCTACTTCTACAAAAGGAAAATCATCTGGGGTTCTTTAGTATTTATAAACAAAATATATATATATATATATATATATATATATATATATATATATATATATATATATATATATATATATATATATATATATATATATATATATATATATGCATTCACACATTTGATTTTGTCATATCTATATTTTAATAATATGGTATTCGATCGACATCATTTCAACTGCTTTGGTATTATTATCTATTTATTGCTATCATAATCAGGTTTAAGAATTCTATGGATTAATTTATAAGTTTTTTTAATCTACATTTCAACTAAAAATCTACATATGTTTTTGGAGAAAAATGATATAAAAATATTTTAATTGAAATTTGCTCAATATGAACTTCTTGACCATCAAACTTAATCTGAAATGAATATGATATTTAATTAATCAATCAAAACTTATATTATATTCTTAATAAAATAAATATGATTATTATTTTTTGATAATGATTAGATATATATATATATATATATATGACAAAAATATATATATATACTTGTATCTAAGATGACAAAAGAATATATACTTGCAATAAAAAATTAGAGAATTTACATACATTAATCCGTGCGAAACTAGCCTCTCTTCGCAGGAATGACAAATTTGCATCTCAAGCCAAAAACACAGAATACAAATAATTTTAAGAAGGATATATGATTAATTTACTCATTTTTTATAAGAGAAATTATAAAATTCAGGAGAAGTAGAGAATTATCACATAATTCTTATATATTTATATATCTAATAATTTAATTTTAATATTTATATAAATAACACCTAAATTTTTAAATATCTCATAAGAAATATCATTATGATTAATTTTTTTAAAATAAAATACATCTTTTATACATAAAAAAATATATATATATATATATATATATATATATATATATATATATATATATATATATATGATAATCGCTCACACAATTCTAATAATGATGACAAGATGAAATGCCCCATGGAGGTTAGAAGAAATATTAATTTTTTCAATTACAAAACAAAAGTGCAAAAGATGATAGAGACTGACTGATGCAAGGCCATATTTTCCTAAGCCGAGTGTCAAGGAGGTGATTATTGACTATTTTTGCTTGAAGCCTTATACTTTTGGCCAAAGACCAAAACATATCTCACCTCACCTCTCTCTCTCTCTCTCTCTCTCTCTCTCTCTCTCTCTCTATATATATATATATAAGAAACTTATCAATTTAAAATATAAATTTATAAATGTACAAGTAAATAGTGGTCAAGCCATTGTCCACCAAGTTGCTTCTTCTCTTTATTCTATATATATATATATATATATATATATATATATATATATATATATATATATATATATATATATATATATATATATATATATATATATAAGCCATAATTAAGCTAATCCTGCCATGTATTCAACCTCATTGTTAGTTTGAGGCTCTGCTAAATTATATGAATATCGAAGAATACTATCTTGTAGTGTTACAAATATTAAGCCAACTCTATCATGTATTGTAGATAAACCAAGTGATTTATATTCGACCTCATTGTTAGTTTGCTATATATATATATATATATATATATATATATATATATATATATATATATATATATATATATATATATATATTACTTCAACCACAAAATCTCATATTACTTCAAATCTTCAATACTAAAAATATATGACAAAACAAATATTTTTAAATTTTAAATAGATTTAATGGCTATCATGACAAGCAATTAATTTTTGGCATTCAACACCCCAAACTTTATTAAATTAAACATTAACTAATTACATGCATCATCCTTACATAAGTAATCATATAACTTGACACTTGATAATAATTCAAAACTATCCTTTTATCAAGGCATATGAATGCTATTATAGCCTGATAGTCATCCGCAGTTATCCACTGATCCACTGATCTTTATTTAAGAACAATCTTGTATTTCCCGATAATTCTTTCTGCATTTATAAAATCAAATATACATCATTTTGATTGCATAAAAAGCCATACAGAATAAAAAAATAGTGAAAAAAATAAAAAATAGGAATCCTAAATCCTAGATTTTAAACCTTATATTTAAATATATATAAATTTAAAATTATTATTTTGGCTATTAATTATTAAAAATTTATATGACATTATAAATTTTGACTTCTTAGGCAGGTGGAAAATCATCAAATAGAACTTGGCTTATGAATTAAACCTGAATGATCATCTATTTTATTATATCTAATTAAGATCTCTATTTTAGCATAAATGTTAATACATCAAATTAAATTCATATAATTTTATTTTCAATTTATTTATTCATTATAAATACATAATATTTATAAAACTTTAATAAATCAAGTAATTGATCCATAAAGATAATCATCAACCAGAAATTATATAATTTTAAATTAAATTATATCAAATTGTTCAAAATTTTAATTTCAGAAATCACTGCCGAAGTATTGTAATTAAATTGTTGTCATAAAATCTTGTAATCCTTATCGATTATCTTAAATATAATATTTTTACTTTTATTTTTTAAAACTTTATATTTACTCTTTAAATAATATATAGAATTTAAAATTGTTATTTATGTCTATTAATTATTAAAGCAATTAATTTTTGGTTATCAAATTATTTTAATTTTTAAAAGCTAGTAAATAAAAAACTAATTTATTTAAAAACTAATTACATATATATTATTTTATAAAATTTTAAAAAAGTAAAAAAATATTTTCATATATAAGTTAAAATTTTAAAATGTTTTTTAAAACTCTGATATTTATTAAGAAAATATATTTAATTATTCAAAAAAATTTTAAAAAATTGACTTAAAAATCGGTAACTTCAAAGTTTGGAAAATTTTTTATAAAACGAATTGAAAATAAACGGTGAATGTTTAGACTCTTCTCTCAATAGTGATACAATTAAGAAAACACCAATCTCGTTAATTTTCTAGTCTAATTTGTGATTAGTGCTCAATAAAACGAGAGAACAAAAATTACATGTGATGAAGGAACCTGACGAGCTCTATTCAGTATATCTTCAGACGAGATTATGGACGTCCTGATTCTCCACTGGAGTCTCATTAGTCTTGCTACCAAGCAACAAGTAAAGCGCGATGACGACGATCCCAATTAACACCGGCATCGTCCCAAAGACGATGTTGGCGAGGGGCAATGTAAGACAAAGGCGGAGGAAGCATGCCAATATCATAAAAGAGAGAGTAAAATACATTAATCGTGTTTGCATCCAATCCACGACTGGACTCCCCTCCATTAGAATCGAAAAGAAAGACAAGCCAGAAAGTAATACCACAAAATATAAGTCTGCGAGAGCGATAGATGAAGGCCAATCGTGAGCGTTAATTAAAAGAGTTATCAAGGCTCCTAGGCTGCCGAGGCCCACGGTATGCGCAATCTCACCGATTCGTTTCCATTTTGGTTGGCTGGTAACGGGATTTGGGGGTAGTTGCAGGTTTCTCGATTCAAGGTCTGAGGAGTTCATGATGAGGAGAACGGAATGATTGGATTGGTTGGATAAGATGAGATCGTCGGGAGATCGTCGGGTGGGGAAGAGGAGTAATAGCGGTGGTGTAGGGATTGGAGATGGACTGATTCGTCGTTGAAGCTGATAGTGGACTGAAGCTGATATGGGGAGGTTGGAAATGAAGGAGATGAATTAGTAGGTGTGATACTTATATACTCATGGGCAGAAGCTTGGGGCAGGGGCGGCGTGGGCAGCCAGGGGAAAATATTACGTGCTGACTGTGGATGCCCAGGGGAAAATATTACGTGCTGACTGTGGATGCCCAGGGGAAAATATTACGTGCCGACCGCACGTACCGCTGAGGGTTGGAGATGGACTGATTCGTGGAAGTATTTATACTCATGGGCGGAGCGGGGCGGTGGGAGGGGGGTAATAGTTGTGGTGTAGGCGGTGGTTGGGCACTATGGTCCCACCGCAGTAGAGTCGGCGCGTTTAAATGATGTGTGGGTCCCATCCGCAGACGGCTTAAGCTAAAAAAAAAAAATTATTCTTTAGAAACTCGAGAAGTATTTTATGAAACTCGAGAAGTATTTTTATGAAACTCGAGAAGTATTTTGATTGAAAAATAATTTTTATTTTTTTATTTTTTACTTGCATCAGAAGTATTTTGATTGTTTTAAAGGCATTCTAAAGCAGTAATCTGAATACCCACCGCTCTGATGAAAGCATAGGTAACCTTCTGACCGAATAATCCTCTCCGCGCCTATACCTAAAGTGAGAGTATGGAGACAAGTGATGAATGCTACAGCCTATGTGATAATATAACGATATCCCAATCCACAAGACGGAGAAAGGATACCATCAAAAAAAAAAAAAAAAAAACAGTAATCTGAACTACTGATTTGATGGCATTCTAAATTCAAAGATAAAATTTTGAGTGATATGTATGACAAGATCTATAAAAGTTTATATTTTTTTATGAAAAGTTTTATAATGACAAGATCTATTTGCACATAATATTTTCTAAAAAATTTTATTTAAAATTTAATTAACTAATAATAATATTTATAATAAGTTTCAAAAAACTTAATTTATTCATAATAAATTAAAAAAGATCTACTCTCTTAAAATATAATAGTTTATAACACCGCATATTAAAAAAAACAATATTTCACCATTTCATGGTTTCTTTTCTTTCGTCAGGTGTTAGCTTAAATTATAGTCATTCACTTAAGTTAATTTATTGAATGCTCAAATATTCAGTTGAATTAATTTAAATTACTGTTCACATAAGGCATAAAATTAGTTAAAATAATAATAAACAATCAAAATATTATAGTAGTGGCCTTAGCTCGTTTAGAAAGGGAAGTAGCTTGTTTTATAAAGCATCTCAAACACCACCACTACTCCACTAATTTTCCACCCTGCCTCATCTCCGATGAACCCCATCACCTACATCAACCCCTTCAAAATCAAGATAATAATGATAATGTAGGTAAATTTTACTAAAACCTAGTTATTTAAGGTGTCTAAAATTTCTCTTCGACATCCTAAATAATACCCATAGTCCATGAAATATACAAGAAACAATAATCTCCATGACCAATTTCATAAAACACTTGATATCAATTAACACTTGCTCTTAAAACATCTTATTTGTATTTTTTTTTTTATTAGGTATAAGATCAAGGAGTTCATAGAAGCCTTTAAAGTATTGCTTTCTCATTTTATTTTCAGCTATTATATATCAAGTCTAATTTCACACTTGGTTAGTAGACATTATTGTTTGTGACAAATGAATTTGAGTTAAATTTATTATTGTTGTAACTTGAAAAGAAAGTTACTCAGTTATTTTAAAGTTGAAAATTATAAATGAAACGTGAGTAAATGTACTTGAAATAAGATAGAAGATGACCGAATCGCTTGATGAATGGGTGAAGTTGAGCATACACCATTAAACATAAATAAGGGTGTAAATGAGTTGGCTCGAGTCACCCTCAGCTTGAGCTTGAGACTGATTAATTAATCTAGTTCAAGCTCGAGCTCTATTTTACGAGTTTGAGTCAGCTCACAAGCCGACTCAAGATTTGTCTACACTAGTAATCAAGTATCAAAGGCTTGAATAAACAACAAGATTTGCATATCAACCAATATGAAAGCATTAACAAAGTTCATCATACACCGTAATAAAAGAACAACAAAGATCATTTTTTATGTGTGCATTAATAAAGGAAACAAAATCAATAAACTAAAATGAATTTCATTTGTAATCTCAATACATTAGAAACTAAATTATGATACATTACAAAGAATTTCGCTTTAAATTAAACTATCCTTGGTAATTTTTGTTTGTATATAATTCTTGGTAAAGTTCTCAACAATACCAATCCTCTCATTGATTATTTGTATATTATTTCTATATCAATTCATTATAACAATACCAACCATTCTTATGAGAAAATAAACACTTATCAATAAGTTTTAAGTAGCAAACTTCTTAAACCAAGCTTCTTTAAATTAATCAACACACCAATTATAATAAAAAATTCGAGAATATTGAGGACTGCAAGTATCGATGATTATAATCAACAACTTCTTAAATATCAAAATTCAACTTTACATTGATGATTATAAACACATATGAAGTGTCTCTAACGGATTAGATATGACAATAATTCCTATCAAAATCTTGATTTGAAATGAGATGGACTCTAGCTTTTTTTATCTTTGCAATCAATTTATGTTGAGAGTTCAACTTTTTCTATTCGTTGAAATATCTATAATCATCTTTTGATAAGTTTCAACTTTTGCAAACATCTCCTCGCTCCCTTTTCAAATAAAACTATTACTCTTTCCTTCAAAAGAGTTGTAGCAACTTTGATCAAAGCGGATGATATGGTGAAGTGGAATTAAAACCATCTCCTTTATGCCAACACATATCACCTCTCAACTCATTCATGGGGTTGTCCCTTCTAAGCTGATATCTACACAACTTTGGTCTATGCACAATGATACTTGATAGAAGAGACCTTTGGAATTCTATCCGAGTTTTTCTAGCTCTATGCTACCATGGCTACTCTTGGGTGATTTTAATTGTGTTCTACTTGATAAGCTTGGTGGCAAGGCTATCCATCCCAATAGCTTATCCGACTTTAAAGATTGTGTAAATGAGGTTGGTTTAGTGGATCTCTAGTTCAGTCTATAAACTTGGTCTAATCGAGGACCGATCTCCTATTCTATCTAAACTTGATAGAGTGCTTCGTAATGTATTGTGGTTGGATACCGTCCCCTCCTCCTTTTATAAGGTTCCTCCTCCACTCTCCTCTAACCACTCCCCTCTGATTATCTGTTCTAAACTTATTGACCAAAGGCATCATCAATTTATGTTTAGAAATTAATGGGTGTTATATCCTCAATTCTAAGACATAGTGCGGGGTGTTTGGGCTTCTTATGTTAAGGGAGACCCTTTGATGGTGCTGTTTAAAAAGCTAAAAAAAAAAAAATCCAAACAGCCCTTAGATATCACCACAGGGAGGCCTACCCATTAGAGCAACAATTACTCTCTCTCAAACAAGAGTAGGAACAAAGCCTACAATCTCTTGAATGTGATCCTACAAATCCTCTTTTGCTTCACAATCTTCATGACATCTGCTCTAGATATTTTGAAGTTGCAAAAAAAGAGAGCCTCTGGGTTAAGCAACGTGCTAAAATTTTTTGGCTTACTCATGCAGATGATGACCTCAAGTTCCTCTATCACTCAATTAAGGAAAGAAGAAATGCTAATCTCATTAAAGAAATTCAAGCCATGAAACCTTCACTAATCCTAGTGAAATGGCAAATGAGATTTGTAACTTCTATGAATCTTTGTTCAATAAGCCACAACCAAATTTTAATCTTCACTTGGACATTCCAAATGGAATGTTGTCTCTCAGTTCATTATGTCGCTCTTCAAAGATCAATGGAGACAAATCTCCGTGTTCGATGGCTTTTTTACATCTACTTTTTCCATCCATTATTGGGATATTATTGGGAACTAATTCTTACTTGTGATTCACCACTTCTTGAAAGCTAGCCTGACTGTCTGAAACACAGTGTTATTACACTTATCCCTAAGACAAAACATGCTACTTTTGTGGTCAATTTTAGACTTATATCTCTTTGTAACACTTTTTACAAAGTTATTGCCAAAATTCTAACAAACATAATTAAACTTGTGCTTCCAAACATTGTGCCCAATGCCCAATCAGTGTTTATTAAGCACAGGGATATAACTGACAACATTGGGCTTGCACAAGATATCTGCACTGATTTCAGAAAATAAGGCCCTAACAATTTATTATGTGCTAAGATAGACCTTAAGAAAGATTTTGATTGTGTTAATAGAGAAGCCCTCATCCACATACTTCAACAGAAGGGATTTCCTGAAATATCTATAAAATGGACCAGAGCTTGTATTACGAGTATTCCATTTTCTATTGCCCTAAATGGTCAGATTTGAGGTTATTTTACCTTATCAAATGGACTTCGCCAGGAATGTCCCCTATCACTTTTTTTTTCACCATCATCATGGACGTTTTCTTTGTAATATGGATAAGATAGTTCCAGATGCTCTATTCAAGCCATCACTTCTAGTAATTCTCAGATATCTCATCTACTTTTTGCTGATAACATTCTGGTTGTAGGTGAAGTTGATTCATCATCCGCTTTGAAAGACTCATTGCACATCCTTTCCATTTTCACTGGTCTGGATATTAATCTTAACAAATCTCTTTTATGCTTCTCCAATGATTCTACCAAAGCTATGCAATTTTGCCAAATACTAAATTTTGATAAAGGGGAGTTCCCCTTGAAGTACTTGGGGCTACCTCTAAATGCTGGCCCATTAAAATCACATCATTTTCCCCCTCTCCTGGATAAAATCTCCTCTTGGCTGGCAGGTTGAAAATCTAAGTGGCTGTCATATGGGGGTCGTTTGTAGCTTATACGCTCATCCATCAATAGGTACCTCTCCTACTGGCTAAGGGATGTGATTGTTCCCAAACACATTCTAAAAAAGTTAACATTAATCACTTCCAAATTCTGTTTTCATGGTGACCTGGTAAAAAAGATGCATCCTATTTCATGGTCTAAGATCACTCTGCCGAGAGAAAAAGGGGGAATTTGGCTTATTTCTGTAAATACCCTAAATGTGATGAGCAAATTGAAAGTTTTATGGAAAGTGTTGAATTACTCCAATCCTTTAGCCACTTGGTTGTGTAACAAATACGGGTCGATTTGGCAGAGATCCATGCACTCTTTAGCTCTTTGGAGGGAACTTCAGTTGTATGCCAATAGATTCAGAGAAAAATTTTTATTCTCTGTTGGTGACGGTACATCTTTTTCCCTCTATTTCGATCCCTAATGCCAAGGTCGCTCCCTGTATGAAATCCTTGGGCAGGTCTGCTTCACATGGTTAAACCTCTCAACTAATGCCCTTCTCTGCTATATTATTAGGTGTAATACATGGGCTGTTCCTACGAATCCTCTAAGCTGGACCTACCCCTACTCCATTTCTGATATCCCCCTCTCTTCTGGGACAGATTCTATTCTTTCGGAAGGGAAGAAATCTATAACTAGTAAGATGATCTTGACTGCCATCTTCTCCCACTCACCCTCTGTGGATAGGTCTAAAGATATTTGCTTTAAAGGATTCTCATTAAACTATGCGATCTTTTGCTGGATGACTTATTCAAATGGGTTAAAAATGTCTGATGTGTTAAGTTACATGGGCCTTGGTCACCCTTGAGTGCGTATATGCCACGTGAGAAGAAATCACATTCTCATGTCTTCGACCGCCTTTCTCTCTAAGGACTATTCTCCCAAACGGATTTTTTTTCTGCTTCATCCAACCTTACAACCAGTTCTGACTGCATCTTCAATGTTTGGGAGTAAGGCCTTATCTAGGCTCTACTTGTTGTTGTTATAATTGCTTATAATGCTATGGTGTGAAAGAAACTGTAGACTCTTCCAAGCTAAGGAAACCTCTTTTGCGGGCCCATGCCTCAAAATTAAAGATCGTATGGCGTCCAAAATAAAATGATGGACATTTCAGCAGTCTTGGCAGCAACATGTTCTTTCTACATTAGAAAACTGGAAACGTCCCAGCTGTGAGGAATTTTTGAATGTGCATTTTTTTGGGCCAATTGGTGGTTCTGGAACTTTTTTGGCTTGAAGCTTCTGTGTTTTTATATGCTTGTCAATTTTTCTCTCATCTTTAGCTTCCTGCTTTCTCTTTATTTTTATTGTTATCTGGTCTTCATACCTCCTTCTTGGTCTAGGATGTTTTGTCCCTGCTCTCCATCGTGGTGGATTCGTTTTGTCTTTGATCCCAAACCGACGGATGAGACCTATGCTGAAGTAGGCAACATATCCTGCATTCTCCCTTCAACACCCTTTTTGGCTCCTTCCCTGGATGATGTTACCATGCAACCTGAGAAGTGATTTGCTATTGCACGACTGCTTTCACAGTGGCTGTTTCTTTCTATGGGGATCCTCCTCTTCACTGCCCCATCGGATGGCAGGTGGCATCAACCGTTCCATCGACATCTACATACTCCAACTAATTTTGTGTCTAGTCCAAAGGGAGCTCTTCTCCTACTTACGCTTGATTCTGAATTTTTTAGCTTTTTGTTTTCTTTGGGATCAAAGGATCCTTTTGTGTTAATGTTTATTTCGTTATATTGTTCTTCTCTACACTATACTTTTTTTGTAACTATTCTCTTTTGGAATGAAATTGGGCAATTGCCCTCATCTTTTCCAAAAAAAAATATATATATATATAAAAAATTCAAGAATATTGAGGACTGCAAGTATCGATGATTATAATCAACAACTTCTTAAATATCAAAATTCAACTTTACATTGATGATTACAAACACATATGAAGTGATCTCTAACGGATTAGATACGACAATAATTCCTATCAAAATCTTGATTTGAAATGAGATGAACTCTAGCTTTTTTATCTTTACAATCATTTTATGTTGATAGTTCAACTTTTTCTATTCAGTTGAAATATCTATAATCATCTTTTGATAAGTTTCATAGGCATTGACAAAAAAATTGTTCTAGTATTTCATCCAAGGATTGACTTAAGCTTTTTTTTTTTAATAAAATATCTGTTGATTAAATTAACAACATATCAATTTTAAATCTAATTAATAAATAAATTATATTAAATTCTTTAACGATAAATCTATTAAATAGTTTTAGAGTCTATGAAATAACTCACACTATTTAGTAATGGTTTGATGATACCATGATTTGCTACTATCATTTATGCATCATCAAATGGATTGATGATTTTTTATCCTAATTTATTTTTTTTGTTTTTACTTCACATTTTCCTGCACTATAGAATGAGTTTAATAATAATAATAATATATTCCAATTATTTATCACGCTGAAAAGAATCAAGTTTGGAGGCACGAAGGATTATCGGCCGGCGAGGGGACAGAAGGGGGAGCGGTTTGCAAATTGCAGAATTTTAGTTCACGCGATGCTGAGATATTTATGTAAAGATTCGTTTTGGGGACCGTTGTGGAATCATTGTGGGAAAAAAAGAATATTTTCGTAAGGAAAATATTATTTCAGATTATTTTAGTATAATTCTGAATTAAAATAAGTTATTTTAAAATAGTTCGAATATTAAATATTTGATTAAAATGTACTATTTCACATAATAAATATTTTTAAAATAATAAAAAAATTATAAAACAAATTAATTTCTCTTCTTTATCCCTATTTTCCCATTCCCGTTTGGCTTCCACAGAAAATGTTTTTTTTATTAATTTAGTTTATATTTTTATACAAAGAATTGTTTGCTAAAAAGTCAGAAATGGCGGAAGTGCCGACTTGAAGAGGTCAAATTGGTTCATTGGTTATGTCATTTTAAGAAAAAAATTACTACAAATTATGTTAAAGAGTATTAAAATTAAAGAATTTATTAACAAGATTATGAGAATATCTATAAATTAGTCACTTCTTTATCTTTCTAATTTCTCACTATCTTTTCTCGATTTATTTTTTATTTTTACTTTTATTTATAAATTGATCGTAGTGACGAAGACACAAATTATTTAAAATTACTCATATTATATTATAAAATGAGAAGGTTGTGCTTAAATTGTCAAAAAAATTTCTAAAAATTTTATTTTAGAGTCTTAATTTATGTGCAAATCGTGGTCTTAATCTGGCTTTTTTTAAATTAGGTTATTTTATAAACTTAATTAGGTGATTACCATTATAAAAAAAATTAAAATAGCTACCAATGGGCTACCGACCCTCAAATTATAACCGGAGAGCTAACGAGCCTCTTTGTTCCTTTTTTTGTTCTTCCGTCGACGTCAGCCGCCGGTCCGTCGCCGCCAAGATGCCGCTTGTCACGGCTAGGAGGCTCGCCGCCGGCCAAGGAAGCTCGTCGCCCATTGGTGGTTTTCGCCGGTGAAGGAGTGGATCTCAAAGATTTTCCGCCGATTTAGGTAAATTTTACCCGAAATGAAAGAAAAATGTTAGTACTTTGAATGTGTTGTTTTTATAGGAAATATATGTTATATCTGATTTAGTTGGTATCTTTAAGCTATTTAGTTATATTTTTATAGGAAATATGTGTTAGATCTGATTTTGAAAGTGTTTTTTTTTTTTTTGGTTAGTTGAATTAATGAGCTTATTTTTGTTTGATTAGTTTATGCGCATATCTTTTGCCCAATATATATGATTAAGATCTTTAGTTGGATTACATACGCTTTTGGTGAAAATTTGATAAGATCAAAGTTTGATTAGTTTGTGGGTGATATTTAATTTATGAGAATTTAATTGTAACGATTGATTAGTTTGTGCGGGATATTTCTGAAGAGTGGTCAGAACAATTCAGTGGTGGCACATACCCAAATTACAATCCACCAAATGTAAGAAAGTCACGCCCAGTCAAACAGATATAAGAATTCAATGGATGAGAACACTTCCGAAGTTCAATTTGTGGTGTGTAAGACAATACAATAAGTCTACATGTCCTCAAACTAGATCGAGGAGATTGTGATTTATTTTAGTTTATGTGTTGGCTCTTATTTCGGTCTGTAAGACTTGGCTTTTTCTTATTTCATCTCTAGATCGGAGATTGTGATTTGTTTTTTAGTTTCTGTTATTTCGGTAAGGTGTTGGGCTTTTAGTACTTTATTTCTAGATCGCGGAGATTGTGATTTGTTTTAATTTATGTGTTGGCTGTTACTTGTGATGTATGTAAGACTGTTTGTCTTTTAGTACCCATTATTTCTTTTTGTGCCTTTCAAGCTTTATTTGGTTTAGTTAATGCCCATTATTTCTTTTTGTACCTTTTAGTACCCATTATAACAGGGAAGATGTCCAGCGATGACGCTCCTCGTCCCCCACGTAGGAGGAGGAAGCGTAAGAGACGTAACACGACGCCACCGCCGGTACACCTCAAAGATACGCATATGGTAAAATAGAGTCGATCCCGATACACATTACCCTCGAGCATCGGGGGAACGTTTGATGGTTAGTATGTATGCAAAGTATTATAATTTGTTTTCCCTATTAACAACGAAATCCTGATCTAAAACTTCTGTAAGCAGCACGAGCACATCTTAAATACTAGGGAAATATTTCGCTACGAAAGATGACAATAGAATTTCAGAAATCTTTCAACGATTATGAAGAGCTGCTCATGGACTTGAGACGAAATATGCATATCTCTGACAGTAGATACAGGGATACAAACATTCCAGGCACTTCTGCATCAGGACAGACAAATGTTCCATCGATGGATGTGGGGCCATCCTCTACGCCAGTGGTGGGGCAATCTACGTACACATTTTCACAGCCACCCCAGTATTCATATCAGGAGGTAATGTGGTCTCAGATGCACCCATGGCACACAGCAATCCAACCGACATATGGACCACCGCCATTCCATATGACACTGCCATACGGAGTGTACCATGGGTATTCGTTGCTTACGCAAGCTTTGGCAGATAGACCTCATGTTACAGACTTAGGGTATTCGCAACAACCTGTCGAGCAGGTGGAAGAAGAGGAGGACCATCAACAACATCATCCGAGCGATCGCCACGCGACCACCAAAGACATTACACTCCGGTAGATTCCACCACACGTACAGAAGATAGATGCGTTATCTTTTTTATACAGAGGATGGCATGTACTCTTGGCTATTTTTTATTTGTTATCTTTTGTCATTCATGTACTTATTGTATTATCCCAATGTACTTTATTATTTGTTTGTTTTGATTAATTCAAATGCGAGGAAAGATTCAAGTGAGAATTACATAAAGATTCAAACTCAATTTATAAACTCAATTTATATATAGAATATAATGAGAGTGTTTGATATTACCAAAAAAATAATATATCCTTGTATTATGGCAAAAAAAAAAAAAACAGATGCTGCCACAATATATTTAATTTTTGTAACATCAAGTCACATTTGTAAAACCGCAGCTCACCGGGCGAGATTCATCGAAAGGTGTCAACATGGAAGTTGTAGAATTTTTTATTATCTTTCCAACGATACCAACCACGCCAAAACCAAAACCTAATTAGCTGAGCCAAAAAAAATAAGGACGCATCAATATCTTAAATTTTTGTAACTTTAGAAGTCGCATTTGAAAACACTCACCGAACGATTCGTCAAAAGTTGTTAACATGAAAGTTGTAGAATTTTTCATTATCTTTCCAACGATACTAAGCATGCCAAAATCCAACACTGGCGAGTCGATGATATTAAATTTGGACTACTCATTTTATTTTATTTTATTTTTTAAAAAATTGAATACGTCGCCAATCATTGCAATCGATGCTCGGCCATGCCGCCCGCTAACTGGGCAACTAGGGTTATTTTTAAATTTTTTTTAAAATGACTAATCACCTAATTAAATTTATAAAATGACCTATTTTAAAAATTAAACCTCTTAATCTTGGATTTTAAGGAGGTGACAACATGCAAGTTTTCTTCTGAATGACAGAGACGTTTGTCCACGCTTTTCATTGAGATCTGTTGAAAAAACATTTAGCAACGATCATTTGGTTTCTAATACCAAACCCCACCATGCAGCATATCCATTTGGTTTCTTAAAGATGGGGTATTGCATTAAAGAATTGTGTTAGTCAACAAAACGTAAAAAATTTTTATCAAAATAATAATAATAATAATAATAATAATAATAATAATATACGGCTCTTCTAGAAGGCTTCTATTACTCTTCTAGCACAATATGATAGGAATGTAAGATATCTCTTCTAGAAGGCTTCTATTACTCATGATAAAAACTTGGGTGAAATACATGACTGTTATATGAGTTTATTAAAACATCTCATTTTAATTTATATTCAAACATAAGGTGAAATATATCGCAGCATTAAGCACAATATGATAGGAATGTAAGATATCTCTTCAAAAATCGATATAATAATGGGAAAAGTTATAAGAAAATGAGAATATTAAATTGCTAAAGTTTGGCATATAATAAAAATTAAAATAGGAATGGAATAGAATGTATCAATTATAACAAAATTATCGAAAAAGTTCAATTAGTATATGCAACGCTAAATATCATTCATTTTAATATACAAAAGGAAAAAAAATGTAAAGTTATCATGAAATACTATAGTGAGTTCAAAATATATTGGTGAAAATTATTAGTAAGAAGTGCATAAAAAAATTCCAATAAGCTAAATTTTAAAGCCTTAAAGAGGATATATTCAATAAACAAGCTATTCATATTCTCGTTGCAAATATTTGATCTCAAAATTACATGACTTTTTTAAGTGGATTATCTCAATATGATGATTCCAGTTATAAAGCTTGCATTTTATTTTAAGCTTATGTGATATCAAATTTGATCTTTTTGAGATAATTTATCACTTATGAATCACTTAAGAAGTTCATTTCAAATTGATTATTGAACTTGACCAAAGCCATAATTGAGCCCAATTTGATCAATTGGTCAACTTGACCCAACCTAGCCCAAACTAACATAAAGGGTTAAATTGGTCAAAATCCAAATTAAATCTAAATTAATTCAAACCAAAGCCTACAATCAATTTTAATTAACCAATTGAACATGAAACAATATCTAACCCAAACCAATGTGATCAATTTGGTCAAATTGATCAACTTAGCCCATTTAACCTATATGAATTCAAATGACCCAAAATCAAACTTAGGCCAAATTAATTGAAACCACTTGAACCAAAATTCTTCAAATCATCATTTGAACCTAACCCAAATCTTGGTTCGACCTAATTTGAACAATTGGTCAACCCAACCCAACATGACCCAATGTTAACCCATTTGACCAAATGAAGCCAAAACCCATGACCTATTGGAGGCTGACCAAACCCAACCCAAACCCATCTTGGGTCAACTTAAAATTAGCCCAAAGCCATTTGGAGCCAAGTCCAATGCAAATCCCTCATCGATCCTCTCCCACATTGGATTCTTTCCTCATATGGCAAAGTTCACTCTTCATTTCACCTTGGCAGCCCTCACTCATCCAAATGAGGCATCACCTAATCCCCCTAAGCCCCTTAAGCCCCCTGACCCATGCTAGGTTAGCCATGGACTAAAGGAATGTGAGTTAACTCACCTCTCATGCAAACTGAGCACCTAAGGGATCAAGGAAAGATAATCTAGCCAAATCAACCTTGGAGCCTCCTGCCATGGCCTCTCCAAATCCAGACGAGCCATGTGGACTTGATGGTGACCACTCAGGCGCTTTAGCGGTGGCTAGCCAAAAAATGGGAAGTCATCCCGTCTGTCCACCTTAGCAAACCGAGGGGTATACCCCCTCAATTCGCACGGGAAATGCATCAATTCGATTCGTGAGAGCTTCCAAGTGCGAATTCGAGCCTCCTTACAATCCCTAGAGCCATCCCAAGCTTCCCTCTTTTGGCATTTCTCCTCCCCATGTGAAACTAAAACAAGGCACTCCAATCCCGATTCCAACTCCCTCATTTTTCAACCAAAATCAAATCCTTCTTACACACACCTTTCACGCATGTCGTCGAAGCCACCCAAGTCATTCCTCAAGCTCCAAAGCCACTGGAGGAGGGATTTTGATTGAAGCCGAGCTCCATAGTGATGAAAGTTGATCCACCGAGCGAACCAAGGGTAATTAGCTTGTGTCTTGCTGAACAGGGCCTCGACTCTACTAGACGAAGCTACCTCCATCGATCCAACCGTCGGCCTTGAGCTCCGGTGAGGTAATTTCTCAAAATCATAGATATAGAAAATTTTGGTTGGTACTTTGTGAAGAGAATTCGCATGTGAGCTCATCCTAGCCGTTGGATCCTTGTGGATCCCTAGTGCGAAGGTGTGGGTTGATTTTTGAGTGAATCAGAGCTCGGGTAAGCTCGGATCGAGCAATCCATGGCGGACGACCTCCATCGTTTGTCGCTCACAGGAAGGAGGATCACGGGTCATCCGTCGTGATTGGAAGACGACTCATAGATTGTCCTAGATCCATCTTTTTCTCCTTCTACGCTATGGATCGATCTATGCCGATCCAAGATCGGATAGCGGAGATCAATCAAGGCCCACCACTGGCTCTAACTTAGTGTACGGATTTGATAACTTAAATAGCCAATCCCAGTGCCATGTGGAAAGCATGCCGTGTTAGTGCGCCATGTGGCACTGACTGGAATAGGCTTAATTAAGGCTAATTAATGTGTTTTTAAAGCTAAAATTTCCATAATTCATAACTAATTATAGAAAAATCCAAAAAATATAAATAATGGCTCATTTTAAAGGTATTTCAGAGGGGAATCCATTAAAATTATTCTTAATTAATTTTAAATAGTAATTAATCAACAAATTATACCATTTAATTACTATTGAATAGTAAGGAGACTTAGAGAATTTGATTAGGGCCTCCCTCCTAATCTTTCCCCTAACTTTCCTTCTCTTTCTCAACCAAAATGCTAACTAAGGATTAATTAATTAATTGATGGCTTAATTAGTTAAATTGAAACTCAAATCATGCCAAATCATGTTTAATTGAATGAGAGGGCTTATGGAATTCTGTTGGGACCTCTTTCCCAACCTTTACCCCCTTAAGCCCATTTCATTTCAAAGGATAATCAATTAAATTTGGTAATTAAGAAAAGAGGAATGGATTAATGGATTAATGACTTGATTAACCTAGTTAAAAGGGTGTAGAGCTTTAGGTGTTTAATAACCTAAAGAGAGTTAATGAAATTATTGTTAACTCACATGTGTGATAAAATTATAAAAGTAATTAAGTGAGTTCCTTAAGCTTAATTAATTAATGATTATGAGCTAATTGCATTACGGCCCTTCTTTGCATAGGAGCATTGCTATTTACTTTTCAATTCATTTGCATATTACATTGGCTCATAATCATTTAATTAATTATCTTGAGGTAACATACCTAAGGGTTTAATTAATTGATTTAATTCACACCTTAACCTAATTAATCTATAAAATCAATCTAATTGCTTCTCATTAAATCAAATTAACTCACACATGAAATGGGATTATGATTAAGAAACCTTTCTCACATTTCTTAAATCAAATCAAACATGAAATTAAAAATAAAATTAAGAAATTTTGATTTATTTTAAATGAGCTTATTTAATATGATTGTCCTTAAGAGTTAATTGGATTGAATGAAATCATGTGCTTATGTCCCTTTATTTCTTTTCAATCATATTAAATGTTACATGTCACTTGATTCATGCATTTATCTCTTGCAAAATTAATTAAAATTAAATGATTTCCTTTATGTCAAGCTTACAAGTGTTGATTTAAATTAATATATGTGTGGCTATTATCATTATTAAATCCAAATCTATTTTTCAAAGCTTATAAATGAATTTCTATATATGCTATGAATGCTAGTTATAAATACATAGGAGATGCATGTGATTATAACTTAAGTGTATGAAGTGAATTTTTTTTTCTTTCATTCATGTATTGATTTATGTTAGTAAGAATATTAATGGGTATATAGTTTGGATATCCCGAGAATATGAGGCTTTAGTTAGCCCCAAGGAAGTCATTTGATTACCTCACTTCCTTGGTTTAACAATGGCACGTACTCCATTTGATTTCATCTTACATACTTCAATACTAGAATTTAGATAAGACTTTATTCCATATGCATAAATTTTTCAAAAGTATAACCTTAGCATAATTTTTTCATTCTTGTAGTTATTTGTATATTCATATGTATCTAAGAGTAGTGAGTATATCTAGTCTAGATATTCAGACTAAGGCTTTAAGTAGCGAATGAGTCTTACCACCCCTAGTTTAACAATGGCTAAGTATCGCCTTAAAACTTTTATACATTTGAATATCTATTTCACTAATGAATAAAAAATCCCCTTTCTACCAAAAAAAGGCATGCATTCATATTTGTTCAAGCAATTGAATTGATTGGTAACATGGTTTAAAGCTTGCTTTCTTGTATTCATGTGTATAAGCTTACATTTGTTTGAATGTAATGGGTATATAGATTGTACATTCCGGGAATACGAGACTTTAGCTAGCCCCAAGGAGGTCATTTGATTACCTCACTTCTCTGGTGTTGATCTCACTTTTGGAGTAAGCTCTCAACTTCTTTATCATAGATCTAGGACTCTTGCAGACATTAAGAGTTTCTTAGTCTTGAGACACTTCTAGTGATTAGGTGATCACTTAACCTAAACTTTAGAGAATTAGAAGAGTTAGCCATAGAAATAGGTTGTGCCTTAGAATTTAGAAGGATTTGCCTACCCTATAGCCCTAAACCCAATCATTGCTTCCTTCTTCCAAACCAAACCTCAAATTCAAATTCAAGATCATAAACCCAAACCCAAATCAAACGATTGAAATCCATGATTAAATTTAAATTTCAAATCCCTTTCTAAGCCCTTTGATTTTATCTTATGGACTTAGCCTTAACCAAATTCAAATCAACCTTAGTTCAATTGATATTCTCAATTATCAAATTCAATCTCAAATCAAATGTCAACCCAAATTCTAAATCAACTCCAAATGATTGAAACCCATGATTAAATCCAAACTCCAAAATCTCTTTATAAGTCATATGAACCACCTTCATATGCTTAGCGAGAACTCCTTCAAACCAAATCAAACTTGGTTGATTTCTCTATAAATAAATCATTCCTTCATTTATATTCACAAAATAAATGAAATCAAAGTTCAAACCATTCAAATCAAATTAAAAAATCCAAGTTAGCCCTTTTGACCTATATCCATGAGTGTGATCAAATTGGCTTCCAAATCACTCCAAATCTAAGTGATTTTCTAATGAACCATTTATATCTTCATTTATATTCACAAATATAAATAAAATATAAATCCAGGTGGTCAAAACTAAACCCAAATCAAACCAAATTTCCAATTTTAGCCTTTTTAGCCAAATTCTTAAACTTGGCTAAATGACACCCAAATCAATTCAAAACCCATGGATTTCTTCTTGAATCAATCATTCCTTCAATCACTTACCCAAATATAAACACAAACCACAATTATCAAACCAAACCCAAGTCAACCCAAGTCAAGCCCATGCTGGCCCCTTTTGACTTGAAATTGACATATGAACCAAAACCCATTTGGCTTCAAACCATTTGCAATTGGATTTATATCTTCATCCTAGGCTCATATGTGAGTTCAACCAAACTTGAATGGAGCCATGATCAAGCCAGTTAACCAATTTAGATCCACTTGACCTTAAGTGACCTGAAAGATCTTTTTGAGTCAAGTTCTAATCCAACCCAAATTGGATTGAACTAAGCCCATCCAAATCTCATATCATTATCAACAATCATCCTATGATAATCAACCACCTTGAATTGGGTCAAACCAAGTCAACCTAGCCTTTGACCAAGTCAACATTTAGCCCAAATGAAACCCAAACTAACCAAAATCCATCATATGTCAAATTGAATGAAATTATTGATTCAAATCAACTCATAATCAATGATTGAACATGATCAAACCATCAATTGAGCCAAACCAAGTCCAATTGGCCATTTGACCCGAAGTTGACCCAAACTAGTCTAAAAGCCTAAATGGGTCAAATCATGATTTAATCCAAATTGATTACAACCAATGACTCAAGTTTATTCCAAATCACTTATTGAACTTGATCAAAGTCATAATCACAATTTAGCCAATTGATCAGCTTGACCCAACCTAGCCCAAATTGACCTAAAGGGTCAAATTGGCCAAAATTCAAATTAAACATAAATTAAACCAAATCAAAGCCCACAATCATTTTTAATCAACCAATTGAACCTGACTCAACACTTAGCCCAACCAAATTTGGTCAAATTGGTCAAATTGGCCAACTTGACCCATTAAACTCTTATGAATCTAAATGAGTCAAATTCAAACCTAGGCCAAACCAATCCAAATTAATTGAATCAAAATATCTCAAATCATCATATGAACTTAACCCAAGTCTTGGTTTGACCCAATTTGACCACTTGGTCAACCCAACCCAAACTAACCCAAATGAATCCATTTTGACCAAATAAAGCCAAATCACCCAAGCCACCTTATGGGACCCCAAAAGCTGATCAAACCTAGTCCACATTAGCCCTAATCCACTCCCAAGCAAGCCCAATCCAATGGGACCCAATCCAAGGGGATTAACCAATGTGCAAACCACTTTATATTGGATTCTTGCCTTAAATGGCAAAGTTCACTTTGCCATCTCCATGGCAACCATCAAACTCCCTAATGAGGAATTCCTAGGCCACCTTAGCCCACCCTAAGCCATCCTAGCACATGCCATGAACCAAGGGAAGCAAGCCAAACAACCACTTCCATGGACGAACCCCATGGGTGTAAGGGAAAAACCAACCCAACTCAATCCTCCCATATCAGCCTTGGAGACTCCTCACACAGCTTCGTCCACTCCTGGTGAGACACGTGGCACTGACCGTGACTCCTCCGATGCCCTGACGGTGGCAAATCGACCGAAATTAAGGAGCCAATCCCATCCGTCCATCAAGCCCGATTGAGGGGTATTCCCCCTCAATTCGAGCGGCAAATGACACCATTCGCACTCTCTGAGTTTCCTAAGTGATTTTGAAGCCCCTCAGAGCTTTCTAGAGCATCCCAAGCCTCCCTCGATTGGCCATTGCTCTCTGTGTGTAAAGCCAAAATAGGACATCCTCCTTTCGAGAAATATTCCTTCTCTACTTGATCAAATACAAATTCCTTGCACCCACACCATCCTCTTACTTCGTCGAGGCCAACCGAATCATCTTCAAGCCTCCTCGGTCACCGAAGACTGGAGTTAGATCAAAGCGAGGCTCCTACGTGCGTAGCTTGATCGACCGAGAGCTCTACACCAAATCAAACCCCAAGCTTCTCAACAAGGCTCGCCAACTAGGTGAAGCTACCTCCGTCGATCCCACGGGCAGACATTAGCTCTGGTGAGGTAATTTTGCAAAACCGAGCCTCATATGAAAAATCGTTTGGTCTTTTATGAAGCAAATTCGAATGTCACGCGCTTTTAGCCGTTGTATGTGTGCGCCTCCCCTCCTCGAAGGTGTGGGATCAATTTGGAGGCAATCCGAGCTCAGGTGAGCTCAGATCAAATGGGGAAAGATGGACGACATCCATTTTTCGTCCCTCGCAAACAGGAAGGATCACAGACCGTCCGTTCCGCATGATCAGAATGGACGATCATGATCTAATCCCACGTTAGATCCCCTAATTTTGTTCCTAAACTGCAGATCGAATTGATGATGTCCGATATTAGATTAGATGGTCCATGGAGTTAGCGCGTCCGCCACAATCCGTGTCAACAGCGAATATGACAACTTAAATAGCCACTCCCGTCGTGCCACATGAAAAGCGCACCGCGTCACTGCACCGCGTCAGCTGTCACGTGACCCGATGGGATTAATGCTTTAATTAGGCTTAAATAATCTAATTTTTAAGGATGAATCTTCCTAAAATCATAACTAATCCTAGAAAATTCTAAAAAAATACAAATGAGGGCTCATTTTAAAGATATTTCAGAGTAACATCTGAAAAAATTATTATTAATTAAAATTGAACAGTAATTTTGGCTTAATTAAGATTTAATTAAAATTTAATTAGCTTAATTACTCCTTAATTAATCACCCAATTAATCTTAAATTTTATATGGATAATTAATGTGATAACCTTTGTGTCCCCTATTTTTTGAGATTTTATTTATTGCTTAATTAGGGAAATTAATTAATTAAGCCTTAATCACTCTCTTAATTTAATTAGTGATAATTAGTGAATGAACATTAACTTAATCAATTAAGCTTATTGCCCTCTGTTAACAGTGAAGAGTCTTAGGGAAATGGTTTAAGTTCATTCCTTATGACCATTTCATTAAGCCTCTCCATCCATTTCAATTAATTAAAGATTAAGTGATTAATTAGCCTTTTGATTAATTAACTTAATTAAGACGTGAGCTATTTCAGAGCTTTATTAATTGGAATGACTTAGTGAATGGGATTGAGACCTATCTCTTAACCTCTTTCCCTAAGTGAACTTCATCATCTTAATTAAAGATAATCAAAAGATTTAATTAATCAATTAATGGCTTAATTAAAATTAAATTGATTTAAAATCCACATCATCTTTAAGCAACCTTAATTAATCTTTGGATAGCCCTTTAGATGTTCAATAGTCTAAAGTAATTTAATGAAATTATGATTAGCTTATATGTGTAAGAAAATCATAAAAGTAATTAATTAAATCCCTTAAGCCTAATTAACTATTAATCTTAGCCAATTGTATTAGGCCCCTTTCATTTCTTAGGAGCATTGCTAATTTACTTTTCATGTGGTTGCATATCATATTGGCTCATTATTAATTAGTTAATTAATTTAAGGTGATATATGTAAGAATTTAATTAATTCACTTAATTCATATATTAACCTAATTAAACCAAAAAAATAACTTAATTACTTTTTCATTAAACCAAATTGACTCACACATGGGAAATGGGGTTAGGATTAGCAAACCTCTTTTACATTTCCTAAACCAAATCAAACTTAAAATTAAGAATGACATTAAAGAACTTTGGTTTATTTTAAATAGCCTTATTTATATGATTATCTTTATGAATTAATTGAAATGAATGAGATCATGTGCTTATGTTCCTTTATTTCTTTTTAATCATATTAAATGTTGTTTTCCACTTGTAATTATGCATTCATCTCTTTTGAAATTAATTAAATAAAATGATTTCTTTTATGTCAAATTGAATCTAAAAAAATAAGTATTATTATTACTATTAAATCAAAAATTATTTTTAAAAGTATACAAATCAATTATAACATATAGAGTTATGTTAATTACAAGTATCTATAAGTTTGCATGTATTTATAATCTAAGATATGCAATATAAAGCTCACTTTCCTTACCTATATGGATTTACATAGATTTACAAATGTATAGTTCAAAAAGAACACAACATTTATCCAAATCCTTGTATCTCGCTAAGACTTAGGAAGAATTTTATCACATATGTAAATCATATAATAAAATCAAATATGACTTATAATATGACTTCTTATTCTTATGGTTATTTATATACATTCATATGTATATAAGAAAAGTGGTATATTAGTCCGGACATCTGAGATAAATTTTAAGTAGTCCCAGTCTGGTTTACCTCCCGGCATAAATAATACCTACTTAAAACTCTTATATATATGTATGTATATTATGACCAATGGATAAGAATCATAAATCAAATACAATGAAGTTTTCCTTTCCAGTTACTTATACATCCATATGTATCTAAGGATTAGGGTATATTACCTGGATATCCTAGGGATGCATGGCTTTAAGTAGCCAAGGAGGTTTCTACTCCCCTTGGTGCAAAATAATGGCGACGTCCTTGCTTATAACTTTAATACATATGAATGTGTACTTAACTAATGGATGAAAATCCCCTTTTCTATTAAAAAAGACATGCATTCATAATTCAATCAAATGAGATATTTAAATTCTAAATACACTTGTTTTCATTCATCACTTGCTAAGCTAAGATATATATATGTGTAGACTTAATCATATGCATGCAGGAAAGAATAATGATGAAAATGATGGTATGATTGTAGTTCATTCTAATTAATCTTAAGATATCTTTCTTATTGAATAAGGTCATTTAGAGTGAACCTAAACTTAGGACTGATTAAAATATATAATAAGCCATTCACTAAAGAAAATCAAGCTAATTAATTTGCTTCAGAAATGACTTAAGGCAGGGATGGGAGAGAGATCCTCTCTCTTTCTTCTCTTTATAACACTTAGTTGTTAAGTGTAGGCCATATGAAACAAAAGAAAATATGGGGGCTTGCCCCCATAGATTTAGGATCTGAGGTTGCTGTTTCTCCTTGGGCTACAAGTATAAATCCTCACCTCTTAGGCATTTCTACAATCTTGTATTGTGGGATTATAAGTCCTAGCTTTTTAATAATTTCAACTCAAATACATAAACCTCTCAATTTCAAACATATAAAGCCCAACCAGGGATGATTGACCGCTCCTAGTTTGTAGAGTACTCTACTTATCTCTTTTGGTTGCGATAATAAATCTCTCATTTTGATCTATCCCACTTAATTTTCTAAATGAAATCAATTTATTGATAGTCCTATCTTTAAATTCATTGGAGACAACAATCGTATACTTTAATCGAGAGTATTCTTAAGGGGTTCATTTTCTTTAAGATGTAATTAACTATGGGAGCTTGCCCCCATAGGGAACTGCTTAAATAAATATTACCATTCAAAGTAGGAAAAAAATCTCACCATCATGCCTCAAAGTAATTAAGTCCATCAGAAGAGATTTCTATGTCTATTTCAATAAGAAGTACACCCTTTGCGTGGTGTCCCCCCATATACAAGCCCCTCAACCAAAAAATAAACATCATACCTGGTTTAACAATGACACGTACCTATTTAATTTTATTATTATGTATTTTTATATAAAATTTTAGATAGAGCTTTAAATTAATATGATGAAAATGATTTAATCAAATGAAGCATCTAAATTCCAAAAGTACATATTTATATCTATCATTTAAGTGTGCTAAAATATATTGCATGTATAGGTATACTTAGGATTTAATCATGTGCATGCTACATATGATGGAAAGAAATAAATAAACATGTGTCATGTGATAGAAATTAACTCCAATTAATCTTAGGATATATTTCTTATTGAATGAGTTTACTTAACATGAACCTAAATTTAAGATTAATTAAAATATATAATAAGTCATTCATTAACTCCAATTCATTTTTTTAAAGTCATTTTCATGTTATTCTTAAAATAAAAAAACATGAGAAAGTTTGTATAGTTTTATTTTTAATAAAAATTAATAAGTGCAGTTGAACGCCTAAGATGCATGCTAATTTATTTTCTTATGATTCTTTAATTCACATTCAATACTGCCTCCATAAGAACTATTTTGCTTCCATCTTTTTGTTTTTTCAAGTTACATTGAGTTATAGTATCTTTTTTTATATTTTGCATAATAATATAGATGTGTGTGTCGAGATATATATATATATATATATATATATAATTAAAAAATTGAAGGAAAAAAAACTTGAAGTAAATGATTGAAGTTGTGAAGAATTTGGATAAACTAATAATTATGAAGAGTTTAAAAAAAAAATTGGTGCAAAAAATTCTTAAATTAAGTATAAAAAAAGCGGTGAAGAATTTAGATAAATTTATATATAATCAAGCTCATAAAATAAAAAGAAAAAAAAGATATAGAATGATAAAAAATTAAACAACGAAATAAATATATATATATATATATATATATATTTGTCACTCAAATAGGTTGGCTTTTAGTTTTAAATATATCTCATGGTAATATATAGAATTCATGAATATTTATAATTATAATGCAACCCTAAATAAGGAGTTATGAAAATAATATTCAAAGTTATAATTTAATATAATATATAATTCTACATGAAGTTTATACAAAGAGAAATGTCAGCTTAATATTTTGAACATTTCATTAAAAAATAGATTAGTTAATTTTAAATTAAAATTTTATGATATTATTTTATCTTTAAAATTTTTTTCATAAGAATTCGATGCATGCGTAATTATTTAACAGAGATTATTGAGATATATATATAATAATCTTGTTATGAATACAATTTTTTCTTTGAATTAATGCTTTAATGTTTGATTTATTTTAAAATATTTTATGTGTGTGTTTTATTCGGTTTTGTTGCGTGCAGGAAGATTCAGGTTGGTAGAGTATGAGAATTCGATGTCTTAGCGTTGCACAAAAGTTCAGCACATACAATAAGAAAGTTTGTGAGACCTTAGGATTTTTACGTGGAAAACTTAAGAAGAGAAAAACCAAGGGACCTAGTTCACTTAGAAATAATTTCACTATATTAATTTTTGTTATAATTATTATCCTTTCTCACAAGTTAGAGAAGGGTAGCTTACAAGAGTATGTTTTGTGACAAGCTTCACTAGATTAGTGACGAAGATCTTGCTTGAGGTGGTAGTCTAATGATTCGATGAAAACTATCGAAAGATGATTAGGTAGCAGTTGATGGCAGCTGGCGATGGTGAACAAACCGGTGATCCGGTGATTGTAATGGCAAGGCGGCGGATCGATGGTGACAATGGGTGACCACAGTGGTCGACAACAGATCCGCTGATGGCGGTGATCGGGTGACCGGGCGGGTGACCGGCAGCCGATTACGGTGACCAACTGTGGTGACCGTGGCGATCGCAGTGTTGCGTGGTGACCGCGGCGCGGGTCTACGGGCGATGATCTGCGGGTGGTCGAGCGCGTCACGACGCAATGACCGGCAGGGTAGTGATCATGGCCGGCAGCGACCAGTGGTGGTCAATGGCGGCGCCAGCGACTGGTGCGGTGGCGATGACCGGGCGGTTGCAGTGGCGGCGGTGACCGGCAATGGGTGGTCGGCGTGACCAGAAGTGTGGTCGAGCGATGACCGGCAGCGGGTAGTGGCAATGACCGTGGTGGTGGTCGGCGGCGCAGCTGGCGTGGATGATCAGCACGATGGCGGTCCGATTATGCTTTGAGATTCTTCGAGTCTTCGAGCTCTCTCCTTTCTTTAGCTTCGGTCCCCTTCATGTGAAGAATGAGGGGTCATTTATAAATTATGGGAGTATCATTTCTATAAATACGGACAAAATTCAAACCACTCTATCGGATAGCTCAAAATGAAGTATTTGAATGCTCAAACGAAGTCAAAATTAAGAGATCTTAAACTTATTAAATCCGGCTCATTAAGACGCTTGATTTGACTATAAACACTCCATATTATGAGCTATTTAGGGATCGACTAATATCCTAAAATTTTAAATTATATTTTAAGTGCTCGATCTAGACTAGTCTCGATTCAGAATCAAATTATTTTCGATTCATGCTTCAACTAGTAGAGTTTTTAGTGACATATCAGTTGCCCCACTATCTTTGAGTAATATCATCTCTATCATCCAAAAATACATGCTAAATAATTGAAAATAATAACTTATTCAATGTTAATGAAATTTGTAGGTTCATTAACCTTTGCGTGAGATATAGTTTATGAGAATAGATCTTCATAAAGTGACCTGCATCAGAGTCACATAGTGCATGAGGCCGAATGTATGTAAGCGAGTAACAACGCTAGGTCGTGGCCAATTTAGTGCAAGCATGCACATGAGAACGTACAAAGACGTTGCGCGGTCCGCAGGTCGGGCGCAGCAGCCGCGAGGCCTCAAGCCGCCAAAGATTTCACGAGCCCACCGGCGCGACGGAGCTCGAAGCGGCCACGAGTGCACCACGACACGCGGAGCTAGTGCCAGACACGCCATGATGACCACGGCAACCCAGCACGGCGCCGCAATGCACCATCACGAAAAATGCGCTTTGAGTAAAGATAAATTTTGGATCTTTTATTTTTTTATTTTTCCTCTATTTTTTCTTATTTTCTTCCTTTTTTCACTTTTATAAAAGATAGAATATATTTGAGTGTAGAAATTTTGAAATCTATTTAAATATTTTCAAATTTCATCCCAAAATTTATTCCCTTTTTGCCCCTATTGTGGATCTATAAAAACCCCCCCTTGGGGACAAGTAAGGATACACAGTTTTCTTCCATATGCTCTAATGTTCTCCTCTAGAGAGAAAAAAAAAGTAGAAAAAAAAAAATAAAATGTTTTGCTAGCAAAGCTTTGACTTTCTTTTGGAAAGAAAGTTATTTGCTTTGTTAATTAAGACTCGTAGTTCATACGGCGAGGCTCCGATTTTATCTCAAAATCAGTAAAAGTTCAGCGGCTAAGGGTAATAAAAAACAAAATTTCTTTTGTCAGCAAAGCTCTGAATTTCTTCTGGAAAGAAAGTTATTTGCTTTGTTGATTAAGACCCGTAGTTCATATGGCGAGGCTCTAATTTTCTCTCGAAAGAAGTATCAACTGTTATCGTCAGAATGACCGGGTTTAGAGGTAATCAAGGCCCGTAGTTCATATGGTGAGGCTCGGGTTTCCTCTCGAAAGGGGCATCAATTGTCCCTCAAAGAAGCATCATCCATGTCGACCGAGGTTTAGGTAATCAAGGCCCGTGAAGCTCATATGGCTTCTCTCGAAGGCCAACTGCCCTCGTTAGACCGACTGACTTGAGGCGCCAAGACATGTAGGGATGAGACTCCAATTTTCTCTTGAAAGATGCATCAACTGTCCTCGTCGGACCGGTCAGGCTGGAGGCAATCAAGACCCGTAGTTCATATGGCGAAGCTCCAATTTTCCCTTGAAAAGAGCATAAACTGTCATTGTCAAACCGACCGGGCTTGGAGACGATCAAGGCCCATAGTTTATACAACGAGACTCTAACTTTTTATTAAAAATTTTAACCCATCCAAGGTTGTTCATCATGATATTTACTCGATATGAATCATGTTGAAAGAAATTTATCTTGAATTTTTGACTTATCCGAGGTTGTTTGTCATAATGACATTAACCTGTATAAAACGTGTTGAAAGAAATCCATCAATAATTTTTGACCCATCCAAGGTTATTTTTCAAAGAGTTATTTGATGATATTAACCTGTATGGATGGGGTCGAATTGAATCTGCCAAGAATTTTTCACCATCCAAGGTTATTTGTCAAAGTGTTACTTGATGATGTTAACCTGTATGGAAGGGGTCAAATCAAATTCGTCAAAGATTTTGACCTATCTGAGGTTATTTGTCAAAGTGTTACTTGATGACATTAACCTGTATGGAATTGGTAGAATCAAATCCGCTAAAGATTTTTGACCCATCCGAGGTTGTTTGTCAAAGTGTTACTTGATGACATTAACTTGTATGGAAGGGGTCGAATGAAATCCACCAAAAATTTTTGACCCATCCAAGGTTGTTTGTCAAAGCGTTACTTGATGACATTAACTAGTAAGGAAGGGGTCGAATAGAATCGACCAAGGATTTTTGACCCATCCGAGGTTCTTTATCAAAGAGTTACTTGATGACATTAACTTGTAAGGAATGGGTCAAATAGAATCGACAAAGGATTTTGGTCTCATCCGAGGTTCCTTATCAAAGTATTACTTGATAACATTAACATGTATAGAATGAGTCGAATAGAATCTGCTATGAATTTTTGACCCATCCAAGGTTATTTGTCAATATGTTACGTGATCACATTAACCTGTATGAAAGGGGTCGAATCGGATCCTCTTGGGATCAATTATACCTTTATTGGAATGGGTGATTACCACATGTATTTGAATTCAAAGGTGAAAATCTAATATATATTTAAACCATTGTTATCATTTTGGGATCGTAGTTGTAGTCTTGTCAAAAGAGTAGGAGTCTAGCTTAAGAGTGTATGTAAAATTTTGATATCACCCAAGAGTTTCTTATGACATCTTATATATTTGTAGAAAGCTTCTTCATATTGCCTTACTCCTCATAAATTTAATGTAAAATTAGATGATAGAAGAAACGAGCTTTATAATCATAATTATGCTAAAATATCACTATTTGAATGTTGTAATTGAAATTACTCCCCAATCTTGACTTATTTATCTTAGGACTAGCAATTAAGTAGGTTGGACAATGAGATTATATTCCTTAGATATTTACATGAATAATCTTTCGAGGTTATAATAAGGGTTGCCCCCGCCGCCTCAGTCTATGATTATTCCCACATATTGCTTGAACTATTTTCGATGTGCATTGATAGCCTCGTTAGCAAAAATTTGTGCTTCCACACGATGAATCAAGTCGGCATATGAACGAACCGTATCACGCATTAGTGATGAGTAAAAAGGCCTAAGATGAAGCCCTCCAAGGAAAACTCCTCTTAGTAACTCAAGGTCTACCCTTGGTATCTGTCGAGCCTCTAAGAAGAATCTATAGAAGTACTCCTTAAGTGATTCACCTTCATTTTGACAAATTCTTGAGAGATGAGATGAATCTTTAATAATCCTTTCATTTGCAATAAATTGTTATAAAAAATTTTGGCGAGTTCATCAAACGTATGGATAAATCCCCTTGGAAGGGAGTAGAACCAAGTGTAAGCCTAGCCCTTGAGGGTGATTGGAAATACTTGATAAAGCAGTGTGTCAGGAGCTCGTTGGATGTGCATGATAGTTTTGTAATGGTCGATGTGTTCATATGGATCGGTTGTCCCATCGTAGGAGTCAATGCTCGGAAGCTTGAAAACTACAGGAATAGAATGTTGAAGAATTACTTCAGCTAAAGGTGAATACTCCTGATAGCCGTGAGTGAGAGGGAAGATGATTTCTATCTTTAAGGTGAAATTCTTCTCGTATTAAGCATCATATTTTTGCACGTATAACATGATGAGTGGAATCAATAGGGCAAGAACGTGCAAGCTATCATCAATAATTGGTGGGTTAGCGATTGGTTGAGTCACAAGTGATGGATGAGTAGAACTAGCAGTGTCAAGGAGGTCGGCATCACGGTCTGGAAGTGGAAGAACTTCAGCTTTGTGGCGAGAAGGCCCCGCACAAGCATTTTGACCTCCCCTGGTTAATGATCGATCATGGGAGAGATGCATTTGTTGTAGTAGTGGCTATCGTGTTTCTCATAAAAGTTGAATTATCTCATTTTGAGACTCTTCCATTCGGCGAACACGATCTTCTAGAGAGGCTCATGTTGCACCTTTGTCGATAGAGTAACACCTATCAGAGGGAAATGAGGCAGAAGCTTAACATCCTTGGTTTTGGGATTGGTTTCGAGAATGATGAGAGTTGGAGCGGGAGGCTCCGTTGTTGCGAGTATTGTGCCTATTAGCCATAATACAGGTGTTCATAGAAATTGCGATTGTGGGATTTTTTTCCCACAAACGGTGCCAAACTATTACATGCAGGAAGATTCAGGTCGGTTAGGAGAATTTGATGTCTTAGCGTTGCACAAAAGTTTTGCACACACAGTAAAAAAGTTTGAGAGATCTTAGGATTTTTACTTGGAAAACTCAAGAAGGGAAAAACCACGGGGCCTAGCCCTCTTAGAAGTAATTTCACTATATCAATTTTTGTTACAATTATTATCCTTTCTCTCAAGTTAGAGAAGGGTAGCTTACAAGAATATGTTTTGTGACAAGCTTCACTGGATTAGCGACGAAGGCCTTGCTTGAGGTAGTAGTCTAATGATATGACAAAAATAATAGAAAGATGATTGGTTGGCGATTGATAGCAGCTGGCGATGGTGAACGACAACGGCCGGTGATGATCCGACGACTGTCGGGTGGTGGCAGCTAGCGGTGGTGATCTTTGGCGCCGTCGGCGGTTACCAATAGTGGTGGTCAACGCGGGCGACCGTGGGTGAATCGCGTGACTTACGCGGGTGCTGGTGACCAACCGCGGTGATGATTCGCTGGTGGTTGAGCAAGCGGTGACCGGCGCTGGCGTCGGGCCAGCCGCGGGCGACCGGCAACAATAGTCAGCGGTGGTGGATGACGGCGGCGGTCCGCGACAGCAATGACCAATGGTGGTGGCTGATAGCGGCAGTGACCAACAATGGTGGTCGACAGCGGTGGCCGATATTGACCGACAACGGTCGGCGACGGTGGTGGCCGACGGTGGCGGTCGACAGTGGTCGGCGATGGTGACCAGCGGTGGTGGTTGGCGGTGGTGACAATGACTGGTGGGGGTGGCCAACGGCGGCGGCTGGCGGTGGTCGGCGATAATCCGACGACGGTCGGTCGGTGGCCCGATTATTCTTTGAGATTCTTCAAGTTTCAGAGATCTCTCCTTTCTTTAGCTTGGGTCCCCTTCATGTGAAGAATGAGAGGCTTTTCATAGATTATGAGAGTGACATTTCTGTAAATACGGGCAAAATTCAAATCACTCCATCAGACAGCTTAAAATGATTACTTCGATCATCTGATGTATTTTAAGTATTTGAATACTCAAATGAAGTCAGAATTAAGAGATCTTAGGCTTGCTAGATTCGGCTCGTTAATACGCTTGATTTGACTATAAACACTTTATATTTAGAAGCTATTTAGAGATCCGACTAATATCCCAAAATTTTCAATTATATTTTAAGTGCTTGATCTGAGCTAGTCTCGACTAAGAATCACATTACTTTCGATTCGTGCTTCAACTAGTAGAGTTTTTAGTGACATATCAGGTTTAATTTTACATTAATTGTATATATTTTTATTATTTAATATTTATTTAGCAATTACAAAATCAGGATAATTATTACTTATTGTATGCTTATGGTTGAAATCCCAAAATCAAACTAAAAATTGAAAGGTTACATACCAAAATGGAAGAAGCTAAATAAGATATAATAGTATCACTTTCATAATTTTTTTACAATTTCTTTTAATATTATATCTATCTAAGTAAATAATTTTAAATATAGGATAGGAAATTTGAAGAAAATTATGGATATTTTATTAATATATTTCAAGATTGCTGCGCAAGAGTGACAAATATATTGAATGATTAATAAAGTTTAATTTTTTTAGTTATTTATGTAACATAATTTTTTTGAGACTAATAAGACAATAGCTTAAATATAAGATTTTTATTTAAGTTAAATAAGATGTAAAGATAACTATTAAAAAAAATCATTCACACTATTTAATGTGTAAGACCAAAAAGTAATTTATTTAAATCATAATGTGAAATTAAACATAGATTATTATATCGAAATTATGTAATTAGTTTGTGTGGTCTAAATGCTACTAAAGAGTTGTTAGGATGTTTGAATTTTATATATTATTCAAGTTTGTAACTTATTGCAGAAGAATATTGTATCTAGTTTCTCATGTTAAGTTGATAGGTTGAGGAGTTCTAACTAGGGTTGTTTAAAAATGACTTGACACGACAACTCAACTCGAAAAATCTAGGTTAGGGTCAACGCAAAAAAATTTATAATAGTGTTCATGCCTCAATAGTTGACACGTATAAATTTTAAGTCAAGTTCGTGTTGATATGAAATACCTAAAAATGATCCAAAATGACACGAAAAAAAGTCTAAGTTCTGGTTGTTCTACGTCTCGATGCAGAGCATGAAACCATGGGAATGTCGAGTGCGGAGGCTAGGCAAGCCATTCAATTATATGGACGACCCTGATTAATAATCATCGCATAAAGCCGAATGAAAAGCCCTAATTTCTCATAGTTGGCACTCGGTAGCCCCATCTCGAGTCTCGGCTCTCCACCTTGGTGTCTCTCGACTCGATCGCAAAGGCCGAACCCTCCCAGTTGACATTGCCATCTCGACTCTCCGTCGCCATTCTTCTTTCTCGCAAAAGTGTCTCTTCAGTCTTCCCATCTCCTCACAACCGAGATCCCACACACGCCTCATAAAGAAATCAAATACAAAGTTAGAAACTCTCCTCTCAACCAAACATCCTGAATCCCGATATAGCTCTTCTGATCGCCCTTTTTCTTTCTCGAGTAAGTGAAATCACACCACCACCACATTTAAGCTCTAATTGTGAATATTTGAGGTAAGGAGTGTTCCTTATATATTTATGTTGGGTTGAATGTTTGTGGTGAAGTTACTTCACCTCAAAGGGTGTTTCAAATTGACTTGTCATGCTGCAAACTAATTAATCCACATCTTCACTTGTGCTCATCATATCCTCTTTTTCAAGTAGTTAAATGTGTATTTTTATTTATTATTTCTACTTAAAACTATAAAAGTTCACTATTGAGGTTGAATCTTAGTAGCTAGAGTCAATGTCGATTTACTTTCAGAATCTTGAATTGTTCTTAGCAAGAGTTATGGCTTATGCTGAAGTTTACTGCATTATTAGTGTCATTTGAGTATCATTTACTTGATTTACTCTTTATTTTTATTAGCACATGTATTATTTGTAAATGACTGACTAGGATATAATATATGTATTATTTGTAAATTATTCATTATCAATTTTCTAATTTAGATGGAGGATTCCAATACTATTAGTAATGCTCAAGAAAATGAAGATTATTTCTATAGAGATATTGGTGAGAACAAAATTCAAAAAATTGATAAAGAGACAAGCAATAGACATGCTAGAAGAAGAGAAGATTATCTGTACTTGTATGGAGATATTTTGATTTATTATCTCTTGGAAATAATAAAGATGCAAATATAAAAAGTATGGTGCAAACTACATATGTGATAGCAAATTTGACACCGATAATTTGAAACGATACTTGCAAACTTATAAAAATAAGGATACACATGATATATGCCAACTTCTTTTGCAAAGTGATTCTTCTTCATCTATTTTCATGTGTAATGCTAAGTTCGACCAATAAGAGTTTTGTGACTTGTTTACTGCTTGCATTATTATGCATGGTTTATATTTTCAATGCATTGAGTATACCTAATTTTAGAGCACTTTTACATTATTTGCATCGAGACTTGCAACTTGTGTCAAGAAATACTATTAAAAATTATTTCAAAAAGATGTTCGACAAAGTGAAGAGGCAAATCCAAACAATGCTAAAGAATATCACTAATCGAGTTTGCTTGACCTCGGATTTATGGACTTCCATCAAAACGGATGGATTTATTTGTTTAACAACACATTTCATTGATAATGCATGGATGTTGCAAAATAATAATAATAATAATAATAATAATATAATAATAATAATAATAATAATAATTTTAGCTTTATGCCATCTCCACATGACGGCCTTGTATTATTTCAAGTAATTCAAACTTTTTTATCTGATTGGGAGATTGAAAAAATGATTTTTATCATTACTTTAGATAATGCTTTAGCCAGTATTGTATTTGTTGAATTCATGAGAAATCATTTAAATTTATGAGGTGGTCTTCTTTACAATGGGAAATTCTTTCACATACGATGTTGTACACATCATAAATTTGATTATTCACGAAGGATTAAAAGGCATTAATAGCTCAATCTTAAAAGTTCGTGAAAGTATTAAATATGTGAAAGATTCTCAAGCAACAAAGCAAAAAATTTTGGAATATGTGAAATAAAGTTATCTTGATGAAAATAAAATGATTAAGACAAGATGTTCCTACTAGGTAAAATTCAACTTTTATTATGCTTAATAGTGTTATCTATTACAAGCATATTTTTTGCATTTAGAGTTGGGTGACTCAAATTATAAGAGTTGTCCATCAAATACTGAATGAGAAAAAATTATGTGCATATGCAACTTCTTAGCACCATTTTATGAAATTACATGTGTATTTTTTTGCACAACATATATCACTGCAAATCTTTATTTTTCTTGTGTTTCAATAGCATATGCGACATTGAATCATGAAAGGTCAAGTGATAATGAGTACATCGGAAGGATGGCTACTTTCAAAATTTGAGAAATACTGATCTGAATTTTGTGTAATATTAGCAATAGCTATTATCCTTGATTCAAGATACATATTTAATTTTGTTGAATGGTGCTATAAAAGACTTTATTGAGGTGATTATATCATAAAAGTTATAAATGTGAGAGAAATTTTATTTTCATTATTTAGAAATTATTCAAAATCAAGTATGCAAAGTTCATCATTACAAACATCAAAATTTACTAGAACATCGCAAAATGATAATTCAAGAGCATTAACTTCAACGATTATGAAATCTCAAATTTTGCAGGTACTCTTATTTTGTTTTAGTCTTCTTCTTTTTTTTTTTTTTTTTGCTTATTTTATTAATATTTTATAACATCTTTTTATTTTGTTAAGGATTTTCATTCTTTCGATGAAGAAGATAATATGCCAAGAAAATCTAAGCTTGAGCTATACTTAGATGAGCTTAGGATTGATAGAAAACTGGAATTAGACATATTGCATTATTGGAGAGGCAACCAATACAAGTTTCTTGAAGTTGCTGCTATGGCTTGTGATATTTTGTGTATACCAATTTACGTGATATTTTGTGTATACCAATTTACACTATTGAATCTGAAAGTGCAATTAGTAATAGTAGGAGGATTCTTGATCAGTATTGGAATGCACTAAAATATAATATTGTGAAGGTGTTGGTATGCACAAAGGATTGATTATGCGGGGATAAAGGTACGAAGCATATTTTTATAATAAATTTTCATTTAAATCATTTATATATCTCTAATTTCTATAATTAAAGTTTTTCTTTGTTGTTGATTTAATTGATCCTGAACTTAAAAAAGTTATAGGAAATGTTATGAAGTACACTTTCAATCAAAGTGACAAGGATGATGGTGATATTTCAATTAACATAACAAATTAATCTCTTTGAGTATTTTATAATTTCATACCAGATTTTAATGGAGGACTGTTATGAACAATATTACAGGTATTAGGTTGTGATGATCATTTGCTAAGTTATTTAATCTAGTATTCTATATCTCATATTTGATTTTTTTTTTTTTTTTTTTTTTTGCTTACATGCTTGTTTATGATTAATAGTTATTATAATTTTTTGTTTATTGTGATTGCAATATTAATGATTACATGCTATAAAAGATGATGGTGTATAGTTGGAGTCCAATAATGAGGAAGTCAGTTGTTTGGTTGTTATGTCTAAAGGTTTGTTAGATTTATCATCATATTTTCTTGTTTATATTTTATATTATTAGCTATTCAATGGAGATACAACTTGGAAAGTATTGCTCAAGAAGGGAGTAGTTGAGTCAAAGAAGGTATCATGTTGATTACTTAACTTGATCACTATAAAACAGTTTATAAATGCCTTTGTTCCATAACTTTCTTTTTTCAGGTAGTGTAACTAGTGTTGTTGAACATTTGAAAGGGCATAATGAATTAAAGATTGGTTGGTTGGTTTGGTCAATTACACATCATATTACATTTATTCTGTTATTATGTCTTCAATAAAAAACTACCAATTTTTTCAATGTTAATTTGTCTTGATGGCTTTTGTTTCCTTTTGGGGAATGAAAAGAAGATACTTGCTATTAAGGTGTAATAAAGAAGGGAGAATGAAAGAATTTATGGTAAAATATTTAAAAATTTCTCACTATTATATGCTTGTGGAAATTATTATATATGCTTGTTGCGTGCTAGAAAACCAGTTGCGGTAGAGTAAAAGTTTTCGTCTTAGCTTCGTTGTGAAATCAAGTACACACATAGGTATAAAAAGTGTGAACAATAAAACTCCAGAATTTTTATGTGGAAAACCTCGAAAAGAGTGAAAAACCACGAGGCCTAGCCCAGTAAAAAGCTTTCACTATGTATCTGTTTCAGAGTACAAGATCTTCCCGATACCGGGATTACAAAATTGTATATGAGAAAGGAACAACAGCTATGTGACAATGATGATAGTTTGTGATTCTAGTAGTAGTAGATGATGGTTGATGCAATCGTAGAAATCTGAGCAATTACTAGAAATCACGGGGAATAATTCGCGAAATCAGAGAACAATTCGCGAACGCAGGAACCATCACTGGTAGAAGTCCTCATGATGGAGACCGATAGAGATTGACAACGGCAAGGATCAACGGCGTGGTGGCAACGTCAGTGGCGACGATTGTCTTGGAGGATCTTTAGAGTCTCTTCTCTCTCTCTTATGCAGGCCTCCTCATATGAGGAATGAGGCTATTTATAGATTGGAGGAGTGGCGTCGTAAATACATGCAAAACCAATTCACTCCACTTGATGATCCCTTTGATCATTTGATGTATTTTAATATTTGAATGCAAATGAAGTCGTAATTGTAAGATCTTTGGCTTGTTGGAACTCGTCGGCCTCGATTATTATAAACACTCCATATTTGAAAGCTTTTAGAATTTAAGCTTGTCTCAAAGTTTAATGATATTTTAAGTCTTGATCTAGGTTTTGATTCGATTTTCGGCATCAAGATTCGTGCTTCGACTAGAGGAATTTTCAGGGTCATATCAATGCTAATATATGAATTTTATTTTATAGTTATTTTATATATCTTCTGCAAAAAACATTACAATTCAGATACTTGGAACTCGAAAGAATTGTAGGTGATGTTGCAATCTTGCAAACATGCAACTTTAGAAATTAAAACAATGAATATTTTCAATGTTATTAAAGTAGAAATGTAGAATTAGTGTATGAGAGAGTTGTGAAATATAGAATTAGAGGGTTGAACATATTCGAGTCAAGTCAATTTCGAGTCACACCCGAACCCAACCTGCAAATCTGAATTAAAATCCTAGTTCTAACAATCAAACTCTAGATAAATAATGAGAAAATAATCGAAGTTTTTATCCAAATAGCTGAAATCATTTTAAAATAATAAAATCTGTCTTGAGCATTAATATTTAGCATTATCGTATTCACAACCAAAAAAAACAATTTGACACAGTGTGACACAAAAAAAATTTATATTTTAAAATATATGATGATAATTTCAAAGTTTTATTATTTAAATTAATTTGCACTCATAAAAAATTAAAAAATTATTATGTGCAGAATCTGAATCATTCAAATTATAATGTATTATTATTATTATTATTATTATTATTATTATTATTATTATTATATATATATATATATATATATATATATATATATATATATATATATATATCAATCAGTATATAATATATATTTACTTATTTGTATAATAATATATAATAATACATAATAATTGTTATTTTTCACACCTGAGAAAATAAGATTCTCGGTATACTAATTCTTATTTTATGCACAAGATTGTGTACTATTTATGTGTACTTTCAGCCCAAATGCTCAAAGGCACATCCGTTCCCGCTCCCGCGAAAATTAAACGAAGCAAAATTCCGATTGCACGAATCCACGAGGGAAAGCTTATTTTCAAATTGCCAGAAATCAAAATCTGATAAAAAAAATTCAAATAAATCTTCTCCAGCTCCCGCCGCCGTGCTCTTCCCCTCCGCCAAAACCTCTCTTCCCGACGTTTTTTTTATTCATAAACCCTTCCTTCTACAGATCAAATCCTAAACTTTCCTTTCAAATCCAACCAGCAAATCTCGCACTTCCTCTTTGATGGAGAGCACCATCCATGACTTACCTCCCTCTAAAAGATTCAAACTTCTCCACCAAAATCAACGCCAAAATGAGTTTTTGATTGAATCCCCCCTTCCTCCCAATTGCCTTCCAGCCAAAAAACGATTAGATTCTCACCAACCCGTCATCGAAATCTGCCTCCCCGCAAAGAAAAGGGTCTGGGCTCCCATTTCCTGTTTCCCCTACGCGTAAATGACCAAGGCTGTAGTCTTCAAGCAGAAGAAGACATCGAAGAGGAAGATGATGGTGTCCTCTGCGCTGTATGCCATGGCACCGACGGCGAACCAACAGATCCCATCGTGTTCTGTGATGGCTGTGAGTTAATGGTTCACGCTTCCTGCTATGGAAGCCCTCTGATCCGCTCAATACCTGAAGGAGATTGGTTCTGTTTGAGATGCCAGTGGAAAGGGAAGGAAGAAAAAGAGGATTTTGATTGCTGTCTTTGTCCGAAGAAGGGAGGAGCAGTGAAGCCAATGAAAGACAAAAGGCAATGGGCTCACATTCTGTGCGCGCTTCTTGTTCCTGAAGTGTTCTTTCGAGATCCGGTGGGGAGAGAAGGAATTGATTGCTCGAGAGTTCCTGAAAAGAGGTGGGGGATTGATTGTTATATCTGCGGGGTGAATCGTGGCTGTGGCATCGAGTGTTCAGAGCCGAAGTGTAGATTAGGGTTCCACGTTTCTTGTGGATTGGAGAAGGGGCTTTCTATTGAGTACAAGGAGACGAAGGGAGCTGGAATTGTTGCTGGGTTCTGCGAGGAGCATACGCAGGTGTGGAAGAAGGTGAGAAGATTGGAACTTGTTTTGGCTTTGATTGATTTGTTCTGTTTCATTCATTTCCTGTTTATATTTTATAAGGGTTGGCTTGGTTTTATTCCTCTGAAAACTTTGGTGTTTATTTATTTGTTTTAATTCAAAATGCCATTTTTAGCATCTGCAGGTTTGTCCTTAGTTGAATTTAATCTTCTTATCTTCAAAATGGTAACTTTTGTTTTATAAATGCAGCAAGAGTTAACTGGAAAATTCAAGATTGTTCCAAGGGAGAAACTTTGCCTTAAAACAAAGATCAGTGGATAATTTTGGATGATTCGCTTGATGGTTTCAGGCTATTATTATTAGCATTCAGCTGGCTTAATAATGGATATTTTTCAATTAGATATGTCAAATATTTATATGGTCAAGTGTTCTTCCGTGTAATCTTTTATGCGTGTTTAAGCTTATGTAAGGATGATTTATATGAGTTACTTTTGTCATATTCTTCAAAGGTTTTAGCTCTGTGCTTTTATCTAATTTTTATTTAGTGTTTAATTTGTTTGGCATAAAATAGGCCATTATGAATTTGGGCAAATTTTCTGTTTTCTATAAGCTTTGCAAGATTACTTATTAAGGATCATTTGAATACTGATTCTTGTATAAACTATCTCCTTAAAATTTTCAGAGAAAACAGTGGAATGGAAACACTTAAGGGCTGTATGGTTATAGTTAGGGTTTAGTAACCTTTATGATTTTGCAATTGATAAAATTGTGAGATGTAAAATGTTGAAAAATGCTTGCATTGATAGCTAGCTTTTAAATCTATCAATTTTTTTGTAAACTATTTCTTAGTTAATTTTAGTATTTAATGTTTAAATTAATGTGAGATTTAATAAGAAATTATGAAAGAATTTGTAGCTCATGATTAAAGAAGGTTGTATCTTTTATAGTAGGTTTGAGTCATATATTTTATAATTTATTGTACATCATTATAAAAAATCATTAATAATACAATTAATAGGATTGATTGTGATGTTAAGTTTAAATTGATAATAAAAAAAATCATACCTAAACTCTTGCTTTTCTCTCTTGTAATAAATTCTAGTCTTATGATGCAAAGTTGGAATTTTTTTCTTATTAAATTTATGCCAATAATCTTCTTTTGCCTATAATTATTTATATTTAGCATTAATATTTGCAAGGATATAAAAAGTAAAAGTTTAGATAGATTATTTGTGACTTTTGCCTATAATTATTTATAAAAATAATATTATAAGTACTATAAATTTATTCTTTTTAAAAAAAGATAATAATTTTTTATAGTTATCACAATTTAATAGTTTTAATTGTAAAAAAAATGTTATCATAATTTTTAAAAAATAATAAGAAAATAATAGTATTATCAAAGATAGTTGTAATTAGTTTTTTATTTATTATTCAAAATCTTATTATCAATCATAAAATTTCTACTGATGTTTTCAAGTATAAAAAAAACAAAGCTCTCAAAATATTTATTGTCACTTATATTCATGAACATATTCATTTGTTAATAATTAATAAACGACTTATTGAGAGCTTGATATGATTGTTGTTAGGTAATGCTTGATAGCATATTCTATATTTTCGATAGCATGTTTTATATTATTGTATCAACTTTCTTATATTATATGCACTTTAAAAATTATTTATATTAGTAAAAATATAAAATGATAAAAATATTGTTCAAATAACTAGATGGTGGATTAAAAACTCTTTTTTTACTTTTAATTAATATCTGTTAATAAAAATATTAAATAAATAAGAGATATAAGTATTAAAAATCTAATTTATTATTCATTGAATATTAGAGATTATGTTGAGTGAATTATGTAAATTTGGATGACAATTGTAAATACATATGTAATCCATAATAAAAAAATATTTATCAAAATCAAAGTGATATATGTTGGCTTTGATATAAGTCCTAATATTTTGATTTGTATTTTTTTTTTTTAAAGCAATTTGGTTAAAAGGTTTAGTTATTTACCTAACTAAAGATCAATCTGTCGTAAAATAATCATAAACATAATAGTGTTCATTGCTTCTATTTAAAAAATAGGTATATGATACAATTTTATTAATATGACAATCAAAATGATCTATTTCTCAAGTTTAGATAATGAACTTGATTGACTTGCACAGCTCCTGATGTTAATTAGGGATGGCTCACTTAAGAGATTGAACAAGAATCTTTGTATTTTCATAATCATTAAGAATAGAAGATGAGAGAAGTCATGAAGGAGATAAGATAGCTTTCTTCCTCCTATTTTATTCTTAGAGAATTAAGGAATTTTTAGTGTTGTTCTTTAGCTTTCTCTTGTGAATGATTGCCATTGTTAAGATTTGGTGAGACATTCTCCATCCACATTAGTTTGTAAGAAAATAATAATAATTTATTTCCCAACTATTCTTAGTTTGTGCACCATATTTTAGTAATAGAATTATCCATCTCCCTGCAATATGTTGATATCAACCAAATAATATAAATCTTAGTTTTCTTATCAATATGATTGCTTTATTATTTTCATCTCCAATGTTAATTTGATTGATCTTTATAACCCTCACAAAGAGAGATTGGGCTTCCATTGTAATATCGTACATTCACATTGGATCCTAACTTTCATCTAAAAATAAATCCAAAGACTTTTACGGCCCATTCCAAAAAAAATATAAAAATAAAAATAAAAAAAATTCAAAACATTCTAACTTAATTCAAAAAAAAAAAAAAAAAAAATCTTGAAGTGAAGAGAACTCTAAAGCCATACACTCTTAATTTAAACAACAGCAATTTTATATAAGACCAAACTATGATAAAATAATATAGCAAATGGCAACTGCTACAGCTTATAAAGATGTGCTAACTGGGTTCACCTATCGAATACTTTACAACTTGAATTTAGACAAATCCGCGCTTGTATCGTTGAAAAAGCTCCTCCGTCTGCGCGTTCTTCAAAGCGCTGCAGCCAATTATGTACACCCAGATGAGGGCGACGGCGGCGACGATAAGAACAATGTTGGCTTTCCTCCACTCGCCGCGGAGATTTCCGATCGTCCCGGCTTTGCAAGAGTTGCATCCATAACAGAGCTGAGTCTGGTCGTTGCTCCAGGAGTAGCAGTCTGGGTCGGCGCCCACGTTGGCAGGAGAAACCCACACTGTAGGATTCACGTAGCCAAATCCACACACAGTTGGTGGCTTACAGCAGCCCGACTGCACAAACATCATGAGCATGGCCTCATGTAAGTTGAAAAGTATTGATTTTGAACTATCTTGTTTTTTTTTTTTTTTTAATAATGGAATGAGAATGGAGATGCGATTGATAATAGTCTACTGAAGACTATTTGTGATGCTTCCAGGCCTGATACAAAGTTAATATATGATAAAATATGAAAGAAAGGTACAGAAATTTCATATTATTTTGTGTATGTATATATATATATACATATAGAGGTCATTAATATAATAAACCAGTAGGAAGGACAAAACATTCTACTAGTAACTTGTATGGAATTCTCTCAAGGAAAGACAAAAACACCTATAATTTTAGTTGGTGCCTTGGTGGCTTCCAGTATGCAGACTGAACAAGTACATGAACATGCGCTATATAAGTTGAAAAGTTCTAGTTTTTTTTTAATAATTAAAATTAGATAAGACATGAGTTTGATAATGCTCCATTAAAGATTATTGGTGATACCGAAAGGCCGAGGTCAAATTAATAATCGATAAAATAAGCGTGCGTGCATGTGTTTTATATCTATAATATACTCAGTTGGTTGGGTGCGCCTGAATCTCATAACAAGCACACCTGGTTATAGGAAGACACCCACAAGGGCCACTCGGCCCTATCTGTGTAGAAGAAATCCATCATATAATGATTAGCCAAAAGAAGAATTTGGCTTAAGAGATGTTATTATCATCAAAATCCACTTGACAAGCCACATTACAAGGGAAATATAGCCCTAGGGAAACCTGCCGACTGCCCACCAAGAGAGAAAGTCCACCATGCATTTCACATGGAGAGCTCATGTAGAGTACTCATCTTAGAGACTTGATAAAGATACTCTAGAAATTTTCCTCTCATAGTCCCAGCACGAACTTGCTTAAGGCACTTAACCCGGAAGACTTAACTTAGGCACTCACCACTAATGATTCATCTTGTGTACTCAATTTCAAGCCAGATATCCACTTGTTGTATTCAATTAAGAGACTTACCTCAAAAAAGCTTTCAAGCCTTTATTTATAAGGTGATTTAGGACAAGTGTGAACGGCACGGTGAGCATGTATTTATGCCCTTCACCAAAAGCTAGGCACTATGAAAAATAGAGCGGTGTATTCAAGAGACTTCAGCTGACATAGATGATTAAAACTTCACTACTCGCCAAGATATGAGATAGATGAAACAGATCACTAGGTTGATCTAAGGTGGGATCCTAGAAAGAACTCACGAGTGAGCGAGAGCAAACTAGAAGGGTTATCGACTCAACTGTCATGCAAAGGATGCATCATAGTGACTAGAAACTGACCTCGACCTACCATAAACCGAATGCAATTCAATACAATGACAAAGAATCCACCTCACCAAGGTGAGTAAGAAGAGAGTCACCTCTATCCAATGTTTTCTCCAAGGAAATAACATAAGCTCAACCACCTACTAAGTTTAAGATGCCACATTTAGAGTCATATCAAAGAAGATTTAACCCCGTCAGTCATGTCGCTTACTTCGAATTGGTGCCTTTCTTAATGATAATCAATGATGCTCTAAAATATCATCTGTTCTACAACCCTTTAAGAAGACAACCCTAAAGTAATTCTTGCGCTTTCATGTCCGAATGATTAGCTTGTTTGTCAAGTTCAAGAAGATGTTCATGACATAATTTGCAAGTGCCCACAGGCAGTTGAAGAATTTGTAAGCTCTACTGCAAATCAGATAAAAGCCCAATGAGCCACTAAGAAATTTTTGTCATATTTCAAATGGAAATGTTGAAGGTAAAGACATAAAGTGGTGGTAACTCAAGCCGCATTCACTAAGGCCAAAGAGAAGGCCTTCAGATATGCCTTGGGCCTATAATAAACAAAAACATAGATGGAGTTATTCAAACTCTCTAATAATTATATCAATGCCAAAAAATACAATAGAGAGCTCAATCTTCCCGAACTACTTGTGTGAAGGACATGCCCTGAGAGTCTAAACAATGTCCAAGTTAGAAATCGCCAAAGGATGCATAGGGTGGAAAAGAGATAGCATATCACGTCGAGTCATCCCTAAAGCCATCCACAGAGGGCACCATTACCAATTAGGTCATTGTAAATTGCAAGACCATCCACCCAGCATGCTGAGGATGTGTCACATGTCACTCAAACCATACCAAGGCATGGATCACAACAATCGTACCAACAACCAACAATCACTTTACTACGAGTGTTGATGGCAGAGTTAGTAGATGCAAATCCGAATGAAGACTTCTTTAAGCATCCCGAGCTAATGAAGGAAGGCGTCATGCCAGAGACTCATCAAACTACTGCATCTTCCATAGAGATCGCAGATACGACACCCAGGAGTGCTCAAATTTGGGGTATTTGGTGGAAGAATGTATCAAAGTTGGTACGTTCAAAGAGTTCGTATGGTCAACCCTAAGCGACAAGCAGGGAAGAAACCTATGGAAAACGAGCCAATGTCAGCTTGAGCAATCCACATGGTCAAAGTGGCTAACTATTCTCAAAGGAGACAAAGCAGAGTCATCGCATCAAAGTCTCAAATGACCACAATCATGAGAGGTAAACTAGATGAACATTCATTGAACACTAGCTACACAAGTCTCCAATTTCATCTTTACTAAGAAGGACAATTTCATGTCAATAATCCATACAAGGACTTGACAGTATTCACGGCCTTAATCACCAACTACTAGATCAAGAGTACCTTGATCGACACAAGAAGATCAATCAATAACAGCTTTAAATCGGTCAACAAGAAGCTGAATTTAGTCTCCTTGTGCCTCACACAATTTGATGGGCCGCTCTTGGGATTCTCCGAAAAGAGGAGGGACTGAAGGTATTATCACATTCCACATTGATGAAGAGAAGACGAGAAACAATATATAATGATGACCGGTTTCATTGCAATAAACATCCAAGCCACTTACAATGCAATCTTCAGGCAATCTCTCTTGAATACTTTCAGAGTAGTGGTGTTACATTCCAAGTTATAGTGAAATTTTTAGTCAAAGGAGATGACATCACAATAAGGGAATATTTAAAACATTCTGGGCTTATTATCTTAAGGCAATCAGCAATTTCGGATGAGTGCAAGAGGAAATGTTATAGCTTGAAGTTAGCATGGAAACTAGCTTAGAAACTATAGAGGCGATTGAGATCCTAATGACTAAGGGAGTTCTAGGTAGGACTTTAAGGATTGGATCTATATTTAGCAATAAACAAAAGAACGAACAATGGAGGCATAAAGGAACCGCCTCAAGGTAATTGCATGGACAATGGAGAAAATGCATAGAATAGACATTAACGATGTCTGTCATTGATTGAATGTGAAATAGGGGACCAAACCATCAAATAGAAGATCGAAAAAATGATTGTCTTACTTGCTAAGTCAATAAAAGAGGAAGTCTATAAGCTGTTAGAGATTGACTTCATTAAAAGATCGAGTACCTAGAATCATTTTCCAACATGATTATGATACAAAAGGCCAATGATCAGTGTAGAATGTGTGTCAACTTCAAAATTGAATTTTGACGTACCCAAAAGACAACTATTCTTTGCCGATGATTGATGTACTAGTCGAATATCCCATGATGAGCTTCATTGATGCATTCTCGAGGTACAAACAACAACAAGCCTTTCTCCCACTAACATGGGTTGGCTTCATGAATCATTTTTCTCCACTGTGTCCTATTAAGTGCCATATTATCATTTAATCTTAATAAATTAAAATCATTTTTATACTTCCTAACCAAGTCTTTTTAAGCCAACCTCTACCCCTTTTTAGACAAGCCTTCTTGAGGCACCAAAAAATAAAAATGCAATTAACTGCCTATGACAACACGGCAACCTTCATAATAGGGGAGCCTATACGTGATGACAAATGTAGGCGCCACTTATTAGAGGATGATGAATCGAGTCTTCAAGAACAAGAAGCAAAGAAACATTTAAGTATACAAGGATGACCTACTTGTAAAAAGCAGTCCCCTTGAACAACACATCCAAAATATAAAGATGTTTGCCACCCTGAAAAGGTACAATACGAGACTTATCCCATTAAAATGTACTTTCGTTGCAAGGTCAAATTTTTAGGATTTTTCCATACACTTGAGGGGATCAAAGTGAACCCACATAAGGTTAAGACAATTCCGAAGATGTCATCATCAAAAATGACCAAGGAGCACAACGATTCATCAAGCTAATCATAGGGCTAAACAAATTCATCTTAAAGTCAAACCCTTCTTTAAAGTCCTTCATAAACATGAAAATGTTAATTAATGTGTTTAGATGAATGTTTTGTGACTAAATATGTTAAAATTTGTTACTTGCAATTCATTTTTGTGTTTGTAATAGTTAAATTCCTAAATCAAGTGAAAGGGAAGAAAAATTGTAGATTTTAGCACCAATGCCATGCCGCTATGAGAAGCAAAAATAGGCTTTGGAGATAGATAAGATAGTGTCACTGCGCCACTACAAAAGCATTTTGGACCCTTAGATAGAGAACTCGGCTCCCAGATGCTACAAGGGCAACACTGTAGTGCTCAAAGCCCCAAAGAGCCTCCAAATTCTCCAAAGATAGAGGACACAACACTAAGGCGTTGGGAAGCCAGTGCCACATCTCCAGAATCCCTCAGAAACAAAGCCCAGAGGCAGAGATCCCAACACATTGGCACTAAAATGTTGGCTTTGTGGCACTTGGTACTTAACAAATTTTTAACAAGGACTCCTAGACAGTTAGCAGAGTGCCATAGTACTGAAGAAACGACGCCAAGACACTGAAATACCTAAAAAATCTACCCTAAGAATAGAGCGTCTTAACACTAAAAAGTAGTGTCGCAGCATTATACACATTCGCAATGCCGCGGCGTGACGGCCCAACTGAAAAGTTTCATGCTATTTTAGCAAGCAGTTCGAGCAATTTTTGGATCAATTCAAAGGATTTACGAAGCAGGACATTGGAGCAACTTCTATGAGGAACTAGAGGCTATAAATAGAAGAGTATTGCAATGTAAAAAAAGTTTTAGCAAGGTGGAGTGAGTGCAAGTATGAGTGTAACACTTGCAGAGTGAGATTCCAAGCGTAGTGTTCGTGCTTTGTTCATGATGCCCGTGTATTGTTCGTCTTGAAGATTGAAGAAGATCCATTAGAAGGAGATTTTATCTTAGACAAAAGGATTAAGATTAAGGGTAGACTTAATGAACTTTTCACAGTTTACTCTTTCCCTACTTTTGATGCTTAAAATGATCTCATATATTTTTGAATGTTGTTGTTCTCTTTTTCTATAACATGAGCAACTATATCTTTAGTGTTATGGATTTATGTAGAATTTTGAGTTAAATGTTATGTATTGACGTTGATGTGAGTAATATATAAGAAAGTGGTATGTCCATACATGATTATGTTGTTTTGCTTTTCTCCATGCTTAGTTTACTTGCAATCTACCCAATTATAATGTTAACAATCATTGCAAGCTAGTGATATCGGAAGAGTAATAATGGAACAATTAAAAAAACAATCAGATTTACTAAATATACATAGGTATATGATATTTCGGATCGGCAATCATTTAAAGGAGATGAAGAAAATGCAATCACTCAATTTTAATTTGATTATAGAAATATGAATAATTAAAGGTAGTGATTTAGTTGTATTGATTTAGGCATTAGACAATGCAATATTTAAACTCCTAATTGACAATAATAATTTTGAATTCTCACATTAATTTAAATATATAACGTCAATTCAAAATTTTCATAAATCTAGATTGCATTTTGTTTTTAAAAATTAAAAAAAAAAATATCTTATTTACATAATAAAAATATATATATCTTTTAACTGTACACTTTTAAAATCAATGCAATTAAATTTGGTTGGATAAAAATTGAGTTAGCAAAGGATTAGTACTTAAATTACAAAAAACAATAATATATCCTCATGAAAATGATATTTTCCTTATTATTTTATTGCTTGAAAAGCTCGTACTTACATACACCATTTTAACCGGGTTAGTCCTCAAAAGTGCAAAGCGGTTTGAGTGAAAAGTGTGAAGCCACCATTCAGTAATTGAAAATCTCATCTTGCCATCACTATTACAAAGCCCACAACTGGCAAGAATCAATTGAACTTAGACGTCAATGAGGATGTTGTAAGCTTAGTACATGTACAAGAGGAAAAAAATAATGGTCAATGTATTATATGAGCAAAACACTCCAAGGTGCTAAATCAAGATATTTAATCATGAAGAAGCTGATCCTAGCACTTATCACCACAACTCGCCGACTTAGCCCATACTTTCAAGTGCATCTAATCCAAAAGTTGTAATGAACCACCCCCTCAAGGTTGTACTAGATGTAAAATGAGTAGTAGAGTTGAGTGAATTTAACATTTTTTATGTCTTGATTAAAATTGCAATAAAAAAATCAGCCTTAAACTCGCCTTAATGATTTTAGAAAAAATAGCAATGAACTTACGCTTACACTTTATTAATGTTACGCAGGCTTACGCCACACATGTGCAAGACATGCCTCAAAGCTCGCATCATCTTAATTTTTATAAAGCATGTACTTTTAAATCTAGATTTTCTTTTAATAAAATAAAATATAAGTTTTAAACTAACATCATAACACACATGCAACCGATATCAAAGTAAACAAGTTAATCAATTTTTTATTTTTTGTTGATTTCACTATCCCAAGTACAAAAGAATAAGCAACAAATGAGGAGGATCAAATGTGAATGCTTTATGTAGATGGAGTGGTAGTAATAAGAATCATCCTAAAATGCCTAGCATGAGTCACCCTGATGCGGGTCATGAGAATCAAGTTTTACATCACAAACAATCAAGCCAAGTATAAAACTCTGATTGCATGAAGTACAAGACATCCTATAATGAGAATAGGGGCCAAACACTCTACATACTTGAACTCAAAACTAATATTAAGTTAAATTATAAGCATGAAGTACAAGACAAAGTCTTCCAAAAACATCTCTTCAAGTGAAAGCTAATCGACTTGAGTATTTCAAAATAAATCCTTGAGAGCAAAATTAGCTCATCGATCTGGCTCAAAATTGAGAAATCTTGATAACAATTGTTAGTGTAATTAACTTGCCCCAATATAAAAGATGAAGTAAAGCAAGTAGACGAAGATGACCCTCTATGCTAAATCAATCTCTATGTGGAGTATTTGAAGATAGGGAAAGTCGTGCCTAGCATAACAAATGCATATAAATTCAAGATAAAGGCCTCCCAATAACTCTTACAACAACAAACAACAACAAGCCTTAATCCCACTAGGTGGGGTCGGCTACATGAATCCTTCATCTCCATTGTGTCCTATTATGTGTCAAATTCTCATTTAATTCAAGTATACTAAGTTCATTTTTATACATCTTAACCAAGTCTTTTTTCTACTTACCTTAACATATAAATCTAACGATCTACTCTAATCCAAGACGGGCCGACGCTTTTATGTGGCCAAACCATCTAAGCGACTCTCCCTAATCTTATCTACCAATTACTCCAACTTTTTCCTAACATACTCATTTTTGTATTCTATCTCTAAGAGTAAAGCGCTCATCCACCTAAGCATCATCCTCATCTCTAACACTTAACTAGTCTTATAAGCTTTTATTGGCCAACATTCGCAGACCATAAGTCATTGGTCTTACCACCATCTTATAAAATTTTTCATTAAGTTTAAGTGGAACTTTTCTATCACATAATAGGCCGATGCATTCCTCCACTTCAACCATCCAACTTGAATTCTACTAATAAACATCTCCATCTATTTCACCATCATTTTGAACAATAGAAATATTTGAATCGCCACTCTTATTAATGGCTTGATCACCTAAAGTCACAACACTATCACTAAAACTTCTACAACTAAAATTACACTCCATATATTCGCTTTAGATCTACTTAAACTAAAACCTTTAGACTCTAAAGTTGACCTCCATAATTCAAGTTTTGTTGGACTCTCTAGTCTTATCAACAAGAAGAATTTCATCGAAAAACATACACCAAGGTACATCTTCTTGTAAATGCCTCGTAAGAAGATCCATAACTAAAGTAAAAAAGATAAGGGCTTAATGTTGATCCTTGATGTAATCCAACCAAAATAGGAAAATATTTTGTCAATCCTCCTTGTGTTTGGACACAAGTACTCTAGTATACATATCCTTAATGACTTGAATATAACAAATATTAACTCATTTCGCTCTAGAACTCTCCAAAGAACATCTCTTGAGACTTTATCATAAGCTTTCTAAATCAATAAATATCATATGTAGATCCTTCTTACTTTCTCTATGCTTCTCTCTTGAGACTTTACACCAAGGTACATCTTCTTGTAAATGCCTCCCAATAACTCTTGATTGAGTATAAATTATTATAGTAACCAACAACCTCCTTGAATCTCAGATGAGTAAAGAAAGACGAACAAAAAAAGTGCTCAAAAAGATGCATTTGAGTGAGTTTAGTAATCACTCAGGAGGAAGAATACTCACCCCTCACATAGTTTAGAAAGCTATGTTTGGAAGACCCTCAAGAAGGATTCAAAGATTTTCTTAAAGAGGTGCCTGTAATGCTAAAAATTTGCTTCCATGCAACTAATGTCATCTCACAAATTGCAACCCACCACCAGCTCACTATTCACTAAGGCATGAAAAAACTTGGTCCAATTCCACCCTCCAATGAGCAGAGAAAATTTATTTTGATAATGGTCAACTACTTTTTCAAGTGAATCAAAACATACGCTACCAAAGATAACTGCTCAAATTGTCTGCAACTTCTTCTAGATGAATATTATTTATATATATGAGTTTCCACTATCTATCATCAATGGGCCACAATTTACCAACAAAAAGATCAAAGAGTTTTGCTAGTCACAAGGGATTTTCCTCAATTATCTTGTGTGCCACCCACAAACAAATGGATGAATGGAGGCCCCTAACATACATATTCTCAACTTGTGGAGGAAAGAGATTGAAGGTTCCAAAAGAAAGTAAGTTGAGGTATTTCTTTCAGTCTTGAGGACCTTAAGAACCACCCCATAATTGATGATCATTCACATTCTCTCACAAAGTTGAGGCATTGTTGACAATCAAGTATGAATTGCAAAGTCAATGAGTAATGGCCACAATGAATTTTATGAATTTTGAAGCTGAGAAATCTATCAAAAGGAAAAAAATGGAACAAAAAAGGCATAGAGAAAGTGCTACACTTGTTAAGAGAGCTCAAAGTGCAAGCCACACTCAAGCAAGAAGTATAAAGTGAAGAATGTCTTAGTATTAACAACTCGAATGTGAAGGAAAAAGTTTTCAACCTTCGAAACTTGGTCTTGAAGAAAGTAGATGCAGCAACTCAATAGTCAAAAGTTAATAAACTTAGATTACCATGGGAAGGACCATACATCATCAAGAAGCAAGTTAACCCCAATGCTTATTAATTACAAACACACTCAAGGAAAAGCTCCCACAAACATGGAGCACAAAGGACCTACAACAATTATATCCATAAAAGAAGACACTAATTCATTGTATTACAATTTATTAATAAATAAAAATCACTCTTTGGTCAACAAACTTGTTCTAAAAATTAAGCTAAAGCAAAACAACAATAACAAACCCATAATTTGTTCACACTCAGACCTTTGGACGAGTAGACTGGGAACTATTCGAGCAAGGCTCAAACCACATAGAGACTCAACAACATTCAAAATTGGAAAAGTCTACATGCTCACGAATGACAAGATTGACATTTAAAAACACCTAACTAGTACAGGTACTCGACGAATGACAAGGTTGACATTTAAAAACACCTAACTAGTACAGGTACTCGACCAAGAGTGTGAAGCAATCAAACCTTGATTGAGATTAAAAAGATTTGCAGCTCAAAAATTGTCAAAAAGCAAGGATGCTACTCTCTACAAGAGAGCCAAGGCCCCTTAGCAAATGACCTAAAGGACAACCAAAGCCCTAAAAAGAAGGATAGTCCACACCTGACAAAGCCAACTTCACATCATTGATGAATCACCCATATTAGTTGGATGAATTCAATAAACTCACTAAAATAAGAAATGGCCCTACCTTACAACATTAAATAATAAGAACTTTTAAAGAAACAAGGTACAATCAATATATTCACTCACCCATCTTTATTTATCCTAAGAAAAATACCCAAGAGGTATAAGTATTGCCAAGCAATCACAGCGAATCAACAAATAGCCAAAACCAATAAGTAGCCTAGGCTAAGAAGCAAACACCTTCCTTTGTGACAAAGATTTGTAATAAGTAGCATGTTAAACCCTTTTAGCCAGCATGTTTGGATGTGTGACAAAATCCACAAGGAGTGGCATGCAATCCCCTCTTAGCTAGTGAGTTTAGGTGGTTACTCCTGCGAAGACTACAATCTGAGGATAAAGAGTTGTGGCCCTCAAAATTGACTCATTACAATATATTTGTAATGAATAATGAACAAGTCTCTCATAATTGATAAGTCTAAGTGGCAACATTAACGAAGGTGAGATCGACTTAAGAACCAAGCTAGCAATGAGTACATTGCAAGAGCAAGTCCAATGTAACATTCCACATTTGATGACCAAAAGCAAAACACGCAAAACAAACAAGTACGAAAATATCTTTCATTTCATTATCAAAATGTTACAAACTCTTCCTTGTAAGTAGTAAAAAAAAAAAGTACAAGTCAAAGGAAAAAATAAAAATAAAAGAAAAGAGCCATCTATAGCATATGACACTTGCCCTAACGCTCTCGCCTCGATTTTCATCATCAAATTATAAAAGTTGACTTCATTAGTATTTTTTTAATCAAGTTCATGGCTAATAATTAGCTTTTGCGAGCAATAATCAATGTCCTTGCTATAATTGGCATCAAGTAGGTACTACTGCAAGTGCAAGAAGTCAACTCACTCACTTTCCTTCTTTTGGAAGACCTCAGCCCTATGAGAGTGCTCTGCCACCGCACCTTCCGATGCTTCCTTGATAGCCTTCAATTGAGAGTCCTTTTTCTGAGCTCCCCACACAGGGACTCGCACTCCTTCTCGGCCTCCCATCAAAGAACAAACTCCTCACAGAGGTTGACCTTTTGTCCTCTAAATCTCCTCTGAGAATAATCAAAACCACTATCACTTTGTGGATCATTTGAGCTAGCACTAGGTCATTCCCTTGGTCCTCCATGCGTTCCTTCCTTGCTCGCCACTCAAAGCTAGCCAAAATGAACTTTTTTTAATTTGCCAAATTTTATTAATTCTTTAACGAGATTTCTCAAATACAACATTCATTAGTGTTGTCTAAAATCTCTATGAAAGGTGTGGTATATCACTGGTCGCTAATGTAAACACCTACCTTCACTAATGTAAGATGCTTGAAAAAAACTTTTATTTTGGATGACCTCTACTAACATGGTTATCGATACTTACAAGAGAATAATTAGTGGGTATTAGTGCATTAATTTATGATTCCTCACTTGGGTACAATCGAGTCACATGCGCCTCCTCAACTTGCTAGGTAAGACCTACAATGCATAGGGGACTTGCTCGTAAGGCACCCTCAACATATGGTTGTAAGGACAACTCTGTGCAAAATGCAATCTACTTTCTACCTTATGCACCTTTAAGCGATCTCCTACTCGCCCATTACATCAAGAGTGTTCTAGCCTCAAGGGCATGTCCCTAGCACGAGTGGTTTAGGAAAACTAGACCATATTGTTTGAATCCTCAACATTCATATGGATGTTAAAGAGTTCCAACAACTAGACCAATATTTTCATCTGTTATAAGCCTAGGGTGTATCTAAAGGGCCTTTCTTTTAGGCCTTGGACGAATACAACTTGATATACCAAAGGCTCCAAGTCTTTTATCTCTAGCATTTTCCTCCAAAACCTAATAATAACTTTCCTCAACAACTCACTAGGTTCTTGTTTCATTTGCAATAGAACATGTAAGTTCTTCAATGGCCTTAGGGCGATCGCAAACTATGTTATGAATGAGGTAATTACACCAATAAGGAGGTGCGAGAATCACTTGAGGGCTGACTCTTTGAATGTGGTGTAAAATATACGACACTTCAAAGCATCATTAATCACCATTAAGAATGCCAATGATTCGAAGTAGGCAACATGGTCTACAGGGTCAAATCTTCCCTAGTATGACTCCAAATGCAGCATCTTAAACTTAAATGGTGGTCGAGCTTCTATCATTTCCCTAGAGAAAACATTAGTTAAAAATGGTTCCCCTCTTACTCACCTCAGTGGAGTGGATTCTTCATCGTGGGTATGAAAATGGTTGCTCCATGGCAAGTGTCAAGATCAATGATCTGCCATTATAATGCATCTTCCATACAACAGTCGAGTTAGATAATCCTTCTAATTTGTTCATTCATGAGTTTTTCATGGGAACTTGTTCCAAAGCACCTTAGATCAATCTAGTGATTTGCTCCTCCATCTCCCTTAGATCTTAATCGATAGCGAAGTTCTGATTATACATGTAAACTAAAGTCTCCTAAATGGACTACTCTGCTTCTCGTAATACTCGGCTTTTAGTCAAGGAAATCAATCCATGCTCACTAGAGTCAAAAGTCCACATTAGCTAATGAATAGAGAAAAATGGATCAAACCCTAAAAAACTTTTAAACCCTTTATTTATAGGGTGATGAAAGTTGTAGTAAAGGCTACACCAAGAATAAGATAATAAAAATAATAAATGAATAACAATTACAAATACAATATGTCGATCACTCTCAATACAGACATGTACACTTTTCTTTAGATGATTGTGATTGGCAAAAGTCTTTGAGAGTAGATATCTATTGGGATGCTAGAGGTGAGTAATGAGGCGAATGCCAAAGGTGAGTCGTTGGGTTACAAGTGCCTTTTGCAAGCAATCCGGGGCGAGTTCCATGAGCAAGTCTTTCAAGGCGAGTGCCTTAGGTAAATCTTATGATGTGAATGCCTAGGCAAGTCCACAAAGGGAATGAAGGAGGTGGGTCTCTAAGGTGAATCTTTGTAAGTGTCCAAGATGAGTTCCTAGGGAAAATTTTGTGGAATTCATGGTGAGCTTCCAGTGGGTGTGGCATTGGTATACCAAGTGGACTTTAATAAGAGAACAAGTGTCTCCTAAGCTAAATTCTTCTTTTGCAAGTTTGCATCATAATGCCTTCTAAATAAATTAGACAAAGTGGCCCTTAGGCGAGTCTTCTCGTGATCTGGTGTAGTTGATTGCATCGACTGAAGCCTACCCATCAAGCTAGATGTATTATATGTACAACCAACATATTTCACCTTGTTAGTAATCATTTTGAACCCATCGCCTTTCATCTAACCTATTTATGTCAGCATCCTCCTCCTCTAAGATCTCTCAACCTACTTGAGTTTACTGCAAAAGACTTCTTCTTCAACTCCTATGAAAGGTTTAAATAAAGGCCAAACATATCCACCAACTTACATAGCCATTTCTTTTAACCACCAAAATGACTTAACTTACAACTTAAGTTTCAAAAGCTCACAGCTTATATTACATAAATAGACAAAAAAATAAGCCTTTAAGGACTTCAGACCAATTGTTGGAGTAGAGACAATCATTTTTCTCCATCTCCTTCTATAACTATATAATATGATTAAATAGATCGGTGTTATTGTCATTATATCATTTTACCCATCACTTCCGACCTAATCAAAATTCAAAACAACCTAGCCTCACTCCAAAGTATAGATTGGGATCCTCTCCAACTAAATGCACTGTGTATAATTAAGAATTGGATGCAAAATTAATTAGACCAAACTATTTTGATCAATTAAATCAAATAGTTGTTTAATAAATCCTAGTTGCTTGGATCGCCAAAATAATTCATATGTTAATGGAAAACTGAATCCTCACAAAATTAGAACCTACCATATCATTCAATTAACATAAATAATATAGAGTCCCAAAAATGAGAAAGCTTGACACTAATTACCGATTTAATCAGGCTTCTATTAATATTAAACCTAAATAAATAAACAAGCTTTTTTTAACCAATTGAATGACTAAGAATCAACATTAAGTTAAAATTCAAAGCAAAAAAATCTAAAAATATAATTTGAGATTCAATTTATTTATGTAATTCAAACATATACTTCTCAAACAAAAATTACTGAATCTCTTCGATCATATTTGGCCACCTAAATAAAATAGAATCCAATTTTATTCTCCTATAATTTTTTTGAGAGTGCAGTCTTAATGATCAATATATTCTCCTGTTTTTTAATAATTAAAATATTATAATATATAGATGTAATCACATCACTTTACCAATATATTCTCAATTGATTTATGGTGCAGATTGTTTGCTAGCAAAAGAGAAATATAAAATTAAGTTAATTGTTGCAGAGATGAGGATGCTCTGGTGGATAAGTGGCTTTACTCTTAGAGAAAAAATGCAAAATAAATAGATAAGATTAGAGAGAGTCGCCTTAGATGGTTTGGTCGCATAAAGCATCGACCATCCATTGACCCAGTTAAGGGAGTCCTTATATCAAAAAAGGTAGAGGTAGATCGAAAAGACTTAGTTAAGATGTATAAAAAATGATATTAGTTTATTAGAATTAAATGAAAATTTGTCACTTAATGAAACATAATGGAGAAGAAAGATTCATGTAGTAACCCTACATAGTGGGATAAAGGCTTCTTGTTGTTTCACTCTTAAAAAAACAGACTCAACTCCAAAGGTGAATGTTACAAGCTATCAATACTAATAACAGTACTCTGCCACCTCTACTCATCATGTGTTGTAACTACCTCAGCCAATAGAACAAATAATATCCTGACAGATTTTGACACAGCCTAACTAACAGGCTTGTATAAATACACCATAACATACCTTTGTATCGTGTGATTTTTCAGCTCAATGCAATATAATTACATCAATTCCTCCTATCATCTTTTCGTTCTTATGGTATCAAAGATACAGGTCTCACGACATCTCTTTGGTAACTTCTCCCCCTCATGGACTCTCCCAATTCATCCAACACCATCTCCTCATCCCAAACGAGAGATATCTCTATCCCACCCAACTCAAATTCCTCATCTCCAACATCAAAAATCTCATTCCCTTCCAACTTATCACTAAAAATTACCCCACATGGAGATCACAAGAACTTAAGATCTTCAAAGCCAACGACTACAACGATCACCTCATAAGCATCACCTCCTGTCTTCTGAAACTCTACATTAATGCCGAAGGAATCAGATAGTTTAACCCTCATATAGTCTTTGGGTGACTATCGACCAAAATCTAGCCTCAAGTCTCTATTCTCTCATCTCCCTCCTTACTTCCTTATTGTCATAAATCTTGATGCCTGAATACAAATCTGGACTACAATAGAAAAGCGTCTTCAATCAACCAATCGGTCAAGGATACTTCAACTCAAAAATGAAATACAAAACCTCACTATGCAAGGCAAAACGATGACCCAGTATCTAGCTGAAATTAACAAAAGTCGATGCCATTACAGCAATTGGCTTCTCTTTAGATCCTGAGGATATTATTCTCTATGTTCTAAATGGATTACCACCCTATTATCAAGCTTCAAAACAAGCATCCACACAAACCTTCAACCAATCAGCTTCGATGATCTCTACTCTTTACTTTGCGTAGAAATCAACCTCACCAACGCAGCTGCCAAAGACAATCCCAACCACAATGCTCTAGTCTCCTTTCGAGAACAACGTAGCAAAGCCTCCCGCAGTCTAGGAAGGAACATGTCTCATCAAGGCAAATCTGCTACTCAATTCAGAGGAAGCAAAACAACATTTACACCAATGGAATGCCCAATCTATCTCAAATTCGATCATTCAGTAGCCCAATGTTGGTTCAAAACAAACATCAACTACAAACCCTCTTCATCCAATAACATAGCTCTTCTCACCACTTCTTCAACACCTTCAACAAATTGGTTTCTAGATATCAGAGCCTCGGCACATCTTACAACTAACCCCAATCATCTCACCAATCTATAATTATATTAGGGACAACAACAAGTAACCATAGAAAATGAGCAAACCCTTCTAATATCGCATACCGGACAGGGAGTCCTACCTACACCAACTCATAAGCTTTTTTTTCAAAATCTCTTCTACATTCCTTAACTCTCTTACAATCTTCTTTCTGTAAGTTAATTATCCTCTAACAATTCTTGCTATGATGTCTTTCATGATCACGGCTACACCATCAAGGATCAGAGGACCAATGCACCCTCTTGGAGGGACCTAACCGTCAAGATCTCTACACAATTCAACTCCCACAAGTTAGCCACTTCAATTCAACCTGTTAAAGCTCTATTTACAAATTCTCTCCACTTCAATATCTGGCATTCTCATCTCGGACACCCAGCTGCTTCTACAATGAGCCTTCTCTCTACAACAATTTCAGACATCTTCAAATCCAAACAACAACATCATCGTTGTGTCCTGTGATATTAGTAAGAGTCATCAATTACCTTTTTTCCCTATCTATTACTAAAAGCACTACCCCTTACAACTAATTCATAGTGATATATGGGGACCTTCCTCATTTTTATCTAAACAAGATTATGGTTATTATACTTTGTTTGTGAACAACTTTTCTCGCTACTCATGACTATATTTGATGCACACAAATAAACTCCCAATATATTCAATAAATTCAAAACTCTAGTCGAAAATCAATACAATCGTATAATAAAAATATTAAGAACAAATGGCGACACTGAATACTAACACTCGACTTCAATTCCTTAACTCCTCGAGTATTATTCATCAACAAACCTATCCATACACACCCCGGCAAAATGGTATTGCTGAAAAAAAGTATAGACACATCATCAAAATAGTTTGAACCATCATAACAGCAGCAAATCTCCCTCACTTTCTCTACATAGATATTTTGATAACAACCATCTATTTAATAAATTGTCTTCCATCACCTAACGCTAACAATCTTTCTCCCTATCAATTACTACACAATACTCCTCCAGCCTACACTCACCTTCATACAATTGGTTGTTTATGTTACCCTTGGCTCGACCCTACTCAGCAAATAAACTACACCCCACATCCGTTGCCTATGGGTTCATTGTATACACCACCATTCTAAAGGATGCAAATGTCTCAATCCTCTCAACAACAAAATCTACATCTCCCGCCATGTTATGTTCTATGAAAAATAATCTTTCTATTTCAACCACCTCCACCCTCTCACAATACCAATACCTCTCAGCCCGATACTCCTAATCTCACTCTAGTACCCATCACATCACAATCTCCCTCTTCTTCAAAACTCTACATCCACCAACACTCCAACTTCATCATCCCAAATCAATTCTTTTACATTAACTTCGTCCCATTCTATCAACATACCTACTACCAATTTACCAACCACTACACATCCTCGATCTCCAACATCCTATGCTCATCTGATTTAAAACTAGTAACATTAAATCCAGACAAATATTTGATGTCCAGCACTCCCTCCCAAAATCAAATCCTCTTACCTTTTCAAAAGATATCAAATTGATCACTTGAGACAAGCTATGGAATCTGAATTCCAAGCTCTCCAAAATCAATCTATATAAGAAAGAACCCCCTACTTTGTTGATTCAACTCACCCTCACCACTTGTGCCTCCTCCAAAAAGCCATCTACGACCACAAACAAGCTCCAAGACAAGGTTCTCTACACCAATCAAACACCTTCAACAAGTTGGCTTTCAACAAAGCACTGCTGACCCATCTCTTCTATTCCAAAAACACAACAATTCCATTACACCTACATTCTCATCTACATTAAAGACATCTTACTAACATGCAACAATCCTACCTCTATCTCTACTCTCCTTCAATATTTGCAATGGAAATTCTCTATCAAAATCTCGGCAAACTCTCGTATATCCTAGGCATACAAGTTCAACACGCCTCAACAGGTCTCCTACTCCACCAAACACAAAACACCATGACTATCCTAGCAAACGCTAGCATGACTAATTCAAAGTCTTCCCAATCCGATGGTCGATAGATGGAGAAGATGAATCGTCGATGCGGTATAAACGCGTTGAACTTCGCAAAATTAATCACCGTTCATCGAATTTTATCAACGAGGCATGCGTGATCAATTCAGATCTAATGCAGTGTAGAAAGTAGATGCGACGTCGCAATTTGAATTTCAATTCAACCCCAAATCATCCAAACAATGTATGATTACAAAAATGGCATGCGCCATTGCATCTGCAACAACAAAATTACCTAGAATTTACACCTATATTGCGTAAAGTCATTGCACGAGGAGTTTCGATGAAGTCGGCATGAATTTTGAGAAAATTAACCTAATCCCACCTAATCTCACCAAATCTTGCCAATCCTTCCCATTAGCCGTTCATGCCTCATCCCATCTGACATGAAGCCCATATCTCCCCATTCTCACGCATGATTTCCTCCCTCTCAATCAAAGTTGATAGACCCGTATATCCCTCTCGTTCTCACACACAACAACCCTCTCCCTCTTGGTCCCTACTCAATCCCAATCTCACACTTCTCCCTATTCTCTCATTTCGCTAGTTGTTCTCCCACTTGACACCATTCCCCCTAATCCTCCTCGACCTCCCAGCAGGAGGCATCCCTTTCACTTCTTGAACTCATCTCCCCATTCACACGACTCAGAGCCAAAGCTCGAACACCTCTTCTCGTCCTCCTACTAACACCAAACCCCCTCCTTCCCATTCTCCTCTCCTCTCTTCCCTATTAGCTCACATGAACCCGTCTCCCACTCCTCCTTCCTAGCACTGCTTCTCTAAAAGCTCGCTCACCCTCCTCTCCCTCTTTCTCACATCTCTCTCTCAGAGAGAGATTTTCATATTTCTTTCTCTAACCCTTCCTCTCTCCACTTTCTCTCTCAAGAAATCCACTAGCAAAAAAATGAGGAAGAGAGGAAAAGCTCCTCTCCCTCCCTACCTCGAATTTGCTTTGAAATCCATTCCCTTGGATCGAAATCCATGTCACATCACTGTTTTGCATGACAAAAATAGAAAACATAAAAATATTCAAAAATGACTTAATTACTAGCGCACATTATTCCAACGTGACAAAGAAACTTACAAACTAAATACCCGTGCACATTGTTCTAATGCGGTAAGAAAATCGTTGTGTTTTCATACAGGTAAAAACCCTCATGCATGTCTTCCTTAATGTGGTGGGGAGGAGGACGAATGGCCGCCAAAATAAACACCCGTATACATCTTTCTTGGAGTTGTGGGAAAATTTGTGTTTGTTTGCATGTACATAAGTACCCGTACATGACTTTCCTGGTGTGACAGAAAAATCTATATTTTTGTGCAGGTATGAAGGCCCATACATATGCCTTTTTGAGCAGTGAGATGACACATTCCACCGTATTATTTACACCACTCATATATGTCTTTTTTTTTAGTGGGTAGGCCTAACACTATGTAACCCATTATGTGTGGACGACGCCAAGAGGATGCCGAAATACTGTAGGACTTTACACTGACGCGGAACTCAAAATAAACTAAAATAAAATGAACATGAGCTTAAAATAAAAACCTAAATTGAAAATCATGCTTTATAAGTACTCTTGAAGACCTATGCATCGCTTTTTATAAGCACGATGTCGTGAGACATTGATCATGCACACTTCTTATATAAGTGTAATGGGAAGCCCAACACTCTCAATCTTTGGACTTTCATAAAATAGAAAAAGATGAGACAAAATAAAAGAATATTTGAAGCATAAAATTGAGGACTGAATCAATAATTAGTTATAAATGAAATGAAAACTCTTGGAATGAAAACAAATTTGTGCAAATCAAGTTTGAAATAACTTATAATGAATGAATTGCTCATCAATGAACGCAAGTGATGTGTCTAATTGAGCATTCAAACTATTTTGTATCGTATAATAAAATAGCTAAGAGAGCTTAATCTAGATGCAAGTAAGACCTGACACTTGAACAAGTGCTTGATTTATTTGAACTAGGGCTCAAAAGCAAACTTAGAACAAGATTCAAGTTGAACTTAAAAGATCAACTCATATGAGAACTTGATAGTTTGCTTAAGTCTGATTATGAATGCGACCAAAGTCTTTCACCATAAACAATAAAGATGCAATTATTTGAAGATCAGATGTAAGAAATCAAATACCGATGTGAATATGCGATCAAATGCTAATTGACTTTAATACCTTCAAGCATACAACTCTAATTGGTAAGTAGACAAAGGCATTAATGAAAGCCTCTAAATGAACCTTCATGTGCACGATGAGGTGTCTTTTCAATTTGACTTGAGTTATTAAAACACATATAAACACTCACATGAAGTAAGTCCGTGCCCACAAATAAAATAAGCTAAACAACTCACTAATGAGTATAAATTAGACCTCTTAATGGGAGATCAACTGTATTATGCTTTTGATCGCATGATGGAAAACAATCAAAAGAACTTGAATGAATCCATGATAAGTTCGACGACATATCAATCAACACAAGTTTAACTTAATGAACATTTAAAATCCAATGGAGTGGAGAACTGATTATAAAGGTTGCATCGTAATGCCACTAGATCAACATCATGCTTACATTAGCAGATAGAAGGCATTGATACAGGCTCAAAATGAAGACTTGCACACATCTCAAAAAAACTTGATACTTAGAATCCATAACATCAGAATGTGTGAAAGCAGCCTCAGGAACTAAAGTATACATGTATTTCAAAGCAACCATCCCTTCAATTCAACTGTTTGAAATGTGTGTAAACACTTGATGAAATGATTTCACTACACAGATTTTGAGACAACATCATGCTTTATTCAGATACTTCAAAGCTTAGACAAACTTTCAAATAAATGAGTAGAATGTTGGAACGTGTTATGAGATAATCTTATATTTAATCTCATAGCATCGAAGTGTGTAAAAAAATTAAAAATTTTGATTTTGCATGTACTTCGAGGCAACTTTGCACTTAAAACAAATGCCACGAGATTCGCGCAAGTAACCAAAGTTTTAAGTGAAATGAGTATCACACGTGTTGGGAGGTGCTCAAATGTTCAACCCGATGCAAGTAGCTTGAAAGAAAGTCAAGGAGGTGGGGAGGCAATACGCTCCTGAAGTCGCGCCTCTAGATCCTAAGATTCTTGATAGAGCTTGAGTAGGCATAGAAGGTATTCCACCCAGTAGGAGAAGAAAAAAATCTTCTGCTATCAATAAGAAAGAAGGAATAGCCTTCGATCTTGCCTTGAATAGTTATGTTTCAAGGTGCGTAGTGGGAGAAGACTTTCATGCTGAAATAGATTACTGGAACTTTTCCAACCGATATTCAACTAGCTTGACTGGTATTAGCGCCTATATATGTTTCGATTGAAAACACCAACTCATAGGAGCGTAGGTTTTTCCCTAGCGATCCATTCATTTTGTAGTTCAGTGTGCCAACGAATTGAAAAGAAATGTGTGTACATATTTTATAAGTTGATAATTATTTTTGAAATATATACACATCTCTCACAAATCTAAGTCTTAAAGACTGATGAATATGTACGCTGATAATGGGTCGTTTCATTTAAATGTTGAAGTTGTAAGCTCTCTACATAACCAATATGATCATCCTCCTTGCAAAGACTAAAGTTAACAAGACTGATTGCAACTTAAATGCTCGATCACTAAAGAGAAATTTTGATTTTCATATTTTCATATGACCATCAAAGATCTTAGATAAGAAATTTTATATTCAAAACTACAGACTCTCCGTCTTAAGACAAAAAATACATTCACACCCTCTAGTTATAAACCGATCCTTGCTATCAGGTAAGCAGAGTTGATAAGATCTTTAAAAAACCAACAATGACTGTGTTGATTGAGAATATCAACCGAAAGGATCATCATTATCAAAATATCTAAAATATTAATGTTGAATTATCTTATTTTTAAATTCTCTAATTACAAATCTAGATTTGATCCTCTATTAAATTAATAGAATTGACGAGATCTAGTATGATAAACTAAATGATTAAGCAAGTTTAAACACCCTGATGATGGTTATGTTGAGTACAGATTTCAACCAGAGAGAATATCAACATCAAATCATATTTGAAATTCAATGTTAAACCAGTCTAAGTTTATATTTAATAAAATGTGAAAAATGTAAAGATGTTAAATTTAAAATGACTAAATGAGATTTATCATCTAATAACTTAAAGCAAAATCCACTCAATTCAACTTCTACAATTATTTATCGAAGGTGAAAAATTAAGAAAATTATCCCTCATAAAATAATTAATGTCAAGTCAAGTGTATCTGTTTGTCAAACAATCTACTCAATAAATACGTAGCGTCTCTATCTACATGATTTGACTAATAAACTTCACATATGATGTGGTTACGATCAGAATTCTTTGATTGGTTAGCATAACCTCTAAATATCCCCCATTATATTACAGTTATAACTATAGCCCATATGATCCTCAATGACTCTGCCCCTTAAATTGTGAACTATAAGGTGCATCTTGATAGGGCAAAACCCTTTGTTACTTAAGATGGATTTAAACTCATCTTCTTAGACAAAGATCAATCCAGTCTGACCTTAATTGAAGCAACATATAACAACAATGATCATTGATTCTTTGGTCAACCTCTCTCGATTAAAAGAGGAACGATAGTTGACGGCAAAATCATGGGATTTTGATCAGCTGTGTCACCATATCCAGCACCATCCGCTTTAAATTAAAAATGGTGAATTTCATAATTTTAAATTTCAAACTCCAACTTGTTGCTATTATACGCTAAGTAATTAGCAACCTAATGACCAGCATTAATTGAAAATTCTCTCTCAGCATTGAGAAAGATAATTAACTAAAGGTGCTTACATTTATAAGAAATCTATAACTAGATTTAAAGTCCTCATAAAATAAGAGTAAAATCTATGGATAGTGTCTTATCTACTATTTAATCAGCCTTCTAAAAATTTGTCCGACATTAACCAAACTTTTTTCATCGAGAAGTCAGACGCAAATCATTGGATCCCATAATTATCTTTTCATTCTCAAATATTGATAATTTCAAAAATCAAATACGACCAACCTATCTAATCAATTCAATTGTGGATCTATCACTTGACAAATTCTGCCAATATCCAAAATCATTTTTTCCTCAAATTAAATTGAATTTAGTTGAATTACTGAACTAATTGTGTTTTTCTTGAACTGTTTGGTTCATATCTTCATCAATTTATTAGTAGCTATTTTTAATCGAAGGGCTTGATATAAATAATTTAAAATAAATAAAACTCCAAAAAGTCATAGACGAAGACAAATCTCCTCAAATTTATAAATACATTAAGTGTTATTAAGTATAATAATTTGAAGCACTCCAAAAATAATCATGATCAAAAACTTCAATCTCTTAATGATAATGAATATATTAATGTGCACACGCACATGGCAGAGAGTAAAGATACAATATTAACTTCCTAAAGCAAAAATTATTCTAAAATAAAGAAAACATTTACATCATATTGCATCATTTAAGTAATACTTAAATAATTTAATATTTATTAAATTATTAAATTCAACCTCAATTTAACCTGTGAAGTTTAAATATTTACATCTTCCCATTGCCAAGTTATTCCATGAAGAGAGAGAGAGAGAGAGAGAGCTTTCTATACATTTATATCTAGAAAGATTTACATGCATACCACACAATTCCTATGCATTTACATATCAAACATCAAAAATTATATATTTACTTATCTAATATTTTCTTATGTTTTAAAAAATATATTTCACTTTAAAAAAGTGAATGATCATGATATTTGTGATGTGATATTGAGGTGTTAGATATGTAAATATATAAGAATTATGTGACATATACATAAATCCCCCTTACATCCAAAGAAAACAAATAATAATCAATGAAAAATTTTGAAAAAAAAAACATTTATAATAAGTATAAAGTAACTATTTTGTATTATAAAATAATATTTAAATTTTACAAGTATTTATATTGATATCACACAATTTTTATATATTTACACATCTAACACCTAAATTTTAATATTTACATAAATAACACATAAATTTTTATTATTGCATCAAAAATATCATCATTATTAACTTTTTTTAAATTAAATACACTTTTTTATGCATAGAAAAAATACTAAATTTATAAATATCAATGTAAATACATAATAATTGTGTGGTATGTATATAAATGTTCCTAAATTTTAATTTTCATAAAAAAATAGAATTATAATATTGCGTATTTCTAATTTGTTGTTATATTTTCCCATCTGTACTGTACGCAACCGAGGTCAACATAGGGTCTCATCACCATAGTACTTGTATTCGGTTTGATCCTAATAAATTTGATTAAAATGGGTTTTAAATTTTTTAATTTATTTAAGATAAAAATAATAAAAACTAATTAATTCAAAAATTTAAAATATGTACAGATTAAATTTTCGATTGATTATTGTCATCTAATATTTTTTTTTCGCACAGCCATCAGCTATTCCTCCACCCACCGAAGGCACTGACGCGCAAGAAAAATCCAAAAGACGGCCCACAATTCCAAATGCCAGCTGCGCGGCACCACCGACCAGTAGCTTATCCGTAAATTACTCCAAACCGATACCCAAAAACACACACACACAGTCACAAAGAGTACTGATAGTCGGTAAACTACAAAGGAGTCGATGGATACTTGCCTGGATAGGGGTGAGATCGGCCCGAAAGAACTGATCGGCGGTAAAATACGCATCATCCCGTGCAAGCTTCCCGCACACATCGGATTGACTAAGACAAGCCCGGATCCGAACCCAATGCCCCTCATCACCGACGTAATGCCGAAGCCAGTCGGAGAATCCGGCGAGGCGATACTCCTTATATCCGCGACCTGGAACATCATACTCGCCATTGTTGTGGGTGACAACGAAGGAGAAGACGAGAAGCGAGGAGAAGAACGATTAGGGTTGCCATGAAGAAGAGATAGGCCGCAAGTAGACACTGGTGGTTCCAGTAAGCTCCGACGAAGCCTGCGAGAGAGACGAGGAGGATAAGAACCCCTAGGATGATGACAGGCCATCGGACTAAACGGATACACTCGCTGTCGGGCTTGGAGGCGAGCCAGATCCCGGAGGCGATGATGGGGATGGAACAAAGGAGGGCGACGAAGTTGAGAAATGCGATGATGTTGTTGCTTAGGCCCATGGGGGAGGGACGGGACCGGCGATCGGGGAGTGAAGATGGAGGGGGAATGGGGAATGGGGAATCGGGTGCTTCGCTGTAAGGAAGGAGTAGGGAAAGGTTCGCTTTGTGTGGGTTCCTCTCCTTGTGGGGCAGTGGGAATGGACTGGAGAGGTTAGATTCCTATTTCGGGGCTAAAGCAACAGCCTGCAAAATTGCAAGTGTTGGAGAATTTGTTCGGAGATTTAGGGTTTATAAAGAGTTGATTAGCAAATTAAATAAAAAAAGGTCAAATTAGCTCTATATAAGGTTTATTGTGTTGCATCAAATTCCAGGATAAAGTATTTAAATGGAACTCCAAATAATTCAATATCTAATGAATTAAATCTATTATCCCCTCCTCACTAAAGAAAAAAAAAAAAGAGAGAGAGAGATAGGCTTAGTGGTGTGGTTATTAGCACCTTTAGGTTGCTCAAAGGCTTATACATTTGCTTTCAAATCCCGCCACCACGGTCCACAAGGGTTGCATCAATGTGCTTTAATATATGCTTATCATTGTGCACTTTATTAGAAAGATTTGTAATTTTTCATAATGCCTCACCTACATTCCACTTTTTGCATAAGCACCAATAAAATCACTTAATCCAGAAGGTTGATGCCATGACAAAACACATTAAAAGATCTATCATTTTCATCATATTATGATCATATGATAATTGTACATTTGCTCTCAAATCCCGCCACCATAAGGGTTGCATCAATGTGTTTTAATATATACTTATCATTGTACAATTTATTTAGAAAGATTTGTAATTTTTCATAATGCCTGCCTACATTCCACTTTTTGCATAAGCACCAATAAAATTACTTAATTGAGAAGGTTGGTGCCATGGCGAAACACATTAAAAGATCTATCATTTTCATCATATTATGATCATATGATAATTGATTTAATGAGCATCAATGTAAGAATAATTTGTTATAAAATATATTTTATTTTATTTTTGATGTAAGTGATGTTAGAAGAGTAGATATGGCTAATCATGTAAAACTACCAAGAAAACCAATATGAAATGTAGAATTTGTTTGCGTTATTTGATTATAAAAGAATCACATAAAACTGAGTAAGAGGATTATTTTATAGTTGTTTGGTTAGCTTTACAATTATTTTTTTTTTGTTTGGTTCTAATATAATGTAAAGAATAAATTATTTCGTGCTTCTGACACGGCTCCGGCGGCAAACGGTAATTTATTAAAACATTATGTACGGCGGCGAGCCAGCATACACAATCTTATATACGAGGTGTGGTATACTATCATTATCACTTTAATTTTGTTTATTTGAATTGCCCAAATTATTCAAATCCTCAATTTTTTGTATTTGAAATCTGTAATTTTACTTTCAAATGCTGAAATGTTAAATAAACCAAATATAATTACTAGTATTTATAACTTCAACATATAAATCTAGACATAAATCATATGAGAATATAAGTTATTATATTAATTGATATTACTTTTATGAATTGAAAGGAAAATTACACGATCAACTTTATTCAAAGACATAGGGTCTCGGCCAACGAATGAAGCAATGAAAACTCATTTATGGCTAAAGGCTATTGGTTATTGTATGAGACTTAGTGAAATCAAATAAATGTATGATTATACAATCGATGTTATCTCCTCAAAGCTTAGCATAGCTACTTCTCATATGTATATGTCAATAATAGTATATAATATTGTTATAATGTTATATGATAGGTGGAACAGATGATATAGATAATGCTTAAAGTAGCCATAATAGCTTATGTGATTGTTTATTGTCATAAATAATCTAATATGTTCTTGATTACGTGTATATGAAAGGCTCGGTCGTTGCTCAAGACTAAGATGAGGATGATGATAATGTATAATAATTTCTTTTTTTAATTCAAAAACAATATTATTTTAAACTTTATGTGATGTGAATACAAATAACTAAGAGCCTATTTGATATCAATTTTATCTTGTGTTTTTTAATTTTAGTTTTATATTATTTTAAACAACATATTTATTTAGTGTATTTTTTAAGTATTTTTATTTTAATTTGTTAAAATAAATAATATTATTTTAAAAAAAACTTAAAATAGCTTTTAGATGTTTTGAATATTTTAAAATAATTATTATCAATAAACATATTTTATTTTAAAATAAAATAAAATAAAATCATAAAATAAAAAAATAAATAAATGTAAAAGTGATCCGAGCTGCCCTTAAACTTTGAACACATTTGAAATAAATTTTGATAAATGATCCATCATAATGAACTTTGCAAATCATTTGAAATGAATTTGAGATGGATTTTAGATGGAAAGCCATTATTTTTCTAGAATAGTAATGAATTTGCAACAAATTTGTGATGGTCTTCAATACACTTTCATGTTATTGGAATTATTACAATGGATTTGTAACAAGATAATTATAAATATAGAGTAAACTTATTGAAATTATCATCAAATTTCATTGAATTACATCACCAATCTATCAAAAAATTGTGATATTAGCTTCTACTCACTAACCTATAATAAAGCTTTGAAATGAAAATGTGATCAATGATCCAGTATAAATATTTTCATGGATTAATACATCCATAACAAAAATTATTTTATGATTAAAGATTTAATAGTAGTTCATTAATAACAAGTAATTCATCGTAAAACATCATTTATTATAGAATTTAATATTTTTGTAATGAACTTTGTCTAGCAAAAATACCAAAAATGTTATAGTGATGAAAGTTATAAAGGCTCTAAATGACCTTAATTAGGGCTCCAACCCAATTTTACTATTTTGTAGTCCTACCAACTTATATATTTGAGTGGTGTCATCAAACAAGAGATATTTAATAAACTAAACTTAAAAATGAAATGCTTCAGCTAAACTAATAAGAGTATTGCTAGAACCTCGAGTGATTAAAATAACCCTCGACAATTAGATTTGTAATAAACTCTCCTACATCTATGTGTAATATAAAATTTTTTGCTTATACATTATTTGTAACCATATATAATATTGTAACTTTGGGTAGGCTCAATACACGAACTCTTTAAATCTTAGTCCAGTTCTTGTTCAAGAGTATAAATTTTCTATGCTTACATTTCATAATTATTTTTATATTAGTATTATGTTATATAATTATATAACATTAATGATGGCTTATACATGGCCCAAGAGAGCAGGAGGGAAAATTGTGTAATTTATAATTTTAATAATTAAATAATTAAATAATTATAATAGAAAAATAAATTAGAACTTAAGCTACATAATATCACAAACTTATATAAGAAAAATAAAATGTAGAAATAAAAAAGGAGACGATAATTTTTTGGAAGATTTACATACATACCATACAATTCTTATGCACTTACATATCTAACATCTAAAGTTAGGTATGTATGTAAATCCCTAATTTTTTTTTTACATGATTTGATTCAACATAGCTTACATCCATGCTATTCACAAACTATGACTTCCATACTTTAGTATTTATTTATTTTTCATTCATACTCATTAGTGGAGAAACTCTTATACTATATCTTTAAAAAACTTCATATTCTTATCTTAATTATGAGCTAAATCTTCTAAAAATTTAGTAAGCATTACTCTCTATCAATCTAATATTAGATCATCCACTTAGTACTAGATTATCCTATAAATAACTTCAAAAATTTCATCCACTCTAATCAACATTACTCATATATAGATTTTTAATGTTTAAATTAATGTAGCATTTCCATTCCATGACATCCTCAAATCATAGTATGAAAAAGGCATAAGTTGGCATATTCAGTTATTCTTCTAGTTGAAGGGAAGACTAGGAAACCAAGAAAATTAAAGATATTTATGTAGACAAATCTCAATAACTTTTGGAATTCAAATGATGGTCAAATCTTTAGAATACTTTTAATTCTAAGTATTCTTTTAAATCTATAAGAATATGATTTATTCATATATTTATGTAAAAGGCATTATGTCCATTTCAACAATAATGAGAGACACTCCATCAAATGATTTGATATACTTTCTTGATTATTTAGGTATGTTGAACAACTCAGTGTCTTAGTGAACTTAAAATTAAGAAACTTTATTGATGTAGAACATCATGAGGATCAACAAATTAAAGCCCAAGGCCCATTTACAAAATCTCAAGCTAATCATGAGGATCAACAAATTAGAGCCCAAGGCCCATTTACAAGATCTCAAGCTAAAGAAAATTCAAGAAAGAAGATTTAGCCCATTACTAAGGCCCATTTTATGATTTCATCTTCTTTTTTTTATTTATGTAATTTTAATTTTCTTCTAGAAACTCCATGTTTGAAATTTTGCATTTAAAATTCAAAGCATGACATGTGAGGTGGTTGAATCCACATAAAATAATAGCATGTGAAATGAGTGGATGGCATAAAATAATGAGGCAATTTATTGCTTCACATTAATATACCACACCTTTCCCTCCATGTTTTGAATTTTTTTTTGAAAGATGCTTGTAATGGCTATAAATAGCCCCTCTTATTAGAATGAAGGAGATCTTTTGGCAATTACAAATTTTGAGTTATTCTTGTGGTTTGAGAGCTTGGTGGCACAACTCCTTGGTGAGCTTGGTTCCAACATATCTTCTTCCTTCACCTCCAATACCCACGTTCTCTCAATCTCATCAAAAGAAAGAAGCACCTCCATCAAATTTGGTATCGGGAAGCTGGAAGGAGCAAATTTGGTTGTTTCAACAAAGGGAGCAACTCAAGTGTTGGACTTGTCTTCAAACTTGTGAGTTTTTCTTGGACTTGTGAGGTTAATTAATTTTCTTTTATGTAATAGTTTAAAAGCATATTAGTAGCTTGAAAAGATATATATTGCTTGCAAGTTTATGGTGATAGCATAAAATTTCAATTAGTAAGCTCTATTATATATTTTAGCCATTTTCCAATTGTGCGCACCCCCTCCCCCTCCCCTCCAAAAAAAAAAGAGAAAAAAAAATTAAGAGAGTACCTTGGTGAGGTAGTTCATCACCTAAAGCAACCTAGCCATTAGTGCAAATCAAAATTTAACTTGCTTTATTATCTTTGTTATTATTTATGGTTAATTTTAGAAGTTTCTTTGATTAACTTATGATAACTTGCTTTCTTAAAAGAAAAAAGAGGCTGATAAATTTGAGCATTTTATTTCATTGCATTAAAAATATATATATAAAAAATATGCATGCATAATAATATAAGGTGTTAAACTTGGTGATTTTGGAAGCTAAATAGAACTTTGTCAAAAGACCTAAACTAAGGAGAGCTTGGGATTTAAGTGGTCTTGTACCCTCCTCACCGGAAGTTCTCTTAGCTTAAAATTTCACCTTGATTGCACAATTATATTATACTTATTATTATTTTTATTTTTTTCATTGGTCACTTTTCATATATCTTTTTTTCTTTAAAAAAAAAATTCATGGCACCAAAATCTATCTCTCAAGATCAAGTTGAAATTTTGACTAGATTAGTTGATGCCAGATCTTAGGATCCAAGACAATGAACTAAAACTCAACAAATATTAGAAGAAAGTAAGAATCAAATGCAAGAACTTAAACAACAAATGCAAACTCTTATAGCGCATCTACAAAATAATAGAGTACCAACTCCTCCTCCAATACCTGCTCAAACTATGCCAATAGGATAGATGAAGAAGATTCATATCCAAACCATAGAGAAAATCAACCACTTAGAAGACTATCAATTGCTAGAAATGGTGGAAGGGGAGAAAATTATTTTAAGACTATAGAAGACTCTAATGATCCATCTCAAGAGTTAAAGTAGAAGCCCCAACTTATGATGGTATACATGATCCAAATAAATTTCTCGATTGGTTAGTTCAAATGGATGACTTCTTTGATTGGTATAAAATGGATGATTACCAAAGGGTTACTTTTGCTAAAATGAAATTGATAGGGCATGCTAAAATTTATTGGACAAATACTTTAGCTAAAGAACAAAGATTAGGAAGGACAAACCTCACTTGGATAGAAATGAAAGAAATGTTAAGAGCAAAATATTGTCCTGCATCATGATAAGAAGCCAATTATTAACTTTGAGACAAGGTAATTATCTTATGTAATACTTGAACACTTTTGAAGATCTAGTTTCTAGAACTTACCGATAATGATTGGCAATTAAATAAATTTGTTATTGGACTTAGAGTGAAATTAGAAATGAAGTTGAATTATTTGACCCACAATCTTTAGAGGAAGCATTTCATTATGCATTATTAGTTGAACAACAAAAGAAATCTCCTCTAAAATTAAAAGTCAAGTACCTTCCATTTCATCCAATAGATCTATTTAGACCCCATCCAAATGGCCCATCCCCTCTGCCTAAAATTTCAATTGAAGGGAGCTCTAAGAACATTAGGGAAGTAATATGTTTTAAATGTTATAAAAAGGTCATATGCAAAATCAATGTAAAGCTCAAATCTTATTTTAGAAGAAGTTGAAAATCCAATAGATGATAATCTAGAAGAAGTTTATGATGACACCCCATTATCGATGAAGAATTGGAATTAACGATGACCTCATGTTAATGTGATGAGATGTCTTACTGTAATAAAAATGAGGAAGATTGGAGGAGAAAGAACATTTTAGCATGTATATTTTGTGTAATGAAAAGAGATGTAGGTTAGTTATAGATGGAGGTGCTATGAAATGTCATTTCAACATACCTTAAGCCAACCTAAAATCGAACCCCACCTGAACCATTTCATGTTAGTTGGGTAAATCATACATCTCTTCCCATCATCTGTTAGTTTAGTTCCTATAAAATAGGAAGCTATGAGGATCAAATTTGGTGTGATGTTCTCCTATGGACATTGCTCATATTCTCTTAGACTTGGCTATATGATATGAATGTTATTCACTATGGTAGGAAAATACTTATGTTTTTAAACATAATAATAAGACTATTAAACTCTACCAATAAAGTAGAAAAACACCCTCCATAACACCACAAAACAACGACTTGCAACCTAAGCCTCTATTGAAGAAAAATGTCAAACTTCAATTAATTATCATAGAAAATCCTCTTGCCTAACACTATCATTTCTGATCCTTATTTTAAAACACCTACTCTTTCTCCTTTGACCCCAAAGATAGAAATAATAGGTTTTGGTGCTTTACGAAAAGAATTTTCTGATCCATTTCTTCTTCACATATTACATGTAAAAGAAGTCATACCGGACTAATGAGACTCACATCTCTTCTCTTCTTTCTAATTTTAACGATATTGCACGATGAGCTTCGATGAGCTACCTCCTCTAAGAGACATTCAACATGCTATTGAGTTCTTGCATTCTCAACTTCCTAATCTTCCACATTATAGGATGAACCCTAAGCATGTTGAGATTAAAAGACAAGTTGAGGAATTATTAAGAAAGGGTTTTATTCAAGAGAGTCTTAGCCCTTGTGCGGTCATTATTAACTCCAAAGAAAGATGGAACATGGCGAATGTGTGTTGATAAGCAATAAATAAAATTACTATCAAATATAGGTTTCCTATTCCCATAGATGATATGTTAGATTTAATCTGAGCAAATTTTTTTTCAAAGATTGATCTAAAAGTGGATATCATCAAATTGGATAGATCGAGATGAGTGGAAGATGGCTTTTAAGACCCCGATGGACTTTATGAATGGCTTGTCATGCCCTTTGGACTTTCAAATGCTCTAGCACATTTATGAGATTAATGAATACTATTCTTAAACCATATATAGGTAAATTTTTGGTGGTGTATTTTGATGATATTCGATTTTAGTCCAAGTGAAAATGAACATCTACAACACCTACAAAAAGTCTTTGAACTACTTAAACAAGAGAAATTATACATCAATTTAAAAAAGTGTTTCTTTTTGCAAGCTGAGGTAATCTTTTTAGGCTTTATTATATCCACTGGCTTAAACGATCCTTCTAAAGTGAAAGCAATCTTAGATTGACCACCTAAAAGTTTTCTTGAAGTTAGAAGCTTCCATGGTTTAGCCACTTTTTTATGAGATTTATTAAGAATTTTAGTACCATTGTTGCTCAATAACGATATACTAAAATTAGATAAATTTTGTTGGACTTAATGCACAAAAGGTTCTTATCATACGCGCAATCCTTAGGCTTCTGATTTTTCTAAAGCCTTTGAAGTGACATGTGATGCTTGAGGTGGGATAGGTGAAATTTTAAGTCAAGAGAATCATCCATAGCATTCTTTAGTGAAAAGTTAAATGAAGCTAAACAACGATATTCCACTTATGATAGAGTTTTATCGTAATTCAATCCTTAAGGCATTGGCGACCCTATCTCTTACATAGAGAATTTATACTTAATTCTGATCACCATGCCTTAAAATTCATTAATACTCAACAAAAATTAAGTCATAGGCATGCAAAATGGGTTGAATTTTTACAAGACTACTCTTTTGTTCTAAAGCATAAGCCTGGAATTGAGAATAAGCGATGCTTTATCCGGGTAAACTTAATGATTTCCTCTTTAGAATTGAGAATCCTGTGATTTGATAGAATCAAAGATGATTATATTGTGACGACTTTCACCTAATTTATCTTGAACACCTAGATAATATAACTTTACAAGGGACATTCTTGATAACAAATGGATATTTATATAAAGGAAAATAATTATGCATTCCTCGATCTTCTCTTAGAATTCCTTATATCAGCTACATCAGGGGTGTAGGTCATTTTGGAAAGGATAAGACCATATGTTTATTAGAAAATAGATTTTATTGGCCTTCATTAAAACGGGATGTTCAAAATTAGTGGCTCAATGCTTAATTTGTAGGCTAAAACTATTAAACAAAGGTCAGACAATACAACTTCACTTATAGGCCTTGGGAAGACCTATCAATGGATTTTATTCTAGGATTACCTAGGACATGAGGACATGATAGTATTTTTGTTGTAGTGGATAGGTTCTCAAAATGGCTCATTTCTTACCTTAAAAACAAATGATGCTTCTTATATAGCCAAATTATTTTTTTAAGGAAATAAGCGACCTCCAATGGTCTCCTTTAACCATTATTTCGCAGAGATGTTAAGTTTGTCTCATATTTTGGAAAACATTATGGAAATTAGTGCACCAAATTAAATTCTCTTCGCTTTCACCCTGGAAACCGATGGACAAAGCAAGTAGTTAATCGAACAGGAAATTTGCTTAGATGTTTGGTAGGTAAAAGTTTAGGAAATTGGGATTTACATTTTACCAACCCTCATTATAATAGTACTATATCTAGAACTACAAAAAATCACCATTTGAGATAACATGGTCAAAACCATCGACAACTAAAACAGAAGAAACCTACCATCTAATGTATTTTCGATGCAAAGATTCTCATTTGCTAAAGATTTTCAAAGCCTCCATGAAGATATAAGAAAGCAAATTACTATAAGTAATGATAATTATGCATCTAAGGCAAATCATAATCGCTCAACTAAAGAATATAAAGAAGGTGATTATGTATTGATTCGCATTCGAAGCGCTATCAAACTACTAAATATAAGAAATTACAACGAGCTTGTGGTCCATTTAAAATTCTCAAGAAAATTGGAACTAATGCTTATCACCTTGATTTTCGCCGATATGTTCATTCATCATTATTGAAGATATTCTATCATATGAAGGAATTAGAAAACCTCCACTTGTTCAGTCTAACTATTTAGTAGGAGATATAGACTGCATTTGCGTAGCCTCTTCCTTTGAATTATATTATCACCGAGGAAGCACCCATTAATCCAGCCTTTTGAATATCGCTTTCTAGTTCGTTGGAAGAATAAGCCACCACCAAGACACATGGTTGACCCGTAGTGATTTGGAGACTTTAGCCCCACAAATTAGTAGAAGACTTCTAGATTTCAACTGGAGCAGTTCAATTGAGCTGTGGGAGTTGATGTGAACATCATGAGGATCAACAAATTAAAGCCCAAGACCCAAAATCTCAAGCATCAATCAAATTAGAGCCCAAGGCCCATTTACAAGATCTCAAGCTAAAGCCCAAGAAAATTCAAGAAAGAAGAAGAAGACTTAGCCCATTTTATGATTTCATCTTTTTTTTATTTATTTATGTAATTTTAATTTTCTTCTAGAAACTCCATGTTTGAAATTTTGCATTTAAAATTCAAAGCATGACATGTGAGGTGGTTGAATCCACATAAAATAATAGCATGTGAAATGAGTGGATGGCATAAAATAATGAGGTAAATTTATCGCTTCACATGACCACCCACCTTTCCTCCATGTTTTGAATTCTTTTTTTTTGAAAGATGCTTGTAATGGCTATAAATAGCCCTCTTATTAGAATGAAGGAGATCTTTTGGCAATTACAAATTTTTGAGTTATTCTTGTGGTTTGAGAGCTTGGTGGCCAAACCTTGGCACTCCTTGGAGCGCTTATCCAACATATCTTCTTCCTTCACCTCCAATACCCACGTTCCCTCAATCTCATCAAAAGAAAGAACGCCCACCTCCATCATTTATAATATTTAAATTCATCTTGTTAAGATGCCTATTTTGACTATAAATATACAAAATTTAATGAATATTTGACCCCTCAAATGATATTAAGAAGGTTCTGATATTAATTTTGAGTGCTTAATTTAATATCTTTAAATTCATATCTATAATTCTCACTATTATTGAGTTTTTCTCATTTAACTATATTATCTTGATTTTTAATGTATTAAAAATGATATTTAGATAATTTTAGAGTAAAATCCTAAAGCTTTTGGCTAAAATATTTGGGGATTTGAAATTCAAAATTATGTAAAAATATGTAATTTATCAAATAAATTTTTGGTTGGCATATCAGGTTTTCTTTTAAGCCACCTATCTAGTAAATAGAGAACTAGCCATTATATTATTATACCTATGAAAATCAACCAAAATTGATTGACTTAGTTCAAATCAAATTAGAATTTTAGTTTATTTGGGTATTTTGTCACACATATAGTATTTTTTTTCTCCATCAAATTTTTGTTGATAATATAGATAAGAATTTTAGATATATTTTTATAAATTATTATTTAACGAAGATATAAAAAATTTTAGTTGGTTCATTTTCAATATCTAAGCATTGGCCTACAACATACATATGTATTAATTTATGAGTGCAAGCTATCTTAATTGGCAAAGAGTTAAAAAGTTGATATGTTCGTAACGTTGAATCTCATTGACATAAATTTTATGATTAGTTCATCACTTTATTTTCACACAAAAAAAAAAAAAGTATTCTTCACAAAGCAAAATTCACTAATTGAGTCCTAGGATTTATAAGACAAATAGCATATAACAATGTAAAACATCACATATTATGTAATAAAATTTTCACATTTGACCAAAAATCTAAGTAAAAGTTTTGAGGGTGAGGAGAATCAAACCCAAAGGGCAAGTAGGCTAAATAGCATAATTAGTCTTATAAATATGAACAAAAAATCTAAGCAAAAAAATATTCTTGAGACAACTAAGCATAGTTAATGCCATTATAAACTAAAAACCAACAAAACCCAAAAGCTGTCAATATAAATCCAAAGCCGAGAGCAACCAAAGAAGGATATCAAAATAATAATAATACCAACAAATATATAACATATTAACTGCATTAGGTAAAACAACACCCAATCACGTCCAAGGTTAATTAAGATTGCACTGAATTTTTAACTTTATATTGTAAAAGATAATGGGTGTGATCGAGTAATTATTTGTGCAAAGACTATTTTTTATTTCGTAACAAACATTATAATTGAGGTTGTTGATAGTGAGAAACTAACATTTTTTTAAGAAAAGTTATCCAATTCAAAAGAAGTAATAAAATCAATCAACTAGACAAAGAATGACCCTTAAAAAGTATGTATACAAGAAATATTGTTATTAAGAAGCATGAGAGACAATTGGCGAATAAAAAAAAGTGAAGTCTATTATCATTTTATAAATGACATAGATGTCAAGAAAAAAAAAATATTGAAATCATGAAGTAATCAAATTACCCATAGTCTTAAGCTAATTATGAGTACCATTATTTAAAAAAAGGGGATTTACATACATACCCACAATTCTTATGTATTTACATATTTAACACCTAAATTTTAATTTTTATATATATAACACGCTAATCTTCAATATTATATCAAAAATATCATCATCACTCACTTTTTAAAAGTAAATTACAGCTTTTTAAGCTTGAAAAATGTTAGATAAATAAATATCTAACTTTAGATGTTAGATATGTAAATGCATAAGAATTGTGTGGTATGTATGTAAATCTTCCTTAAAATTTTTTTTTAAAGAAAAGCTAAGTTATATTTTTATGCTAGATATAATAAGACCAAACCATATTAAAAGGTGAGACTTAAGATATGATCTAGCATTCTAGCCAAAAAAAAAAGTTATTAACTAGCACACATTAATTTATCACCATAAATGATTTAAGAAAATTAGTTAAAAATAAGATAGAAATGAATGGGATCTTTAAAAGAGTAACTACTTCCAAATATTAACAAGTGTAATTACAATAAGGAAAGAGGAGGAACACAATTAGGCGTAAATCAAAATATTTAAGCAAAATAACTAGAATAAACGAAGAGATCTTGGCGGAATTGCCACATATGAAATTGAGCACAGTTTTGCAAAGAAATACCCCACTTGTTTCTCGAGAAGAGATGAGAAACATGCTCAATATCATTGGATTGCATAGTCCCAGCTCCTTATTGTTTGAAGAAACTCTCCCCTAAATTAGTCTTTTTCACTAAAAGCGCATGAGATAACAAATCAAGTCTTTCCCTAAGATTTTGAATAGCTGTCCCGAATTCAAGTTGATTATGTTTCATTTCTTCCCCCTGAATTGGTCTTTTTTCACGAAACACTTATCAAGTTCCAAAAAAATCTAAAAGAAATAATAGTAGGTAACCATAAGTAATAAAGATGGATATCTCAAACCAAATATAACAAATAATGATAGCGAGCTTCTCTTAGATTAATAAGAATTAGCAGAAAGAAGAAGTCAAATAATAGTATATGAAAAGTTCTATTAGTGATTAGTACTTCTTATGAAAGGGTGATCATGATACCTTTAGATTTGCATGCCATATAACTAAAGGAAAGTGAAGTAAGCCTTAATACCCCCTTTTATTCAATTAATTCAAGTGTTGTCAAACAAGACAAATATTAGCATCCCCACTTGGTAGATGAATATGGAACATAAGTGTCAATTTTTCTTGTTCATGATTATTAGAAGGAAGGAAATCATACTAACAATAAGGCTCTATATTTAGTGCTTGAAGAATTAAAGTTTACAAATAAAGAAGATGAGGCATATTAATTAATCAACTAATAATTTTTGAACTTGGTCATTGAGAGTGGATCAATATTTGTGCTATTGTTGAGAAGGAAAGAGGCAATTTAAGATAGGTGGATGGGAGCTAAAACATGGGGAAGCTAAGAATATTGATCATGAGAATGGGGACATTTAGACTAATAATATTATCACTAATAGCTTGCCCAATATGGAGTGATCATTTATATAAAGGAGGTGAGTGATGTAACTATTACCTTACAAAAATTCTTAAAAATCTCATAGCAACCATTTCTTCTATCATAAGAGATAAGGTATCTTCATGAAAGAGAAGAACATAATTAAATAAATATAATTAATATATTTTAATTCTTATTATAAAAAATATTTGCATAAAAATGAATAAAAATTACAAGGACATATTTATATAATTTTAAAAGTAAGATATGTTTTATCAAAAGATACCTAAATTAAAATTTTAAATAAAATTATATTCATTTGGGTTGAATGATTGTTTATGGATGAATCTGACCATTTGGTTTGAATGATTGTTTATGGATGAATGTGACCTTTTTTAGAAGTTATTCAAAAACTCATGATGAATTTTATTAAATTTAATATTATTTTAATTAAAAAATAAAATTAGGATTACTAAATAATACAAAATTTTTAGAAAAATCCAAATTAAATCAAAATAGATTCAATTTTTTTTAGGAAGATTCCTTGGGTTATCCCTAATATATGAAATTAAAATAAAATTTTATTACTAAATAATTAAAAATAATATAAAATATTGAATATCAAAATAATTCAATGTAATTTCAAATTCTTATTGAATTTTGCTGATGTCATTCCCAAGTTGAGAGAATTATTTCATAATTTTTGAACATCAATTGGTCATAAAATAAAAATAAAGTAGCCTAATATTAAAAATAAAACAATTAAATAGCTTAAGAATTTAAAAGTTTATAAGTATTTCAATAAAAATTAAAAAGATAGCATATAAATTTTTATTAACTCATATAAATACAAAGAATAATAAACTAAATAATTTGAGATCTCATTAAATTTAAATAAAAATTCTCTTTTATCAATCTTAGAGTAAAATTCTTAAATAATTAAAATCTATAAAACATACTTATTTGCTTGCATTTGAGGACAATATAAAGTGTCACTAAACCGTTTGAGTGAGGGGTACATCTTATTATATCTAGGATATTTTGAATAACAAGATTTACTATAAGAGTGAGTATTGCTAATTCATAAATATTTTTAAAATTTTTAAGGTAAAATAAAGTATTAAATTATAAATAAATAAATAAAATTATTGAATAACTAATGACTTAAAATTGGAACTCATCCCCAAATTAAATTAAGTAACTTAAAATAAAAAACCATTAAAAACATCAAAAATAATAGAGTGACACCTTTATAATCTAACACTTACTAGATTTTGTATATGACACAAGTCGTATTAATATTATTTAATATTTAATTAATTAGAATATAATTTATGCTTATTTTATTAAAAAATAATAATTATTAAAATTTTATTTTAGTCGACAGATTTAAGAGTATCTAAGCAGTTTATTCAGATTTAACAAAATTTGATCTTTGTCATGTAAAATAATTTTGAAAATTTAATTATTTTCAGATTTACAATGTTTAGGAAATCCTTCTTGCGTTTAAATGTTTAATCCTGGTTGCACCCAAACAGCCCGTAAATGTTGATTTAGAGAAGCTGTGTCAAATCATGGATCGTCGACGTTGGAGCAGGTTTGCACATGTGCTAGAATTTGAATTCAAGACCTCTCGATCGAAGTCAAAACTCTCAACCAGCTAAGTTGCCTTGCACAAGTACCCCCTCTCTCTCGCTCTTTCTGCGCGCCGTGCCCCTGTATGTATGTGTGTATTTTGACTGCCATGGTTGGTTTGCGGCGAAGTGATGTTTGCAGGTTCGGCCAAGATTAAGGAACTGACGTCCCACTTCTATGATTCTCAATTCCTTTGATTTTCATGCCAATCAAGAAAAAACTTTAACTTGTATGTCTGCGAAGGTAACCTAATTAGCTTCTGGTTCGATTAACTTAAGACAATGTAAGCTTCTTCCTGCGTTATAATTTTGAATATAGGCTTTTTTTTTATCAAATTTATTTAATTAGGGTTTATTAGTGGATTTTTGCTATTCATGTTCGAATATGGGGATTTTGATCTCATCAACCCATTTTTCCAAAAGGATTTTTTTTGATTAGCTATGATCCCATATCGATAATGAATTTTTAGTTTTCAGTTTTTAAATTAAATCTGATTTTGTATGAGTTCAATACTATTAAATGATTAGTGCCATTGAATTGATGTTAATTTATGCATTAATGAATACTTTAAGGATTCTCATATGGGATTGATAATGATATTTGAACTTTTCAACATATTTTTTTTTTCTTCTTATATCCCTCAATTAAATCATGTGATACTTGACCTCAGATAATTAAATAGTACTATAATGATTTTGTGAAAATGTTAAATTGTATGAGTTACTGACCAACAAAAGGATGTTTTGGGAGCAACTAGAAAAAAATATATAGAGAGATCGTTGTGTGAGAGTGATAACTTAATCACTCTCACATCTTTCCCTTTCTTTTTTTTTATGTACATAATACCAAGTTTTCATTGAACATTATGAATACTTTTTTAGAAGCGTAGTACCCGACTATGCCTTCAATTTGCCAAATGCGGCAGATTACTTTCTAGAACTTAAAGAACTCATATGGAATGGAATAATCACCATAACTTTAATTTTTTAGTCTATCTTTATTATTAGACTCATCCAAATATTAAGTCTTGATGAGGATGACTTTAAAAGCTCATATTATCTCTCTTTTTCACTTTCTCTCATATCTCTTTCTTTCTATTTTCATCATGTCTCTTCCTTTCTTTTTTTTGTAAAATTGAGTTTGTATAGTTGGATGCTCATTTGTCAAAATGTCATTCACATGCTTTAATTTGAAGTTGGAGCTAAAGGTTGATAGCTTTGTATTTATTTTGGAAAATTTTGAACTCTCACTTTCTTTGCTTCTTATGAAAAAAAATTTTTAATTTTAACAAATCAATCATAAAGTTGCCACTCTTGTTTGAAAGGGCACATATTTAAGCTTAAATTTTTATCTATCTTTATCCATTGATCTTACAGTTACGATGTACTTTTTGGTTAGTTATGCTGACAAGCTTGTGTGACAATTGGATGGTTCACAAGATTGCCGATGTTGTTGTGTGCTGAATGACTTTGGTGCATCCTCTTTTCATTTATTTGATACTTTAAGGAGGTTTTTTTTTTTATCTTTGTCTAAAATATAATGAATGAGATGTGAAAGAAAGCTAACATATATACCTGTTTGCTATAGTCAATGCACATATGCTTTGGTTACTTTAATCCCCAGCATGATTGCAATTGAACAAGTGATGTTTTGTTCCACTACTAAAAATGAATACTTAAGGTGATGCTTTTTTGCAGCTGTTTAAAAATTTGCTATAAAATTTTCAAAAATTTAGTGGTTTTAATCACTATTATTATTTTGTTTTTTTAATTATTAACTAGAGATGATTCTCATTGCTATATTTAGCAACGGCTATAACCATTGCTATTTGAAGAATGAATGTGTTCCTATTTCTTGTTTCAAGATTTGCAGTATTTCTAACATTTTTTTGGGATGGTTTTAACCACCACAAAATGTTAGAGCTTGTTCTTATTTATCAAGGTTAAAACTGCTGGAAGTCCTTTGATGTTTCCTGCTCCTGACCAACCCACTTTTTCTCCCATTCTTGCTTCCCTATTCATCTAAATCCTAACATCCATTATTGTTCCATCTCTATGTTAATGGACCTGGCTTATCTTCCTCTCAAGCAAAAAATTGGTGTGGAAGTTCGATATGAATTTCTTTTTGGTGTTAATTTTTGTGTAGGTTGTTTGATTTTCTGATTTTATTCTCTAATCAATCTGTATACTATTTGGAGAGATATAGGTGCAAAGTGATGTACTGAGATGTCTCATTTCCTACATCATTTAAATTTTTTTTTTTAGTGTTATGAAAATAACATCATGTTGTAAAAACTAGAGAAGGATGTTAAATCGATCTTTGTTAAGTTAACCACACTTTATCCACCTCTGATGCCTAGACTGAAGCACCATTTCCTTTTAATTTGTTTATTTTCTAATTTTCTCATGTGTAGTTGAGCGAGCATGGGTTGATAATGGCTGGTAATGGTTAATGAACACCCCACAAGTTTTTCCTTGCATTTACTTGCAAGTAGGGGTGGAGACAATTGGAGCTTGAGTAAGCTTAAGTATGGTTCAGCTTGTCTCATTATGTAAATGAACCACAAATTTTCATTTGTTCTTAGCTTGTTAAATTATTGAGCTAAACATGAGTTGTTCACGAACTTAATGTCTACTTGAAAGTCATATATAAATTATAAAATATACTTGTCATCACATGTATGCACATATATCTAATATATGAATATGAATTTATCATAAATAGTGTCATACATGCATACATATAATTGCGTATATATACACATATTACATACCATGTACATATAATATGTATACACGCCGCATATGTGCATATATAATATATGTATCATGGGTAATATATATATGCAATATATATACTTCATACATATATTTTATATGATACAATATATATATATATATATATATATATGTATATATATATATATATATATGTATATATATGCTTATATGTATGTATATATTATATTTATGTATATATGTATATGTATATGTATATATACATATACATATATGTATATATGTTAGTTTATAACTAAAGCCATTTTATTTAAAATAACTCCCCCTTAGGAGGTCATCCCATCATAGCTCGTCTTGGGATATTATAATGCATATCATAAAACTGCTAACACGATGTTTGGGTGCAGAGGAGGAATCTTCGAGGAAAAGCATATAACTTTTACATACAAGGATGTACTCCTTTATAGATGAAGATATCTTCGACATTTAATTCGATACATGTGTTTAATTATTAAGCGAAAGATAAAGCAGAATGGGATATAAAGAGAATAAAATCAAAGTTATTGGTGGTATCTTTCTGTGCAGTTATTTTATTCTTTTGACATCTAAAAATGCCTTTTATTTTATATAAAGTTTGTCTGTCTTTTTGAGTGCGTTAATAATTTTGAGTGTATTTTCGTTAGATTCAATGTCTTATCTTAGATATATATATATATATATATATATTTGAACTTTGGAAATTGAGTTTAGACATTTTCTTTGGCGACTTTGTTTCATTTTTCTTTGTGGATATCTCCGGATGCGATCGAAGCGTCTTTGATAACCCAAAATTGAAGAGTTTTGGAGGAACAATTAATTCTAGATATGACTTGATGATGTTTAGGATTCATTTGGGTTTATTTTTAGTATTGATTTGGTTCTATCATATGAGTAGAAATTGTCTCTAGAGGATTAATTGGTTGAACGAGTTTTTTTCAAGAGTTGTATTTCATGATCAAATCTATGAAATCTGATAATTTGTGAAGTAGGCTAGGTTTTGATCCTAGATCATCTATTTATGATTAATAGTTCGCATTTTGACGGCTTCTATCCAATTATTAAAAACTCATTTAATTGGTCTTGGAAGAATGTTTAATTTAGCTCCAAAATTATTCCACCATCTGTATAATCAAACTGATAGATCTTTAGCAATAATTTCTTTATTGATAATGAACATCCAAGAATGATGTCTTTTGTCGTTGATAAGGAAGAAGGCATGTAATACTTCTTGGGACATGTCAATAATTCACTCTAATTTTATTTTGTAAGTTGGCGGAGAGAAATATAGTTTTTTCTTGAAATATTCACTCTGATGAATAACCTTATATATGATGCATTTGCTATAAATAATAAGTTGACTTGTTTAATTCAAACATGAGAAATCTCAACACATTTAAGCTATGTTATGATTTTTTCATAAATTTTTGAGATATTTTATCTCGTATGAGAAATGATTATTTCTGATATCTTTCAAGTTATGCTCATTTATTATTTATAGAATAATCCAATAGATTAATTTCAATGATATTCTGCTTTACTTTTTTTGTAAAGTAAGATTCTTGAGAGATGATTGCTTTTAGTTGTTTAGCCTATGCCGGTTTGAGTCGGAGATAAGTTAGACGATCATCCCAATTGTAGATTTGGACGGATCTTTTCTCCTACCTCTTCCCCAGAAAGGGAGGAGTTAGAGGAATCATTTTTTGGTGAGGATGATGATCATTCACTGAAATTCGTTAAGAAATTCACGGAAGTTAAGTTAAAAATATAGAGTGTGCATATAAATTTATTCAAAATAAATTTTGACAGATGCAATCAATCAATTCTTAATAGGAGACGACTATTAATAAGATCAATTTGAAATTTAGAAATGCACTTAACAATGAAAAATATTTCTTTCTTTATGATGGAATATTGTGTGTGTCGGACTCCATCGATGAGAGGTAAAGTTAACTTCGTTGGAATTTTTTCGTTGTTTTAATATCCTACAATAACCTAGATTTGAAGCATTAGTTTCAACTATTTTGAAACTATTAAGATTCGCAAGATTAAGGCACGAAAGATTTTTGACTCATTTTTCTAATTTTTTAAATAGCCATGGTGTGCAAATTAGTTCATGACGGTGTCCTATGCTATATTTTGATAAAAGTTGGCAATGTAATTAAGAGCACTTAAAAATCTTTGCAATTGAGTTTTATCAAGAATAATATCAGAAAATTTATTTGCAAACTCAATGCTCTGTTTAATAGGAATAATAGATGCGTTTGATATATTATGACCCAAAAATCAAATTTTTATTTGAAAACAGTTTGATTTTTGGGGTAGAGATGATAAACCATTTTTTTTGTACAAGTCACTAAAAGTTTGTAAATGATTAAAATATTCATCGATGGAGTTAGAAAAATGAGAACATCATTGATGTAAACAATAATATATTTGAAATAGCTTTAAAATATATCATTCATGATATATTGAAATTTGGATTGGGGATTTTTAAGTCCAAACGACATTACGTCCCATTCGTAGTGATAAAAGAGAATAGTAAATGTTGTTTTATATCTATCTTCTTTTTTGATTTGAATCTGTCAATTTCTTGACTTTAAATCAAATTTAGAAAAGATCATTGCTTTGTGCAATTTATTAAGCAAAATCCTTGTATTAGGGAGTGGATATTTGATCTATTTAAGAATTTTATTGAGTAGCTTGTAGTTTATTAGAAGTCTTGATTTTCTCCTTTCATTTTCAGACGTATTCATAATATAGAAGGCGATACAACTCCATGGAGAATAAGATTGTTAAATTATTTTTGTAGCTAAGAATTTGGCAATTTCTGCCTTGCAAAAAATAAGATAGTGCTCGTTCGTTTGGCAAGAATGAGCCTTGGTTGGAATTTCTCGTTTATTGAAGTTATCAATGTACGGAAGCTCGATCGAATGAATTTTTTTGTTCCAAAAAGTAATCGGATTCTCTCCGCAATTTGATTTTTGAAGTCTTGTAAACAAAATTGAATTTTGTTCTAAATTTGAGGGGAAGTAATTTTTTGTTTAATAGTTAAATCATGAATTTTTTCCTTTAAATAATTTAAATACATAGACTTATCAAGTCTATTCATTTCATTTATAAGGATTTCTTTTAAATTTGTAATAAATTGAAATATAACTTATTCGTCTCACATTTCACAATGGATTTTGATGTCATTGGTGATAGATATTATTTTGAGAAGAAAATGAGTTCTCAAAATCACGCGTTGAGTTAAATTTTTAATTAATAAAAATGTCATATGAATGCAAATATCATCATAACAAAGGGTTTAAGATCAAATTAATCTCTCAACTATTTATGAAGGACCAATTTAGTGCAAGCAGGGAGCATTTGGCCGGACTATTTGATCGGGGACCAAATTGGTTTTTTGCTGCGTGAATGAAAATGAGAAGTGGGTAGGGTTTATTAGTTCTACTTATTTTTATTTTTTTATTGTTATTAAAATGATGTAGTATTCATTATTTATAACTTTTACATTTAAATTAAACGGAAGACTTGGTCACTAATCAAATAGTCGAAAGTATTAAATTGGTCCTATTTGGGAATAAATCTTCATAAATAGTTCAATTTGACTAAACTCATAAGATAATAGTTTGTATTTAATTTGCACTGTTTTATCATGAGTAGCTCTTTACTTTTGAGTGATTTTTTTAAAATACTTGAAAGGTATAAGACCTTCTTGAATACAGTTTAAATTCGCGCCATTATCAACAAGTGTTGTTAGATTAGGTAATATGTAGTTTTTATTTATAATTAACTTAATAGAGATATATCATTTTTGATATACTACACTTTGAATACTCTAAAACAATCTATTTTTTTGATTTTTAGTAGCTTTTAGATTGTTTTCAAGGTGTTCGGGTTGAGGATAGCTTGGATATTAGTTTATTTCTAAATCCATTATTCATTTATTTAGTCTTGTTCAACTTTAATATCTATGATTTCTTGCTTTAATTGATTTATTTTATTTTTTAAATCATTAAAAGATATTTTGGGGCCGACTTCTTTTCAACTCTTCTTTAATATATTTCTTTCATAAAATACATAGGAAAGTTAAAAAAGGATCTATTAGGCTCCTTTTCATGCAATTTTATAATCTTATTTCGAGTTGATGTGTCATCAACTTGAGCTAAGATTTTTATGAGTTGGTCTTTCTGATCACATGTAAGTCTAAATAGATAACATTTCAATAACATTTTTATAGTAATCTATTTGTTGGTATGAATTTCAACATTCAGATTTTTCTTTATTAGAAGATGATAAAATTTCATCTTCTTTTGATGTGACTTCATTCACAAATTCAGAAGAAGTTAAAAGAATTTTCATAAGGGTTTGCTTTAACCCTTCAATCTTTAATTCATTTAGTTTCTTTTTAACAGTACATCTATTAGCATAATGGCCAACACGACCACACTTGTAATATTTGATGTCTGTTTTAGGCTTTCTTTTAGGCAAATGTTTAGATTTAGGGGTTTTGTTAGTCCGCTTAATCCGTTTTGGTTGAACTACTTTTTGTTTTCTTTTTCTTTTGGAGGAACTTATCAGGGGAGGATTGCAGACCAATTGTTCACAAAATTTGCTTAGCTATCTTTTTTCGAGAAGACACTCCTCCTTAGCTGATCATTTAACTTTATATCTGAGTAGAACATTAGACCCGTGCGAATAAAAGCTGATATAAGTGTTCCACATGTAAATGTTTCGTATGGAATTGAACCATTAATCAGACGAAGATGGGTTTTGACTTTTTCTGCCAATAGATTAGGTAGACCCTCAATAAACTTTTGTTTTCAATGTGGGCTATTAGCGTCATTTAACATCATAGCTCTAGCAAGGAAGATATCTTTATATCATCTGAAATATGTAAGAGATGAACATCTTAATTTTTAAAGTAAGGAGCGGGTTTTCTTTCCTTGATCTCCAATAACACCTGTCAAATGGTCTAATATAGTTTGGTCCAAATTATAGATATTATTTTCATTGGGCTGTTGCTGATCTTTGGGCTTTTCTTTCGTATTTAGGTCAATCTCGCTAAGAAGATCATACTTTTGATCTGTAGAAAGATAGTGATCCCACCAGCCTTTTAAGCATTCCCGAAAATTTAGAAATAATGGCTCTCACCGCTTGTGGATGAGTACCAGAACGATGTCTGGCTTCAGAAGCGGTAGCATACTTCATCATTCTGTGTAAAACTTGATGAATTTAGTGTTCAACAACCCCATCAATATTCCATTTATAGAGTGTATTTTCATCAGAAGAATTGCCAACAAAATTAGTAGGTTCTTCAAAGAGTACATCATGAGGTGTTGGTTGTTTACCATAGTATTTATCTAAAGTCTTCTTTGGGTAAGTTATTTTATGAAGATTGAGAGGAGATTGCATTTGCAGATTTTGAAATACATTTTGTACTTTTTCAATCTGATCACCTAACGAATCATCTTGTGATTCATCGGATACTTCATCTTCCAAAATTTTTAACGAATGACTTTTGAATTTGATAATTAAATCAATATCGTAGGTAGCTAATTCAAAAAAGGAAAATGGGGTTTTATTATTATTGAAGAAGCTCCTTCAATAACCATAGTCTTTAGATTTCTTTTTAATTAGCTGATCAATTTTAATTTCTATTGAAACAAATGATTAGTAATAATTTGAAGAGTGCTATTGCTATAATTAAATTGTTTAATTATAACCATAAACTCTTTTAATGCTTGGGATCCATGTTAAGTTTCTCAAAAATAATAATGTCTAAAGGTTTATCGTCCACCATTTTAGCAACCAGTGGTGGGTATAGAGACTCGATCACTTTTCCGTGCTCATTAGTCATTTTTAATGACTTAAGACCATTTTTTAGCCGATCGAGTATAATTTTGAAAGAACCAAGCTACAAAAAGGATTATTACCTTGCCTTTCTTGTTTTTTTAGTCGTTTCCTTGAAGTATATGTCAGATATTTCGATTCTCTGATTTTCTGAGGTGATATTCCTATACTTCTTTCGTAAGTTTCATATTTTGGTTGTCTAAATTCTCTTATAATAGTCTCTCTAAATTTAGATCATATTTGATAATTTATTGATACTAAAATTCATTTCTGAAGGAGTGAGAGATTTATCTTCTCTCACTGGATGATAAATATGATTATGGATTAGTCGAATTGCCTAATGGACAATTCACTAATATTGAGAAAGGCGAATCATCTAAAGAAGTAGCACCATCTCTCAAAGATGTTGCACATGAATCTCTTACTTTACAAAAGAAGTAAATCATAATGTCATTGAAATTAATCCATCGAATTGTTTCATAAATAATCCATGAACATTACTTGAAAGATATCTCGGTAATAATCCTTTCCCATACGAGATAAATCTATCTCGAGAAGTTTATAAAAAAATCCTAACACAACTTAAATATGTTGAGATTTCCTATGTTCGGGATCAACCAAATCGATTTATTATGTATAGAAGAAAATGGGTTAAACATAAGGTTATTCATTGAAGTGAATGAGGGTTAACTCCATTCCAATAAAAAAACTATTTTCCTTTTCGCCGACTTACGTAATAAAATTGGTGTTATGTCTAATAAGCAATGATGAATATTTTTTTTTCTTATTAACGATAAAATACATCATTCTTGGATGTTCATTATCAATAGATAAATTATTACTAAAGATCTATCTTAGTCTTACATATGGTAGAACTACTTTGAAGTTGAATTAAACATTTTTCTAGGGCCAATTAAAAAAAAATAATTAGATGAAAGTCGCACATAAAATACGAACTATTAATCCTAGAAGGATGATCCAGGATCAAAACTTGACTTCTTCACAGATTGCTAGATTTCATGGATTTGGTCATAGAATGTTACTCTTGGTAATAACTCGTTCAATAAATTAGCCATCCAGAGATAGTTTCTACTCAAATGGTGGAACCAAATCAATATTGAAGATAAACTCAAACAAATCTAGACCATCATCAAGTCATATCTAAACTAACTATACCTTCAAAGTTCTTGATTTTGAGTTCTCGTATAAGATGTTCTTGATAGAATTCACAAGAGGTATCCACATGAAAATGAGGAACAACACAAGGGTCGCATGAAGAAGATGTACGAAGCACAATTTGCCAAAGTTTTAAAGTAGTTCATATATGACAATGGAGAGTTATCGGAAGATGTCGATATTGAATCTACTGGTGAAAATGATATATAATAGACTTAAAATTATTAATGGACTCGTAGCAGTTCAAAAGACATAAAGACATACTTTATATAAAGTAAATGAACATTTTAGTTGTCAGAAGAATAAAGTAACTCTTTACAAAAATAAAGAATTACTACTGAATAACTTTGATAAAGTTATTCTTTTTATGTCCTAGTTATTCTTATTCTACCTTTGTTTAATAATTTAACAAAGTATATATATCAGAATTATATGAGTCTGAAAGTCCGTCTTCATCTATAAAATGTGACGACATCCTTTGTGTGAGGGTGAAAGTTTTAAATTTTTTCCTTTAGAGTGCTCTATGTGTTCTCCCTCTTCTGTGTGCTTCTATTGGTACAATATATACATACATATATATATATATATATGTGTGTGTGTGTGTGTGTGTGTGTGTATGTATATATATATATATATGTGTATATATATATATATGTATATACATATGTATACATATACATATGTATATACATGTATGTACATGTACATACATGTATATACATGTACATTATGTATATACATGTATGTACGTAATACGTACGTATACATATACGTGTATGGTTGTAATAATGTGTATATGTATATACGTAATATTATATAATCATACGTATATATACGTAATGCACGTAATAATATATTTATATATGTATATATATACATGTATGTATATATACACGTAACATATACGTATCAATATGTATATATATATATACGTATGTATGTATATACATACATACGTATTTTACGTGTATGTATATATACATACATGTATATATATATATAATATATATATATATATATATATATATATATATATAGTTATATCCATAAACAGATAATAAAGTTTTGTTCGTACTTGACTTGTTAAATATATAAGCTTACAAAAATTAATCAAATTGTTGCTAATTATTGAGTTAAACATGATTAAATATGAATAATGAGATGTTTTGGTACTTGCTAGTCATAATCTAAGCGCGACGACAATATCAACAACAATAATAATAACAACAATCATTTATCCCACTACGTGAGGTGTCGGCTGTATGAATCCTTTTTTTTTCTAATTATGAAGCTAAACATGATCAAATATAAATAATGGGATGTTTTGGTGCTTGCAAATCATGATCTAAGCACGACAACAACAACAACAAGCCTTTATCCCACTATGCGAGGTCGGCTATATGAATCTTTTTTTTCTTCTAATGTGTTATATTAAGAGTTATATTCTCATTTAATCCTAATAAGTTATGGTCATTTTATACTTCCTAACCAAGTCTTTTTAGGTCTACATCTACCCTTCTTAACATAAGCCAAATCTAATACATCTACTCTCCTAACTGGGTCATCGGATGACTGATGTTTTATCTGACCAAATCATTTGAGGCAACTCTCTAATCTTATTTGCTATTGGACCTACTCCAACCTTATCACATGTATAAAGCCACTCATCCATCTAAGCTTTCTCATCTCTGCAACACTTAACTTAATTTTATGCTTCTTTTTTACAAGTAAGTATTTTGCGCCATAAAACATTGTAGGTCTCACCATTATCTTATAAAATTTTCTCTTGAGTTTAAGTGGTACTTTCCGTCACAATAGGCTCGATGCATTCCTCCACTTAAACCATCCAACTTGAATTCTAATAATAACATCCCCATCTATGTCACCATCACTTTGAACAAAAGACCTGAGATATCTAAAACGTTCACTTTTTAATGACTTGATCAACTATTGTCACCGTTTTGCCACTAGATCTTCTAACTAAAATTACACTCCATGTATTCGATTTTATATCTACTCAAATGAAAGCCTTTAGACTCTAAGGTTAACCTCCCTAATTCAATTTTTTCTTGAACTCTCTCTCTCTCTCTCTCTCTAGCCGTATTAACAAGAAGGATATTGTCAGCAAAATAGCATACACTAAGATACATCCTCTGTAAATGTCTAGTATTCATAACTAAAGCAAAAAGATATGGACTTAAAGCCAATTCTTGATGTAATTCAATTGAAATAGGAAAATACTTGGTCAATCATCCTTGTATTTGAGCATAAGTGACTGCTCTAGTATGCATATTTTTAATGACTTGAATATAAGCAATATTAACTCTTCTTTTCTAGAACTTTCCAAAGCACTTCTCTTGGAACTTTATCATAGCTTTCTCTAAATCAATAAATATCATATTTAGATTCTCCTTACTCTCTCTATTCTTCATCATCAAGCCTTTCAACAAATGTATAACATCCATAGTAGACCAACTTGGCATAAATTCAAATTGATTTCTATCACGTCGTAGTCTAATGCTCAATTACTCTCTGCCATAATTTTCATGTATGACACATAACTAAATTCCTCTATAATTTGGACACTATTGTGCATCACCTTTATTTTATAGCTAATTAGGAATTAATATTTTTTAGAAACTTTAAAATTGTGATGTTTATGACTTATATTGCATACAATTCTTCTTGAGATTATTATGAATATTTTGAAGACATAGAATTTGAGTTTGATTTACTAAAATATCACAACAAACTAGGTGAATTTATCTTGAAAGTTATAATCCTTAATAGTTAATGAACTTATAAGATATTAGGTATTTATTCTAAATAATTCAACTTGGTCAGAACTAGAGCAGTGGATTATTTATATTCTGATAGTTCGAGTTCATTGGGGATTAGTTGGATATTGTCCCGATTTTAGCAATGGTTTAATGATTGATGCAGATAGGGACAATTGCAAAATGAAGTTTACATTTATAGTTAGTAAAAGAGAAAACTCAAATTGAAATAGATAACTTACATCAGATGATCACAGAAGGCATCATCAATGATGATGAGTCCTTATTGATTCAAATGCTATTCAGCTCAATCCCCTATACTTGGTATAATTTTTAGAGGGAATTACAAGCATGGCCTCCTCCAGGTCATTACATGCCGCTGAAGCCTTGACCTCCTCCCATGAATCAAAACCCTTGAGCGAGCTTCCCCTCACATGACGATGCCTCCAGTTAGAAATCAAATCTCTCTCGTGCTCCTCCCATTTATCAAAACCCTTGAGCGAGCTTCCCCTCACATGACGATGCCTCTAGTTAGAAATCATCACATGAATGATGCAATCTCTCTCGTGCTCTTCACCATCTACCTTTAAGATTTAAAGAGCTGAATGTTAGGGCATTGATCTATCCTCCATTGTTCAACCTAACATCAGAGAACCTTCTTACAGTGAGGCATTCCACCTCATTTCCTTCCTTTGACTATAAGGCAGCCTTAAGCTTTATCTCATTCTTTCTTTATTATCCTTATGTTTCTTGTCTTCTAATTCTTTCATGTTTTTGTAATCAGAACACTTTCAAGCAAGCACTTTTCTTTCCTTAGGAGTTCAATTGAGTTGCCATCATCCAGCCTTGCAGAGCTTTTGGTAACCCATCGTTCTTCATGTCATAACTTAAAATAAAAAAAAGTTATATTTATGGCCATTTAATACTAATATTAAATTGAGGATTATCTGAATAAAATTTTAGAATAAGGCCATGAGTTAAGTTTAATATTATTGTTTTTATCTTTTAATGATTGGAATTAATTTGATTTTACTATGAATATTTTATGCGGGTTTATTTATACTTTTTGTCAGTTTATGTGCCTTTAGGCGTATGATAACTAGTTTGAATAAATTAAGATTTATTTTATAAATTAGATTGAATTCTTGCAATTAATTAAGTTTGGCGTTGAAAACCTTAATAATTCAATTTCAATAAAATGACATTAGACTAGATTAATTGTTGGAATACCTTATTGATTAAGCTTGATAATGACTCTGGATACCTTTATTCAAGTGTTATCAAGATTAAGTTGTGGGTAGACTTAATTTCTACACAATTATAATAACTTATCTGTCTATATTTCAGGATAACTCTGGATACTTAATTCAAGTGTTATCAAGATTAAGTTTTGGGTAGACTTAATTTCTACACAATTATAATAACTTATCTGCCTATATTGTAGGATAACTTAAACTATCTAGGTTGAACTTCGCTTGATAAAATAATAAATTTTACATTATTTATTTACATGTTTATAATTTATCAAAATTTTATATTGTATAGGACTTCCGAGTTAATTTTCACCTTAACATTGTTGATTGGATCCCAAATAACTTGGAATCTTATTTTGTTTGCATCGAGATAACACTTATTTATTAAAAGGATAAATGTATCATTCTTTGTTAGGAGTGTAATTTTTGTTGCTTGTACTAAGTTCTTAGATATTTTATAAGATTATTAGTTCTGTCATTTCTATTCTATAACTCATTTTACATATGACAATAAACTCTCATCTTATGTTCATATATTATCACAAATATTGTTACCTTGATTTATTGCTACACATACACATGTAAATTTAATTTCTTTCTATAATTGTAGTATTTATTTTCATGTATATTACTCCTGTTAAATGCAATGAATTTTATTCTAGTGATTCGTGCTTTTAAAATATAAATATTGTTGATCATAATATTCCTATTAACCTGTTGGTAGTGATATATGAGATGTGCTAGTTATTATAATAAATTTTATGTCAATAATAAACTCTTTTGTTGTGGCTAATTATATTGATTAGTCCTTAATGAAATCATTAGATTTTCATTTGATTGATGACTGTCTTTTATTGTTTCAAGGTATCATAGAAAATTTATTATACACACACACTTAAACACACTAATATTCAGATATTATCAGGTAATGACAAATGACTGGTGAGTCGTTATATAAGCATGTATAAGTATATTTGATGTGATAGTATGTGATTATTGCATGGAGATTTGTGCTTGCAAATCTTTCACACATATGATCATTAGCATAAAGATAATGTAGATTTTTAAATAATCAAGTCTTTTATTGGTGTAATATTGTTGTGATCTTAATAAGTTAATAACATAAATTGTCCAACTAATATTTGATCAATTTGTGCATTTTCATTGTTCATGGTGCATGCTCCAATGTCTTGTCATTTATGCTTTAATAAATAATAATTATTTATTGGGTTTGATTCCTCAAACTTACTCATTTTTTTTCCATAATAAATTCTACTGCTATATTTTGGGGACTTTTACTATAGGTGCAGGCATTCTAAAAGTAGTGCCTTAGGTATTTTTGAATTTATGTAGTAATTTTATTTATTTATTGTTGGATTAGGGTATAATTGCTTTTGCAATTGTTGCTTAGTTTTCTTTTTATTAGTCATTATTTAATCTCACTTGATGTATATATCTTTCAAACTTTAATTATTGAATGAAATGATGATTACTTTGTTTTAATTTATTTTATTATTCATATTATTTGTCTACCATTGTTTTCTCTTGTGAGAATAAAATATGTTTCCTTATTCCTCTCATTATGTCCCATGTTGTTCGAATGTATCACTTCAGAACCTGGCGTGTGACATTTTATTTAGGATATACAAAGAATGGTATATGTTCTAATGAGTACATCTTATTTTGAGCTAATAAGTCAGATGAAGTAGATTGCCAAGTATCACATGGAACATCAAGGTGGGTGATTAATAAAAATTCTAGTGTATTAGTGGAATTACTTAGTAGAGCAACTATCTTTCATGCAAGATCTAAAGACTGCTAATTAATTAGTTTTTGTTAGAAGTAATCCAAGAGATGTTCAATTTTGAGGTTGAGTTCCTAAATAATAAATAAAAGAAATATAAGTGATATGGATGAGGAAATGAATGTTAGGGATATTTCATTAAAAGAACTATAATTCTATTTCGAGGAAATATTTGTGATATTTTCATATTAATTTGAATGTTTCCTTAAGATTTCATATTAAATGTTAAATTCTAACATACCATCTCTTTTTTATTTTATTTGTATAGTGATAGTAGGAAATGATTTACTATGGTGAGCAAAGAAAGTTGTTGCTAGTCACAATAATAGGGGGAAAGTTCTAGGACATTTCAAGTAATGGCTATTGTTAAGGTGACCGAATATGCCTGCGTGGTAACCCACACTTTAATTGAACTGAGCGTTTGTGTGTGCATTGATTGTCTAATTTTTCTTCTCATGAATGCTTGATTAATCAATGTGAAATTCCTGTTTGTAAGGATGCTATGAATATTGATTTTGTAACTTGTTTATATTAGCATATCATTTATTGAATATAATTATTATAATTGACTTGAGTATGTTCTAGAAAGACATGCATGCTGTTCTGCCATGCGCTGTCATAAAGGCACATCAATTATTTACTATATGTGTTTTGGGGTCATATTTCATATTTAGAGTTTACCTTGATTTGATATTGCTCTCATAGTTTGCATTGAAATAGTGCTCTAAACCTAGATGCCTAGTCAACTACCACGCCTCAATGCATTTCGATGAGAACCTGTTAGCTATGAGTATGAATGGCATTTCACTCCTAACCATAAATCATCCATTGATTCTTCATCAGTCGGTTGGACCTCCATTCAGTTTCACCAAAGTTTCATCCTAGTCGTTTCATCCGCTTAGAATAGTGGCCATATATAGCAAACTATAGGTTCATTCTTCAATATGCACATGATCAAAGATGACATTCTCCTCCACACCGCCATTCTTACTATGCACGATCAAAGATAAATTCCTCTGACTTGGGTCATGCATTTTTACGAATACCGGCTCTTGATTAATAGCATCGTAGGGTGAATTGATAGATATATCGGCCGGTGCCGTCGCGATCATGCGGAATCGTATTAAGAATGCGTCGGAATGATGCGTAAAATACATTGGTTATTTAACGTCGAAGCGGAAATCATTAAAGAACTGCTGATTGGATGAGTACATGTGAATGTCGCGTCGAGAAGTGGCGCAATTTTGAATTAAAAGTGATCCAATTCATCACCGAAATTGATTTAAATGATCAAGATGATGACGACTTCGCCATGCGTTGAAAATTGATCAAAATATACATCTTGCATCAACGGTTGATTAATCAAGATGTCGAGCCATTAGCGGCTACGCGCATATCGTGGAGGCTGAACGACGAAATGCGATTCGCCAAAATTGATCACGCCATTTGCGTCGAAACGATGAAATCTACCAAATAAAATTGTCTGCGCTCGATTTGGGTGAGTTTGCGTGAACATCGAGCAGTTGGAAGCGATAATGCTCATTTTTGAACAGAAAGTGACCCAATTTGTTGCCGAATTGATCCAAACGATCTCCGTTCTTGAAACGAGCGAGTATCAGAACGTCAAAATTACTTGATTAGACATCCACTTTGGTAAGGTTATCGCTTAAAATTTGAATTAAGCACATATTTCGAGATAAATTCACTTAATTATTCTCTAATTGAGTCCAGTCAATGCCTTGGAGCTCGCAGCCGCTCATTCCCATGCCTCTACCTCCCATTCGGCCAATAAGGAGCTGCCACATCATCCTGCTCATACTAATCCACATGGGTAATAAGAAAAAAATATAATGCCTTTTTTTACTACCCAACCTGTCTCATACCTCGGTAAGAAGCCAGCCGAAGACACCCTACAAAAAAAGTCCTCTCTTCATCTTTGCTATCGGCTACTCAAGGAAAAAGAACTCTCCGCCTCGTCCCCACTCGGTCTCCCTCTCGTCCACCCCGTCCAAGGGAAGAAACGAACACACCCCGATCTCCTTCACTGCTAGCCAGAGAGCTCGATCTCTCAGTTCGAACTCCCTGCTGGCGCACAGTTTCCATTCTCGAGATTGCCCGCCAGCTTCCTTCCAGCTCTTCGTTTCCCTCTCTTGTTACTATAGCGGCGGAATGGCGCCTCTGCGAGACCTCCGTCGCATCGCCGACAATGTTCTCCTTGTCTTCGAGGAGGCCACCAAGAGATCCATGTACCTAGAGGCTGTGAGAGCCGGTGACATCGGGACACTAATTTCTCACATCATAAAGAATGCTATCCTCTCAGCCACAGATCTCGCAGGGTTCACTAGCGGGAAAGTCCACAAGTTTGCTCCCCCTCGGCCCAAGGAATTCGTTGAATTTTTTTTCGGAACCTGCAGATGCTGTTGAGACGAGGTTCGATTGCTTCGGCGATGTATCGGTGTTTGCCTCAGTGACGGTTTTGGCCTTTGAGCCTATGTCAGTGGATGCAAAAGAGGAGGTGTCCGTTTCAGATGATGGGAAGGTTGTTTATGAGCCGGGTTTTCCAGGGAGCGATGTGAATTTATCAAACTTGGAAGAGAATTATGATAAGGTTGATACGACTGTTGTTCCGTTCAAGAAGAGACGGCCTTGGTAGTGGAGAGTGCCTTCAACCCCTTTCAGCAGAGCACTTGGATTTGCTGGTTTGGGAGCTGGGCTTGCATGGGTGCAATTCAGAAAACTACAAATAAGCCCCTTTATGGCATGCCTAATTCATAAGGGAAAACATTCTATTCTTTCCCTTCTGTTGTTTGAGCAAAATGCTGAGCGTTTAGCTCTTGCTCTATGTAGAATGTGAGGAGTTGCCTTGAAGTTTGGCCTAATGCTTAGCATACAGGATGAAACGCCTTACGCCACCGGATCTGCACTATATTAATGCTAGCAGGCAAAAGACGTTGATTTAAAAGAAATGAATTCTTGTACGAAATATACAACCTTCAATTTAATTCGATCTTTTTAAAATTCATACAAGCATTCTAAATAATAACGCATGGTACCGACAGTTGAATCTTTAAATTTAATGCAGGATCTTTGCTGGGTTGAATCGGTTGGAGTCTTGGTCAGGGTTAAAAATCGAAAAATCTAATAATAATATTATAAAAATTCAAATTTTGAGAAAATCTCTGAGAATCTAATTCTGTCATACGATAGTAGATCTAATTCTCTATTATTAAATTAATAGAGTTGAGAAGATCTAAAATAACAAAGTGAATGATCAATTCTTCAATGATGGCTGAGTTGATTGAGGATATCAATCGGATGGATCATTATTATTTAAAATTCAAAGTATAAATCCAGATTTGATCATCTATTATTAAATTAATTAGAATTGACGATGCTAAATGATTAAGCAAACTTATATTAGATGATAGGCTTGAATAGAGATTTCAATCGGAAGGGATATTATCATCAACATATGTTCAAAATTTTAAGTCAAGTTAATATAAGTTAAATATTAAACTAAATGAAAATATGATATATAAATCAACTATAAAAACTAATTGAAAATCATCAACCTAAAATTTATAAGAAACTCAATCTATTCTTCGCATTTTGTTTATGGTGATAAATTAAGAAAAACTTTAACACAAAGAGCCCGATATCAAAGCGTATTTTATATTTCTCACTTAATCTCAGCGGGGCATCACATTGCGTGACTTGACCATAGAACTCATATGATGCATTATGAGTCCCATCGATTGGTGTGCCAAATTATTATTATATTACGATTATTGTGGCGTATGTTCTCCAATGGTTACGTATCTTGAGATGAATATATGGCTGATAGAGAAAATCCTCATTGGCTAAGAAAAAGCTTTTGACAAATGTCACCCTGTTACAAGATTTTCTTGGAGGGCCATGCTGTGAGGATCCTTAAGTTGGGTCAAACCTCACTAAGTAGATTAGGCTGAACGATAGTCGGGATGGGAAATCATGGGATCTTGATTGGGTGCATCATCATTCTCCCAACCATCCGCTTTAAGTTAAATAATGATGAATTTCATAAATCTAAATTCCAAACTTCGACGTCTCTACTATATGTATTTAGCGATATAACGATGCTTTTAATCGAAAGTTCTCTATTGAGGGAGAGTGCTTATAGGTGCTTTGCATAGGAAACCACAGATTAAAAGTTCTCAAAATGAGGAAATCTCTAGTGTCTTATCTACTATTCCATCTCGAAAATTTCATCGACATAAATCAAACTCTCTTCATCGAGGTGTCGGTTGTGAATTTTCGGAGCCCACAGATTTCTGGTGACTCTGCTGGGGTTCTCTTTCCGTCTTTGACTAGTCAAATGTGATATATAGTTGTAGCGGAATTTACTAAAAAATTAAAATTTTAAATCAATTATAAATAAAATTTTTCATATTATTTTGTTTTGTAGTACCTTTACATTTTGAAATTATGAGGAGAATTATTGATTGTTAATTGTTAATTTCTTTTGTAAATAGTTTATCTATAGAATACTCTTTTCACTATCAAACTTGGGTATGGTGATAACATTCGTTTGGTCAACATAATTATCAATACTGGAGATACTAGAGCTACCATCCATGGTGTAAACTATTCTTCTCTTTGCAAACACTCTACTTGAAGCACATGCATATTGTACACATCAATGCGGAGGAGGACAACCGAAATGGCATCTACTCAGGTTCCTCGAAAGAGAGCCTTTGTATTCGAAAGATTGGGTCATTCTGAGATGCCAGTTATGAAAAGAACCATCACTGGGCAGAAAGTTTCAGTCATGCTTGTGAATGCGATCACTCTGTCAGTTGAGCCTTTTGCACTAGGAAGACATGATATTGAAGCCTCATTTTTTAGAGGAAAACTAACTAGAAGGCAGAGAAGAAGAAGAAATGTTGAGCTATGAGCTCATCAGCTCTCATCTAAACCATCTGTTACATAATTGACCTTACAACCAGAAGCGAGTATTCCTACCTCATAATAAATTTAAAAATTTTGAGATGGGTAAAAAAGAATAACTTTACTCGTGATATTAAGCAATACTTCTGGGTTCAACAACAATCAGCTCAAACCTTGCAGAAGAAACAACTTAAAATTTTATTTACTCGAGTACATAGAGTCCTGAAGGTTGCCAAGAAAAAAGATTTTATGAAGAAGAGGTATCAAATGCCAATTATCAAAAAAACAAAAATGCTCCACTACAAAAGGAGCCCACTACCAAAAATGCTTCACTGACATAAATCAAACTCTCTTCATCGAGAGGTCGGTTGTGAATTTTTCGAGCCCACAAGGAGCTCACAATTTCATGTTCTATTTCTCTCTGATGGGTTTTTTTTTTCACCTTTCCTTCACGGTATTACCACCTCTTGATCACCTCGAATATTTAGCCATGCAAGGTGATCCTTGTTGATTCACTCAAGATTCCTCATAGAACCTGGACTATGGACAATTAAGGTTAACATCTTTGATTTATTTGACACAATTGATGCACAATCTTCAATGTTTTGATTATACAATATGTCCACTATGATTCAATATGACATGGATTTTATAATCAATGATCTTATTCATCATCTTGTCATAGCCTCCAATACATTGACATGGTAGTGTTTTCTTGGTTTTGATCCTATAATTTGCATCTTTACTGAACCATTGACATCACTGACCGTAGGCATATCATGCATACACCATGACACTATGTTATGTTGATATTATTGATAGTCATGAATTGATATGGTCAGGTGATTGACACAGCTTACATATGTATTATTCTTCTTTATCGTGCATTGAATACTGTCCCAAAACTTGCATGTCCTTATTTTAGCTTACACGATCAAAGGGAATGCTGTTCTTCCTTTTTGGGAAGGAGGAGGTAGGCCAGGTGTTTTGGAGGGGTCTCAGGGCCCAGATTTGAAAGGCCAGGTATTTTGGAGGGGTCTCCAGGCCCAGATTTGAAAAGGAAATTTTATGATTGGTTTTGTGTGGCTTACTACTTTTATGCTCAACATGATCGCATATGTTGCTAGTTTCAGATAAGAGCAACGGTCTCAGGGACAGTGATAATGTTCTAAAAGCAGGTAATTGCAGATTGTATATAATGAACTTTTTTTATTTCTCTATTATATATATAAATATTTGTTATCTAGATATAAAAGTGCTAATACTGGACTAGTACATAGGTTCTAATGTGGTTATTGAAGCAACTCTTTTGGACAATGACACTAAGGTATAATTTCATCGTTTGAGAATTGATGTTGATATGATATATGTAGTTTTAGTGCTTGTATAGGAATGACCCAAATGATGTATATTAAATCTTTTGGATTGTAAATGCTATAATTTCATAGATGAAATCATTTGCTATCTTATATGCCATAAATGTTGTTTATTGAATTGATGGCTCTATGTTATATCATGTAATGGATATATGAAAAGATTAAGTTCATACTTCAACATATCATAGTGTTCGAGGAGCTCTTAGAGTGATTAATATGAAAAATGTGAGATAATAAATAACTAGATTGAGGTTCTCTTCTTAATGTCACACCACCAGCTTAATGTGTTCCACTATATTGTAGGGATTGTATTGGGTTGGGGTGTGATAGTACTAGCAGGAGCAGAAGAATGATACAGAACAATGTATTAGAGTAGTGGATTAGGAACCTAAATTAGAGAAATGGAATTTTATCTTTATCATAGGGCCACAGGTTGGTCCTTGGATCTTTATACTTGTATTAAAGATGGAGCGACAGTAAAGATGACAACTCTCTATTGTATGACATAATTTATTTTCATTGTATAATATACTATGATGTTATGATATTGATTCAATTGTGTATGTTATGTATTGTACATGTGCAAGCATATTCATTCATTAGATGTTGTAATTGCATGATGCATCCAGAGTGGAGTTATTAGGTGTTGACCCTCATGCATGCTACATCAGTTTGAGTCGAGCTCACAAGATAAATTCGATGGACTTCGAATGTAACAACGAGCAATTTGAAAGCGAAATATCGACGTTCAAACTAGTTGAAATGACCTTGATCGACGACGAATTTACATTCGTTGATCGATTGATCAAAATATACATCTTCTGCGACGGTGGCCGTCAAGAGATTGAGCCTTTAATACGCCAACGCGCATCCAGTCGGAGGCGGCAACACGGCCGTTAAAAATGATTGCGCCGTTAGCGTAACGTCAAACCTATCAAACGACAACCGCCGGCTCGATTGAAGTCGCAAATGTAAATGTAATTCGGCGATAATGCGCATTTTTGACCAAAATTGATCCGCTTGATCGCGAAACCACGATCTCCGATCGCGAAACGGACAGCGTCGTTGCGCCCGGAACATAAGAATTCCTAAAGGTGATATATATATATATATATTTACGCAAATGTCGGCGATTGATTGATTCAATCATGCTGAATGTTGGTAGCCTCATTTGATAGGTTTTAACTATATGATTATGTCATTAAAAAATTCCAAATTAAGGTTTATTTTCAATTAAATAAGCATAGGCTCTTTTAAATACCCTTTTATATCTGAGCCCTAAGATCATATAACACTCCCAAACAGTTCCCTCACTCGACAGACCCGCCGACACTCCCATCCCCGATTCATTCTCTTTGCTCGGCTCCGTCTCGATTGAGTTGACGACCGCAAGCTCCCATCCAGCCGTTGGCCGCCCATTCTCTATCTCTCTCGTTCGAGCCAGCCACCAACCCTGCCACCAACCCTAATCCTTCGATTTCTCTCGGCTGAACGAAGCAGCTGATCGTTGCTTGCACCTCCCGATCACGCAAGCTGCTGCAAGCTCCCATTCAATCGTTCCTCCCTTGTCGTCCGCACGCCAGGAAAGCCGAGCATTGGCTACAGCACTTCTCCCTGCCTGTCTCGCTTCCAAGCTGCTTAAGCCTACCATCGAACGTACCCTCTCTTCCTTCCGAACCACTCCCGTCCCTCTCTTGCTGCTTTCAGCAAGCCAAACAGCCCCTACTTGATCCCATTGTGCTCCCGTAGTTTGATTTCAGCCAACGAGGTATGGGATAATAAGATCTAAATTACCATAGGGATTTATGTTGCTCTCTTCATGCTATATATAATTAAAGTACGATGTTTTGCTGTTGAATTTCTATTCCACTTGCTGAAATTAGGGAAAGTAATATAGTTTTGCTATTGGACATACTTGATTTTCAACATAAACAGTTGACGGTATAAAATGCTCAATCTTAAATACTCCTAAAATCCCAATCGCGGTGCGTTCGGTGCGACGAGCGAAACCCGTACACGTTCTTTGTAGCACGGTGGGGAAAACTCGTAGGCGACACTCGCGGCGTTACGGAAAAAATTATATGATTTCTTTTGTGTAGGTAATCTATATACATTCTTTGTAGCGTGATAGGGAAAATGAAGACTTAGGTCATGGTTTATATCACTCATACACGCTTTATGGGTGGCAGACTCAACGACCCCTTACATGGGGACGACACCGAGAAGTTGCTGAAATTTCATCAAAATATAGATTGATAATTAATAAAAAAAGGATGATCATGATAACATATGAATAAGAATGAATACATATGAATAAGCACATGCAAGTGAGTTGTGATGGATAAGAAAGCTATAGTATATAATGAATACATATGAATAAGCACATGCAAGTGAGTGAAGCGACATGTGAGCGGCCTTAACAACACCTAATAGGATGATCATGATAACATGTGCACAGAGAGGGTCAAGTAGGCAAGCAAATGCAAGTGCCAAGTGATGAGCATAAACTTGAGTGGGAGCATGAACAAGGCGCGAGAACAATGGGTTGTATGTGGGCAGGTGTTTGGATTATTCAAATGTAAGGGAGTAAGAGATGCCGGTGTGATTAGGGAAGGGAATGAAGATCAACTATGGGTTGCAAAGGGGAGTAGATGGTGACATCTAGGATTAAGTGGCAGGTGTGGGTTTCTTTAATGCCTTGTTGAACCATAAAATCTTCTTCATTGATTTTCCCACTAGTATAAGTGCTTATACATAGGCAATTATAAAAGATAAAATTGGAAGTGAATTATGAAAAATAATGAGGATAATAACTCCAGTTCTGAGGATATATTGTAGTAATAATGAACAAATATTAAAAACTTAAAACTTTTCAATTCAGTAAAACTAGGATCATCGTCAACATTTAGATTTTCATTTATTAAGTCAACAATCAATTGAATTTGATTATTTCAATTTATTTTCATGTCGAATTTCTTTTAGGGATATTTTTTTACATTGTGATTGTTTGTAAGTACTTGAATCTCAATTTTAAAAGTGTCATATTGAAGTGAGTTATAGTGACGCCTATTTGTTTTGTGTCAATTCACTTCTCATGAACTGAGTTTTATGTTTGAGTCATACTATCATTCTCACTCACATGAGTATTATTTTATTATTATTATAAGTAATATTAATATTCCAACCTTATTTTTATAATTTATATGTTTTTATTTTGTTATTAAATTTAAGTGGTAAAGTTGAAGGTGATTTCCTATCCCTCAAAATTGTAACTCATCTCTTATTTATTTTTTATGATGAATTTTAATAGTTAGAATTGTGCTCCGATCACTTTTAACCAAATAGTTTTGACTTACTTCTGGAAGTAAGATTCATTCACTTTTGATTATTTATGGTGAAACAAATTGGCCCTTTGTGCATGACACCTAGGTTTCATGATTGTATAAGATAGCATTTTAACTAAAGCAAATCTATTTACGCTTTAAAGTGAGTTAATTTTTGTTGACATTTAGTTGGCTTTATTTACTCAGTTTTTTTACATGGCACATGACGATGATAAGATGACTGCTTTAAGCTGTGATATTTAGATGAATGTAATGAAACTAGAGCTTAATGAACTACAGCAAAGTACTATTCTTTCCATGTAAGGTCAGCGAGTTCATGATAGTGGATCTTTACAAAACTATTAACTACTTATTTTGTATCTTAGGACTATATTCTGAATTGGAAAAATCAGATATTGCCTCAAATAGAATAGAAACTCCCTTACCTTTTCTGTAAAATAGAGTAATTGTCCTCTTTAACACCATTGTTTTATTTCTTGCCAATTATAATGTATCAATACTTCTGCAATAATAATGCATGTTGTGTCAATCTTGTGCATTTGCTCAACATACACCGACTAAGAGGCATAGGTAGATGACGGTATGCGAGGGTTCTGCTGGATTTTTCCTCGACAAAGGTGATTTCTTCCCTCTCTCTTGGCTCAAGGGTAAAGCTTTTTCCCTTCCTTAACCGTAGTTTCTTCTCTCGTGTCGGCTTCGGGCTGTAAGCCGGAGGTCCATTTAGTTATTTAGGTTTGATTTACACTACTTTTATGGAGATAGACCTGTCAAATAGTACAGCCTTCCCCCCCATCTTCCCTCCTCTCTCTAATTCAATCCTGGGTTCGCCCCTGAACACATCAGTAAATATTTCCCCTAACATCCCCAAACCACGAAACTGGAAAGATCTTCTTGCATCTCAGAATGATAAGAGAAAATATCTCTCTCACTTATATCCCATCAGTTGATAGTGAAGTATGTTTTTCTGGGGATGAACTCAACATCGTTCAAAGAGAGTGGCAACTATCACTCGTGGGTCATGCTATTGGCAAACGGTCTTTTTACGGCTCTCTTCTTGCGGTTGTAAAGAAAATGTGAAAATTTAAAGGGAGCTTAGATCTTCTTACCTTGGAAGGAGATTTTTTCCTTTTTAAATTCTCCTGTCAAGAGGATTATGATCGATTTGGGATAATGGTCCCTGATCCTTAAATGGACAACCATTTATCTTTCAAAAATGGGTTTGGAATTTTCGTCCCTCAAAAGAAAATATTTCAGAAATTCTCCTGTGGATTAAACTCCCCAATTTCCCCCTTTTTTGCTGGAATGAGGTGAGATTTTTCAAAGTAGCTAGTAAGGTTAGCATCCCTCTTGTCGTTGACAATCTCATTCTTCTTAAGTCAAGAATTACTTTTGCCAGAATTTGCCTTCAAATAAAACATCATCTCCTCTTCCAGATTCCATTTCCATTGATATGAATGGCTACAAATTCCAACAGGATATCATTACGATTGGAAACCAATTGCCTGCAGTCGGTGTTGTTCTTTTTCTCATGATGACTCGTCATGCCCTCTCAATCCGACCATTATCAAGGAGATGCGGGGAAGAAGCAGAAGCCGTCCCCCAGCCAAGAGATCAAACCCAACAAAAGAACCTGCAACTAACTCTTTTGCCTCCCTGGATCCCTCCTCTTTTCAGGAAGAGGCACTGCAAGACCCCATCCTATGAACCAGAATCCTCCCCTCACCCTCCCCCTCCTTCCCCTACCATCAATGACCTAAACCAGCTCCTTGTTCATTCACCACCGTTCGAAGAATCCTTTGATTCTTCCACTGGTGTTCAGTCTACTTCTCATCTCTCAAATAATCTTAATGCCTCTTCTTCCTCACAAGGAGTCATTACTAGATCCGCAGCTCTCTCTCCAAACCGGCAGAACACTTCTAAGTCCACTGACTTCACGTCTTCTTAGCCAAGGAAATCCTTTCGAGATTCTACCCTAGACAAATCGAAGCAGTCCCAGACGAAATACAAATCACAAAGGAACAAACAAGAAAAAAAGGCAAGAAGCCTTTTAACTCATCCAACTCTAATAAATTATGCTGCTATGGGTTGCTGGAACGTTCGTGGCTTAATAACATTGGGCAGACATGCGGACTGTTTAAGGCTTTGTGGGCTCCGAAAATTCGCCACCGACCTCTCGATGAAGAGAATAGATTTAAAGTGTCAGTAAAATTTTCAGAAGACAGATGGAATAGTAGATAAGACACTACCCAGAGATTTCACCCTCGTTTGGTGATGACTTTTGATCATGTTCTAGGTTCTTATAGCAGCTCATTACCTCGATGTTGAGAGACCTTGATTGCTAGTCATTAGATTGCTAAATGCATAGTATATAGTAGTAACATGTGGAGTTTAAATTTAAGATTTATGAAATTCATTATATTTAGCTTAAAGTAGATAGTTTGGGGTATGATGCAGATCTAGATCCCATGGTTCCATCATCCGGTCATGTGTCCTAACTTAGTCGGAGGATGTTGGCCCGAAGGATCCTTGTCGGTATGGGTTCGTTCAAGAACCAGACTGTGGTGTTTCTAGGAGATAAGCTTAATCTCTAACAAATGCCTATCAAGTATACCCTACGGTTCACAACTCAAAGCGGCTGGGGAAGCATCTGAGCTACGATCGTGATAAGATAATGGTGTCATTTGGCGACAACCACTCGATCGAGGACTTTCGTCATATATGGCCGTGGCCAGTCACACTGATCGAGAAGACACGTCCGCGTCGCTCATGAGATTATTTGATAGTAAGCATAGTTGTGTACTTGATTTGACATTGGCTTCTTTGTGAGCTAAAGTTTTTTTAATTTGTCACCTCCGACAAACAGTTGTGGAAGGTGGATTGAATTTTAGCTTTAAGTTTTTTTTAGAGATTTAATTTCATCTAATCATTTATAGCTTAATGATACTTTAGATTCTGCATTTGGATCGATACTCAACTTGAGTTAATTTGATTTGAAATTATAATCATATTTTGATGGAAGTATCCTCTCTGGTTGAAATTTTCATTCAACACATCGATTGTTTATTGTTTATTTGGATCCTTGTCATTAATTTAATAGAGGATCATCTGGCGTCATATATGAATTAACTTCTTAGATGTTTTATTAGATTGAATATAATATAATAACATTATTTGATTTTTAAGTTTTGTTAACGACGGACGGTCCCCAATCGAGAATCAACCCATAACATCTTCATATACTTGAATTTAAATTCATTAATGGGGCTTTATCGGTGTATTTTTAGATTGCTTGCATAATTTTAAGATATTGAATTTGAGTTTTAATCATGCTTTATAATGCATGCAAGAGTTCAATTGAAGCTTTAATTAGCATTACGTTGCTTGTTTGATCGGGCGTAAGAATTTTTTAAATCTTATTCAGTTATTTATATTATCATTCATTTGTTTGTATTTAGTTTATAGCTCATTGAGTTCTCTAAGTTTTATGAAACTTAGCTGGATTAAGCTTATAGACTCATTCTTATTTAAAGATCTTTATAATTTTTTTTAGTAGGTTTGGCTTGATTCATCATTTTTTTCATTTAAGTTTAATTTAAGCTTATTAATACTCTTATTTAATCATATTTAGCTTTGTGTCAATCAAATTTGCCTCGATATCGTCCTCATATGTATATGATTTTCTGACTTAAGCTCTTCTAAGCGCACGATGGTCTTCTGCTACCGCGATGATCTTCAAATGCTTCTTACGGCGTGAGTCTTCAAACTCATCACTCTTGGCATGAGTCTTCAAACCGATTTAATTCATATTTTAATTTTGATAGAGTTTATTTTGTATTAAATTAATTAAGTCCTCAGTCAAATTTTCTCAGTATCATCCATTAGGCTACCTTGAGTCTTCCTACAATGCTTAAAAATGCATGGTTAGTGTCTTTGCGACATGGCTAGAGTCTTTAAACTCTGCGCTTAAAAGTGTGAGCCTTCAACATGCAATTTCAATTCAAATTTTTATTTTGAGCCTAGAATTTATTTTGCGTTAAATTAATTAAGTATTTTGTCAGTCTAAATTTTTTGGCGATCCGTGTCCATAAAGGCATGAGTATATTATAATCATGCTTAAAAATGTAGTCGATATGCTGAATATCTTTTAAACCCACCACATTTAAAAAAACGTGCATAGGCCTTTGATTTCAATTCATATTTCAATTTTGAACTTAGAATTCATTTTTTATTAGTTAAGTTCTGTGGGTTTGAATTTCCGTCTTCTCCACTATTTGATCTTCACTTTCTTTATTGATCATCTTCTGGTATTCTTTAGCTTCTCGTAATGAAAATCTTCAAACTTTACTCTAGGGATAACGAGGTCTTCAAACACTTTAGGAACAGTGCCATAAGGGGGTAGATCTACTGATGCAGCCATTTTATCAAGTGCAATATGCAAGTACTCTGTTGATGCTTTATGATGGTGATCCTTTGGAAGATCCATCCATATCTCATCCAACAACTTGTCCAACTCAAATTTGTTAGCTGACAACCTCCTAATGACACTTCCACTGAAGATGTTCTCGCTGTGTGCGACAATAACGGGGCATTGCTGGAGGCGTTGAACAATGCCGCTGATGAGCTTTATGAAGTGCTCAAAGAAAGCCCCCCTGAGAAGCAGCCCTTTCAAGAACATTAATATTGAAGGTTTGCAAAGCAGGCTCCACAACATTGCTTGAAACCCACGCATCAGAAGACGGCAACATCCCGTTCTTCACCGTGATCTATCCCAAACCCTCTGTCAAACACTTGTGCAAACTTACCCCAGACGATTCAAACCCAGAGAAAATGGCTACGGCTCCTGTTTCAAATCTCGAGCTCTCCACATGCTATTTTAGATCCTTTCCATCAATCCTTAGTATGACAATCGGATCTCTCCTGAGCCCCGCTGCAACACCTAACAAAATATCCCATAGTACCTCCTTGAACTCCAACTTGCTCACCTTCTCTTACTTGCCATGCGTAAATTCACTCAACACCTCGGTGTAGATGTGGTCAGAATTAGAGGATGATCCGACTGCTAGAGAAAGGCGGCACCGATGTCAGCGACGGCGGGATGGAGCTCCGCGGAAAGCTTACCATCGCTCATGATCGAGCTCCTCGAACTTATGCTCAACGTAGCTGCCGAAGGCTTCCTTGTCTGCGACCAGCTTCTCTATCTCCATGCCATCAACGACTAACTTCTGGGTGGATTTCCTCCGCCAAAACCATCTGCTTGCCAGATGGAACACTGTGAACTGGGACAGTAGAAGCTGTTGTAGCTGGTGTGAGAAGTTCTGCTTCCAACTCAGCTCCGTTCATCTCTTCAAGTTCTGCATCAAGTTCATCCTCATCAAAATCGGCTGCAGAACCAACAGGAGCAGAGAGTGCTTCCTGAATATGTTTCATATTCTCAGTCTGCTCATTGATTTCATCTATAGTTTGCCAACATCATCAATGTTAGTAGCTTTCTGCATAGCCTTCATTGCAGATGCTCCGGTTCTCAAAGCATCAACAGTTTCAGTTGTAGCTTTGGCACCTTTAACATTATCATCTGATCGTGGATTCTTAAGTGAAAATTTCCTAGCTGCTCAATTTGCTGTTCATAAAGCATCTTCTTCTTCTTCAAACATTGTATAGCAGCTCATTTGTTCTTGGATCTTTGTAAACTCCTTAGCCTTTTCAACTTAAGCAGCAGCCTTCTTCAGAATTTTCTCTCTTTTTTTTTTCCAGTATTTCAATTGTCTCGTTTAACTTGTTAAGTGTCGCTAGAGCATTGGTCTGCTCCTTGGGCTTCCCGAAAAGCTGAGAGAACATGGTGGCCGGCTTCTAGACTCACTTCTCCAAAGAAAGATGCCTACCTCAGATCACCAATCAAAGCCTTACTCTGCTGAGAGATACCATGTGGGTGGAAAACGGAAATGAGAGCTAAAGGAGCAGATTTCCTTCTTCTATGTGATGCCCCATTTCTTTTGGTTGGAGGAGATGGAGTCCGAAAGGGGCTTCGGCCTTATTTCTGCTTGAGAGCAGTGGAGGGAAATGGAGATCCGTTCTTCATGTCACATATAGGAGAAAAGAGAGAATGAGAATAGCTGGCTGCCTCCATTTTCCTTTTTTTTTTATCCTATTCCATTTAACTGCTTTAACTCTGAAACTTCACATGGGTGAGTATGGGATGTGTTGTGGAGGCATGGGCATGATGCTTGGTGGCTTTCTATTGGTTGGAGAGGGCGGCAAAGAGATGGGCACAAGTGAGGTTTGACAAATGCACATACATGAAGTTATGGAGGTAATATTTTATATACTCTAAATTTAGAAGTGTTATTATGAGATTAATATTTTGTAAGAAAGTTAGGTGGCGGCAACTATGGATTGGATAAATTTTAAGTGTTTTTTAAAAAAAAATTATTTATTCTATTACTGATATGTTTTGACGTGAAGGAAGCTAGTGGGGATGTGGGAAATAATGCTTTAATATGATGCTAATTATAATAATTAATAATACTTACATTATATAATATATATATAAACCTGTGACGTGACTGTTTTGATGAAAATGGATCATATAAATGACAAAATATAAGAAAATGTTGAGATTAGATAGGAGACTAGTGATAAGATCAAATGATTTATCGATTTCATTAGAAATGTATGAATAAGAATTAATCAAGGATAACATTATACATAATATTTTCTCACACTAGTTTAATTTTGTTTAGTATGGCTGAATCTTTTCTTCTTTTTTAAAATATATTTGCTGATGGAATGATGGAATTGTGTGATCCTATAAAAAAATCTTGAATTTTGTGCAAACGTGGCATGCATCAATAAATTTTGTTAAACTTTCTTGGTGATGCCTCATACAACATGAGAATCTTTTCTAGCAAAATTTTTTTAATGTTTGGCCGCGCTCATTTTATGATCAGTTTGTTTGGTTGATTACATTTGATGAATTGGGGTCAAATTATGTAATTTTATCGATCGATGCTTGCGGACTGTTCGAATCGAGTGCGAACAGTCTTATTTGATATATTTCGACGTTTCGATACTAATGACGCGATCAATTTTATGAACTAAGGTCGTTTGGGCGTCATTGCGACTTACCAACCTCGATATGCGCATATGCGCGTCGATGGATCTTCTTTCTTGATGTGATGCGACCGGGTTACAATATTTCGATTGGAGGTCTTTTCGGATTTTCGCACCGTCGAGTCGTTTCGCTCATTTGCGTTAAAGTTACGTCAAATTCATCTTGTGAGCTCGACTTGACTTGTGGCGTATGCATGGAGGTAAACAATGCAACAAATATGATTGGCGTGAGTCGTATTTGTTGATGACCTTTTGGGCTTACCATGGGTCTTGGATCACTTCAGCTTTCAACTTCTATGGATTCACCGAAGAGCTTCTTCCACTATCTACTCTCTGCTTCGATGGGTTCGTTGAAAGTTTCTTTCTTTTGTGTCTTCCCAGATTTTGCTTTTCTCTGACCCTAACTTCTTGCTTGACCAGGTTGGATGGAGGAATCAGTTTGTTTGCTTTGAGATTTGAAATTCCTTCAGTCCTAGTTTTAAGCTTGACGGACTTTGAAGAAGGATTGACCTGATTTGTCTATATTGACTTGCCAGGAAGTGTATGTACGCCCTAAGTCCTGTGCTTGTTGCTTTGGCTGAACTTCGTTGAAAGGCATGCATTGATGACCTTCCACTCATATTAGGTCAATGTTGAGTTATCGGTCAAATGTGCTTAATACGAATAACCATGAAATTTCTTTAGTTTGACCATTGCCTTTGTTGTGAACTATGGCTTCCGGTCTATCTGCTTTTCTGACTTGATGAGGGAATTGACTTTGATCTGTACTTTGTGCTTGATCAGATCATTTGAAAAGAAATTGAAATATCACTTTGCAAGCAATATATCGATTGATTTGAGACAGCTCTGAATTGAGAGTTTTCTCATACACCAAGGATCAACAAAAATCTTATCTTTTACTTTAGTTATGGATGTTCTTACGAGGCATTTACAAGAAGATGTAACTTGGTATATGCTTTTCTTGATGACATTCTTTGTTGATAAGACTAGAGGAGTTCAACAAAACTTGAATTATGGAGGTCAACTTTAGAGTCAAGGTTTTCATTTAAGTAGATCTAAAGCGAATATATGGAGTGTAATTTTAGTTGTGAAGTTTTAGTGGTAGTGTTGTGACTTTTAGATGATGTCATTAATAAGAGTGGTGATTGGATATTTAGGCATTGTTCAAATGATGGTGAAATAGATGGAGATGTTATTAGTAGAAAGTTGGATGGTTGAAGTGGAGGAATGCATCTTTGATATGTGAAGTTCCACTTAAACTTAAGGAAAAATTTTATAAGATGGTGGTACTGATGACTTATGTGCGAATGTTGGCCAAAAGAGAACCATTGAGTTATTCTGAGAGATGAGGATGCTGGTGGATGAGTGGCTTTACTCTTAGAATATAATGCAAAATGAGTATGTTGGAAAAAGTTGGAGTAACTCCGGTGGTAGATAAGATTGATTAGATGGTTTGGCCATAAAGCGTTTCGATGAATGAGAGTAGATGCATTATATTTCTTTATGTTAAGAAAGGTAGAGGTAGACTTAAAATATTTGGTTAAGATGTATAAAAAATGATCTTAGTATCTTGAATTAAATGAGAATTTGACACATAATGACCTGATAGAGCGAAGGATTCATGTAGCCGACCACAGTGGGATCAAGCGCTTGTTATTTGTTGTTGTTGTTGGCTTTTGGTCCTCGATCAGTGGAAAGATCTCTTGGATTTTGGTTGTTTGTAGTCACTAAGCTGGATCTAGTTTGAGATTGAACAACTATAATCATTGGACTGACGAACAGGGGTTCTTTCACTGCGGCCTTTTCTTGCGACTTGTTGAGTGAGGAGAGAGTCAACAATTCGGTCATTTGTGGGTTTGTTGAGTTCGATCTTTAGAACCTACTCGAGTCTTTGACTTAAGCTATGATGACTTGGAGGTCTTGTCATTCTGAGCGGGCTTTTTCATGCGGCCTTTTCTTGCGGCTTGTTGAGTGAGAGAGTGTACTCGACAATTAGGGCTTTGTTGAGTTTGACCTTTAGAACCCATTGATGTGTCTGAAGTTTATTTGAAGCTTCAAAATTGGAGTTCTTGACTTAATCTTCAATTTGACATCTTGGAGGAAACTTTTTTTAGATCTTTTCGTGCATTGAAGCAGATTTTTTTTTGTTCTTATAAGACCTACAACTTTAACAATAATAGTTATAGATATATTCAGGGATCTCGGCATAAAGTTCGATGTCAACCTAAATGCATATACAAGATCTCCTATTTCACAGGGAAGAATTTAACAATTTTGATTTATAAAAACTAAAAAAATGTCTCATGTCTAACAGGTGGATTGCTGACTAGTTCAGAAATGCATTATAGAGTTTGAACTTCTTTAATATAAATAAATGAAGCTTGTTGATTATTATATATATTTATCTAGGATCTCATCTTGAAGCGATGTCAACTTAGCTAAATATGTAAAATTTCCCTCAATGGGGAGGCTTTCCTGAATGCTTGTTGAGAGAATTTGAAATATCTTTGGTCATATACTTTGTGCTTTCGGACTTGTTGAAGATTTTCTCATGAGAGTTTGAAATTTGTATTATTTTTTTTTTGTCCTGACTTTGTGTCTTAGTGGACTTGATGGAGTTGATTGCTTGTTGGCGAGATGAGAACATCTTGGTCTATGCTTTGTGCTTTGTGGACTTGTTGAACACTATCTAGATTCAGATTTTGTATTTTCTTATCTTGGCCTGCAGATTTGATAGAGGAAAGTCACAATTGTCTTAAATTTGTCGGTGATACAAATTACCTTCCTCCGCTTTCGCTGTGGGCTTATAGAAGGATGTCTACCGATGACTTAGCTCTCAGAGCATATGTTGGGTCAATGGCGAAGAGTCATCAATCCCATGCTTTGCGCATAACGGACATATTGATGACATAACTCCCTTAATTCAGCCTTTGGCTTTGTATGAACATTGGGATGACTTCTTCGGCCCTTTGCTTTTTGTTGGACTTGTTGAAGAAGAGTTTCCTTCGGTCTTTGCTTTTGCTTTAACAGACTTGTTGAAGGAGTTGACATTTCTCATTTGATATTGATACCAAACTTCGGCTTAGTGCCTTCTCGAGTGAGGATCTTTTTGTTGGATTTTGAAAAATGATCTTATCATTGACTTTGGGCACTTGAACTCACCAAGTTGGAGGGATTTGGATATTTAGATGCTCTTTAACTAATAAAGTAGGGGATCCCTTACTACGACCTTTGTGGCGTATTGAACACTTCGCTTCATATTTGAGCTTGTTGTGTCCAACCTTATGCACTACTTGAGTCTTGACTTGAGCAATTGATGATGGATTTTATCATCGCTAATGAGATGGGGATCACTTATTGCGCCTTTGTGGTGTTGAGTAGATTTGTCACGACTCACCATAGCTTGTTGAATTCGACCTTATGCATGCCCTGATTTGATGTATGGTTGGAAGATGTGTTTCCAATTTGATTTGTTGCAGTTCTGACTTGAAAATTTCTCTTTTTTGGTGTAAAACTTTGAAACTTGTGAATTTGAATACGTAATTTGAATATGTATATGAGGATCTAGGCACTTGCAATATCGAAATACAACAATGCTGTTTCACAAGGAGAGTGATATTTTGTTGTAAAATTTAAAATGCTTCTGAATAGAATTTTTGCTTCATTCAATTGCATTTTGTATTACAAGAGAATTTTCAAGCAAAACTTACATGTAATGGCGTGAGGAATAGTTAGTCTTTTTTAGACCAATTCTCCTTCTTAAAAGTTCGAGGGCGTCTTGTATATGATCGAATGCTTTGGGCGACCTCACTCTGACTTCTAAATTTTATTGAGCTTTGGAACCTTTGTCTGATCAAGCTCTTCTGACGACATTCTATTCTTGAGTGAGATTGTATTGAATGGCTACCGAGTGAGCGTAGTTTAACTTGTGACAAGGCGCTTTAGCTCCAATTACCATCGCATCGAGTGAATTTTTTTGTGGAGTCGTCAGGATATCACTGTTATCCTTCTTTAAGGCGGTTTCATGCTTTGGCTTAAATTTGCTTACCTTTTGTCGGGGACCTTTCGATGGTGGATTCTTGGACGTGGTCCAAGTGTCACGCTCACGCTCCTGATCGGGACTTGAATTAGTTGACATCCTGTCGGGGTTGTAGGAGGTCTCCTTGGGGGAGCAACTCTAGCCTCCCTGATGACAGAACTTTGATATTTTCTTTCATTAGTCCATTCTCCTTAGCAACTTTGAGGACCTAATGTCCTATTGCATATATAGTTTCGAGTTCCTTACTGGAGAAATTGGAACCTGATGTTGTCGGGTCTAGAAAGACTGTTTGATTTGATCAGTAGAGCTATTCCGCTTTACTCATCTTAGGCTGCCAAATCTGTTATGAGTTGGAACACTCGCTTCTGGTTCCACAGCTGGTTGTACATTTTTTTTTGTTTGAACGATGGCTGTTGAGCACGCAATTCAACATTTCTCTTTCTCTGCTGTCTCTGTGTTAACTTGCTTCCAAATGAGGAAGCTTTTGCATCACCACTTCTTCTTGAAGCTTTGACCTTCATATTTATTTTCCTTTTCTGAGACCTTTCTGATTCTGGACATCTTAGTGTCACGGATGCTTACCATGTAGTTGTTTAGAATAATCTTGAGTTCTTACTGATGGTAAGTAGTTGAGCATTCTCGACTTCTCGATAATTGTTCTTGATATCATTTATTCATAAGACATTTTCTTTTACAACATTTAAGACTCTGTACTCGAGCAAATAGTTTGTTATTTCTTAGGTTGGGTAGCTATTGAGCCCCAAAAAAATGCTTAACATCACCAGTAGAGCTATTTCTTTTCACTCATTTCAAAAATTTTCAAAATTATTGTGGGGTAGAATACCGGTGGAAAATTGTAACAGATGACCCAGGTGAGAGCTGTTGAGCTTGCAACTCAGCATTCCTTCTTTCTCTACTGCTTCAGGATTAGCTTGTTTCCAGATGACGAAGCTTTTGCATTGTGCCTTCCTGGGGCGAATGGCTCAACTAGCAGAGTAGTTGCACTCACAGGCATGATTGAAACTTTTTGCCTAGTGATGATTCTTTTTATGACTGACATCTCAGAATGACCAAATCATTTGAATAAAGAGGTTCTCCTTCGAAGAACCTCAACAGCAATAATGGCCATTTCAGTTGTCCTCCTCCCCTACATAAGTTGGTGTGTATAATATGTATGTGCTTCAGGTAGAAGATTATTTGCAGCAGCAATGGCTAGGATGTCTACACTAGTAAATTGAATAGTAGCTAACATCCCCAACATTGATAACAGTGTTAGCCAGATGGATATTGACTCTGTGACCTAGCTGCATGATAAACAACATTCTGAAAATTCATCGATATATAGAACAAATAGATTATTCATACAAATATGATTGATTTAAATTTAATTTCATTGATAATTGATTTTAAATTTTAATTGTTATCATGCTCCACCTACTTAGCTAATTCGATTAGCAAAGATGGAAAGAAATCATCCCGTAGTCGAATCGTGAAAAAATTGCCGACCTCTCGATGAAGAGAATAGATTTAAAGTGTCAGTGAAATTTTCAGAAGGCAGATGAAATAGTTAATAAGACACTACCCAGAGATTTTACCCTCGTTTGGTGAGGACTTTAGATCTGATTCCAGGTTTTCTATGGTAGCACATAGTTAATTACCCTTCTCAATGCTGAGAGAGAATTTTTGATTAAGGCTAGTCGTTAGATTGCTAAATGCATAACATATAGTAGCAGCATGTGGAGTTTAAAATTTAAGATTTATGAAATTCATTATATTTATAGCTTAAAGCGGATAGTTGGGGGAACGATGATGCGCCTGATCTAGATCTTATGGTTTCGTCATCCCATTTGCCCTACTACTAGTCAAGGAGGTAGTCGACCCAACGATTGAAGGATCCTTTGTCGGCGGTCATGTTCGTCGTTCAGAATCTTGTAGGCGGTGGTGTTTGTCTAAGGAGACAAGCTTAAGTCTACTTATAACAGAGGGTTTTGCCTATTAAGTATACTACGGTTCCTGACTCAAAGGATAGAACCGTGGAGCATACACTGCATTGATAAATAATATAATGGTGTCATTTGGCGACAACCACCGATCAAGGACTCTTACATCATGTAGAAAGCGATTGCAGTATCGGTCAGATGACAGACGTCGCTTATTAAATGAGAGATTATTTGAGTAAGCATAGTTGTGTACTTGATTGGACATTCGCTCTTTTCGAGCTAACGCTTTCTTTGTCTCAGACAACTTGAGTTATTGAATTTTAACTTTAAGTTTTTTTTAGAGATTTAATTTCATTTAATCATTTATTGCTTAATGATATTTTAGATTTTGCATTTGGATCGATACTCAACTTGAGTTAATTTGATTTGAAACTACAATCATATTTTGATGGAAGTATCACCTCCGGTTGAAATTTTCATTCAACGTGTCATCGGGGTTATTTATTGTTTTAGTTGTTTGGATCCGTCTCTATTAATTTAATAATAGAGGATCGATTCTTTCGTCATACATAATTAACTTTTGGTGTTTTATTAGATTGAAGATAATATAATAACATCATTTGATTTTAGGTTTTGTTAACTTCGGACCGATCCCAAGACCCGAATCAACAAGATCCTCGATTTGAATTTAAGCATTCAATGTAGTGTCGGGGCCCATGTGGGTGTATTTTTAGATTGCTTGTATAATTTTAAGATATTGAATTTGAGTTTTAATCATGCTTTATAATGCATGCAAGAGTTCAGTTGAAGCTTTAATTAACGTCTTCTGTTCGCTTATATGATGTGTTGCGAATCCGGTGGCGTAAGAATTTTTTAAATCTTATTCAATTATTTATATTATCATTCATTTGTTTGTATTTAGTTCATAGCTCATTGAGTTCTCTAAGTTTCAATGAAACTTAGCTCGTGATCGCTAAGAACTTATAAACTCATTCTTATTTAAAGACCTTTAGAAATTTTTTTTTTGTGAGTAGGTTTGGATTCGATTCATCATTTTTCATTTAAGTTTAATTTAAGCTTATTAATACTCTTATTTAATTATATTTAAGTTTTTGTCCAATTTGCCGACTCATGTACGTCCCATGAGTACATCGGGCTTTTGACTACCCACGCTTCTTAAGCGGCGATCGGTGTCTTGCGACCGCTGAAGAATCTTCAAACACACACACTCTTACGGCGTGAGGGGTCTTCAAACCGATCTCTTGAGCATAATGAGGTCTTCAAACACCTGCAATTTCAATTCATATTTTAATTTTGAGCTTAGAGTTTATTTCGTATTAATTAATTAAGTCCTCTGTCATTCCAAATTTGACTCGTCATCGACCTCCTCATCCCTGCAGAGGCTACCTGAGTCTATAGCCTTCTACCATGCTTGCATGCATGTGGTGTTTTTGCGAGGCAGAGAGTCTTATGCTTAAAAAAGTGTGCATAGGCCTTCAACACCTACAATTTCAATTCAGATTTTTATTTTGAGCCTAAAATTTATTTTGCGTTACATTAATTAAGTATTATGTCAGTCTGAATTTTAGCAGCCTCCCGGCGTCGTCCCCTCATAGGGGGTTGCATCGGGGTACTATAGCCTTCCTACCATGCTTAAAAAAGCATGTATAGTTAGTGTCTAGCGACACTGCGGCTTAAGAGTCTTTTAAACCCACTACGCTTAAAAAAACGTGCATAGGCCTTCAATACATGTGATTTCAATTCAGATTTCAATTTTGAACTTATAATTCATTTTAGTTAAATTAGTTAAGTTCTTCGGTTTAATTTTTTGTCTTCCCCATAGGGATTGCATCGAGGTATTGACCTTCCCGTTATTTCGAGTATAGCTTCTGTCTTCACGCTACGGCCGATCTTCTACCTATTAGTTCTCGAGCATAATGGGGTCTTCCAGTCTTCTCGAGCATAACGAGGTCTTGAACACTTCGTGAATAGTGCCATAGAGGTAGATCTACGATACCATTTTATCAAGTGCAATACAATTTTCACTTGATGCTTTATGATGGTGATCCTTGAGGTGTTTGGTGAAAAACATACCGCTTATTTCAATGTCCGATGTGTTTCGAGGAATTACCGGGTTGTCACCAAACGAAGTGGAGTTTGGGATCGATACAACCGACTACCGCTACATAAATCTCGCTTACAGGATGGCTCACAGGAATTGCATGAATTGAAGTGTGGGTGTGAATTGACAAAGGATTTATTAGGCCAACAACTCGGAGCATCATTTGTTAAGAAAAGGATGATTACATCGATTGTGTATTGATTACATGGGTTAAATAAAGTGACAATCAATAACAAATATCCACTACTGAGGATTGTTATTTGATCAATTGGAGGGAGCTACTGTATTTTCCAGAATTGATCTGAGATTTGGATATCATCATGTTAGAGTTAAAGATGTTGATATTTTTAAAACAGCTTTTGGAACCAGGTATGACCATTTATGAATTTCTTGTTATATGCCATTTGGTTTAACTAATCTCCTGCAGCTTTTATGGGCTTAATGAATCGTATTTTCAAAGGTGGACGGTTTGTTATCATCTTCATTGATGATATTTTGATTTATTATAAAACTGATGAAGAGCATGCAAATCATCTGAGTATTGTTTTAAAGTTATTAAGGTAGGATCAATTGTATGCCAAATTTTCAAAATGTGAGTTTTGGATGCGTAGTATCGCATTTCTGGGTCATATTGTCAGTGACGAAGAAGTTTTTGTTGATCCTCAAAAAGTAAAGGCAATTTTAGAATGACCACAGAATGTTGAAGTTCCGGTTTTAGCTTATTACGAAGTTTGTCGAGATTTTCTATTCGAATCTCTATCTAATTTATTGAAAAGATGTCATATTTCATGGACAAGAATGTGGCGAAATTTTAAGAATTGAAAAGCATTTGACCAGCATCGGTTTAGCCATTCCATCGAGGGGACGGAGGGATTCCAAATATTTAGTGATGCATCTTTAAAAGGTTTGGGTTGTGTTTTAATGTAAAACAAAAGAGTAATTGCTTATGCTTCGAGACAATTAAAACCTCATGAAAGAAATTATCCCGTTCATGATCTAAAGTTAGCAGCTGTTGTTTTGCCCTTAAAATTTGGAGACACTTATGCAATTGAAATGCGAAATTTTTACTGATCATTAGAGTTTTAAATATATCTTTACACAAAAAGAATTGAATCTAAAACAAAGAAGATGGCTCGAGTTTATTAAATATTATGATTTAAATATTCAGTATTGTCCAGACAAAGCTAATGTGGTGGCAGATGCATTAAGCCGCAAGTCCATGGGAAATGCCAGTTGGATTATTACTTAAAAGTTAGAGTTGATTAGAGAATTAGATCTTCTGACTAGAAGTTAGAAGATTGATGATCGGCATTTATATCAATTAATGCAATCAACTTTATTTGATAGAATCAAAGTTGCAAATTGGATGTGGATATCGAAATTCATTTAACAAATCCAAACTAGTAAGAAGCAGAATTTTATTGTAGATGCAGAGGGTGTTATTCGGAAGAATTCATAATTATAGGTACCAAGTGATGTTGAATTGAGACAAGAAATTTTATAGGAGGCTCATCAGGTGGGATATACTATTCATCCAGGTAGTTCAAAAATGTATAAAGATTTAAAAACATCATTTTGGTGGTCAGGTATGAAGAAAGACATAGCGAATATGTCTCTAAATGTCAACTTGTCTGTTAAAGGCGGCATCAAAGATCCGATTGGATTACTACGGTCATTACATACACGAGTGGAAGTGGGAAGAAATTGCAATGGATTTTGTTATGGAATTTCTTAGATCCGGAGCAAGGTCATGATAATCACGGGTTGTTGTGGATAGATTGAAAGTCTCATTTCTTTATGAAACGCATTTCGATTGATAAATTGTGCAGATTATATATTAAAGAAATTGTAAGGCTTCATGTGTTTAAAAGTAATTGTCTCGGCGAGATGGTAGATTTACTTAGATTATGGAATGGAATTGAGGATGCACACAGTTACACTTAAGTACGACTTTTTCATATGATCGAAAGAACAATTCAAGTCCAGGATTTGTTGAGTATGTGTTTTAGATTTTGGAGGTAGGGGGAAGATCATATTCTATGATCGAGTTTGCTAATAATGTCCCAGTATTGAGATGGCTCCGTATGAAGCATTGTATGGTCGAAAGTGTAGAACTCCATTGAGTTGGGTGTAGGAGAAAGCATTGGGTCGAGTGGTTGATCAGTATAGAAAATCGATTAATCAAAGATAGATTGAAAATCGGATCGTCGTGAAGAATTACGACTTAAAACACACATAGAATTTCAAGTTGGAGAATTTGTATTTTGAAAGTCAAACATATGAAAGGAATTAGTAGATTTGGCCATGGAGGTAAATTAAGTCCAGTACATGGGACCCTTTGAAATCATTGAAAGGATTGTGATATGGCTTATAAGGCTTGCGTTACCCATTGAGCGGCGACATTCCGCGTCTTTCACATTTCAATGTTAAGAAAATGGATCACGATTCAGCAGAAGATTTCATAACACAAATTACAATACAGATTTGACTTATGTATTGGAGCCAAAAAAGATTTTGGAATTTAATGTGAAGAGATTAAGAAATAGACAAATTTCTTATGCTAAAATTAAATGAAAACATAGGCCAGTTGAAGAAGCTACTTGGGAATATGAACAAGAGATGAGACAGAGGTTTCCCTTCCTGTTCGAATGATTGAGAAGAAATTTCGAGAACGAAATTTTTTTTTAAGAGGGGAATTGTAATATCCAAAAAAAAAAAATTGTATAATCATTTATTAAATAAATAGCTAATTTACTCTCTAAGCTAATTCCTAGTTAATTTTTATTTAAATAATCTAATTAATCCAGTTATTGTATGATATTCTTGTAAGAAACCCACTTTATTTCGCATGCACCGGCTGGATTAAGGTAATAGACGCGCGTATGGATGGGATCTAAGGAAAGGTATACCCGTTCCTTTCTTATTTCATTTCCTCTGGCAACCCGGTTCGCTTCCTCGCCATGACCTAATTTCCTTCCTTCTTCTGCCTTGACTGAACTGCGCCTTGGTGATGCAAATCGCGAGATGAGGAGTCCCATGAATCTAGCTTGTGATTGGAGTTAGGATCTGGCGGGAGGGTAAAGGAGTTCAGGTGACTTCGGATTTCTTTTTTTTGTAGGTGAGTATAGAATTTCTTCCATGGAATTGGTATGGTATTTATATTTAAGCATCTTGGTTATACAATTGTATTATAAACACAATTTCATACCCTAATTAAGTATTTTGTTGTTGTTGTTAGAATGTAGGATTTGGAGTAGAATGTAAAAGTATTAAAATAAATATATTATATTGGGTAATTAATTAATTATATTTCTGTTCTCATTTCCTCCTAGGACTGAAATTGGTTTGTGAATTGAGATGGGGGAATTTGTGTTGGCTTCTCAATATATATGTAAATTACTTTATGATTTTCCCATACTTTTCAGCCCTTCCCATTAATCCAGTCGATGCATGAAAAGATTAGTAGATAGTAATAATTTTGCTACAAAAGATTAATTGGATGTACAGTAACATTTAATGAAAGGGGAGATAGGTTAAAACATGTATTAAAATTATTAAAATATTTTATGAATGTTAATTATAGTTATGTTAAGTATAGTTATGTAAATATTACATTTTGGTTAACTTTATTATCTTTTAAATTATTAATAAGTACTTGAATTAGTGCTTTTGTATAATACGAAAGATTATATGAGGAGACATCAATTTGGTAAGAATGAAGTTTAAGCTTGTCTTCTACTACGTTAAATTTATTTGAATTTCATGTATTGGAAAATTATTCAATTATAGGTTGTGTACTCGAGGCGTCGAGCACATCCACACTATGGTGAGACATAATTCTAATTTAAACTCGGTTTATAGTCGTATACACGTTCTACCAATTCTTACTAATTTTATTAATATTGTATGAATGTTAATATAGATATTCCGTATATTTTGCAAAATCTGATCTTTATTAATAGAATCTATTATATATTATCGCTTACAACGATTATAAAGTCAAGCAATTAATCATTTTAATATCATATGATCTTACGAATAAATATTTTAACACACGATTATTAATCGTTAAACGTAAGAATGATAAACGCGCCGTGAATCGTGAGCATAACTACGTTATAAAAAATCGCGTAGATAAAAGAAAAAAAGTTTTTGACGAGCCTTTATAAAGTGATCTTAAGATTCCGACATCGACATCATAATTTGGCAAAACCAATCGGCCGCGCAAGGTAGTTAGATGACCGACCATGCCTTACCTTCTTTTTAGCCAAAGTGATCTACTTAGCATGAAAGTCAAAACTTACGAATTATAAATTTCTGGGAAAGGATTTGATATAATTGAAATCGCTTTCATTAAATAACCGAATAAATAATCTAATTCCTGTGAAATAATAAATTCTTTATACAATACTACTTTACGTAATATCGTTTCGCATTTTTTTAAAAGATATTTTACCGCTTTACTTTCCTCGAATTTCAAATGCACACGCTTATTTCTACCGCTCGAAACTTATTTTAAGATTATTCGCCTTTAAATACACGATACCGCTGATAATTTCGCGCAGCGACGAGTAAGTACCGGGCTATTGCTAGATATGCAGTATAGAAGATTATAAAGGCGTTTTGGGTACGTACAAAATTTTAACACGCCTTTAATGCTCAGATTACAGACAAACTCAAGATTCTCACGCCCAATTTTTTGATATGAATTAATTAGTTAAGAAAATTAATATATGAATTTGTTTGTGATGATTGATGAGATATAAATTTCACTGCTAAAGATCGACGTGGAACGTTGTGAAATCAAATTAATCAGTTATCCTATTCTACACCGATCGACCCTGTGATTTGTGTGTGACAGGTTTAATGCAAAATTTTTTACGATGAGTTGGGATATCATTGGAAAACAGTTTCTGCGAGCTGCTCGTTACTTCTTCAAAACCAAGAAACTCCCCCACATCTTTAAACATAGTTAACTTTGATTCCAAAGGTTAAGCACTCTAACATTCTATTGGATTATAGACCAATATCCCTCTGTAATACCTTTTATAAGGTTGTTGCAAAAGTTTTGGCAAATAGGTTCAAAAAGGTGCTTGCTTGGAATCGTGCATATTGCTCAATTTGCTTTCATTCAAAATTGAGATATTGCCGACAACATCGCTCTAGCTCATGAGATATGTCACGACTTTCTTCCTTCCAACACCCAAGAAAGATTTATAGCCAAATTTGACTTTAAGAAAGCCTTCGATACGATTAATCGTAAGTCTATTCTTCATAGGTTACAACAAAAAGCTTCCCCTCTTTCCTTCATAAGCCTGATTGAAGCTTTTATTATGGAGATACGCTTTTTAATAGTTTGTAATGGAGAAATAAAAGGGTTCTTTAATTCTTCAAATGGGCTTAGGCAAGGGGTCTCCTTTTATCTTTTCCTTTTTACGTTGGCTTTGGATACTTTTTTCTATCTTTTAGATAGAGAAGTCAATCTTAAAAGATACAATCCGATTATCACTGGTACTTGTGAAGTCTCCCATGTTATTTTTGCGATGATTTACTTGCCATGGGTTAGGCTAATGCTTCTACTATAAGCTCTCTCAATTATGTTTTATTCTCATTTGAATCTTATCTGGGCTTGGCAATAAATCGTGATAAATCTATTCTTTGTATCTCTAAAGATATCGGACAAGTTAATCAATTCATTGAGGTCCTTAAAGTTGAACTTGGCATGTTTTCCTTCAAATATCTTGGCCTTGGTTGCGGGACATCTCAAAATATCTCATTTCAGCTCTATTTTTGATAACATCATTCTTGGCTTGCAAGGTGGAAAAGCAAAACCCTTTCTTTTGGTGGTCATTTTCAACTTCTCAGAGCTTCTATTAGCAATTACTTAACCTATTGGTTCAAATCAGTGGCATGCCCAAAAGGTGTGATCAAGAAAATTTCTGCTATTAAGTCCAATTTTTTTTATCATAGTGGTGAATTTAAAAGGCTTCATACAATATCCTAGGTAAAAATGACACTTCCTAGAGACAAAGGTGGTATAGGCTTAACCTCGGACACCTCTTTGAACCAAATTTATAAAGTTAAAAGCCTATGGAAATTTCTCAACAAATCATCTTTGTTGGGTTGGTGGTTATTTAACAAATATGGATCCATTTGGAATAAATATCCCTTGCGAGCTTCTCCTCTTTGGAAGGATTTGAAAAGTTATGCTTCTCAGTTTAGAGGGAATCTCGATTATAAATTGGGTAATGGGCATTCTTTCTCCCTCTTTTACCACCCATGGTGTGCTAGATATTCTCTGTTGGAGTGGCTGGGTTCTGTCTGCTTTACTATCTTTGATCTACCCCCTAATTCTCAGGTTAAGTCAATTCTTTCTAATGGTAAATGGATCTTATCGGATCTATTGAAACTAAAATTCCCTAGTTTCTTTGACAAAATAAAGAGCATCCATAATTCGCCTGAAGGAGATACCATTCTTTGGAAGGAGCATAAAAAGATTAATGCCAATATGATAAAATCCTCCCTATTTGAACATTTTCCCTCGATTACTTGGCAGGATGAGATTTGGTTTTAAAGGTTTTGTTATCAACTATGCCATTTTCTGTTAGATGGCTTACCTTGGGGGTCTCAGAATTTCTGATAATTTCTCATCTAGGGGATTGGGTTCAACTATACTCTGTTGTTTTTGTAAATTGATAGATGAATCCCATGCTCATTTCTTTTTAGAATGTCCTGTTTCTATGGGACTAATCAGATCTCTTCTTCTAAATGGTTCTTTCTTTTTTATGCAACATACTCTCCAGCAAGTTCTTAGTGCTATTAATGATCTTGACCACAAGGTTATCAAAAGGTTAGGATTTCTCATTACAGACATTATTGTATATCATATTTGGAGAGAAAGGAACTGGAGGTTTCATAATAGTGTTCCAGAATCACATTCAAATATTGTATTTATAATCAAATCGGTGGTAGCCTTAAACTTGCGGAGGTGGAAATTCAAACCTTCTTGGCCGGTCCATGTTCGCCTGCTGCTAGACAAGTGGAAGAATTTTGATTCATGATGTTTTCTTTTCTTTTTGGTTTTACATATTTTTGGCTCTTTAGAAGGATTTTTGTTGGGTTTACTGCTCACCTGAACGAGATGATGAACTCCTCGTCTGATTGCTTGTTTTGATGTTTGTCACATGTGGTCTTCATCCTGGTGACCTGCAATTGGATATCACCTGACCTGTTTCTTGAGAGCCTCTTTATCTGTTGGATACCCTGGATGGCAATATTGGCCATCGATCAGGTTCGGTTGTGATTTTATTCTGATGGTTTGTTTTTTTTTGGCTCTGATAGAGGCATGAACGATCAGGTATGATTGTGATCTCCTGTTGGTTTTCTTTCTGAGTCTAGGTGGGGAGATCTTTTACCCTTTTAATTGTTTATTGAATATTAATTAGTCCTTCTAGGAGGTTTTTTTGTTTTTACAATCTCTGTAATCTCCCTTTCTATTCTCTTTTAGAATGAAAATTAGGCTAAGCCCTTAATTTCTCAAAAAATATAAATAAATAAATAAATAAAAACATACACCGCCTCATGTTGGACATGCCAACTTATGTTCAATCAAAAAATAAAAAAGTTAATAAAAACACATGTCTAACATATTTCCTGAATAATTAATCTTAACTTTAAAACAGATTACATAAATAACTTAAGTCTTTTTTTATTTAAAAGTATATTACTTAAAAAATAATTTAATAGTTACTTGAATTTCTTCAGGTTTATTTTCTTATGATTCTTTATTTTATATATTATCTATTTTTTATAAATGAATTAATTTTCTCAACTCCAAGCCAATAATCTATAATACAGGATGATTATTTCTATTTTAATTGACTTATGGGATTTATTAAATTTAAACATATTTCTCATATTGTGAGAAAAATGAAACAAGTTTATTGTTATTTATTGAATTTGCATAATCAATGTATGATTATTTAATTATATTTTTTACATATTAGATATTTTATTATATTTCTTGTTCAGTGGACGTCTATGTTCTATATTCTTAAAAATAGCCTTACGACTAATCTTTCCATCACCTGAATTAGTTCTTTCACCAAAACCCTCATATTATGAAATGGAGGTTACTGTTCCCCCACAACATGACTTCAAATATTTGTTATCTTCAGAATCTACGTTAGATTGCATATAATTATTTATATGTCTTTCGTATAAAAACACAAACATTCTATTAATCTGCACTTTAATTTTAATTTTACTTCATGTTGATGTACCATATCGTTCTGCATTTCCACATGCTTACATTATGTTTTTGTTTTATAAATATAATGTAACTGTTAGCATTAAATAATGATAATAAAGCTCCGCACGCAAGCAAGTCTTTGATAAGCTTACTTGGCTATATCTACTGTGTCACTAGATACAATTATTAATAAAAGACAGTGACTTGAAAGCTCAAATTCTACGTTTTGTTATGGATAAAATTAGTAGATTGATGCAGACATCACAATTCTATTTAAATTAATGTGTTTCCTCCCTTCAAAACACTGTATGTGTAATATCAACCATTCATTTGTTATATTTCAGTTAGCATTGAAGTTCAAGTTGTTTACTGCAAGTTGTATTCCAACTAAATTCAGTACATATTCTGATCTGTAAAGATGCCATCTTTATCTCAGCTGTAAGTTCATCCTTATCTCTTTATCAGTAACATTTCCTTAGCTTCTGCTTGGCAAGTTGGTTTCTGTTAATTAATCTGCAGTAGTTTGACACCTGAGAATTGCAATTATAGGTGCTTTTTAATTTGATTTGTTTGCTAATGTTGGAAGCTTATATATTGTTTTATATGAGCTAGAGCAAGACCTGAATGTGACCAATGATGTATTTGATAGGCTTCTATGTAGATGCTGACATGTCTTTTGGTTTAGAATAGGTGCTAATCTGAGAAAACGTGGATGTGGTTTTGCAAGCTTGTGTGGCTTTCTTATCTGTTGCAAGAGATAAGGTAGATTGGTAGGAAGCCTTGATGTCCACTTCTTCCCAGCTTCCTTCAGTAGATGAATTACCACACACACACAGAGAGAGAGAGAGAGAGAGAGAGAGTAATAAAGTAGGCAGTGTTCCAATTGGTCTGGCTTCTAATTAACAGAATGGAATGGAATGTAGAATGTAGCAAATCGGTCCAACAAGTGGGCTCATCTATGATGCGCACACACTTTATAATAATAAATAAATAAATAAAGAATTTGTTTCCGCATGTCATGTGTTGAGGACTTGAGGACGTTAAAATTGTACTGATCCACTGAAGCTTCGTTTCTAAGTTTGATTCTGAAAAGGTTTAAAAGATTCAAATTTATTTGTCTTTCTTTTGAAAAAACTAAAGCTTTCATGAGATGGTAAAAACAGTTTCAAAAGACACTATTCAAACGATCAAAATTAAAAATTCACGCTCTCAAAAGCAAAACGCACTAAAAAAGCCCTCCCAAATGAAGCCTGAGTATGTGTAAATTAGAAGGTTTCATATGCTATATGCAAGAATTGTTGCTATATAAAATTTGTTAATCAGATACTCGTAATATTGTTATTCTTTAAAAAATTGTGATGAATGAATTGTTTTTTTATAGGATTGGAAAGAAAAAAAAAAGAATTCTTGATTTCTCAAAATACCTTCATAATTGTGCACAAATAGTACAAATGTGTGCCAAGCAATAATAATGCATGAAAAACGTTTATTTAGTTCAAGTGGAAGTCCAAAATTGAGAGAGTGGTAGCACGCATTAATTTATGATGACCATCACCAGGTATGGTTTCAAACGTTCATTGTATTTAGGTATATAACTAAAAGTGATAAAACCTTAATCATTTGCAGTTCAATGAAAAACTTTAGTTAGGTTATTCTGATCAAAATTCTGATCAGGTTGAGTTTTTATGGTGGAAGGAAACCTCTATTTATTATAATGGTATAAAGTGGTATGCAGAAAGCTTGTAGAGTAGATGGGTGATACTAATGCTTAATCTTCTGGGATTTTTCATCTACAAAAGCATAATTTGAGAATTTCAAAGTTTTTCCAATTCAATCCAAAATGGTGCTTTCATTCATAAAATAAAATTACATTTATAACGTGCATTTATATGCAAATTTAAATTAGGAGAAAGTTGGCCTCTCTTGCATGGATCATTCATGAAATTTGTTGAAAAAAGAAGCTAACGTCAATAATTGGATGAGGATGATTCAACTAATCTTATCCCAACCACCTTCCCATATTTTGAAAATTAATCACCTCCCAACTAACTTTTGAAATTTAATCATCTTTTCAATTATTTTTCAACAAATTTTTTAAAATTTGAAAAATACAATAATTATTTTAACACAAAATAAATAAATAAACTTTAGTGTTGGTTGAAAATCTCTTGGATTAGTTCATGCATCACTTAATATTTTGTATTAGAGGTTATCTCACTTGAGATGTGTTTGGGATATTTTTTTAGCTGTTTTGTTTTTTTAAAAAAGAGATCAAAATCAAAGTAATTTTATTTGACTATTAACTTTTTGGCTGTTTTTTAAAAAATTTTGTGGTAAAAAAATTGTTTTGAAAATCAGAGCTGTTAGAATGTGGTGGTTATTAGAAAGTTGATTTTTGAATTTTTGAAAATATTTATCTGATAATTTTTTTTCAAAAAAAATTACTGTCCCAAAGAGATCCTTAATCTCTGGTTTGTGCGTTTGATCAACCAATCCATTATTATGTTGACCTCAATTGAAGTACTTTATAATTTATGAGCCTTAAACATTTTCCTACCTAAAAGTTATTTTTCTCATCAGTTGGACTGTGATGATGTTAAGTAACCGCACTATATATATATATATATTAAAAAAAATATTTAGTAAGTCAAATAAAAGATAAAGATCGCTGAAGCGACTATCTTCTTTATTTATTTTTGTCAAAGTTGTTATCATAAAAATATATATTATGGCTTGCATGCAATGTACTGATGAAGTGTTCCTTACAAGTTTTAGATCGACTCTAAAGGAATCATGGCTTGGACTGCAAGAGGAGAGCTTTATAAGGAATTCTTTGCGTGTAGAAAAGAAATTAAATTTATGGTTGATTATTGTCTATTATTCTTTATTTTTCTTATTACCAACCATATTTTTCAGTATATTGTGTACAAGGACACATGCCAGAGATAAGGCTGGAAAAGGACATTAGTGAACTCTTAGCCCGGTTGGTGGGCGTGCTCGGCCGAAAACTCCCCGGATCAAGTTTGAATCCTCCATGGGCGTATGTATAATGGTGGAAATCAGTGGGGACGTGTGGGTGATGAATGTACTTGGCATCGTGGGATTAGTCCTGGCAATCCCCGTAAGATGGGTGGGGTGTTGGGTGGATACCCATTCCAAAAAAAAAAACTAATGGATTTATATGCTTCGTTTGGTAAACTTCTATTTTTTTTTTCTAAAACATTTTATATTAATTTTGATTTATACAAAATAAATAAATAAATAAATAAAAGCATTGTATATCTTCTCGATGGTTTAAAGATTTAAGCAACAATCATAAAGCAGTTTATTTTATTTATTTATTTTTTTTGGTAACGAGGTGTCCACCCTTGATCTCACCCACTTTATGGCATGTGATTTCGGGCATGACTAATCTCCGGAGAACTTGCAGCAACCTATCCCTATAGGTGCAGGGCTCTACTTATTTTTTCAGGTTATGTGCTGCTCTGAAGGGGAATCGAATACGGTTTACACTATTTTAACTCATTTTTTTTTTTTTAGTTTTTTTTCTGTCTTTATCTCTTTCTTTTTTAATTTTTTGGGAAGTTAAGTCATAAGATCAATTAAATTCACGTATCTCATGCATCTCAAACGTGCATCTCTGTGTTTGACGGAACGGATCGCACGGTCTCGTGCTCTTTATCTCTTTGTTAATATGATAATCTGTCATTTTTTTCAAAGTTTATTTCATTAAAGAGCGCAGTGATGAGACAAGGAAAATAAATTATATAAGGAGCTCCAATGCAAAAATATATCATAATGAATTTTAGTTTATGACTGTGTTTCATAAATAAAAAAGTAATAAAAACTTTAATTTATAAACAAATAAAAGAAGATTATCAGACACGAGAGAAAGCGTAATTTATTGGAAACTGATGATGGAACCCTTCAATACATCCCTATCAGCGGCGTTGGTATATTGAACTGTAAGAAATATTGAAGATTTGGCGCATGTTCTTAACTCTATCTTTGAACATCCTTGTGGAGTTCTCTCATCTTTTTATCATTTTTTTATATTTTTTATTTATTTTGATAATGATATAGATACAGTTGAGAGAGGTAATTGTTCCTTTTGAATTTTATCTCTTTTTAAAATTTTTTTTTTGCTTTTTATTTTGTCTTAAAATATAAATTTAATCCTTCTAAAAATTAAGATTCGGTTTTGCCCCTAATGATATAAAATGGAAAAAAATATGAAAATAAAAAAAATTATAATGTTTATTTTTTTTAAGCAGGAACAGAGTTGAAGATTACGCTCCTCAGTCCGTTTATTTCAAAGTTCGGAAACAATTTTTCTCCGAAGAATGGATAAGAAGGCGGCGGCGGTTGAGAGAAAAGATGTGAATTGTGATATGACTGTTTTTTTTAAATTATTTATATTATTTTTTTCAAAATTTTGTTGTTTTATTTTAATTTAAAATATAATATATTTGATAATAATAATTATTTGAAAAAATTGTAAAACATAAAAAAATTAAGAATTACATTAAATAAATATATTTTGAAAATTAACATAAAATTATATAAAATAAAATCTCACATAGACTTTTGGTAAAGATGAAGCAATTTTATTTATCACAATTGGCAAATAGTAATACTTACATGAATTTTATTAATTTATCTAATTTCTAACTATAATATTTCATAAATGAATTTTGATTTATATACAAAAGAAAATGAAAATGTGGCCAAGCATAAGCCCACACAACGCGTATGGAGTTGGATAGGAGGTGATCAACTTTATTGGGCCTGGCATTGGGCGGGTTGGGCCCCACTTTATCTCATGCATAGTATATGAGCCAATGAGGTTTCACCATATTTGTATAAATCATGCGGGTCGTACCGACTTACAGCCTCACTCACACAAGTGAAATGATTTATAACTACCTAACGATCACGATTAGAACAAAATATAATAATAAAATAAAAGACCTATTCATTTTGTTTTTATTTTTAAATTCTCATAATTTAGCTGAATTAATAAGCCTATTTTTTCAAAAAATTGTTATTATAGAATAAAGAATAAAACTTTAAAATTTGAGAAAATCTATCATATATGAAATATTTGAGAACTAAGAGGCTATTTGAGATCAATTTTTTTTTGTTTTAAAGATATATTTATTTAGGGGTTGTTTGGGATCAATTTTATTTTATTTTATGCTATTTTTTAAAATATATTTATTTGATATTTTTATGTGTTTTTTGTTTTTAAAATAAATAACATTATTTTTAAAAACACTTTAAATAATTTTTAAATATTTTGAGTGATTTTAAAAATAATAATTAATACCAAATATATTTTCTTTTAAAATAAAATATAAATAAAATAAAATAAAAATAAAAAATAAAAGTGATCCAACCAGCACCTTAATATATTTTTTTAAGGGACTATTTGGAATAACTTTTATTTTTTAGTTTTATATTTATATTTATATTTTATTTTGTTCGTATTTTATTTTAAAGTAAAATATGTTTGATGATTATTACCATTTTAAAAATACTCAAAATAATTAGAAATTATTTTGAGTATTTTTAAAAATAATATTATTTATATTTGAAAATAAAAAATACGAACACATAAAAAACACATAAAATAAACATATTTTTTAAAATAACATAAAAAAAAATCCCAAACATCCCCTAAACATATTTTGCTTTGAAATAAGACAAACAAAACAAAATAAAAAAAATAAAAGTGATTCCCTAAATTTAACGATTATCTACTTAAAAGTAACCATTTTTTTAATGTGTAAAACTTTGCTAGCCCAATTCTACTTAATTACAGGCTTCAAAGCAAAGAGACGTAAAGAATAATATTTTAATATTCTAATTTTCCGATTATGCACATTATAAAGTGGTTGGCTATAGCTCAGTTTCACCTATCAAAAGGAACAATTGATAAGCTACAAAATTAGAATTGGCAATTCAGATTTATTAGTTGGCAATGAATTAAAGGAGCATCTATGTGCATAATTATATCAAAAATTTAAAATTAATTCAATTCAATCTTAGATATGTGACACAACATAAGTTTAACTTAAGAAAAGCGAATTTATTACTGTTGGCCTCAATATGAATTGATAATCTTAGAGAAGATTATTTGGCTGCAAAATTTTTTTTTTTTTTAAAACATTAGATATTCTGATTTATTGGGGTATTGGTGTAGGAGATTTGAAATATTAGAGAATTTTTTTTATTAATTTGAAATTCATTGAAATTTATTAAATTTCAAATGAACTGAAAACTCATAACATGTGATGCCACCCTTATTTAATTATTTTAAAAAAATATGTATAAAATCATAAAAATAATTTATTCTCAATTATCTTGATTTCAAAAAATTTTCCAAGGTTACATATAGATGAAATTAATCATATCAAATAAAATGATGATCAATAAGATAATCTATTTTAGAAAGTTCTACTTTTTTTTTAAAAAAAAACTATTAACACTTTAAAAAATAAAAATGAGCCATCAATTTATCATTAAATGAATTTATCATGAAGAGTAATGTAAATATGATCATGCCTCTATTGTTATTAAGGCTCATTTGATGTGATTTCCTTCTTTGTTCAAGGCAAGCAAGTTAAAAAAAAAAAAATGAAGTTTTCTAATAAAAACCTAAAATTAACTTTTGAACATTTAAAATGGTTGACTTTTTTAAAAATTTAAAATAATGTTAAAATATGTTGACATTCATTAAAAAAAAAAAAATCAAATTTACTTTAGTCAAAATTTAAATCGAATATTATTACTTATGCTTTTTATATTTAAATATATCCATATGGTTTATGGGTTCAAAGTTTGAGATTACAAAAGCCTTCTCTTCCATGTAATTACAGAAAAGGTGGGCATAAAATATAAACATTTGTATTATTCAACACAACATATCTTGAGAATGTGAATAAGGGCACCAAGTGTTACTGATATTAGCAAGGGATAAATGTGCTAGTCAATGGTATTAGTGATGATTGATAAATGGTTTGAGAGTTGGATGTTAAATGACATTGTGTTAAATGTAAGTAGATGCTAAAAGTTGAGCAATAATTGATATCCATTTGTTAATAATGTTGGACAATAATAATTAGTAGATTTTTAGTGTTGTAAGTGGATATGCATCCACAAAGAGCAATAACTACCTTTAAGAGTTCGATGTTGGTGAATGTTAGGAGTTGAATGTTGAGGGATATTAAAAGTTGGATATTAATTAATTATAAATATCATGCGGTTTTAATTGTCAGATGTTTAATGTTGTTGGTTTAGAGACTTCAATGAAAAGTGATAGGTCTTAATGGATATCAATAGTTGGATTTTGACGAATGTCTATATTTAAATGTCAATGAACTTCAAAAAGTTGACATAATGATTTAAAAAAAAATTGAATGTCAAAATGCAATAAAAATTGGATGGATGTAGACATTTAAAGTTGAAAGTCAATGTAAATTTTCTAATTGTGGATATTAGGTGATGGACATCCAATTTTATGGGTTAATGAACATTAAAGTATAAATATGATGAAATATATTAATTAATATTGGGAGTTGGATGTTGAATGTTAATTGATGACAATTGTTGCAATATGATTAATATTATCATTTTTCTTGTAGGAAATATATAGATCAAGGGATCTACAGGGGGGATGTCAACTTTTTATGATTTATGAATGTATTGACTTGATTATTCTCTTTAGAGAGAGAGAGAGAGAGAGAGAGAGAGAGAGAGTAGAAAACTAAGAGGACAAACTTCATATTATATTATTATATTTTTAGGTGATGATCAATAAAAATTCTAACTTCAATCTCACTTGAAATCAAATGAAGGGTGATAGCGAGTGTTGGCATTTTTAATAATTGGTGTCAGACGATGGGTGATAATGAGTTGATTTCTAGAATTTCTTATAAATTCTAAATTTATTCAAATTCATAATATAAAAAAGAAGGATTGGGCATTTTTATTAAATTTTAGGGTGCGATGCAGCATTTTTTACATTTAATTAAGATTGACTAGTTAGCTTGCTGATTTAACTATCACATCCCATTATTAAAATTGCTAATGTAGGCTTATTTAGAACTCCTTTGTTGGCATTTTGTAATGGTTAACTAAGCTAATCAATTTCCATTGGCTTGTATTATCACTTGTTTGAAATGCAACACCATGTAACTTGGTTTTGACTATTGCCTATGATGGCATGATAATATAACTTCACCATCTCGATGATCGGTGACATATGAAGAACACATTAGCTATCGACAAATAAGTGTGCCTTTTAGGCTTATAAAAGAGAAGAGAGAGACTATGATGGAGATGATCTTTATGCATCTCAAAATGGATGGAAGAAAAAATTGCCTGACTACTTATCTACTATTATTCTTAGCTTTTCTTGATTGATTCTTTTTAGGCATTCACTTCCATCAACCCAAATAATCTACAAGTCGAAGACTAATTTTAAATACATTTTCCCTCCTTGAACTTCAAGCAAGGGAGCTATGGGTTTTAACCTCATTCAAGCTCACATTACTCTTTTGTGTGTTAGTAAGATGACAATTAATTTCTTATCTAAAAGTATCCTAGACACTCCATCAGATGAGCAAAACATACCCATTGGTTCTTTTTTTTTTTGTTCAATTGCCTCAAAAGAACTCAATCATTCATGACATTGAACCCACTTATTTCAGTCATTAAGATATTCATGTCATTATAAGCAAACAAAATTTGGAGGCTATTTGACCCCTTAAATGTCCCCTAATATTTTAATTATGCTTATAAGCATTTACTTTTAATATAATTGAGTTCAAGTTCAACATCGTTATGTGGGGAATTGCATCTAACATAATCTCAAACATAATTTTTCTAAAACGATGTCCAAATCTCAAATCTATTACTAAAATTTTGGTCAAATTATTTGTATTCTATATATATATATATATTTGATATATGATTTGACCAATTTTGCAACTTACATCAAACAACTTAACACTCATTAGTTAATATCAAAGGACTCATTATTATTATTAATTTCATCATGCCGTCAAAATTTTTCTGATGCCAAACGAATTATTTTAGATGCATGAATCACCAAAGTCACCTAAACTATAGGGATTGATAATTTGATACATGATTCTTATGTTGATTAAATTATGATAAAATATTCAATATCCAACCCACCTAAAAAATAAAAAATAAAAAGTAAAAAACTTGAGCTACTAAGTTCCAATTATAGCTTTTAAAATATTATTAAATATATAAGTATTTTTAATTGATATAAATTGTCAAATATGGTTGCTCCCTCACCCAACTCATTTAATACGTGGTTGCATTATAATATTTCAATTTTGTTGGACCACATTATTAATTAATATAAAATAAGCATAATATTATAAAAAATATATATTTTAATTACTTTGGCCTAATTATTAATGCACGAATAATGGAGAGATGAGATTATATATATAAGTTTGAAAGGCTTATTTACGTCGTCCCATTATTCTTTTTTACATTCTGAATTTACAGTTTATTTGTTAAAAAAATATTTCTGGCAATTACATTTACAAACAGATCTATAATTAAGGTTTGTTTGGTTTATATTGGAATGCGTGTAAAAAAAAGAATTCTGTAAAGGTGATGTAAAGGATTATTTTATAGTTGTTTGGTTGAGACTTTATAAATTTGACTTTTTTTTTGTTTGGTTGTGAAATGTAATGTAAAATAAATTGAAGGTTTGGACGTCGGCGGTGGGGGTGTGGTGCCCGGCGGCGTGGCCCGGCAATGGCGGGGGCCGGCGTGACGGCCGGCGGCAGACGTGGATGGCGGCGATGGTGCCGTGGCCGCCAATGCGCCATCACTTTACATTGGCCTTTGTATTTGGAATTCGTCCATATTTGGGCGAATTCAAATCTAATGGCTTTTCGATGTATTTAAAATCTGCTAATTTTCTTTAACCAAACGAAATATTAGCGTCATTTGGAATGTAGTGCATTCCAAATGCACGCTACCAAACAGCCCCTAAGATTAATACGAATGACTTTTCTCTTCTTTTACTTAATCCATTGGCTATCTCTTCGATGAGCTTAACATTGTTGAGTATCAAGAGATAAAAAAACTTTCTTGCTTACTATTATGAGGCCCTTAGAGAACCCACAACATTTTAGTGGTCCTATAAAAAGTAACACTCGTGAAACACTTTCATCTCCACTTGTTTGCCTTTCTTTAGGCACCATCACTATGGCAAGTCAAAAAAGGGCTTACAACACCATTATCAATCACTAAGTTTCTTGCAAGTAACTAATCTTAACCCTTAGAGGTGGGTCTTCATGCGCATTTAAGTAGTTTAAAAGACCTAGTATGATAGGTGCATGGTCCTCTTAATTAATTACTCATAAATACAAGTCATCAACATTTTCATTGACCTATCATTTATGAAGTCATTGATCATGTTATATGCTCAATGACTTTTCTAGGACTTGTCTCTTTAGAAGTTCCTATCTCTAACAAGATTAACACACCATCCCAAGTATCCAATGTTTCTATGTCCTTCATTAAGATGGAAGCCTCCCTCATGTCTTGCCAACATCTTCGCTGTCAACTCACTATGATGCCTACCATTATGGTCCCCTCCACTAACACTCATGTATGTTGTTTGTACTTTATGTTCATGTAAATCTACCAACATGAACTTGGCACCATTAGGTATCTATGTATAGACCCAATAAAACATAATTGCTAACTGTTAGATTTAGACTTGTATGCTACTTGTTAGCTCAAAATTAGCAACTCTCTAGCCTTTGAAATAGCCAAACATCACTAACTCATAATGATTAGGGGTGTAAATGAGAGTTTGAGCTGACTAAGATTTTGTTGTGTTTAGCTCATTTGTATTGACTCGTATTTGAAATTGACTTGTGTTCGAATAGGCTTGTAAAAAATTTGTTTGTGTTCTCCTCAATTTTGTACTTTTTTTTTCCAAATTAACACTTGTTTAGTCTGATTTGCCGAGTGAAACCAACTCAAACAAATCTTAAAGTCACACATTCAAGACATTCCAAACTTAGATGAGATACTTATGCACTCATTCATGCTAAAAAAATTCTCTTTGCAATGTGGGACTAAACATATGACACCAATAAATAAATAAATTTTAATACAAATACAAAATCAGTGCTAACATAATTCAATCCTACAACGGTTCAAAATCCTACCTTTACTCTTCAAGACCACAATGCCATAGTTGCTTTAGTAAATAGTATGTATATATATTTGCATTTGACTCATTTACTTAACAAACAATTCTAACATGAGTTGCTTAAGGAGCCAAATACGAGTCAAATAATAATATTATATTGACACATTAGTTCAGAATTGATGAATCCCTTAATTAAGTCATTAGCCCATTTGTGATTTAGATTAACATATTCACCTCATAGTTATTTATATATCACCCTCCCATTGAAAATCTCTCATTAGGATTAAAATTATAGGAAGATTTACATGCACACCACACAATTCTTATGTATTTACTTTATGATATATAAGTTTGATATATATATATATATATATATATATATATATATATATATATATATATATATATATATATATATATATATATATATATTTAATAAAAATATGTTTTCACTTTTAAAAAAATAATAATAGTAATATTTTTGATATGATATCAAAGATTTTGAATATTTAAAAAATAAATATTAAATTTTATAGATTAAATATATAAAAATTATGTAATATGCATGTAAATGTTCTTAAATTATATTGTTGCTAACTAAAAGTGACACCTTAATAATTATCCCTTATAAATCATTGATCTCAAGGACGAATGGACCTAACTTTGAGGCAATGTTGTAGTAATAGGTTAAGTAGTTATTTTATAGCAATTGGGAGTACTTTTGGCTCCGACAATATGTATTAGTATGCACAATTGTTTGTCGCTATATTAATTTGGAGATAAAATTATTTTATCATCACTACATACATAAAATTATTTAAAAGTAATAAATATTTACCTAACTTTATTATTTCTTCTAACTGATTTTTCTAATTCATTTGAGAATTCTAAATCACCACAAACTGAATATATAAATAATTTTTTTCAGCTATCTTAAATGTTTTTGAAATTATAAAAAAAAAATTCATGAAGAACATTTCTATAAACAACTACAAAAAAATAATAATAATAATAATAAAATAAAATAACATCCACCACTATTGTTTTATAAAAAATTTAACTTAATATATCTAAATTTGATTAACAAATAATATCATAATAAAATTTAACATACATTAAACAAATATGCTTATATAAGATATAAATGGAATATATTAATTAAATAAAAGACATCTAATAAAAACTAAATAAATTCATGAATCTAACTATCTAAACAACTAAAATGAAAAAGAAATAATACTTACAAAGAGAAAAAGGGGAAAATCTAAGGAGGAGATGGCAATTGGATGAAACAAATGCTTCTTTACTTTTAATCATTTGCTCAAGATTTTGATCTATGGTGGAGATGTGCTGAGTTGGGGCTTATAATTAGTATATAATTTAATTAAATATGATGATTTGTATTTGATTTATCTAAGTTTGATAATATGTATATGTATATGCTTATAGAGATCTATGCTTATTCACTCTAGGATGATAACCATATTATAAATCTATTTGTGATATTTTTGACATATGTCACACACACAAAATAGCCAAAAAATTTGATAGCATGATTGATTGACATAGCAATTCTTTGGTCCCGTGCATTAATAGCATAATGAAAATCAAATATATTATATTTTGACATTTGATATTTGCTGTATAAAGATGAAATGCAATGTTCAATTTTGATGAATTTAGAATTCACTATCTAATTGAAATCTTGTGTATTTAGAAATCACTCAAATTTAGCTGATTTTCAAATGCACTGAAGAAGTTATTACTATAACTATTGCTTGCCATCGCCCACCATCATCCATCATTGCTGTTGGTCATCGTTCTTCACCATATCATTGTTGTCTGCTACCGCCATCACCCACCACCAATCGTTGTTGTTCAAGTCTTACAATTCTCTCATTAAATTCTCCCTGAATATATAAAAATCCAACCTCTTTGTAATTTTTTATAGAGTGTATCAGATCATTTTATCTGGAAATAGAAAACTATTAGATGATTGGACTTGATCTCCTTAATCATGTAATATTTTTTAATATCTTAGTACCTTAATAAACCAAATATTGAATAACCTTAGCTAGTAGATTCTTTTGTCGGGAAATATGTTTTGATTATAATTACATTAAATTTGGTGGTCATTAAGTCTTTTAAATAATCTCATAAAATTTTTAACTCTATTTTTAAGTATTTGATTCTGGTCTATTTGTATTCAAATTAGAATCTACGTGCAAGAAGATTTGGGTCGATAGAGAGAATTAATGTAAGATCGCATTCGCAATATTAAAAAAAAGAGTTTGAGAGATACTTGGATTTTTACGTGGAAAACCTAAGAAGGAAAAAATTATGGGGCCTAGCCCACTTAAAAATAATTTTACTATATCAGCATTTATTATAATTATTATCTTGTTTTTTAAAGTTAGAAAATGTTAGCTTATAAGAGAAGGTTTTAACTATCAAGAATATTCTTGATATCATTGAATTTATGTGATCGAGACACTCATTTTAATCATAAATTTATTGAAAATATAATTTACATTATAGTAATTTTTTTAATATAAATATTTGTGATATTTTGAAATTTAAAAACTACATCAATATATGCATTAAATTAGATAAAATAGCCATATACCCACCCCCTCTACACTCTCCAAGCTTTTGTGAGTGAGCAAAGGGCCTCTTAGCTCTTCAATCTCAGGTTTTTCAAAGTTCGAAAACAAAACGAAAAGAATAAAGGTTGATGATTTGAACCCTTTATTTATAGTTTAGTCCATGAAAAATTTGAATTACCACATATGTCCCTCCAACCATCCACCCACAACATTTAACGTGCTATACTAAGCTTGCATGGCTTAACAATTACGCTGCAATTATAAAAAATGAATTATGAGAACATCAACAAACTCTAACTGCTAACCTGTTTAGCTTCATGATCAAGCAATACATGCTTGTGACCTCTTAACAAAAATAGACTTTTGATATTGCAATTCTCAACCCCTAAATGTGTAAAATCCACTAACTATCAACAAGAATTAATCAATGATTGCATAATGATGGAGGATGAACTAACAAAGTTTGAAATGAAATTAATGATTTAATTTAAAATAATTCAAACTTGTCCTCAAACTAAATTTGTAAATATAGGGTTATTAATTCGAGTCAATGTGCGAGGTTCAAGTCTTTCTTGAATTTTATTCAATTCGAATAGGTATGATTCAAACTCAATCTATTATTATATGAGTTAAAAATTTTAAGCCAAATCTAACATATCTTCAACTCGACTAACAAAAACATGACCCAAATTACTCTTTTGGGTATGTATTTAAGTTTAAATCAGAATTAAAATTAAGCCAAATTTGAGTCAAAGTAGAGTTGTAGGTCAACATTTGTTTAAATTCAAGTCAATCTTTAGTTGACATGTCAAAATTGAGTCAATTTTGAATTGGTAGGTCAATTCGAACTTGACCATAATATTTAAACGAGTCAAATTTTTAGACACAAATCAAATTTAAAAACTAATCAGGTCAACTTGTACATAAATTTCTTTCTAGTCTAGTCTATGTCTAGTCATTTATTGGCATCCTTATATAAATCTATTTTAAATTAGTCTATGACTCAAATTGATTCAATTTATATAATTTAAAGCCAGCTCGAACTATATCGCATCGACTTTAAATCATTTTTTAAAATTAATAATTCATTTCAAATACATAAATACATGATTATAATATATAATATTTAAAGTCTATTTCAAGCCAACAAAAGTCAATTTAAGCTTAAAAATAGCTCAAAAATAAGATCAAAATGAATTTAATTTAACTCGATTTTCAATTAATTTGACTCATTTGAAGCTCAATTTGAACTCAAAATCAAAAGTCAAATGTTTGAATTAAAATCTCAGCCACAATTCATAAAGTCTTTGGAATGAGCCAAAATTAATTGAGAGCTGGCCAGCAAAATAAATAAATATTTTAAGTACTATTGTTGAATAAATGTATTGCATCAGTGTTCTATCTTTCTTCCCCTCACGCAATCAAATAATTCATGAGTCTTGTGACACATAGTTGGCGTGCTTCTTTTGCAACCACCATGGCAAAGAGACAGCTATCTCCTTATTAATGCAATTTCATGGTTTGTGACATTAATTTTATTTATTTATTTTTGTTGTTATTATTTTTTTATTGTATAAAATAAAATTAATTAGATTTTATTAATTTAAATGAATAAGCTGTTGGCATATTTATTTTTTCGTGATCAGGAAGCTTTTGAGAAATTTAAAAAAAAAAAGATTTTTAAACCGTTAAGCTTACAAGGCACATGTTTTTTTTTAAAAAAATTCTAATTATTAAATAATATCACATCTGATTATTTATCAACAAAATAATAGTTGGTTAGTTAGATGGGGTGGGCCATATGATCAACGTAAATGATTAATTGATTTCCTAAATGTGACGTGTATTTAGATGATCCTCCAAACTAACCTAGTGACCTGTCCTTTTCTTCTTGGTTATAAAAAAAATTAAGCGATATTTGGGATTTTTTATTATTTATTTATATTTTAATTTGAAATAAAATATATTTGATAGTGTGAATTATTTTTAAAAATACTTTAAATATTTAAAAATTATTTTGATCCATTTTAAAAATAATGTGTTTTAAAAGTAATATTTCAAATTATTTTTTTAAAAATACTTGAAAATGGCTTCTCGGTACTAGTCCATGTCAAAATAATATTTCAACCTTTATATTTTAAAAGTAAGTTTTCGACCATCCAAATTTAATCCATGACAAATTTATAGTCAAATCAATCATCTAAAAAAAAGAATTTGACCACACCAAAAGTGACTAAAGCTGAGTCCGGATAAACCCATATTAAACACTTCAAATATTATTCAAAACTTTAAAACTTTTGAATTATCAAATGGTCTATAATGTTAGTATGCTTATAGTTAAATTGAGCGTACGTATTGATAAAATGAATCTAATGAGCTTAAGATCAATGAATTATAATATTATTTAGGTATTTAGATATAAAACAAAGAAAAAAAAATCTTATAATCAATGAGATTATTTTAGGCCATTTGATAGTGTGATTTGGACTTTGGTCATATTTATGTGGGATGCCACTCTTAAAATCTATAAATACACTTTTACTTTTCAAGGGATCTAGGGTTGGAAGCTTGAGATTCAAGAGACATTTGAAAGTTGAAGAGTCTTGGAGCACTACTAATGAACCATCATCATTGTCGTGTCGTCGCCTGGAAACTATCACCGAGTCATAGTGTAAGCACCATTGCCAAGCTATCGTTTAACCATTGTTGTTGTGAAGCTGCTCGAATTCCATCGATGAGTTGTTGCCCAACCGCTAACACTTAGTTGCAGCCTAATTACAGATGCCTTGCAGCTTATTGATCGTCACTAGATTATCGCATATCCATCAATCAATCGTTACCACCAGACCACCAACCAATCATTATCACTTGACCGCTACTAGTAGATGTTGCTATCATCATTAGACCAACAATTAACCATTTGATGTTATACTTTTGCTATCGTCATCATTTGACCACCTCTTGACCATTGTCATCGGACAACCCCTAGCCACCATCATCAGATTGCTTCTTAATCATTGTCGTAGGATCACCATTCCACCAACTGCTATTGTCAGACCACTGATGTTATATGATTGCTTACTGAATATCATCATCAGGTTGCCTCCCAATTATTAAGTTGCCACTCGACCACTATCACCAAGTCATCATTGAGCTACCAACTAATTGCTGATGTCTAGCCATATCTTGATTGTTGACACCTAGTCATTACCCAACTGTTGACCTAACCACTGACTTATCGCTATTGCTATATCATTGTTGGATTTCCTATCAATCACCATTGCCTACCACTAATCAAATGTTGTCACTTGAACATTGTTGATTGCAATTTCCAAATCATCACCATACTAATGATTGACTTCCATCGTAGAGCCATCACCATTAGACCACTATCATTAAGCCACCTTCGAACCACCGTCATCGAAAAGTCTCTCGACTGCCATTATTAGGCAACATCCTAATTGCATTGTTGAATCACAGCCTGATAATTGACATTGCTGAAACACCGCCATTAGTAAGACTACCTCTTTATTGCTATCATTGAACTGCATCTAAATTGTCAAACCACTACTCCACCATCGTTGTTAAGCCACTGCTCGACCATTAATGCTTAGCAATCACTTGATCACCAATGCTTGGCCAATGATCGGTCAACTTCACTATACCACCAACCATTGGCTAATGATTGGCTATAATCGCAAGATTGATGATTGTTCTTCATTGCCCAACCAACAAGTCTAGCCCTTATCACCAACCACTACACCAAATTATTGATATCATCCTACCAGTGTCATTAAATTATTGTTGCTTGATCACTATCATCAAAAAGTTGCATTCGCTCAACCATCATCGTCAAATTATTATTACTACACGACCACCATCTACCATTACATGTCTGCCATCGTTCGACCACTATCATTGGATCACTCAGCTATGGTTAGTTAACCTCCATTGCCCAACTACAATCACCAACTATAGTCGCTTGATTACAACCATCCAATCATTGATGATTAACTATGATCACCCAATTGCAATCACTCGACCATAATCACATAACTTTCATCCCTTGATCATGGTCACTCGACCCCATTCGCTCAACTATAGTTATCCAACCATGGGCAGTGGACTACAACCGTCCAACCATAGATGACTAAATATAGTTGTTTAACCTCCATTTCCTAGCTACAACCACTCGGCTATGGCTATCCCAACTTTTTCTTTCAACTATCGTCGCTTGTATTTCATCTTGTGACTATAGATGCCTAACCTTCATCACTCGACAATGATCTGCAGTCTTTTGATAAACTATTATGGTCACTTGTTCTCTGACATCTAGCTATGGCTGCCCAATCTCTAATGCTTGATTGCAATCACTTGACCTTCATCTACTAATTATAGTCGCTCATCCTTCGATGATTGTATATAATCACCTAATTTTAGACACTCGACTGCTTTTATCTAACTACAATCACCAAATTATGGTCATCTAATTATCATCGCCTAACTACAATCACTTGATCATTATCTATAGACTATCATATATTTATCATAGTCACTCAATTATAGTAACTCTGCCATAATGTCATATTCCATTCTCTTGACCATTATCACCTAGTTACATCAATACCTATTTACGTACTTCATTATTTATCATTGGTGATAATGTTGATATGTGTCATCGCTTAAATGATCAATGCACGTCATTGATGTGAAACTTGTTATCTATAAAGCTGATCCATATTGTTGACACATGTCATTTTATATAAGATTGATACATGCCATCAGCACTAAGGTTGACGCCAATTGACATCAAAACTTACCATCATCCATAACATCAACACAAGTGATCAGTAGTAAGGTTGATGCATGTTGTCAATACTAACTCTGATTTTTAACATTAGCGCTTGGATTAGGGCTCTTCTTCTTCTTAAAGAAGGATAATCAGATGAATCAAAACACACTCTCTCGAAGGTAACTCTAATGCTTGGAGGCTTCTTCAACTTCTATAAGGAGCACCTTTTACAATTTATATCAATTATAACATCTTTCTTGAGTTATAGAAAAAAAATCATTTATAACTACAAATATGCATTAGTGAAATTATTTCAACTACGTCAAACCTTGTGATTTTTCTCTTTTTTATTTTTTTTTCATGTAAAAATTCATGTGTATCTTACAACCCTTCTCTTATTTTTATGTGTGTTGAATCTTTGCATCAAGTTAAATTGTTAAACTCATTCTCTTTACTACCATGAATGCTCTAAAACACAAAAACCTTATGAGTGGGATGATAATGAAGACTAAGTTAATAAGGCACTTACCCAAGTCATAGGCCCTTGATGTAGTGAGAATGCATTTATATGCATCTTGTTCATAATATAAAATGAAATGAAAACCATGCCAAAACATCAAGAAAATAAGATAAATGAAAAATAATGAACATAAGAATGAAAAATAATATATTACCATTCATAAGAAAAATAATATGAAGATACAAATAAAATTTTTAGACATACTAACAAAATAACTTAATAGGAGGAGGCCACCCAACTCCACATTTCACACCTAGTGCCATTGCATTATTTTACTAAGAGTTTATTGCATTTCAGACACAAGACTATTAAGTTGAAAGACTCCATATTCTTAAATGATGAGACGTAGTTTTTTGAGATTTTATTATTGTTGTTCATTATAATGCTTCTATCCACTTATTTCTCTCTTCTTATTATTAATTTTGGCTGATTCTATGGGACTTTATGATTGATGTTTATTATAATACTTCCTCTTCTTTTTTCTCTCTCTTCTTTTTGTTGCTTTTGAGTGACTCTCTAAACTATTCATGTTGGAGGTTTTTTTTAACAACATATTTCTAATGCATCCACTAATTTTTCTAGTTGTTTTTCATGCTTATTTTACCATTTTTATATAATAATCATATGTAGCTAGATTCACTATTATTTTACTATGAGTAGGATTCTTTTAGGCTTAGTTGATACAACACTATTTTAAATTTTTTATTTTATTTTAATACCTCCTTTTCATTTAAATGTATATGTTTTGTTGAAAATTTATTTATTTTGTTCCTTTTCAATTTAGTCTTAGTTGAGCTATTTATCAAATAAATTTTTTTCTATTAATTTAATACAATTTTATCAAAAATATATATTTTTTTACATAAAGGCAACTTAGTCTAATAGTTGAGTGCATATATTTTAAATCAATAAATTTTATGTTCATGTTTCTTATATATGTATTATGTGTATTTGAGATTAGGATCAATTTAAAATAGCTGCAGTAGCATGAAAATATAATAATTAATTTGCTGTATAAGAAGATGCTATTTAAAAATCTCTGATAAGTATTTTAATTTTTTATTTTAAAAAAAAATTGATCATAATTTTTTAATAACCAGTGTATTATAATAGCCGAGTCATTAAAACTTAGCTTTTCAGTACATATTTTCTAAAATATAATTATTTAACTCCTAAACTATAATATATTTTGATACCGCCACCTCAAAATAGAGCTTAAATCTGCTCATATATCTAGAAATGAAAAAAAAAAACCTTTAATTTATTTAATAAATCTCAAATTTAATTTCCTGCCCAACAATTGGCCTTTCCTCTTGGAGCCAGTTTCTGCTCTCCATACGTTTTTCAAAGACAACAAAAAAATGGCAGTTAACGCCTCAAAAAAATAAAAAAAATTATTTATTCTCTCGAGAAAAAAAAAGAGTGCATCAAAAGTTGCGTGCCTAAAACTGGCACCACTCAGAATTGGACAATATATATTTTTTATTAAATTTGTGCATAAAAAAAAAAAAAAATCCAAGATGTCGTGCTCTGAGCACCGGAACCTTTTTCATACATGTGAGCGACAACTTAATAGTAAATATCTTCAAAACTATTGTCAAAATTATAAGTTCAGATCCCTTCCTTATCAAATTTATATTTTAACGCTTAAATTTTCTCGAAAAATTATTTTAATTTTAATTTTGCAGATAAACTAATTAAATTAAAAACTATATTTTAAATTTTTTATAGAAAATACTTACTGATTCATTTTCTTCAATATTTATGTTGTTTTATTTTTTATATTAAATTTTTTTTCCGAAAATATAGCATATTCCAATTATTTTGTGTTATAAATGTAGTAAGTTGAATGTATCATTAAGATTTCCTTCAAAAGTATTTTATGTTTAAGAAAATTAATACATATTCTACAAACATTTATCTATTATGTCTTGTAAGGAGAAAAAATTATAACGGAATTTGGCATATAAATGCTTTACTATAATTGTTGAATATAATTTATTTGATTCAAAATTTCATTTATATTACAATAATAAAAAAATATTGTAAAACAAATGCATCCAACATTTATTTAATTTTTAAAAATAACTGTAAAAAAAGTAATCACTTTAAAGAAAAATATGTTAATTTATTAATTCGTATTTTTATTTAGGAACTAAATATGAAGGTATGCATATAAACATTTCTTTAAAAAACCTACGTGGCTTGATATGCTCCACGTCAGACTGAAGCGTGGGTCCTATTCACAAAAGTCGGTCCAACTCATCCTCCCCCAACCCCTTATTATAAGTTCAACCCCACATGGCTTGCTAAACGCAGTTCGCTCCTCTTTCTCTCTCTTGCTCTCTCTCTTCGCTTCCCAGTTGGCACCTGATTGCAGCTTTCCTCGTTTACTACCACCACTATCACCGTAAAAAAAATCGCTCTTTTTTCTTTTTCCCGCGGAAGAGGGTGCAAAACGACGATAATAACAGGAACAGAGAAAACGAAGGAGGGAAAGTGGTGAAAGCAAAAAGAAAGAGAGAACAAGCCACTACATTGAAACAGAGAAGCTGAGTTCATCTCTGTTCTGTCTCTGAGTACCACAGATATACAGAGCTCAGACAAAAAGCTTTCCTTTGAATTCATGGGCTTGAAGTTTCTAATGGTGCTTGCGCTTGCGCTTGCTTGCTCTTCTGCTTCCTCCATGGCTGCTTACTCCGGTGATGGCCTCTGTTTCTTATGACCGCAAGGCTGTGATCATTAATGGTCAGAGGAAGATTCTCATTTCTGGCTCTATTCACTACCCTAGGAGCACTCCGGAGGTGAGGAGGATTTTAAAGGATTTTTTTTTTAATTTTTATTTTTTTGCTGATGCTTCAATTTTTGGGCATTTGAGTTTCCTTTGATTTAGTCTTCTCATAATTTTAATCTTTGGTTTTTGCCCTCTTTGATTGGCTTTAGATGTGGCCGGATCTTATCCAGAAGGCAAAAGATGGGGGATTGGATGTGATTCAGACGTATGTGTTCTGGAATGGCCATGAGCCTTCTTCTGGTCAGGTATCGACTTTTAAAAAAAAAATTTTTTTTTTAAATTTCGGTTTCATCGAGTTCTAACGACATGCAATTAAGTTGTCAGCAGGTTTTTTTTAAAGTAAATTTTTCTATGTTTTTTCTGTTGATTTATTGCAGTACTACTTTGGGGGAAGGTATGACCTGGTTCGGTTTATCAAGTTAGTGAAGCAGGCCGGTCTGTATATTCATCTCCGCATTGGTCCTTATGTTTGTGCAGAGTGGAATTTTGGGTATGAATTTCCATCTTTCGTTGATAGAAATTCTTGTTCATAAATATTTCAACTTTGCAGTTTTTTTACTTTTCTTTCAATGCCCTATTGATTTTCTTCTCAGTGGATTTCCAATTTGGCTAAAATATGTTCCAGGCATCAGCTTCAGAACAGATAACGGACCCTTCAAGGTATAAATTCTTCGAATGTTTGTCTTAGATGAAGGATTGATATAATTATCATTACCTACTCTATCTTGTTCTGATGCTCATAATTTAAAAGATTCAACCTTTATTTTGAAACAGGCGGCCATGCAAAAATTTACAGAGAAGATTGTATCTTTGATGAAATCCGAAGGTTTGTATGAATGGCAGGGGGGTCCTATCATCCTCTCTCAGGTATTCAAATCCCATTCCAGTTAGGCTTCCAATTCCTTCAGTTTAAAATATTGAACTTCTAATTCTCTGTTTTTTTCTTCAATTTGTCTCATTCTTCTTCATCTATTGCTTAGATTGAGAATGAGCTTGGGCCAGTGGAATATGATGAAGGAGCTCCAGTGAAAGCTTATGGAAACTGGGCGGCTAACATGGCTGTTGGCCTAAAGACTGGCGTTCCATGGGTCATGTGCAAGCAAGACGATGCTCCCGATCCTGTTGTACGTTTAACATCTGTCATGCCAAACAATTTTCAACATTAAGCCTTCAAAATTTACTAAATTCAGCTTTACAAGATTTACTAGATCTTAACTTATATCCAAATAACCCCTTATATTGTATGTCTCAATCAGTTGATTTTGGCTACTGAACCAATAGAATTAATGTTGCTGAAACTTGTCTGTTATTTTGTCATCATCAATCAAGCTTCATTTTTGAAAATAATATTAGAGATTGATATCATCATTCATATTCATCTCTATATTATCCATTTAAGAAAGTTTGGAAAGTTCCATTTGGAATCTTTTTTGATGTTTTACTAATCTGTCTTTTTTTACTTTGCAGATTAACACATGCAATGGTTTCTATTGCGATTACTTTTCCCCAAACAAACCTTATAAACCTACCATGTGGACTGAAGCTTGGACTGGATGGTATAATATTTTAACTTTATTCTACCAAGTGGTTTAGATATTTTACTATGGATAGAAATAATGCAAAATAATTGGCATAAAATTGAGTTTACACCATAAATTATTGGGATAAAGCTAATTACTTTTTTGTTGAGTTAATGTTTTCTCATTCTATTTCCAGGTTTACAGGATTTGGCGGACCAGTTCCTCACCGACCTGCTGAAGACATGGCTTTTGCTGTTGCAAGGTTTATTCAGAAAGGTGGATCCTTCATTAACTACTACATGGTAAGAACTAAAGAAGTTTGAATAAGTACATGGGGTTAATTTTCTTCCTTATTTTATGATAGTATCACCTCAGTTGGTCTCTTGCTTGATTAATTTTTGAATTTTACTTCCTTTTTAGTATCATGGAGGAACGAACTTTGGTCGGACAGCCGGAGGCCCGTTCATTGCAACCAGCTATGATTATGATGCTCCAATTGATGAATATGGTATATATTACTTGTTCTTCTATAGTTTTGTGAATGGTGAAATTCAGCTTTTATCCTCCTCAAAAATATGATTTTTTACTGTTTCTTATCTTACATTCTGAGCTCTGTTTTATGAGTCATAAAAATTTTACTGTCATATTGAATATCTCTTGGAGAATATTAACTTGGCCATTCTTTGAATTAGGTCTACTAAGGGAGCCAAAATGGGGACATTTGAGAGATCTGCACAGAGCAATTAAGTTATGTGAACCAGCTCTAATTTCTAGTGATCCTGTAGTTTCATCACTGGGGAATTCTCAGGAGGTTGATTTATAAACATAAATATGCTTTATCAAATAAAAAAATTTTCTTAGAGTGCAAGCAGCTAACTCTTTGAAAATTTCTTTCTAGTCCCATGTTTTCAGATCAAATTCAGGTGCCTGTGCTGCTTTTTTGGCTAATTATGACTCAAGGTCTTATGCTACAGTAACCTTCAATGGATTGCAGTATAATCTTCCTCCTTGGTCCATCAGCATCCTTCCTAATTGCAAAACCACAGTTTTCAATACTGCTAGGTAAGACAAATGAGTTATGCACCTTCTATCTATTAGTGAGAAGGAGCGAAATGACTTGCTTTAAGTTTATGGGCTGGGGTACATAATTGTAGGATAATTTAAAGATAAAACTTTCACAAACTATATGTAGATACATGAGACTTTTCTCAATTATAGGGGCATTTAAATTAGATATTTGTATAAATATGTTATGAGTCTAAATAGTAAATTGTAAAAAAAAAAAAAAAAGAGAAATAATAGGTATACATGATAATTAGGCAATTTTGAGCTTGAATAAAGTTTAGAAATAGGTCGAAGAAGAAGAAGACGAGCAATTAGATGATGTCCACATTACCAGGTAGCATTGGAGAGTGACGAAGTGAGCCAAATATCAGTTTCTACTTCATTTTGCTTGCCCTAATATTTCCTAATGAGGGCATTATTGAATTATATGACCATAAGAACTTATTAAATATCTATTAACTGTTTAAAACTTAATATTATCTTATAAACTTGCCATTACATTTTTCCTGATAAAATACTAGATTTCTTCTCTTTGATTATAACTTGTTTTCACCACAAAATGCAGGTAGGAGCTCAGACATCATTGATGAAGATGAGTTGGGTGGGAAGCTTTTCATGGCAGTCGTACAATGAAGAGACCAACTCTCTTGATGATAGTTCTTTCACAAAAAATGGATTGTATGAACAAATTAGTCTAACATGGGACAAATCTGACTACCTTTGGTACACAACATAGTAAGTTTTCAACTCGTTATAGCCACCCTTATTACCTTCCTCAATAAACTTCTCACATTTCATTTTGTTTTTACACCTTTAACTCTACAATTTTTCTGTTTGTCAGCGTCAACATAGGCCAAGATGAGCAATTCTTGAAGACAGGCAACTACCCAGTCCTCACAGCTCAATCGGCTGGCCATGCATTGCATGTTTTCATCAATGGGCAATATGCAGGTAGATAGCTTTGCTTACTGAAATACTGAAATTTAAGATAGCCGATGGTGAAATTTTCTTTCAATATTCAATATATTATTCTATTTTACTGATGATGACAGGGAATGCCTATGGTGGTGTCGATTCTCCTAAGGTAACTTACAGGGGAACTTTGAGAATGTGGGCTGGAAGCAACAAGATTTCTATGCTAAGTGTGGCTGTTGGCTTGCCAGTATGTTTTGCTTTCACATCCATTTCTTTTTTATCAAAATTCATTTTTTGTGTAAATATAATGCTTCTCTTTTGATTAACTTTTGTTCATTCAGAATGTGGGAGATCATTTTGAGACTTGGAATGCTGGAGTTATTGGTCCAGTGACACTAAGTGGTCTTAATGAGGGAAATAGAGACCTTTCTCAGCAGCAATGGACTTACCAAGTTAGTTATCTTTACTTTGCTCCTTTTACTCATCCTCAAAATTAAAAGAAAAAAAAGAAGAAAATTCAGAACAAAATAAAACTTTTTGATTACTGCGATTCAATGCAGATTGGTATGAAAGGTGAACACCTAAGTCTTCATTCACTTGATGGAAGTTCCTCGGTTGAATGGGGAGATGTATATCCAAAGCAACCTTTGACATGGTTCAAGGTGAGTACTGAACTTCTTTTATTGTGATGTAGAGCTCTTTCAAGCTCCAATTTTCACATTTGCTTCAAAATATGTATGCGCAGATGTACACTTTTTACCTTGTCATCTTGTTCTTTGCAGACTTTCTTCAATGCTCCTGGTGGCAGTGAGCCGTTAGCTCTAGATATGAGCAGCATGGGAAAAGGTCAGATTTGGATAAATGGTGAAAGCATTGGCCGTTACTGGCCTGCCTACAGAGCTTCAGGTTCATGTGGTTCTTGTGATTACCGCAGTACATATAATGAGAAGAAATGCCAAAGTAATTGTGGAGAGTCCTCTCAAAGATGGTAAGTAATTACATTCCAAGTCTTGTTTTGATTTTGGGAAGTCTTTGGTTTAAATCACAGAAATATTGGGAAATAGACGAAACATAATTTGAATGCTAAGAGTGAAAAATAAGAATCAAGAATAGAAAAGAAGATCAGTACACAAAGTAACTATAAATAATGGAGCAAAGCACACAAATATTAGCTACATCCTTTTGTTACCGTTGTTGATTTCACTTTAGTTCGATGATGGAGAAAATTAATTAAATAACCATAATTGGGAGAGGGGCTGTCTACTTCTGAACTACAACTAAATCTGCATAGCACATATTCTTTAAGGAAAAAATTAGACTAGAAAACTCAACAAAAATTGGTCTTTTTGGGACATCATCATGAATATGAATGAAATACACATGTGCGGTCAGCCACATAAATCTTTTTTCTCTATTATATCCTATTTAGTGTCTAATTTTTATTTAATACTAATAAAATAAGATCATTTTATATCCCTCCTAACCAAGTTTTTTTAAGGTCTATCTCTACTTTTCTTAACATAGGTTGAATCTAATATATCTATTCTCCTAACTGGGTCATCAGATGGCCAATATTTTATGTGACCAAACCATCTAAGTCAACTTTATGTAATCTTATTTTCCACTAGAGCTATTCCAACCTTGTCACATATATATTTATTTTCACATTTTGTTTCTAAGTGCAAAGCCACTCATGCACCTAAGCATCCTCATTTCCGCAACACTTAATTTTATGCTTCTCTTTTACTGGCCAACATTCAGCGCCAAAAACATTACTTGTCTCACCACTATCTTATAAAATTTTCCTTTAAGTCTAAGTGGTACTTTCCTATCACACAACAAGCCCGATACATTCCTCCACTTCAACCATACAACTTGAATTCTATTAATAACTTCCTCTATTTCACCATCACTTTGAACAATAGGCTCAAGATATCTAAAACATTCACTCTTTTTAATGAATTGATCATCCATTATCACAAGCCCATCATTAGGTCTTCTACAACTAAAATTACACCCCATATAATGAAAGCCTTTAGAATCTAAGGTTGGCCTCCATAATTCAAGTTTCTCTTAAACTCTCTCTCTAGTCTTATCAATAAGAAAAATATCATCAATAAAAAAGCATACATCATGGTACATCTTCTTGTAATGTCTAGTAAGGACATCCATAACTAAAGCAACAAGATAAGGGCTTGAAGCCAGATCTTGATGTAATCCAACTGAATTTGGTAAATATTTAGTCAATCTTCTTAGTGTTTGAACATAAGTAACAGCTCTAGTATATATATCTTTAATAACTTGAACATAACCAATATTAACTAATGTGACAGGTATCATGTCCCACGCTCATTTTTGAAGCAAACTGGTAACCTATTGGTTGTGTTTGAGGAATGGGGCGGTGATCCTAGTAAAATTTCGCTTGTAAAGCGAACCGTAGAGAGTGTTTGTGCTGAAGTTGCAGAATGGCAACCAACAGTACATAATTGGCGTACTAAACAACATGGAAGACCTAAAGCTCATCTCTCTTGCCCTGCTGGGCACAAGATGACCAACATAAAATTTGCTAGCTTTGGAACACCAAGAGGAGTTTGTGGGAGTTACTCAGAAGGAGTCTGCCATGCTCACAAATCTTATAAAGCTTTTCAGCAGGTAACTTCTTCCTCCTTCAACATTTAAGTTTTCTCATTTGATACATAAACAAATTTTTTATAGTTATTCTGATTCTTTCAAGGATTTAACTCAGGATGATGGTCTGTTGCAGAACTGCATTGGCCAGCAGTCTTGCGCTGTAGTTGTTGCTCCTGAAGTTTTTGGTGGAGATCCATGTCCTGGAACAATGAAAAGGCTTGCAGTTGAAGCCATTTGTGAATAGCTTATCTGTGAACAAGCACCAATCAAAATTCTAGATACAACATTCACATATCATATGGAATATTTCAAGACTCCATCTTTGCCGCAAGAGGGGAGAGAGAGGGTCTTGGAGGCTACTGCTTTTCATAGTAGGCTGGTGAGTTGCAGGAACTGCAACTTTCCGGTATTGTAAATAGGCTGCCTGCTTCTTGAAGGCATATTATTGTTGATTTCCTTAAGATTGGAGGTATCTGGATGAGTGTAGATGTGATTCTGTATTTATCATGAGTCCAAATGCACCATTAGATTTGCAGACTTTGGGAAAACCCTTGGTTTGCTGATAATTGTTTAATCATGATAATTATTGTTATATGAGCTGTAGTGGTCTGTCATGAAACATATATAAGAAATGTATACATTATATTCAATTTTTTTAAAGCTTCCTTGATATGATACGTTGCTACTTTTTTTTCTTCTAAAATTATTAATCCTACCTTAATATTGGACATCGCCAAGTCCATGGCATAGAAAAGCACTCTTGTTGCCGGTTGAAATATTTATGACATTATAGAAATAAATAACATTAGAGATTTTATTGTCTTAGCGTTGAACAAAAATCTTATTGGGATTAGAAGAAGCTCATTGGAGGCGAGAGATTTTTTTATGTGGAAAATTTGAGATGGAAAAAACGCGAGGCTTGGCTCTTTTGAAATGTTTTCATTAGTGTGAGTCATATATTACAAAGAATGTTTTTTTGTAATCAAAGAAATTATTAATACAATACAAAAGGCATGAATGGTGAAAAATATCTTCCATGTGGAAGTACAAGTCTTGAGTGCATGAGTTACAATGGAATGGTGGTGGTCATCTCACTCACTCCTTATAGAAGAGGTGATTTTGCAATCAAGAAGAAGTGCATTGGTTATTGATATTTAATGAGCATAAGACATTGCTAGTTATTGGAAGATAGTTGATTGGGAACATTGAATATTAGATAGTATTCAATGGTCTACTTGATCATTCTCCTTGTAGAAGTGAATATAGATGACCATGAAGGTGAGCATTGATTTGTCAATAGCTGGCAAAAGCTAGACATTAAAAAGCTTTACTTGATAGTCAAATGGCAACATTGAATGCATGTTGATAGTTAGTGGTCTACTTTGTCATTTTATTATAAGAAGAGAGGTTGATGAACAAAAAGCTAAATGTCAAATGTTAGTGACTAATGTAGCATTTAGGGCAGCTTTTCCACCCCAAGTGTAATCTGAATCGTACTATAGGTGACATTTGGGAAACTATATTTTGAAAAATCTACGATGAGAAAGTTGTGTTTTTTAACTTGATCTGACAGAGTACTATGACTACTAAAAAGTTGAGATCTGAATTTTTTATAATAAAAAAATTGTAATACATATCGTAGTTTTTTAGACAATAACTTCTTCTACAATAATTCTATTACTGTATTTTCATATCGCTATCATTGCCTCAAGCAGACCTAAATAGCAATCACATGTTGATAGTTGTTTGATGACATGCAACTGAGGGCATCAGGAAATAATTATCGATCTACTCAATCTTTCTCTTTGTAAGAGAAAAAACTGGTAATCAAGAAGGTAGGTGTTGGAAGTTTGTGGCCGAGCAAATGATAGCAATATTCTAATATAGTATCTACATACATAATTCTATGTTTATGACGTTAATTAAAAAGGTTAAACCTTTTTAGAAGTAAATGAATAAGATCAATTATATGAATTTTCTACCCTACACAAACTTATAAAGATATTTCATATAAACAGCAAAACATTAGTGCCCAAAATAAAATTTTATAGAAATATAAAGATAGTTATGCACAAGAGATGGTAGAATTATTAGTTAAGCACAAATGATTATATTTACTTAACAACTTGACATAAGAATCATTAATCAAGTAGATCTCCACATGACTTTGAAGGAATATAAATGATTAGCAAATGTGTAAGAAAGTAGATTAAGCTATAGTGCAAGTAAATATGATTGATATTTACATGGTTTGGCCAATCTTGATCTATGTCCATGACTAGCTTAAATTAGCATTAGGATCCCATTAAAGCTTGCTACAAAAAACCATTCTCTTTCACTCTACTAGTGGGCGAAGAAAGCTTTTTACACCAACTTCCTTCTTAATGGATAATGAATACACACCCTAGACTTCTACTTTAAAGTGTAAAGCAATCTACTTCTAGTCCTCTCCATTGGACCATAATATTTCTTTCTTAAGGTAAGAAACTTACCACTTTAGTCCTTTCTACTTAGGTCATAATATTCTTACATCAAGGTGAGGAACATAACACTTCTAACATAATTTGGTAGATCATAGAAGTTAAATTTGGAATAAAATAAAATCCACTTTAACTTTGCATTAACTTAATGGCTATCACCTATAATCATGACTTATATAATCTTTCACAACACTTGATTTTAAGATGAACCCAATAAGAGAACAATTAGAATAATATATAAGTATATAACCTAAGAATGACAAAGAGTACTTTACAAAATGCTAAGAGGAGTTTGAGTTACTAATGAACAATTTGAATCTTTTACCAATTTCTTCCTAAAAAATCTCATCATATATGCTCACTTTCTCTTAGTTTTTTTTTACATTAATAATTTTCTTAAAACCCCATTTAAACTCACCAATTTTTGGGTAGATTATTTAGTTTGATACACTTAGTATTATCTAATTGTTATATTGTATGATTTGCATCTTATGATATGATCTATATAAAATAAAATATATTAATTTAATATATTATAGTGGATAATTTAAGCTAGATTGTACCTATTGATTCTCATTGATAGTATTATATAATATATATGATACTTTACTATCGATATAATATTGTGTGATTTATGTTATTATGTATAATCTAAATAAATTTGCATAATTGATTAATGTTCATAATTTATAAGAGCTTATTCAATGGCTCTCAATGATTTTATAGACTAATTATAATATTTAATGATATTACAAAATAATTTTATCAATTAACATAATATTAAATAATATTTAAAAAATATATTTTATATAGAAATATTTTAGTATATTTTATTTCATTTATGTTCTTCTCTTCTTAGCATCCTTTGCAAATATGATCTTCATAATCTTCAGAAAGAAAGTTAATATTTAAACACTAGATATACTTTGCACTTGAGCCTTCTTGATATATTCCTTTTAGTTCATCTCTAACTGAATAAATTTCCAAGCTAATCTAACATGCATTAATATCAACATTATATATTTTTTATAATATAAATAACATATACTTTATGTACATATTAAACCATATTAGATGACACATCATTCATATATAAATTATAATAATTGAATTAATATTAAACCACACATGCCATATGCCCATGGGGTAAAAATAAAATCCCCTATGAGGTCAAACTAGTGAGTTCTCTAATATTTTTAATGACATCAAGAAGAGAATTATTTGATCTAAATGCTCATACATGTATTTAAGATTTTTATCTTCGAGCACCTTGTTATTTTATATTCATGATAAAGATCAACTTAATGGCTCCCTCCCTCCTGCCCTCACTCACTCTCTCTAAACCTGAAATAATTCTTGGGTTGAAGGAGGAGTGCGCTATGAATAAAGTGAAAATTGATCTTAAGTTTTTTACTTCATTTAATAATGCTTTATTGTATATTTTATAAAAATGATTCAACTAAAGCAAGCAAAATGGTGATAATTAACATTATTTTGTTCTCCATCACTAGTTTCATTTATGTTGAATCTTATACAAAGTTTTTGTGGGCTCCGAAAATTCGCCACCGACCACTCGATAATTATTGAATTTGAATTGAAGAGAGTGATTTAATTTGAAGTATTAGTGTAATTTTCAGAAGGTAGATGAGATAGTAGATAAGACATTACCTTGAGATTTTGCCCTCATTTGGTGATGACTTTAGATCTGGTTTGGTTTCCTATAGGTGCAAGCCTTATAGTTAATTATCTCTCCCAATAAGTGAGAAAACTTTGATTAAGTAGTCGTTGTAAGCTGCGTAGCGTATAGTAGCAACATATGGAGTTTCAAAATTTAGATTATGAAATTCATCATTTCAGCTTAAATTGGATGGTTGGGGGAATGATGACATGCCCGATCTAGATCCCATGGTTCCGTCATCTCGGGCAGTCGTGGTCCCTAGTCTACTTAGTTAGAGGAGATAGTCGACCCAACCTGATAGAAGGATCCTCATCAACAACACATAAGTTACGTTATCCAAGAAATCCTTATAAACCAGGGGTGGTGTTTGTTTAAGGAGACAAACTTAAGTCTACCTTAGTTGACAGAGGGCTGTTTCCTCTATCAAGTATACTCTATGAATCACAACTCAAAGGGCAGAGCCATTAGGGAGCATACGGACTACGGTCGTGATTGTAATATAATGGAGCCTGACTGGCCAAACCACTCAATCAGAGGACTCGGGTGTAATTGCTTCATCATGGAGCCTGGCCAAGCGTGGTCAGAGGACACGCCCCGTCTGGCAAAAGATTGATTGAGAGTGAACATAGTAGAACACATGATTTGACATTGGCTCCATTGTGAGCTAGAGTTTTCTTAATTTGTCACCCCCAACAAATAGGTGCCAAAGGTGGATAGATTGAGTTTTGATTTAAGCTTTTAATGATAGAATTCCATTTAAGCAGTTTCAGATTACTACTTAAAAATTGATTAATTAGAATATGTTTAATAACTTTAGATCCTGTCAACTCTATTTAGTTGCTAACAGAGGATTAGATCTACGGTCACATGATATAATCAATTTCTCAAATATTTCACTGATTTGAAACTCTTATTATAATTTTTTAGGTTTTGTTAACAACCCGATCCCAAGACTAAATCGGAAGCAACCGTAACATCCTCAGACTTGAATTTAAGCATTATTTGATTTCGGGCATCGGGTGTATAGTAATTTAGGTAATTTTGTGTTTGAATTATGAGATTGATTTTGTATTTTCATTTTTTTTATTCCAATATAGCATGCGCAGCCTTTTCAGATATTAAAATTTGCACTTGAAATCTCTCTGTCAGAGCACATGTAGGTATTTATAGCTTAGATAATTTTACTTAATTAGTGATTTCGTTGATTTTGAAAATCATAATTAGAATGAAATTCCATATTTTTTGTATTAAAGGAAAGCTCCATGATTTTGTAGATTTTAGTTTAGTATCGCCTTCTTTGTGCTTGTACAAAGAGTTACAGATTCGGTGACGAAGAAGGCATTATAAATTGATCTAATATCTTATTAAATTTTTCAGATTAATATTTAATATATTCCAATTTAGTGTGCCCAGCCTTTTCAGATATTAAAATTTGCACTTGAAATCTCTATGTCTGAGCACATGTAGGAATTTATAGTTTTAGATAATTTCACATAATTAGTGATTTCGTTGATTTTGAAAATCATAATTAGGATGAAATTCCTTAATTTTTGATTAAAGGAAGGCCTATGATTTTTGTAGATTTCGATTTAGTATCACCTTCTGTTTGCTTGTACAAAGAGTTGCAGATCCGATGGTGAAGAAGACATTTTGATGCTATAGGTTCAAAAGATAATTTAATTTGTTATTTTAAGAAAAAGATTTACTCCTCAAAGTAATTCTCATTTTCTCCCTCTTTTATTCAAACTTATTTTCCCCCTCTTTTTATTCAAACTTATTTTTCCTCCTCTTTTTATTCACTTATTTTTCCCCCTCTTTTTATTCAAACTTGTTTTTCCCCCTTTTTTATTCAAACTTATTTTCTCCCTCTTTTATTCAAACTTATTTTTCCCCGTCTTTTATTCAAATTTATTTCCTCCTCTTTATTCAAACTTATTTTCCCCCTCTTTTATTCAAACTTATTTTCTCCCTCTTTTTATTCAAATTTATTTTTCCCACTCTTTTACTCTTTTGAAAACAACTCACTCACTACCTCTTCTAATTTCTATAAATAAGGCCAAGAGGGAGTCTCCTATTCTATTCCATTTGTTTGAAGGATTAGAGTTAGGACATTTGAAAGGGAGCGATTAGGAACTTTAGTGGGCTTTCAATTATGTTCAGATAAATTTTGTAAGTGCTTTTCACTATTCTTTTTATTTTGTTTTACTTTTATGTCTGTCGTATGAAATTTTACTTTCCCCCTTTTTTTGTTTGACGCTTTTAGTTTAAAATTGACTGCAAGTTTTCTTACTTAGCGTTCTTACGTCAGTTCATTTCACTCTATCTTTTTTTCTAAGTCAAAATGTTTGACACAATTTTGGCAGCCTCCCGGCATCATCCCCGTGTAGTGGGCTGCATCGTGGGTGTTTTGGCTTACTTAGTACGCTCTCTTAAGTGTAGCGAGTGGTGTCTTGCGATACCGCAACTGATTTTTTATCTCGTCACACCCTCTTGAGCACAACGAGGTCTTCAGACCTGAAAGAACACATACAATGCAATATATGTTCATTTCTTTTTTTTTTCTAAGTCTGGAAATTAGACAAAATTTCGACAATATTTTGTTTAGGGGCAGCGACATCTAACATGTTGGCTTTGGCTTGCGTCTTGAAGCGTGTGGGATTGTCTCGATCTCAACCTATTTTTTCATCTCTTTCATCTCTTTCTTATCACGCTCACACACACGTATATATATAGATATATATATATATATATATATATATATATATATATCACATATCTATATATATATATATATCTATATATATATATATATATATATATATATATATATATATATCCATTCACACATCCCACATATTTTGACTCATTTCCGGCGTGCTGCAATGCTCGACAAGGGAAACAAGGTTGGGTATGCGATAGGGAATGTAAGGCAAGTAGTGCGACATCGAAAATCGAGAGAAGAATGAAAATTAAAAGAAGAATTCGACTTGTGATTTTCTTATTTGGTGAAGTAAAAGTGGAAGGGGTTCTTGGGGCAGGCTGTCGAATACAGCGGCGGGTCGGGTTTGAAGGCTGGCCCCGGCAGGCCGTGGAATGCAACGGTGGGTCGGTTTTGAAGGCTAGATGGGCTGGCGGATTACTCTGGCTGAAATGGGCAGGTTGGGTCGCGTGACGCAGGGCTGCGCGGCACGGCGGGCCGGGTTCGCGGGACGTGCGGCGGGCCTGCGTGGAGCGGGCTCGTTGCGCAGGTTGAGGCTGGCGGGCCGTGGATTTCTGGGACGCGCAGAGGCAGTTTTGCGCATTGGGCCGGGCGGATGCGGGCCGGATGGGTCGGTTGCGGGATTGGACAGCGGGTGGCGGATTGCGCCGGTGGGATGGGCAGGCCGGGTCGCGTGACACGCGGCAGAGCGGCATGGCGGGCCGGGTTCAGGACGTGCGGCAGGAGCAGCAAGGCGGGCCTGCGTGGAGCGGGCTCGTTGCGTGGGCTGGCGAGGCTGGCGGGCCATGGACTTGTGCGCGGAACGAACCGCGGGATTGGGACGGTGCGCGTAGGTTTGGATCGCGGAACGGCGGGCTGGCCGGAGGCGGGTTGGGACGCGGTAGCGTGGGCCGGCCGCGGCCGGAGCGCTGCGGCGAGAGTGGGTTCGTTGCGCGTGCGTCGGCCGGGATGCGGCAACGCGGGAGGATTGCGCCGGCGGTGAGATGCAGAATGCGCGGCGAAGGAGGTTGAGAGGGAGAGGGAAAATTTTTATCTTTGTGCTGGAAAGGTTTTTTCTGAACGTGGGAATGCAAGAATGAGGAGAGGGGGAATGTGTGAATAATGGGAGGGAAAAAAACCGTTCCTTTTTCCTCTTTTTTATCAGAAAAATTGAAAAAAAAAGAGAAACAGTTGAGCATGGAAGAGGATAATTTTGAGATTTAAGTTAATTTTAAATTGATTAAACGGAATTAATATAGATTTCATGCCGGTAAATGCACATAGTCAATATATATATTAATTTAAGATAATTCCAATATTCCAAACGCAATGATGCAATCCGTTTCACGATCGGATGCCGTTTGGTTCAAGTTGACGTAAAATTAAGTCCATTTCAATTCAAAATGCGCATCGCTGCTTTCGACTACTTGATTTTCATGCAGCCTCGTCCGAATTGAGTGTGAACAGTCTTATTTGATAGATTTTAATATTTTGAAGCCAATGACGTGATCAATTTTATGAACGGAGGTTGTTTGATCCTCGTCGGCACCTCCTAATCTCGATATGCATGCAGACACGTTGATGACTCAAGCGCTTGATCATCAAGTCGTGCAATATTTATATCTTGACCAATTTTGACGTTCTGAACATGACGGTGAAATTCGTTTGTCGATCGGAGGTCATTTTGACCATTTTCAGAGATGTCCAATACATTTCAGCCTCGATTTGCGCGCTGCCCCTGCTAATTATTTGAAATTTATATAGACTCATCCGAATTGAGCGAGGACAATCTCATTTGATAGTTTTTAAAATTTAGAAGCTAACGGCGTGATCAATTTCATGAACGGAGGTCGTTCGGATATCTTCACAGCTTCCTGACTCCGATATGCTCGTCGACACATTGATAGCTCAAGCACTTAATCGATTGCTCGTTAGATTTTGTAGTATTTATATTCTAATCGATTTTGACATTCTAAACTCAACGGCGAAGTCCGTTCGTCGATCAGAGGTCATTTTGATCATTTTGGTGACGTCAAGTGTATTTTGAGCCCCGATTTGCGGACTGTCGCTTCTGAAATCCGACGAATTAGACTTGTGGGCTTGACTCGACTTAGGCATGTATGTGGAGGTCAATAGTTTTGCTTTTAAAATATTTTATTATTTTTGTAGAAAAATCTATCTATTGTGATGACTTGGCAAAGGTGAGGATGATCCATCTTTTTTTTTTAATCTAAATGCTTTATAAAGCAATCTCAAACCTTAAAAGAGATTGTCTGTTGTTCCTTAACCTTGTATGGTGTTTCAACACTTTTTAAGAAAGATTTTATTATATGTCAATCAAATTATGATAATGATGGTGATAACCCATGACCACTTAGCTCTTATATAATAATGATCCGTGTTTTTGAGGACTTACCCCTCATTAGAGATTACATTAGTAATATATTTTTGAGACTACATGGAATTTTTAGCTTTTATTATAGCAATAAAATTCTAGTTTGTTGAAGTTAGATTGTTGAGTTGGCGGTGGGAGGATAATGCCACTAGACAAATAAAGTGAATTTTTTAATTAATGAGTTGGATAAAGGCATTGCAATAATAGAATTTTATAAAAAATCTTTATTAAAGATCTATTCCTTTTACATTTTTAGATAAGTAGATATCCAATAATTTTTTAGTTTTTTCTAGCATTCTAAAATCTTTTAGTTTTTTTCTAGCATAAAAGAAAGTGATTGTTCATTCATTACATATAAATAGTTATTTGATGAGACAATAATTAATTAGGCTCTTAGGTTCAACTCAATTGACATTAGACTAAATTGGTTTAACTTAACTAGCATTAAGCTAGATAGGTAACAAAAATGATAAAGGTGTGTTCATTATCCTCCCACAAAATAACTTCAAATGCTTTCATCATCAGTAATGTTTGTTGCCATAAAAGCACCATTAATAAGCTAACAACTTATAAGATTTGCATATGATCTCAAAATAACAAGATTTAAAGCTCATCAAATCTTTTACTTTAACTTATACAATGGGGTATTTATGGATTTTTAGATAGATATTGGAATAATTCTTTAGTGAAGGAGGAGTGTGCTATGAATAAAGTGAAAATTGATCTTAAGTTTTTTTTTTTACTTCATTTAATGCTTTCTTGTATATTTTATAAAAATGATTCAACTAAAGCAAGCAAAATGGTGATAATTAACATTATTTTGTTCTCCATCACTAGTTTCATTTATGTTGCATCATATACAAAGTTTTGCTTTTAAAACATTTTATTATTTTTGTAGAAAAATCTATCTATTGTGATGACTTGGCAAAGGTGAGGATGATCCATCTTTTTTTTTTTAATCTAAATGCTTTATAAAGTAATCTCAAACCTTAAAAGAGATTGTCTGCTGTTCCTTAACCTTGTATGATGTTTCAACACTTTTTAAGAAAGATTTTATTATATGTCAATCAAATTATGATAATGCTGGTGATCACCCATGACCCCTTAGCTCTTATATAATAATGATCAGTGTTTTTGAGGACTTACCCCTCATTAGAGATTACATTAGTAATATATTTTTGAGACTACATGAAATTTTTAGCTTTCAATATAGCAATAAAATTCTAGTTTGTTGAAGTTAGATTGTTGAGTTGGCGGTGGGAGGATAATGCCACTAGACAAATAAAGTGAATTTTTTAATTAATGAGTTGGATATTTGTACTCTCTTTCTAAGGCATTGCAATAATAGAATTTTATAAAAAATATTTATTAAAGATCTATTCCTTTTACATTTTTAGATAAATAGATATCATATAATTTTTTTAGTTTTTTCTAGCATTCTAAAATCTTTTAGTTTTTTTTCTAGCATTATAAAGAAGTGATTGGAATCATTCATTACATATAAATAGTTATTTGATGAGACAAAATTAATTAGGCTCTTAGGTTCAACTCAATTGACATTAGACTAAATTGGTTTAACTTAACTAGCACTAAGCTAGATAGGTAACATAAATGATAAAGGTGTGTTCATTATCCTCCCACAAAATAACTTCATATGCTTTTCATCATCAGTAATGTTTCTTGCCATAAAAGCACCATTAATAAGCTAACAACTTATAAGATTTACATATGATATCTAAATAACAAGATTTAAAGCTCATCAAATCTTTTACTTTAACTTATACAATGGGGTATTTATGGATTTTAGATAGATATATCATTTGTTCAAATATAATATGGTGTGAAGTCCTTTATGGCTCCTTGTTCACCATCATATTAAAGTATTAAGATTGTAGTTTCTACTCATTTTACTAATTTTGATAGAATATTTTACAATATATATATATATATATATATATATATATATATATATATATATATATATATATATATATATATATATATATATATATATATATATATATATATATATATATATATAATTTTTTAAGTTTTACACCCTCAATATTATAGAAGAACAAAAAAAGATTTGCATCAAAACAGATGAATAACACATGAATTTAAAAATTTACCTATCTAAAATTGAAAAGAAATATTTAAAGAGTTAAGATAGAACTCTGTAATGGGGAAAAAAAGGGATGGTTGAATTTATGTAAACAAACTAATCAACACTAAATTTAGACTCAATAAAAAATTAATTTAAAGTAATTGCTAAATAATTTGAAGTTTGCCTTGGAAAAGAATACTAACAATTTATAAGTATTGATAGTGGCATATAAGGGATTGAAAAGAAAAAAATAAAAATAAATTAGTATTATATAATATTAACCATGGTTACAAAGCTAAAAGAGACATTAGCTTCATGTAAGGTTTTTAGAGTTACACAATGTTACTAATGAGTAGATTAAAATCTTTCTTATAAAAGGCTAGCATATATAAAGCACCAATAGTAATATATGAGGGATTAAAAGGACAAAAGAAATGAATGAACTTATATTAACAAAGGATTCAATGACAAAATTAACATCTTAATTTTTAAAATTTCTTAGAGTCACATAAAGTAACTACTAAGTACATTGAAGCCTAACTTATAAAAGAAAATGCTAATATACTTACAACACCAATTGTGACATATTAAGGATTATAATGATAAAAGAAATGAATGAATTGAGATTATATGATATTAACCATCAATCCAATGCTAAGAATAATATTGGATTCTTGTTTGAAAGGATCCCTAGTGTAGTGGTTAGAGGAGAAGGATGTTCGTCCATGGTCATATGTTTGAGCCACATACTTTTCAATTTATAGATCATCATTCTTAAATAAATAAATTAAATATTTTTCTTATATATTATTTAGAGTTGTATAGAGTTATTTCCAAGTTGACTAATCATAAAAAGCAATACATGGTTTACTTAATGACATTAATACTAAACATCAAATATTGAATGGAAAAAAATAAATAAATACATGTTGGTAATAATGATGGTTATTTATTAAAAAGGATTCTATTAATTTGTAGACATTATTAAGTTGAAAGGATTGCACATCGTGCCTAATGCCTAAAAGAAATTTTGCAAGGTTCATCACTTCTATTATCATATATGCACACGAATGATTCATGCTAAGTTTTTTGATTCAATTATCATTTTGATGGACAAACTTTGAAAATGCGTCTAGCTCATTGAAAAAGATGGGCAACCATGGTATTTTAATTTGGATGTGGGGACATCACGCAGATCTTAGGGGATACTTATTGGAGTGATCGGGTTCGATATTAAGGAATGATATACTATCTTGAAAGATAGAGACATCACCCTGCAATGGACCTAATCACATAATAAAGACTCCTAAGGCATGATGGTCTTCGAATATACTAGATATCTTTCCCCTACTTTACATGAAGAAGTAAAGTAAGGTTTATTTTAAACCGAGTTCTTTAGTTCCCTATGGAGGCAAGCCTCCATAGTTAATTACATCATATGAAATGAAATTTCCTAAGAATACTCTCGATTAAAGTAGGTAATTATTATCTTCAAAGATATCAAGGTTATGATTATTAATAAATTGGCTATTTTAGAAAATCAAGTAGAATTGTTAAAGGAGAAGACTTATTTTTGGAATCTAAAAGGGAGAAAGTAGAAAATGCTCATGATATTAGGAAACCTAATGAGCATTCTAGTATATCCTATGGTGAGGCTTTATATATTTGAGAGTGAAGAGATTTTATTTGTTTGAGTTAGATTGTCAGGGCTTATAATCCACCAACACAAGATTGTGAAAATGCATACATGGTGAGGATTTATGCTTGTAGCCTGAAGAAAATAGCTTCCTCAGATCCTAAATCAAGGGAGCTTTAACACAAGTTAAATTATGACCTAAATCTAAGCGAAAGGTGAACATAAGGGATTATCTCCATAAGTGAAGATAAACTTGTCCGACTTTTAGACTTACAACCTCTTGGAGTGGCCGTCAGCTAATACCTCATACATTTTAAATTCATATAGTCTAATCTTATGATTTCCTAGATAGCTAGGGTAATTGTTTAATCTTAGAAAGAAATTAAAGTCCTAAACCCACTCTCTAAGAGACTAGAGCATGAGTGGTATGAACATATGACTTATCCTAAAAGTGTGAATCTTAGAAGTTTTATTTTATTTTGACACATCATTTTGGACAAAAGGCTTGGGATTTCTTTATGCCTAAATTCATGATAAAAATTGAGTATTGGCTAAATCAAAAGAGAGAGGGTGACTCCGTCATGAGGGGGTTGCTCTCATGGATCAACCGGTCCCTATAGTGTAAGAACGGAGGCCCTCCTTTTTAGCAAAAGTGATAGAAGTGTTGACCGCAATGTATACTACATAACCCGAGTCAAGCTCACGAGCTGAATTCCAGACTTTGGATGTAATAATGCACAAATCAGAGCTAAAATGCACTCGATGTCACCAAAACTAGTCGAAATGATCTTTGATCAATGAATGATCTTTGCCTTCACATTTAGAATATTGAAATTGATTAGAATATGCATATTGCATAATTCGACGGTCGATCAATTAAGAATGAAATCTATCAACATGCATATCAAAGTTAGGAGGCTGCAATGATCTCTGCTCATGAAATTGATCATGCCATTAGCATCAAAATACCAAAATCTATCAAACGAGATTATCTGCGCTTGATTCAGATGAGTCTACACGAATATTGAGCATTTGGAAGAGTCAACGTGCATTTTTGAACCAAAATTGACTTGATTCGAATCTGACTTAAACCAAGCAGCCTCAAATCACAAAATAGACACTGTCGTTGCATTCAGAATATCAAAATAACCTAAAATTAATATATATATATATATATTAACCATGTGATGATGTTGCTGTGAAAAGTTTAATTAGGGTTGATTTAATTATTTAAAATTCACAAAAGGGAGCCCTATATAAGTGTATGCTAACACCTAGCCCTAGGTGTTCTATTGACAGCTAACCCTAGCTCTCATTTGGATTTTCTCTAGATTGAACAACACCCACAAGCTAGCCTACCCATTCGCTCGAGTAGCCATGCAACAACTCCCTTCGATTGGCCTCCTCCCCTCCATTTCTTTCTCTTGATTGAAGGCCGAACCTCCCTTCCGTCCATTCTGAAGTGTGCATTCATGAGCCGATGATAACAGCCATTCTCTTCCCTTTATCTGATCTCTAGATTGAAGCACAGCCGAATAGACCTCCTTCCTTCTACTCTGTCTTCGTTCATATGACAGATCTCCCTATGCAGTCACCTATCCCATCGAACGAGCGGACAGAAGCTCTAGCCAAGCAATCCTCCCATTCTCTCCCTCTCTCTCTCTTCGTCTCTGCTACAGGCTGAACTTTGGTCTTTATATGATGATGGTTGAAACACATACCAGATCTGCCTGGCTTGATCTTGTGCCCACTCTCTTCACTGACATGGAGAAGGCTGGGTTTCTCCCGACTCCCTCCACCTATGCTTCCCTTATTGAAATGCACTATGCTACCAGATAAGTTGACCTGCAACAGGATATACAATTCCATGATCAATACTAGTCTCCGGCCAGGTTTGAACACTTATACCTTTCTACTTATTATTTTGACTTCCAAGAAACTCTTGGATTTGTCTACAAAGATTTTACTTGAGATGAAGGTAGTTGGTTTCTCAGTTGATGTGAATGCAAGAGATGTGTTGATGAAATATATCAAGGAAGTATTTCATCTTGGCTATGATATTTATCATATTATTTTGCATCATCATAATATCTTCCTACATATTGTTATACTTCAAGCATTTTAAGCTCTCTGCATAGTTATATGTCTTGAGATTCTTCTTCCAACGTATTTGAGATTTTCTAGGCAGAGAAAGCTTGCAAGGAAAAGGGATGGTAGATATTCCTTAACTTTGTTAATGTAAATATTGGAGTGAGAGCCAATTGATTCTCAATACTTGATTGATGAGTGGAATTATTGATAACTCAAGCAGTATAATGACCTTTCCTTTGGGAATTGCTAAGGAAGAGCATATGATGCCTTCAACCCCTTTTTTGCATAAAGTTAAAAAAGTTCAAGTGGCTCTTGATGCAGTGATGATAAGTACTCATTTCTATTATTTCAACGTAGCGGGAAAATCTGCTAGACCTAAGTACTCGTGCATGTTGCTTCAGCATGACAAAGAAATCATGATAATTTTTTATACAGGTTTGAAGGCCTATGCGATGCTTTTCATAAGTATGGTAGGTGTAAAAATTACTCAACCATGATGTCACAAGACACTTAACATGCATGCTTCCCATAAGCATGGTGGGAAGGCCTTAGTACTCATGATGCAGCCCCCCTACACAGGGATGATGCCGGGAGGTTGTCAAGTTTCATTTCAAATACTTGTGCATATGTTGCTTAGTATATTAAGTTCCTAAACATGCTACTTCAATACAATTGTAAATATGTGCTAGACATAAGTACCTATGCATGCTGCTTCAACATGGCGAGGAAATCAGGATGTCTCTTATGTAGCAATTGAAGGCCAATGCATACTTTCTTAAGCGTAGTGGGATTGGAATATCTCTTAAGCCATGGTGTTACAAGAAACCTACATGCAGACTTCCCAAAAGTGTGGTGAGAAGGCCTCAATACTTTTGATGCAGCCTCCTGCATAGGGATGATGCCGGGAGACTACTAAATTTCATTTTAAATGTCTCTTATGCAGGTATTGAAGGCCTATGCACGCTTTCTTAAGCATGGTGGGTTTGGAAGACCTCTTAAGCCATGGTGTCTTAAGACACCTACCATGCATACTTCTCATAAGTGTGGTGGGAAGGCTTAAGTACTCCCGATGTAGCCCCCTACACGACGATGATGTCGGGAGGCTGTCGAATTTCATTCCAAACACTTATGTATTGAAGGCCTATGCACGCTTTCTTAAGTGTGGTGGATTTAGAAGACTCTCTAAGCAGCAGTGTTATAAGAAATTGACTATGCATGCTTTCTTAAGCATGGTAAGAAAGACACTCAAGTAGCCCCATGTGGGGACAATCAGAGCAAATTTTATCAAAATAGAGATTGATAATTAATGAAAAAATGAAATAGTTAAAGAATAATATTTGAAGCTTAAACAAGTAATAAGATCAATAATTGAACTATGTACAATATACTAAGCTACTGAGATAAGATTGGGCTTACAATTATCTAACTAATAATAGTTTACAATAAGTTAGATGTCTATCCAATGCAAGCAAAGTGCTTGAATGAATAGGAAATCCACTATGCAATGAAATATTCAAATGAGTTGAAGCTAAATATGAATGAAATTTATAATATACGCCACTGAATCTACAACATATTATACAAGTAAACAGAAGAATTTAATTAAAGCTTCACCTGAATAATTGCTTGCATTATGAAGCGAGCTTATATTCAAACTTATCATCTCAAAATGTATACAACCAATCAAAATTTTAATGAAATGAATAGTACACGAGGCAATCTCATGCTTAGATTTGTGATATCAAGATTCACTTAATTAATTCAATGGAATTAGCTTTACACACATTACGATGCATTATTAAAATCTAAATTTAATCATTTAAATGTGTACACATATTTTTAATACACCCGCATGGGCCACAACATTACACTGAATGCATAAACTTAATGTTTGAGGATGTTGCACGGGTTGATTCCCAGTTGGGTCTTAGGATTGGGTCTGAGTTAACAAAATCTAAAAATCTAATAATAATATTATATGAATTTTAATTTAGTAAAATATCTGATAAGCTAATTATGTCAAATGATAATAGATCTGATCCTCTATTATTAAAGTAATAGAGTTGACATGATTTGAATGACAAAATAATACATCTATCTCAATGATGACTGTGTTGAATGGAGATTTCAATTGAGAGGATACTTTCATCAAAATATGATTGTAATTTCAAATCAAATTAAAATATAAATTAAATATCAATCTAAATGAAAATTTTGATGAATTTTTAAGCTTAAAATGCCTAAATAAAATTTAATCTTTAAAAGACTTAAAGCTAAAACTCAATCTACCTTCCGTAATTATTTGTGAAGGTAACAAATTAAGAAAATTCTAGCTCACAAAAGAACCAATATCAAATTAAGTGTATTTTTATATTCACTCTTAATCAATCTCATACTAGTAAGGATGTGACCCATATAATCTGAATGCGTGGCTTGACCAGTAGGCTCCACATATGATGCATGATGACCGATGGTTGCCGCTAAATGATACCATTCTATTATGGTCACGACTGTAGCCCGTATGTTCCCCAATGGCTCTGCCCTTTGAGATGTGAACTATAGGGTACACCTAATATTGTAAGAAGCCCTCTGTTAGCTAAGGTGAACTTAAACTAATCTCCTTAGAAAAACACTACCCCAGGTTTACAAAGTTCTCTTAGATGATGCGACCCATGGCTGTTGACAAGGATCCTTCGGTCAGGTTGAGTCGACTACCTCCTCTGACTGAGAAGACTAGGGACCAAAATAGTGCTGGATAATGGAACCATGAGATCTTGATCATGCACGTCATCATTCCCATCCATCCACTTTAAGTTAAAATGATGAATTTCATAAATATAAATTCCAAAACTCCACATACTGCTACTATACACTACATAATTTAGAGATTTAATAACTAGCCTTAATTGAAAGTTCTCTCTCAGCATTGGGAGGTGTAATTAACTATAGGTGCTTGCACCTATAGGAATCCTAGAACTAGATCTAAAGTCCTCACAAAATGAGAGCGAAATCTCTAGGTAGTGTCTTATCTACTATTCCATCTGTCAACTAAAAGTTTGATCAATATTTAATTTACTCTCTTAATTGAGTGGTCGGTGGTAAATTTTTGGAGCCAATAGATTTCTAGCGACTAGGGAGTGAGGTTCACATTGTTGAAGAGTTAAAGACTTTCTATGTGCCTCCTTTGCTTAGAAGTGATTAACATGAAATTTCATTTTACAAGTTTGAGGAATGCTATCATCGAGATTCTGATTGGCTCATGCAATTTGATGAATCTAACGAGATGGTGCTAATTAGAATGCCAATGTATTATCCTCTAAGGGTTCGTAAGATGATGCACAAATTAGGGGTTGATGTTGGAACTGATAAGTGGTGAGCTTACCTTTTCGACACCCTCTAAAATCTTAAAGGTCCACAAACTCTGCGAAAGCATGATGATCATACATATAATGGTCTTGGATACATCCAACATAGGCATCATTGAAGGGCTTGTTACATAATAATAGAAAGTAAAGTTGAAACTGAAATTGAAAGTGAAGTTGACCTTTATAAGGTCTATTTGACCAATGATGAAGAAGTGAAAGTCAAGCTAGTGCTTGAAGAGCTTGAAGATGGTGGACAGACAACTACCATGGATGAGTTGAAGGAAATAAACTTGGGAATAGAGGATAATCCTAGCCCAACTTTCATCTGATGATAAAGTTGAAAAATTAAGAGCTAGGCTATGTGAATTCAAGGACTGCTTTGCTTGGACATACATTGAAATGCCAGGCTTATCCTCTAATGTGGTAGTTTACAAACTAGCCATTACACTAGATGCCTATCAAGCAAGCTCTTAAGAATAAGGTTGGAGATTAAAGAACAGATAATTATAAAACTAAGAACTGATCGAAGCAGACTTCATCCAGGAGAAGAAGTATGCAGATTGGATTGCCAACATTATTCCAATGAGGAAGAAGAATGGTCAAATCCATATCTACATTGACTTTCGAATCTGAACAAAGCATGCCCGAAAGATGATTTTTTGCTTCAAATAGAAGAACTACTAGTGAAAAAAAACTTCCAACTATGACATATTCTCATTCATGGATGGATCTTCAAGATACAATCAAATCAAGATGGCTCTTGAAGGAGAGAAACACACATCATTTAAGATGCCAATTGGTATATACTGTTACATAGTCATGCCCTTTGGATTGAAGAATGCTGGAGCTACATATCAAAGGCCCATGACACGCATCTTCGATGAGTTGATTCATTAGAAAGTAGAATGCTATATGGATGACCTCATCGTTAAGAGCAATGTGCTATTTATTTTCAATGTGTATTTGGGGGATACCACGTAGATCTGAGGGTATACTTATTGAAGTGATCAGGTACGATATTAAAGAATAGTACACTATCTTGAAAGATAGAAATTACTACACTATAATGGTCCTAATCACCTAATAAGGACTCCAAAGGCATGATGGGTCTTCGAATATACCAGAGAATTTTCCCCTACTTTATATGGATGAATAAAGTAGGGTTTATTTCAACCAGGTTCTAAAGTTCCCTATGGGGACAAGCCCCCATAATTAATTACATCCTAAGCAAGGTGAATTCCTTAGGAATACTCTTGATTAAAGTAGACAATTATTATCTCCAAAGATTTCAATGATAAGACTATCAATAAATTGGTTATGTTAGAAAATCAAATGGGATAGATCAAAAGGAGAGACTTATTATTGAAGCCAAAAGAGATGAGTAGGGAATGCTCATGATACTAGAAAACTTAGTGAGCATTCCAATTTATCCTATGGTTGGGCTTTATATGTTTGAAGTTGAGGAGAATTATATGTTTGAATTAGAATTTTATTAGAAATCTAAGACTTATAATCTCACAACACAAGGTTATGGAAATGCCAAGAGGTGAGGATTTATGCTTGTAGCCTGAAGGAATCAACAACCTCATATTATAAATCTAAAGAGCTTTAGCAGGAGCCAAAGCACATCCTAAATTTAAGCAAAAATGGGTATATGGTTTACCTCCATAATAGAGGTAAAACACCAAACTGCTAGACTTATAACCACCTGGAGTGGTAGCCAGCTAACTCATCCTATGCTTTAAAATCATGTGGTCAAGTCATATGATTTTGCAAGATGGTTAAGTTATTTTTATTTAGAAAGAGACTAAAGTCCTTAAACCCACTCTCTAAGAGACTAGAGCATGAGTGGTATGAACAATGAGTTAATCGAATGCAAATCTTATCAAATTTTTATTTAATTTTTGACTTTTTATTTTAACAAAGGATATAAGATTTTTATATGCCTAGATGCATGATGAAATATGATTATTAGCTAAATTTGAAAGAAAGAGGTGTTTTCCACCACAGGGGAGACCCTCAAAGGTCAAGTCTTCTCTTATTGTGCAAGGATGGAAACCCTCTCTTAGCAAGAGTGAAGTAATATAGATGCATGATATTAAGCATATAACATTCAGGTAAGGGGTTGCTAAATCTTTTAATTATCTTGATTTAATGCCTAGGCTTTATGTGAGGTTATGAGTTATTTAGAAAATTTAGTTATGAGTTGTAGTTGGGCTAGAAAATTTATTTTCCTAGAGCCTAACCGGATCCAAGCCACACATTAAATCACTATATAAATATGAAACTAAGAAGAGGCATGCCATTTCTATTATGCATAATTGTAAAAAAAGCATCAAACAATTTTATAACTCTAACAAAAAAGAATAAAAGGCCAGTGCGGTCGGGTACTGCCGTACAGCTTGAGAAGAGAAATGGGTAGCTGAGCTCTACCCTTATACAACCGATATATGAATGAATATTTATAATTACAAGTAAAAAAATGCTATGGGGGTCTTCATTCTTCATATCTATCTCATTTCTTAATTTGGTTTGCTTTCTTTAAAGGCATCACAGGGCCTCCCAAGACAAAGCCTTCTAACCACTGCTCATCATAATCTCCCATAACACTAATCCTAATTCTTAATAAAAAATTACATTAAAAATAGGAAAAGTAAATCTAACTACACATGCAAAATAAATGTTAGGTCAACACACCACACAACCTAAGCAGTTATATGAATAATTTGGACTTAGCACTCTGCACGTGGGTAACAAAGCCCACCTGGCGTAATTTAGATTTTGCTTAGGGGTTAAGCAACTTGCAAAAGAGAGCATTTATATTTATTTTTAAGTAGCTCCTTAAGCATAATCCTCTGCAGAAAATATGATTACTAATCATGGTCTAACATCCAGTCTATGAAGCATACAACCTAACATCCAGTCTACAATAATATATTATAAAACCAAACATACATCTCATGCCATAAAGCTAAAAGTGGTGACTTAATTCTAAAAATGTGTGTACCAAGGCTTGTAATGTTTTTAAGGCTGTGATTTTTTGAGTATGAAAGGATTTAATTGTAAGGGATGGCTTCACTTTAAATGATTTAGTTAATTTAAGAATTTTCACTTAATGTTTTCTTTTTGTTCCACTTGACTTACTCTTAAGAACTAAATGTTATAAAGAGAAGAAAAGTGAGGATCACTCTCTTTTATCCCTACCTTAAGCCACATTTAAAGCATATTAATTAATCAATTCTCTTTAGTGAATGGCTTATTATATGTTTTAAATTAATTCTAAGTTTAGGTCCATTTTAAATTGACTTATTCAATAAGAAAGGTATCTTAAGATTAATTGGAATTAATTACTATCACATAACACATATTTATTCATTTCTTCTCATCATATGTAATATGCATATGATTAAGTCCTAAACATACCTATGCATGCATTATGTGTTGGCACACTTAAATGATGAATATGAACATGTCTTTTTAAAGTTTATATTTTTTTGATTGAATTAATTTAATATATTAATTTAAAGCTCTATATAAATTCTTATGCAATAATATATAGGAACGTAAGAAAGAGAGTTCTTAATTACATGACTAATTAATTCTATCACTTAAACAATTGAAATTGCATGTATCTTGGTAAAAGAAAGGGGTTTGACTCCATAATTAAGTCACACACACATGCATGAGAGACAAGAGCTAATATATGCCCTTGTTACCCATGGAAGTCAGGTAATCGAATGACTCCTTGGGGTTACTTAAAGCCTCATAATCCTCGGGTGTCTAGACCAACTATTTGCTTTTCTCAAATACATATGGATGTATGTACAAATAAAGGAGAGTATACCATGCAAAAGTTGTATTTTATTTGATTAAAAAGATTTATGTATATGGAGTAAAGTATTATTTAAATTCTAATATTGAAATATGTATGAATGAAATCAAATGGAGTACATGCCATTGTTAACCAGGGAAGTGAGGTAATCAAATGACCTCCTTGGGGATTCTTAAAGCCCCATATTCTCGGGGTGTCCAGACTAAATACCCATTAACATTCTTACTTACATAAATCAATATATGTGAATGAAAGAAAAGAACTTTACTTCATACACGTAATCATTTGCATTTCTTATGTATTTATAACTAGCATTTATAACATATGTAATCACTTGTTTATAAGATTTGAAAAGTAGATTTAGATTTAATAGTAATAATAGCCACCCATATATTAATTTGAATCAACACATGCAAGCTTGACATAAAGGAAATCATTTATGTATAATTAATTTTTGAAGAAATGAATGTATGATTCAAGTGGCATACAACATTTTAATATGTTTGGAAGAAATAAAGAGATAAAAGCATGTACTTTCATTCATTCCAACTAATTCTAAGGACAATCATATTAAATAAGCTTATTTAAAATAAAACAAAATTTCTTAATGACACTTTTGATTTTATGTTTAACTTGATTTAAGAGGTGTGAGAAAGATTTGCTAACCCTAATCCCATTCCCCATGTGTAAGTTAATTTTATTTAAATAAAAGCAATTAGGTGGATTTTATGAATTTATTAGGTTAAGGTGTGAATTAAATCAATTAATTAAACCCTTGCCTATGTTACCTTAAGATAATTGATTAAATAATTATGAGCTAATGTAATATGCAAATACAATGAAAAGTAAATAGTAATGCTCCTATGAATTGAAAGGGGCCTAATGCAATTAGCTCATAGTCATTTATTAATTAAGCTTAAGGAACTATTTTAATTACTTTTATGATTTTCTCACACATGTGAGATAATCATGATTTCAGTAACCTCTTTAGGTTCTTGAACACCTAAAGCTTTACCCAAGATTAAAATAAAGAAATCAGATGCTTAATTAGGAAATTAACCCTTTAATTAATTTCTCTTTAATTAATTATCAAGGTTAATCAATTATCTTGGAAATGAGATGGGCATAAAGGAAAAAGATAGAGAAAGAGGTCCCAACCTAATTCCATAAGCCACCTACTGACCAAGCATGACCTAATGTGATTTGGATTTTTACTTATCTAATTAAGTCATTAATTAAATAATTAATCATTAATTAGCACTTTGGTTTAAAAGTGAGGGAAAATTAGAGAAAAGGATTAAGAGGGAGGCTCCAATCCACTTTCTTAAGGCTCCTTACTGTTCAACAGTGATTAGAGAGTCCAAATAAATAAATAATTACTATTTATATGCTTAATTATCCTTAATTAAGTTAAAAAGGTAATTAAATTTAATCAATCAATTTCTTGAATTAAGCAACCAATAAATCCCAAGAAGAATAGGGGAGATAGAGGTCATCCTCCTAAACATCCTCAGAAAGTTTGGAATTGATAGTGTTTGATTAGAGAGTAATTAAGTTAATTAAAATTTTAATTAAACCTTAATTAAGCCAAATTTACTATTTCAAATGAATTAAAATAATTTTAATGGTTTCCTCTCTGAAATACCTTTAACCTAAGCTATTATTTTTTTTTTTTTTGAAATTTTCTATAATTTTTATTAATTATGGAAGTTTTAGCCTTAAAATCCAATTATTTAACCCTAATTAAACTTAATCCTACTGGTTCCACATGGTGTACTGATGCGGCATGCTTTCCACATGATGCCAAGGGATTGGTTATTTAAGTTATCACATCCACACGCCGAGTCAGTTGGTGATAGACTTTCTTTCCTGGGTCATCCGATCTAAGATCAGGCGGCCATGATTAAATCTGTGGCTAAGGAAGGATTAAATGATAGATTTAACGTGGTTTGATTAAGGCCATCCATTCCAATCACAAAGAATGGATGGCCCATGATCCTTCTTTTCATGAGCGATGAACGATAGCATTCGTCTGCCATGGATCGTTTGATCTGAGCTCACTCGAGCTCGGATGAAGTTCAAAATCAACCCATATCATCAAGGGAAGGAGACAAGCACATCCAATTGTCAAGATTACATGGAATGAGAATTTTCTTTGAAAAGGCCAACAACATTTCCCTATCTACAATTTTAAGGAATTACCTCGCTGGAGCTTAAGCCCGATGGTGGGATCGACGGAGATAGCATTTGTCTAGTAGAGACGATCAAGCCAATTCTCCTTGGTTCTCGGTTGGCCAAGAATGGAGGTTTGGAGCTTTGATCTTGATCGAACTCCTTGTTCCAGTGGGTTTAGAACTTGGGGGAAGCTTTGGGTAGCCTCGATGAGGTGTGTGGAAGGTGTAGGAACAAGCAATTGAAGTTTGATGGTGAATTGGAGAAGTTGGAATCACAAGAGGCCTCCCCTATTTTGATTGTGCACGGAGAGGAGAATCCAATGTGGGGAAGACTTAGGATCACTCTATAACTTGCAAGGAAGCTTTGGAATGTCTCCCAAGCTCAAGAATTTGGTGAAGTTCTCGTTCGATTTGGAGGAGTATACCCCCTTGATGTCCTGAGTTGGATGAATGGGATGGCCTCCCTTTTTTGGCTAGATATCCACCTTCAGAGTGTCAGAGGTGTCTCAATCGAGTCCACATGGCTCGACTAGGTTGGAGGAAGCAATGGGAGGTGGCTTAAGGTTTGATGCCGGGAGATTTCTTAGCTTGGATCTATGGGGTGTTCAGCTTGTATGGGAGGTGAGTCAACTCACCTCCCATTGGTCCATGGCTGACCTAGCATGGGTTAGGTGTCTTAAGTGGATTAGGTGAACCTTTATTTGGAGGTTGGATGGCTTCAAGGTGATGGGAGAGTAGACTTTGCCACTTATGGGTGGAATCCTATGTAAAGAGGGCTTAACTAATGGATTATGGCTTGGGTGGGGTACAATTTACTTTTGGGATGACTTTGGGCTGACCTAGGGTCAATTTGGGTCAGGTTGGTGAGGCACCAAAGTCCCATGAGTTGGTTTATTGGTTTTGGCTTCATTTGGTCAAATGAACTCATATGGGTTCATGTTGGGTTGGGTTGACCAATTGGTCAAATTAGGTCAAACCAAGGCTTGGGTTAAGTTCAAATGATGAGTTGAAGTGTTTAGTTCAAGTGGTTTTAATCAATTTGGCTTAAGTTTGTTTTCTAATTAAAATTGGTTAATTAAAATGGGCTAAGTTGGGTTCATATAGGTCAAATGGGCTAAGTTGACCAATTTGACCAATTTGACCAAATTGGGTTGGGTTATGTGTTGGTTCATGTTCAATTGGATTAATTAAAAATGATTGTATGTTTTGGTTTGAATCAATTTAGGTTTAATTTGGATTTTAGCTAATTTGACCTTTTAGGTCAATTTAGGCTTGGGTTAGTTGACCAATTAGTCAAATTAAGCTCAATCATGGTTTTGGTCAAGTTCAATAATTGATTTAGAATGAAATTGAGCCATTGTTTATAATCAATTTAGGTTAGATCATGATTTGACCCATTTTGACCTTTTAGATCAATTTGGTCAACTTGGGTCAAATGGCCAATTGGACTTGGTTTGGCTCAATTAAGGGTTAAGTCATGTTCAATCATTGATCATGAGTTGGTTTGAATCAATGGTTTCAATTAGTTTGGGATATGGATTTTGGCTTGTTTAGGTTTCATTTGGGCTAAAGGTTGACTTGGTTAAAGGACCAAGTTGACTTGGTTTGACCCAATTAGAGGTGGTAAATCATCCTAGGTACTTGTTGATCATGATATGAGGTTTGTATGGCTTGGTTCAATCCAATTTGGGTTGAATTAGAACTTGGCTCATGTTGACCTCACTTTGGAGTGAGCTCTCAACTTTCTCATCATAGATCTAGGACTCTTATAGACATTAAAAGCTCTCTTAGTCATAAGACACTTCTAGTGATTAGGTGAACACTTAACCTATGCCTAGAGACTTAAAAGAGTTAGCCATAGGAATAGGTTATACCGTAGGGATTTAGGAAGACTTTCCTACCCTATAGCCTTAAACACAATCCTTGCTTCCTTCTTCAAACCAAACTTTGAAATCAAATTCCAAATCAATTCCAAATCAAATGATTGAAACCCATGATCAAATTCAAATTCCAAAACCCTTCGTAAGCCCTTTGATTTTATCTTTATGGACTTAGCCTTAACAAAATTCAAATCAACCTCAACTAAATTGATTTTATCAAATATCTATTCAATCTCAAATCATATCCCAACCCAAATTCCAACTCCAAATGATTGAAACCCAAAATCAAATTCAAATTTCAAAATCCCTTCCTAAGCCATATGAACCACCTTCATATGCTTAGCCAAAACTCCATTTAAACCAAATAAAACTTGGTTGATTTCTTTATAAATAAATCATTTCCTCATTTATATTCACAAATATAAATAAAATCTAAATTCAAATCATTCAAACCAAATCAAACTAAATCAAACTAAATCATGACCTTTCTTAAGCCATATGGACTTACCTCCATAAGCTTAATCAAATTTCAACCCGAATCAACCCAAACTCAATTGATTTCTTTATAAATCAATCATTCCTTCATTTATATTTATAAATGAAACCTACCCTCCAATGACCAAAAATAAATCAAACTAAATCAATTTACTACTCAAGCTCTTTTTACCTACATCCTTAAATTTGGTCAAATTTACTTCCAAATCACTCCAAACTCAAGCAATTTTCTCATGAACCATTTATATCTTCATTTATATTCATAAGTATAAATGAAATATAAATCCAAATAGCTAAAACCAAACCCAAATCAAACCAAATTCCTAATTTTAGCCCTTTTAGCCAATTTTTTTGAACTTGGCTAATTGATATCCAAATCAACTCAAAACCCATGGATTTCTCCATGATTCAATCATTCATTCAATCATTATTCTAAATATAAATACAAATTATAATTATCAAGCCAAATCCAAGTCAACTCAAGTCAAGCCCATGTCCCCTTTTGACTTGAAATTATCATATGAACCAAATCTATTTGACTCCAAACCAATTGCAGTTGGACTTATATTTCAATCCTAGGCGAGCATATGTGGGTTAAATTAAACTTGAATCAAGCCAAAATCAAACCAATTGACCCATTTAGGTCCACTTGACCCCAAGTGACCTAAAGACCCTTTTTAAGCCAAGTTCTAATCCAACCTAAATTGGATTGAACTAACCCACCCAAATCTCATATCATGATCAACAATCATCCTAGGGTGATCAACTATCTTGAATTGGGTCAAACCAAGTCAACTTGGTCCTCTGACCAAGTCAACCTTTAGCCCAAATGAAACCTAACTAGTGAAAACCCATAATATACCAAATTTATTGAAACCATTGATTCAAACCCATGCATAATCAGTGATTGAACATGATCAAACCTTCAATTGAGCCAAACCAAGTCCAATTGGCCATTTGACCTAAGTTGACCCAAATTGGCCTAAAAAATTAAAATGGGTTAAATCATGACTTGATCCAAATTGATTGCAACCAATGGCTCAAGTTCATTCCAAATCACTTATTGAACTTGTCCAAAGCCATGATTGAGCCCAATTTGAACAATTGGTCAACTTGACCCAACCTAGCCCAAATTGATCTAAAAAGTCAAATTGGCTAAAATCCAAATTAAACCCAAATCAAACCAAACCAAAGCCTACAATCATTTTTAATTAACCAATTGAACATGAACCAACACCTAACCCAACCCAATTTGGTCAAATTGGTCAAATTTAGCCCATTTGACCTATTTGAATTCAAATGAGCCAAAATCAAACCTAAGCCAAATTAATCAAAACCACTTGAACCAAAGCTTTTCAAAATATCATTTGAACCTAACCCAAGCCTTGGTTTGACCCAATTTGACCAATTGGTCAACCCAACTCAACTTGAATCGAAATGAACCCATTTGACAATATGAAGCTAAACCAGTCCAAATCAACACATGGGACCCTAGATCCTTCCCAAACCAGCCCAAATCCAAGTGGGACCCAACCCAAGGGAATTGAACATTGGATAAGCTCATTTGCATTGGATTCTTGCCATAAGAGGCAAGGTCCACTTCCCATCACCATGACAGCCATCCAAGTGCCAAATGGGGTGCACCTAAGCTTCTAGCCCACCTTAAAATAACTAGGATCAATCATGGACCAAGGGGAGTTCACCTCCTCCCCTCGCAAGCCAAATTGAGCACCCAAATGACCAAGCCAACCCAATCCTTCCATATATTTCCTTGAGTTCTGCCATAGCTTCCTCCACTCCACAGAGAGTGGCGGCGACCCTCCTGCTCGATGAATTGATGGATTTTTAGGGTTGAATTCCATCCGTCATCACACTCAATTTAATTTTGGGGTATACTCCCTCAATTTGAGTGGCAATTGACACAATTCACTAGAAGAGTCCCTTGAGTGATTTTGAAATCCCTGAGAGTTTTCTTAGAGCATTCTAAAGCCTCCCGAGCTCAAATTTCTTTCTTATGTGTGCAACTGAAATATGAGAGGCCAATCTGAAGTTCCAATTCCTCTCCACTCAACAAAATCTCAATCAACCTTACACACACCATCACCACACCTCATCGAGCAACACCAAGTCATTTCCCAAGCTTCCAAGCTACAAGAGGTCCAAGTTCGATCAAAGCTGAAGCTTCTATGTGCGTGGATTGGTAGTTCGAGTAGCTCACTTCAAATTAAAGTCCATGCTTCTCAAAGGGATTTGTTTATACCAAACAAGGCTACCTCAATCGATCCCACCATCGGACATTAGCTCCAGTGAGGTAATTCCCCAAAACTATCAGTTTAGGAAAAATGTGTTTTCTTTTTCGAAGAAAATTTTTATGCCATGCATCTTTGATCATTGGATGTGCTCGTCTCCTCCTCCTGATGGTGTGGGATCAATTTGATCCTAATTCAAGCTCTGGTGAGCTCAGATCAAATGGAGAAAGATCGATGATATCCATCTTTCACCATTTACGAAGGAGGTAGATCACAGGCCATCCGATCCACATGATCAAAATGGATGATCTTGATCTGATCATGCATAAATCCCTTGATTAATCCTTTAAAACTATGGGTATGATCATGGACATCTGATCTTAGGTCAGACGGTCCATTGGAAAACACATCCACTCCAATCCGAGTCATCCTCCCAATTTGACAACTTAAATACCCTATCCTATTGAGCCACGTGGAAAGCGAGCGCCACGTCGGTGTCACGTGGCACCGATGGGATTAAGGGTTAATTAGAGCTATTTTAATTTATTTTAAGCCTGAAACTTTCTAAAATCATAACTAATCCTAGAAAATCCAAAAAATACAAATGAGGGCTCATTTTGAAGATATTTCAGAGTTGAATCCAAGAACATTTTTAATAATTAATTTTGAACAATAATTTCTACTTAGTTAAGGTTTAATTAAAAACTAAATTTGCCTAATTACTCTCTGAATAATTATCTAATTAATTTCAAAATTTTCAGAGATATTTAGGGGGATGACCTCTGGCTCCCTTATTTTTCTTTGGATTTATTAGATAGTTAATTAGGGAAATCAATGGATTAATTCTTAATTACTCTCTAACCTTAATTAGTGATAATTAATCAAATGAACAATGAATGAATTAATTAATTAAGCTCATTTTCCTCTGTTAACAGTGAGAAGTCTTAGGGAAGTGGTTTGGGTTCACTCCTTATAACCATTTCATTAAGCCTCCTCATTTGTTTCAAATTAATTAAAGCTTAAGTAATTAATTATCCACTTAATTAATCAATTAAAAGAGAAAGGAAATCTAATTATTTAGAGCCTCATTGGGTGTTTGAAATGACTTAGGGATTGGGATTAAGGCCTCTTCCTTGATCTCTTTCGCTAAGTTAATTTTATCATCCTAATTAAAAGATATAATCAAAGAATTTAATTAACCAATTAAAAGATTAATTAAATTAATTTAAAATCTATTCATTCCTAACTTTATTTAATTAACTTTTGGGTAGCTCTTTGGGTGTTCAATAACCTAAAGAGAGAGCTAATGAAATTATGGTTATCTAACATGTGTGAGAAAATCATAAAAGTAATTGAGTGAGTCTCTTAAGCTTAATTAACTATTAATTATGTGCCAATTGCATTAGGTCCCTTTCATTTCTTAGGAGCATTGCTAATTTCCTTTTCATGTGGTTGCATCTCATGTTGGCTCATCATTATCTAGTTAATTAGCTTAAGGTGATGTAGGTAAGGGTTAATTAAATGATCTAATTTATACTTCAACCTAATTAAGCCATAAAATCAACCTAATTGCTTTTCATTAAATCACATTAACTAACACATGGGGAATGGGATTAGGATTAGAAAATCTCTTTCACACTTCTTAAATCAAATCAAACATAAAGCTCAAAAATGGCTTTAAGAAACTTTGGTTTATTTTAAATGAGTTTGTTTAATATGATTGTCATTAGGACTTAATTGGATTGAATGAAACTACATGCTAGTGTTTCTTTATTTCTTTCCAATCATGTTAAAATGTTGTATGCCACTTGTATTCATGCATTCATTTCTTTCAAATTAATCAAATGGAAATGATTTCTTTATGTCAATTTGCATGCGTTGACTTAATTAGAAATATGTGTGGCTATTATCACTATTAAATCTCAAATGTATTTTCAAAAGCTTATTAATGAATGATAAAACATATTGTGACTTTAGTCATGTTTACATAGGAGGTGCATGTGAATATAAGCTTAGTGTATGAAATGAAGTCTCTTTCTTAAATCCATATGTAGATTTACATAAGTTTGAATGTTAATGGGTATATTTGTCTGGACATCCGGGGATGCACGACTTTAAGTAGCCCCAGGGAGGTTCCTATCTCACTCCCCTGGCGTGGAATAATGGCGACATACATGTTTAATTTCATTCTTATGCATTTTGACATTATAATTTAAATATAGCTTTAATTCATTTACACAAATAAATCAATTCAATTAAATTATGCGTTTGCATGATTTTCATTCTTATAGTTGTTTATACATCCATATGCATTTAAGAGTAGCGGGTATATTAGTCTAGACATTTTGGGGATGCATGGCTTTAAGTAGCCCCAAGGAGGTTTCTACCTCACTCCCCTGGTGCAGAATAATGACACCGTACTTGCTTAAAACTTTTATACATTTGAATGTGTATTTAACTAATGAATGAAAACTCCATTTTTCTAATAAAAAAATATGCATCCATATTTTTGTTCAAGTGGTTGGGTTGATTAGTCATATGATTTAGATTTCTTCTCTTATACTTTTGTATAAGAATTTAGATAGAAATTTAAGTTAATATGATAAAATGATTCAACCAAATGGAACATCAATTCCAAGTATATTTGCTTAAATTCATCATTTAAGTGTGCTAAGATACAAATTGCATGTATAGGTATGTTTAGGACTTAATCATATGCATACCATATATATGATGGAAAAAAATGAACAAACATGTGTTATGTGATAGTAATTCATTCTAATTAATCTTAAGATGCCTTTCTTATTGAATGAGTTCATTTAAAGTGAACCTAAACTTAGATTAATTAAAACATATAATAAGCCATTCATTAAAGAGAATTAATTAATTAATTTGCTTTAGATGTGATTTAAGGTAGGGATAAAAGAGAGTGATCCTCTCTTTCTTTCTCTTTGTAACACTTAGTTATTTTGTATAGGTCAAATCAAATAAAAGAACACACTAACTAAAATCTTCAAAATCAACTAAATCACTTGAAGAGAATTTATAATTAAATCTCTTCATACTTAGAGAATGATAACTCTAAAGTCTAGTTAGGATATACCACACAAGCCTTAATATATACACATTAGATTAAGTCATCACTTCTAGCTTTATGTTAGGGAGGTGCATGATTTGATGTATGTTTGTTTTGTGATGTATTATTGTTGACTGGATGTTAGGGTGTATGCTTTGTAGACTGGATGATAGGCCATGATTAGCCTAATCATATTTTTTATAGAAGATTGCGCTTAAGGGGCACTTAAAATAAATATAAATGCTCTCTTTTGTAGGTTGCTTAACCCCTAAGCATGATCTATATTAGGACATGTGGACTTGGTTACCCATGTGCAGAGTGTTAAAGTCCAAATTATTCATATAACTGCTTGGGTTGTATGGTGTGTTTAGCTAACACTTGTTCTACAGGTGTAGTTAGATTTACTTTTCCATTCTCTTAATGTAATTGTACATTAGGAATTTGGTTAAGTGTTATGGGGGTTAAGGATGACCATTGGCCAGAATGTTTAACCTTGGGGTGCCATGTGATGCCTAGAAGCCTACCAAATCAAATGAAGTAAATCAAATGAAGAAATGGAGGAAGCATGAAGTCTTGAAAGCCCCCAATAATACTTATCATTTATAATTTATAATTATTCTTTCATAGGTTGTATAAGGGTAGAGCTCATCTACTCATTTTTCTTTTTGGGTTGTACGATGATACCCGACCGCACCGACCCGTTATTCTTTCACTTTGAGGTTATAAATTATTTGATGATTTGTTTACATTGTGCAATAGAAATGTCATGTATTTTTCATAGTTTCTTCATGTATGATGATTTAATGTGTGGCCTAGATCTACTTAGGCTCTTAGGGAAAAATAAACTTTTTTACCCCCATCAGAACTCATAACTAAATTTTCTAAAATAACTCATAACCTCATTTAAAGCCTAGGTATTAAATCAAGATAATTAAAATATTTAGTAACCCCTTAGTTGAATGTTGAATGCTTAACATCATGCATATCATATTACTTCACTATTGCTAAGAGAGGGTTTCCATCCTTGCGATCGAGGAAGACTTGACCTTTGAGGGTCTCTCTTGTGGTGGAAAACACCTCTTTCTCTCTGATTTAGCCAATAATCCTATTTCATCATGCATTGGCATATGAAATTCTATATCATGTGTTAAAATAAAGAGTCCAAAATCAAATAAAATTTGATAAAATTTGTATTAGACTAAGTCATTATTCCAAAGTAAGGATGACCGTTAAGGTGATCTGTTGGTGGAACAACAACTCAAACTGACCTAATGGTGACTATTGAGAGAGTGCCGCCTGGGGACTTATCTCCACTCAAAAGTAGTCAGACGATTCCTATAGAGAGTTTTGCTGACTCTGCCTTAAAGATATGATGCCTGCTTGAAAAGGTACTGCTGGAGTTTCCTCCTAATCCACAAGCGAAAATATATGTTTTGTTAATATGTTTACATGAACCCTATTAGTGTGCGAGGGACCACGAGAAGGCTTATAGTCTATCTCACTTACTCGGGTCAAGGGAGAATCATATCAGACATTGTCCATAGGGTGCCTACTAGGAAAGGGGGATTGTCCAATCCGAGAGTAACCTAGGTAGTGTCTAAATGGGGTCGTTGAGGATGTGAGCCAAATATAGTGCCCATAGGGGAGGTGGCACCAGGGGCTTTATCCTGGACCCTGTAAAAGAAATCCTATAGGCATACGGTGGCCAACTCTAGGAGAAAGCTGATAGACTTACATCTGCCATAAGTGGTGTATCCACCGGGCGGGTCATCATCAGCATGGCGATGGTTCTAACCTAAGGTGCCCGTCGATTTGCGATGATCAATTTAAGAAGGAGGCTTATAGAATTACATCTTCATAGATGGAAATGTTCATTGGGATAATCTATCATCGGCGGGATAGATGCTAGACCATAGAGTACTGTGGTAAGGATGTAACTAGACTTGAAGTTGTCATGAGGAAAGGAGCCATAAGGGGACTTATCCTAAACCTCAAATATACTCGACCCAATTAGTGCATGATGGATAGTTCAATTAGAAACCATGTAGGCTTACATCCTTTTAAACAAAGTCAACATGAGGTAGTTTACCAGCCACACGGTAAGGCCTACCAAGCTAACAAGGAGCTCATTGGTTTGCAATGATCATGTTAATAAGGTTTGTAGACTTACATTGCATAAACAAGAAACCACTAGTGTGACACACTACCAAGGTAGCATGTCAGCCTGACCTAGAGTAGCTAATGAGTGAGTGTCACAGGGGGCTTTATCCCACATCAAAATAGCTCGAGATAAAAGATATGTGTTTATTTTATGTGGTTGTGTGTAGTTTTTTTTGGTGCTGTGTTACTAAAGGATAGGATGCCGCTTGGGTTCCTTACACCTACCCTAAACACATCATGGTGGATTCGCAAGCAAAGATGTTTCTCACCAATATGAAGAGATGGAATTTGAGATGAAAGAAATTTTATTGATAATTGTTTTGAAATAAGATTTTTGGATAATATTTCTTTAGGTAGAGCCCATTGATTAGAAGCATTGGGTGCTCTCACTTATAATTTATAAGCTGATAAGATCCTCTTGGTTGGCCTTCTCTATGGCAAAAGGTCCTTCCTAAGTGGGTTCAAACTTGCCTCTTATCTTTTGGCGGGCAATAATTAGTCTCCTTAGAACTAAAACAAGCTCTCCTACTTGAAAAGCTCTAGGACGGACCCACTTTTTATGAGCTTGAATCATTTTGGCTTTGTACAACTTGAGGTTCTGGCATGCCTGGAAGTGTCTCTCCTCCAAACCTTTGAGATCTTCTAACCACAACTTGGTGTTCACTCTTGTGATCTTACTATCCATAGGTATCCTTAATGATGGGAGTTGGACTTCTAATGATAGAATTGCTTCAGACTAATACACTAAGAGAATGGTGTAGATTGAGTTAGAGTTCTATATATGGTGCGGTGAGCTCACAAGGCTTCAGCTAACTGCTCATGCCACTATCGCTTGTTATCGTCAAGTATCTTTTTTAATATCCAGATGAGAGTTTTGTTGAAGGCTTCTACTAAGCCATTTGTGCTTGGGTAGTAGATGGTATAATATCTCCAATCTATGTTGTGTCTTTGAGCAAAGATATTTATTTTAGTGCTATTGATTGCAGTACTATTATCAGATATAATTCATCGAGGCACCTCGAATCTATATACGATATGATTCCTAAAAAATTGGAGCACATGCTAAGCTATGACCTCTCTAAGTGGGATTTCCTCCGCTTTGGAAAAGTAGTTGACTAGAATGAATCGGTTTGTACTTCGTTCCAGTTACGTATTGCTGTGGTACCCCAACACTCAAATGGCCATAAGGCCAATGTAGGATGTAGAATGTTGGGTTATTGGTGTAAGACCACACTATGTACTTAACATTGGTGGCATCTCCTATATATGTCCATGCAATATGTGATCATCGAAGGCCACTAACATCCTAGTCTCTTGATCTTGACTTTCATCTTCAGACCGAATTGGTGTGCTCTACATGAACCTGAATGTATCTCGATCATGATCTTACGGGCTTCATGCTTGTCTAAATAGTGTAACCACATATTATCAAAGGATTGCTGGCACAAGGTGCCATCTACGAGAGCATAGAAAAGGGCTCTCTACTTCACCTGATGTGCTAGTGATTTCTTTTGAGGTAGTTTGCTTATATTTAGATAATCGAAGTCCTCATCCTTTTTGGCAACGATAACCTCCCCTTCAAGAGAGAGTCTCTTAATAAGTTATGCATCAACAAGGGATAAGACTTGTCTATTTTGGACCGTTATTGGAATGAACTCATCTTCTGGACATGCCAACTCTTTGGAAAGCTTGGCTAATGCATATGCTACCACATTCTCTCCTCGATGAATCTTATAAATAGTAATATTTGGGATTTAGGCCAACAACTCCATAGTATACTTGTGGTAATGATGGAGCTTAAGCATCAGAACTTTGTAAGACTTAGTAATTTGGTTGATAACTAATTGAGAATCCCCGAGGATGTTGATACTTTGAATGTACATCATAATGACTAACTCCAGATTGGAAATCAGAGCCTCATATTCAGCTTAGTTGTTGGTGCATGGATTGGATAGATGATATGAGAATCTCATCACATCGCGATCCAAAGTTAGGAAAATACATCTCCCAGTGGCAAATGCTTTTTAATGGTGCGTCTGCCTTTCTTGGAAGTGTAGATCATGATTCTTCTCCATTTTGAAAGGAAGACACACCATCAAAATACATCTCCCAGTGATAAATGCTAGTGTCCCTTAAGTTCATGATTTGTTCATCAGGGAGGCCATCACTAAGTGGAGAATCAACAAGAAGTGGGTGTGCTGCTAAGAAATCTGCTAGTGCTTATCCTTTCATCGCACAGAGGGGTACGAAAGTGATGTCAAACTGTGACAAAATCATGGACCAACGTGCCAATCGTCTAGATAACATCGCCAGTGTCATGAGATATTGTAGTTGATTGATCCTAGAGTTCAAGTTCACCTTATGAGAAAGCATGTAATGCCATAGCTTTTGGGATGCAAAGATTAAAGCTATGTAGTGCTTTTCTAGGTGGATAGTTTGCCTCAATAGGGATCAGACGATGACTAAGATAGTAGAGTTCATTCTCTTTCCCCTCATCATTTGGGCCAATAAAGTGCCAAGGGAGTCATCTAATGCATTAGTATATATTATCAATGGCTTGCCTAGGATAGGGGCTGTTAGAACTGACAACATCATCAGGTAGTGCTTGATGTCTTCGAAGACATGCTGACACTTGCCATCCCACTCAAACTTGGCATCCTTTTTGACAAGTGCTGAAAATGGTTGGCATCTCACGATAAAGAAATGTATCATCTTAGATGCCTAATCATCCAAATGATCAGTTGAGTTAAACTTTTAGGGGTTGACATTTCTAATATCATCTTGGTCTTCTCAGGATCAATTTCTATTCCATGGTGCCAGACAACAAATCCAAAGAATTTCCCTGAAGCTACTCCAAATGCACACTTTAGGGGATGCATTTTAAGGTTAAATTATCTTAACCGTTCAAAACATTACTCTCAAGTCAAAGAGATGGTCTTCCTTCTCTTTACTTTTGACTACAAGATCATGGACGTAACATTCAACTTGATGATTAATGAGTTCATCAAAGATCTGAGTCATGGCCCACTGGTATATAGCACCAACATTTTTAAAGTTGAAAGACATGACCCTATAGCTGTTGACCTCATTTTTAGGATGAGTTCTCAACTGCTTCCAGGTTAGACATAGGACTCCTCTTAGAATTTAAGAGATCCTTAGTCTTAAGATACATCTAGTGATTAGGTGGACACTCAACCTAGCCCTAGAGATTTAGAAGAGTTAGACATAGGAATAGGTCATGCCTTAGGGGTGTTAGGAAAATTTGCCTACCCTATAGCTTGAACCACATTCCTTACTTCCTTCCTTCAAGTCAAACTCTTAATCAAATCAACATCAAGCCTAAATCAATTCTAGCCTAATTGATTTTCTCCAAACTCACATCAATCCCACATGATTGAATCCCATAATTGAGACTTCTGATTGAAGCCCATGATTGAAATTCCAAATCTTTCCTAAGTCCTTTATTTCCCTCTTGAAGACTTAGCGTAAACCAAATCTAAATCAATTCAAACTCATAAAATTTTCTCACAACCCATTTATATTCTCATTTATATTCACATATATAAATGAAATATAAATTCAAATCAATCAAACTAAATCCAAAATATAATTCCAAGTTCAAATCCTTCCTAAGTCCTTGATTCCTTCTTAAGGACTTAACCTAAACCAAATATAAATCAATTCAAATTCAAGAAATTTTCTCACAACCCAATAATATTCTAATTTATATTCACATATATAAATGAAATATAAATTCAAATCAATCAAACTAAATCCAAAATTCAAATCTAAAATAAAAAAAATCTTTCTTAAGTCCTTTGATTCCCTATTAAGGACTTAGCCTAAATCATGTTCAAATCAATTCAAATCCTTGAAACTTTCTCATAACCCATTTATATTTTTCATTTATATTCACATATATAAATGAAATATAAATTCAAACAACCAAAACCAACTCCAAAAATCAAACTCAAATTAAATCAAAATCAACCTAAGTCGTTCAAGTCAAAATCTTGAACATAGCCAAATCAATTTCAAATCAAGCTAAAATCTTAATTTTTCTTCATGATTCAATCAATCCTTCAATCATGAATCCAAATATAAACATAAACCTCAATCACCAAACCTAAGTTAAACCAAACCTAAGTTAAACCCATGTTCACACCTTGAACTTGAAATTGTCAAGTACATCAAAACCCATTTGAATTCAAATAACTTGCAAATAGATTTATATTTCAATCATAATTCCATATATGAGTTCAATCAAACTCAAATAGAGCTTTGACCAAGCCATTTGACCCTTAACTCACTTGACCCAAAGTGACCAAAAGTAGCCTTATGAGCCAAATTCTAATCCTAACAAAATTGGATTGAACTAAGCCCACCTAAGCCTCTCATCATGATCAACAATCATCAAGAAATGATGAATAACTCAAATTGGGTCAAACCAAGTCAAACTTAAGGGTTGACCAAGTCAACCAAAATAATGAAACCCAACATAGCCAAAATCCACCATAGGCCAAATTGATTGAAACCATTGATCTAAGTTCATTCATGATCAATGTTTGAACTTGACCAAGTCAACATTTGAGCCTAGCTTGGCACTTGACCCAAGTTGACCCAACTTGACCTAAAAAGTCAAAATGTGTCAAAACTTGATCTAAGCCAAATTGATTGAAACCAATGGGTCAAGTTCATTCCAAAATGATTGTTGAACTTGATCAAAGCCCCAATTAACCACCAACTAGCCCAATTGACCTTGAACCCAACTTGACCTAAAGGGTCATTGAGCCAAACTCAAACTTAACATAAATCAAATTGATTGGAAACAAAGATACCAATCCATTTTATATGACCAACCAAACATGAACCATGACCTAACCATAGTCAAATGGGTCAAATTGGTCAATTTGACCTAAATGAACTCAATTGAAACCAAATATAAACCAAATTGAATCAAACCAAAACCACCAAAACATTTCAAATGGTCATATGAACTTGACCTTGGAACCCTTGTTTGTTTGACCAATTGGTTGATCCAAGTTGACCCATTTTGACCTAAATGGGTCAACATGAGCCAAATCATCAAACCAACTCCAAATTCAATGAAACTTACTACCATTTTTCAAATGCCAAACATATTCAAATTGAAATCAAGGTCAAATGACCATTTTACCCCTAGGTCATAAATTTTGGCCAAATCCACTTGGAATTTGGTCAAATCCTCTCATAACCACTTGGCACCCTCTTGGATCAGTGAACACTAAGGAGTGTGGTGCACCCAACCCAATGGGTTTGGGTCAACGCAAGGTCAGACCACCTTTCAAATTAAACATGGAATCCTTCCTCCACTCAATTAAACACATGGCCACTCCCTCCTCCTCACGGCCAAACAAATGTGCACCTAAGCTAACAACCCATTGCATGAGCTCAATTGGATCAAAATGGAATGGAAGCATGAGATCCTTCAAGGGAGATATACTCCTAATTTATTGAATCTACATCTCATTCGATTGAGTAATAGGAAGCTAGATAAGTCATTTCCCAGCCTCCCTATACTCTCTTAAGCATTTCCCAAACTCCATCTTCTCAATTTTCACAGCTTGAAAATAGGGGAGCTCCAAATATTGAACTTAGTCCACACTCAACATCAACCCAATTCCCTTTCCAAGCTCCATCAATGAGCTCAATCAAACTTTCCCAAGCCTTTTCCCAAGCTCCGAAGGCAAGGGAGGTGCTACCTTAATCAAGATCGAGCTCAAGTCAGGGAGGAGTTGGCCCATAAGAGGATCTACCCAATTTTAACACCTCCATACTTCAACAAAGCTTCATCTCCACTAGACGAAGCTTCTCCAAGGGAATCGAGCATGGTGATCACCTCCGGTGAGGTTAGCCATTAAATTGAGCTTAAGTTCAATGTGGTTTGATCCTTTGTAAAGTAAAATTGAATCCTACAAAAATCTAGTTATTAGATGTGTTTGCCTATGCACTTAGATGGTGTGGGTAAATTTTGGGATCAATCTGAGCTCAATCGAGTTCAGATCATCCCTTAGAAGATGAACGATGTTCATTCAGAATCTGAGGATAGATCATGGCCATCCATCCATGCATTTTGGATGGATGACCATGATTAAAACACGTGCACATTTTAACCTTTAGATTCATTTTAACCTCATATCGATCCTTGATCGGTGAGGAGAAAGCATGGCCACGCGTGACCCGGCTTGACTACTTTTATCAAATCCCATTGTGGAAAGCATGCACGTCATGGCGTGGCGATGGGATTAAACATTTAATTAAGGGTATTAAATCCCTAATTAACCATGGAAACTTTCTAAATTCATATATAAGCCTAGAAAAATCAAAAAAATATGAAATAAATTGCATCAGATAGATAATTGAACATAGAATATTCTAAAAATAATTTGAATAGATTTTGAATAGTTCTTTTCTCTGGATTTGGGTTTTATTGGGAATATTATTTTGCTAATTACCCTTTAATTACTCCACTGATTAATCCCAACCTTCTTTTGCTTAATTAGTGGGATGACCCCTTCCTCGCTTAATTTTCTTAGGATTTATTGGTGGCTTAATTATAGGAATTCCTAGTTCATTCCTTAATCACTCCCTTAATATAATTAAGTTTAATTAAGTATAATTAGTGATTTAACCCTCTGATTGAGTCAATTAAGTTTTGATTAAGTGAATATGAGGTTTAGGAAATATTTTTGGGATACTTTAGCTAAGATATTCCTTAAACCCCTTTTCTTCTTAATCCAAAATTAAGGGTTAATTCACTAATTACCCCTTTAATTAATTTCATAAAATTTTAAAACTTTCCAGAACTCATTTATTCTATCTTGGGTAGATGCTTAGGTGTTCAATAATCTAAGTACATTAAGGAAATCAAAACCCAACTCACATGTGTGAGAGGGGTTATGAAAGTACTTAAGTTAAACCCCTTAGTTTAATTAATCATTAATCATGAGCTAATTACACTAGGCCCTATTCTTTCCTAGGTGCATTGCTAATTTAAATTCCTTGTGTGGTTTTATGTCATCTCATTGGCTCATAATTATTTAATTAAGTATGCTAAGGTGGTATAAGTAAGGGGTAATTAACACACTTAATTCATACCTTAACCTAACCAAAGCATAAAATTTATTTAATCACCTAAAAATTAAACTAAAACAACAAACATATGTGGGAATGGGTTAGGAATAGCAAACTTACCTCACATTTCTCAAATTAAATCAAACTCAAAACAAAATCAAACCTTCTTTAAAAATAATTTGATTTACTTTAAGCTTTCTTATTTCATAAGATTTTCTTTAGGAATTAATTAGAGTGAATGTGTTTACATGCTTTCATCACTTTAGATATTTCCTAACATGCTAAATGTGTATGCCATATGAATTTCATGCATTCATGCTTTTCAGAAATCAAATTTAAAAAAATGAAATGCTTTCTTTATGTCAAATAGCATGTTTTAGCTAAAGTAAAATATGAATGGCTATTATCACTATTAAATCCAAAACTATTTTAAAAATATACAAATCAAATACCTAAAACCAAAAGTGTGCTACTTATAATTATTTATAAGCTTGCATGTGGATATAAATATAAAGATGTGCATAGTGTAAGCTCTCCTTCTCCTTTCTTTTAGCATAGTTTTGAAGAGGATTTGGCAAAGTGTATAGTTCATTTGAAAAGAACACAACACTTGCCTAATCTCATTCCTATACATTCCTATGCTATTACTGAAGAAGGGCATCCACACTTGCACTTAGAAATTGCATAAAAAAAATAAATAAATACAAAATTTTTTTGCATCTTTCTTTTTGATTCATTTTTTTTGTACATGTGTTTGTATTTAGGGAAAGTGGTATGTTAGTCTGGACAACCCCGGGGTTGCGAGACTTTAGGTAGCCCTAAGTAGGTCTTGTATCTTACACCCATGGTGCTAACAATGGCGCCATACTCACTTATGCCTTTCATACATACATGTGTACATGTGAAAAATGGATAAGAAAACCTCTTTTCTACTTAACGAAAATCATGCATCATAAAGCATTCCAATTTTTTTAAGTAATATTTCTTGGCATTCATCATAAGTGTGCTAAACATTTCCATTTGTATCTATAGATATGCTTAGAATTCATTCATATGCATGTTATATATGTTGGGAATGAAAATGAAGTGATGTGTGTTTTATGATCTTAATTCACTTTATTTAATCTTAAATGCCTTTCTTTTTGAGTAGGTTTGTTTAAGGAAAATATGAACTTAGGATTAATCAAAAACATTATAAAATATTCACTAAATGAAGTCAAATATGAATCCACTTTAGAAATTACTTAAGATAGGGAAGGAAAGAGAAGTTCTCTTCTCTTTTCCCTCTCTTTAAAACTTAGTAATTAATTGTATGATTCACTTTAACCAAACCAAAAATACAAAATTTAATCAACCCAAATCAACTAAACAACTTAAATGAAACCACCCATCTAAATTGAACCTCTTCACACTTAGAAAATTCAAACCTTAAAGCCATAGCTAAGCATACCACACAAATCTTTTAAAGCACACACATTAGGTTAAGTCACCACTTCTACCTTTAGGTTAGGATGGTGCATGGCTTGATGTTTACTTTTATTTTATGATGTAATATTTTTAGTTTGGATGTTAGGGTGAATATGCATAGAATGAATGATAGGACGATTTAGTCTCATCATTATTTTGTGTAGGTGATTGTGCTTAAGAGGCGCTGTAATAAAAAAAATAAATGCTTTTACTGTGCAGGTGGTTATACCCCTAAGCATAATCCAATAGGCCAGGTGGACTTGATTACCCATGTGTGGGGTGCTAAGTCCAATATACATGCTTGGGATTTGTATGGTTTGTTCAGCTATTCTCTATTTCGCAGGTGTTAGTTGGATTTACTTTTCCTTTTCATGTAATTTTGCAATTATGATTTTGGAATGAATGTTATGGGGATTAGGATGAACAATGGTTATAAGATTATATCTTATGTACCATGTGAAGCCTTTAGAGCAACCACTTTCCAACCATCCAAAAGAAGGAACCAGAAAGAAGAAAGAAGAAAGAAGAAAGAAGAAATGAAGACCCCCATAACATGAATTTCTCTATTGGATTGTAAATAAATTCATTTGTAATTTGGGTTGTATATGGGTAGAGCTTCGACCATTATTTTTTGGGTTTGTCGGTGTGACCATAAATGGCCTTTTATTCTTTTTTAGCTTATAAAATGTTTGATGTTATGTTTAGCTTGTGCATTAAGATGGCATATTTTCTAGTTTCTTCTACTTGATGTATGGCTGGATGATTAGGCTCTTAGGAAAAATAAATATTTTACCAAATTAATCAACTCAAAATTAAAAATAAATATCTCAGAATCTCATTTAAAGCCCAAGTTAAAATCAAGATAAATAAATTAGCAACCTCTTAGCGGATGAGTATTTCTTTTATAACATCATGCATAAAGCATATTATTCACTCTTGATTGGAGGGCTTCCACCTTTGAAAGATTGACCTTTGAGCCATGGTGGAAACACACCTCCTCCCTTCTGCTAATTTTGGCCAATAATCTTACTTCATGCATTAGGCATATGAATCCTATAATCTTGAGTCAAATGATTGTCCAAAATAAAAAATAATAATGTAATATGTTTACATTAGATCTAGGTCATTTTCATGCCCTTACATGATCTAGTCTCTTAAGTGAGTTTAAGGACTTAGTTTCTTTCTAAAATAAATAACTTCCTAAATATCTTGCATAAAGCATGACTTGCCTACATGAATTTAAAATCATAGGAGGAGTTAGTTGGTGGCCACCCCAAATGTAAGTCCAAGCGGTTTGGTTATCCTCTCTTGAGGCAAACCAAATACCCATTTTTTTATTAGATTTAGGTCATTCGGCCTCAAAGCTCCTAGATTTAGGTTGTGAGGTTGCTTCTCCCTTCTATGGGCCACAAACATAAATCCTCATATCTTAGGTATTTTCATAATCTTGTATTATGAAATTATAAGACATACACTTTGAATAAAAATTCAACTCAAATAAATAATTCAATTTCAAAAATGTAAAGCCCAACCATAGGATAGTTTGAGATGCTCACTAGGTTTCCTAGCATTGTGAGCATCTCCTACTTATCTTCCTTTGGCTTCGATAATAACTCTCTCTTTGATCAATCCCATTTGATCTTCCAAAATAAACTAATGATTGATAGTCTACTTGAAAATCTTTGGAGCGATCATTTACCTTAATGAGTATTCCAGGAATCTCATTTCTTAGGATGTAATTAACTATGCTTGCCCTGTAGGGAACTTAATAAACCCATTTAAAATAAACCTTTACTTTTCCATGTAAAGTAGGAAGAATCTTATATGCATACCCATTGTCCTTAGAGTCCTTTATTGGTGATTAGGTCCATTGTAGGGTGGTGACTTCTATCTTTGAGATACACCTCTCCTCAATGTCACCGTCACCCTCAATAAGAATATCGATCTATGTGGTGTCAAAATGCATAAAAGAAGTATATTTCTATCATCATTTTTTATCATAGAGTGAAGATGGAATTATACATCTTTTTGAAATATAAAATTTCACCACAATTTTTTTTAGCTCAGGATGGTTCCTCTCTCCATCTTTGGTAAATGATCATTATCTCCAAGTATCGATAGTGGGTTTGTACTTTGGTATGAATCCAGGACTATCTTTCTTTTCATTGGCACTTAGCTTATTTCATCCTTAAGTTAAGCTAGCCAACATCTTTAGGTTTTAGGACCTCCATGTTGGTCTTAAAACCCTGTTGGGTTCCCAATGGGTAAAATAAAAGCTAATAAAAAGAATTAATTAGACTTCCTCTTACATTTTATGGTAAGAAAGGTTCATTCTAAAATAATAAAGACAAAATAAATCTTTCATAAAATTGCTTTTCAAAAGCACTCTTTCAAAATGCACATAATAAAATGTTTTACACAAAAATTTTCCTAAATCATCTTCATCTAACAATCTTCATGATTGTTATATGTTGGATCATCTTTTCAAAAATAAAATTCTAATAATAACATTTTATAAAAAGCACAAATGAGTTTATCCAGCCAATTCATATTTGGTGAAGGCCTCATTTTCAAAAATATAATTCCAACAATCATATTTTCAAAAGCATAAGATTTGAAGAAGGGCCTTTCCATTCAATACATCCAAATGTGTTGAATGGATATTACATCTTCAAGCAAAATCACCTCTTTGAAATTCCACTTAACACATTCCATATGTGTTAGGTTGGAACTTTTATATTTAAAAACAAAAAGCACATATGAAACCTCTCCATCAATATACCACACTTATTGATGGGTTTTAAAAACAAAATAAAAAAGAAATTTTTCAAAAAGCACATATGAATATCTCCATTCAATATACCCAAATTTATTGAATGGAAATTTCATTTCCAAATAAAATAACGTTATTTTGAAATGCCACTTAACATATTCCATATATGATTAAGTTGGGATTTCCACTTTCAAAAAAAGTAGTAATCATATGCAAAATATACATCTTTGAAAAAAAATGAAACATAATTGATTTCAGTCTTACATACCCAAATTTGTTAAGTGGAAATCTCCCTTTTTAAAAATCAACAAAAACAAAATTTTCAAAACACTTTTGGAACTTCATTCTTTAGCATACCAAATTTGCTAAAGTGAAGTCTCCATTTTCAAAACAAAACTAAAACACACAAAAAATTTTAAACACATCTCTTGGAATTTCATTTAGCATACTCAAATTTGCTAAGTGAAATTTCCATTTCACAAAATTAAAATGGAACTTCATTTTAGCATACCAAATTTGCTAAAGTGAAGTCTCCACTTCCAACCAAAAATCAAATCAAAATCAAAAGAAACATATTAGGATTCCCTTAGCATACTGAAATTTGCTAAGGATCCTACTTTTCAAAATCAACTTAAAATCAAAAGAAACACATTAAGATTTTCTTAGCTACTCAAATTTGCTAAGAATCCTATTTTTAAAAATTTTCAAAAATAAATAAAACACACTTGGATTTCCTCATTTAGCATACCCAAATTTGCTAAAAGGGAAATTCCATTTCTCTTTTCAAAATCATAAAATAATTCACAAAACAAAGCAAAGAAAGAAACAAAATGAAGAATTGTTTTCAAACATCTCACGTAGCATACCCAAATTTGCTAAGTGAGTAAATTCCAAAAATCTCAAATCCAAAACAAAAACAAAATGATCCTTTACTTGAACATACCTAAATTTGTTAGGTAAAGGGTCCTCAAAATCAAAATTAAAATTCAAATTTGAACCTATTGAAGCTTCTCTTGAAACAAAAATATTTGAACCTATTTTCAACATATTTAAATTTGTTGAAAATAGATTCTATATCCAAACAATTCCTCTTTTCAATCAAAATTTTGAAATCTATTCTAAATCATTTGTACTCAACTTAACATTTTCAAAGTGTTGAGAATGAGTTCAAATTCTAAATTCAAAATTCAAAGTCAACAAGAATCTGATTCAAGTTTATTTTCAACATTGCAGACTTTCGTTCATCGCGATTTTGAATTCTGATTCAGTTTCAATTTTGGTTGAAATGGCGCAGAAATATGTTTCACCTTCCATGAGATGGACTTGGCCAGGATGCGCTTCCCATTACGATTACCACCTCATTCATTTTGGATGAGGATTTTGAGGGGTGGATTACCTGTGAGGGCTCCCCTCACTATTAGCGGGACCGTGTGTGAAGCGGTCATTCATTGATATGCCCTGGACTCTGTATTCCCTCACTAAAGAGGAAGATGTATTTCATAGTGTCGCGATACCGGCTTGTGATAGTGCCAATGTGCTGATTGTTTCGTCTACCCAGTGGGGATAGCACCCACTCATTAGCACCCCAAGGGGAAGGCTCCCCGATCCAGATAGTCTCCCCCCTTTTGAGGGGGTCTGCTCTTCCTCTCGCACCAAGACTCGAGGAGGAACAAAAAATTGCATGATTAGTGGTACCATACACTTGCCATGGAGATGGAGCTACATGTGGTTTGGAGGAGTTGCCCACTCTTGTTACAGTGAACCCATTCCATCCTCTCTGGATATAGAGAGGATGCTTGGAGGATCCTACTTCACCTCCACGGTGGTTTAATTTTAGCCCAGTTAGTCGAGCATGAGGGTATGCGCCATTCGGTTCATGCGTTGCGAGCTTATGGCGTTTGAGTCTGGGCTCAATTTACTTGAGATCATTATCCCCTGCATGGGGAAGCATCTATGGTAGGGAGAGGGGTGGCCCATACTAGCTCATATCACTAGAGAGAGGTTTGGGGTCACGGCCTCGTACTCATTGATTTTTCTCATCGCATGCAACCCACGTTGATCACACAAACATTATTCTACTTATGGGGACTACACATCACAAGAAGAGAGCTCTTATTTTGAGAGAGTCGATGGTGTATCCACCACACCGCTCTACCCCTCCCATGCCCATTCATGTATCGGTAATCCCAGGCCATGAAGGCCACATTTGGGGAGAAGAGGACCGTTTGATGCTATGAAGGATCATTCCATCTACCGCCCTCGTGGCTGGTGAGCTCTCACCTGCTCGACCTACGATTATGGTGCGAAAGGAATAGAGACTCCAAAGCATAGTGGTCATCCCTTCACCATCACCACCGCAGTAGGATTTGGAAATGATTACACCAGTTGCAGAGGGAGAGGGTGGTAACCCAGTTACACCCATAGTCATAGAACCTCCTAGGAGTGTCACACATGATGGTCGAGTGTATATCTTCCAGTACAACCCTCACGAGGTTGATTCTCATAGGAGGAGTGCGGTGCCTGAGTACGATGTGGATCCCCTCACCAGTGAGTTGAAAGCATTTGTACAAGTCCTGACAGATCATTCTTTAGATGACATAGTAGCTCATTATTTCATGGAAAAGATGGGGATCCTAGAATATGATTGGTTTGATAAGGAGAAGATCAGCTTTGATCCCAACAAAGATGATTTGTTGGGAGACTCATTTGGGGTTTGCATGGTAGATACCAGGGATCCCTCCTCAGAGAGCAGCAGGCTATGGAAGGTGATGAGGCTGAGCAAGAAGACATAGCTCAATCTGCCCAACACCTCCAATATCAATTAAAATAGAAAGATGAATAAATAGATAGGATGGCGAGGTAGCTTGAGGACTTGTTAGCAGTAGTCTTCAAAAATAAGCACATCTTTATCCTACAATTAAGACTTCGACCCGAGTTGGTGCATGTCTTGGACCCAGCCAAGACTTTACCTCCATTAGAGCAAGGTAGCACCAGCATGTATAGGAAGGTAGTGGAAAGAACCTCCATATAAGAGAAAGATATCAAGTCCATGGTTGAGCACCAGGTGAAGAAAGCGTTGGCTCAAGCCTAGGGAGGATCACCAGTTCCAAAGGGTAGACCCTACCCGGAGGAATTTGATGCAATCTAATATCCCAAGGGTTTTAGTGCCACCTTCAAGAATTTGATGGATGGAAACCATACACATTGCCCATTTTAGAAAGTTATTATACGTGGCGTGATGCTTTACTTTTCCATCTCTTCGTCAGTAGCCTAGAAGGGATAGCTTTTGATTAGCATGCTGAACTTCCAAATAGTTTAGTAAAGACTTTTGTTGAGTTAGAACAACTCTTTATCAAGAGGTTTGCTGGAGCTCAGCAAAGGGTTACTGTTGGCAAATCTCGTTGTGTAACACCGTGAGTCCTTGTTGACTACATTCTCAGATGGCATAACCGTATGAAATGTACTGATATGAAAGCATGCCATTGAGATTCATCTAAAGAATATCAATGGCTTGGTCCCCTTCATGCTTAAGGGCTTCACTATTAAAACTTTTGAGAAGTTAATCATCAAGGTAGCTAGTCCACAAGGAAAGGCCAAATAATTGCCTTTTCAAGACCAGTTGTCTAAATCAAAGCCATAGAAGGTATACGAGAAGAAGCGGACATATGATAGTGGATAAAGGGAAACAACCGGAGTGGTTTGAGAGATCGTGTTACCTCAGCTTATCTTCACCACCCCCCCAAGGTAGCTCTACCAGCCGCCACAGTAGCCTCCACGGCCTACACCACCACCTCCTCAGCCACATCACCAACAACAACGTTACACATACCCGCTGCCAGGTAGCTATGGTCCACCTACTATTTTGGATAAACTCAATAAGCCTTATTCATTTAAGAGGGAGGTAATCAGAAAGATCTTTAAGAATCTATTAAAGAAGCCTGATATTTAGCTACTTGAACCTAGGAGACTGGAGGAAGTGGGCAAAAGCCATGATCCTAACTTTCGCCCCTACCACCATATGCTAGGTCATGTTTTAGAGGATTGCTTCACATTTAAGGACTGGCTTGAACATAGCTTGAAGGCGGTGCTAGTCATCTCGAAGGAATACCTTGTGGAACAACCATCCAGTTCCATTAAGGTAATCCTTGGGGATACTTGTGATCCTTCCAAAACTAAAGAAGGTTGGGATATCTCCTTATCCAAATCCTCTAAAAAGATTATTCAGAAGATCAAGAAAATTTCCTTGCAGGTGTGAGTTAGCTCAAACCTCCAACATCAAGGAAGGTTTGTAAGTTATCAGAGCCAACTCATGGAAAGGGGAGCTTCGGCGGCATGTGTAGCCTATGTGAACCAGGATAAGTGTAAACCAAGCGAGGTAGCCCTCCTGCATTCCACTACTTCAACTAGTTCTTCTTCTTCTAATATACATCTTGTATCGGTGGATTAGGGCATAAAATCCCTCACCCCTCATACTTTATTTGATTTCTACTTTGTATCGCCTATCAAATTCAAGAAATTGAAGAATAAAGCTAGCTCAAATTACATCTCTGATGGGTTGTCTGAATCTATTCTCAATAACTCTTCAACTCTAAACAACAACTATAACAATTTCGATCTTCCTCTTTTTGATTTAGAGTTAGACTTTCCTTCTCTGAATAATACTATGGGTTCATCTCATGAGATAGACTTGGAATCATCCAATTCTGAGGGTCCTATAGGAGAAGCTATAGGTGAGCCTGATGTGTAGGTAGAACCTTCCATTACACCCGAGATCACCAAGTCAACCTCCTGTGGCAGGTTCTACCTCTAGGCACCTCAAGATAAAGGGAAACAAGTCATTAGTTTAGAGGATTGAGAAGCCCCTCCATAGGATGCTTCACCCTTGGATATGCTTGTGGAGGACTAGCCCAAGGTGGACTATAATGTCCTCTCTCATCTAAGAAAGTTGCCATCTAAGCTAAGAATATACGATGCCCTTGTCTAATCCAAAGAGATGAGGGAATCATTATTCAAGGCTCTCCTTGATCTTGAGATATGCTTAGATCAACTTACCACTATTGGTGACGAGGCACATTATTCTGGAGAAGCCCAGGGGATCACTTTCACAGATGAAGACCTTCTTCTGGGGGACATGGAGCACAACCGTCCCCTCTACATTACGGTGGATATGGGAAGATTTAGACTTGCGAGAATTCTCATTGATCTAAGTGCATCAGTGAACATTATGAGTCTAAATACCCTTGCTTATTTGAGGATCAACATCTCCACACTGTGAGGAGATCGGATGATGTTGAGAGGATTCAATGAACAAGGTGAGCGGGCTTTAGGTTCCATAGTGTTACCTTTGGAGATAAGTGACTGGAAGACTGAAGCCAAGTTTTACATCATTGATTTGAACACTTCATTCATCGCTTTGCTTGATAGGCTCTAGATACATCATAATAAGATAATTCCATCCTCCCTCCATCAGTGCATCAAGTTCAGGTAGGATGGGATTGAGTATTATGTCAAAGGAGATGAAAAGCCATTTTCAGTTAGAGAGGTTGAGATATATGAGGATGTGACCTACTATCTTCCTCAAAACACCCTTTCTTGTGAACTTGGATAAAGCTTAAATTCAAAAGAAAAAGAAAATGAAGAAAAAGAAAAGGCAAAAAAAAAAGAAAAGAAAAATGAAAATCCAAGTGAATAGGGGGTGAAGAAGAAATAGATTATCACATTCCACCCTGTTCATTCCCTATGGACATGTGGGTAGGATGACTCAACCTCCACAGCGGTAGAAATAGAGATAATTCCAGAGGTGGAAGACCCCTTGGTTGGCCATCAGCCAACAAGGGTTATGTTTCAATTCATAGGAGTACCCTTACTATTCACATAGACTTAGAATCCAGCTCAAAAGATGAGTTTAATGTGATTAGTATACCAGCCAACCCCTCTCAATGGGTTTCATTGGAGACACTCAGGCGGACAGCGAAGACCAGGCCTCGAACAAAGTAAAGTTCAATGTATGGCAAATTATGTAGGAGTTGGGAACCTTAGCTAACCTCACTTTCACCATAAAAAGTTGAAGGTTTGGTAGTTAAGGAAGCCCCTAAGTCTTCCAGTGATATGAAGTTGAAGAGATTCTTTTTAGGATCATCCTCCTCAAGTTCTGAAGTTGATGTAGAACTTGAGGAGAATTTATACAAAGAATTAATGGAATTGTCGTTTAACTTTTACTCGCCTTGTGTTCATAATCTTATACAGAAAGATTTGGTTCCTCATACATGGTCCAAGCATAATACATCATATTTTGAAAAGCTGTGGAACAATAAGGTACAATCAAGAGCAGGATTATGATTCAGTACAGCGGGTCCAGTCGATGATGATGATTACTGCTAAGTTGTTACCAATCATTTGGAGTTTGATAAGTTCTTTTCACACAATACCAACTATTATAAAGATGTGTGTTTAGAAATCTCAGATGATCCAGATGATCTCTAAATCAAAGAAGCACAGCCAGAATTTGAAGAGGAGATCCATTCAACAATTGACAAGCTTAAAGAAATCAACCTCCTGACAGAAGAAAATCCATGCCCGATGTACATCAGTTCATTACTGAATGAAGAAGAAATCAATGACTTAGTTAAGGTATTGACTGAGTTTAAATATTGCTTTGCATGGAGTTATGAAGAGATGCCTCGATTGTCTCCTGACATAGCAGTCCACAAGCTAGCAATGGATGCTAGCGCTAACCCTATCAAACAAGCTCCTAGATGCATGCGATTAGAGATCGAACAACAGGTCATTTCTGAAGTCAAGAAATTGATCAATACTGGTTTTATCAGGGAAGAAAAATATCTTACCTGGTTAGCTAGTATCATCCTAGTTAAGAAGAAGAATGACCAAATTTGCATATGTGTCGAATTCAATGACTTAAATAAGGCATGTCCTAAGGATGAGTTTCCTCTTCCTATACCAGAATTAATGGTGGACATCACCTCATCTCATGTAATTTTCTCTTTCATGGATGGGTCATTTGGCAATAACAAAATCAAGATGTCTCCTAAAGATGAAAGAAACACTACTTTTCAAATCCGATCAGAATCTTTTATTATAGGGGTCATGCCTTTCTTCCTTAAAAATGTTGGTGTTACATACCAACGGTCCATGAATTAGATCTTCAACAAACTCATCCATCATCAGGTTGAGTGTTATGTTGATGATCTAGTAGTCAAGAGCAGAGAAAAGGAAGACCATCTCTTTGATTTCAGAGTAGTTTTTGAATGGTTAAGACAATATAACCTCAAAATGAATCCTCTGAAGTATGCATTCGGAGTAGCTTCACAGAAATTCCATGGGTTTGTTGTTTGACATCGAAGAATAGAAATAGATCTAGAAAAAATCAAAGCTATCTTAGAAATGCTATGTCCCAAGAGTTTAACTCAACTCAAATTTTTTCTAGGATGGCTGACATATCTAAGATGCTTTAATTCCAACCTATCAGGGAGATGTAAGCCATTCTCAACACTTGTCAAAAAGGATGCCAAGTTCAAGTGGGATGATAAGTGTCAGCATTCCTTTGAAGATATCAAGTAGTATTTCATGAAGTCGCCAGTTTTAGCAGCCCTTATCCCGAGTAGGCCGCTCATCCTATACACTACTACATTAGACGACTCTCTCGGTGCTTTGTTGGCCCAAGCCAATGATGAAGAGAAGGAGAGTGCTCTCTACTACCTCAGCCATCATCTGATTCTCTTTGAACTAAATTATCCACCTATTGAGAAACATTACCTAGCTTTGATCTTTGCCTCTCAGAAGCTACGACACTATATGCTTTCTCATAAGGTGCACTTGATCTCCAGAACCAATTCACTGTAGTATCTCATGACACAGCCAACACTATCCGGACAGTTGGCATGATGGTGCATGATTCTCTCACAGGTTGATATCACATTCGTACCCCTCCATGCAGTAAAAGGACAAGAATTAGTGGATTTCTTAGCAGCACACCCACTTCTTGTTGATTCTCTGCTTAGTGATGATCTCCCTGATGAATAAATCATGAGCTTAAGGGAGGTTGACAACGAGGGAGATGTATTTTGATGGTGCCGCTTCTTTTCATAAAAGGGAAGCACCACGATCTACTCTTCCAGGAAAAGTAGGGGTAGGAATAATTCTCCTAACTCTAGACTGCGACCAAGAATGAAGCCGAGTATGAGGCTTTGATTGTCGAGTCTGGAGTTAGCCATCATAGTCAGTGTCAAGAGCATCAACATCTTTGGGGATTCTCAGTTAGTCATCAACCAGATTACCGGGTCCTACAAGGTTCTCAAACCTAAGCTTTATCATTACCATGAGTATACCATGAAGCTGTTGTCCCAAATTCTCGTAGTCACCATCTACAAAGTTCACCGAGTAGAGAACACAGTAGCAGATGCTTTGGCCAAACTTGTCAAAGAATTGGCATGTCTGGAAGATGAGTCCATTCTAATAAGGGTCCAAAATAGACAAGTCTTATCTTTTATTGATGCTGAACTCATCGAGAGACCTTCTCTTGAATGGGAGGTTGCCATTGCCTATAAGGACTAGGAGCTGGATTGAAGGCAACCGTTCATAGACTATTTGAACACTGGCAAACTATATCAAGAAAAGTCACAAGCTCATCAGGTGAAATAGAGAGCTCTCTCCTATGCTCTCGTTGATGGCACCATATACCGATAATCCTTTGACCAGATGTGGTTATGTTGTTTAGACAAACATGAAGCCTGTAGCATTGTAACCAGGGTACATTTAGGTTTATGCAGAGCGCATCAATCTGGTTTGAAGATGAAGATGAAGATCAAGAGACAAGGATACTATTGGCCTTCGATTATTACAGACTACATTGATGTTGCTAGGAGATACCATGAGTGTCAGGTACACAGTGTGGTCCTCCACCAACCACTCAACATTCTACACCCTACATTAGCTTCATGACCATTTGAGTGTTGGGGTACTGATATTGTGGGTCCTAACGATCCTCCTTCTTCCAAGGGTTATCGGTTCATCTTAGCTGCCACCGACTACTTTTCCAAGTGGGCGGAGGCAATCTCACTCAGAGAGGTCACAGGTCAGCATGTACTTCAGTTTTTCAAAAACCATATTGTATATAGGTTTGGGGTGCCTCGATGAATTATATCCGGTAATGGTACTGCATTCAAAAGCACCAAGATCAACAACTTTACTAGAAGACATGGTATAGACTGGAGATACTCCACCATCTACTACCCCAGGATAAATGGCTTAGCAGAAGCATTCAACAAAACTCTCATCCAAAAACTAAAGAAGATGACTGAGAATGAGTGGAATGGTTAGTTTGAAGCCTTGTGGGCCTACAGCACCCATACCAAACTCCAACTCAATCTACTCCATTTTCCTTAGTGTATGGGTCCAAAATCGTTCTACCTTTAGAAGTTCAACTCGTCACTAAGGATAACATTGGGTAGCAAGATCACTATAGAGTAGAATGCAAAGTTGCAATTAGAAGAGCTCGAAGGTTTGGAGGAGTGTCGCCTACTGGTGCTAGAACCTCGAGTTGTACAAGGAGAAAATGATTCAAGCTGACAACAAGCTGGTTCCCCCTAGGTCTTTATGAGTAGGAGAACTTGTGTTAGTCCTAAGGAGACCAATTGTTGCCTGTCGAAAGATGGGAGGCAAGTTTAAACCCACTTGGGAAGGCCCCTATGTCATAGAGAAGGCCTACCAAGGAGGATCTTATCAGCATATTGATTATCAAGGGGAACATCGATGCTTCCAATTAATGGGCTCTATTTTAAGAAATATTACCCATAAAAATCTTATTTGAAAAAAATTCTATCAATAAAAAAGAATTTCATTCCAATTCATCAAAATCTTCTCTTCATTCTAAGCATTGTTTGCTTATCTTGAGAATCCACCACGACGTGTTTAGGGTAGGTGTAAGAGTCCCCCAGCAGCATTCTATCCCTCTCTCACAACATAAATATAATCAAACACATTTCTTGATGCTATTATAATAGGTGTGAGAGAACCCAAGAGGTATCCTATTTCGATTAGCATAACTGAGTTAGGTGTAAGAGAACCCGAGCGACATCCTTTCTTGGTGGGAATCCTGTTTGCCACCCATGATAGCATTTCATCAAAATCTCCAAGTGTGTTTAAGGTAGCGTAAGTGAACTTGAGGGACATCCTATTCATTTAACATGAACACAAAAACAAACACATATCTTTTGTCTCAGGCTACTTTGATGTAGGAGCAATCCCCCTGTGGCACTCACTCATTAGCTGCTCTAGGTCAGGTCTACATGCTATCTCGCTAGTATGTTACCCCAGTGGAGCACATGGTTAGTATGGTAGACTTCACTGCCCAGCCAGTAAGATGTTGATTTTGTTTAAGAAGATGTGAGTCCTCAAGCTTTCTTCTTGAACTAATAATCATGATCTAACTAGGTCAAGTATATTTGAGGTCTAGGATAAGTCCCCCAGAGGCTCTTTTCCTCTTGACTACATTTGAGTTGATATAAGTCCTCCAACACATTCACTCAGCAGTCACCCTAGGTCAGATGAAACTTGTCGAGCCAAAGATAGACTATCCCATTAATCAGTTCTGCTATAGGAGGATGTGAGTCCTCGAGCTTTCTTCCTAGGCTGATTGTTATAAATCAATGGGCACCTTAGGCTGGTTGATGTTCTCTATGCTGACAGTGACTCACCCGGTGGATACAAGGCTCTTGGCAGATGTGAGTCCCCATGCTTTCTCCTTGAGTTGGCCACCAAATACTTATTTGATATATGACTAGCCATGTCATCTTCTCCAGGGTTTTGGATTAAGCCCTTAGTGGCCCCTCTCCCTGTGGGCATTCTATTTGGATCACGTCCTTTGCGACCCCTTTTAGACATTACCCGGGTTACTCTTGGATTGGACAATCCCCCTTTCCTAGTAGCTACCCTTGTGGATGGAGAATTTGTTCAGTGGATGCGCAGATTCTCCCTTGGTTTAGTAAATCTGAGATATGTCTAGGCTAATATAATCTCCTTCTTAGTATGATCCCTCACAAACAAACAAACAAATTAATTTGTTTGTGGATTAGGAATTCAAGCCCCCAAAGGGCCTCTTTTTCCAAGTGACCTTAAGTACCCTTATGAGCCAAATTCTAATCCTAACCAAATTGGATTGAACTAAGCCCATCAAAGACTCTCATTATGATCAACAATCATCATGAGATGATCAATCACTCAAATTAGGTCAAACCAAGTCAAACCTAAGGGTTTACTAGGTCAACACTTAGCCAAAATGAAACCCAACTTAGCCAAAATCCACCATAGGCCAAATTGATTGAAACCAATGATCTAAGTTCATTCATGATCAATGTTTAAACTTGACCAAGTCAACATTTGAGCCTAACCTAGCCCCTTGACTAAGTTGACCCAACATGACCTAAAAGTAAAATGTGTCAAAACTTGATCTAAGCCAAATTGATTGAAATCAATGGGTCAAGTTCATTCCAAAATGATTGTTGAACTTGACTAAAGCCTCAATTGGCCAACTAGACCTAACACAACCCAATTGACCTTGAACCCAACTTGACCTAAAGGGTCATATTGAGCCAAACTCAAACATAAACCAAATTGATTGGAAACAAAGATACCAATCCATTTCATATGACTAACTAAACATGAACCAACCCATGACCTAACTCAAATAGGTCAAATGGGTCAATTTGTTCAACTTGGCCCATTTGACCTAAATGAACTCAATTGAACCAAAACTAAATATAAACTAAATTGAATCAAACCAAAACTACCAAAATATTTCAAATGATCATATGAACTTGACCCAACCCTTGGTTTGACACAATTTGACCAATTTGTCAACTTGAGCCAAATCAAGATAATTTGTCTTTGGGATATGCCTAATTTCAACACCTAAATGGGAGGAGTTGGCTGTAGTCAAGGAGGAGTTGGCCCATAAGAGGATCTGCCTAATTTCAACACCTCCAAACTTCAAAATGTGACGCTTCAATGTTATTACTTTAATATCGAATCCCATCACGCTACGTGAAAATCACATGCCGAGTTAGCGGTCCACGTGGCGTCGACGGGATTAAACATTTAATTAAGGTTATTAAATCCCTAATGAACCATGGAAACTTCCTAAATTCATATCTAAGCCTAGAAAAATTAAAAAATATGAACTAAATTGCATTGGATAGAGAATTGAACATAAAATAAGCTAAAAATAATTTGAATAGATTTTGAGTAGTGCTTTTCTTTAGATTTGGGTTTTATTGGAAATGTATCCTCTAATTACTCCATTGATTAATTCCAAACTTCTTGTGCTTAATTAGTGGGATGACCCCCACCTCCCCTAATTTTCTTAGGATTTATTGGTGGCTTAATTAGAGGAATTGCTAGTTCACTCCTTAATCACTCCCTTAATGTAATTAATTTTAATTATGGGTATAATTAATGGTTTAACCTTTTGATTGAGTCAATTAAGTTTTGATTAAGTGAATATGAGGTTTAGGGAATAATTTTGGGATACTTTCCTTAAGATATTCCTTAAAGCCCCTTTTCTTTCTTAATCCAACCTTAATTAAGGATTAATTGACTAATTACCCCCTTAATTAATTTCATAAAATTCTAAACTTTATAGAACTCAATTAATCTATCTTGGGTAGATGCTTAGCTGATTCAATAACCTAAGCACATTAAGAAAATCAAAACCCAACTCACATGTGTGAGTGTGGTTATGAAAGTACTTAAGTTGAACCCCTTAGTTCAATTAATCATTAATCATGAGCCAACTGCATTAGGCCTTGTTCTTTCCTAAGTGCATTACTGATTTAAATTCCTTGTGTAGTTTTATGTCATCTCATTATCTCATAATTATTTGATTAAGTATGCTAAGGTGGTATAGGTAAGGTGTAATTAACACACTTAATTCATACCTTAACCTAACCAAAGCATAAAATTGATTTAATCACCTAAAAATTAAACTAAAACAATAAATATATGTGGGAATGGGTTAGGAACAACAAACTCATCTCACGTTTCTCAAATTAAATCAAACTGAAAAAAAATCAAACCTTCCTTAAAAATAATTTGATTTGCTTTAAGCTTTCTTATTTCATAAGATTGTATTTAAGAATTAATTAGAGTGAATGTATTTACATGCTTTCATCACTTTAGTTCTTTCCTAACATGCTAAATATGATGTCATATGAATTTCATGCATTCATGCTTTTCAAAAATCAAATTAAAAAAAAGAAATGCTTTCTTTATGTCAAATTGCTAGTTTTGGCTAAAGTAAAATTGAATGGCTATTATCACTATTAAATCCAAAACTATTTTAAAAATCTATAAATCAAATGCCTAAAATTAAAAGTGTGCTACTTAAAATTATTTATAAGCTTGCATGTGGATATAAATATGAAGATGTACAAAGTGTAAGCTCTCCTTCTCCTTTCTTTTAGCATAGTTTTGAATAGGATTTGGCAAAGTGTATAGTTCATTTGAAAAGAACACAACATTTGCCTAATCTCATTCCTATTCATTCCTATGCTATTACCGAAGAAGGAAATCCACACTTGGACATATAAATTGCATAAAATAAATAAACAAATATAAATTTTTTGGCATCTTTCTTTTATATTCATTTCTTTTGTACATGTGTTTATATTTAAGAAAAGTGGTATATTAGTTTAGATAACCTTGGAGTTGCGAGGCTTTAAGTAGCCCTAAGTAGGTCTTGTACCTAACACCCCTGGTGCTAACAATGGCACCGTACTCACTTATGCCTTTCATACATACATGTGTGCATGTGAAAAATGGATAAGAACTCTTTTCTACTTAATAAAAATCATGCATCATAAAGCATTCCAATTTTCTTAAGTAATATTTCTTAGCATTCATCATAAGGTGTGCTAAATATTTCTATTTGTATGTATAGATATGCTTAGGATTCATTCATGTGCATGTTATACATGTTGGCAAAGGAAATGAAGTGATGTGTGTTTTGTGATCTTAATTCACTTTATTTAATCTTAAAATGCCTTTCTTTTTGAGTAGGTTTATTGAAGGAAAATCTAAATTAGGTTTAATTAAAACACATAATAAAACATTCACTAAACAAAATCAAATATGAATCCACTTTAGAATTTACTTAAGGTTGGGAAGGAAAGAGAAGTTCTCTTCTCTTTTCCCTCTCTTTAAAACTTAGTAATTAATTGTAGGATTCACTTTAACCAAACCAAAATTACAAAATAAAATCAACCCAAATCAACTAAACAACTTAAATGAAACCACCCATCTAAATTGAACATCTTCACACTTAGAAAATCCAAACCTTAAAGCAATAGCTAAGCATACCACACAAACCTTTTAAAGCACACACATTAGGTTAAGTCACCACTTCTAGCTTTAGGTTTGGACGGTGCATGGCTTGATGTTTGCTTTTATTTTATGATGTATTGTTTTTAGTCTGGATGTTTAGGTGAATGTGCATAGAATAAATGGTAGGGCAATCTAGTCTAATCATTATTTTATGTTGGGGATTATGCTTAAGAGGCGCTGTAATAAAAATATATATATAAATGTTTTTGTTGTGCAGGTGCTTATACCTTTAAGCATAATCTAATAGGCCAGGTGGACTTGGTTACCCATGTGTGGGGTGCTAAGTCTAATATACATGCTTGGGATTTTTATGGTTTGTTCAGCTAATCTCTATTTTGCAGGTGTTAGTTAGATTTACTTTTCCTTTTCATGTAATTTTATAATTAAGATTTTGGAATGAATGTTATGGGAGATTAGGATGAGCATTGGTCATAAGATTACATGTTAGGTACTATATGAAGTCTTTGGTGCAACCACTTTCCAACCATCCAAAAGAAGAACCAAAAGAAGGAACTAGAAAGAAGAAAGAAGAGAAAAGAAAAGAAGAAATGAAGACCCCCCCTAACATGAATTTCCTTACTTGATTATAAATTAATTCATTTGTAATCCGGGTTGTATAAGAGTAGAGCTTGGCTACCCAATTTTTTTCAAGTTTGTGCGGTGATGCCCGGCCACAAATGGCCTTTTATTCTTTTGCGCTTTCGTTATAAATTGTTTGATGTTTTATTTAGGTTGTGCATTAAGATGACATATTTCCTAGTTTCTTCCTTGCTTGTTGTATGGCCTAGATGAAAATTAGGCTCTTAGAGAAAAATAAATTTTTTACCAAATTAGTCAACTCAAAATTAAAAATAAATAATTCATAATCTCACTTAAAGCCTAAGTTAAAATCAAGATAAAAGAATTAGCAACATTTGGATGAGTATTTTTTTATAATATCATGCATAAAAGCATATTGTTTCACTCTTGATTGGAGGCTTCCACCTTTTCAGAGAAACTTGGCTTGACCTTTGAGAGCCATGGTGTAAACGCACCTCCCCCCTTCTCATTGATTTTGGCCAATAATCTTCCTTCTCATGCATTAGACATATGAATCTTATAAGCCTGAGTCAAATGATTGCCCAAAAATAAAAATAACATGTAATATGTTTTGCATTAGATTTAGGTCATTTTTTGTGCCCCGACATGATCTAGTCTCTTAGGGAGTGAGTTTACGGACTTAGTCTTTTTCTAAAATTAATAACAACCCAGCTATCTTGCATAAAACATATAACTTTCCTACATGAATTTAAAATCCTAGGAGGAGTTAGTTGGTAGCCACCCCTAGGCGGTTGTAAGTCCAATCAGTCAGGTAGCTTGTCCTCTCTTATGGAGGCAAACCAAATATCCATTTTCACCTTAGATTTATCTCATACTTTTGGCACTCGCCAAAGCTCCCTAAATTTAGGTTCCGAGATTGCTTCTCCCTTCTATAGGCCATAAGCATAAATCCTCACATCTTAGGCATTTCCATAACCTTGTATTATGGAATTATAAGCCCTAAACTTTTAATAAAAATTCAACTCAAATAAATAACTCAATTTCAAAAATATAAAGCCCAACCATAGGATAATTTGAGATGCTTGCTAGGATTCCTAGCATCGTGAGCGTCTCCTACTTATCTTTCTTTGGCTTCGATAATAACTCACTCTCTATGATTAATCCCATTTGATCTTCCTAAGGAATCTCATTCTTTTGGATGTAATTAACTATGAGGCCTTATCCCTGTAGGGAACTTAATGAACCCGATTTAAAATAAACCTTACTTTACTTTTTCATGTAAAGTAGGGGAAGAATCTTTGGTACATATGCAGACCCATTATCCTTAGGAGTTCTTGTTAAGGTGATTAGGTCCATTGTAGGGTGGTGACATCTATCTTTTGAGATAGTACACCTCTCCTAAATATACCTGATCACCCTTAATAAAAATATCTGTGAATCTATGTGGTGTCAAAATGTATAAAGAGAATGTATATTTCTATCTTCATTTTATTCCACATAGAGTGAAGATGGAAGTATACATTTTCTTTTTTAGAAATCTCTATTAAAATTTCACCATAATAGCAAAAGATTCTGATTGGGGTTTGAAACATAGTGTTTCTTTCATCTTTAGGGGCCATCTTTATTTGGTTATAACCAAATGAGCCATCTATGAAAGAGAAGGTTGCATGAGATGTGTCAATGCTCACCATCAGTTCCAGGATTGGTAGTGAAAATTCATCTTTTGGACATGCCTTATTCAGATCCCTAAAATCAATGCATATGTGAATTTGGTCATTCTTTTTCTTAAATGGAATGACACTGGCTAACCAGGTAGGATATTTTTCTTTTCTGATGAAGCCAACATCGATCAATTTCTTGACTTCAGAAATGACTTGCTGTTCAATATCTAATCGCATGCGTCTAGGAGCTTGCTTGATAGGGTTAGCACTAGGCTCTATTGCTAGTTTGTGGATTGCTACATCAGGAGATAAACCAGGCATCTCTTCTTAACTCCATGCAAAGTAGTCCTTAAACTCAGTTAATAGCCTAACTAAGTCATCAATTTTAGTGTCATTCAATAATGAATTGATGTATGTCGGATGTGGATTATCTTCAGTTCCTAAGTTAATTTCTTTAAACTCATTGATGGTTGATTTGATCTTCTCTTGAACTCTGGTGGTGCATCCTTGACTTCAAAGTCACTTGATCATCTGAAGTTTCTAAACACACCTCCTCATATGAGTTAGCATGATTTGAAAAGAACCTATGAGATTCCAAATGATTGGTGATGACTAGGCAATGAGTTTCATTATCGATTGGACCCACTATACCGAATCCTAATCTTGGTCTTGATTAAGGATGTCTGCTTTGATTTTCCCATAACCTTTCAAAGTAGGCTAACCTATGTTTAGACCAAGTATGTGAAATTAATCCCTTCTTTGCTAAATTTAAAATACAAGTTGAGTACCAATCAAAATGTAATTGTATTAAATCTGTATATAAATCATCATCAAGTTCTACATTAATTTCTTGACTTGAGGATGATGCTCCAAAAGAACCTCTGAGTTTTCTTATATGTGCATGACTTAGGGGCTTCCTTAACTATCAAACCCTTAACTTTCAAGAGGAAAGTGGGGTTAGAGCTATGGTTCCCAACTAACCCTTGACTATCTCATATGTAGACTTGGATACATTTATGCTTTGCTTTGGAGCCTGGTCTTGATCACCATCATGCTCAAACATCACCTAGAAAGGGATCCACTGCTGAGAGGAGCTAGCCGATGTGCTAACCACATAAAACTTATCCTCTCAACTAAATTTTAAGTCTATTTGGATAGCAGGTGTACTCCTGGTGGCTGGGACATACCTCCTATTGGGTGGCCAATAGAGAGGCTTTCCATCTTGGGGGCTGCCTCTGAACTATCCTTTGCCTATGCCTAGTGGAGGTCGGATCATCCTACCCATATGTTCAAACTATGAGTGAAATTTAATGTCAGGATCTATATCCTCCCCTGAGTCCATGTCTTGCTCTCTTTTGATTTCTTTTTCTTTTTCTTTTGTTTCTTTTTGTCCCTGATGGGGATCTTGACTAGATTTGTAGAATGGACTTATTGGTTTTGGGGAAGAAAATAGGATGCATCCTCATATATCCTGACCTCATGAACTATGAAGGGTTTGAGATTTCCTTTGACATAGTACTCAATTCCACCTCTCATGAACTTCATACATTGATGTAGAGAGGATGTAACTATATTGTTTTAGTGTATCCATGGTCTCCTAAGCAAAATATTGAAAGATGTATCTGAGTCTATGATATAAAACTTGGCATCAGTCTTCGAATCTTCTATCTCTAATGATAACACTATGGAGCCTAAGGCCTTCTCACCCTGTTTATTGAATCCTCTCAACATCATCCTCTCTTTTTGGAGTTTAGAGATGTCGATCCTCAAGTAGGCAAGGATTCTTAAACTCATGATGTTGACTGATGCACCTTGGTCAACCAGAACTCTTGATAACCACTATCTGCCAATGTCCACTGTGATGTAAAGAGGGCAATTGTGCTTGGTCATTCTTAGAAGCGAGTCTTCATCATTGAATGTAACTTAAGATGTTGTTGACCTCATTTCTAGGATGAGCTCTCAAACTCTCCATCTTAGACATAGGACTCCTCTTAGAGACTAAGAGTTCCTTAGTCTTAAAACACTTCTAGTGATTAGGTGAACACTCAACCTAACCCTAGAGACTTAGAAGAGTTAGCCATAGGAATAGGTCATGCCTTAGGGGTGTTAGGAAAACTTGCCTATCCTATAGCTTGAACCAAATCCTCACTTCCTTCTTTCAATTCAAACTCCAAATTAAAACCAACTTCAAATTCAAATCAACTCTAATTTCAAATCAAATTTCAAATCAAATCCAACTTAATTGATTTTTTTCAAATGTTAAATCAATTCCAATGGATTTTCTCAATCATGAATCAATTTCAAATGATTGAAACCCATGATTGAATTTCAAAATCTAAAATCTTTCCTAAGTCACTTTGATTTCATCTTATGGACTTAGCTCAAATCAAATTCAAATCAATTCAAATTCAAAATCAAAGATTTTCTCATAACCCATTTATATTCTCATTTATATTCACAAATATAAATGAAATATAAATTCAAATACCCAAAACCAAATTCAAAACTCAAATCAAAATCTAATCAAAATCCAATCTAAACCCTTTTAAGTCAAATTCTTGAACTTGTTCAAATCAACCTCAAGTCAATTCAAACCCTTGAATTTTCTTCATCAGTCAATCAATCCTTCAATCATGAATCCAAATAAAAACACAAACTTCAATCACCAAACCTAAACTAAATTCAAAAATGAAACCCAAATCAAACTCATGTTCTCCCTTTGAACTTGAAATTGTCAAATGAATCAAAACCCATTTGAATTCAAATCACTTGCAAATAGATTTATATTTCCATCATAAGTCCATATGTGAGTTCAATCAAACTTGAGTCAAGCCTTGATGAAGTCAATTGACCCACTTAGGCTCACTTGACCCAAAGTGACCTAAAGTATCCTTTTTAGCTAAATTCTAATCCTACCCAAATTGGATTGAACTAAGCCCATCTAAGCCTCACATTGTGAGCAACAATCATCATAACATGATCAATCACTAAAATTGGGTCAAATCAAGTCAAACCTAGCCTTTGATCAAGTCAACATTTGGCCCAAATGAAACCTAAACTAGCCAAAATCCATCATAGGCCAAATTGATTGAAACCATTGATCAAAACTAATTCATGATCAATGTTTAAACTTGACCAAGTCATCATTTGAGCCTAACCTAGCCCAATTGGCCACTTGACCCACGTTAACCCAACTTGACCTAAAAAGTCATAATATATCAAATCTTGATCAAAGCCAAATTGATTGCACCCAATGGGTCAAGTTCATTCCAAATCACTTGTTGAACTTGACCAAAGCCTCAGTTGGCCAACTAGACCAAACCTAGCCCAATTCACCATGAATGCAACTTGACCTAAAAGGTCAAATCAAACCAAAATCAAATCAAATCAAAATTGATTAAAATCAAAGTTTGCAATATATTTCAAATGACCAACCAAACCTAAACCAACCCATGAACTAACCCAATTGGGTCAAATGGGTCAAATTGGTCAACTTGACCCATTTGACCCAAGTGAAATCAAATGAACCAAAACCAAATACAAATCAAATTGAACCAAACCAATAATGCCAAAATATTTCAAATTTTCATATGAACTTGACCCAACCCTTAGTTTGACCCAATTTGACCAATTGGTTAACTTGACCCAAGTTGGCCCATTTTGACCTAAATGGGTCAACATGAGCCAAATGATATTAAATCAACTCCAAATTCCTTGAAATTTGGATCAACCCAATTTCAAACTATTCCAAATCTGCCCAAATTAAAATCAAAGTCAAATGAGCATTTTCCCCCTAGGTCAAGGGGTAACCTATGGCCAATTCCACTTGGAATTTGGTCATATCCTTTTCATGGCCATTTGACTCTCTCTTAGTGGACAAAATGGACACTAATGAGAGTGGTGCACAAGACCCAATGGGTTTGGGTCAGCCAAACCCAACCTAAAGCCAAAACTGACCCCTCCACTTGGAAATGAGCACATGGATCGCCTCCATACTCTCATTCTTCACATGTACATCTCCTCCACTACTCCCTTTTGCCAAAATCAAATCACATGGCATCCAAAATGACCTAACTAACACAATCAATCTGATCAATTGATCAAAAATGGAAGGGTGGCTCATGACCATCCGATTCTTCTAAGGAGAGATATACTCCCCCTAATTCCACTTGAATTCAGATCACTCACTATCGATTGTGCTAGAGGAACTCAAAGGAAGCATTGCCAAGCTCTCTTAAGGTTTCAAAAGCTCATTTGAATTCTCTATTTTCAGATTTATTTAAAGCTAAAATAGGGGAGCTCATTGGAAATTCCACTTTGCTCAATTCACCACCATAGCCCAATTCCTCTTGCAAGCACCTTCAAGGCATCAAGTCGAGTGCATCCAAGTCAAGTTCCAAACATCTAAGCCTCGGGAAGAGGGGGCTAGACCAAAGTCGCAAGAACTTGAAGCTCATCTTGGCCAATAGGAGGATCCACTTGATCTCAGGCCTTCAAACCTTCAACAGGGCTTCATCTCCATTAGATGAAACTACCTCGATGATTAGGAGCACTGGTGATAGCATTCGATGAGGTATGCCTCAAAACTGAGCTTAGTGTAGGAATTCCTTGGTTCTTTGTGAAGGGAACTTTCATCCCATTGTAATTCAATCATTGGATGTCTTGCTTCTTACCCTTAGATGGTATGTGCTTAATCCCTACTCAATCCAAGTTCAAGTGAGCTCGGATCAAGCTTTAAGGGAGGGATGGTTGCCATCTCCATAGGTGAGGGCAGGGATGAATCATGGATCATCCATCCCCTGTGTTTTGGATGGACGGTCCTGATTAATCCATGTTAGATCCCATGATTAATCCCTTTGATACCGCAGGCTTGATCTTGACCATTGATCTTTGATCAGAATGTCCAAGGGAAAGCAAGTAGCGCTCCAGGCTGACTGTGCAATTGATTTGATAACTTAAATAACTAATCCCATTGCGCCATGTGAAAAGCGTGCACCGCGTCAGCGGTCCACGTGGCATCGATGGATTAGTTATATAATTAAGGATTTATTGATCTATTAATCATTGAAACTTCAAAAATACATAACTAAATAATGAAAATTCATAAAAATATGAATGAGGGCTCATTTTAAAGATAATTAAAAGGGGAATAATATAAAATTAATTTTAATTGATTTTAAGTAATGGGTTTTCTTAATTTAAATTTATTTGAAATCTTAATAACCCTAATTACTCCCTAATGACTTCATTAATGAATTCCAAACTTCTTAGGCATGTTTTGGAGGATGACCATTGCCTCCATTAGTTTTCTTAGAATTTATTAATGGGTTAATTAGAGAAATTAATTAATGATTTATTAATCACTCTCTTGATGTAATTAATGCTAATTAAGAATATGAATAGTGGTTTAATCATTTAATTAAGATAATTAAATATTATTTAAGGGATCAAGAAGTTTACTATTCCCTAAACCCCAATTCTTCCTTAATCCAAAGCTAATTAAGGGTTAATCCACTAATAACCTTCTTAATTAACTTAATCAAAATTTAAAATCAATCTGAACTTAATCAATCTTTTGTTGGATATATACTTGGGTTCGATAACCTAAGTAAGCTTAAGGAAATCAAATCCAACCTACATGTGTGAGATTGGTTATGAAAGTACTTAATTAAATCCCTTAGAATAATTAATCAATAATTGTGAGCCAATTACATTAGACACTTTTTTTCTTAGGATGCATTGCTGATTTAAATTTAATGTGGTTGCATGTCATATGTTGGATCACAATTGTTTGAATAATTATGTTAAGGAGGTGTAGGTAAGGGGTAATTAATGAACTTAATTTACACCTTAACCTAAACAAAACATAAAACAAATCTAATTGTTCTAAAAATTAAACTTAAATAACACACACTTGTGGGAGATGGGTTAGGATACAAACCTTCTCATATTTCTTAAATTCAAATCAAACTCAAAACAAAACTAAAAATTTCTTTAAATAATTTGATTTACTTTAAATGATCTTATTCCATATGATTGTCTTTAGGGATTAATTAATGTGAATGAAATTACATGCTTACATCACTTTATTTCTTTCCTAGCATGCCAAATTTGTATGTCATATGAAAATCATGCATTCATGTATTTTAAAAAAATCAAATTAAAATGAAATGTTTCCTTCATGGAAAGTTGCATGTTTTGGCTAAAGTAAGAATATGAATTGCTATTATCACTATTAAATCCAAAATTATTTTCAAAACTTATAAATCAAACATTACAAATGAAAGATATGCTACTTATAATTACTTATAAACTTGCATGTGAGCATAATATAAAATGTTCATTATTTGACTTTTCCTTCTCTTCACTTTAAACATAGTTTTGAATAGGATTTACAAAGTGTATAGTTCATTTGAAAAGAACACAACACTTGCTTAAATCCATTCCAATTCATTACAATGTTATCCTTTAAGAGGGACCTTCACATTTACACATGTAAGTTGCATAACCAAATCAAAACAAACAATCATAAACTTTTTGCATGATTCTTTTTCCATTCATTTCTTTTTGTACATGCACATGTATTTAAGAAAAGTGGTATATTAGTCTGGACATCCCGGGGTTGTGAGGCTTTAAGTAGCCCCAAGTAGTTCTTATACCTTATACCCTTGGTGTAGAAAATAATGGCGCCATACTCACTTATGTCTTTCATACATGTAAATGTGCATATGAATAATAGATAAAAGAACCCTTTCTACTTAATAAAATCATACATACATGAAACATTCCAAATTTCCTTAAGCAACATCTCTTAGCATTCATCATTAAGGTGTGCTAACATTTCCATTGCATGTATAGATATGCTTAGGATTCATCCATGTGCATGTTACACATGTTGAAAAGAAATAAAGTGGTTTGTGTTTTGTGATAGTAATTTACTTTACTTAATCTTAAAATCCTTCCTGTTTGAATAGGTTTGTTTAGAGAAAATATAAACTTAGGATTAATTAAAGCACATAATAAAATATTCACTAAAAAATCAATAATGAATCTACTTTAGAAATTACTTAAGGTAGGGAGGAAAGAGAAGTCCTCTTCTCTTTTCCTCTTTTTACAACACTTAGTAATTAATTGTAGGTTCATTCAAACCAAATTAAATCATGAAATAAAACTTAACCAAATCAACTAAATCACTTAAATGATACCACCCTCTAAGCTGAACCCTTTATACTTAGAAAACTCTAACTTTAAAGCCTAGCTAAGACATAACACACAAGCCTTAAATGACACACACATTAGGCTAAGTCACCATTTCTAGTCCTATGTTAGGGTGGTGCATGATTTGATGCTTGACTTAATTTTGTGATGTGATATTTTAGTCTGGATGTTAGGGTGTGTGTGCGTAGATTGAATGGTAGGATGATCATAGTCTAATCATTATCTTCTATAGGGGATTGTGCTTAAGGGGTTGTAATAAAAATATAAATACTTTTTACTGTGTAAGTTTCTTATACCCATAAGCATAATTCAAAATAGGTTAGGTGGACTTGGTTACCCATGTGTGGGGTTCTAAGTCCAATTTATTCATATACATGCTTGGGATTGTGTGATTTGTTTAGCTAATCTCTATTTTATAGGTTTTAGTTAGATTTACTTTTTCTCATTTTCATGTAATTTTGTAATTAGGATTTGGAATGATTGTTAGAGGAGATTAGGATGAACATTGGTCATAAGACTATATCTCATGTACCATGTGAAACCTTAGAGCAACCACATTCAAATCAATCAAAAGAAGAAAGAAGAAAGAAGAAAGAAAAGAAGAAAGAAGAAAGAAGAAAGAAGAAAGAAAAGAAGAATGAAGAAATGAAGAATGAAGAATGAAGACCCCCATAACATGAATTCCTTCTTGATTGTAATTAATTTATTTGCAATCCAGGTTGTATAAGCGTAGAGCTTGACTACCTAATTTATTTTGGGTTTGTGCGGCGGAGCCTGACCACAAAAGGCCTTTTATTCTTTTGCACTAGCTTTATAAATTGTTTGATGTTTGTTTAACTTGTGCATTAAGATAGCATGTTTTCCTAGTTTCTTCCTTGCTTTGAATGGCCTGGATGCGATCAAGCACTTAGAGAAAAATAAAATTTCTATCCAACTAATCAACTCAAAACTAAAAATTAAATAACTCATAACCTCATCTAAAGCCTAGGTTGTAAATCAAGATAAAAGATTTAGCAACCCCTTAGCTGGATGTTGTATGTTTTCACATCATCCATAAAAAGCATCTTATTTCACTCTTATTATGGAGGGCTTCCACCTTTTTCAGGGAACTTGGCTTGAACTTTGAGAGCCATGGTGAAAACACACCTCATTTCTTATTAATTTTGGCCCATAATCCAATTTATCATGCATTAGGCATATGAATCCTATAGCCTGTGTTAAATGAATTGTCTAAAAAAATTAATATAAAATAAAACATTAACAAAAATTTGCATTAGATTTAAGTCATTAATCATGCCCTACATGATCTAGTCTCTTAGGGAGTGTGTTTAAGGACTTAGTCTCTTTCTAAATAAACAATAGCTTAGCTATCTTGCAAAAGTATATCACTTGCCTACATGTATTTAAAATCATAAGAGGAGTTAGTTGGTATAGGTGGTAAGTCCAACAGTCAGGTGATTTATCCTCTTGTGGAGGTAAACCAAATACCCATTTTCAACTTAGATTTAGGTCATGCCTTGGCCCTTGCCAAAGCTCTCTAGATTTTGGTTTAGAGGTTGCTACTTCTCTTTGCGGGCTACAAGCATAAATCTTCACCTCTTAGGCATTTCCATGATCTTGTGTTGTGGAATTATAAACTCTATATTTCTAATAAAAATTAAACTCAAACAAATAAATTACTTCAATTTCAAAAATATAAAACCCAACCATAGGATAGTTTGGGATGATTATTAAGCTTCTTAGTATCATAAGCATCCCCTACTTATCTTCCTTCGGTTTCAATAATAAATCCCTCCTCTTAATCAATCCCACTTGATCTTCTTAAAATAAACTAATTGATTGATAGTCCTATCTTTAAAATCTTTTGAGATAATGATCATTTACCTTAATCGAGAGTATTCTTAAGGAATCTCATTTCTTAAGATGTAATTAACTATAGGGGCTTGCCGCCATACGAAACTTAATGAAGACAGTTTAAAATAAATCCTGCTTTACTTTTCCATGTAAAGTAGGGGAAGAATCTCTAATATATTCTGAAGACCCATAGTCCTTAGGAGTTCTTATTAAGGTGATTAGGTCCATTTATAGGATGGTGACTTCTATCTCTCAAGATAGTACATCATTCCTTCTGATCACCCTAATAAGAATATATCAGATCATGGTGTCCACTGAAGTGTTTGAATATTTTTGTTCTTCATTTATATCTTTTTCTCTTCAAAAAGATTAGATGAAGAATTAAAAATAATTTCACCACATATGTCCTTTGAGCTGTGTGCCTCCTCTTCAGTAGCAGTCAGTTGAGCTAAGCATATCTGGATTAAGGATATCATTGACTAGAGATTCCCTCATCTCTTTGAATAAGATTAGGGCATCATATATGCTTAACATAGCTGGCAACTTTCTAAGATGTGCTAGGATGTTGTAATCAACTCTAACTTTGTCCTCCACAAGCATATCCATGGGTGGAGCATCCTGTGGAGAGGCTATATGCCCATTGGAACCAATGACTTGTTTACCCTTATCCTGAGGTGCTACCCTAGGAGGTAGAACTTTGCCACTGTGTAGGTTGACTTCAGTGACTTCTTGAAATGATGAACTTGTGAAAAGTTCTACCTTCTCATCAGGTATACCTACAACTTCTCCCATGGGATCCTCAGAGTCAGTTGACTCCAAGTCAATACCAAGAGGTGAACTCAATTGATTTAGAAAAAGAAAGTCTGATTCTGAATCAGAAGAGAGTGAATTAGAATGACTAGAGCTATCATTATTATTTTCTAGACTTGGAGAGTTTTCAACAAGAATAAAATCTAGAGTATCAGAAGTGGACAAGATGTATGTGGAAGCTTTCTTCATTTATTTCTTTTTGGGTGGAGGTACATGATAGAAATCCAATAAAGTAAGTGGGGTAAGGGATTTAATGTCCTTATCTACTGATACAATGCTCCTGCCAGCAGAAGAGGAGTTAGTGGAGGAAGAAGTAGTAGTAACTGTGGATGGAGTACTGGTCTTGGACTATGGTTGTGCTACTGAACTATCCCGACCAAGTAAGGTGGACTACTGCTATTACTATTGGGCTACCACCTTTTTCAAGTTGTCTTTGACAACTCGCAAACCTTCCTTGGTTTTGGAGGTTTGAGCTGCTTCAGGCACTTGTAAAGAAAGTTTCTTGATTTTAGGAACTACTTTTTTAGAAGTTCAAGATAAGGCAATATCCCAACCTTCTTTTATCTTAAGAGGATCACAGGTTTCTTTAAGAATTATCTAATAAAATTGGAAGGTTATTTTACTAAGTATTCCTTAGGGATAACTATAGCACCACACTTGTAACTATGCTCAAGCCAGTCCTTAAAAGTAATACAATCCTTTAAGACATGACTAATCATGCAGTGATAAGGGGCAATAGTTAGGATCATTACTCTTGCCCACTTCCTCCACCTCTTGGGCTCTGGTAACTGAAAGTTGAGTTTCTTTAAGAGATTCTTAAATATTTTCCTAACTACCTCCCTCTTGAAAGAATATGATTCAATCTATCGAGAGTTGGGTAGTACAGGACGTGGGTAGGAATACCACTATATCTTCTTGTGATGGAATATGATGCTGGTGATGGTGGTGTGGGTGGTAGAAGGAGGAGGCTGCTGAGCTTGGGGTCTCTCATACTAGACTCTAGCTAGCTACTTCTCTCTATTCACTAATATAACTATCCATGGCTTCTGCTTGAACACCTTCTGTGGCTTGGGCCAAGATGATTGGTCAGGAAAGGGTAACCATTTGGCTTTCTCTTGTAGGCTAGCCACCTTGCTAATTAGTTTCTCAAATATCTGGATGGTAAAGTCTTTAAGCATGATGAAACTGGGCCATGAACATTCTTGAGGAGAATCTCAATGGCATGCTGTTCAGACAGTTGCAGCTCACATTTCATGCGTAGGTTATGCCACTTGAGAATATAATCAATAAGAGACTCATTGGAAACTTATTTCACTACAATGAGGTCACCTATAGTCACTCTTTGATGAGCTCCAGCAAATCTCATGATGAAGAGGTGCTCCAACTCAACAAAAGTCCCTACCAAACTGTTGGGTAGTTTGACATACCAATCAAATGCAACCCCTGCTAGGCTGCTGATAAAAAGTTTGAACAAAAGTGCATCACTGCCACAGATGTTGTAACATCTAGCTCTAAAATATGCAATATGGTGACGCAGGTTCCCACTGCCATCAAAGATCTTGAAGGAAGGTGGCACAAAACCCTTGGGATATTGAACTACATCGAATTCCTCCAAGTATGGTCTACCATTTGGAATAGATGAGCTTCCTTGAGCTTGTGCCATCGCTTCCCTCGCTTGCTGCTCTACCATATTTTTGATATCCTTGTCATGCATGAAGGTGCCATCTATAACCTTCCTATGCAAGCTACCAGTGTCATCCGCTGCCGTAGTGCACCTAGGATGCTCTAAGCTATGAACCAACTCTGGTCGGTTGACTATCATAGGAGAAGGCTATGAAACTTGGGCTAAGTTTTGCAATGCTGAAACCAACACCATAAAATCCATAATTTTCTTCCCCATATTTTCAACGTGATCATCTCTTTGCTTGAGCTGGTGGAGGAGGTACTGAGTCAAATGAGAAGTGTCACTTTCCTCGAGCACAACACCTTCCTAAGCTGATCCCACTATATGGATCCCCGTGTATCAACCATGTGAACATTAATGTGTCATCCAACATGTCATCCTCATCATGACCGAAGTTGACTCTATCCTCATCCTGATCTGAGTGGTCACTCCAAGGAATTTGCCTTTTCTCAACAAAGTAGTCCACTAATATGTCATCTATCAATCAATCAACTATATGAATGAATATTTGATTGTTGAGGATTGTGCTCTCCTCGCCCATCAGCAGACCTTTTGTCAAGACTTCCTCGCTGGGAGGATCAATTATCATGGGGACTGTATCTATGTCACTCCCCTTTCCCCCTCTATCTGCAATGGTGGTGATGCAAAGATGATGCTCTTGGGTTACCACTCCTTCCTAACCATAGCTGAGGTAGAGGGTCGAGCAGGAGCTCGATCTCACCTCAATAGGTGGAATGGATGGAGCAGGATCTTTGGGTCATAGCCGGATCACCAGTGGGGATGGTCTCTTTTCGGATGAGGGCTTCTGAATCTTGGTGAGAGTGGTAGATGCTGTAAGCTGTACGAGTGATGGTGGACGAGGGGAGTGGTGTGATGGCAATGTCGACTACCTCTCAACTAGAGATCTCCTACATCAAAATGTGTTAGTAAGAATAATACTATTTGAATGATCACGACATGGCGATTAGAGAAATCTAACATTTTGACATACCTCTGTCTCTCTCTTGCACTGGGTACAAACTCTCTCTCTCTCTATGGATTTGACCCATAACACTCCTACGGATCATGGATCTCAAATCAAACAAGGGACTCTAGCATCATAAGCTCTGACTGGCGTGAGCAGTCCTTCTATGGGCCTTATGCTTTCATGTCTCAGTATTGGAGTGTCATGATCCTAGTCTTCCTCTCATCCAGGTAGGGGTGGAACCTACTGCCACTTAAAAGTGGAGAGGTCTAACTGGGAGAACCCTCCTCAGCTATATGGGAAGTAGCGTCAAGCTCTCTAGCTGCTCGCTCATGATCCCTCTTAATCTTTCAATTTTTATTATGGCATTGGGTGCGGGTGAGCAAAGTAGAGAGAGAGCTAGAACCTACCTTGAAGGTGGGAGAGACTATATCAGAGGCTAAGATAGCCTTCCTCTTTAGGGTAACCAAAGAGGAGGTAGCCTCTTGAGCTATGGCAGTGGCATTGGTGTGGAAGCATAATATTGACATTGAGCTGAGAGGTGTGGAAACCACGACGGACTTCCTCTTCAATGAGGGAAACTCATAATCAAATGGAATATCTTAGCAGATGAGTGGCGTCTGTCCCGCCACCTCATCCTTGCTAATATTATGAGGGCCGCCCCTTCATAAGTAATCTGGACCCCCTCAAAGCCATTGCCAAAGTTGATAGGTGTGCAGCATTAGTCGTGGTGAGATTTTCTTGGTCCAAGGCCAAATCTACACACCAAGGGAAAAGAAAAAATAAACTTGCTAGGAGCCATGATCCTTTGCAGGAGGCTAGAAAGGACTCAGAAATCACTATATTTGTTGAAACATAATTGAGTCAGACCGTTTCTTCAGTATCCATCTTCAATGATTGATTTCTAAAATTGATTTGGAATTTGAACACTTAATAAATTTAGGTATGCTAAGTGGGGTTCATTGAATTTTTGGTAAGATTTTTGATATTGGAGGAGAGACTTTGCCATATGGTTTTAGATTTTGAACCCATACTCAACAAATATAGGTAAGTTGAGTGGGGTTCAATATTTAGAGAGACTTTGAAAAAATATATGAGTTGTATGTCTTGTATGAAATTTTAATTTGAAAACCTTTATTTAGCAAATTTAGGTATGCTAAAAAGGTTCTCAATGTGTGTTTGAAAGTTTTGTGGAAACAGCTTTGCTTGTGATGATTGGTTATGTGTGTGATATATGTTTGATTTTAAATGAGGCTCCCACTTAACAAATCTGACATGTTAAGTGGAGGCCAAATGTGATTGATATATGTTTGTTATTTTGGTTTGAAAATGTGACCCTTATTTAGCAAATTTGGTATGCTAAATAGGGGCCAAGTGTGTTTGATATGTGTGTTAATTTGAAAATGAGACTCTCACTTAACAAATTTGGTATGTTAATTTGAAAATGAGACTCTCACTTAACAAGCTAAGTGTATTGAAAAATAGAGAGAGAGGGGGGGGGGGTGGACTCTCATTAGAAATATATGGTATGCCAAATAGAGTTCAAATATATGTGCTTGTGCTTTGATGTTTTGGGAGTGAGTTCCATGCTAAACACATTTGGGGTATGTTAGAATGGAACTTACTTATGTGTTTGTGGATTTTGTTTTGATTTTGGGGATTTAGTTTCCATTTTATAAATGTGGGTGTGTTAAAATGGAATTCAAAAGTGCTTGCTTGTTTTGAAAAAGGATCTTCATTTAATGAATTTAGGTTTATTAAGTGAATTTCATATTTTGATTTTAATTTGAAAAGGGGAACCCCGACTGGACAACATTTGAATGTGTTAAATGGGGTTCAAATATATTTTGATTTTGATTTTGAAAAAGAGAACCTTTACTTAATAAATTTGGATTAAGTGAAGTTCATATTTTGATTTCAATTTTAAAAGGGGACTCCTACTTAACAACATATAAATGTGTTAAATGGAGTTCAAACATATTTTGATTTTGGTTTCAAAAGGAAACTCTCATTTAACATATGGGATCATGTTTGATGGAGTTTATTGTTTTGTTCTTATTTTAAAAATGTGCTTTTGAAAATTCTATTTTGGAAATGAAAGGGAATGATGTGTTTTTATTTATGAAAGGCAATCCTCATTTATCAAATTTAAGCATGTTAAATGAGGGTTGGTTGTTTTTGTCATTTTTGAAAAGTGATTTGAAAATTTTCTATTTTGTAAAAAAAAATAATAATAATAATAAATTTTTGCATGATTTTTTTTTAAAAAGTGCTTTTGGAAAAATATTATAATTTTGCAGAAAGAGACTTTATTTGAATTTTTGTTGAAATTTTCTTAAGCACGGGATGAACCTTGCCTTACCAAGCTAGTGGTAAAGAGGTTATAATTTTAGTCATCTCTTTTATTGATTGATTCATTCTTATCCTATTGGGGAACCTAATAGGGGTTTTAAGACCTACATGGAGTGAGGTCATAAAACCTAAAAGATATTGGCTAGCTTTGCTTATAGATGAAATAAGCTAAATGCAATGGAAAGAAAGATAGTCTCGGGCTTATGTGAAACATAAATCTGCTATCAATGCTTGGAGATAATAATTGTTTATGGAGAGAGGAAGTATCCCCAACGTAGTCGCCAAAAAATGATGGTGTTTATTTTCAATGTGTGTATAGGGGACATCACGCAGATCTGAGGATGTACTTATTGAAGTGATCAGGTATGACATTAAGAAATAGTGCACTATCTCGAAAGATAGAAATCATTATACTATAATGGACCTAATCACCTAATAAGGAATCCTAAGGCATGATGGGTCTTCGAATGTACCAGAGAGATTTCCCCTATTTTACATAGATGAATAAAGAAGGGTTTATTTAAACTGGGTTCAAAAGTTCCCTATGGAGGCAAGCCCCATAGTTAATTACATTTTAAGAAAGGTGAATTCCTAGGAATACTCTCGATTAAAGTAGGTAATTATTATCTCCAAAGATTTCAATGATAAGACTTTCAATAAATTGGTTATGTTAAAAAATCAAATGGGATAGATAAAAAATGAGAGACTTATTATTGAAGCCAAAAGGAGATGAGTAGGGAATGCTCATGATACTAGAAAACCTAGTGAGCATTCCAGCTTATCCTATGGTTAGGCTTTATATATTTGAAGTTGAGGAGAATTATATGTTCGAGTTGGAATTTATTAGAAAGCTAAGACTTATAATCTGACAACACAAGTTTGTGGCAATGCCTAAGAGGTGAGGATTCATGCTTGTAACTCAAAGGAAACATCAACCTCAGATCCTAAATCTAGAGCTTTAGCAGGAGCTAAAGCACATCCTAAATCTAAGCGAAGATGGGTATATGGTTTACCTCCACAAGAGAGGGTAACCCACCTGACTGTTGGACTTATAGTCACCTAGAGTGGCAGCCAGCTAACTCCTCATACAGTTTAAAACCATGTGGTCAAGTCATATGATTTTGCAAGATGGTTAAGTTATTTTTATTTAGAAAGAGACTGAAGTCCTTAAACCCATTCCGTAAGAGACTAGAGCATGAGTGGTATGAACAATGACTTAGTCTAATACAAATCTTATCAATTTTTATTTAATTTTTGACTCTTTATTTTAACAAAGGCTATAGGATTTTTATATGCTTAGATGCATGAAAAAAAAGATTATTGGCTAAATCAAAGAAAGAGGTGTTTTCCATCATAGGGGAGACCCTCAAAGGTCAAGTCTTCTCCTATCATGCAAGGATGGAAACCCTCTCTTAGTAAAAGTGAAGAAATATGGATGCATGAAATTAAGCATACAACACTTAGCTAAGGGGTTGCTAAATCTTTTAATTATCTTGATTTAATTCCTAGGCTTTATATGAGGTTATGAGTTATTTAGGAAATTTAATTAGGAATTATAGTTGGGGTAGAAAATTTATTTTTATTAAGAGCCTAACCGGATCCAAGCCACACAATAAATCACCATATAAATAAGAAACTTAGAAGAGGCAAGCCATTATTGTGCAATTGTAAGCAAAATATCAAACAATTTTATAAATCTAATGCAAAAGAATAAAAGGCCGGTGCAGTCGGGTACCGCCGTATAGCTTGAAAAGAGAAATAGGTAGCCGAGCTCTACCCTTATACAACTCAGTATATGAAAGAATAATTATGATTATAAGTTAATAAATGCTATGGGTGTCTTCATTCTTCATATCTCCCTCATTTCTTTATTTGGTTTGCTTGCTTTAAAGGCATCACAGAGCCTCCCAAGATAAAGCCTTCTAGCCACTGCTCATCCTAATCCCCCATAACACTATTCCTAATTCCAAATGCAAAATTACATTAAAAATAGAAAAAGTAAATCTAACTACACCTGTAAAATAAATATTAGCTCAACACACCACAAAACCCAAGCGTTATATGAATAATTTGGACTTAGCACCCTACATATGGGTAACCAAGCCCACCTGACCTAATTTAGATTATGCTTAGGGGTTAAGTAACTTGCAAAAGTGAGCATTTATATTTATTTTTAAGCAACCCCTTAAGCATAATCCCCTATAGAAAACATGATTAGGCTAATCATGATGTAACACCAGTCTACGAAGCATACAACCTAACATCCAGTCTATAATAATATATCATAAATCAGGCATACATCACTCCATGCACCGCCCTAACATAAAGCTAAAAGTGGTGACTTAATTCTAAAGTGTGTGTATTAAGGCATGTGTGGTATGCCTTAACTAGGCTTTGTTGTAATTTTCTAAGTATGAAAGGATTTAATTATAAGGGATGGTTTCACTTTAAATGATTTAGTTAATTTAGGAATTTTTACTTAATGGTTTCACTTTGTTGTGTTCTTTTCAAATGAACTAAACACTTTGCAAATCCTATTCAAATCCATGTTAAGAGAAGAGAAGAAAATAACATAATACTCATCTTATGCTATAATCACATGCAAGTTTATAAGTACTCATAAGTAGCATCACTTCATTCATAATATTTATTTATAGGTTTTTAAAATAATTTTTAGTTTAATAGTGATAATAGACACTCATATTCTTAACTTTAGCCAAAATATGCAATTTCACATAAAAGGAAACATTTTATTTAATTGATTTTTTTTAAAAGAAATGAATACATGATTTCATATGACAAATAATATTTAACATGCTTGGAAAGAAATAAAGGGATGAAAGCACATGATTTCATTCACCCTAATTACTTCCTAAGAACAATCATATAAACTGGGATTATTTAAAATGAATCAAAATTCTTTAAAGAGATTTTTATTTTTGAATTTGATTTGACTTAGGAAATCTGAAAAGGGTTTGCTGGTTCTAACCCATTTCTCCCATGTATGAATTGGTTTAGTTTAATTTTAGAATAATTAGGTTGATTTTATGTTTTGTTTAGGTTAAGGTATGAATTAAATTTGTTAATTACCTCTTACCTACACCACTTTAACATAATTAACCAAGAAATTATGAGCCAACATATGATATGCAACCACATGTAAATTAAATCAACAATGCACCTAAGAAATAAAGGGGCCTAATGCAATTGGCTCACAATTATTGATTAATTAAGCTAAAGGGTTTAATTAAGTACTTTCATAACTATTTTACACATGTAGTTTGATGATGATTTCTTTTGGGATCCTCTTAAGTTATTAAATACCTAAGAATCTATCCAAGAATTAAATAATTAAGTTCTGGAATGATTTGGTTTTGAAATTGATTAATTGAACTAATTGATGAGGTGATTAAGTCATTAATTAATTTGCAAATTAATTAAGTGTTTATCTAAATGAAATAAACTTAGGGGAAAAGATTGGAAAAGAAATCCTAACCCTAAGTCCATTCACTATTTCATAATGATTAGCAAGTTCAATTAATTAATTTATCACTTCTTAACATGTTAATTAATCATTTAATTAATTAAGAGAGGGATTAAGGATGAAATAAGCAACTCTCTAATTAATCTTGCAATAAATTCCAAGAAAATCATGGGCGGCAGAGGTCATCCCACTAATTAATTTCAAAAGTTTGGGATTAATTACTAGATTAATTAGAGAGTAATTAGCTTAATTAGATTTCTAATAAAACTTAAATTGAGTGAAAGTCACTATTCAAAATCAATTGATTTTAATTTTATATTATTCTCCTCTAAATTATCTTTAAAATAAGTTTGAGTTTGCATTCTTTGGATTTTAATATAATTAGTTATGATTTTAGAAATTTTTAGCATTAAAATTAAATTAATTAAGCCTAATTAACCCCTAATCCCATTAGGCCATGTGGCGGCTGACACGGCGTGCTTTCCACGTGGTGTGACGGGATAGGTTATTTAAGTTGTCACATTTGTCAATGAGTTAGCTAGCGGCTTCTCTGACCATCGATCTATGATGGGGATAATTAATCCACGGTTTAAATCAAAGGAGATCTAGCATGATCTATTCACAGCTATCCATTTTAATCATGTGGAATGGATGACATGTGATCCTTCTCCTTTTTGAGTGATGAGAGACCAACACCGTTCATCTCTCTTCGTTCAATGCAAGCTCACCCGTGCTTGGATTGGGATCAAAATGATCCCATACCTTTGGAAGGAGGGGGGGATGGACATCCAACGTTCAAGATTTCAAGTGTGATAATTTCTTTTAAAAAGGACCAACCATATTTTCTATGGCTATAGTTTTGAGCAATTACCTCGGAGGCTATCACCGGCGCTTCCAACAGAGGAGGTAGCTTTGTCTAGTAGAGATGAAGCCCTGTTGAAGGAATTAGGTCTTGATTTGAAGTATATGGCTTGGTTAACTATGCTCCCTTTCAATGGTGATCAGGCTTGATTGAAGTGATGCTTCCGGCTTGGAGACTTGGGAAATGACTTGGTTGAGCTCAACGAAGTCCACTGATGGTGTGCAAGGTTAATTTGATTTTGATCAAGAATTAAGTGAGTTGGATTTTCAATCCACCTCCCCTTTTCAGCTTTGAGCAAAACTGAGAAGGAGAAATGGAGGATCTCAGGAATGGCTTGCAAAGGCTTGGAGAAGCTTCGACTCAATCTCCTTAGCTCTATGGAAATGAATGCTTCTAGTTTGAGTGGGAATGAGGGGGAGTATATCTCTGCCTCCTTTGGATTACTATTTTTGATTAATGGCAAGGATTGGAGGCAGGTTTGAGCTACCAAACACCCCATGTGAGTCATTTTGGGTAGTGGAGGGAAGGAGAGTGGATGCCCATGTACTAGGTGAGTGCATTTGGTGATCCAAGTGTTCAATTTCTAATGGAGGGGTCAGTTTGGTCTTGGATTGAGTTATGGCTGAGCCAAGCTCATCGGGTTATGTTCACCCCCCTCCTTGGTGCCCATGTGGACCACTAGAAGGATGCCAAGTGGCCTTGAGAAAGAAATGACCAAATTCCAAGTGAATTTGGTCATAGGATACCCTTTGACTAAGGTTAAAATGGTCATTTGGCCATGATATTGATTTGGGCAGATTTGAAATGATTCAAAAATGGGTTGGGCCAACTTTGAAGTGATTTGAAGTTTATTTGATTTGAATTGGTTCAATTTGACCCATTTAGGTCAAGTTGGGTCAAATTGGGTTAGGTTGACCAATTGGTCAAATTGGATCAAACTATGGGTTAGGTTAAGTTCAAATGATCATTTGGAGCCTATGGGTATCATTGGTTTGTCTCAATTTGGCTTAGATTTGGTTTTGGTTCATTTAGGTCAAATGGGTCAAGTTGACCAATTTGACCCATTTGATAGAGGTCATGGTTGATTTAGGCTTGGTTGATCATTTGAAATGTATTGCAAGCTTTGGTTTCAATCAATTTTGGGTTTGGTTTGATTTCAAGTTAATTTGATCTTTTAGGTCAAGTTGGGTTCATGGTCAATTGGGCTAGGTTGGATCTAATTGGTCAATTGAAACTTTGGTCAAGTTCAACAAGTGGTTTGAAATGAACTTGAGCTTTTGGTTGCAATCAATTTGGTTTAGAAAAAGATTTGACCCATTTTGACTTTTTAGGTCAATTTGGATCAACTTAGGTCAAGTGGCCAATTAGGCTTGGTTTGGCTCAATTAATGACTTGGTCATGTTCAATCATTGATTATGAATTGGTTTAGATCAATGGTTTCAATCAATTTGAATTATAGTGAATTTTGGCTTGTCTAAGTTTCATTTGGGTTAAGTGTTGACTTGGTCAAAGGCTAAGTTTGACTTGGTTTGACACAATTTGAGTGATTGATCATCCTAAGATGAATGTTGATCACAATGTGAGGTTTGGATGGGCTTGGTTCAATCTAATTTGGGTTGGATTAGAATTTAGCTCAAAAAAGTGCTTTAGGTTATTTTGGGTCAAGTGAGCCTAAATTGGTCAATTAGCTTGATCAAGGCTTATTTCAAGTTTGGTTGAACTCACATATGGACTTATGATGGAAATATAAATTCAATTGCAAGTGGTTTGGAGTCAAATGGGTTTTGGTTCATTTGATAATTTCAAGTCAAAAGTGTGAACGTGGGTTTGATTTGGGTTAGTTTGATTTTGGTTTGATGATTTTGTTTATGTTTATATTTGGGCATGTGATTGAAGAAGTCATTGTTTGAATAGAAAATCCAAGGGTTTGGATTGATTTGAGAATGATTTGGCTAAGTCCAAGAAATTAGCTTAAAGGAATAATTTGGATTTTGATTTGAGTTTTGAATTGATTTTTGGTTATGTGAATTTATATTTAATTTATATTTATGAATATAAATGAGAATATAAATGAGTTATGAGAAAATATTTTGAGTTTAAAGTGGTTTGGATTTGATTTGAGCTAAGTCCATAAGATAAAATCAAAGGGCTTAAGAAAGATTTTGGGATTTGAATTCAATCATGGGGTTTAATCATTTGATTTGGAATTGATTTATGATTTGGATTTTAGAATTGATTTATGTTTTGAGAAAATCAATTGAATTGGAATTGATTTAAGATTTGGGTTTTGGAAATGATTTATGATTTGAGAGAATCAATTGAGTTGGAATTGATTTAAGCTTTGATTTGGATTGGTTTGATGGCGGAAAGCAAGGATTGGGTTCAAGCTATAGGGTAGGCAAGTCCTCTTAATACCCCTATGACATAACTCATTCATATGGCTAACTCTTCTAAGTCTCTAAGGTTCGATTATTTGTTCACCTAATCACTAGAAGTGTCTTAAGACTAAGGAGCTCTTAGTTTCTAAAGGAGTCCTATGTCTAAGATAGAGAAATTGAAAGCTCACTCTAAAGTGAGGTCAACTAAGGGCACCCAATAGGTGTGGTGTGATTGACAAGGCACATCGCTCATATTGGTGTTGACTGAGATGATCAACAATGTTCGAATGATTTCAAGCACTAACAGAAATGATCTACTCCTAATCTCGAGGTGTAGAAGGAATCAAGATCTTAGTGCAATGGAACTCTACTTATGTCAAAACAAAAGAGTGCAAAGGAGGAATCAACTATGGATTGAGTATGTGAGCCTTCCACTAGAGGAAAAGACTCAAGTTATCCACTAGGGACACGAGGTTGTGAAATCTATTGCGAGATTAGAATTTCAAATCCACTAGAGATAAAAGATATGAACCTTCCACTAGGGGAACAAGTTCAGGAGATTGGAAAGATTTGTATCTCACTGAGAAGCTAATTGATTTGATTGTTTGATTTGACTCCACTAAGGGAGGTTGGTTGGTTTTTTTTCAGATTTAAAATTTTTAATTTTGAGATCGACCCCATCGATTTGCGATGGATCACACTGAGTAGGGCCAATGTCGGCCTTGGCCTACCTCAGATTTACCAATTAAAGGGAGTAGTTTCCTGAAGGGGAGAACTATCCAACCAAAGGTGTTGCCTTTTAGTGTGCAATGACTGTACTAGGAGGAAAGCATAGTAAACTTACATCCTCCAAAGTAGGGGTCAATCACTGGGGTGATCCATTGGTGAGGCAATGGATTGAACCCAACCATAGGCTAACTACTGAGTGAATGCCTCTAGGGGACTTAGATCAGCTTAAAGATAGTCAAAATTAATTTTATTTTTTAATAATATTTTATGGATCCCGTCAGTGCGATGGACAACACTAAGTAGGGGCCATGATGGCCTTAGCCTACCTTAGATTTACCAATCCAAAGGAGTAGTCTACCAACCACATGGCAAGATTATCCAACCAAAGAGGTTGCCTTTCGGTGTGCAACAGCTGTACTAGGAAGAAAACATAGTAGACTTACATCCTCCAAAGTGGATCGGTGTGATTGGTGATGCTGATGGATCGACCAACCCTTAGGCCAATTGAGTGGATGGGGCTAGGGGACTTAAATCAGCTCAAAGATAGTCAAAATTAATTTCATTTTTAAATTATATTTGATGGATCCCGTTAGTTTGTGATGGACTGTACTGAGTATGGGGCATGCAGGCCTTGACCTACTTCTGATTTACCAATCCAAAGGGATAATCTACCAACCACCTAGTAGGACTATCCAACCAAAGGGGTTGCCTTTCAGTGTGCATCAACTGTACTAGGAAGAAAGCGTAGTAGACTTACATCCTCCAAAGTTGGGATTAGTCGCTGGGGTGATCGTTGGTGAGGCAACGGATTGAACCCAACCTTAGGTATGAGTGAATGTGGGAGACTTAAATCACTCAAGATAGTCAAAATTAATTTTATTTTTAATTATATTTGATGGATCCCATTGGTTTATGATGGACTGCACTGAGTAGGGGCCATGTTAGGCGTACTTTAGATTTACCAATCCAAATGGGTAGTCTACCAACCACATAGTAGGACTATCCAACCAAAGGGGTTGCCTTTCAGTGTGCAACGGCTGTACGAGGAAGAAAGCATAGTAGACATACATCCTCCAAAGTAGGGATCGTCGGGGTGATCGTTGATGAATGGATCAAACCCAACCTTAGAAATTCTAGTGAATTCATTTGGGATTTAAATCAGCTCAAAGATAGTCAACATTAATTTCATTTTTTAATTATATTTGATGGATCCTGTCAGTTTGCGATGGACTGCACTGAGTAGGGGCATGTTGGCCTTGGCCTACCTCAGATTTATCGATCCAAAGGGAGTAGTTTCCCAGCCAAAGGGGAGAACTATCCAACCAAAGGGGTGCCTTTCGATTTACAGTGGACAATTCATGGAAGAGAAACCACGGGGACTCACATCTTCCAAACAAAAGACCATTGGGGTGATGTATTCTCAAGGTAATATGTCAACATGACCTAGGGTTGCTTGTCTATTTGTGATCATGCTAGAAGAATGCATAGTAGACTTACATCTTTCAGAGCAAAATGATCTCGGGGCAACTTGTTTGTGGTAAAATAGATTGAACTTGACTTAAGGGCTACTACTAAGAGAGTGTCGATCCAGGGACTTATCTCAACTCAAGTGTAGTTAGGCAATTCCTATAGGGAGTTTTGCTGACACCCTAAAGATAGGATGTCTTCTTGGGAAAGGGGCCACTGGGGGCTTGAATTCCTAATCAACAAGCAAATAAATTTATTTATTTTGTTTGTTTATTTATCGTGGACCTTATTGGTTTGCAAGGGATCATACTGAGAAGGAGCTTATATCAGCCTAGACCTATCTTAGATTTACTGGTCCAAAGGAGAATCTGTGCATCCGTTGAACAAATTCTCCAACCATAGGGGTGGCTATTAGGAATGGGGGCTATCCAATCCAAGAGTAACCGTAGTGTCTAAATAAATCGTAAGGGGCGTGGTCCAAGTAGAGTGCGAGAGAGGGCTTCATCCAAAAACCCTGAGGAAGATAATGATTATAGGTATTTGATGGCCAACTCAAGGAGAAAGCGTAGGGTCTCACATTTGCCAAGAGTGGTGTATCCACCGGGTGAGTCACTGTCAGCATAGTGAACATCAACCAACCTAAGGTGCCCATCGATTTGCAATAATCAGCCTAGAAAGAAAGCATCTGGGACTTATATCTTCCTGATTGGAATGATCTGGGATAGTTTGTCTTCGACATGTGCTTTATTAGGGCGACTACTAAGTGAATGCCATTGGGAATGAAGACTCCATCTTAGATAGACTTAGACTTTAAGATATCCTTAATCTTCAAAAAAATCTAGTGATTAGGTGGACACTCAACCTAGCCTAGAGACTTAGAAAAAATTAGGTCATGCCTTAGGGGTGTTAGGAAAATTTATATGCTTGAACCACATTCCTTACTTCCTTCCTTCAAGTCAAACTCCAAATCAAATCAACATCAAACATAAATTAATTCCAATTTAATTGATTTCTCCCAACTCAAATCAATGCCACATGATTGAAACCCATGATTGAAACTTATGATTGAAGCCCATAATCGAAACTCCAAATCTTGCCTTTAATCCCCTCTTAAGGACTTAGCCTAAACTGTGTTCAAATCAATTCAAACTCATGAAATTTTTTATAACTCATTTATATTCTCATTTATATTTACATATATAAATAAAATATAAATTCAAATCAATCAAACTAAATCCAAAATCCAATTCCAAGTTCAAAATATTTCCTAAGTCCTTAATTCCCTCTTAAGGACCTAGCCTAAATCAAATTCAAACCACCTCAAATTCATGAAATTTTCTCTCAACCCATTTATATTCTCATTTATATTCACTTATATAAATGAAATATAAATTGAAATCAATCAAATCAAATTTCAATTCAAATCACAAATCTTTCCTAAGTCACTTTGATTTTCTCTTAAGGACTTAGCCTGAATCGCGTTCAAATCAATTCAAACTCATGAAATTTTCTTATAACTCATTTATATTCACATATATAAATGAAACATAAATTAAAATCATTCAAACTAAATCCAAAATTCAATTCCAAGTTCAAAATATTTCCTAAGTCCTTAATTCCCTCTTAAGGACCCTAAATCAAATTCAAACCACCCCAAATTCATGAAATTTTCTCACAACCCATTTATATTCTCATTTATATTCATATATATATATATATAAATGAAATATAAATTCAATTCAATCAATTCAAATTCCAAATTCAAATTCAAAATTTTTCCTAAGTCACTTTGATTTTCTCTTAAAGACTTAGCCTAGTTCATGTTCAAATCACTTCAAATCTTTGAAATTTTCCCATTACCCATTTATATTCTCATTTATATTCACATATATAAATGAAATATTCAAACAACAAAACTAACTCCAAAAAGCAAACTCAAATTCAATCAAAATCCAACCTAAGCCTTTCAAGTCAAAATCTTGAACTTAGCCAACTTAATTTCAAATCAAGCCAAACCCTTGATTTTTTTCTTCATGATTCAATCAATCCTTCAATCATGAATCCAAATATAAACATAAACATCAATCACCAAATCAAAACTCAATTCAAAAATCAAACTTAAATCAAGCCCATGTTCACCCCTTGAATTTGAAATTATCAAATGAGTCAAAACCCATTTGACTTCAAATCACTTGCAAATGAATTTATATTTCAATCATAAGTTCATATGTGAGTTCAATCAAACTCAAATTAAACTTTGACCAAGCCATTTGACCCGCTTAGGCTCACTGAACCCAAAGTGACCTGTGAGCCAAATTCTAATCCTAACCAAATTGGATTGAACTAAGCCCACTTAAGCCTCTCATCATGAAATGATCAATCACTCAAATTGGGTCAAACCTAAGGGTTGACCAAGTCAACATTTAGCTAAAATGAAACCCAACATAGCCAAAATCTTTCATAGGCCAAATTGATTGAAACCAATGATCTAAGTTCATGATCAATCATTTGAACTTGACTAAGTCAACATTTGAGCCTATAAATTGGCACTTGACCCAAGTTGACCCAACTTGACCTAAAAAGTCAAAATGTGTCAAAACTTGATCTAACCCAAATTGATTGGAACCAATGAGTCAAGTTCATTCCAAAATGATTGTTGAACTTGACTAAAGCCTCAATTAGACAACTGGACCTAACCTAGCCCAATTATCCTTGAACCCAACTTGACCTAAAAGGTCAAATTGAGCCAAATTCAAACTTAACCAAAATTGATTGGAAACAAAGATACCAATCTATTTCATATGACCAACCAAACATGAACCAACACATGACCTAACCCAAATAGGTCAAATGGGTCAAATTGGTCAACTTGACCCATTTAACCTAAATGAACTAAATTTAACCAAATTTAAACCTAAACCAAATTAAATCAAACCAAAGCCACCAATACATTTTAAATGGTCATATGAACTTGACCCAACCCTTGGTTTGACCCAATTTGACCAATTGGTCAACTTGACCCAAGTTGACCATTTTGACCTAAATGGGTCAACATGAGCCAAATCATATCAAACTAACTTCAAATTCAATGAACTTGGCCTAACCCATTTTTCAAACATACCAAACATGGACAAACTGAAATCAAGATCAAATGACCATTTTACCCCTAGGCTAAAGGGTAACCCAAAATCAAAACCACTTGGAATTTGGTCAATTCCTTTTTATGGACACTTGACATCCTCTTAATGGACCAAATGGTCACTAATGGATCTAGTGCACATGATCCAATGGGTTTGGGTCAGCCAAATCCATCTCGAACCCAAAACTGACCACCTCATTTGAAATTGAGCACATGGAATCCCTCCTCCACTCAATTAAAGCACATGGCCACCTCACCCACTCCTTCTCTCACCAAAACTGAATTCAAGGACATCTCTAACATCCTAACAAACCCATTGAATGGGCTCAATTGGATCAAAATGGCAAGCATTTTCATGGCCATCCGATCCTTCAAAGGGGAGATATACTCCCCTAATTTAATTCAATCTACACACTCTCATACTCAACTAAGCTAAGGGAAGCCATGGGAGCCATTGCCAAGTGATCCTAAGCTTCTTAGAGTAAAATCAAATTTCCCATTCTTGATTTTCATAGCTTGAAAATAGGGGAGCTTCATTGAAAATCCAACTTAGCCTACACTCCATATCAACCCAATTCCTCCTTCAAGTTCCATTAGAGGATCAAGTCGGTTAACCCAATCTCTTGCCCAAGCTCCAAAGGTAAGGGAGGATCTAATTCGATCAAGACCAAGCTCAAGTACAAAAGGAGTTGTCCCATAGAAGCATCTAACCAATTTCAACACCTCAAACTTTTAGCAAAGCTTCATCTCCAGTAAATGAAGCTTCTCCAATTGAGTTGTTGATCACCTCCGATGAGTATGCCATTAAACCGAGCATAGTTTTAAATTTTCTTGGAGCTTTGTGAAGAGAATCTTTACCCCATCATTAGTTGACCGTTGGATGTGATGTCCTTTGCATGTTTGATGGGTTGTGTTTCAATCCAATTCGAGCTCAATCGAGCTCGAATCTTCTCCTAGAAGATGGACGGTCTCCATTGCTATAGAGAAGAACATGGAAGGATCATAAGCCATCCATCCATGCATTTTGAATGATGACCATGATTAAGATGTGTAGAATCCATGTTTAACCCATTTGATCCGTGACTTTAACCTTAGTCATTCGATCCTTGATTGGATGGGTGAGGAGAAAGTGCGTAGCGCCGCCACTGACGTGGTGCTACGATGTGACAAATTTATTATCCAATATTATCATGCCACATAGAACGCGCATGCCGCGTCAGTGATCCACGTGGTGATGGGATTAAATATTTAATCAGGCTATTAAATATTCTAATTAATCATGAAAACTTCCTAAATTCATATCTAAGAATAGAAAAATCAAAAACATATGAAATAAATTACATTGGATAAATAATTGAATATAGAATATTCTAAAAATAATTTCAATGAATTTTTAATAGTGTTTTTCTCTGATTTGAGTTTTATTAAAAATGTTATTTTGCTAATTACCCCCTAATTACTCTGTTGATTAATCTCAAACTTCTTGTGCTTAATTAGTGGAATGAGGCCTACCTTCCCTAATTTTTTTGGGATTTTTGGTGGCATAATTAGGAGAATTACTAGTTCATTTCTTAATCACTCTCTTAATGTAATTAAGCTTAATTAAAGGCATAATTAATGGTTTAACCCTCTGATTGAGTCAATTAAGTTTTTGATTAAGTGAATATGAGGTTTAAAAAATAAGTTTTGGGATGCTTTCCTTAAGATATTCCTTAAACCCCCTTTTTCTTTCTTAATCCAACCTTAATTAAGGGTTAATTCACTAATTATCCCCTTAAATAATTTTAAAAAATTCTAAAAATTTTCAAAATTCAATTAATCTAATCTTGGGTAGATGCTTAGGTGTTCAAGAGCCTAAGTGCATTAAGAAAATCAAAACTCAACACATGTACATATAAATTGCATAAACAAAATAAATCAACCAATACAAACTTTTTGCATCTTTGTTTTCCCTTCATTTCTTTTATACATATGCTTGTATTTAAGGAAAGTGGTATAATAGTCTAGACAACCCTGAGGGTTTGGCTTTAAGTAGCCCTAGGTAGGTCTTGTACCTTACACCCCTGGTGCTAATAATGATGCCGTACTCACTTATGCCTTTCATACATACATGTGTGCATGTGAAAAATGTTTAAGAAAATCTCTTTTCTACTTAATGAAAATCATGCATCATAAAGTATGCTAAACATTTCCATTTGTATGTATAGATATGCTAAGAATTCATTCATATGCATTTTATACATGATGGGAAAGAAAATGAAGTGATGTGTATTTTGTGATCTTAATTTACTTTACTTAATCTTAAAATGCCTTTCTTTTTAAATAAGTTTGTTTATGAAAAATCTAAACTTAAGACTAATTAAAATACATAATAAAACATTCATTAAATAAAATCAAATATGAATCCACTTTAGAAATTACTTAAGGTAAGAAAGGAAAGAGAAGTTCTCTTCTCTTTTCCCTCTTTAAAACTTAGTAATTAATTATTTGATTCACTTAAAATAAACCAAAATATAAAATAAAATCAACCCAAATCAACTAAACAACTTAAACAAAATTGCCCTCTAAGTTGAACATCTTCATACTTAGGAAATCTAAACCATAAAGCCTGAGCTAAACATACCACACAAACCTTTTAAAGCACACACATTAGGTTAAGTCACCACTTCTAGCTTTAGGTTGGGACGGTGCATGGCTTGATGTTTGCTTTTGTTTATGATGTATTATTCCTAGTCTGGATGTTAGGGTGAATGTGCGTAGAATAAATGGTAAGATGATTTAGTCTAATCATTATTTTTTGTAAGGGATTGTTCTTAAGGGGCATTGTAATAAAATATATAAATGCTTTGCTATGTAGGTGCTTATATCCCTAAGCATAATCCAATAGGCCAGGTGGACTTGGTACCCATGTGTGGGGTGCTAAGTCCAATATATATGCTTAGAATTTGTATGGTTTGTTAAGATAATCTCTATTTTATAAGTATTAGTTAGATTTACTTTTCTTTTTCATGTATTTTTGTAATTAGAACTTTTAGAATGATTATTTTGGGGGACTAGGATGAGCATTGGTCATAAGATTACATCTTATGTACTATGTGAAGCCTTTGGAGCAACCACCTTCCAACCATCCAAAAGAAGGAATCAAAAGAAGAAAGAAGAAAATAAGAAATGAAGATTCCCATAACATGAATTTCCTTACTTGATTGTAAATTAATTATTTGTAATCCGAGTTGTGTAAGGGTAGAGCTTGGCAACCTAATTTATTTTTTTGGGTTTGTGCAATGGTGCCCAACCATAAATGGCCTTTTATTCTTTTGCATTAGCTTTATTAAATATTTTATATTTTGTTTAGCTTGTGCATTAAGATGGCAGGTTTTACTAGTTTCTTCCTTGTTTGATGTATGACTTAGATGATGATTAGGATCTTAGGAAAAAATAAATCTTCTACCAAATTATTCAACTCAAAATTAAAAATAAATAACTCATAACCTCATTTAGAGCCTAAATTAAAATCAAGATAAAAGAATTAGCAATCTCTTAGCTAGATGAGTATTTCTTTTATAACATCATGCATAAAAGCATTGTTACAATCTTGATTGGAGGGCTTCCACCTTTGCTAGAGAACTTGGCTTGACCTTTGAGAGCCATGATGGAAACACACCTCCCCCTTCTCACTAATTTTGGTCCATAATCTTACTTCTCATGCATTAGGCATATGAATCCTACAAGCCTGAGTCAAATGATTGTCCAAAAATAAAAATAACATGTAATATGTTTTGCATTAGATCTAGGTCATTTTTCATGCCCTTACATGATCTAGTCTCTTAGGGAGTGAGTTTAAGGACTCAATCTCTTTCTAAAATAAATAACAGCCTAGCTATCTTATATAAAGCATATGACTTGGCTGCATAAATTTAAAATTGTAGGAGGAGTTAGTTGGCAGCCACCCCTAGATGGTTGTAAGTCCAAGCAATTGAGTGGTTTGTCCTCTCTTATGGAGGCAAACCAAATATCCATTTTTGCCTTAGATTTATGTTATGCTTTTGGCCCTCGTCGAAGCTCCCTATTAAAATCTTTGGAGATAATGATCATTTACTTTAATCAAGAGTATTCCTAAGAAATATCATTTCTTAAGATGTAATTAACTATGAGGGTTAGCCTCCATAGGGAACTTAACAAACCTGGTTTAAAATAAACCCTACTTTACTTTTTCATTTAAAGCAAGAGAAGAATCTCTGGTATATTTGCAGACCCATTATCCTTAGGAGTCCTTATTGGGGTGATTAGGTCCATTGTAGGGTGGTGACTTCTATCTTTTGAGATAATACATCTTTCCTCAATGTCATACCCAATCACCCTCAATAAGAATATCAGCAGATCTATGTGGTGTTAAAAATGCATAAAAAGAGAAGTATATTTCTATCTTCATTTTATCACGCATAGAGTGAAGATGAAGTATACATTCTCTTTAGAAATCTTTATAAATTTCACCAGAACTTATATCAACTCAAGAATAGTCAAGAGGAAAGGAGCCACTGGGGGACTTATCCTAAACCTAAACTATACTCGACCTAGTCAGTGCATGATGGCTAGCTCAAGAAGAAAGCATGTAGGCTTACATCCTCTTAAACAAAATCAAGATGAGCTAGCTTCTGGCTACATAGTGAGGGCTACCAAACTAACAAGGTCCTCATCAATTTATAATGGTCAAATTAGGAAGAAAGTATGGGGGCTCACATTCGCCAGACAAGTGACCACCGGGGTGACACACTAGCAAGGTAGTATGTTAGCTTGACCTAGAGCAACTAATGAGTGAGTGCCACAGGGGGCTTGCTCCCACATCAAAATAACCCGAGATAAAAGATATGTGTTTGTGTTAAAGGAGGACATGATGCCACTTAGTATTCTTACACCTACCCTAAAACATGCTTAAAGTTGATGAATTGGTGCCACGAATGGCAGCTGTGATCCCACCAAGAAAGGATGCTTGGGTTCTCTCACACCTAACTTAGCCATGCTAGTCGAAATAGGATGCCTTGGATTCTCTTACACCTACTCTAGTAGCACTGGAGAATCATGTTTAATTTATGTTCGTGTTGTGAAAGAAGGATAGGATGCCTCTTGGGTTTTCTTATACTTACCCTAAAACACATCATGATAGATTTGTAAATAAGAAAATAATGCTTCGAATGAAGAGAATATTTTGATGAATTGGAATAGAATTTTGAGGATAATTATTTTCAAACATAATTTTATGGGTAGTATTTCTTCAAATAGAGCCCATTTATTGGAAGCATTGGGTGTTCCCCTTTATAATCAATAAGTTGGTAAGATCTTCCTTGGTATGCCTTCTTTATGATAAAAGGGCCTTCCCAAGTGGGTTCAAACTTGCCCCCCATCTTTCGACGGGCAATAAATGGTCTCCTTAGAACTAAAATAAGATCTCCTACTTGAAAAGTTCTAGGGTGGACCAACTTGTTGTGAGCTTGAATCATTTTGGCTTTGTATAACTCGAAGTTCTAGCATGCCCAGGAGTCTCTCCTCCAAACCTTTGAGCTCTTCTAACCGCAACTTGACATTTTTCTCTATAGTGATTTTACTACCCATTGTTATCCTTAGTGATGAGAGTTGCACTTCTAAGGGTATAATGGCTTCAGACCCATATACTAAGGAGAACGGGGCAGATTGGGTTGGAGTTCTGTATGTGGTGCGGTATGCCCACAAAGCTTCAACTAGCTACTTATGCCACTGTCGCTTGTTGTCATTGAGTGACTTCTTTAGCATCTAGATGAGAGTTTTGTTGAATACTTTTTCTAGGCCATTCGCCCTGGGATAGTAGATGGTGGAGTATCTCCAATCTATATAATGTCTCTCGGTAAAGTTGTTGATCTTAGTGCTCTTGAATGCAGTATCATTATCAGATATAATTCATCGAGGCACCCCAAACCTATATATGATACGGTTCCTAAAAAATTGGAGCACATGCTAAGTTGTGACCTCTAGGTGGGATTTCCTCAACCCACTTAGAAAAATAATTGGTGGCTAGGATAAACCGATGACCCTTAGAAGAAGGAGGATCAATTGAACCCACTATGTTAGTACCCCAACACACAAATAGCCATGAGGCCAATGTAGGGTGTAGAATATTGGGTGGTTGGTGAAAGACCACACCGTGTACTTGACATTGTGGCATCTCCTAGGTACATCCTTGTAGTCTGTAATCATTGAAGGCCAGTAGTATCCTAGTGTTTTGATCTTAGATTTCATCTTCGGACCGGATTGATGTGCTTTACATAGACCTAAATGTACCTCGGTCATGATCTTACAGGCTTCGTGTTTGTCTAAATAGCGTAACCACATTTGATCAAAAGATTGTTGGTACAAGGTGCCATCCATGAGAGCATAGGAGAGATCTCTCTGCCTCATTTGATGGGCTTGTGATTTCTCTTGAGGTAGTTTTTCTGTGTTCAGGTAATCTATGAATGGTTGCCTACAATCCAGCTCTCATCTTTATTGGCAATCGCAACCTCCTCTTCAAGAGAGAATCTCACGATGTGTTCAATATCAATAAAAGATAAGACTTGTTTATTTTGGACCCTTATTAGAATGGACTCATCTTTCAGACATGTCAATTCCTTGGTGAGTTTTTCCAAAGCATCTGCTACTACATTCTCTCCTCGAGGAACTTTGTAGATGGTGACCTCAGGGATTTGGCCCAACAACTTCATGGTGTACTCATGGTAATGATGAAGCTTAGGTTTTAGAACCTTATAGGACCTAGCAATCTAGTTGATGACTAGTTGCAAAGTCCGTGTAGATGTTGATGCTTTTGACACACACTATAATAGCTAGCTCCAGACTGGCAATTAAAGCCTCATATTCAGCTTCATTATTGGTGCATGGATTGGAGAGATAGTATAAGAATCTCATCACATCATGGTCTGGAGTTAAAAGGATGATTCCTACCCCTATCTTTCCTAGAAGAGTAGATCGTGGTTCTTCTACTTTTTGAAAGGAAGTCACACCATAAAAATACATCTCCTAGTGGTGAATGCTAGCATCCCTTAAGTTAATGATTTGTTCATCGGGGAGGTCATCACTAAGCGGATAATTAGTAGGAAGTGGGTGTGCTATTAAGAAATTCACTAGTGCCAATCCTTTCACAGCATGGAAGGGTATGATTGTGATCTCAAACTGTGAGAGAATCATGGACCAACGTGCTAACCATCCGGATAACATCAGCCCTGTCATGAGATACTACTATGGATTGATTCTTGAAAGCAAGTTTACCTTATGAGAGAGCATATAGTGCCATAGCTTTTGGGATGTGAAGATTAAAGCAAGGCAATATCTCAATAGGTGGGTAGTTTGCTTCAGTAGGGTTTAGATAGTGGTTGAGGTAGTAGAGAGTGTTCTCCTTCCCTTCATCATTGGTTTGGCCAACAAAGTTTCAAGGGAATCATCCAATGATGCTGTGTAGAGGATAAGTGGCTTGCCCAAGATAGGGGCTGCTAGAACTGGTGGCTTCACCAAATAGAACTTGATGTCTTCAAAAGCATGACGACACTTATCATCCCACTTGAACTTAGTGTCCTTTTTGATATGTATTGAAAAGCTTGCATCTTCTCGATAGATTGGAGATAAAGCATCTTAGATATGCCAACAGCTCTTTGAAAGATTTGAGTTGAGTTAAACTTTTATAAGGTGATATTTCTAAGATGGCTTTGATCTTTTCTGGGTCTATCTCTATTCCCCGGTGCTAGACAGTAAACCCATGGAAGTTCTCTGAAGCTACTCTGAATACACACTTCAAAAGGTTCATTTTGAGGTTAAATTATCTTAACCATTTGAAAATTACTCTCAAGCCGAAGAGATGGTCTTCTTTTCTTTTCTTTTGACTACTAGATCATCAACATGACATTCAACTTGATGATGAATGAGTTTATTCAAGATCTGAGTCATAGCCCATTGGTATGTAGCACCAGTATTTTTAAGGCTGAAAAGCATGACCTTATAATAATAGATTTCAATTGAGGTTCAAAAAGTAGTGTTTCTTTCATCATCTAGGGCCATCTTGATTTGGTTGTAGCCAGATGACCCATCCATAAAGGAGAAAATTGCATGAGATGAGGCGATGTCCACCATTAACTTTGGTATAGAAAGTGGAAATTCATCTTTAGGACATGCCTTATTTAAGTCCTGAAATTGATGCATATGCAAATTTGGTCATTCTTTTTCTTAACTAGCACGACACTGGCTAACCATGTAGGGTATTTTTCTTCTCTGATAAAGCCAGCATCGAGCAATTTCTTAACTTCAGAGATGACTGTTGTTTGATTTCTAATCACATGCATCTAGGAGCTTGCTTGATAGGGTTAGCATTAGGGTCTATTGCTAGTTTATGGACTGCTACATCAGAAGATAATCTGCATGTCTTCATAGCTCCATGCAAAGTAGCCCTTAAACTCAGTTAATAGCCTAACTAAGTCATTGGTTTCTTCTTCGTTTAGTAGAGAACTGTATGTGGGGTGTGGATCTTCTTCTGTCCCAAGATTGATTTCTTTAAGCTTTTGATGGTTGAATGGATTTCTTCTTCAAATTCTGGAGGTGCATCTTTAATTTGAAGATCATCTGGATCATTTGAAGTTTTTAAACACACTTCATCATAAGAGTTAGTGCGGCTTGAGAAGAACCTATCAGACTCCAGATGCTTGGTGATAACTAAGCAGTAATCATCGACTGGACCCACTGTACCAAATCCTAGTCCTTGTCTTGATTATGCAATCCTGCCTTTGTTGTCCCACAGCTTCTCGAAATACTCTGACCTATGCCTGGACCATGTGTAAGGAATTAAACCTTTCTTTGCAAGATTATGAGCACAAGGTGAGTACCAATCAACAGGTAATTCCATTAAATCTTTATATGAATTATCCTCAAGTTCAACATTTGCTTCTGGACTTGAAGATGATGATCCAAATAGGAATCTCTTTGGTTTGACATCCATGGAAGATCTAGGGGCTTCCTTAAGTACTAAACCCTTAACTTTTTGAGATGAAAGTGGGGTTAGAGCTAAAGTTCCCAACCGCTAATGATTTTACATAATCTTGATTCAAATACATTTGTGCTTTGCTTGGAGGCCTAGTCTTCATCACTGTCTGGCTCGAGTGTCACCTCCAATGAAACCCACTGAGAGGGGTTGGCTGGTAAGCTAATCACATGAGACTCATCCTCCGAGCTGAATTCTAAGTCTATGTGAATAGCAGGAGTACTCCTATGAACTGGAACATAGCCCCTTGGTCGGCGCCAACCAGGTCTTCCACCTCTAGAACCGCCTCATCACCTCCCTCTTCCTAGTGGAGGTCAAGTCAGTCTACCCATATGTTCATATGGTGGAACAAACTGTGGGTGGAATGTAATATGTGGCTCTACCTCTTCCTCGGTGTCGCTTTTTCTCTCACTTGTACTTTCTTTTTTTCTTTTTCTTTTGTATTTGAACTTTGGCCAAGTTCATGAGAACATGTGTTTTGATTTTGAGGAAGATAGTAGGTTGCATCTTCATATATCTTGACCTCTCTAACTGAGAATGGATTTTCATTCCCTTTGACACAATATTTGATTTCATCTTTTAGAAACTTGATGCACTGATGAAGCGATGGAACCATCTTGTTCTGGTGTATCCAAGGCCTACCAAGAAAAGTAGTAAATGATGTATTCGAATTAATTATATAGAACTTGGCTTCAGTCTTCCAGTCACCTATTTCCAAGGTAACACTATGGAGCCTAAAGCCCTCTTGCCTTGTTCATTGAATCCTCTCAACATCATCTGATCTCCTCAGAGCTTAGAGATATCAATCTTAAGTAGGCAAGGATTTTCAGGCTCATAATGTTTACCGATGCACCTGGATCAACCAACACCCTAGAAAGTCTGAATCTTCCCATATCCACTGTAGTTTAGAGGGGATGATTGTGCTCCATATCCCCCAAAAGAAGGTCTTCATCGATGAATGTGACTCTTTAAGCTTCTCTTGAATAATGTGCTTCCTCTAATAGCGTCCTCTAAGCATATAAGCACGGATCAAGATTGGCCTTGATTAGTGATTCCCTCATCTTTTTAGATAAGATAAGGGCATCATATATGCTTAGTCTAGCTGGCAACTTTCTTAGGTGACCGAGGACATTATAATCAACTTTGGGCTGATCCTCCACAAGCATATCCATGGGTGGAGCATCCTGTGGAAGGGCTTCTTGATCGCTGGAACCAATGACTTGCTTATCCTTATCTTGAGGTGCTACCCTAGGAGGTAGAACTTTGCCACTACAAAGGTTGACTTCGGTGATCTCTTGAGGTGGTTTAATGGAAGGTTCTACTTGCTCATCAGGTTCACCTACAACTTCTCCTATAGGACCCTCGAGATCCGATGATTCCAAGTCTAACTCAAGAGGTGAACCCATATTATTTAGAGAAGGAAAGTCCATCTCTGAATTAAAAAGAGGATGATCAGAGTTATTATAATTATTAAGACTTGAAGAGTTTTCTAAAAGAGTAGAATCAGATAACCTATCAGAAGTGGCACAAATGTAATTCAAACTAGCTTTGTTCCTCGATTTCTTAGATTTAAAAGGAGGAGGCATAGTAGAAATATAATAAAGTAAGTGGGGGTGAAGGATTTGATGCCCTCATCCACCGATACAAGATGTATACTAGAAGAAGAACTAGCTGAAGTAGTAATGCTAGTTGAAGTAGTAGGCAATGTGGAATGGGTGACTGCCTTATTGCTACTTGGCTATCCCTGTGTATAAGCTGCTGAGCTCCCACTTTCTCCAAGTTGTCTTTGGCAACTTGTGAACCTTCCTTGATATTGGAGGTTTGAGCTACCTCAAGCACCTATAAAGAAAGTTTCTTGATTTTAGAAATAGTCTTTTTAGAGGTTTGGGATAAAGAGATATCCCAACCTTCTTTTATTTTGAGAGGATTTCATGTATCCCCAAGGATTATCCTAACAAAACTAGATGGTTATTCTACTAGATATTCCTTAGGGATAACTATAGTGCCTGACTTGTAGCTATGCTCAAGTCAGTCCTTAAATGTAAAGTAATCCTCCAAAATATGGTTTAACATGTGGTGGTAGGGGCAAAAGTTAGGATCATTATGCTTGCCCACTTCCTCCGGCTTCCTAGGCTCGGGTAGCTGAAAATTAGATTTCTTTAAGATGTTCTTAAAGATTTTTCTGACTACCTCCCTCTTAAAATGAATAGGTTTGTTTAATTTGTCCAAAAGAGTAGGTGGATGATAGCTACCTGGGGGTGGGTATGTATACCGCTACTGATAGTATGGCTGAGCAATAGGTGGAGAAGGTCATGGAGGCTATTACAATGATCGATAAGATGGCTAAGGCATTGGTAAAGAGGCAAAAGCCAGGGCTATGGAGCTCGAGGTCTCTCATGCTGATCCCTGGTTGGTTGCTTCCCCTTGTCCAATGCTACTACTTCCCCTAGCTTCTTTTCATAGGCTTTCTGCAGCTTTAGCTTTAATGACTGATCTTAAAAAAGCAACTGTTTAACCTCTGCTTGTAGGCTAGATGCCTTGTTGATTAGAATCTCAAATGTCTTAATGGTGAAACCTTTAAGCATGAAAGTAACCGGGCCATGAATATTCTTTAATATAATTTCAATAGCATGCTGTTCAGATAGCTGTGGTTCACATTTCATGCTTAAATTATTCCACCTAAGAATATAATCAATGAGGGACTCACTGGGGTGTTGTTGAGCCACAACAAGATCACCCACAGTTACTTTTTATTGAGCTCCAACAAACCTCTTAACAAATAGTTGCTCCAACCCAGCAAAAGTCTTCACTGAATCATTGGGGAGTTCAGCATACCAATCAAAAGCTATACCCATTAAACTGCTAATAATGAGACAGAACAATAGTGCATCACTGCCACTAGCATTGTGACAGCTGGCCCTAAAGCGTGCTATGTGTGGCGAGGGTTTCCACTACCATCAAAGCTTTTGAAAGAAGGAGGCACAAAACCCTTAGATATTGGATATCATTGAATTCCTCTAGGTAGGGTCTATCCTTTGGAACTGATGAACCACCTTGGGGTTGCCGATGCTTCCCTCACTTTTAACCATGAGTTTGATATCTTTTTCTTGTATGGAGATACTATCCATTACCTTCCTATACAGTTGCTTGCTCTACCTGAGGTGAACTATTGATCGAACATGCACAACTCAGTCATTTTCCATAATGGTAAGATGTGCTATTGGGGCTTGATTTTGAAGTGCTAGAACCACCGCTAATAAATCCTCAAGTCTCTTTCCATCCTATCAATTTGTTCATCCTTCTACTTGAATTGTTGAAGGACGCGTTGGGTTAAATGGGCTGTATCATCTTGTTCGACCGTAACACCTTTCAAGCTTTGATGATCTCAAAGGAGAGAACCTCTGGTATCAACTATATGCACCTCTGCTGAGTCTTCCAATAAATCATCTTCATTGGGATCAAAGCTAACCTTCTCCTCTTTGAGGTTAGACCAGTCATATCCTAGGATTTCTCTTCTCGAGAGACTATATATCATCTAAGGAGCGTCCAACCTGTGCATAAATGCTCACTTGAGTGGTGGGATCATGCTCATGAACGGAGATACATCTGACCTCCTCTACTACTAGAGAGCTAACCTTGTGGGGGCTACGCTCACTGGAAGAAATGTGCTCATGGCTGTTAACTATAGATGGAGTACTCTCCCTTGGGGGATCTATCGCCATAGGGACAATAGAACTATCTCCTTCTCCCTCTATTATTGCTATATCCATGATTTATTGAGGTGGTAGTGGTGATGGCATGACTACGATGCTATGAGGTCGCCACACCCTTTTCACCACAACTGAAGTAGAAGGTCAAGTAGAAGAACTCACCCTCACCTCAGTCGGTGGCGTAGATGGAGTGGGATCCCTTGGTCATAGCTGAATAACTAGTGGGGCTTTCTTTTCCCCTGATGCTGCTTTCATGGCTTTAGATGGAACTATAGAAAATGGAACCTGAACTGCTGATTACGGATGTGGAGTAGAGCGGTGTGATGGAGGAAACACCAGACTCCCTCTATGCAGGGGCTTCCCTCTTATGATGGGTAGTACCAATCAATAGAATACTATCGTGTGGATAAGATCATCGGGAAATCTATGAGGGCTGAGCCGACGCGACATATCTGTCTCTCTCTCTAGTAACAATATACATGCCTCTCGCCCTCTCTCCCCATGATATGCTCGCGCCACAATGAGGGATAACCGATCGTAAATCAAACTAGGCACCGAACTCTAACCATCCATAAGCCCCACCAACTTGGTGCAAAACTATCCTGAGGCCAGCATATGACCTCCTCCTATCTCTGATAGGTGTCTCATACTAAACTAGAGGTGGAGGTGACACTGTAATTCTCCTGACATCTTCCCCTTCAGAACTGGAAAGAGGATGGAACTTATTCTGAGGAAGCTAAGAAGAAACTACCTTAGGTGACTCCTCTACTGCAATGTGAGAGACTGCCTCCATCTCCTTAGCAATGCGCACGTGATGCCGCTTTATCTTGTGGCTCCTATTGCGGCACTGAGTTCTACTAGGTGGAGTAGTACGGGAGCTAGACCCTACCTCAAAGGTAGGGGAGACTATCCCTAAAGCCAGGGTTGCCTTCCCTTTAGAGGAAGCTAGTGAGTGGGTACCACCAAGGCGATGGGAATAACTAACCACACTGCACTAGAACTGACCGCGAACCTCTACCGCCTTCCTCTTGGAGGGAAACATCAGGGAATCTTAATATAGATGACTACCACGCCACCAATGCCCTACCTTGGGTGACAATCCTCACAAGTAATCCTGGCCCCTTGAATTCTCGACCAAAGTGTATCAGATGAGCAAAGTCAGTTTGGGGGGAGGCTGACCCGATCCAAGGACAAATCCATCCTGAAGGGGAAAGTGAACACGTACTTTTGAGAATCCATTTGCATATCAACTTAGAAAAGTTGACTGACCGAATCGAACTCGCAATTATTGAACAAACTCAAATCACCCGATAATTTTTTTAGAGTTTGAACCCATACTCAATAATTTGAATATGTTAAGTGTGGTTCATTGAATTTGGGAGAGAGATTTTGAATAAATTGGAGAGGAGATTTTGAGTTTAGAATCCACTTTCAACAAATTTATTTATGTTGAAATTGGGTTCAAATATTTTGAAGAGATTTTTGATGCTTCCATTGGTTCATACTTGAATTTGATTTTATGTTTGAGACCCTTTATTTAACAAATTTGAGTATGTTAAATAGAGGTCAATTGATTTTGTTTGGGATTACTCATTTAGCAAATTTGGGTAAGTTAAATGAGTTGTTTGAAAATAATTTTCCTTTTTTTTGTTTGCCCATGATGTGTATCATGTGTGATTTTTAGAAATGAAATCTTTACTTAGCAAATTTATGTATGCTAAATAAAGCCCAAATATGTTTGATGTTTATTTTGGTTTCTAAAAAGATATCTTTATTTAGTAAATTTGTGTATGCTAAATGAAGTTCAAATGTGTTTGATTTTTGTTTTGATTTTTGAAAATGGGATCTTTACTTAGCAAATTTGTGTATGCTAAATAAAAATCCAAATGTGTTTGATTTTTTTTTTGTGTTGATTTTTAAAAAAATGGGATCTTTACTTAGAAAATTTGTGTATGCTAAATAAAGCCCAAAATGTGTTTGATTTTTGTTTTAATTTTTGAAAATGAGATCTTTATTTAGCAAATTTGTGGATGCTAAATAAAGTCCAAATATGTTTGATTTTTGTTTTGATTTTTGAACATGAGATCTTTACTTAGAAAATTTATGTATGCTAAATAAAAATCCAAATGTGTTTTGGTTTTGATTTTGAAAGATGGGGTCTTTATTTAGAAAATTTATGTATGCTAAATAAAACCCAAATGTGTTTTGGTTTTGATTTTGAAAATGGGATCTTTATTTAGCAAATTTGTGTATGCTAAATAAAGCCCAAATGTGTTTGCTTTTTGTTTTGATTTTTGAAAATGGGATCTTTACTTAGCAAATTTGTGTATGCTAAATAAAGTTCAAATGTGTTTGATTTTGAAAATGGGATCTTTACTTAGCAAATTTGTGTATGCTAAATAAAGTCCAAATGTGCTTGATTTCTGCTTTGATTTTTGAAAATGGGATCTTTACTTAGCAAATTTATGTATGCTAAATAAAGTCCAAATGTGTTTTGATTTTTGTTTTGATTTTTGTTATTCTTGAAAAGGGGGTTTCTATTTTAGAAATGTGGTATGTTAAATAGACTCCAACTTATTTTCAATTATCTTTTTGAAAAATGAAACTCTCATTTGACAAATTTGGGTATGTCAAATGGAATTCCAATGTATTTTGATTTTCATGATTTTTTCAAAAGAGATTTCCATTTAACAAATTTGAGTATGTAAAATGTAAGTCAATCATATTTTATTTTTCAGAGATGAAATTTTTGTGTGTGATTATTGCTTTTTTGAAAAGAAGAAAATTCCAACTTAACACATGTGGAATGTGTTGAGTGGAGTTTCAAGTGGTGTGATTTTGTTTGAAAATGAAACCTCCATTCAACAAATTTGGATATATTAAATGAAGATGCTTATTTTCAAATTTGTGCTTTCTTTTGAAAAGAGGAAAGAAAGTCCAATTCTAATATATATGGAATATATTGGGTGGAGTTTCAATCTTGAATATAATTTTATTTAGAAATGAAATCTTCCTTCAATAAATTTGGGTATATTGAATGAGGATGTTCATATTCAAATATGCGCTTTTTGAAAGATGATTTTGATTTTATTTGGAAATGAAATCTTCATTCAATAAATTTGGATATATTGAATGAGGATGTTCATATGTGCTTTTGAAAGATGATTTTGATTTTATTTGGAAATGAAATCTTCATTCAATAAATTTGGGTATATTGAATGAGGATGTTCATATGTGCTTTTTGAAAGATGATTTTGATTTTATTTGGAAATGAAATCTTCATTAAATAAATTTGGATATATTAAATGAGGATGTTCTTATATGCTTTTTGAAAGATGATTTTGATTTTGTTTTGGAAATGAAATCTTCATTCAAGAAATTTGGGTATGTTGAATGAGGATGCTCATTTTCAAATATGTGCTTTTTGAAAGGGAAGAAACTCCAACTTCAACGTAAGTGAGATATGTATTGAATGGAGTTCAATTTTTATGATATGATTTTATTTGGAAATGAAATCTTCATTCAATAAATTTGGGTATATTGAATGAGGATGTTCATTTTTAAATATGTGCTTTTTGAAAAGGAAGAAACTCCAACTTCAACATATGTGTGATATTGAATGGAGTTTCAATTTTTATGACATCATTTTATTTGGAAATAAAATCTTCATTCAATAAATTTGGGTATATTGAATAAGGATGTTCATTTTTAAATATGTGCTTTTTGAAAAAGGAAGAAACTCCAACTTCAACAAATGTGAGATATGTATTGAATGGAGTCAATTTTTATGACATGATTTTATTTAGAAATGAAATCTTCATTCAATAAATTTGGGTATACTAAATAAGGATGTTCTTTTTAAAATATGTGCTTTTTGAAAAAATGATTTTGATTATGTTTTGAAAAGAACCCACATGTAACAATCCTGAGGATTGTAGATGGGGTTGAGTTATATATTTTTGTGAAAATTTTTATGCAAGTATTTTATTATGTGAACTTTGTGAAAGTGCTTTTGAAAAGTGATAGTTTTATAAAGGATTTATTTTTCTTATTTGTAGAATGAACCTTACCTTACTATATAAATGGTAAGAAGGTTCAAAAATGTCTTTTGTTATTTCTTTTAGTTGAATTTTATTTTCACCTCTTGGGGGACCCAACAATTTAAGACCTACATGGAGTGAGGTCCTAAAACCTAAAGGATATTTGCTAGCTTAACTTAAGAATGAAATGAGCTAAGTTCCAACAGAAAAGAAGGGTAGTCTTGGATTCATATAAAATACAAATCCACTAGTGATACTTAGAGACAATGATCATTTACCAAAGATGGAGAGAGGAACCATCCCCTGCAGAGTTGGCAAAAAATCTGGTGTTTATTTTTTGAGAAATGTGAATGTTGTTGGGACACCACATAGATTCACAGATGTACTCATTAGGGTGATCGGATATGATATTGAGGAATGATGTACTATCTCAAGAGACAGAAGTCACCCATCCTACAATGGACCTAATGAGGACTCCAGTGAGTCTTTGAATGTACCAGAGATCTTTCCCCTACTTTACATGGAAAAGTAAAGCACGATTTATTTTAAGCTGAGTTTCAAGTTTCTTATGGAGGCAAGCCCATAGTTAATTACATCTTAAGGAATGAGATTTCATAGGAATACTCTCGCTTAGGATAAATGATCATTATCTCCAAAGATTTCAAAGATAGGACTATCAATCAATTGGTTATTTTTAGAAAATCAAGTAAGATTGATCAAAAGGAGAGAGTTATTATCGAAACCAAAGGGAGATGAGTTGGGGATGTCACGATGCTAGGAAACCTAGCGAGCATCCCAAACTATCCTATGGTTAGGCTTTATATTTTTGAAATTGAGGAGAATTATATAATTGAGTTAAATTTTTATTAGAAATCTAGGGCTTACAATTCCATAATATAAAATTATAGAAATGCCTAAGAGGTGAGGATTTATGCTTGTAGCCCACAAAGGGAAACAACAATCTCGGATCCTAAATCTAGGGAGCTTTGGAAAGAGCCAAAGCATGACCTAAATCTAAGGCAAAAGTGGGTATATGGTTTGCCTCCACAAGAGAGAATAAATCACAACTATTAGACTTACAACCACTGGGGTGGCAAACTAACCTCCTATGATTTTAAATACATGTAGGAAAGTCTTATGCTTTGTAAGATGGCTAAGCTATTGTTTATTTAGAAAGGGGACTAAGTCCTTAAACACACTTCCTAAGAGACTAGATCATGAAGGGCATGAATAAATGACTTAATCTACTGCAAATTTTGTTAAGTTTTATTTTGATTTTTGGACATTTTTATTTGGCATAGGCTATGGGATTTCATATGCCTAATGCATAAGAAAATTGGTTATTGGCCAAAATTAGAAAGAAGAAGGTGTGTTTCCACCATGGCTCTCAAAGGTCAAGCCATTTTCTCAGGCAAAGGTGGAAGCCCTCCATTAGTAAGAGTGAAGTAATATGATTGATGCATGATATGAGACATACAACATCCAGCTAAGGGGTTGCTAAATCTTTTATTATCTTGATTTATGTCCTAGGCTTTAGATGAGGTTATGAGTTGTTTAATTTAATTTTGAGTTGATTAATTGGAGAAAAAATTTATTTTTTTATTAGAGCCTAATCGCATCCAAGCCATTCAACAACCATCAAGTAATTAAGAAACTAGGAAAGATCATGCAATCCTAATTGTGCAATCATAAACATAATATCAATCAATTTATAAAACTAGCACAAAAGAATAAGAGGTTGACGTGGTCGGATTCCACCACACAACCCAAAGAAATGTGGGTAGCCGAGCTCTACCCTTAAACAACTTGGATTACAAATGAATAATTACAATTGAAAGGAATTCATGTTATGAGTGTCTTCATTCTTCATTTTTTCATTTCTTCATTTCTTTCTTTCTTCATTTCTTTCTTTCTTTTAACTTGGGATGTCATTTTCTCCAAGGCATCACATGGTATATAAGACATGATCTTATAACCAATGTTCACCTTAATTCCCCATAACATTCATTCCAAATCTTAATTACAAAATTTACATCAAAATGGGAAAGATAAATCTAACTAAACCCGCAAGATAGAGATTAGCCAAGCATACCACACAACCCAAGCAGCTATATGAATAATTTGGACTTAGCACCCCACATGGGTAACCAAGTCCACCTATCCTAATTTTATGCTTGGGGTATAAGTAACTGCATAAAAGCATTTATATTTTTATTACAACCCTCACAAACCCCTTGTAGCATGATTAGAGTAAAATCCTAACATCCGCACACATATACACCCTAACATCAGTCTAAAATATTACATCATAAAATAAAATCAGACATCAAAACATGCACCGCCCTAACATAGAGCTAGAAATGGTGACTTAGCCTAATGTGTGTGCCATTTAAGGCTTGTGTGAAATGTCTTAGCTATGCTTTAAGGTTGGAATTTTCTAAGTGTAAAAGATTCAATTTAGATGGTGGTTTCATTTTAACTGATTTAGTTGATTTGTCAATTTTAGTTGGTTATTTGTTTTGGTTTGAATGAACCTACACTTAATGGCTAAATATTATGAAGAGAAGAAAAGATAAGAGAACTTCTCTTTCATCTCTACCTTTAAACATTTCTAAGATAGATTCATTAATGATTTTTCTTTAGTGAATATTTTATTATGTGTTTTAATTGATCCTAAGTTTGGTTTTGTTCTAAATAGTCCCATTTCAATAAGAAAGGCATCTTAAGATTAGTTAGGGTGGATTACTATCACATAACACACACCCATTTATTTCTTTCCACCATGTATACCATGCATATGAATAATCTTAAGCATATCTATACATGCAATGCAAATTTTAGCACACCTTGATGATGAATGCTAAGAGATATGATTTGGAAATTTGGATATTCAATTGATGCATGTCTTTATTATGTAGAAAAGGGGGATTTTTCATCCATTAACAAAATGCACATTCACATGTATAAAAGATATAAGTGAGTATGGCACATTATTTTCTACACCAGAGGCGTAAGGTACAAGACCTACTTAGGGCTACTTAAAGTCTCGCAGCCCCAAAATATCTAGAATAATATACCACTTTTCTTAAATACATGTAAATGTACAAAAAGAAACAAATGGATGAAGAATCATGCAAAATATTATGTTTGATTTGGTTGTATAATTTACATGTGTAAATGTGAAGATCCTTCTTAAGTCATAACATAGAAATGCATAGGAATAGATATAATCAAGTGTTGTATTCTTTTCAAATGAACTATACACTTTACAAATCCTATTCAAATTCATGTTAAGAGAAGAAAAGAAATTAACATAATACACATCTTATGCTATAATCACATGCAAGCTTATAAGTACTTATAAGTAGCATCACTTCATTCATAATCTTTGATTTATAGGTTTTGAAAATAATTTTTGGTTTAATAGTGATGAAGCGACTCATATTCTTATCTTTAGCCAAAACATGCAATTTGACATAAAAGGAAACATTTTATTTAATTGATTTTTTTAAAAGAAATGAATGCATGATTTTATATGGCAAATAATATTTAACATGATTAGAAAGAAATAAAGAGATGTAAGCACATGACTTCATTCACCCTAATTACTTCCTAAGGATAATCATATAAAATGGGATTATATAAAATGAATCAAAATTCTTTAAAGAGATTTTTATTTTTGAATTTGATTTGACTTAGGAAATATGAAAAGGGTTTGCTAGTCCTAACCCATTTCCCCTATGTGTGAATTGGTTTAGTTTAATTTTAGAACAATTAGGTTGATTTTATATTTTGTTTAAGTTAAGGTATGAATTAAATCCATTAATTACCCCTTACTTCTAGCAAATTAACATAATTAACCAAGCAATTATGAGCCAACATATGATATGCAACCTCATGTAAATTAAATCAGCAATGCACCTAAGAAATAAAGGGGCCTAATGCAATTGGCTCATAATTATTGATTAATTAAGCTAAAAGGTTTAATTAAGTACTTTCATAATCATCCTACACATGTAGTTTGATTATGATTTCATTTGGAATCCTCTTAGGTTATTGAACACCTAAGAATCTACCCAAGAATTAAATAATTAAGTTATAATGATTTGGTTTTGAATTTGATTAATTGAACTAATTAATGAAGTGATTAAGTCATTAATTAATTTATAAATTAATTAAGTGTTAATCCAAATAAAATAAACTTAGGGGAAAGATTGGAAAAAAAAATCTTAATCTCATTCCCTAAGTATATTCACTATCTCATAATGATTATCAAGTTTAATTAATTAATTTATCACTATTTAACATGTTAATTAATCACTTAATTAATTAAGAGAGGGATTAAGGATGAAATAAGCAATTCTTTTATTTAATCCTATAATAAATTCCAAGAATATCAGAGAGTCATCCCACTAAATTTCAAAAAAGTTTGGGATTAATTATTGGAATTGAAAGTACTATTTAATTATATTTCCAATAAAACCTAAATTGAGTGAAAATCACTACTCAAAATCAATTGATTATAATTTTATATTATTCTCCTCTAAATTATCTTTAAAATGAGCCTGAGTTTGCATTTTTTATAGATTTTTCTACAATTACTTATGATTTTAGGAAGTTTTAGCATTAAAATCAAATTAATTAAGCCTAATTAATAAATTCTATTGCCACATGGCTGATATGCTTTCCATGTGACGGGATATTATTTAAGTTATCATCCGTCTGAGTCATCATGTGACGTGCTTTCACCCGCCCAATCAAATAATGGTCGGGATTAATCCCACAGTTTAGGTTTAAATCAAAGGGGATCTAGCATGATCTAATCACATTTGTCCATTCCAATCACATAGAATAGATGACATGTGATCCTTCTTCACGGCGACATGAGATAACAGTTTGCCTCTTTCATTCAATTCGAGCTCACTGAGCTCGAGATCAAATGATCCCACACCTTTGGGAGGGGATGCACATCCAACAAGATTTGGGTGAAAATTTCCTTTAGAAGGACCAACCATATTTTGGCTACTTGCAATTACCTACCGGAGGCTATCACCGCTTCCATCGGGAGGTAGCTTAAGTGAGACAAAGCCTTGTTGAAGGAATTAGTTCTTGATGAAGTAGATGGCTGGTTGACAAAGCTCCCTTCAATGGTGATCTTTGATCAAGTAATGCTTCCGTTTGGAGACTTGGGAAATGACTTGGTTGAGCTCGATGAAGTCCACTAATGGTGTGTGCAAGGTTAATTTGATTTGATGGATAATTGAGTGAGTTGGATTTTCAATCCACCTCCCCTATTTCGGCTTTGAGAAAAATCTAGAAGGAGAAATGGAGGAGCTTGAGAATGGCTGGCAAAGTCTTGAAGAAGCTTTGAATCAACCTCCTTAGCTTTGTGGAAATGAATGCTTCTAGTTTGAGTGGGAATGAGGGGTAGTATATCTCCCCCTCCTTGGATTGGACGGTGAAGAGCTGAATTGCCTTTTTTATCAATGCTAGGATTGGAGGCATGGTTTGATGCCAAACACCCCATGTGAGTCATTTTAAGGAGGGGAAGGAGAGGATGCCCATGTTGAGTGTATTTGGTGATCCATGTGTTCAATTTCCATTAGAGGTGTTGGTTTCACTTGAGTCATACAACCCAAGCTCATTGGGTGATGTTCACTACTCCCTTGGTGTCCATGTGGACCACTAGAAGGATGCCAAGTGGCCTTGAGAAAGAAATAATCAAATTCTAAGTGAATTTGGTCATAGGATATCCTTTGAACTAAGGGAAAAATAGTCATTTGATCATGATTTTGATTTGGACAGATTTGAAATGATTTAAAATGGGTTGGGCCAAATTTCAAGTGATTTGGAGTTTATTTGATTTGAATTGGTTTAATTTGAACCATTTAGGTTTGGGTCAAAGTGGGTTAGACAATTGGTCAAAATAAACCATATTGCCAAGTTCAAATGATCATTTGGAGCTTATGGGTAGCATTCAATTTGGTTTAGATTTGGTTTTTTTATTTAGGTCAAATGGGTCAAGTTGACCAATTTGACATTTGACAATTAGTTAGTCAGTTGATTTAGTTTGGTTGATCATTTGAAATGTATACAAGCTTTGGTTTCAATCAATTTTGGTTTATTTGATTTCAAGTTGATTTGATCTTTAAGTCAAGTTGGTTCATGGTCAATTGGCTAGGTTGGGTCTAATTTGATTTGGTCAAGTTCAACAAGTAATTTGAATGAACTTTGCAAACCATTTGACTTAGATCAAGATTTGACCATTTTGACTTTTAGGTCAATTTGGGTCAACTAGTCAATTAGGCTTGGTTTGACTAAATTGATGACAGTTCAAATTGATTATGAATTGGTTTAGATCAATGGTTTCAATAAATTTGGCTTATAATGGATTTTAGCTTGTCTAGATTTCATTTGGGTTAAGTGTTGACTTGGTCAAAGGCTAAGTTTGACTTGGTTTGACCCAATTTGAGTGATTGATCATCCTAAGATGATTGTTGATCACAATGTGAGATTTGATGGCTGTTCAATCCAATTTGGTTGGATGAATTTAGCTTAAAAGGTTTTTAGGTCATTTTGGGTCAAGAACTTAAATTCAATTGGTTTGATCAATGCTTGATTCAAGTTTGTTGAACTCACATGGACGATGGAAATATAAAAAATTGCAAGTGGTTTGAGTCAAATGGTTTTGGTTCATTTGATAATTTCAAGTCAAAAGAAATGGGTTTGATTATTTTGATTTTGGTTTGATGAAGTATGTTTATATTTGGACATGTGATTGAAGAAGTGATTGTTTGAAGAGAAAATCCAAGGGTTTGGATTGATTTGAGAATGATTTCACTAAGTCCAATAAATTGGCTTAAAGGATATAATTTGGATTTTTGTTTGAGTTTTGAATTAATTTTTGGTTATTTGAATTTATATTTTATTTATGTTTGTGAATATAAATGAGAATATAAATGAGTTGAGAAAAATCTTTGAGTTTAGTGATTTGATTTGATTTGAGCTAAGTCCATAAGATGAAATCAAAGGGCTTAGGAAAGATTTGAGAATTCAATCATGGTTTCAATCATTTGATTTGGAATTGAGATGATTTTATTGATTTATGATTTGAGAAAATCAATGAAGGAATTGATTTTGATTTGGTTTAGAAATGATTTATGATTTGAGAAAATCAATGAGGAATTGATTTGGTTGATTTGATTGGTTCAAGAGGAAGCAAGATTGGGTTCAAGCTATAGGGTTGCAAGTAATAAAGCACAACTCATTCTTATTTCAAGTCTCTGGGTTATTATTTGTTCAAATCACTGAAGTGTCTAAGACAAAGGACTTGTATCTAGAGGAGTCTCAAGATGGAGAAATTGAAATTTCACTCCAGATCATATGAAGTTTGATCAAAGTGGTGCATTTTAAACTAAAATTGATCATGATCACTTGAACCACATGGTTAATGAATGGACGTGTCTTGAATTGATTTTCATTGAAATGACACCCATTTTATGTGGGTTTGACTATAGCAAGATTCCACACAAATCTCAATGCAATCGGTTATAAAAAAAAGAAATCATGTGTTATTTTAATTGAACAAAATTTAACAATTGACATCTAAAATTAATGAATTTTTAGATTGATCAAGTTAATTAAATTTAATTTTTAACAATAATTTGAGTTTGATTTCAAAATCCACTAATTATGAAATAAGAAAGGAAATTAATGGCTTATATATTTTAATTTTACGACTCATTTCTCTTGATTACAACCACAAGTTATGATCTCTCTCCATAAATACAAGTTGTTGCTTTACAATGAAGTTTGATCTCCTTTTCAAGATTTAGAGGAACAAAATTTTTTTGTTGGCTTAAAGAATCACAAAAGTGAATGATAATTCCTCTCTTTCATGGTGATATTTAGTCAAAGTTTTGGTTTCCTTTCCATCAGATGAAAATTTTCCATCTCATCTATTTTGGGACATAAAGTAATTCCTCATGGTAAAATCTTCCTTCTTTGCATTTTGATTAGAAAATTAAATCCTTCTTATTTGAAAAATCAAAAAAATGCAAAGAATTTCATTCTTCTTTGATTTTGTCTCCCATTTTTTGAGAATGTTTTCTGCTTTTATAATCAGTTTGAAGTCATGATGAACATCACTTCTATGGATACCTACAATCTTGTCACCCTAAATAAACTAATTATTTTAGCTATCTCTAACTCTATTCCATATGCTGCTCTTCCAATGTCAATGATATAGTGAAATGGTTGTTGATTGTCAATATGTAGAAGAGCTTGAATGTGTGTGGAAATTATCTGCATATATGCTTGTGTCTCTTTTTATAGGTTTCAAGACCCTGCTAATGCCCAACAGGGCATAGTGGGTATAAAGAGATGGTTGTGGTGTCACCAGATACCACTCGCTATGCTCAATAGGGCATACTGAGTAAGCCAAAACTGTTAGATGTGACACCCCTATGCCAAAATGCTATCGAAATTTGGACTGAATTTTGGACTTCAAAAAAAGGGATTTGTCTAAAAAAATAATAATAAATCATATCAAAAATACAATAATATAAAATGAAATTTAATCATGTTAAATCATAAAATATCATAAAATAGACATCAACATGAATTCCAAATAAAATAAAATAAAAAGAGATAGGGAAAAGAGCTTATAATGAATTTTAAAGAAACTTGAATGCACACTTGAGCTTTGGGCAAGAGTTTCTCTATACTCTCCTTTTCAAATGAAGAATATGAAATGGAATAGCTCCTATTGCCTTAATAGAAGTGAAAAGAATCAATATGGGACCCCTCTTATTTATAATTAATAATTAAGTAAAATGACGAGCATTTATTAGCTAACATGAATTAATTGAACCTTTTAGCTTATATTATACAATACAAATGGTGGAAAGACGCTAAGCCAAATATAAACATGACTTTGAATTCATGTCATACTTATAAGGAGATTGTATGAAGCTACAAGGGTAATTTTCAAATGAGATAGAGCTCAAGTCAAGCTCTAAAGTAAGATTCACAAAGAACAAGCCTTCTTATTTAATCCATATATCAGAATGTCTCATTTAAAATGGACTGAAGAGAGCTTCAATTAAACATAAAATTGATACATATGAGAATATATATTCAGTGAAAGTGAATTCATTCACTTAGTTTATCATCAAATTAATGCTTGATCTTAATGTAGAATTTAACTTGAAATCAGATTGGGTTTGATCACTCATACATGAAGAAGGTGGAAAACAACATGACTTGTGTGCTTACCAATGAGTTTGGTCATGCATGATCTTTTCAATAAAGATTGCAATTACTATGGTTTATTCTAAGTGAATTAAAAATGATTTGAATTGAGAACTTGAATAATCATACACCATTTGAAAATTAAAGAAACTCCACCGATCTTCAATTCCTCATATAAGCAAACAAAAGATGATACTAAATTAAATTTTGCATGAATGAAGGAGCTTCCTTCAATCCAAAAATTAGAAAATTCTTATTCTAATTATGATTTTCAAAATTAATGGTTTCATTGATTAGATGAAATTATCTAATTCATAAATACTAGTATGGGCCTCAACATTGCACTTAATGCTTAAACTTAATGTTTGAGGATGCTCCGCGGGTTGCTTCCTGGTTGGGTCTTAGGACCGGGTCCGAGTTAACAAAACCTAAAAATTTAATAATAATATTATAATAATTATAACTCAATAAGATATATGCAAAGCTAATTCTGTCACATGACAATAGATCTGATCCTCTATTATTAAATTAATTGAGTCTACAGAATCTGAAACATCAAAATAATACATCTACCTGATGATGGTTATGTTGAATGGAGATTTCAATCAGAGGGAATACTTCCATCAAAATGTGATTTTAATTTCAGATTAAATTAACTTAAATTGAGTATCAATCCAAATATAAAATCTATTATATCACTAAGCTATTAATTGTTAAATGAAATTCAATCCTTAAATACTTAAATACTTAAAGTAAACTCCATTCAATCCACCTTCCGCAATTATTTATTAGAGGTGACAAATTAAAAAAACTCTAGCTCATAAAGGAGCCAATGTAAATACAAATGTATTTCTATATTCACTCTGAATCAATCTCATGTCAGTAAGGACATGGCCCGTGTCCTCTCTTGGGTTTGGCCAATAGCTCCACATGATGCGTGACCGTAGTCTTCGACGTGGTCGCCAAATGAAACCATTATATTATGATCACAACTGTAACTTGTATGCTCCCCAATGGCTCTATACCTTGAGTTGTCAATCATAGAGTACACCTGATAGGGAAAAAAGCCCTCTATCATCTAAAGTAGACTTAAGATTGTCTCCTTAGATAAACACCACCCCAAGTCTACAAGGATTACTTGGATGACTCAACCCATGGCTACTGATAAGGATCCCTTGATCAGGTTGGGTCGACTACCTCCTCTGACTAAGTAGACTTGGGACCACTACAGCCCGGGATGATAGAAACATGGGATCTAGATCAGGCACGTCATCATTCCCCAACCATCCACTTTAAGTTAAATAATGATGAATTTTAAAAATCTAAATTTTAAAGCTCCACATGCTACTACTATAAGCTATGCATTCAGCGATCTAACGAATAGCCTTAATCAAAAGTTCCCTCTTATCATTGAGAGGGGTAATTAACTATAGGTGTTTGCACCCATAGAAAACTTGGAACCATATCTAAACTCCTCATAAAATGAGGGTGAAATCTCTGGGTAGTGTCTTATCTACTATTCCATCTGCCTTCTAAAAATTTGATTGACATTAAGTCAAACTCTCCCAATGTGAGAGGTCAGCAAATTTTGAGCCCCACTTTTTGGCAAATTAGGGACAGTTTTTCTTTCCATCTTTGGTTAGTCATATATACATAGTAAACAAAATATAGAAATTCAAAATGAAAAATAGTGATTTAAATGTGTAATAAATTCAAATTACTAATGTATGAGACTCTATGTTAAATGAATTATTCTCTAGAGTATATTTTTATTACACTATTATTTTGTTCTATAGTACGTCTACATTTTGAAAGTATAGGGTGAAATAATAATTTCTAATTAATAATCCCAATCTTTCAATTGTGCATAATGGATCTACAGAGCACTCCTTTTACTGTTCAGCTAGGGTGTGGTGTAAACATCTACTTAGCTTACGCCATCATCAACACAGGAGATGTTGGAGCTACCATTCAATTTGGTAATGTGGATTTCCCAGCTATTATAGTTGTAACTCCTAAAGTACCCACCCATGGTGTAGTCATCCATGGTCATGACGGAAGGCCATAGTTTACTGAAGCTCCTACTTGTCATGCTCGCCAACTAATTCAGCAACCAACTGTTGCTAAGGAGTTCTCCCGATAAAGAACTTCAATTTTGGAAAGACTAGGTCAATTTGAAGCCATCATGATGAAAAGAACTATTAGTGGGCAAACTGTATCATTGATGCCTCATGGTACAATTGCTTCGCCAACTAAAATCTTTGGGAGACATAATTTTGAGGCTTCCTCATCAGGAAGCAAACTAACTAGAAGGCAAAGAAGAAGAAGAAATGCTAAGCTGAGGGCTCAACAAATCCTAAACAACCCAATGAACAAGCAATACTGCCACCATAAGTGAGTATTCCTACCCGTAACAATTTTGATAATCTAAAATGGGTAAAAAAGAATAGCTCTACTTGTGAGGTGAAGCAATCTTTCTAGACTCAACAATGTCAAGCTCCACCACTGCAGAGGAGGCAACCTAAAACACTATTTGCTAAAATACACAATGTTCTTAAAGTAGCCAAAGAAAGAGGCTTAATGAAAAAAAAAATTTCAGAGGCCCGTGATGATTGAAGATACTGAGATTCCACCAAGAAGGTTGCTATCTCTTATGGTAACTAGTCATCAAGCCAAGTATGCCTTCCGTGATGGCATGACACTTGGACTGCGTGTCCAAAAATCCGCTGCTGAAAGATCTGAAAGGGTAAGAAGATATGGAGGCCAAGGCCCAACGATAAAATTCTGAAGAAAGAAAGAGGTGTGACATTTGATGCACATATTCAGAAATCCACCTCAAAAATAACTCATCAGAAGTGGATACCTAAAAGAAGGGATATCATTGATAAAAGACATGATGGTCGACACCCTCGAGAATCCTCTAGGGGATCCCGTCATCAATTAGTTCACCTCCATGAGAGAAAGTTGACTATGATCGCAGTCCCCCAATAGAAGAAATCTTTGTTCCTTATAATGAACCAGAGATCCATTGGAAGCATCGATCAGAAATTCATGTGCAAGATGAAGACAATGAACAAGACATAATGGAAGTAGAAGTCATCTATATAGTGAGACATATAGTGAACTTTCTGCTCAGCATCATCAACAACATGAATCCAATGAACTTGAACTTAAATTTGATGTTTATGAAGGAGAGTCATCACAAAAGAGAGTATAAGATGGATCTTCATTCTCTATTGAAGAGAAAGAAGAAGAAGATCAAAATGAAAAAGGAAGTTATGGGAGTTGAAGCTGTTTATATGGTTGAACCAGAAAATGATCAACCTGGTACACACTTTTACAATCAGCATCATCGTTCAGCCGCAACAATAACTGTCCCTACAAACATACAAGGAGAAGGATAGTCAAGTTCTTCCCCTAAAGATGAGCAGAGAGGAGAACAACAACAATAAATAGATAAAGAAGAAGAGCCTATACTTATTGATGATGTGGAGCTATTTAGAGAGCAAAGACAAATGCAACGTTAAATGGAAGCCAAAGATAGAGAAATTTTACAACTGGGTACCAAGATGACTGACATGATGGTATAAATAAATATCATGATGAATATGTTAGAAGAATATCACATCAAATGTAGCACCTATTTCATCTGCTAATCAACAGGTAGCTAATAATACAACTTATATACCACACCACCCGATACCTCAAGTTCTATAAGACATGCTATGCCCGAAGGGGGGGAGTGAAGTTAATCAACTAGCTCTTCAACCTATAATTCAAATAGTGCACCAGAACGAAAATGCTTAACTAGAAATAATAATTAATGAAAGGATAAAGGTAGTTATAGCTTTAGAGCAGGCTGAAAAGCTGGTGAGTAAGGGTCACCCTTACCCAGCTAAATTTGATTAAGTGCCATACCTGAAAGGTTACTCAGTACTAAAATTTAATATTTTTAGTGGGAATGGTAATCCAAAATAATATCTAGCCCAACTCAAGGATACTTGTGGTAACACAGGAGGAAATGATGCACTACTTTTTCACCAGTTCATCAGCAGCCTAATCTCAACTGCTTTCGAGTGGTACGTAGAATTACCGAATGATTTGGTCAAAACCTTTGCTGAGCTACAGACAATGTTTGTGAAAAGGTTCGCTAGTGCAATCAAGAAAATAATGATCACTGACCTTGCCTTGCTAAAAAAGATAAAAGATGAGTCTGTGAAAAAAATTGTAACTTGTTGGCATAACCTAAGCATTAAATGTGAAAAATAATTAGAGGAAGAACATGCGATCCAATTGTTAATAGGCAATATGGATGATAAAATGGCACATTTTTGTGTATGGCGGCCTTCACAACATTCCAGGACTTGCTTGATAGGGTGGCCTAATTTGAAAAATTAAATCACCCTAAGTCTGAAATCTATACAGATAAATCAAAGAAAAATAAGCATTTTGACTCAAAAAGAAACAAAACTCATGCCACTTCCTATAGCTCAAGTGGTGAAAAATGGATAATTTATAATGTAGATAAAGGAAAATAACCAATGTATAATGATGATAAGGGAAAAAAGCTTGTTCATCCTAATTTATAGCCAAAATTGGTATTGGGAGGAAATGATAAACCTCAGACTTTTTCAGGTGGTGGAGAGCATCCAAAATAAGCAACAAGAGATAGTGAGTGAATACAACCATCTCTTAAGGAAAAGATGAACAAAGAATATTCTTTTAGAAGGGACAGTGTGACTAAATTATTTTGACAAGTAGTAAAAGCTGGATTATAATTACTACAAAGTAAAAGTCTTAAAGAAGTTGATCAAGTTAACAATCCAAATTATTATCCCTATCATCGGGTGATCAGTCATTCTATTGAAGATTATTATGTCTTCAAAGATTGGCTAGAAAGGAAGTATCGATGAGGTAAATTTACATTATCAGATAATGTTCAAGTCAACCCAAAAAAGAGAGTCTACAAGGATGATTATGTCTTCTTTTGTATCATCCATTAAAGATAAAAAGAAGAAAAAATTAGTTCAAATTGAAGAATGGGAAATAGTAGTCTCTAAGAAGATCATGAAATGCTGAAGTAGCTAAAAGATGTCCCTAGTGTTAAGTGAAAATCACCACTTGAACCTATATTTGACTTAAAAGAAATGCCTAAAACCAAGCATTTTAGCTTTTCAACAGCATTTTGATAAGGCTACTTCATCACAACTCGAGGAGCTGCTAAACATAAGCCTCATAAGTCAAAGAACCTAGCTAAGAAAAAGAAGATTAAGAAGATAACTATAACTCAAAAGATTATTAATAACTTAGATGAGTATCACCAATCGACAAGACAACCATTTAGGTTTACAGACTTTATGCTTAATCTCAATATTATTAAATTGGATACAAAAGATAATGGTGAATCTTGCCTAGTAGAGACATGCCAAATTATTTATGTAATATCGGATGTTCTTCAGCACAAGTCACTCTAAGATGATAATGGTTGTCAGACAGACGACAATCAACCCATCAAAATGCCTATCAGAAAAGAAAGAAAAGTTTGAGAGGTTAACATCTAAAATTTGTCTAATGACTCAATAAAAAAATAATATTTCATATGAAGATTTATGTTTTCCAGATGAAGAAGAGTCAACTCATCAACGACATCACATATGAAATGTATGAAGTCAAAAAGTGAGTTTAACTCTTTTGGTCAATCCTCTAGAATAAAAAGTGAATTTGAAGAAACTACCTCTTCAGAGGAATCTAAGCACGACAAGGTGATTCAAGTTTTGTTGAGAATAATCTTACCATAATCATCAAAGGGGAATTCAAATAAAGACAAAGGCAATTGAAGTCAACGAAGATATCATTCCCAAAAATCTTAAAATAAAGCCTTAATCAAGCAAAAAGATAGATTATAATATTCTATCACATTTGAAAAAGATCCCTGCACAATTAAGTGTGTATAAGGCTCTCTTAATGTCAAAAGACCTCCGATAAACTTTGATACTGACTCTTAAAGATTTAGAGAGTTATGAAGCTTACTATGTCAAAAAATGTATGACTGAATCATTGCAAACTCAAGATCTCCTAGTAATCACATTTTTTTTGAAGAAGATCTTATGTTGAGAATAGCATATCACAATTGTCCTCTATATGTTTCCACAAAAAGTGATGACATCTTGATCAGTCAAATACCGATTGAGCCAGGTTCTTCTATCAATCTTATGAGTCTAAAAGCATTAAGAGGATTATCACATGATATCCAACATCTTAGGAGGGGTAAATTAATGGTTCATGGTTTAAATGAGAAGAGGTAGAAAATCCTAGGTTCTTTTATTCTCCCATTCAAGTTTCAGGATTTGTATACGGAAGCCAAGTTTCATGTAATCAGTGCTGATACATCATTTAGAGCTCTCTTGGGTTGGCCATGGCTACATGAATATGTGATCCCATCAACTATGCATCAGTGTATAAAGTACCTAAAAGATGGAAAAGAGTTTAAAATTTCTCGCAACCTATAACCATTCTCCATCCATGAAGAAAAGATTTATGAAAATACAAAATATTTCATCCCTAAAAAGCCTAAGCCAACAGAGTCTCTTGAGGTAGTAGCATCCACTTGAAGAACTAAAAAGCAACTTCATAAGGTGAAAGAGTAGAAGGAAAAATGAAGAAAGAAGGCAATGCTGACTCTTCCTAAAGCACTTGACTTTACAGTTAAATTAAGAAGATCAGTTCCTCATTTTGGAAGTGACACACAAGAAGAAGAAAATATTATTGTCAAACCTAAGGGAACTTATAAGCTTTCAAGAATGGTAAAGTATAAAATAAGTGATTCTAATTCAGACTATGACTTTGAATCTACTTATGAAAATAGGATTCAGATGGTCGCATCAAGAAGGATAGCTCACTTGGTAGTGTTAGATGACTTTTCAAAATTATACCCATCCCTTAGCAGTGCTTCAAAGAAATCACTCCACTAAAGGTCCATAATATTAAAGAATTGATAACATTCTATGTGCTGCCATTGAGTGAGAGTGGTAGAATAGAAACTTTATTTTATAAATCTGAAGAGTCTCAGCCTCACAATTTTGATCGGCCTACTCAACATGAAAATTATGTTGAGATAGTGCCAACAAGAATACCAATATACTATCCACTGAAATTATGAAGAATGATGCATAAGCTTGGAATTCATATTATAACTACTAAACATAGAACTCAAAACTTTAATAGGATGTGAAACTAAAGAAGTCCTCAAGCATCACAAAGAAGTGATAAGTTTGTCACTAAAGGTCTTGGGTTCATCCACAAATCTCATCAAAATAAAGTTTGTTATAATATAATAGAAGCTGAGTTCAAAACTAATAGTGATGAAGGAGATGATCTCTTTGAAATCCTTCTTATAAATGATGAAGAAGTAGAAGTTAAGCTTACATTTGAAGAACTCAAAGATGGTGGACAAACAGTTACTATAGATGAACTCAAAGAAATCAACCTAGGAGCTAAAGATGATCCTCATCCAACTTTGTCAGTGCCCTTCTACTTTATGAGAAAGTTGAAAAGCTAAAAGTGCTACTTTATGAATTGAGATTGCTTTGTTTGGACATATGTTGAAATGCCATGCCTATCCCTGATGTAGCAGTTCATAAATTGGAAATCAAGCCAGAGACAACACCCATTAAACAAGCTCCAAGGAGAATGAGATTGGAGATTCAAGAATAGTAATCACACAAACTAAATAACTCATTGAAGTAGGACTCATACGTGAAGAAAAGTATCCTGAATGGATTGCTAATATATTTCCCGTGAAAAAGAAAAATGATTAGATTCACATCTGTATCGACTTCTGGGATCTAGTAAAGCTTGCCCAAAAGATGACTTGCAGCTTCCTATATCAGAATTGTTCGTTGATAATACATCGAACTATGATATGTTTTCTTTCATGGATGAATTGTCAGGATATAATCAGATCAAGATGACACCTAAAGATGAATTACATACATCATTCAGAACATCTATTAGCATCTATTGCTACACAACCATGCCTTTTGGTTTGAAGAATGCTGAAGCTACATACCAAAGAGCCATGACACATATTTTTGATGAGTTGATTCACCAGAAGGTGGAATGTTATGTTGATGATTTGGTGGTGAAGAGCTTAAATCATGAAAATCACTTTGAAGACTTGAGAATTGTTGGAGAAAATAAAAAATATGATCTCAAGATGAATCCTCTAAAATGTGCATTTAGGGTATCCTCTAGAAAATTCCTTTGGTATGTTGTACGTCATAGAGGAATTGAGATCAATCCTACTAAAATCAAGGCAATTATGGAGATGCCTCCATGAAGAGCTTGCATCAGCTCTGTTCCTTACAAAGATAGCTTGCATTCATCTAATGATTCATATTAAACCTATCAGGATGTTATCAACCATTTACATATTAATGAAAAGAATGCTCCATGCAAATGGGACAAGGAGTGCTAAGAAGCCTTCAATAGCATTAAAAGCTACCTGTTAAATCCACCAATCCTTATAGCACCTACTTCTGGGAAGCCCCGCATTCTATACACAACTGCATTAGAAGAGTCCCTTAGAGTATTATTGGTACAACACAATATATAAAGTAAAGAGAATGCTCTTTATTATATTAGTCGAAGGTTGATAGGAGCAAAAAATAAGATACTCTCTGATAGAGAAGCACTATTTGGCTTTAAGATTTGTAGTCCAAAAGCTCTACCATTACATGTTATCTCATAAAATTACTCTCATCTCAAGGATCATTCTACTGAAGTACTTGATGACAAGACCAACGTTGACATGTCATTTAGCAGGATGGGCAGTATTGCTTTTATAATTTGATATCACACACATTCTATTGAAAGAAGTGAAGGGACAAATTTTAGTAGATTTTCTTCTACACATCCCATTCCTGCAGGCTCACCTCTTAACGATGATTTTCCTGATGAGCAAATTATGCTCGTTCATGAGAGAGAAAAATCACAAATTTGGGAATTGTACTTTGATGGAGCCTCATTGATCAAACAAGTCCAACCTCTAAATTTTCCAAGGGCAAGAGCAGTAATTGGCATTATCTTCATAACACCAGAGGGATGAATAATGAGATGATCATATGGGTTGACTGAACCAAGAATTAATAATGAAGTTGAGTATAAAGCATTGGTGGTGTCTCGAAGAAGAATTTGCACAAGCATTCAAAACTTGCATATTTTTGGTGATTCTTAGCTTATTATAAATCAAGTACTAGGCATCTATAAAATCAACAAGCTTGAGTTAGCTTTCTATCATAAGAGAGTTCTTAAGCTTATGAAGAAATTACCAAATGTTACACTAATTCGAGATTGTTTAGCAAAATTAGCAAAGGAGATGGAAAACATGAATGGTGATTATGTCATGATTAAGATATTTACTGAGTTCTAGTGCCAGCAAAGTATCAATCTCTGCAAGTAAAGGGGTTATCAAATTCGACCTAGTAGGATGAGACTCAATTTTTCTCTCATGCTTTCCAAAATTAACAAAGAATTATCCCAAAAAGAGCTAAGCATGGCATTACTTCAAAAAAGCAATGGGAAGCCTTTATGGTAGAAGAGCCACATGATTGGAGGCAACCCTTCATCGATTACTTTAAAGAAGAAAAATTACCAAATAATAAATCAATGGTAGCACAAGTTGAGAAGAGAATGTTACACTATGCTTTCATCAACAACACTTTGTATCAGAGATCCTTTGAACAAATGTGGCTATGATGCCTAAATACAGATGAAACTAGCAAAGTGATGGTTAAAGTTCATGAAGGACTTTGTGGTGCACATCAGTCAAGTCCCACGATGATAGTAAAGATTAAAATGATGTGCTATTATTGCCCATCTATGGTGAGAGATTGTATCGGTCATGCCAAGAGGTGCCATGAATGTCAAGTACACAAGAATATAATCCACCAACCTCCAAATCAACTACACCCAACAATAGCATCATGACCTTTTGAATGTTGGGGTACATATATAATTAGACTAATTGATCCGTTGTCATCAGCTGGTCACTATTTCATCATAGTAGTGACTGATTATTTTTCTTAGTGGGCTAAAGCTACCCCATTTAAAGAAGTTACTGCTGATCGAGTGATTAACTTTTTCATGCATAATGTGGTCTATAGATTTGGAGTGCCACATCGAATAATTTTTGATAATGACACAGCTTTCAAAAGCATAAAGTTTTATAGATTTATCGATCAATACAAAATTAATTGGCTATATTCTTCAATATATAATTCAAAGGCAAATGGTTTGGTAGAAGCTTTCAATAAGACATTGGTCAAACTGCTCAAGAAGATCCTCATTAAAAATAAGAGAGAATGGCATACCAAATTGATAGAGGCATTATGGGCATATCAAACTACCTACAAGACACCGACTAAAGCCACTCCTTATTCATTAGTATTTGGAACCCAGACGGTCCTTCCCAATATAGTTGCCTTCACTTTGAGTAGCCATCCAATACAATTTAATTGAAGATCAAAATGCTCATTTGAGAATAGAGAAACTCGACACCCTTGATGAAGTTATATTGTAAGCTCATCAAAATTTAGAGGTTTATCAAGCAAAGATGTCCAGGGTTTTTAACCATATGGTGCGGCCTCGAACATTCCAAAAAGGAGAATTGGTCTTAGTGCTGAGAAGACCAATTATTCCTAATTAAAATATTGGTGGAAAATTTGAGCCTAATTGGGAAGGCCCTTTTGTCATTGAAAAGGTGTATTAAGGAGGGGCATACCAACTCATTGACTTGAAGGGTGAAAGACCAATGTCGCCAATTAATGGTCAATACTAAAAAAAGTATTATACATGACAAATATATATATATATATATATATATATATATATATATATATATATATATATATATATATATATATTTGAGGTACATAGAAATCCCCTATAAGATAGGGGGATTTTTTATGTGTATTTATTTGGGTTGACATCGTGCTTCATGCCGAGATCCCTAAATAAATATGCATACTCAATATGATAAATTTTTTCTAAAGTACTGTGAAAATCCCCGTACAAGATATGGGGCATTTTTAGATTTCATATATAAGATGAATCAATATTATATGTTAAGCCTTTTTAAGGTCAAATATATCAATTCAAATATTGATGTATTTGCTTAATTTCATCTTAAAGTTCTTTCCAAGTGCTTTAGAATTCCCCTACAAGATAGGGGCATTTTTATTTTATGTTAATTTCATTCAGGTTGATATCATGCTATAAGGCGAGATCCCTGAATAAATTTTGATTCGGGTAAACATCCTACTTTGAGCCAAAATCCTCATTTGATTACACCATTATCCTAATGCTAAAGATACTTTTAGTTATCATGAGTAGTGGAAATGTATATTTAAATAAGCTGCACTTAAGATGATTATGCAGTTGAAAGATTCATCTTCTATGCTTATGAAAGTCCTAAAAGTCAAGTGAGGGGATTTTTTATTTGTAAACTTCGATATCATTAAGTTGAAAAAGCGCAAGTCTATTCACAGTTTAAGTCTAAGACTTAAGTAGGTCCTGACCGTCAAACTCAACAAACCCAAATGTGGTTGAATTGATGACTACTCTTCTCACTCAACAAGCCATAAGAAAGGCCATAGTGGTAGAGCTCTCGCTTACTAGTTCGATGATAATAGCTATTCTGCCCAAAGATGACTTCACTTAACATACCAAAGTGATTTAAAATTAAAAGTTCTCTTAACTGACTAGTGAACTATAAACAAGACTATAGATGGTGATTTATCCTTAAAACAACATCTGTGTAAAATATCTCAAAAATATGCAAAGATGAGGATACAAAATATCAAGTGCAGTACAAAATAAAAGAAGAGAGAAACACTGATTTTCCACTAAGACAACAAGATAATACGTGACTGATAAAAAGAGAGATAAAAAGAAAAGGTACATCATGGAAGCCTAGACTATAGCTCCGAGTTGAATAAATCACTAAAGACCGATGCTCACTGGCCAACTATAAAGCCTCAGCTGGGTCAAAGCAGCCTTAGAACCATAGCTTCGGCATATCGTAATGGTGCTCGCCTATAGCTCGAGCTCTCCTACTCTAGCAAGTCCAGCCTTAGAATATTGTGAGCTCCATTAACAACTCTCTGATCATGGTACTCAATCTATCTAACTTAGAAGTGGCACCTATAGTTCCCTAACGGTAGTGTCATAGAGCCTCATCACTCTCCTCAAACTCATTATATGCTAGGTCAGCCGCCTCTCTATGGATTCTAACCTACCCCTGAAGCTTTGCTAATAAAGTGCTGGAGCGCGATACTAAATGTCATCATCTGGTGGATCAAAAACTTTACATCTCTACAAAGAGCCTTCCAGTACCTGAGAACCTGCTCCTCTAAACCTGTGCGAGCTAAAAGATCCAGAATAGTATTCGAGTATGATGTGAAGCTATCTAATGACTCTGGTGAGCCCAGAGTAAGCCTAGAGATCACATCCCTCAAAAACATCAAGCTATAATCATGCATGCTTCTATCACATGGATTTGGTGTAGATGGATATCGATGGTAGATCTCAGACTCATAACCCACCTCAGGCCCTGTAAAAAATAAAAGAAAATATTCAGCATAAGATAAAGCAATAAATGTAAAGAAGTGAAACTAAAGAACAAAGAAAGGAAGTAAAGCACCTAAACATGGTGAATTTGACAACTGGTTCATCATAGGTGGCATAGTCCTCGGTGACCCTCACTATCTGGTAAGCTCTAAGGTTATATGCTGGCTTGATAGAAGCTCCACTAAGTATAAGGTCTCTCACCTTAGAAGACTCCCTGGGATAGTGGATAGAGTAAGGATCGATGGGGAAAAGTGACTCCATAGAAGAAGTAGCAAAAAATTGGCAGTAGTATTAAAGGCAGGCACACTCGACGGCCCAACTCCAAAGTCCTTAGTAGCATGTCTAGTAAAAGCTGACACCTATGGCACCTTATCAGGAGTTAGAAGTCACTGTGGAAGTGGACTCATGGAACAATTAATTGAAGCTTGAATAGCTCTATAGGATGAATGTAGCATGCCTAAGAGGTGAGCATTTATGCTCTTAGGCTCCAAAGTCCTTCATTCTTCACTCTTCACTTTCATTCCTTCAATTTTGATGCTCCATTTCCTTCTTTCTTTTGGCTTGATTGAGATGTAGCTTGCTCCAAAGGCATCACATGGTATATAAGACATGATCTTATAACCAATATTCACCTTAATCCCCATAACACTTATCCTAATCCTAATGCCAAAATTACATTAAAAGGAAGGAAAGTAAATCTAGCTACACTTTCAAAATAAATTTTAGCTAAACACACCATACAACCCAAATAGTTATATGAGTAATTTAGACTTAGCACCCCACATGGGTAACCAAACCCACATGTCCTAACGTAGGTTATGCTTAGGAGCTAAGCAACCTACACAGTAAAAGTATTTATATATTTTATTACAACGATCCCTTAAGCACAACCCACTGTAGAAAATATGATTAGGCTAATAGTGGCCTAACACCTAGTCTACGAAATATAAACCCTAACATCCGGTCTAAAATATTACATCATAAAATAAAATACAACATCATACATACAATCAATACATCGACCTAGCCTAATTCTGTGGACCTTAATTCTAGTGTGTGAAAAGAAAACTTGTGTAGCAAGACTTACTAGGATTCTTTAGTTTAAGTTTCAATTTGGATTTTGAATTTATTTAAATTTTACCTTCGGGTGATTTCAATTTAAATGATTTAATAATATATTTTTTCATTTTTATTTCACTTTTATTTTGTTAAAGTGATGTTTAGGTTTTCAAGAATGAAGAGTAGAATAAATTCCATTTGTACACGGAACTAACCTTGTTCTACATCCTAACTTCCTGAAGAGTCTAACTAAGATTCTTAAGTATCTTAATTAGCCCATTTAAATTTTTGTAATTTATTTTATTTGATTAATATTTATTTGATTTGATTTAGATTTTAGAATTTGAGATTGTTTAATCTTCATGTATTTGATTGATTAATTTTGGATTAAATGTGTTGATTTAATTAAATTTTGATAATTAAATATCCTTAATATCTAATGAAGTTGAAGTTTGTTTAAATTCATGTGTTTTTGATTGATTAATTTTAGATTAGATATTTTGATTTAATTAATATTTCAATAATTATATATCCTTTAATTCAATTTCTAGTTTCTTTCCCTTGGGTTTTAATTTAATTCCTTAATTTTATAAGATTAATATCATTTTGATGTTGTTTAAATTCATTGATTTCATTATTCCATTTAAGTTTGATTTAGATTGGTGAATGTATTTTAGTTTACTTATGATTTTTTGAAGTTTAATGTATTCTTTTATTCGAATTTCAATTAAGGGTTGAACTTATTGAATTTTGCTGTTTAGTTTATGCATAGATTATCTCTTGAGTTTGATGATTAATCTCTTATCTTAATTCAATAGGTTTGTTTTATTTGGGTTTTATTTTTGTTTGACTTTTTTTTGATATTATTTGAAATTAAGAGTAATTTCATATGATTTAATAACTTAGAGCTTATATTTAATTTTATGTTTATTTGATTTGATTATGGTTTATTTATTTATAATTCGATTGGATAAAATGAATTGAAAGTTTACTTTGATTTTAATTGAGTTTGATTATTTATGAATAGAATTTCATTTTAATTTCATTCATTTATCATGTTTATTAGATTTTAGTTTATGTTTTGATTTTACACATTTTAATAATTAATTAGTTTATCTTATTTAGGTAGGTTGAATTAGATTTAATTTGATCATATATTAAATTGATGAGAGTCTTTCTTTATTTGATTTAATTTGATTTAATTAGCTTTATTAATCTATAGGTTTGCTTAGGTTCAATATGATTATATAATTAGTTTAATTTAGATGTGTGTTTAGGTTATTTATTAAATTAAATTAAGATTTGTTTAATTTTTAATTTGGTTTAATATTTTTTTAGGTTAATGATATAATTAATGACCTAATGATTTATATTTAATTTAGGATTTGATTGGCATTTAATTGTATTTTAATTATATTCAAATTTATGTTTGATTAAGCTTAAGTTTAATATGATTAATTTGATTAACTTAATTAGCTTACTTGAGGGGTGCGATTAATTATTAAATTTAATTAAGGGTTTGATTTAAGCTTAATTTAAAGTTAGTTTTAATGTAATTTATTTAAATTAATTTGATTCATTAAGAAGATGGATTAATTCATTAAGTTTGCATTAATTAGATGTTTGATTAATTTGGTTTGATTAAAAATAATTACAATTTTGAATTATTAGATTAATTAAAGATTTATTTAATTATAAATTAATGACTTACGTGCCCACATGTGAATGGTTTGATTTAATAAGTTTAATTAAGTGTTTTACTTAAATTTTATTTAATTAAGTGTTTGATTAGATTAAGTGAGTTAATTGTTTATTTTTATTTCAGTTAAACTTAATTATTAATAATTATAGTTAAGTTTAATTTCATTCATTACATCATTAAATTTCATTTAACCCTTTAATTATGAATTTATATTTGATTTAATTGTTATGTTTATGTATTAATGGCTAATTAATTATCTTATTCCAAATGGATGTGATTTAATCATATGTTAATTAAGTTTACTTTAACTTTATTTGATTTAATTTGATTAATATTAAATGATTATGTTGAATTGGTTTATTAATCAATTTGATTTTTAGTTTATTTAATGATTAATTAATGTTCAATTTATTTTAATTTGTTAAGTAGTTTCATATAATTAAGATTCAATACTTGGTGTTGGTTTAACAACATTAGTTTGATTTTAAATTAAAGTTTCATTGATTTATTTAATTATGAGTTTAATTTAAAAATATAATCATTTAATTGAATTTCATTAACTCAATTAGGTTCAATTATGTTTAAATTTAATTTAATTTGAGGGATACATAATATTTTTCTTATTTAAGGTTTGATTACCAATCATTTGGGTATTACATCATTTTTGATTTTGATTTGATATTTAAATTATTTTTTAGATTATATTTTAATTAATCTTAATTGATTAAGCTTTAATCTTAAGTATTTATTTAGGGTTCATTAGGATTCAAAAAATCACATTATTTTCTTAAGAGTCCTATATGTCAATTGAAGTGATTTAAGTTATTTTGAAGATATTTTTTATAATTTTGTGGATTTTTATTTGGTTTATTTTATTAAAATGGACAATCTGAACTTCAATATTTAATTTATATCAATCCATAAATCTTTTTTACTTAAGATTTTTATGATAGGTGTGTTTTAACTTTTATTTCAATTCTAGAAATTTCAACTCAATCCGACTTGTATTTTTAGACTAATAAATGAAAATTTATTTTCACTAAAACCAAAATTAAGCTCAAACCATTTAGTAGAATTTAAGGATTTTTTATTCCTTGGATTCTTGTTGGAAAGACAAATCCAACGAGCTAATATTTATAATTTTTGGTTAAGTATTTAATTTTTTATGAATTTTCAAAGTTTCAGGCAACTTAAATAATTTTTAAAATTAGAAAATAGGCGATTTTCCCACTTAACCCGCCAACGCTACCCTGGCGCTGACGGGGCAACGCGATGCCACATGTCACCATGCGATTGGGTACCGCTATTACACATTGCACATGGCACCGCACAATTGGCTTTCACGGTGCCGCATCAATCGAATGAGCTGGAAAGGGATGGGGATGCATGGATCGGATCCGAAATTGATCCACGTGATATGGACTGCATGATCCAGAACCGACATCCGCAGACCAATCGCAATTGTGGATCCAACCACGCGTGATGCTCGCCAATGGCGATCAAATGGAAATGTGGCAGATGGAAAAGTGATTTCTGGCTATTTTCATGATTTTGAACCAAATTTCATCCGATTGGGCTCGATTTCACGGTGAACTTTGCTAAAAAAACATTCCAGTTCATATGGGGATGATATAAAATGAAAATTACGAGGGTAATTTAAGAAAATTTCCTAAACTCATGCAAACATTACCATAAATAAAGCTCCTTAAGGCTAGCTAAAGTTTGATTAAATTACCTTGTTGGGGATGATTTTCGATGGAGGTGATGATCTGAGCATGCTTTTGAGAGGAGGAAGAAGCCTTGGAATAAGCCTAGACTTTTGCCTTCATTTTGGAATGATGTATTCTTCAATTATTGCCACTTTCTCGCCATAATCCACTCAATTTTGGTGTTTTAAGTTCAAGAAAAGTGGGGAAGTGGTTGTTGGTTACTTTGGGAGCTCTAATAGACTTCTAATGCCAAAATCAGATCCATTTACTATCCTTATTCTCCCTCTTTTAATGGTGGCCGAAATTTCCCATTAAAGGGTGATGGGAAGGTTTGTTGGATAGTGATGGATGATTAGGGACTTTGGATTTAGCTCCCAATGTCTTGATTTACTATCATAAGATCACTCCATTGAATGCAAGTGTTGGGAGGAGTTAAATGCATGCGATGGAGAGAAGTAAATGAGGTTGGATGGAATTTATGTGGGAGAGGATCCATGAGGGATTTAATTGGGTTGGGTTGATTTTAGGCTAATCCCAAATGAGTTTGGGTCAGATTTAATCAGCCCCCAATGGGTCATGGCTTGGTTTCAAGAGATTTGGCTTAATTTGGATTATATGGGTCACATTGGGTCATATCAGGTTAGGTTGACCAATTAGTCAAATTGAGTCAAACCAAGGTTAGGTTAGGTTCAAATGATAATTTGAAGTATTTTGCTTTGATCAATTTGATTTAATTTGGCTTAGGATTGATTTTGGCTCATTTAGAATCAAATGGGTCAAATGGGTTAAGTTGACCAATTTGACTAAAATTGGCTAAATTGGCTTAGGTTATGGGTTGATTCATGTTCAATTGGCTAATTGAAGATGAATGTAGTCTTTAGTTTGAATCAATTTGGATTTAATTTGAATTTTGGCTATTTTGACCCTTTAGGTCAAATTGGGCTTGGTTGGGTCTAGTTGGCCAATTGGTCAAATTAGGCTCAATTATGGCTTTAATCAAGTTCAATAATCATTTGAAATGAACTTGAGCCATTGGTTGCAATCAATTTGGGTTATATTGAGATTTGACCCATTTTGACTTTTTTAAGCCAATTTGGGTCAACTTGGGTTAAATGGTCAATTTAAATTTGGTTTGGCTCAATTGAGAGTTTGGTCATGTTCAATCATTGATTCTGAGTGTGTTTGGATCAATGGTTTCTATCAATTTGATATATGATGAGTTTTGGCTAGTTTATGTTTCATTTGGGCTAAAGGTTAACTTGGTCAAAGGACCAAATTGACTTGGTTTGACCTAATTAATTGCAATTGATCATCCTATGATGATCAACAATCATGGTGGAAGGTTTTGGTAAGCTTGGTTCAATCCAATTTAGGTTGGATTAGAAGTTGGCTCAAATGGGTCCTCTAAGTCAGGGTCAAGTGGACCTAAGTTGGTTAATTGATTTTTTTGGCTTGATTTATATTTAGTGGGACTTATATGTGAGCCTAGGATTGAAATATAAATACAACTGCAATCAATTTGGAGTCCAAAGGGTTTTGGCTCAATTGAAAGTTTCAAGTCAAAAGGGCTAAGTTATGCTTGACTTGGGTTGACTTGAATTTTATTTGATGATTATAAGTTTCATTTATATTTGGATAGATGATTGAAAGAATGATTGATTCAAGAAAAAATACATTGGTTTTGACTTGATTTGGATGGAATTTAGCTAAGTCTAAAGAATTGGCTCAAAGGGCTTAGATTGGGTTTGGATTTAATTTTGGATATAGTTTTGGTCATTTGATTTTGGATTTCACTTATATTTGCAAATATAAATGAAGGAACAATTGATTTATAAGAAAATTGATTGAGTTTGTATTGTTTAAGGGTTAATTTGCTTAGGCACATGAAGGTAGGTACATCTGGCTTAAAAGGGGTTTTGGTCCAGTTTGATTTAGTTTGATTTAGTCTTGATCATTTGGAGATATATTTATTTATGTTTGTGAATATAAATAAAGGAATAATTGATTTAAAAGAAATCAATTAAATTTGATTTGATTTAAAGGGGTTTTGGCTAAGCTTATGAAGGTGGTTCATATGGCTTAGGAAGGGTCTTAGGATTTAAATTTGATTTTGGGTTTCTCATTTGGAGTCAAATTTAGAATTAGATTTGGAATTTAAATTTGAATTTGAGGTTTGGTTTGAGATTTGAATCTGGGTTCAGTTTGAGAAGGTGCATATGGATTGGGTTTAGGCTATAAGGTAGGTGATTTCTTTATGTTTTAAGGCATGGCCTAATACTATGATTAACCCTGCTAATTCTCTAGGCTTAAGTTAACTGTTCACCTAATCACTAGAAGTATCTTATGACTAAGGAACTCTTAGTGTCTAAAAGAGTCCTAAGTCTAAGAGGAGGAGGTTGAGAGCTCACTCCAAAAGTGAGGTCAACAATAGTCGGCTAGAAAAAAACCAAACTGTCATGTAACCCGATTGGGCTGATAGCCCTCTATAACAACTGACTCACCAAATCGATAATATAACCATCATGGACGTATACTAAAAAGGTACTCGGCTACTCTCAATGTTCATCGGCCATGAATCAATGAATATCTGCCATTCTCATCAAAATTATTAATGAGATCAACCTCTATCAAGTCAGATGGTAGACCAAATATGTCTTGCTGGTGAACTAACAAAAATCGATCTCTGACCAAATGAGGAGCAAAGAAGAATATTAGAATTCTCTCCATCTCAAAGGTAGATGTTGTCAGTATAACTACAAGATTGTAGGATATCCTCGCCTAAAATAATGATGGATATTCAAAATATGCAAATTCACCATGCATGTGGAGGTGAACCTGCGCATGCACGCCAAGGTAGAATCACATCTGTAACTCTAAAGAATGCCCAAAATTCACCCCAATATCTTGTAAATTTTGACATTGTTGGGGCTTGCTCACTGAGAGATCCCGCCGTTGTTAATAAAGCACCTAGGCGGATTGATCCCTCTATAATGGGAAGTATAAAAATGCAGAGCCATGTCACCATATATCCTGCTAAGAAAAAATCCTCCCTCAATCCCTATATAGTTGGAGAAATCCCCTCCTATTGATAGAATATGCTCCACAGTCTCCTCAGATAAATAACTTCCATTAGACACCCAATCAAAAAGGATTGTGTAGTGCTACAATCTCTTTAAACAAAGCATAATCTTGTAAGAAACTTTGGATCCATGCACTCATAGGTAGTGTAGCTCATGATCATCTAGAACGTCTTAATGCCCTTAAAGTTTGGTGATACTGACTCAAAAGATCAATATAGATAGGTTTCATGGCTAACTTATCTCATCGATCACTATCATCTGAAGGCTGCCTGTGGAATAAATCCTCATTAGGCGGAACACACTCCTCGTAATGATAATCAAACAATAGAAGGCTGCATAGCCTGTAAGTCCCAAAGTGTAACCGTCAACTCCTCTGGGCCAACCCAACAAGTGTTACTACTAACATCCTAGAACTCCGCTACTTCGTGAGCCCAAGAAGAAGGCATACCTATAAAATCAAATAATGACATATATACTGCCTCATAAATACCAGTTGTCTGTAAAGTGTCTTTGTGAGCCTACAAGACATACTTAACCCTTGTGACATATCCATATGGAAGACTAAGGATCCTGCCAATTGATGAATCTCAAGCAAGTTTGATGAGCTTGACTATAACTGATGGTGGCTCAAAAGTCTAGATGGTCTCATCTTCTTAATGATGTCAGAAGTAGGTTGTAAAATATCATAATATCTAGAGCTGACCTGAGCTCCTGTGTTATCCAAAGGAGTATAGTCCATGCATTTCAGCTTAATGATAGCCACCCAATATGCAGGATCCTCAGATGCAAAAGCGTTTGAAGTACAGTTAGGAAGCATGGAGGATCTTGCAAAGAAACCCTGGTAAAGATCACACCCTCTCAACATATCAATGTGCTGCTCAATCTTATCCCTGATATCAGGATCTCCACGAGGATCATGTCAATCTCCAATCAAATAGCCTCCTTGCTAGGCTCAATAAAGGACAAGTCATCGGGTCTCCTCCAAAACATCCTTCTATTAAGTGATTAGAGACAATGCATATAAGAACACAAGTGACAGCATGACGAGACATAAGCAAGAAGAAAAGAATGAGCTACACTAGGAAGCGATAATAAAAGAAAAATCATCAATTAGTTAATTAGCTCGCAAAAAATATGATTCATGTCATGTGCATATCATATTTATTGGGGACATTTATTGACCTTCACATATGCTACATGGGTTGAATCAAGCCTATAAGATGAATTCGATCGACTTTGAATACTTTAGAGAGCAAATCAGAGCTAAAAATGCACCAGACATCACTGAAACCAGTCGAAATGACACCCAATTGATGAACAAACTTCACCATTGCATTAAAAAAATGAAATGCATCAGAATATAAATACTGTACAATCTATGATAAATCGATCAAGAGATCGACCGTTAAAGTGTCGATGCGTATATCAGAGTAAGGAAACTGTGATGATGTCCAAATGACCTCCATTCATAAAATTAAGTATCTTGTTACCTTCAAAACATCAAAATCTTTCAAATAAGACTATCCATGCTCAATTCAAATAAGCCTATACGAATGTCGAGCAGCTAAAAGCATTAATGCACATTTTTGAACTAAAATTGATCCAATTCGACCCCGACTTGAACCAAATGACCTCTGATCATGAAACAGACTGTGTCGTTGAATCCAAAATGTTGAACTTACATATTATGTGGATTTGATTGTGGAAAGATTCTGTACAAATCTCAATGTAATCAAGCCTTATAAAAATAAGGGAAAATCATGTCTTTATTTTAATCTAATTGGACACAATTTTAACAATTGATTTACCCTAAAATTAATTAAGAATTTTTAGAGATATGATATGAAGTTAAATAAATTTAATTCCTTCTAAAATTCAATAATTTTGAGTTTCAGATTTTAAAATCCTGCTAATTAATGGGTAAAGAAAAGGAAATTAATTAAGGGTTTTAATCCTTATTTTCCACGACACTCATTCCCCTCTTCATTTGATCTCACCGTAACCGCAAGCCTTCGTTTGATCTCCCCACAACCGCAAGCCCTCGTTTGATCTCCCATAACGCAAGTTTTCACATCATCTCCGCTCACTGTAAGCACACAAAAGCCCTTCTCTCTTGTTCGTCCTGTCTCCTTCAAACTGGAAGGAACCATAAAAAGTGAACATCAATTCCTCTCTTCCCCCTCTCATGCATGCTCTCGTTCTTCGATTCCCTCAAGTCATAAGCACTCTCTCTCACGCTCCACCTCTCCCTCAACTGCAAAGCTACCGCAAACTTCCCTCCCTTCTCATCTAGATTCCTTAAGACCACAAGTCGCAAGCCGCTTCCATATCCCTCAATCGATATAAACCCCTCTTTCCTTCTCTGAAGCATCGGACAGACACTGCTGTAGACACTACATCCGACCATCTGAATTCCTTCTTCCCTCGTTCATCTCCACCAAAACTGAAAGCAAAAAAATGCTCTAATGGGCTCTTGATTCTTCTTCCTCTGCATTCACTCGACTCTCATTTTCCCCCAATCCAGAAATGTTTTTTCTTCTGACTCTTCCTCACATCACTAACCAATTCACCCTGCTTTGAAGTCATGATCAGATCCTCCATCACTTCTATGGATATTATCTTCCTCGATAATCTTGTCACCCTAAATACACCAATTATTTTGGTTATCTCTGACTCTAGTCCATATACTACTCTTTCAATGTCATTGATATAGTGAAATGGTTGTTGATTATGAATGTGTAGAAGAGCTTGAATGTGTGTGGAAATTATCTGCATATATGCTTGTGTCTTTTTTTTCAGATTTCAAGACACCTCTAATACCCAATAGGGGTAGTGGGTGCAAAGAGATGGTTGTAGTATCACAAGACACTGCTCGCTATGCTTAATAGGGCATACCAAGTAAGCCAAAATTGTTAGATGTGACACCCCTATGTCGAAATGCTGTCAAAATTTAGAATAAATTTTGGACTTAAAAAAGGGGATTTGTCTAAAAAAATAAATCATATCAAAAATACACTAATCTAAAATAAAATTTAATTATGTTAAATCATAAAATATCATAAAACAAACATCAACATGAATTCCAATATTTAAAAAAAAAGAGAAAGGGAGAAGAGCTTACAATGAATTTCAAAGAAACTTGAATGCACACTTGAGCTTTGGACTAGAGTTTCTCTATCCTCTCCTTTTAAATGAGGAATGTGAAAGGGAACAGCTCCTATTTCCTTAATTTATAGAAGTGAAAAGAATCAATATGGGACCCCTCTTATTTAAAATTAATAATTAAGTAAAATGATGAGCATTTGTTGGCTAACACAAATTAATTGAACCTTTTAGCTTATATTATATAATACAAATGGTGGAAAGAGGATAAGCCAAATGTAAACATGACTTTGAATTCATGGCATACTTATAGGGAGGTTGTACGAAGCTAGAAGGGTAATTTTCAAATGAGATAGTGCTCAAATCAAGCTCTAAAGTAAGATTCACAAAAAAATAAGCATTCTTATTTAATCCATATATCAGAATGCTCATTTAAAATGACTAAAGAGGGCTTCAAATAGACATAAAATTGATACATATGAGAATATAGATTAAGTGAAAGTGAATTCATTCACTTAGTTTACCATCAAATGAATGCTTGATCTTAATGTAGAATTTAACATGAAATCAAATTGGGTTTGATCGCTCATACATGAAGAAGATGGACAAGAACATGACTTGCATGCTTACCAATGAGTTTGGTCATGCATGACTTTTCAATAAAGATTGCAATTACTATGATTTATTCTAAGTGAATTAAAAATGATTTGAATTGAGCACTTGAATAACCATACACCATTTGAAAATTTAAATAAATAACCCACCGGATATGCAATTCTTCATATAAGCAGACAGAAGATGACACTAAATTAAATTCTGCATGAATGAAGGAGCTTCTTTCAATCCAAAAATTAAAAAAAATATTCTAATTATGATTTCCAAAATCAATGAATTCATTGATTAGATGAAATTATCTAATTCATAAATACCCATATGGGCCCTCACATTAGGCTGAATGCTTAAACTTAGTGTCTGAAGATGTTACGCGGGTTGCTTCCTGGTTAGGTCTTAGGACCGAGTCTGGGTAACAAAACCTAAAAATATAATAATATTATAAGAATTATAACTCAATAAGATATCTAAGATTCTTTCTTTCATATGACAGTAGATCTGATCCTCTATTTTTAAATTAATAGAGTCGATAGAATCTAGACAGCAAAATAATACATCTACCCCGATGATGGCTGTGCTGAATGGAGATTTCAATTGGAGGGGATACTTCCATCATAATGTGATTTTAATTTCATATTAGATTAACTTAAATTGAGTATCATTCCAAATGAAAAATCTAATATATCACAAAGCTATTAATGGTTAAATGAAATTCAATCCTTAAATACTAAAATACTTAAAGCAAACTCCATTCAATCCACCTTGCAATTGTTTGTCGAAGGTGACAAATTAAGAAAACTCTAGCTCACAAAGGAGCCAATGTCAAATCAAATATATTTTTATATTCACTCTCAATCAATCTCATGTCAGTAAATACATGGTCTGTGTCCTCTGTCTATGTGGTTTGGCCAATAGGCTCCACATATGATGGTGAAATCTTTAGGTAGTATCTTATCTACTATTCCATTTGTCTTCTAAAAATTTAACTAACATTAAATCAAACTCTCTCAAAGTGAGGTCGGTGGCAAATTTTCAGAGCCCATAGAGAGGATCACTCTCTTTTATCCCTACCTTAAGCCATTTCTAAAGCATATTAATTAATCAATTCTCTTTAGTGAATGGCTTATTATATGTTTTAAATTAATCCTAAGTTTAGGTCCATTTTAAATAGACTTATTCAATAAGAAAGGCATCTTAAGATTAATTAGAATTAATTACTATCACATAATACATATTTGCTGTGCATATGATTAAGTCCTAAACAACCTATGCATGCATTATGTGTTGGCACACTTAAATGATGAATATGAATATGTCTATTTAAAGTTTATATTTTCTTTTGATTGAATTAATTTAACAAATTAGTTTAAAGCTCTATCTAAATTCTTATGCAACAATATATAGAACATAAGAAAGAGAGTTCTTAATCACATGACTAATTAATTTTATCACTTAAACAATTGAAATCGCATGTATTTTGGTAAAAAAAAGGGGGGGGGTGTTGATTCCATAATTAAGTACACACACATGTATGAGAGACATGAGCTAGTATATGCCCTTGTTAACTAGGGAAGTGAAATAATCAAATGACCTCCTTGGGGCTACTTAAATCCTCGTATTCCCGGGGTGTCTAGACCAACTATTTACTTTTCTCAAATACATATGGATGTGCAAATAAATAAAGGAGAGCAAACCATGCAAAAGTTGTATTTTATTTGATTAAAAAGGTTTATGTACATGGAGTAAAGTCTTATTTAAATTCTAATATTGAAATATATAAGAATGAAATCAAATGGAGTACATGACATTGTTAACTAAGAAAGTGAGCTAATCAAATGACCTCCTTAGGGCTACTTAAAGCCTCGTATTCCTGGGGTGTCCAGACTAAATACCCATTAGCATTCTTACTTACATAAATCAATATATGTGAATGAAAGAAAAGAACTTTACTTCATACACTTAAGCTATAATCATTTGCATTTCCTATGTATTTATAACTAACATTTATGGCATATGTAATCACTTGTTTATAAGATTTGGAAAGTAGAGTTTGATTTAATAGTGATAATAGCCACACATATATTAATTTGAATTAACACATGCAAGCTTGACATAGAAGAAATCATTTAAGTTTAATTAATTTTTGAACAAATGAATGCATGATTTAAGTGGCATACAACATTTTAATATGTTTGGGAAGAAATAAAGAGACACAAGCATGTAATTTCATTCAATTCAACTAATTTCTAAGGACAATCATATTAAATAAGCTTATTTAAAATAAACCAAAAATTCTTAATGAAACTTTTGATTTTATGTTTAACTTGATTTAAGAGGTGTGAAAATGATTTACTAACCCTAATCCCATTCCCCATGTGTAAGTTAATTTGATTTAAAGAAAAGCAATTAGGTGGATTTTATGGATTTATTATGCTAAGGTGTGAATTAAATCAATTAATTAAACCCTTGCCTATGTTACCTTAGGATAATTGATTAAATAATTATGAGCTAATGTAATATGCAAATATAATGAAAAGTAAATAGTAATGCTCCTATGAAATGAAAGGGGCCTAATGCAATTAGCTCATAGTCATTTATTAATTAAGCTTAAGGAACTATTTTAATTACTTTCATGATTTTCTCACACATGTGAGCTAATCATGATTTCACTAACCTCTTTAGGATCTTGAACACCTAAAGCTCAACCCAAGATTAAAACAAGGAAATCAGATGCTTAATTAGGTAATTAATCCATTAATTTTTTTCTCTTTAATTAATCAAGGTTAATCAATTATCTTGGAAATGAGTTGGGCTTAAGGGAAAAAGATAGGGAAAGAGGCCCCAACCTAATTCCATAAGCCACCTACCTGACCAAGCATGACCTAATGTGATTTGGATTTTAATTTAGGTAATTAAGTCATTAATTAAATAATTAATCAATAATTAGCACTTTGGTTGAAAAGTGAGGGAAAATTAGGGAAAAGGATTAGGGGGCTCCAATGCACTTCCCTAAGTCTCCTTACTGTTCAACAATGATTAAGAGTCTAAATAATTAATTATTGATTATTTATATGTTTAATTATCCTTAATTAAGTTAAAAAGGTAATTAGGGCTTAATCAATCAATTTCCTTATTAAGAAATCCAATAAATCTTAAAAATAAGAGAGGCAGAGGTCATCCCCCTAAACATCCTCAGAAAGTTTGGAATTGATTGGGTGTTTAATTAGAGAGTAATTAATTTAATTAAAATTTTAATTAAATCTTAATTAAGACAAAACTACTATATCAAATTAATTAATAATAATTTTAACAGATTCCTCTATGAAATACCTTTAAAATGAGTCATTATTTGTATTTTTTAGATTTTTTTAAAATTAGTTATGAATTATGGAAATTTTAGCCTTAAAATCTAATTATTTAACCATAATTAAGCCTAATCCTGCCGGTGCCACATGCTAATGTGGCACGCTTTCCATGTGGTGTCATGGGATTGGTTATTTAAGTTGTCACATCATTGCACCAGTCAGGTGGTGGTGGATGTGCTTTCCCGTGGGCCATCCGATCTAAGATCGGGCAGCCACAATCAAATATACGGCTAAGGGAGGATTAAATGGCATCTAATCTGATTTGATCATGTCCATTGGTTCTAATCATGTAAAATAGATGACCTGTGATCCTTCTTTTGTGAGTGATGAATGATAGCATATGTCCACCATGGATCATTCGATCCGAGCTTACCCAAGCTGATGAAGTTCAAAATCAACCCACACAATCAAGGGAAGGAGATGAGCACATTCAATGATCAAGATCACATGCAATGAAAATTTTCTTTGAAAAAGAACAACTATATTTTCCTATATCTATGATTTTGAGAAATTACCTAGTCGAGCTCAAGACCAATAATGGGATCAATGGATGTAGCTTCGTATAGTAGAGATGAGGCCCTATTGAGAAGCAATTAAGCCAATTCCACTTGGTTTGCTCGTTGGTCAAGAATGGAGGTTTGGAGCTTTATTTTTGATCGAAATCCTTGCTTTGGTGGGTTTGGAACTTGGGGGAAGCTTTGGGTATCCTAGGCAAGGTGTGGGAAAAGTATAGGAATGAGCAATTGAAGTTTAAAGGCAAATTGGAGAAGTTGAAATGACCTCCCCTAATTTGGTTGCACACGGGAGAGGAAAATCCAAAGTGGGGATTGCTCTGGAACTCTCAAGGAATGTTGAAATCATTCGAGTATACCCATTGATGTGTATACTTGAATGGATGGAAACCAATCCATCATTTCTCAATGAGTTGGGAGAAGCCATGGGAGGTGGCTTAAGGTCTGATGTGGGGAGATCTCTTGGCTTGGATCCATAGGATGCTCGGCTAGTATGGGAGGTGACTCAACTCACCTCCCATTGGTCCATGGCTGACCTAGCATGGGTTAGGTGGCCTAAGTAGATTAAGTGAACCCTCATTTGGAAGTTGGATAGCTTCCAAGGTGATGGGAGAGTGGACTTTGCCACTTATGGGTGGAATCCTATGTAAAGAGGGCTTAACCAATGGATTATGGCTTGGGTGGGGTCCACTTTTCTTTTGGGATGACTTTAGGCTGACCTAAGGTTAATTTGGGTCAGGTTTGGTCAGCCACCGAAGTCCCATGAGTTTGTATGGTGTTTATTTTCAAATTTGTTGTGTGTATATATGTGAGGGGATACCACGTAGATCTGAGGATGTACTTATTGAGGTGATCGAGTATGACATCAGGGAATAGTGCACTATCTTGAAAGATAGAAATCACTACCTATGATGGACCTAATAATCTAATAAGGATTCCTAAGGCATGATGGATATCCAAATATACTAGAAAATTTTCCCCTACTTTACATGAAAAGTAAAGCAGGGTTTATTTAAATCGGGTTCTAAAGTTATCTATGGGGGCAAGCCCCCATAGTTAATTACATCTTAAGAAAAAAATGAATCCTTAAGAATACTCTTGATTAAAGTAGATGATTATTGTCTCTAAAGAATTCAAAGATAGGATTATCAATAAATTGGTTGTATTTTAGGAAATCAAGTGGGATGGATCAAAAAGAGAGAGTTATTATCGATGCTAAAGGAGGTAAGTAGGGAGTGCTCATGATACTAGGAAGCCTAGTGAGCACTCTAATCTATCCTATGGTTGGGGTTTATATATTTGAAGTTGAGAAAATTTATTTATTGGAGTTAAAATTTATTGGAAATCTAGGACTTAGTATTTCACAATACAAGATTGTGGGAATGTCTACGAAGTGAGGATTTATGATTGTAGCCCCAAAGTGAATCCTAAATCTAGGGAGCTTTGGCGAGGGCCAAAGCACAACTAAATCTAAGGCGAAAGTGGGTATATGGTTTACCTCTATAAGAGAGAATAAATCACCCGACTGCTGGACTTATTACCTCCTAGAGTGGAAGCCAGCTAACTCCTCCTACACTTTAGATCCATATAGGCAATTCATATGTTTTTGCAAGATGACTAGGCTATTATTATTTAGAAAAAAAACTAAGTCCTTAAACCCACTCCATAAGAGACTAGAGCATGAGGGGTATGAATAATGACTTAATCTAATTCAAATTTTTATCAAATTTCATTTAATTTAGGACTCTTTATTTTGACATAGGCTATAGGATTTTGTATGCCTAAATGCATGAGAAGTTGATTATGGGCCAAATCAAAAGGGAAAAAGGTGTTCTTCCATCATAGGCTCTCAAAGGTTAAGCCTATTATATCTAGTAAAGATGGAAGCCCTCTCTTAACAAGAGTAAAATAAGATGGTTATGCATGATATTAAACATATAATCATTCAGTTAAGGGGTTCTAAATATTTTATTATCTTGATTTAATGCCTAGGCTTTTATATGATGTTATGAGTTATTTTAAAAGTTTAGTTATGAGTTGTTAGCGGGATAGAAAATTTGATTTTATCTTAGGATCCTAATTGCATCGACTATACAATAATCACCAATCATAAACAAACTATGAAAAGGCATGCTTTTTCTAATGCATAAGCTAAACAAAATATCAAACAATTTTAAAAAGTTATCATAAAAGAATAAATGGTCAATGCGGTCGGGTACCGCCGTACAACCCAAAAAGAAATGTGGGTAGCCGAGCTCTACACTTATTCACCCGGATTACAAGAAAATAATTACAATTATAAATGATGAATGTTATGGGAGTCTTCATTCTTCATTCTTCCTTCTTCATTTCTTCACCTTCCATTTTATCATTTTGATTTGCTCCATTTCATTCTTCCTTTTGGCTTGATTTGGATGTGCTTGCTCCAAAGGCATCACATGGTACATAAGACTTGGTCTTATGACCAATGCTCATCTTAATCCCCCATAACATTCAACCTAATCCTAATGCAAAATTACATTAAAAGAAGAAAGTAAATCTAGCTACACTTGCAAAATAAATGTTAGCTAAACACACCATACAACCCAAGAAGTTATATAAATAATTTGGACTTAGCACCCCATACATGGGTAACCAAGCCCACCTATCCTAACTTGGGTTCTGCTTAGGGGCTAAGTAACCTACATAGTAAAAAGTATTTATATTTTTATTACAGTGGCCCTTTAAGTACAACCCCCTGCAGAAAACATGATTATACTAATATCAGCCTAACATCTAGTCTACACACATACACCCTAACATCCAATATAAAATAATACATCAAAAAATAAGCATACATCAAACCATACACCACCCTAACATAAAGCTAGAAATAGTGACTTAGTCTAATGTGTGTGGATCAAAGCTTATGTAGTATGTCCTAATTAGGCTTTAGAGTTGTAATTCACTAAGTGTGGGGGATTTAATTTATAAAGGATGGTTTCACTTTAAATTGTTTAGTTAATTTGTAAGTTTTAGTTAATGTTTTCTTTTATTTCATATGGCCTACACTTAATAACTAAGTGTTATAAAGAAAGGAAAGAGAGGGAATCTCTTTTTCATCTCTAACTTAAGTCACTTCTAAAGCAAGTTAATTAATCAATTTCCTTTAATGAATGACTTGTTATATGTTTTGATTAGTCCTAAGTTTAGGCTTAATTTAAATAAAATCATTCAATAAGAAAGACATCTTAAGATTAATTGGAATGAATTACTATCACTTAACACCTATTTATTTATTTATTTTCATCATAGATAACATGCATATGGTTAAGTTCTAAACATACCTATACATGCAATTTATGTTTTAGCACACTTAAATGATGAATGTAGAGAAGTATATTTGAAATTTATATATTTCATTTGATTGATCATGAATGCATGCCTTTTTAATAGAAACGAGGGATTTTTCATCCATTAGCAAAATACACATCCACTTGTATAAAAGTTATAAGTGAGTATGTCGCCATGGTTCTGCACCAGGGGCGTAAAGTACAAGACTTAATAGGGCTACTTAAAGCCTCGCAGCCCCAGGGTGTTGAGACTAATATACCACTTTTCTTAGATACATATGGATGTATAAGCAACTATAAGGATTGGAAACCCATGTAAAAAATTGTATTTGATTTATACTTTCTATTCATTGGTCATATCACACATGCATATATATAAGAGTTTTAAGTGAGTACAATGCCATTGTTCTACACTGGGGTTGTAAGGTACAAGACCTACTTAGGGCTACTTAATGTCTTGCAACCATGGGATGTCCAGACTAATATACCACTATTCTCAAATATAAGTGAATGTACAAAAGAACCATAAGAAGAAGAAGACATATAAGAAATCACATTTTATTTGATTATATGATTTACATATTTGATATGAAATTCTTCCTAAGTCTTAACATGGAGGTGCATAGGAATAGATTTAGACAAATGTTATTTTCTTTTGAAATGAACTATACATTTGTAAACCCTATGTGAATCCATGTAAGATAAGGAAAGAGAGCTTCATATTTCATATCCTATATTACCAACACATGCAAACTCATAGATATTTTTAATTAGCATCACTCCATATATTATAATTGATTCATGCACTTTGAAAAATAATTTTTGATTTAGTAGTGATAATAGCAACACCTATTTAATTTAAATCACCGCATGTAATTTGACATAAAGAAATCATTTCATTTTAATTGACTTTGAAAGAGATGAATGCAAGGATACACATGGAAAGCAAGTAATATTTAGCATGATAGGGAAAGAAATAAAAGGAACATAAGCACATGATCTCATTCATTCCAATTAATTCCTAAGGACAATCATACTAAATAAGGCTATTTAAAACAAACTAGAGTTCTTTAATGTTATTTCATCTTTATGTTTGATTTGAGTTTAGGAAATGTGAAAGAGATTTGTGGCCCTAATCCCATTCCCCATATGTGAGTTAATTTTGATTCAATGAAGAGTAATTAGATTGACTTTATGGTTTAATTAGGTTAGGATATGAATTAAGCCAATTAATTAAACTCTTACCTACATCACCTTAAGTTAATTAACTAATTAATAATGAGCCAATATGATATGCAACCATATAGAAAGTAAATTTTTAATGCTCTTAAGAAATGAAAGGAAACTAATGCAATTGGCTCATGATTAATAATTAATTAAGCTTAAGGGATCTCACTTAACTACTTTTATGGTTTTCTCACACATGTGAGTTAACCACAATTTCATCATCTCTCACTTTAGGTTATTGAACACCCAAAGAGCTACCCAATATTAGATTAGAGAATTAGATTCAATTGAATTAATTAAGTTCATTAATTAATTAATTAAACCTTAATTAACCTTAACCAATCAAAAATGAGATAGGTTTAGAGGAAGAGACAAAGAAGGGAGCCTAAGTCCCAATCTCTAAATCCTCTCAATTAATTAATTGAGGTCCATGTTTGATTTGAATTTTTTAATTAATATTGTTAATTAATTAATTAAGGGATGTTAATTAATTAATTACTTAAGGGATTAGAGAAGATTTAAGGAAAAGATTGGAAGAGGGAGTCCCAATCCATTTCCCTAGACTTCATCACCATTAACAGAATTTAATAGGCTTAATTGATTAATTAATTCACTATTTATTTGCTCAATTATCACTAATTACATCAAGAAGGTGATTTAGACTTAATCCATTAGTTTCATCCTAAAAAATTAGGAGAGGCTGAGGTCATCCCCTTAAACATACACGAAAAATTTGAGATTAATTGAATGGTTAATTAGGGAGTAATTAGGTTAATTACATTTCTAATTAAGCTTTAATTAAGCCAAATCCACTATTCATAATTAATTAGTGATAATTTTCCTAAATTCTACTATGAAATATCTTTAAAATGAGCTTAAGTTTGTATTTTTTTTTATTTTTCTACAAATAGTTATGAATTTAGGAAGTTTCAAGATAAATAAATAAGTTAATTAGCCCTAATTATAGCCTTAATCCTGTTAGGCCACATGGCGGCTGATGCGGCGTGCTTTCCATGGTGCTATAACTTCATGGGTCGTCCGATCCAAGATCGGATAGCCATGATTAAACCCATAATTTTGAAGGATTAATCAGAGGTTTAAGCATGATTAGATCAGGATCGTCCATTTTGATCACGTGGGATGGACGGTCTATGATCTATCTCCTCTCGAGCATCGAATAATGGCTACTGTCCATCAATCGTCATTTGATCCGAGCTCACCTGAGCTCAAATAGAGATGAAAATGATCCCACACCTTTGGAAGCACAACAATCAAATCCAACAGTGGAAATCGCATGATATGAAAATTTCTTTCATAAAAGACCAAGCTAGTTTTTATCCAAGGATCGATTTCATTGGCATACCTCACCGAAACTTATGACCGACGATTCCAACAATTGAGGAAGCTTCGTTTGGTAGAAACGAAGCCCTGTTGAGCTGCATGAGCTTTGATTTGGTATGGTTTGCTCGAAAGACCAAAGCACTAGACGTTGGTGGTCGGTCTTGATCAAAGTCTACCCTTTGACAGTCAGGAGGCTTGGGAAAGGATTCATTCTTGCTCGATTAGCTCCAAGGAAAGTGTGTGCAAAGTTAATTGCACTTTGGTGGAGATTTGAGCAAATGGGAATCGAAGTGGCCTCCCCTATTTTAGTTTTGAGTAAAACTGAAAATGAAGATTTTGGGGAGCTTGGGAACACTTGGAAATGGCTCTAGGAACTCTCTCTTTGGTTGCTAGGGTTAAATCAAATGTGAGTGTATGAGTTTGAGTGAGAATGAGGGGGGTATACCCCCTCATTCTTTGGATCAGACGATCATAGCTTGCTTGGCTTCTCCTTGATAATTGGCCATTTCAAAGGATAATGAGGTCCTTGGGTGCATAATGTGGCTCAGTTTGGTTGGGTGAGGGTGTGGAGCTGGTTGCCAAGGGAGGTGGTGCTTGTCTTTGGTGGTTTGGAAAGCTCCAATGGGGATGGAGAGGTGATTTCACCTCCCTATGGATCATGGTTGACCTAACCACCTTTGGGTCAGGTCAGCCATGATCCTAGGTGCCTAGGTGGACCTATGATTGGATGCCAAGTGGCCATGGAGAGAGAATGACTCAATGTTCATGTGTCTTATCTCATAAGATGCCCTAAACCCAAGGGCAAAATGGTCATTTACCTATGGGTTTGATTTGGGCAGATTTGGAATGGGTCAAAAGTGGCTTAGCCCAAATTTTAAGTGGTTTGGAGTTTTTTGGTTTTATTTGGCTTAATTTGACCTATTTAGGTCTATTGGGTTAGGTTGGGTCAAGTTGACCAATTGGTCAAATTAGATGAAACCAAGGGTTGGATCAAGTTCACATAACCAATTGGGGTGTGTTGGTGTCATTGGTTTGATTCAATTAGCTTTGGATTTGATTATGGCTTATTTGGGTTCATATAGGTCAAATGGGTCAAGTTGACCAATTTGACCAAATTGGGTCAGGTTAGATGTTGAGTCAAGTTCAACTAGCTAATTGAAAATGATTATAGGCTTTGGTTTGGTTTAATTTAGAATTAATTTAGATATTGGCTAATTTGATCATTTAGGCAAATTAGGCTAAGTTGGGCCAAGTTTGACCAATTGGTCAACTTGGGCTCAATTATGGCTTTGGACAAGTTCAATAAGTGATTTGGAATGAACTCGAGCCATTGGTTGCAATCAATTTGAATCAAATCATGATTTGACCCATTTTAGCTTTTTAGGCTAATTTGGGTCAACTTAGGTGAAATGGCCAATTAGGCTTGGTATGGCTCAAGTGAAGGTTTGGTCATGTTCAATCATTGATTATGAGTGAGTTTGAATTAATGGTTTTAATCAATTTGGCATATGGTGGATTTTGTCTAGTTTGGATTTCATTTGAGCTATATATTGACTTGGTCAAAGGCTAGGTTTGACTTGGTTTGACCCAATTTAAGGTAACTAATCACCCTAGGGTGATTGTTGGTTATGTTATGAGGTTTGGATGGGCTTAGTTAAATCCAATTTGGGTTGGATTAGAACTTGGCTCAAAAAGGTCCTTTACGTCACTTTGGGTCAAGTGAGCCTAAATGGGTCAATTGGCTTGATCATAGCTTGATTCAAGTTTAGTTGAACTTACACATGAGCCTAGGATTGAAATATAAATCCAATTGCAATTGGTTTGAAGCCAAATGGGTTTTGGTTCATATGACAATTTCAAGTCAAAAGGGGTCAACATCGGTTTAGCTTGGGTTGACTTGGGTTTGGTTTGATAATGATGATTTATGTTTATATTTGGGTCAATGATTGTAGGAATGATTGAATCATGAAGAAATCTATGAGTTTTGAATTGATTTGGGCATCATTTAACCAAGTTCAAGAATTTAACAAAAATGGCTAAAATTAGGAATTTGATTTGATTTGGGTTTCAATCATTTGGATTTGATTTTGAAATTGATTTATGATTTGGTATTTGGTTTGAGTTTAAATTTGATAATTGAGAAAATTAACTGAATTGGGGTTGATTTGAATTTAGTTAAGGCCAAGTCCATAAGATAAAATCAAAGGGCTTAGGAAGGGATTTGGAGTTTAAATTTAATCATGGGTTTCAGTCATTTGATAGTTGGATTTAATTTTGAAATTCGGATTTGAATTTGAGGTTTGGTTTGAAAGAAGGAAGCAAAGATTTGGCTTGGGCTATAGGGTAGGCAAATCCTCCTAAATCCCTAAGGCACAACCTATCCATATGGATAACTCTTCTATTTCTAGGGTTAGGTTAAGTGTTCACCTAATCACTAGAAGTGTTTTAAGATTAAGGAACTCTTAGTGTCTATGAGAGTCCTAGATCTATGATAAGGAAGTTGAGACCTCACTCCAAAAGTGAGGTCACAGTTGGTTTTATGAGTTTTGGCTTCATTTGGTCAAATGGGTTTATGTTGGGTTGAGTTGACCAATTGGTCAAATTGGGTCAAACCAAGGCTTAGGTTAGGTTTAAATGATGATTTAAAGTGTTTTAGTTCAAGTGGTTTCAATCAATTTGGCTTTGGTTTGATTTTGGCTCACTTGGGTTCATACAGGTCAAATGGGCTAAGTTGACCAATTTGACTAATTTGACCAAATTGGGTTGGGTTAGGTGTTGGTTCATGTTCAATTGGTTAATTGAAAATGATTGTAGATTTTGGTTTGAATCAATATGGGTTTAATTTAGATTTTGGCCAATTTGACCTTTTAGGTCAATTTGAGCTAGGTTGGGACAAGTTGACCAATTAGTCAAATTGGGCTCAATCATGGCTTGGGTCAAGTTCAATAATTGATTTGGAATGAACTTGAGCCATTGGTTAATCAATTTGGGTTAGATCATGATTTGACCCATTTTGGCATTTTAGGTCAATTTGGGTCAAATGGGCAACTGGACTTGGTTTGGCTCAATTGAGGGTCAAGTCATGTTCAATCATTGATCATGTCTTGATTTGAATCAATAGTTTCAATCAGTTTGGGATATGGTGGGTTTTGTCTTGTTTAGGTTTCATTTAATCTAAAGGTTGACTTGGTCAAAGGATCAAGTTGACTTAGTTTGACCCAATTCGAGGTGGTTGATCATTCTAGGGTGATTTTTGATCATGATATGAGGTTTGGATGGGCTTGGTTCAATCCAATTTATGTTGAATGAGAACTTGGCTCAAAAAGGTCCTTTAGGCCACTTTAGGTTTAGTGGACTAGAGGGTCAATTAGTTTAGTTTTAGCTTGATTCAAGTTTAATTGAACTTATATGTGAGACTTTGATTGAAACATAAATCCAACTGCAATCAATTTAGAGTCCAATGGGTTTTGGCTCAATTGAAGTTTTCAAGCTAAAAGGGCTAACTTGGGCTTGACTTGGGTTGACTTGAGTTTGGTTTGATAATTGTAGGTTTTATTTATATTTAGATAAATGATTGAAGGAATGATTGATTCAAGAGAAAATCCATTAGTTTTGGCTTGATTTGGATAGGATTTAGCTAAGTCCAAGAAAATGGCTAAAAAGGCCTAAATTGGTCTTCGGTTTGATTTTGGACTTGGTTTTGGTCATGTAAATTTATATTTTATTTATATTTGGGTGTATAAATAAAGATATAAAAGATCCATGAGAAAATCACTTAAGTTTGGAGTGATTTGGAAGCCAATTTGACCAAGCTCAAGGATGTAGGTCAAAAGGGCTTAAGTAGGGAATTGATTTAGTTTAATTTATTTTTTATCATTGGATGGTGGGTTTCATTTATATTTAGGGAGTAATTGGTTTATAAGGAAACCAAATGATTTTAGGTTGCTTTGTATGAGATTTGGCTAAGCTTATGGAGGTAGCCCCATAAGACTTAAGAAGGGATTTGATTAGATTTGGATTTAGTTTGATATAGTTTTGGCTATTTGAGTTTATATCTAATTTATATTTGTGAATATGAATGAAGATATAAATGATTCATGAAGAGATCAATCAAGTTTGGGTTGAATTGGGTGGAGTTTTGGCTTAATTTATGTGAATGGGTCATATGGCTTAGGGAGGAATTTTGATTTCAGGTTTGATCTTGAGATTGAATTACTTGGTTTGGAATTTGGAATTTGGATTTGGTTGGTAAATGATTGAGATCTAATTGATCTTTGAGAAAATCAGATGAATTGGGATTGATTTGAATTTAGTGAGGCTAAGTTCATAAGATGAAATCAAAGGGCTTAGGAAGAATGTTGATCTTGGGCTCAATGATTTGGTTTGGAATTTGGATTTAGATTTAGTATTTGAGTTGGATTTGATATTTGGTTTGAAAAGAAAGCATTGATTGGGTTTAGGCTATAGGGTAGGCAAGTTTTTTTCTAAATCCCTAAGGTATAACCTATTCCTATGGCTAACCCTTCTAAGTCTTTAGGCTTAGGTTAAGTGTTCACCTAATCACTAGAAGGGTCTTAAGACTAATGAGCTCTTAGTGTCTACAAGAGTCCTAGATCTATGATGAGGAAGTTGAGAACTCACTCCAAAAGTGAGGTCAACAAGCATAGATCAAGAATATCTTTTTGATGACCTAAGGATGGACTTCAAAAGAATTGGACAGTATGATCTCAAGATGAATCCTCTTAAATATGTATTTAGGGTTTCATCTGGAAAGTTCCTTGGCTACGTGGTGTGGAATAGGGGAATTGAGATCGACCCTAATAAAATCAAAGTGACAGTGGATATGCCAATGCCGAAGAATCTTTGTCAGCTTCATTTTGTGCAAGGACATCTAGCATTCATCGAAGCATCATATCAAATCTATCAGGCAGGTGTCAACCATTTGTTAAATTAATGAAGAAGAATGCACCATTTAAGTGGGACGGTGAATGTTATGAAGCATTCAATAACATTAAAAGATACTTATTGAATCCACCAATTTTGGTAGCGCCAATCCAGGGAAAGCCACTCATTCTATATACAATCGCTAAAAGAATCCTTTAGAGCATTGCTTGCATAAAACAATGAAGAAGGAAAGAAAATGTGATGTACTATATCAGTCGAAGATTGATAGGAGCTGAGGTAAAGTACTCTCCGATCGAAAAGCATTATCTTGTGCTAATCTTTGTTGCCCAGAAGGTTCGACATTATATATTATCCCATAAGATAACACTCATCTCAAAGATCAATCTACTAAAGTTCCTGATGATAAGGCCAGCATTGATAGGTCGTTTGGCAGGTTGGGTAGTCTCTTATTATAATTTTATATTACATATGTATCTCAAAAAGCTGTAAAGGGACAGATACTAGTAGAGTTTCTCACTGCACATCCTATCCCAATAGATTCAACACTCAATGATAATTTACCTGATGAACATATTATGCATATCCATGAAAGAGAAAAGCTATAGATCTGGGAAATATATTTCGATGATACATCATCTATTAAGCCTGCTCAGCCTCAAAATCTACCAAAAGCAAGAGCCGGTATTTGCCTCGCTTCATAACATCAGAAGGTGGTATGATAAGGCGTTCATATAGGTTGACTGAACCAAGAACCAATAATAATGTTGAATACGAGGCATTGGTGGTAGGCCTTGAAGAAGTTGTTGTTATCGGCATCCAAAATTTAAGAATATTTGGAGACTCGCAATTGGTGATCAACCAAGTATTGGGTGTCTATAAAATTAATATGCTTGAATTGGCATACTATCATAGGTGAGTGCTTGAGCTCTTGAAGCAAATTTTGAATGTCAAACTAGCTCGAGTTTCTCGATTGAAGAATAGTAAAGCAGATTATCTGGCCAAGCTAGCAAAAGAAAAGGCGAGCATGGACGACGATGATGTGTTGATTAAAGTGTCCACTCATCAAGTTCTGCAACTAGTAAATCCATATCCCTACTAGAAGAGGGTACATCAAACGCAAGCCAGCAGGGAGCAATACAAATTACTCCTCACTCTCCCAAAGAACAAGTACAAGAGACAGAAAAACTTAAAAGTACTGCAAAGAAATCATGTGAAGCTTTCATAGTAGAAGAGCCTGATGATTGGAGACAATCATTCATCAATTATTTCAAAGAAAGCAAATTGTCGAGCAATAAATCACTATCCACACAAATTATAAAAGAATCATATGATATGCTTATGTCAATGACACATTGTACCATAGATCCTTTGAACTAATATGGCTGCGATGCTTAGGGATGGATGAAGCTAACAAAGTTATGTCTAAAATTCATGAAGGACTTTATGGGGCACATCAGTTAGGTCCTAAAATGGCAGCAAAAATTAGAAGGATGGGATACTATTGGCCTTCAATGATGAAAATTTATTTTAATCATGCTAAGAAATGTCATGAATGTCAAGTCCACAGAGATCTTATTCATCAACCTCTGAATCCTCTGCACCGAATAATAGCATCCTAACCATTTGAAAGTTGGGGCATGGATATAATTGGATTGATTGATCCTCCATCATCAACTGGACATCAGTTCATTCTAGCAGCTACTAACTACTTCTCCAAATGGTCTGAAGCTGCTCCATTTAAAGAAGTCACTATTGATTGAGTCATTAACTTATTTTCTAATAATGTTGTCTATAGACAACGACCCTACCTTTAAGAGCATGAAGATATACAGATTCACTGACTGACACAAAATCAATTGGCGATATTCATTAATCTATAATCCAAGGGCTAATGGCTTAGCAGAAGCCTTCAATAAAGTATTAGTAAAGTTGTTCAAAAAAATTCTCACAGAGAATAAAAGAGAGTGGCACACTAAAATGATGGAAGCCCTGTGGGCATATAGAACCACATACAAGACGCCGAACAAGGCCACTCTTTATGCTATAATATTTGGTGTTGAAGCTATTCTACCACTAGAAGTTGATCTACTATCACTTTGAGTAACTGTTCAATTCAATCTTACATCTCCTGCGAATGGAAGAGTTGGATGCGCTTGACAGAGTTTGGCTCCAAGTTCAACAAAGTTTAAAAATCTATTGAGCAATGATGTCCAAAGCATTCAATAGTTCAGTATGTCCTTGGACATTCTAGAAAGGTGAATTGGTTCTGGTGCTGAGAAGGCCAATCATTCCTCATCGCAAGATCAATGATAGATTTACAGCTAACTGGGAAGGTTATTATGTCATAGAGAAGGTGTATGAGGGATGAGCCTACCAGCTTATTGGCATGAATGGTCAATGATCGATGCCACCAATCAATAGTCGATATCTCAAGAAATATCACAATTGACTATGGATGAGTATATAAATACTTAAATGAATCTTGCAGTAATAAGGCTTTCATGCCAGATACACATGTAATGTCATTTCAAGATTCTCTCATGAAATGAGAATGCAGAAGCCATCCTTGTGTGGGGCATTTTTATATATTTATCTAAGTTGACATTGTGCTTCAAGCTGAGATTCTTAGATAAATATACATGATACTCAGAATGAGCTACGTTTATTTATTTTAAAGAAGTTCAAACTCTATTTTTAAACTAACTACAATCCCCATGTTAAACAGGGAGAATTTTTTTTATAATCAAGATTGTTCAATCTTCTCCTCTAAAATAGGAGGTTTGTTTATATATATTTAGGTTGGCATCGAGCTTTATGTCGAGATCCCTAAATATATCTATAATTTTTATTTTTAAAGTTGTAGGCTCTTACTAGAACGAGAGGAATCCACTTTCATGAATGAAAGGACAGCCATAAATATCGAAAGTTTGGCTCCTCTATTCACCAAATTTTGAAGATCAAGTCAGAAGAACTCTCAATTTTGGAAGCTTCAATCAACTAAGTTTAAAAAATATCAACCTCTACACATTCAAGTCTAGGATATGGATAAGTTCTAAAGGTCAAACTCAACAAGCCCATAAATGGTCGAGTTGCTGACGGTCTCCTCACTCAACAAGCCACAAGAAAAGGCCACAATGAAAGAAGCCCCCATTCATTAGTTTGATGACCAAGAAATCATGCCATCACATCTTAAGTCAAAGACTCGAGTAGGTTCTAAAGGTCAGACTCAATAAACCCATAAATGACCGAGTCATTGACCCTCTCCTCACTCAATAAGCCATAAGAAAATGCTACAGTAAAAGATCCCCTGCTTGTCAGTCAATAATGATAGTTGTTCAATCTCAAATCAAATTTCTCTTAGTGATTACAAGCAGCTAGAATCCAAGAGATCTTTCTACCTGATCGATAGACCAAGATAATCTAAGAAAATAACTCTCAACCCAGAGCTACCTCAAGTTAATCTCTGTATTGCCTGCAATGTGATAATTCAATCTCTTTTTGAATGATCTGATCAAGCACAAAGCATAGATCCAAGCCAATTTTTTCTTCAAGTCCATCAAAGCAGAAAGTACAAGATCGAGGAACTAATTCCATAGTTCACACAAAGGCAATGATTGAACTAAAAGAATTCCATGGTTATTCAATCTATTAAAGCACACATTGCTAGATGGAAAACTCAATATTATAGACCTAATATGAGCCAGAAGGATAGGTCATCTATATAAACTCTTCAACGAGTCCATCAAAGTAGCAAGCACAGGATTTAGGGTGTACATACACTTTCTAACAAGTCAATATGGATAAATCTGGTCAATTCTTCATCAATTTTGTCAAGCTTAAAGCTATAATATAATGAATTTCAAATTCAAAAGCAAACAAATCAATCCCTCTATAAAACATGATCAAGCATGAAGCTAGGGTCAGAGGAAACCTAAATTTACAATGACACAAAAGTAAAAGATCTTCAGTGAACCCATCAAAGAAAAGAGATGGTGGAAGAAGATCTTCAATGAGCCCATTGAAGCTAAAGTAATTTGAGATTCGTGGTCAACACGAAAGGTCAACCAATTTTTAGCAAATATGACTCACTCCATGCATCACATTTGTTGGGAGGACATTTATTGACCTCAATGTATATTACATAAGCTGAGTTGAGCTCACGAGCCGAATTCGGCAGACTTTGGATGCAATGATGTGCAAATTAGAGCTGAAATGCACTTGACGTTACCAAAATGAGTCAAAATGATCTAATTGATGAATGAATCATCGCATTCAAAATGTCAAAATTGATCAGAATATACATATTGCATAATTCAACGGTCGACCGCTCAAGAAAGAAATCTGTCGACACATTATGTGCATATTAAAGTTGGGAGGCTGTGACGATGCCCAAATGATCTCCATTCATGAAATTGATTCCATTGTTAGCATCAAAATGCTGAAACCTATCAAACGAGATTGTCTACGCTCAATTCGGACGAGTTTATGCGAATATCGAGTGGTCAGAAGTGACAATGCATATTTTTGAACTAAAATTTACTCAATTCAACGCTGACTTGAACCAAGCGGTCTCAGATCACGACACCGCTATATCGAGATATCAGAATAATCTATATATATATATATATATATATATATATATATATATATATATATATATATATATATATATATATATATATATATATATTAACCATATGATGATGTTTCTATGAAAAGTTCAATTATGATTAATTTAATTTTTTGAAATTCACAAAAGTGAGCCTTATATAAGTGTATGCTAACACTTAGCCCTATGTATTCTATTAATAGCTGACCCTAGCTCTCTCATTTGGATTTCCTATTGATTGAATGACAGCTACAAGCCAGCCTTCCCACTTGCTCGAGTAGCCATGCAGTAGCTCCCTTTGATCGGCCTCCTCACCTCCATTCCTTTCTCTTGATCAAAGGCTGAACCCCTCCCTTCCATCCATTCTGAACTGCGCATTCCTGAGCCGACTAAAATAGCTATTCCCTCCTCCCTTCGTCTGATCTCTAGATCAAAGCATAGCCAAATGGATCACCTTCCTTCTATCCCATCTTCGTTTGCATGATTTCCCGCAGCTTTGAATTGCTACATATGATAAAAATTTCCGGCTCTTGATGACGGATCGTTTCCATATAGGAGAAATGCTGAAGGCATGCATAGATGACTAGAGAATTGATGGATATTTTATACAAGTTTAAAGGCCCTATGCTTACCTTTTCATAAATGCAAGAGGGTACAAAAATTATTTCAATATCGCATAAGCGAAATTTAGTTTCATGATGCATCCCCTGGGGATGCATGTGGGAGGTCATCAAATTTCATTTCAAATATCTGTGCATATGTCTTCTTAGTATATTAAGTTTCTATACGTGCTGCTTCAATATAATTATAAATATTTGCTATACATAAATACTTGTGCATGCTGCTTCAGCATGATGAGGAAACCAGAATGTCTCTTACGCAGGTATTGAAGGCCTATGCATGCTTTCTTAAGTGTGGGTTTGGAAGATCTCTTAAGCCATGGTGTCACAAGACAGTTACCACGCGCTTCCCATAAGCATGGTGGGAAGACCTCAAGATTCTCGATCCTGCATAGATGGAGGTTGCCAAACTTCTTTTTAAATGTCTCTTACGTGGGTATTGAAGGCCTATGCACACTTTCTTAAGCATGATGGATTTGTAAGATCTCTTAAGCCGTAGTATCACAAGACACCTACCATGCACACTTCCCATAAGTGTGGTGGGAAGGCTTTAGTACTCCGGATGCAGCCCCCTACATGGGATGATATTTGAAGGTTAAACGAGTAATAAGATCAATAATTGAACAAAGTATAATATACTAAGTTATTGAGATAATATTAGGCTTACAATTATCTGACTAACAATAGTCTACAGTAAGTTAGATGTCTATCCAATACAAGCAAAATACTTGAGTGAATAAGAAATCTACTGTGCAATGAAATACTCAAAAGAGTTGAAGCTGAATATGAAATATATGCCACCGAATCTACAACATGTTATATAAGCAGATGAAGGCATTAATTAAAGCTTCAGCTAAATAATTTCTTGCATTATGAAGTGACCTTATACTCAAACTTATCATCTCAAAATGTATGCAAATAATTAAAATTTTAATGAAATGAATAGTTCACGAGGCAATCTCATGCTCAGATTTATGATATCGAGATTCACTTAAATAACTCAATGGAATTAGGTTTACACACATTACGATGCATGATTAAAATCTAAATTTAATGCTTTAAAAGTGTACACGTATTATTAATACACCCACATGTGCCCCGATACTACATTGAATGCTTAAACTTAATGTCTGAGGATGCTGAGCGGGTTAATTCCCAGTTGGATCTTAGGATCGGGTTCGGGCTAACAAAATTTAAAAATTCAATAATAATATTATAAGAATTTCAAGTTAGTAAAATATCTAAGAAGCTAATTTTTTTATATGATAGTAGATTTGATCCTCTATTATTAAATTAATAGAGTCGATAGGATCTAAAACGATAAAATAATACATCTACCCCAATGATGGTTGTGTTGAATAGAGATTTCAACCGGAGGGGTTACTTTCATCAAAATGTAATTGTAATTTCAAATCAAATTAATATATAAATTAAATATCAATCTAAATGAAAATTGTTATTTATTAAGCTCAAAATGCCTAAATAAAATTCAATCTTTAAAAGACTTAAAGCTAAAACTCAATCCAAATTATTTGCTAAAGGTCGTAAATTAAGAAAACTTTAGCTCATAAAGGAACCAATATCAAATCAAGTGTATTTCTGTATTCACTCTCAATCGATCTCATGTTAGTAAGGATGTGGCCCATGTCCTCTAACTACGCGGGCTCCCACATATGATGATCGTGAGTCCTCTTATCGAGTCACGCCAAATGACACCATTATATTATGGTCACGACTATAGCCCATATGTTATCCAATGGCTTTGCCCTTTGAAATGTGAACTATAGAGTGCACCTGATAGGACAAAAAGCCCTATATTTACTAAGGTGAACTTAAACTTATCTCCTTAGACAAACACCACCCCAGGTCTACAAGGTTCTCTTGGATGACACAACTCGTGGCTGTTGACAAGAATCCTTCGGTCAAGTTGGGTCGACTACCTCCTCTAACTAAGTAGACTAGGGACCATGATAGCCCAAATGATGGAACCATGGGATCTTGACAGGTCGCATCATCATTCTCCCAACCATCCGCTTTAAGTTAAAATGATTAATTTCATAAATATAAATTCCCAAACTCCACATATTGCAACTATACGCTATGCAATTTAGCAATCTAACAACTAGCCTTAATTGAAAGTTCTCTCTCAACATTGGGAGGGGTAATTAACTATAGGTGCTTGCGCCTATAGGAAACCTGGAACCAGATCTAAATTTCTCACAACATGAGGGCAAAATCTTTGGGTAGTGTCTATTCTACTATTCCATCTGCCTTCTGAAAGTTTGATCGACATTTAATCTACTCTCTTAATCGAGAGGTTGGTGGTGAATTTTTGGAGCCCACAAGAAGATTCATGCATGATGTGATACATACAACATAGAGCTAAGGGGGTTATTAAATCTTTTAAGTATTTTGATTATAGCATAGGCTTTATGATGAAGTTGTGAGTTGTTTAAAAGTTTAATTATGAGTTGTTAGTTGGATATAAAATTTATTTTATCTTAAGAGCCTACCATATCCAGGCCACACATTAAAGCATCAAACATTAAGAAACAATAAAAAGAAGGCAATCCTAATGCGCAATCTAAATAAATCATCAATCAATTTTTATAAACTTATGTAAAAGAATAAAGCGGTCGGTGCAAAAAGTACCATTACCTCGAAAAGAGAAAAGATGGGTAGCCAAGCTCTACCCTTATACAACCCAAAATATAAAAGAATAATTTTACAATTATAATGAATACCTTATGGGGGTCTTCAATCTTCACTCATCCACCTTCATGTCTTCTTTCTTCCTTCCTTTGATTTGTTTGGTTCTTTCTTTAATTTGGTTGTATTTTCTTCAATGACATCACAGGGGACCCCAAGATTAATCCCTCTGGCCACTACTCATCTTAAACCCCTATAGCACTAATCTCAATTCCTATTGTAAAATTACATTTATATAGAAAAAGTAAATCTAAATACACCTATAAAATAGAGATTAGCTAAACATACATACACTCCCAAGCAGTTATATTTATAATTTGGACTTAGCAACCTGCACATGGGTAACCAAGCTCACCTGTCCTAATGTGGATTATGCTTAGGAGCTTAAGCAGCATGCAAGCAAAATATTTATATTTATTTTTAAGCAACCACTTAAACATAGTCCCCTATAGAAAATAATATTAGGTTAAAAGCAGCCTAACATCCAGCCTACAAATCATACACCTTAACATCTAGTCTAAAATATCACATCACAAAAATACATACATCACACATGGCCCCAACTAGGACTAGAAGTAGTGGCTTAATTCTACTGTAAAGTTTTGTTAAGGCATGTCTTAGAAGTGTTCAATTTAACCACAAAGGTTAGTTTTACTTTAAGTTGTTTAATTGATTTGTAAATTTTAATTTATGTTTCATTTTGTTTCAATTGATTTACACTTAACATCTAAGTGTTATGAAGAGAAAAAAAGATGATTACCCTCTTTCTTCCCTACCCTAAGCCACTTTTTAAAGCACATTTTTATGATTTAGTTCTCTTTAGTGAATGGATTATTAAATATTTTTTATTAATCTTAAGTTTAAGTTAACCTTAAATAATCCTATTTAATATGAAAGTCATCTTAGGCTTAATATAATTGAATTAATATCACATGACATATATCAAATCATTCATTTCCATCACATATAGCATGCACATGATTTAATACATAACATATCTATGCATGCAAAATATTTTTGTATAATTAAATCATTATGAATGCATATATATATATATATATATATATATATATATATATATATATATATATATATATATATATGAATTAAAGGCCTATCCAAATTCTAATATAAAATATATAGAAATGAAATCAAATAAGTATTGTCATTGTTAACCAGGGAAGTGAGATAATCAAATGACCTCCTTGGAGCTACTCAAAGCCTCGTATTCCCGGGATGTCTAGACTATATACTTATTAACATTCAAAACTAATATGAAAGGGGTCCTAATCACTCTCCCTCTTCCATTCACTGTCAAACAGTGATTAGCACATATTTAGATGTATAAATAACTAAGAGAAAGAGAATCATGCAAAATTGTATTTCAATTTAGTTGAATTATTTATGTATATGTATTAAAGTTCTATCCAAATTCTAATGCATAAATACATAGAAATGAAACCAAATAAGTACATGTCATTGTTAACCAGGAAAGTGAGCTAATCAAATAACCTCCTTAGGGTTACTCAAAGCCTCGTATTCCTGAGATGTTCAGGTTATATATTTATTAACATTCAAAGCTATGTAAAACCATATATAGGAAAGAGGGCTTCATTTCACATACTTAAACTATAAGCACATATAAATTCTATATGTATTCTTAACTATCATCACTCCACATATTATTATCAATTTATAATCTTGAAAAGAAATTTGGGTTTAATAGTGATAATAGCCACAAATATAAAATAATTAAATATAAACACATGGTTCATTCAACTAAATTAAATCCTATGGACAATCATATCAAATAAAATTATGAAAAGGAAACTAAAGCTTCTTAATAATTTGGTTTTGGATCTTCAGTTTGACTTAAGGAGGAGAGTTATCATTTGTTGTTTTAATCCCATTCCCATGTTGTTAAACTTAATTGATTTAAAGAAAGGTAATTAGATAGATTTTATATATTAATTAAATTGAACCATTAATTAAATCACTTAACTCCCTTTTCCTATGCTTCATTAATTTAACTAATCATTTAATTATGAGCAACAAATGATATGAACATGTGAGGAAATAAAATTACAATGCTTCTAAGAACCTAATGTAATTGGCTCATAATTATGGATTAATTAAGTTAAAAAATCTAATTATGTACTTTTATAATTTTCCCACACTTGTGAGTTAATCATAATTTCCTTAGGGGTCTTTATGTTATTAAACACATAAAGAGAAACCCTTAATTTCATTATTCGTTAGCTGATGTGATTTACATGTCAATTTGATTTAATTTAAACACTTAATTAATTAGTTAAACCCTTAATTAATTAATCTCTTAATTAATCCTCTTTAATGAAATGAATTTGGGAAAGAGATTAGGAAAGGGGTCCTAATCACTCTCCCTCTTCCATTCACTATCAAACAGTGATTAATAAGCTTTAATTAATTAATTCTCACTATTTTGAATGTTAATTAATCACTTAATTAATTAAAGAGAGTAATTAAGATTTGAATCATCAATTTCTCCTAATTACTAGACAATAAATTCTAATAAAATCATGAGAGATAGAGGTCATCCCATTAAATCAACACACAAATTTAGAATTAATTGCCCAAGTAATTAGGGCTTAATTAAGCTAATTAAGTTTACATTCAAACATTAATTAAGCCTTAATTACTATTCAAAACTAAATGTAAATAATTTTATTTAATTCTCCTTTGATTTACCTTTAGAATGAGTATTTATTTATATTTTTCTATAATTTATTATGATTTTCTAAAGTTTCAGCAATTAAATCAAATTATTAAGCCCTAATTAAGCCTAATCCGTCGGTTCCACCGGACACTGGCTGCGCTTTATGCGTGGTGCAGGTTATTTTAAACTCATCCGACGGGTGCCTACGTGGCAGAGGTGGACGTGATTTCATCCCGCCTTTGATCTAAGATCATATGGTGGAGATTAACCTATGGTTCTTAAGGGATTAAATGAGATTAAATCTAATGAAAGATCACAGCTATCCATTCCAATCACATGAAACAGACGGCGGGTGATCTATCATCTTCTGTGTGGTGGAAGATAGACACCATCCGCCTTCCTCCTCCCAATTTGGGCTCGCTAGAGCTTGGATTGGCTCAGGATTGATCACACACCTTCACAAGAGAGATCTTAAGAGATCTAACGGTTAGATTCATGTAAAAATAACATTCACTTCACAAAGGCCCAAGAGAATTTTAAAAATCTCAGTTTAATGGAATAGTACCTCACCGAGCTCAAGACTAGTGGCGAACCGACCGAGGTAGCTTCGCCTTGATGAGGCAAAGCCTTGTTGAGAAGATGGTGAGGTGCCTCCCCGTCGTTTGCTCTCTAAACCAAACGCCACCGGATTGCTCTCCAAAGTTGGCCTAGAGATGCTTTTGGTGATCGGATCGCTAGGGGGGATTTTTGTTTCGCCTCATCGGAGTGTGGTGAGCGTGTGGGTGACGTTAATTGAAGTGGGGTTGAGGTTTGGTGGAGATGGATGGAGGATGGCCTCGGAATGGCTCATTTTGGTGTTTTTCGGCAATGGGGAGGCCAAGGAAGTTTGGAGGATTGCTTAGGGAGTTCATATCAGTGTGCTCGAGCTCTTTGAGGGTTCAATTCTTCAGTTTGGATAGAATGAGGGGGAGTATACCCTCTCATTGCTCAAGATGGATGGACGAGATGTGCTCTGCCATTTTTGACCATCCGGCCATCGCAGGTGTCCGGAGGGGACAAGCGTAGGATGAGGTGGCTCAATTTGGTTGGCCAAAAGGGTGTGGAGGCTGCCTTGAGTGGTTTCTATCTCAATTCGATTGAGCTAATGTGGGGAGGTGGCTTAACTCACCTCCTCTTAACCAAGGCTAACCAAACCCCATTGGTTAGATTAGCTACTTAGCTAGAATTTTACTCTTGGCTTTGGGTGGCTGCCAAATGCAAAAGAGGATGGTTGACCCCCTAATTTTGGATTTTGTCCTATGTGGAAGCTTTACCCATTGGATAATGGGTTAAATTGGGTCCAAATCGGGTTGGGCTTGATTTGGGCTAAGCCAAGGTGAGTCAAGGATGGGCCATGTCAAATTTCATTGGGTTTGAACTTAGTTTGAGTGGGTTTGGTTCAATTTGACCCATGTAGGTCAAATTAGGCTAGGTTGGGTCAAGTTGACCAATTGGTTAAATTGGATCAAACCAAGGTTGGGGTCAAGTCTAAATGGGTATTTGGGATGTTTTGGTGCAATTAGTTTGGTTCAATTTGGCTTGGACTTGGATTTGACCCAATTGAGTTCATATGGGTCAAATAGGTCAAGTTGACCAATTTATCCAAATTGGTCAAATTGGCTTGGGTTAGGCCTTAGTTCATGTTCAATTGGTCAATTGAAGATGATTGTATGCTTTGTTTTCAATCAATTTTGATTTGGGAGTGATTCTGGCTAAATTGACCTTTTAGGTCAATTTGGGCTAAATAGGTCAATTGGGTTCAATCAAAGCTTTGATCATGTTCAATGATCAATTTGAAATGGACTTGAGCAATTGGTTACAATTAATTTGGGTAAGATTTTGATTTGACCCAATTTGATCTTTTAGGTCAAATTGGGTCAACTTAGGTCAAAGGGCCAATTGGATTAGGTTTGGCTTAATTGATGGTCAAGTTATGTTCAAGAGTTGATCTTAGGTTGATGTGAATCATTGGTTTCAATTAATCTGTCTTAGGTTGAGATTTGGTTCATTTGGCTTATATAGGTTAAGTGGGTTGACTTGGACAAATGACCATGTTGACTTGGTTTGACCCAATTGATAGAAATTGATCAATCAAGGATGATCAACAATTATCAAAGAAGATTTTGGTTAGTTTGGTTCAATCCAATTTGTGTTGGATTGAGATTTTGTTCAAATAGGTCAAATTGGTCACTTTGGGTCAAGTGGGCCAACTAGGCTAACTGAATCAATTTTGGGTTGAATTGAATTGAGTTGAGTTTATATATGAATTTAGGATTGATTTATAGCTTTGATTGCAAATGATTTGGGTTCAAATGAATTTTGGCTTATTTGAATATTTCAAGCCAAATGGGTTAGGTTAGGTTTGATTGAATTGATTTTGGCTTGATTGATTTGATTGTAAATTAGATTGGATTTGGAATGATGATTCTAGAATTGATTGATTTAAGAGAAAATCAATTGAGTTTGACTTGAATTGAAGGAAATTTGACTAAGTCCATAAGATCAAATCATAAGCTTAGGTTTGGGTTATGATGGATTTGATTTTTGGTTTGGAGACTTGAACTTGATTGCAAATTTTGGTATGGGGTTGACTGAAGAATTGAATTGATTTATAAGAAAATTAATTGAGTTTAATTTGGATTGAGGGAGATTTGGCTAAGTCCATGGAGTTAGGTCATAGGGCTTAGAAAAGTTTGATTTGATTTGGAATTCAATTGGAATTGGAGTTTGGATTTAATTGTAGATTTGGATTTGGTTGAATTGAACTTGAGGTTTGGTTTAGGCAAGGAAGGTAGGCATGGTTTTAGTCAGGCTATAGGCTGGGTAAGTTTTTCTAGATCCTAAGACATGGCCTAATCCTATGGTTAACCCTTCTAAGTCTCTAGGCTAGAAGTTTCTTATGACTAAGGAGCTCTTAGTATCTAGAAGACTCCTAGACCTATGGTAGGAAGATTGAATCCTCACTCCAAAAGTGAGGTCAATAATAACCTTGATCAAATGATGATCGTTGAGTAATAACAAATAAGTGATGATAGTTAAATGATGTTGGTGGTTAGGAGATGGTAGTTAAGTGACCATGGATAAATGATAGCAATTTTTAATGGTGGTTGTCAATGTTAATCATCAATGGATAGAGCTTTAGGATTTTTCAGATTTCCAATTTTAAATCTAGGCCCCTTTTATGTTGAAAAAATAAGTTTAGTTATAGCTTTCGAGAGTAACATTTCAGTTATTTTGGCCAGTCTTAACCATTCCATCATATGATCTATCATGATTTTTGTTTATTAGAGATTGTTTGTTAAGCATACAAGCGCTTTAATAATTTTAGAGTCAATGAACTTGGGCTTATTAGTATCATCTTGTCGAGATACTCAATTTGATTATGGATATGAATTCCAAAGTTTTTAATCACATTTCATGTGTTTAATTTAGGTATATTTATGATGCATTTGGGGAAGCTACAACTTTCTAAAAAAGTAGTGGTAGAGTTATTACACAAGAAGTTGAAAGCTGCGGTGGGTATTACAAAATTTTTTATTTTAAAAAATTCAGATCACAGCTTTCGGAAGTCACCGTACTTAGAGGTGTAAACTAACCGAGCTTGAGCTAACATAACTCTTGTTCGTGTTCTGCTCGTTTAAAACTTATTTTGTTCGTGTTCGGCTCGTTAGCTCATTTAGTTAAATGAGCCGAACACGAGCTGTTCACGAACAACAAGTTTTTTTTACAGAGGGAGGATTCGAACCTGGGTAAATCTTTTGCATAATAAAAGTTTTAACCACTAAATCACTTGCATTGTGATATGTAAATGTGTTATATATATAATAATAATAATAATAATAATAATAGTAATAAATAATAATAAATAAAAATAATAGTAATATAATAATAATAATAATAATAGTAATATAATAATAATAATATTATTATTATTATTATTAATATTATATTAATAAATAATAATAATAATAATAATAATAATAATAATAATAATAATATAATTTTTATTTAAATCGAGTCGAACACTCAACAAATGATTGTTCATGTTACTCTTATATATGAGCTTGAAATGACTTTGTTTCTCGTTTAGTTAACGAATGAGCGAACGAGCTATAACGAGCCACACAAGTTAACAATGAGCTTTTGGCGATCAGCATTTCGCCAAGTCAATTTGAAAAATGCAGCTTTTCCATCACAGATTCTAAAATACAATCATAACATAGTTTCCAAAAAATATTATGATGCATTTTCACATCGCACCGTCACTACTACCCCAAACACCTTTAGATTTGAATTGAACCATTATTATATTATTAGACTCTAATTGTGATATTTAGTTTAATTATAAATTTGATAAAATATAAATTAATATGATCCTAAAATCACATTAAAAAAAAAATTTGGATTAGAAAATCCTAATAATAAATTAAGAAATAAATATATCGTTAAGATTATTTAAGGGACAATACACTTGATGCCATTATTTATCATATGATTAGGGGTGAAATTAACCGAAGATGTGACTTCAGTCGAACTCAGTCGGGGCTCGAAGATCGGCTCGAGCAAGCAATTCGAGGCGATTTTCGAATTTTGAGCCGACTTAACCGACCGTGGCTTTCGCTTCATGAGCGGATCAGCGAGCGGGCGCCGGCGACGGCGACCCGTCCGATTAATTGACGGGCGATCTAAAACTAAAATCCCTATTCTAATTTCGACTCGACCCCAGGCCGAGCCTCTTCTCACTTCTCGCCTTGCTTCTCGGTTCTCTTCTCCTTCTCCTCCGTTCTCACTTGTCGTCGTGCAACCCATTGCGGCGCGCGCGTCTCCTTCGGGATATCGTCGCCGTCGATCGATTAGTGTTTGGTTTGCTTGATTTCGATCGGTGGTGTCGTATCCTTTTATGTGTGCTTGGTTTGCTTCCTTGCTCGAAATACTTTTCGATTTTCTTTCGATTACGTAAGTATTTCATGGAATCATTATGTTGGTTATTTCAATTGTTTACATTATTCCATTATTTGAGGTTACTTTATTGGATTTGGGGATGTTTAGTTTGGTTCTTTAAGCATTCATGCAATCATGCGTATATGTTTTTTGCGTTGGGGACACGGTACTTGCAATTTCTTGGGGTTTGTAACGATTTTATGTAAGCATCATAGCCCGCTGGCTCGCTGGGGTTGTTTTGGTTCTGCCGTTCTGGCCCGTCTGGGTTTGTAAGCTTGTAACGATTGTTGCCTCACTTGACTGTTGGCTCATGGCTGCTTGAATGTTGGCGATTGCATTTGTATTTGTTTCATTTCTAATTGTATTTGTTTCCTTCTTGTGGGCGCATCTTTGCCTCTGTTGAATGTCGTCCTCTGTGCCTAGTAGGAACTTGGCTGGGTTCTTTCTTCTTGTTGCCTCATACATTGGAGGTTATTTGTTGCTATGAAGGTTGTTTACTTGTTTGTCTTTATGTGCATCCATGGGACATGTTATGATGTTCACATGCCTTTCCCGCTTTAGTGACTTGGTTGTTCTGTTGATTGTTGCCTTGTTGGTAAATGTTGTCATGTTGATAGATGTAGATTTCTTGGTTGTAAATATATGGGGATCTTTTATGTATAATCCAATCTTTAAGCAGATTTCTTGGTTGTTTTAAGTGATTATGCATTGCTTTTGTTTCATTTCTTATAGACACAATGGCAAGTCCTCCTGAAAGTAAATCTATTAGTTTTTCAAGTGGCCTTACTATTGATGATAATACAACAACTCAAAAAAATGAATGTGGGTGAAATAGCCCGGCGTTAAGATCGAGGTAAGACAACGATGCGAAGTTTGGCAACTTAATTGAAATTACTTGTAGAGAAGGGAAAAATGGTGCGAAGTTTAAATGTAATTATTGTGTTAAATCATATGTGAAACAAAAAAGCTGGAACCACATCTCGTTAAGTAGACACTTCAAATCAAATCTATAGCAAGGTTGATAACAAGGGAAAGAAGCAAAAACTATTTGATCCGATGTGAGGATTTAGAGGAAGCTGGTTCAATATCTAGTTTATGTGTTTTGCACTATGATCATTCTAGAATAAAGAATATTGTGGCTAAGATGATTATTGTTCATGAATATCCATTTATGATAGTTGAACATCTATGGTTCAATATTACGATGAAATCGATGAATCAAATTATCATAAAATTTCAAGATTTGGCATCAAAGAGGTGTATGAAAGTTTATGAAGGCGAAAAGATAAGTTGAAAAAAAGTTTGAAAGTTGTTGAGAGAGTTTGATTACTAGTATCTGGACTTCAAATCAAACAATTGGTTATATGTGTCTTCTTGCATTACATTAGTTCGATTGGAAATTACAATCTAGGATAATTAGTTTCATTGATTTGGATCCTCCTCATGTGGGTTTTGTGATTTACGAGGCAATTTAAGTTTGTTGCAATGGGGTCTACAAAGTTAGTACCATAACTTTGGACAATGCATCATCTAATGATGTAGCGGAGAAATAGCTTTATTCATTAGAAGATCGGTTTTCTATTGATGGGTGATTTCTTCCATGTTCGATAAGCTCATATTTTAAACTTAATGGTGGGATGGATGAAAGAAATCAGTTCAATCGAAAGGGTAAGAGAGAGTCTATTTTATTTATAAAAGATCTCGAATTACATAAATTTGAGAGATAGCAAGGCAGTTGGCTTATCCATCAAAGGCACTTTGCATTGATGTGCCAACTCATGGAACTCCACATACAAGATGTTAGAGTCGCTTTTTTATTATAAGAATGTGTTTCACGAATATGCGTGATCGAATTATATATGGTTGCCCTCAGAAGATTGGGTTAATTTTGAGAAAGAAGAGAAATTTTTCATCGCATTCTTGAAATTTTTTCAGTTCATCCTATCTAAATAGATTGCTTCCCAATCTAGTTCTAATCAAGAGAATATTGGATCGAGAATGCTCATCTAGTACTATTTTTATTTCAAACATGGCAAGTAGCATGAAGGCTAAATTTGATAAGTCTTGAAGTGTTCATTATTATGATTGCTTGCATTTTAGATCCTAGAATGAAACTTTTGCTATCAATTACTACTACCCCCAAATTTATGATGTTCACATTGTGAATGAGAAGAAGAACGTAAAACAAAAACTTTTGAGCTATACTCTTATTATTGTTGATATCGACTGCAAGAAACTACTTGAAGCATCCACCTCTGAAAGAAACACATTTGAAGGTGGTAATGCTTCACATGATGATGGGTTTGTATGACTTCATAGATTCTTGGCCTCTTAGTACCCGGTCGATGCGGAGATATACCTTGATGAAGCATGTGTGAAATGCCGGTCAATTTGACATTTTGGAATGGTGGAAAAATGCTATGAAATATAAAACTCTCTCAAAGATGGCCAAAGATATTTTTACCATCCCGGTAACCAGGTTATCGAATCGACTTTTAGTCTTTGGTGGTGGGTGTCTTAGCGATTATAGAAGTTCAATTTCACCAAGAACATTAGATGCTTTAGTGTGTGGAAGCTGGATTACATATAAATCATCAAAAGATCCATTGGTAATATTATCTTACTTTTTTATTTTATAGTACAATTCTCTCTAGTCTCTTCTATTCATATATGAGTTTCTTTTTTAATCTATTGCAATTTCATTCGATGCTTTGTGGAAGAGAACTTGGTTATAAATACGAAAGCTTATCCACGAATCGAATATGAAAATCGGGTGATATCATTTGATTATGCTCTCTTTATTTTTGGAGACTTTTCTACCAACATACTATTTGATCATTTTTTGTGACGATTCGGTTTGTATATATTTTTGGAGACTATTTTCTTTCGGCAATGTATATGTAGCATCACATTATATTGTTTCTTCTTGTGCTTTAATATTTTATAGTGGCGGATGGCGATATGATGCCCAATGATAAAATTGAGCGAGATTGATTAATGGAGGCTTTCGTGATTAATTTTTATACTAATAGTGAAATGATTTGGTCGATGATCTAACTTTGAGGCCATTTCATCGTTTGGGGTGACATAATAGTATATTACTTGATAGTTGATATTGTATGTAAGTTTCACCTAGATTTGAAATTTTTGTGTTTCATCTTACATTCTTACTATATTTTATCCCTACGTCATTACAATAATATAAAAATTTTGGTTTGCAATTTTATTTTGACTTTACAAACCTATTTGCTTCATCTTGTCATCT